>OX243915.1:5140000-7640000 GCA_945859665.1 Anorthoa munda | reverse complement strand
TTGTGATGGTGTGTATGTATGTGTGTGTATGTGTGATACTGTGTGTTTGTGTGGTTGTATGAAATTAAATAGTGTGTTGGTGTTGAGAGTGTGTCTGATTGTTATACCTGAGAATGTATATGATTATGTGGAAGTTTGTGATATAGAATAATAAGTATATAATTAGAGATATGTAATAGTACCTATATTTTTTTTATTTTTTGTTTTTTATTTTATTGGGTTTTCGATCATAGCATAGTCCAGAGTAAGAAGCCAGTTGGTAACCGTAATTTTGCATTTAATTTGAGTAAGTTGTAGAATTTTGAGTTGGTTATTAGTTTTGCGTAAATGTGCGGTCCCATAAAACCGTACGACCTTCTACCGATTGTTTTACGGCATTGAACCTTTTTTAATGAAAGCATATAAGAAATTAAGTGGTCGAGAAGTTTACCCAAAACCCCCGACTATTGAGCTCGTGGAACGTTACCCATTGGGCTTTATACCGTTCTTATAACAATCGCCGTAGGTGTAAGACTTGTACTGCTAGTTTAAAGCTTCATATGCTTTTGACTTTACCGTGTTTAAAATTCATACTTTTCCCCATCCTCCATATATCAACTTGCCCCCCCTGGTTCATCGGCTGCCGACGCCCTTGGAAAATACGACCATGTATTTTATAAGCATATTTAACCTCTTACTTCTTTGTTTCCAGGCCCGTTTGGCAGTGAATTCGGTGACGCGAGGCGACTATGAGAAACCCCTGCAGATATCCAAGTTTGTCATGGAATTAAATGCAGGGTTCAGGTAAATATGATACAAGGGTTCTCATTTATGAGCGTTTCAAGATCAACCATCGTTAAATTTCGATATTTCTCAGGCGATTATCGCACTTATTTGTTAGCGCCCAAGGCCCATTAGTACTTTAGTTTAAACAGGGGTTTACTGCGTAATTGTCGCCACTATTAAATGGGACTTAAGGTTCCACTAGTCGGCGGCACGAACTATTTTGTGGCCGGGGTTAAAATGCATGCTATCTCATTCGACAACACGTACGAAAGGAATAGATGCTGTGATGAGCAGTAAGAAGCTAGTGCGCGTACGAATACACACTCATGTTATAAATAATAAATGGATGATGATTTAGAAAGAAAAGGAGCGCGAGAAATTTTATAAACAGACCTTTGAGAGTATGAGTATCATGAAAAAACCGGCCAAGTGCGAGTCGGCCTCGCGCACGAATGGTTCCGTACCATTACCGCAAACAACGGCAAAAAAGTAACGTTTGTTGTATGGGAGCCCCACTTAAATATTTATTTTATTCTGTTTTTAGTATTTGTTGTTATAGCGACAACAGAAATATATCATCTGTGAAAATTTCAACTGTCTAGCTATCACAGTTCATGAGATACAGCCTGGTGACAGACAGACGGACCGCGGAGTTTTAGTAATAGGGTCCCGTCTTAGATAAAGTACCTATAGATTAAGCCTTAAAATGAGCTTGATTGATAGAGCGAGATGGCTAATTGGCAGCTCCATGTAAATAATAAGGACAAAAGATTATTTTTTGTCTTTGTCACCATGGCCGGTTTCTGTCGTTTGTAAAACTCTAATATAATGGCAGGTTTGACAAACAAACTCGGTTTTGTTCGATTTTCTGTGATTTCGGTGTTATTTGAGACAAGGAATTTGGGTTATTTATAGATAATAAGTGTCAGTGCGATGGTGGGTTGTAGAGTTCTGGTTCTTGTTGTAACACCAGAAATAACTTATGCTGTCTCATGTGCGGCCACGCCAGGGTTTAATCTATAGGTACTTTATCTAAGGGTCCCGTTTTTTCCCTTTGGGTACGGAACCCTAAAAACTAATGAATGTATTTGTTTAAAATAAAATTATTTGCATTTTTTAACTGCTAATCTATCCCTGTATGGTGACTGTTTTGCAATGTTCCTTCTTTTTATGGTATTTATTTCCGTCCAAAGATGCGTTGAAATTAGTGTTGAAATACGAAACTTTCGGCTATTATTTTTTATTTTGAGCGTACACCGTCAAACAGTGGAGTATAGTGGTCGGCACGTAACTTGGCAAGAGTCGTTAGATGCGCACAAGTCGTTTTTTAGGTCTCTTTGGTTACCAAGCGGGGCGCGGGGGACGGTAGCACTGTTCCGAGCGCGCAATTGGTTGATCAGTTGACACAAGGATCGACTGACCAATCGCGTCGCGTCCACGTTCTGTTCGTTCTATATGGTGGTCGGTCAATTCCCGCACTATGCGCGAACTCATCCCTACTACGCCAAAACCTTGCCAAGTTACATGCCGGGGACTATACTACGTTTGTATGGATGAATGACTGACTAGGACAACCTTAACCGTGTAGTTCGGACGGGGTACATTTTGGGGCTTGACAAGCATACCTCCGCTGGCTCAGCCGCGGCTCATTTTGGACCCCAGATTTACGTCATACGACATCCTAATTAATAACTTAATTATTGATTATGATACCTAACGAATCTTATGTGGGGGCTTTAATTAAAATAGTTGGATAAAAAGCTTACATGTTAGAGCAAATTTTTTTTTAGATTAAGTGCGCAAGTTTATTAATTTACATTTGTTAAAAACAAGTGTAATAATACGATAATCGCCATTTTGATGACAGTGGTGGTCGAAGCTAAAAAACATAAAAATGCAGATTTTGGACACCCAAACTCCACGACAGGGGTAAAGGTTTGCTAATTGTTTAATTATTGGTCGAATTCATCCATATTTCAAAATAAATAATTAGTGGTAATGAAGTTATTTGTTATTCAAAGTCGAAGTTAGGCGCCAATCACCAATCACCAATGTAAACAAACACTTGTTTACATTTTTATTTTACACAAATATCACCCTTCCACATGTAAAATTGATTACAAATATGACAATTATGTCTCTAAATATAATAAACAACAAGAAGAAGCCCTGATTTTAACGTAATTAACAAACACCAGTCCAATAATACGTAAAATTCATTACCACTACTTTATTTTTGTTAAATTTCCAATTCGTCAAGTAGATTGTTTTTTTTTTAATGTAATAGTTGTGTGGCAAAACGATTTTAGCAATCGATTTTATTTATGCTATCCACTCGATTAATGAGCGATTATCCCAAATCGATTCTTAAAAAATAGAAAAATCCTGTTTTAGGCATAAAATACAATTAGTACTTAAATTATTACTATTAATTATTTCTTAAAGTAATCTTAATAGATTTTTGGACATTATTTGACTACAACCAACTAAACAATTTCATCGAACCGTGGATAATTTCGCGCCGAATTATCTATCCGATTCAAAATTCAAATTCGGAATGCGTTCGCTATTCAAAACTATTTTGTATAAAAATAATAATGATTGAGTCTTTGTTTGATAGTCTCAGAAGTATACAGAGTGCCTAGTATATTTTTATGTAAGTTTGTAACGCAAGTGTAGATAAATTTAGTTTCGGGGAACCAACGATTTTGTGATTATTCGTTATATTGCAATGAGTGTGGTACTGGCCCAGTGGCTAAAGGCCTCGCCTTGCCTGAGGTCATGGGTTCAAATCTGGACAAATACCAATGATTTCCATTTTCAAATTCATTGTGCTTTCAATGTACTTTCTAAGTATATTTTAGAAATCGTTGACAACGGTGAATGAAAACATCATGAAGAAACCTGGTCTTATAGTCTCAAATCGCCAACCCGCATTGAGCAAGCGTAGTGATCAATGTTCGTGCCTTCTCTGTATGAGAAGCCTTTGCCTTGCAGTGGGACAATTATAGGCTGGAATTATTATTATAATTATATATTGAATAATGAGTTGAGAGTATGGTATGGTTAGGTTTTGAATTCGGTCGAGTTTGTTGTAATGTTATGAAAATTGGTTATTCTATACATACTTTTAAAATTTTATTTTTATTCATTTTAAGAACATAAGTTTGGTTTGTATTTACATCTGCATTCCCCGAAAACTATTAATATCAATAACCTTGTGCGTATCTTCTTGCGCGGTTCCTTTCCAAGTGAGTTATGGCATGGTTGTCAACTAACTAAGCTGAAAATCATCTAGAAGCATGAAATTTGGCAGAAAGGTTCCTCAAGTGACGTAATTGTGCAGTAAGAAAGGATTTTTGGAAATTGCATCCCTAAGGGCGTAAAAAGGGGTTTGAAAGTTTGTATGAAAAATCTAATTCCTTCGGCCATAATTCTTGAAACTTAGCACAAAACATTTTGAAAACTCCCTCCCAGATTGGGTTTAGGGGTGTTAAAGTTTTTTTTCACTGCGCAATCTGACTAACATAAAAAGATAAATAAAAAAAAAAAATCAAAAAATCTAAAAACCCGACTGCTTTGCAGTCGGAGCATACATCTGGTTTTCGTCAGCTAGCTCGCGAATATGTATCCTCCGACTGCACAGCAAGATTTTCTCCTTGTTTAAGTCTTTTTATTTCGCTTTTAAAGCAGTCGGGTTTTTAGATTTTTTGAATTAACTTTTTTTATTTATAACTTTTTAGTTATCTGTTTTTAAGATTTAGGTACATTTAAACATATGTGTTTTATATTTTCGAAATCACCTCTTAAAGCCCTTTATTTTGATACCCCACACGATGGGCTTGGAAGAAAAAAAAATTGTCCTCCGCAATATGGCGCCCAAAAACTGCCATTTTTCTATTTTCCAATTTTAATGTAGCCAGTGACACTCGCGGGGTTAAGACGAATCGATTGACGTATGAATCATCAAAATCGGCTAACACGCGGTCTCTAGAACGCCTCATAGGAACAAACATACATACATACATACATACTTACATACATACATAGACTGATAAACACATTACCCTCCTTCGGCAGTCGGGTAAAAAGAGAAGAAAGGAGTGAATAGCATATTTAGGTTGTTCAAAACTAGACCCTCAACGGGGCAAAAAGGTTTGATAAGTTTTTAGGGGAGGATTTTACTTTGTGGCGATAACCTAAAATGTATTATTGTTTAAGTCAAATAACGAATCGTCCCAATCCAATAAACCCACCAACCCCAAACCCAAATCCACGATACCCAGTTTTTAATAGTTTTAATAATATCTTATTTTTGGTTGCCTTTACTAACTGCATATAAGAAAATCATTTATAGGATAAACGAAATCACGCGAACATAGTCGCGGGCGGAGTGCTAGTCATACATAAACATACTCATATTTATACTGGTCATTCTGTATAAAACCGTCTGAAATGATCAATGTAAAACTCTCTTTTATATTAAAATGTGCCCGATAAAATATTTTGAATACCGACTGCATTCCAAATTTGAATTTTGAATTCTTTTGCGTTCGGCGAATTCGGCGCGAAATTAGCCACGAATCCTATTTTTTTTTTTCAATTTACTCTTCTGATAACATTATGAAAGCATTTATGTATAGTTATTACTATATATTATTACTATAAGTTGTTATTTTATTTTGTGCCTATAAACTAATTTTAATTTTAAAACAATACATTTTTGAAAATCACTTTTTTATTTAAATGAATAATTTTAAATAATCGAAATACACTTAATCGATTAGGCTGAATGCAGTTTTAATCGATTATGAGACGAGTGAATGGACAACAAAAAAAAAACAACACCAAAGAAATGTCATGTTGCAAGGTTGCATCAAAATTTTAAGCAACTTTTTTCCAGATTTTGGCTTGTTTTTTTATGAATTTTTGTATGACAAATTAGGAACATTATTGGCGCAAATAAAATGAGTATATCTTTGTGTTGTCCTTTTGCATCTTTTCAGCAAGGGAAAAGGTTGTTTATGTACATATTTTGAGCAAATCTAAATTGTCTACCGTTTGGAAAGGTGTAGTAATTCGTATTTTGTACACATTTTGCAGTAGACTGACGCGGTTTAACCGAGTGCATCATGTAAATAAAGATATTTTTTTCAAATTTACTGTGTAAGATAGCTGCGTAAACTTATTTTTCTGAATAAATTCGAATGTTGAAAGTTCAAGTAAATTCCTGAATTTCATGACGTAATTTGCAACAACCTGTCGACTCAGCTGGTGTGTCATGTGTCAAAATCTTGTCGAGCAGAGTGGTTAAACATAACTGACGAAAGGAGAATGTTCATGGATGTATGGAATCCCGTACCAAGATGCATCAAAATCAATATTTGTTTTGTATAGACTACACTGATTATGATAACTCCTACAAAAGTTATTTATGAAAACAAAACCCGGGTTTCGGAATTATATTATAAAATCGAAAATAACCTAAAAACTAAACTCCATTTGAAATAACATTAGACATGTTTCCAAATCTTTTTACAGTCCGTTCAACCGATTTTGAGTTCTATCCCGTATACATAAGGATGACATAAAAAGCATAAACCTATTACCAAAACCAACTGTTTACTACAGCTACCATTTGTCGTATCACCAACGCAATAGAATTCAAAATCGGTTAAACGGGCTGTAAAATGGACTAATTTAAACGTCTAATGTTATCGCAAATGGAGTATAGGACTATTTTGTTCGACGCTACCAACGACGTAATTTATATAGAAATGTTATACATGGACGTTATAGTTATTTATTACACAAAAGAAACGATTACTGGTTAGTCTTTTCATCAAAAATCGATTCTATTGCATTCTACATCTTTATGATCGGCTATGAACGGCCAATTAACCATAGATAAAATAATGATAATCTTTTAAATAAAGGTTCTATTCTATACTAGTTTTTTTTTATTAATTTAGAATCGACTAATTATATTTTTTTTACAGTGAACATCACACTTTAAAAAATCAAGGTTATGTTAATTATATTAATATCATGTAAAACGGAACGTCATTTATATGGAGTAAAACAATAGTCAATATCCATACTTTTATAATCAAAATTAAATTCCCTATTCAAAAATCAAATCCCCGATGTATAATGTCGTAAAAAAATATGAAACTAATTACTATAAAATTTTGGTCTTGATGCGTGAGACTTTTTGGTACCACTTTTGGTCATTCTCCTTTAATTTAACTATACATTGCATTTCTGTCTAAACCTTTGGGGTGAACAGGCGTAGTGTTACATTGCCGGCCCGGTACGAGTCTTGCATAATATCTTGGCCGCCTTAGTTAATATTCATGATTAAATTGCTCAGCCAGTGGCGGCTTTAGAGGGTGGCGAACAGGGCAATCGCCCGGGGCCTCGCTCTTGCAGGGGCCTCACGCTACAACCCAAAATGCTTACAATTTTATCCCTAGCATACAATAAAATAAAGTTAGTCGGTTAATTATTTCATAGTAAAGTATTAATAATCAAACTAATATTATAAAGGCGAAAGTTTGTGAGTAAGTGTGTTTGTATGTTTGTTACTTCTTCACGCTCAAACGGCTAGACGGACCTGGATGAAATTTAGCACAGATATAGATTTCAATCTGGAATAGTACTTATGATATTTTTTATCCCGGGAATATGTACCCTTGGGCTAATTTTCGACACGCCCCGCGAGCGAAGCCGCTGGCAGAAGCTAGTTAATAATAAAAACAATAAGTGCTAAGTTTTCCATTTCTCGTATATCTCGTACATTGTAAAAAGGATAAGGGCCTCGCAAATATCTGCCGCCCGCCCGGAGCCTTGCAGCGGTTAAGGCCGCCCCTGTTCAGCAACTCAAGATTGATTGAAATAGAAGGTTTTCTAATATTTTCGTGGCACGAAGAGACATTATCCAATTTTAACTAGAGTCTGGCAAACGAAAGTAGAGACTGAAAAAGCGCGGCAAATTTAAAAAATATCAGCATAGCAACCCTAAAAACTAGTATGAAATACCTGGAATAACCTAATTTGATACTTTAGAATTATTTATTTTACTTCGGCTGAATAAAAATACTATAGGTACTTTATATAGGTAATACTTTAGATATTATGTAACAAGATGAATAAAACAAAAAAACCGTATTCTATAATAATTTTGGTTTACTCACACCACACGTAAACAATCTTGTTTTTGTTTGAATTCGGCGTCTTTCTCCTGTTGTGTTTCTTGATATTTAGACATCATGCGAAACAACATCTCCCGTAATTCACTTTTAATTGTATTATTCATTTTTCACATAATAAATGCTATTATCAAGACTATAAAAAATCAGGTTGTCATTAGTATAGTATTGCCATATAAAAAGTTTGCAAATAATTCGAGTCTACTTTCGTTTGCCAGACTACCAATACTAGCCACCTAAGTAAATGCATATAATTATTGCCTTGCTAAAGGCATAGATTTTCAACTAATGGCGCTGAATCGACCATCGAAAATCCAACAGTGTGTTTTTATTATTTTAGTAGTAAAATAAACGGGTGGTCTGTCAATGCTAGAGTGTCCTGTTTGTTTTACTTAAACAGAAACTCCTGTTATAGTACATTACTGCAGCGGCCAGCAAAAGAGGCATTGATGGACGAACGTGTAAATGTGGGCCGAGGCACACATACGTAAGTCCATCAATGCCTAGTTGCGGCCAAAGCTTGTATAGTACTTTTCTCAAATTAAAACTAAGTAGTAACTAGAACTCATTTTCTCATATACAATTACAATCAAAATCAATGACGAATTTTTGCCGCGTCAAAGTGTTCATTTTTTTTTTTTTTTTTTTTCAATAAACAACTTTCTATTTGCAAGCCAGTTCGAAATTAAAATAAAACCTTTGATAAGTTACCTCCTTGGTTGCCATGTTTTGGAGTAAAATATTGTTCCATTTTTAAATTACACGACAGATTTGAGTTTACTATGTAATTTATTTGGCCGCTAAACACGACAGATATGGATTATCATACAACTTTTGCCGGCCGATCCGCGCATGTATTTGGCCAGTACAGCAATTTCTATTTATCTCGAAGAAGGTTATCAAGATAATGCTCAAATTTCCAAACATATTTGAGAAAAATACATTTTTATCTTCTATTTCCAGGTTACTAAACCTAAAGAATGATCACCTGCGTAAGCGGTTCGATGTTCTCAAATATGACGTGAAGAAGATTGAAGAAGTGGTTTACGATCTTAGTATTAGAGGCTTACGGCCAAAACCCGAGGCTGTGGTCTAAATAATAATCGTTATAGTACGAGATCCCGCCGCTTAAATCTGCAGGCATTTTTTTTTTTAATAATACTTAATTTTCATGAATGATACGCAATATATGGGTTGTCAGGTGTAAACAGGTTAACTGGCAAATCATAGAATAGGTTGCAACTAACTGGCTTGTATTATTCAAATTTTGTAATAACTTTATTTCTTTCTAGGATTCGCTTGAAAAACATTATATCTGGGCTCTATAAAAAAAAAAACAATTTATATAATTAAAGATAATTGCGGTCAGATATTGCCAGGCAACCTTGCAGTAATCTGTTCTACTAGCAAGCATCATTCATGAAAATTGAGTTTTATAAAAAAAACATTTACTTGCAGATTTAAGCGGTAGGATCTTAGACTATTAGTACTGATATTAAGCTAAAGTATTCCTTACAATTACTGTAACTTTTGTGTTAAATAAATGATTATTGCACTGTAAATTAAATTATTTTTTTATTGATACCTAGTATCTATCTAGGTTCCCTCTAGGTTAACCGATGAACTAGCTGCGAGAATCAGCTGGATGCGAGACGCACAGGACCATTCTAAAAGGAGACACTTGGGGTGAGGCCTATGTCCAGCAGTGGACGTCTTTTGAATGAAATAAAGATATCCCTTGTAGGAAGGCTTGAGCCGTTTACACTCAAACTTCAACTAATAAAAAAATAGCATTTTTGGGGTGTCTAAAAGAATGAATAGGTGTGCGAAATACTAATAATGAGGTACCTACCTAAGTTGGTACAACAACAAAACAGATAGATATGAATATTATAGTAGCAGCGGCAAGCCGACAACCCTAGCGCGTTGTTGCGCCAGGTAGCAACAGAGCTACGCGTTAGAAGAGAGCTCCAACGTTTAGGTGAATATCGCGTTAGGCATTGAGCGCTTATGCGAGCTGAATTGAACTTTGCTGCTTACTAGCAAGGGACTCTATTATCATAAATTGTTGCGTGAAGTGATTCTTCTGTACTTGTACTATTATTTATTCTGTGCAAATGGTGCAAATCCTCAGGGAGGAAGGTACGAGATTTTGTAAGATGCGGCGTACGGACCGGAAGAAAGTCTAAAGCTCATGACGGAGCGACGTGAATATCCACCAGCCACTTCGTCAGAACAGCGGGCACTCAACAAAAACATTAGGAAACTGGAACGACGCGATCTCCGGCGGTCCAATACGCTCTCTATAGAGAAAGCTATTGAGCAAAACCGGGTCCAGTGTTCTTCCAGCCACTTGGGAAGAGCCATCTGACGAAGCTGGCTAAATCGAGTGGGGATATCGTCGTTTCGAGGCCCGGCGCCTCATATATATTCTTTCGGAAGTTGAAAACTTCTACAGCAAACTACATATCGCATGCATCTCGGCCGAAAATGAGGATTCTAGACCCACCTTAACCCGCCATTTTACAGAAGACCTGAAGTAAGCCAAGATAAAATCGAGGCGGCTCTCAAACAGCTTAAAAATGGAAAAGCCCCGGGCGAGGACGGGTTTACAACCAAGCTCCTGAAAGCGGGAGGAAGCCCGGTATATTGAAGGAGCTTGGGGAGGAGCTCTTTAACTCTGTCCTGTTCTCTGGTAGAATACCAGTGGCGTGGCAGAGAAGCGTCGTACTTTTCTTCAAAATGGGTAGCAAGACCCTTTTGAAGAATTACAGACCTATTTCGCTTCTTAGTCGCCTTTATAAGTTGTATTCGAGAGTCGTCACGAATCGTCAAGACTCGACGAGTTTCAGCCACCGGAGCAGGCCGGTTTCCGAGGAGGATACAGCACCATAGACCACATCCACACAGTGCGCCAAATTATAGAAAAGTTCGAAGAGTATAATTGGCCCCTGTGTTTTGCTTTTGTGGACTATGAGAAGGCTTTTGACTTCATCGAAACCTGGTCTGTTTTGGAGTCTATACAGCGATGCCAAGTTGACTGGCGATACATCCAAGTGCTGAGCTTTATGAAAACGCAAAAATGACCGTCCAAAGTCAGGACCGGCAAACCAGGCATATCTCACTGCGTCGAGGGGTTAGACAAGGGGACGTAATTTCCCCGAAATTGTTTAGTAACGCTGTGGAGGATATGTTTAAGACGCTGGACTGGGAAGGACGCGGCACTTGAGATTTGCGGATGACATCGTCATAATGGCAGAGTCGCTGCACTACTTGCATCAGATGCTGGATGGCCTAGCTAATTATTCTGCACGCATCGGTCTACGGATGAACTTGGACAAAACTTAGGTTACGTTCAATTCACACGTCACTCCGGGATCGATTGTGGTCAATGGCGGTGCTCTCGTTGTTCGGAAAAACGTTTATCTCGGGCAAACTCTGCAGTTTGGTATGAGAAGGTGGCTAGCAGAAGAATACAGCTGGGCTGGGCGGCATTTGGAAAACTTCGTCGAGTCTTGTGTCTTCAGTGCGTCCTACCCAGTCGTACCTGTTATGGCCTACGGTGCCGAGACGTGAACACTCACAATACGGCTACGGCTGGTTCATCCGTTCAAAGTTGCTCAGCAAGCTATGGAAAGGGCTATGCTCGGAGTCTCTCTAAGGGATCGAATCCAAAACGAGGTGATCCGGCAGAGAACCAAAGTTGACAACATAGCTCGCAGAATAAGTAAGCCGAAGTGGCAATGGGCCGGCCATATAAGTCGTAGAACCGATGACCGTTGGGGTAAACGTGTTCTTGAGTGGAGACCACGAACTGGTAAACGTAAGGTAGGGCGCCTTCAGGCTAGGTGGAGCGACGACCTTCGCAGGGTGGCTGGTAGCAGCTGGATGACAGTTGCCGAAAATCGAACCAAATGGCGTGCAACTGGAGAGGCATATGTCCATCAGTGGACTGCTATAGGCTGATGATATCCTATTTCAATAGGGATGTTTCCTGTGTAGAAAAATGATACTCGTACTCTATTCAGTCAGTCAGTGAGAATATCAAATAAATATTGGAACCGTATTTTTTGCTTTAGAAAATAAATAAAAACTGACAGAGATAAAGCGCATCAATCAGGAGTGGTGGCTTGTGACGTCACTTTGTCAGTATAAAGTGTAGCAGACCGTGACGTCACACGATATTCCAACGCACTGTAACGTAATTTTTCGTTTACGTGGCAAAAGAAGTAATACGTTTCCAATGTGTTTTGGTTATCCTGACAGACTAAATATATATTTTTTGTCAACTACCCTATTTTAATGATAGTAAAAATAAAACAAAATTTTGAGATTCAAATTAGTTTATTCATTCCCAAACGGGACTGAACTGAACTTTGTCGACGCCCGCAAATAACGTGCAGCCCGACTCATGTATAAACTTAATAGATGACTTATCCATTTTAACGATATAAATAACAAAATTATTATCTTCCTCCATACTTTCGACAATCCAATTTTTGGTAGAAATCTCTCGATTATACAACTCAATCATCTTAAACAAATATTCTATATCATATGCGAAATAGCAGAAATATTCTAGAGCCATTTTCTTTACTTCAAAGTCCAACACTCTGACGTAATATTGACTGGCTGTATCTCGGAGCCAATCAAAAGATTTTTTGTTTTGGCAGGTGTAAAAAAGTGCGCCATTTTGGATGCCTTGACACTTGAGCAAAGGTAATTCTGTAGATACCAATATGGCATTAGAAATATTTCTTTGGATTGCCTTAATTTTTTTGTGCGTAAGTACACTGTATGGATGATTAACATGCGCTATGCGCACATTTGTGATTTCTGAATCCTTATTGCTAAGGAAGTTGGGTTTATCTACATTTGTACCAACCTTTAATACTACTGATTGATTATCACAATTTCTTTCACTTAAAACTATGTTTTTACTTGTTAGTATATCACAATCAGCCTTACTATCTAAATTGTTAGTTTGTTTCTCATTTTGGTAATCACTTGGTGAAAAATTAGTCTCTTCTATCATTTTTACAACTTCTTTCGACGTTTCTTCTTTGTTGTTTACTTTAATCAAATCTCCCTTGTCTTTAATGCTGACCACTTCTATCATTTCAACGTCATCTTTTTTAATTTTTACATCGGTGTCTTTGATAACCATGTTTGACAGATTTCCAGAAATATTTATTATATTTTCTGAAGTATCATTATTAGAGATAATCACTTTATCTTCTGCACAAATAAAAACATATTCAGCCGTACTTGAATCAACAGCATTCTTTTCTTTTTCAGCCATCCTTATCTCTCTATTTTTAGTGTCTGCTTTCATATCAATTATTTGGTTATCAATATTATCAATAACCACGATCCCGTTGCCAATATTATTCTTATCATTTATATTTTCAGTCACTTTTGAGGCGGTATCATTATTAATATTATCCTTAACACCGTCTGTGTCTATCTTTTTCTTATCGTAGAAGTATAGAAAGTCAGATACATTCACACCTTCTTCTCCGGGGGGTAGGCTGGGTACTTGGGCGTTAGCATTAATGTTGATGTAGTCATCGACACTTCCGTCACTGTCGTAAGAATCATCTTCAATTTTAAAATTTTCAGCAATTATGTTGTAAACTTTAGCATTTTCATTGTAATTTTCAGCAACTTTACTGCAATTATACAAATAATTAGTATCATTATTGTTTTCAGCAACTGTATTAATGTTTTCTGTATCAGCTGGTTCAGGGGTGACCACCTTAGTGACAGCTTCAGTGACAGTCTCGCTCATGTAAATGTCGAGATTGAAGGTAGTTTGACATTTGCGTTTGTCCACATGGTCTGGTCTATTGAGGCGCTTGAAGCGATAGTATTTGTTGAGGGTTACTTTTCTGAAAGTTGAGAGATTTCGTTTATAATCAATACTGAAAATAGTACACCAGTACTTTACTTTACCTACTAATGTAGGTAAGTTACCTACTAATGTAGGTAAGTTACCTACTATAAGAAAAGTGCAAAAAAGGATTTATTTTCGATGGATCCCACTTTTGAATCCCATTTTAATATTTTTGGCGTTGGATCCCACAAAACATTATTATGTATTTCCGTTGGATCCCAAATTTAAAAAATGCAAGAGAAATACGTTTTATTGTCGTTGAATCCCAAAAACTATTTCCGTTGGATCCCAAATGCTTAAAAACATCTGAATGCGGGTACTTTTAACAACAAAATTGTTTAAATAAAATGAGTTTATATTTTATTAATAGACTTCAAAAAAGGAGGAGGTTCTCAATTCGTCGGAAACTTTTTTTAAATGTATTTTACCCGATTACTCAAAGACGCCTGGACCGATAAATAATAATAAAGGCGCAGATTCCCTTGAGAAGCTGATTTTAAAATGAGAATCACGTCTAAACGGCTGGTCGTAATTTTTTGGAAAAAATACATGTTACAGTAGACCATTTTCTTAAAAATTTGATCTAAGCACATTTTGGGTTTTATTCGTATAACATAGTGTAATTAATTAAAGTAAAGTTATGTCTAAAACGGACTAAAACTCATGTTTAAATACGCCGAGTGGTTTTGGTGCGATTGTCATCAATCGCACCAAAACCACTCGGCGTATTTTAATGAAATCGACACCATCTCAAAGCCAATTTAATTATCTATATTTTGATTTGAAGCTTTTTTTTTAAAGTCGTAGAATAATAAGGAAAGTACAAAAAACTACTAATTTTGGGTCGCGCGGTTGCGAAACGGGTGCGCGTTTTGTTCCCTCAAGGTCGTTGGCGTTAGTCGTCGTCTTAATATAAATATTAATTAATATTATAATATAAATAACTAAAATTGAAGTGGCGCTCGAAAAGAGCACTTGGAAAGATATGGGGAAGGCCTTTGCCCAGCAGTGGGACATTTACAGCTAAATAAAACATAAAAATATATATATTTAAGAAAAATCATTATCAAAATCACTATCAACACCAAGTCAATACTGTAATATAAAAAAAAGAAAAAGAAGTAGACATCGTGAGGAAACCGGCATGTCCTAGAACCAAAAATTCTAAGACATTATAACATTCACCAACCCGCACTGGGCTCGCGTGGTAGATTACGGGCTACGGCCTTTTCTCTCTCACAGAGAGGAGGTCTATGTTACAGCAGTGGCAATATTAAAAGGCTGATGATGAATATAAATATAAATAATTAAAATAAATCAATTGGACCACGGGTCTTCGGTAGGGGCAGTTGTCCAATCATTATTTTTAGTTGGACAACTGCCCCTACCGAAGTCCCGTAGTCCAACTAGTTAGACATTATAGTTGGACCAAGACCCCTCAACGGATAAATCGATCTAGCTAGGTTTCATTTTTAGAAAACGTCTTATTCTCTATATCTTTTTTATTATTACTTTTTTTACCTTTTATCATCATCATCATATCAGCCGAAAGACGTCCACTGCTGGACATAGGCCTCCCCCAAGCGTCGCCACATGGACCAGTCCCGTGCGTCTCGCAACCAGCGGATCCCCGCAACCTTCACCAGGTCATCGGTCCACCTGGTGGAAGGCCTTCCAACACAACGTCTTCCGGTTCGCGGTCGCCACTCCAGAACTTTTCTGCCCCATCGGCCATCCGTTCTGCGAGAAATGTGCTCTGCCCACTGCCACTTAAGTTTAGCAATTCTTCAGGCTATGTCGGTAACCCTGGTTCTCTTGCGGATCTCTACATTTCTGATTCGATCACGCAAGGAAACTCCGAGCATAGACCTCTCCATTGCCCTTTGAGTGATTATAAGCTTTCTGATAAGGCCCATTGTAAGCGACCACGTTTCAGAGCCATATGTCATCACTGGCAACACACACTGGTCATAGACTTTTGTCTTGAGACACTGTGGTAAGTTGGACGAGAAGATACCGCGCAACTTCTCGAACGCTGCCCAGCCGAGTCGGATTCGACGGTTGACCTCTTTAGTTGGCCCTACCCAATTGGATCGTTTATCCCAGGTAGACATAGTCGCCCACAACTTCGAGTGTAGAGTCTCCAACCTTGATAGGAGTGGGTGTAACATGGGCATTCAACATCACCTTGTTTTTTTTTTCAACTTCTTTCGGAAGCTCTACTGAGATCATCGAGCATTGTATTGAGGTCCTCCATGGTCTCAGCCATAACCTTTCCAACAACATACAACCATATCGTTGGCAAACCGAAGGTGAGTGATGTACTCGCCATTAACGTTGATGCCTAGCCCTTTCCAGTCCAGAACCTTGAAGACATCCTCCAGTGCAGCGGTAAACAGTTTCGGAGATATGACATTTCCCTGTCTCACACCTCGCTGCAGAAGGACGGGTTCCGAGGCCTGATCCTGAAGTCGAACTGACATGGTGGCGTTTTTGTATAAACACTTCAACACTTCGATGTACCGTTAGTCAATTTGGCACCGTTGGAGAGACTGCAGTACAGCCCAAGTCTCGATCGAATCGAAGGCTTTCTCGTAGTCCACAAACGCTAAACAGAGAGGCAGGTTGTACTCTTCGGTCTTCTGTATAACCTGCCGCAGCGTATGTATATGGTCTGGGGTTACCTTTTATGTGTGCAAATAAAGTATGAATTAATTTATGTTTCATTGTTCTGTCTTTCATTCATTTAATCATTTAATATTCGGTGTGCCGAAAACACGCTGCTTTTTAAATGTTTGATAAAGGTAAATCACTTTTCTTCTAAAAAGTACACATATTGTTATAACATGGGATTCAATGGGAATAGTAAATGGGACCCATCGCCAATACCTAAAAAATGGGATCTAAAAGTGGGATCCAACGAAAATAAATCCAAAAAAGTCGGGCTAGCTTCGCTCATTTGACAGTCTTGTTTTTCTCCATGCAGGTTCGAAAGGCGCAAGTTGATTTTGCCATCCTGGGTCCGTAACAAGTTTAGTTTGTGTCTGAAGTTTCTACTATTTTAATTTTATTTAGTTTCCTTATTTTTTCCCCACTTCTAAGCAAATTTTGGGTACGCCCATGTAGGTAACATAAAAGAAAATCACACTTGTATTCACTAAAAAGTTACGCAGAGGTGCTGCAACACCTATAATGTAAGGCGGTTTACACACAGCACCGCGCACCGCCGCAGTAGGCGGTGAAGCGGATCTCATGTTGCATTGGCCTCTAATAAATCCGTTGATGCCTAACTCTCGTACACCGCCCGACCGTGCGGGTCGAGCGGTGCTCTCCCCTCCGTGACCGCGGCGGTGCGCGGTGCTGTGTGTAAACCGCCTTAGTACGCCTACATTTTGTCGTTATATTTGTCCCATAGAATAGTTGGCGAGCTTATCGCCGTCAACCGGGCAAATCCAGACTCCAGGGGTGTGACCATAAGTTCTTAGAGTAAAGTTATTTTGAGTGTGCGTAAGAGACAGATGTATACAAGTCATATACATCTGTTCCTTACACACACTCAAAATAACCTTCCTCTGTGCTTATGGTCAACCCCGTGGTTGCTACTGACACGGGGTCCCAGCGCTAACAAAGAAAATTTGGTTCAAATAAATGTCACTAGATGGCGCCATATGCATCGGTTCGTTATTGAATTGTGTGTAAAATTAACATTTTCTAGAATTGATCATAAAAATTCAAAATTTCTGAGGCATGCCAATCGTTTTTTTTTTATTTGTTTTGTAACACATTTTGGTACAATGAAACTGTAAAAACTTGAAAAAATATCTATAAAACAATTCGCCATTGTATTTAAAGAAAAAAATAGTCACGAACCGAAAAAACCCTTTTACTTGCAAGCCGCTGCTAGCACCATCTATAGCCGTGGAACGGAACCGAACGCGATCGAAGTACTTATAAAAATAATCATCTTAATCAGACAAAAAATGCTAGTTACGTCGGCACGGTTTCTTTGTATGTACTACTGAGAGATTTCAGATGGAAAAACCCAATTACTCTTTATCCGACCACGAAAATCGAATCCAGGACATCTTGCTCAGCAGTAGCGCTTGCAACCACTAAACCAACGAGGCAGTCGGTTCTATTATATTGTTACAAGATAAAGCAACGCAATCTAGTGACGAGAGGAAGAACTAGTAGTAGCTAGTAGCGCCATCTAGCGTCGAATAGCGGAACAAATTTTCTTAAATGTCTGTCTCCACCGATTAATCTGGCAGTTTCATGACGAGTCTAGATTTATAGAAACGTATGGAACGTTCCAGAAACATCTTTCGTGCTTAAAGGGCGGTCGTCTTCGTCAAGAGTCAGTTTCGATTGGGAAGCGATACAGTGCGAACGAAAAGAAAATAGTACGAAGTAATAAAGTTTGAAGTTTCTTGACGAGTGTAGAAGAGTATGGAAAGTTCCAGAAACATCTACCGTGCTTAAAGGGCGGTTATCTTCGTCATGGGTCAGTTTCGATTGAGAAGCGATACAGTGCGAACGAAAAGAATATAGTACGAAGTAATAAAGTTTGGAAGTTTCTTGACGAGTCTAGAACAGTATGGAACGTTCCAGAAACCTCTTCCGTGCTTCGTCATGAGTAGGTTTAGATTGGAAAGCGATACAGTGCGAACGAAAAGAAAATAGTGCGAAGTAATAAAGTTGTTTAAGAAGTGTTTCAGTAATAAAGAATTATTAATTAAATTCTGCTGTTTTGTATAATTTATCCCTGGACCCCAGCTCGTAACAACAATATAATTGATATCATAACTTACGTATACTGATGATTAAACATGGCCCCCAAGAAAGCGCCCCCAACATGCTCCTTAATTTCTCTGCACAACTTTGCTTCAGCTAAACTCGATCCAAATCTTATTTTCATATTTATTTCATCGATCACATTCTGTATATAAGTCCTCTGCTTCAAACTTAAAAACTTATTAAATATAACCTCATCTTCTTCGTTCTTAGATTTGAGGAAGTTGAGTATATTTAATAGGAAGAGTATTTTAAATTTGAGCTCGTTACATGATTTTGATGAACCACAAATTGTGTTAGTATCCACGATGTAAGATTGGATCAAGTCTTCTGTTATTACTTCAGGGTTTGTTTGGTCTTGCTGTGTTGGAGTCACGGATTGAGTTGGCATTTCACTGTCAGTTGGCATCTGATCGTTAGATGGGATGTCTTCTCCATTTGCAGACGGAGTATTTGTTTTTTTCAGTTGTATTGACCTAGAATTATGTGATTTAAATTATTATCTAAAACTAATATAATAACAAGCTTTTATATTTAAAAGTAATTAAAAACAAGTATATTTTTTTTAAGCATGCAAGTATAATTTTATTGCATGCTACAATAATTTATCAAGTATTATAGTAGAAGCGCTTTGATTGACAATCTATTGAACACGTAGTTATGACACGATATCTTGTGAAAACACCCCGATTCAAACAGTAAAACGCGATTTTCATCAAACATAGCTAAGAACTCTCTCGATAAAGTTACCTTAAAAACAAAAAAAAATTGAAATCGTTTCAGCCGTTTAGGTAGCTATGATGCCACAGACAGATACACAGGTACATACGTCAAACTTATAACACCGACAAACGCTCGAAACTCACACAAACATACGTGACCACTCGTCGCGTCGCGATGTTCAGTACTGACAGCACCGCAGAAGTGCCCGAGCGGTCTCGTCTGTGCGTATGTTTGTTTGAGTGTGCCGTTTCGAGCGTTTGTAAGTAGTTTCCATACTGTTTGTATATTTATACTGAGGCCGTGCGGTACAGTGTGTCGTGTCGTCAACAAGCTCATACTTGTTTTGTACAGCCGCTAAGTCGTTACCGCAAAAAAGTCGCGAGGACATAGCTGACATAAAAAACAATAATTTGTAAATCGTGTCGCGTGTAGTACGGTGTCGTGTAATGAACAAACGGTCCATACAAATATATGGAGCTCTGTATCGTGACCACATTTTGTCGTGGCGTGTGTCGTATCGTGAACAAACGGCCTAAAGATATATATTTTTTTTTAATCCTAAATCGTACAGAGATCCAAAATACAGTTTGCTATTTGGTATAAAACATAAGCTTATAGTTTAGAATAATTTTATAGTTTATGTTGAAATTCTGTCAAGAAATAATACTCTACCTCCTAAACTAGGGTATGCCTGTATTTAAGCGGAAATTGCGGATTTATTTTCAACACAAATGAGCAGAGTCATTTCACTTTATTCTTTTCTATTACTTCATAAGTATATATATTTATATAGGTATATATTATATTTAATATATATGTACGTGTATTTTACCTATTTTGTATAATGACTACTAGCTTTTTATTATTAAACTATGCACCTGCCATGTTGTCTCTTCACCACCCTTGGTTGACTGGTAGAGAATGCCTAAGGCATTAAGACCGCCTTTGTACCTTTGTGCATAAAGTCTAAATAAATAAATAAATGTCAACTTACTTTTTATCATGTGAAAAAAGTGCCTCAAGGAATATATGGGACATTTTCCGGGAAATTACTACGTGGATCTTTGTATAAGTACTATATTCATTGGACATGAATATACTGTAATTAGCTTTCCTATTGTTAATGATTTTTATAGTATTATTCACGAATTTCCTGCCTTTTTTAGGTATTTCAGTAACATAAATTAAAGTTTTACAAGTTGCATCTGCATTCAATAATTCTAAAATGCTATTTAGAATTTCTAGGCGAAAATTTAGAGGTTCTCCTGGTTTCTGGAGCTCAACAGCAGGTTTTGATTGTGCTGGCAGCTCAACATTCGGTTTTGGAAGCTCAACTTTAGAACTTGATGGGAGCTCAACCGTTTTCCCAATAGACTCAAATGTAGGGTTTTCGAGTAGTAATTGTTTTGTCTTCTGTACTATTATATCATTATCCGTTTCTTCTATTATTTTTGGATTTTCAGAAACCCAGGAAGACGTGGTTTTTGCGCCCTTTGGATTCTCAGAAACCCAGCAAGTCGTGGTTTTTGTATCCTTTGGTTTTTTGGTGGTGGTTTCTGATTGGAAGTTCCTGGTGTGGCCGAAGCCAGCTCCTCTAGTCTGTAAAGAAGATTATATATTTAATTTAATTAGGTCAAAGCTCAGAGCAATTATTATTACTATTAATTCCTTTATTTATCACTTTTCTTATTAATTACATTTTTAAATATTTTTATAAAATACATACAAAAAAGAAAAACATTTAAAAATATAAAAAATAGTAGCCCACCGGTATCGGGCACAGGGTCCAAGCTACCGGTGGTCAGGGCTCCTGAGAGAGGAACCTCCTGACTATACGCGCCGTGTCCAGGAGTACCGCTTTCTGGATCAAGCCCTTGATCCAGCTGCCCAACGAGAGCCTCCTCAGATGTTCATCGAGGCTCTTGGCTATTATGCCATTGGCCGTAACGACTATCGGCACAATGATCGCTGTATTCACATCCCACATGTCGACAACCTCGCGAGCCAGATCGAGATATTTTTTTTTCTTATCTCTCAGAGCCTTCACGAGGTTCTCGTCATGGGGGACCGCTATATCAACAATCATTGCGCGACGCTCTAGTCGGTCTATCACCACTATGTCAGGCTTATTGGCAACAATAGTCCTGTCAGTGATGATAGACCGATCCCAATACAACGTGACATTGCCATTTTCGAGAACTGGGTCGGGCTCATACTTATAGTAAGGCACTTCCGATTCCACAAGATTGTATTTCAGAGCAAGTTGCTGATGGATAATCCTGGCTACAAGGTTGTGTCTATGCAAATTAATAATTAATTACTATTAATTATTATTAGCTTGTTGGTTTTTATCGGTTACATTTTACATTTCGGCGAGTTTGCGATGGAATTGCATGATTCCACCTAGCCCGTTTCATCATCGGACTACAAGACGTACGGCGATGCGCCATCGGTACATGGTGGACATCCCACTCATACGCACCAAACATTTTGGGAACACTTTTATTATGCGTACAGCTAAGGAGTGCAATTCCCTGCCGGAGTCTGTGTTTCCCGATAGCTACAATCTAGGGGTCTTTAAGTCAAGAGTGAATAGGTTTTTTCTAGGCTAGCATGATTCACCATCGACCACATCATCGCTTACCTTCAGCACCTGTAGCCAAGTTGACAATCTACAATCGATAACGCTAGTAGAAAACGAATCAATGTATGGGAATGACACATCTGAACGTTAAGTCACATGGTCAGACCATACAAATAGAAGGCGTTAACGATTGTAGAAAGAGATTCAATACGAAACGTTTGAAACTTGGCTAGGGGGGCAAGTGAGACAGTGGTCAAGCGCGAGCCTGAAGTGTATAAAAAAATATATTATCACATCACACATCACATCATCAGCCTATTAATGTTCCCACTGCTGGGACACAGGCCTCCTCTCTGTGAGAGGGAATGGGCCGTTATCCACCACGCGGGCCCAGTGCGGGTTGGTGGATGTCACATGTCTTCGACTTTTTGGTTCTAGGACATGCCGGTTTCCTCACGATGTTTTCCTTCACCGTTTTGAGAGCAGTGGTGATGAAATAATTTACACAAAGTAAAGCGCCTGCCTGGGCTCGAACCCACGACCTACAACTTGTAAGTCACGGCCGATACCACTGGGCCAACACTGCTCTCTAATATATTATGGTATCACTATAAATTAGTTATTCCATTACCAAGACAACACGAAGTTCCCCTAAACTAACATAGAAGAATAAAGACTGTAGCTATACGTCACCGGATTATTGGGCATGTTCCCGTTGAATTACACCATTTTGTGTTACACTGTTTTTTAGGGTTCCGTACCCAAAGGGTAAAAACGGGACCCTATTACTAAGACTTCGCGATCCGTCTGTCTGTCTGTCACCAGGCTGTATCTCATGAACCGTGATAGCTAGACAGTTGTAATTTTCACAGATGATGTATTTCTGTTGCCGCTATAACAACAAATACTAAAAATAGTATAAAATAAATATTTAAGGGGGCTCCCATACAACAAACGTGATATTTTTGTCGTTTTTTGCTCGATATTAATAACGGCAACAGGTAGACGCTTGAAATATTCACAGAAGTTGTAAATTCTCTTCCAAAAATAGTAATTATGAAATAAAAATAAATTAAGGGGGGCTCCCATACAACAAACGTGATTTTTTTGCAGTGTTTTGCGATAATGGTACGGAACCCTTCGTGTGCGAGTGCGACTCGCACTTGGCCGGTTTTTTTTATATATTTGATAGTCTGGCTCGCGCTTGACCACTATCTCACCTGATGGTAAGCGATGATGTTGTCGACGATGCAGCACGCTTACCTAGAAGAAACCTATTCACTATTGACTTAAAGATTCAACTGTTACCCATTGGGATAAAAATTGCCGATTAATAACACTGTAACTCAATGCCACGTTTTTACCCGGCTGCAAGGAAAAGGTTATGTTTTTCGCGCGTATCTTGTATGTTTGTATGTATGTAATAATCTTTATTACCTCATATCTATCAAACCACTTGGCGGATTATTATAATTAATATATTTTTAAATTATATAGATATCGTTAGATAGGTCTTGACCGCCCAAGTGTTCTTAGCTAAGTACCTTTTAAAAAAAAGGAACATGGCGGATTTTGGGCGCCATATTATAGGGGTCAAAATTTTTATTTCTTCCATTCCCATCGAGTGGGGTATCAAAATAAAGGGTTTTTAGAGGAGATTTCAAAAATATATAACACTTATATGTTTAAATGTACCTAATTCGAAAAAAAAAACCTAAAAAGTCATAAATAAAAAAAGTTAATTCAAAAAATCAAAAAACCCGTCTGCTTAAAAAGCGAACTAAAAGACGTAAACAAGAAGAAAATAATGCTGTGCAGTCGGAGGATACATCTCGTATTAGTCAGCCAGCTTGCGAATATATATCCTCCGACTGCACAACATTATTTTCTTCTTGTTTACGTCTTTTAGTTCGCTTTTTAAGCAGTCGGGTTTTTTGATTTTTTTAATTAACTTTTCTTATTTCCCATCAATTTACACTGCAACCTAATAGTACTTAATAGTGTTACATTAGCATATTATTATGTATAAAATAGCAGAACAACTGACATCGTTGTGCAGAGCGAGCGAAGCGAGCTCGGGAACTTAGGACATACCGTCACGGATAGGTTAGGTTACTTTAAACCCTGCAGACAGAAATAGGAGCCTAGGAGGCTTCGTTGACTTTGTCATTTGATATGTAACCCTATTACGTACTATAAGGTTGCAGTGTAAATTGATGGGAAAAAAAACGTGGCATTGAGTTACAGTTTTACTAATCGATAATTTTAAAGGGAGATTATTGCAGACACCGTAAGGTTGTAATTAATCTTGCGAGATTATAAATTCTCGATACATTTCTGAACATTTCAAACACAATAAATCCCATCCAAATTGTAGTTTAAAATATAAGTATCTTATTGAGAAGAAAGAGTGTATAGTATCACACGATTTATTATAAACTTTATCATCCGGTGACATATACACAGTGTAAGTGGAAACGAACATGAATTAAAATGTATTATATAGATAAAAAACCGGCCAAGTGCGAGTCGGACTCGCGCACTAAGGGTTCCGTACTATTATCGCAAAAAACGGCACAAAAATCACGTTTGTTGTGTGGGAGCCCCACTTAAATATTTATTTTATTCTGTTTTAAGTATTTGTTGTTATAGCGGCAACAGATATACATCATCTGTGAAAATTTCAACTGTCTAGCTATCGCGGTTCATGAGATACAGCCTGATGACAGACAGACAGACGGACCGCGGAGTCTCAGTAATAGGGTCCCGTTTTTACCCTTTTGGTACGGAACCCTAAAAATCAGGCCTAATGCGTGTCAGGCTAGGTTCACATTAGGTCGGACCGACAATTTTACCGTTGGCCGGCTATCGGGTTATGGTGTTCACACTATAAAGCTGCCGGTCCGAAATAATGTAAACACCACTGTCGTTAACCGCTGTCTGTTTCCCCACAAAGTAGTTGTTACTTGGTTTCCCTATTCGGGATGCCCTAAAGTCGTTTGCTTGCTTCGATCGCTCATTGGTTTTAAAAAAATAACCACGAATGGGCACCTTCTAAACTAACCTATCCGAGTCGGGGTGCACTAAACTGGTTCACTCGCTTCATTCGCTCATTAGCTTAAAAAAAACCACTAAGGAGCACCTTCTAAACCAACCTATCCGAATCCGGGTGCCCTAAAGTCGTTTGCTCGCTTCGATCGCTCATTGGTTTTAAAAAAATAACCACGAATGGGCACCTTCTAAACTAACCTATCCGAGTCGGGGTGCCCTAAAGTCGTTTGCTTGCTTCGATCGCTCATTGGTTTAAAAAAAATAACCACGACTGGCCTCCTTCTAAACTAACCTATCCGAGTCGGGGTGCCCTAAAGTCGTTTGCTTGCTTCGATCGCTCATTGGTTTTAAAAAAATAACCACGAATGGGCACCTTCTAAACTAACCTATCCGAGTCGGGGTGCCCTAAAGTCTAAGGTAAAGTTTAAGGTAATGTAAATCATATATTTTTTTCAATTTTACATTCTCTTATTTTAGAAGTTACAGGGGGGGGGACACATTTTACCACTTTGAAAGTGTCTCTCGCGCAAACTATTCAGTTAAGAAAAAAATATATTTGAAACCTCAATATCAGTTTTTGAAGACCTATCCATAGATACCCAACTCGTATGGGTGTGATGAAAAAAAAATTTTTAGGTTTCAGTTCTAAGTATGGGGAACCCTAAAATTTATTGTTTTTTTTTCTATTTTTGTGTGAAAATCTTAATGCGGTTCACAGAATACATCTACTAACCAAGTTTCAACAGCATAGTTCTTATAGTTTCGAAAAAACTGGCTGTGACATACGGACGGACGGACAGACAGACAGACAGACACATGACGAAACTATAAGAGTTCTGTTTTTGCCATTTGGCTACAGAACCCTAAAAAGATAACCACGAATGTGCACCTTCTAAACTAACCTATCCGAGTCGGGGTGCCCTAAAGTCATTCGCTCACTTCACTCGCTCATTGGCTTAAAATATAACCACAAAGGTGCACCTTCTAAACTAACCTATCCGAGCCGGGGTGCCCTAAAGTCATTCGCTCACTTCACTCGCTCATTGGCTTAAAATATGACCACAAAGGTGCACCTTCTAAACTAACCTATCCGAGTCGGGGTGCCCTAAAGTCGTTTGCTTGCTTCGATCACTCATTGGTATTTAAAATAATAACCACGAATGTGCACCTTCTAAACTAACCTATCCGAGTAGGGGTGCCCTAAAGTCGTTTGCTTGCTTCGATCGCTCATTGGTTTTTAAAAAATAACCACGAAGGTGCACCTTCTAAACTAACCTATCCGAGTCGGGGTGCCCTAAAGTCGTTTGCTCGCTTCGATCACTTATTGGTTTAAAAAAAAATACCACGAAGTTGCACCTTCTAACCTATCCAAATCGGAATGCCCTAATTTAAAAAAATATCAATAAGGTTTAGTAGACGGAGGGATTGTACAAATATTTTTAACAATAAATAATTAAAAAAAAAAAAATACACATATCCGTAAGTAACCAACCCCTATAAAAAGCAACCCTTAAGAACTCTAAAATCAGGATCCCGATTTATAAAGCCTGCTACTATCAGCTGATACTAACTTTTAGCTTTCAGCTGATAATAATTTACGTATTTATTATTAAACTTTAAAAAAAACTTACATGTATTATTACTGTCCTTCAAAATGTCTACCACCATTATCAATACAAAGAGCACGTTTTCCACAAAAAAGTCCAATCGTGTGAGGTATTTTAATAATTTAAATAATAAGGCACGCGCACTGTTCCGCTAACAAATCGGTACTGTTTGGCAGTCTGGCGAAACTCCTATACAAAAAGAACGATGAAACGGACGTCGTTTTTAATGGCGGCTATAATCCGTTAAAATTACGAATAACACTGAGAGCTCTGGCCTCTGGGGCTATATCAGCCTTGTGGCCTGACTCTTCAACACAGACGGATTACATCGACCGCCATTTTGACTGTCACTAGATTCCCTAGCGTTTGACAGTTACTTTATGGTTTTCTAAAGTAATATTTTCGCGTTTATTCTGCTATTGCAAACTAGGGAACAGTGCAAGTTTAATTAAAATCGGCTCAGTAGTTTTTGAGATAGAGTTAAGTGTGTATCAGTCACTAGGAAAACGTGTCGTTGGGAAAAAGTTATTATTATTTATTAATATTTTTGTGTAACTGATTGTTTGCTCAAACTTACTAAATAAATAGCATGGGTAATTGTTTAATTCGTTGAATAAATATGTATTACACAATATGAGTTTAATTTTTCATTTATTTATTTATTTCCTGAAAATAATATGAAATCCTAGATTCTCTGCTGTAGCCGATATCGATAAATTTTCGCTAGTCACCACAGTCCCATCATTATTAATGACATTGTCCCGATCTGAATAACTATCCTTACCTTTTCCACCTATCCTAGGCATAGGTTCCTAGGAGGAGAGTAAATGAAAAAAAACAGGTAGGTAGAAAATTCGGAATATTTATATTTTTTTAAAAAGTCTCGCTCGGTAGGTGGGTTGATTTAGTAGGTTAGAGCCTATACAGCGATTATAACTTCTCCCACCGGTCCAGCACTCCCCTGACGTCACTGCCCACTGCTGGAGATGAGTGCTCGCGCGTCGATCGCCAGGTCGCTCAGGATGCAGGTGTAGCAGTAGGTGGGCTGACTCGCTACTGTCCACCGCGGGGAAGCGAGCGGAATAAGGGTGATCCTTGAACCCCAAATGGGGTTTTCCAAATCACACACAATAATTATATAAATAAAATGGTCGAGGGAACGGTAGTGACGCCGTTAAGGAATAAGTCTCGCGATGACGACCGTTTTTATCTTTTTACGGGTTTGTCCGTATCAGAGATCGCGATAAATATTCACGTGCGTTCGCCTTGACCCCAAGAATCGGTCTCCGCGATGTGGAAGCATTCTGTCGTGAATGAACAACATGAACGATGCGCCTGCGCCGAGAACAAAGGACAGTCACTGGGTGCCTAATATGTCGCTTATTTCAATACCAATGTGGTGATAATTTGTAGCTATGCAGAATTCTGATTTGGTGCATTCATTATTAGTTTCTTTATATTTTATATTTATTCAAGTATTGTAAATAGTCACTTTCTTAATTTTTAAATAATGTAGATAAATGTAAATAATTGATTAATTTACATTTGTTTTCCACATTATTAATTAAAACCAAGACATGTAACAATTAATGTTACAACATTATGTTGGCAGTATGTATTACGCCGTAGTTTTGTTAGGTTGGTATTAATCTAGAGAGCACGTTTCATACTGTAGATAGAAGGCGTTTTTTCGACGCCTCTATTTTTTTTTCGACGCAGACGAATCGATTGACTTAAGAATCATCAAAATCGGACGACGCGTTTGGCCTCTAGTCTCCACATAGGAACAAACATACATACACAGACTGATAAACACATTACCCTCCTTCGGCAGTCGGGTAAAAATACGTGTCCAATATTATTTGATAATCTCACTGAGCACATACACATATTCGCGAGCTGGCTGACCAAAACCAGATGTATCCTCCGACTGCACAGCATGATTTTCTTCTTGTTTACGTCTTTTTAGTTCGCATTTTAAGCAGTCGGGTTTTTTGATTTTTTATAATTAACTTTTTTTATTTACAACTTTTTAGTAATTTTTTTTTTAGAATTATTTACATTTAAACATATAAGTTATATATTTTTGAAATCACCTCTTAAAACCCTTTATTTTGATACCCCACACGAAGGGTTAGGAAGAAAAAAAAATCCCCCCACAAAATGGCGGCCAAAATCCGCCATATTTTTCTTTTCCAATTTTAATGTAGCCAGTGACACCACCACTCGCAGGGTTAAGACGAATCGATTGACGTAAGAATCATCAAAATCGGTCAACGCGTTTGGTCTCTAGAACGCCACATAGAAACAAACAAACATACATACATACATAGACTGATAAACACATTACCCTCCTTCGGCAGTCGGGTAAATAAGTAGACCTAATTTTGTTCGTAACCAGATCGTACTTGCCGCTGTATAAACTGCCGAAAGTAAATAATGAATACGGTAAAAGGATCTGGGAAGTATTCCCGTTTGAGCACCTATTTTTAGAGCACCTATTCTTAGAGCACCAAAGGTATTCCCATTTGAGTACCAATCAATATAATAGCTTGGTGCTCAATGGGGAACAATACGGACGTATGCTCTTCCAAACATTCTGAATAAATTACCTATGGAAACAGCCATAAACTTGGAAAACAAAATACCTTTGAAATATAAATAACATCATGAAAATCTACTTTACCCGGTAGTATCTCTAAGTAGTCTGTGACTTTACCGTTGAAAAGTCTAGAATGGGGTAGGGGCCTACGTGTGGGTCTGCTACCAGAAAATCTGTGAGCAAGTAACTGTAAATCTGAATCGATAGCGCACATTTCTTGCCTCAAAAAGATTGAACGTCATATTCTATGTAAAAAATGCATGAATGCATGTGGAAATAAATAGATAGGTCATCTCCAATAAAAGACAAGGATACGAACATCACTTTTCACGGTAAGTTTGTAATTTTATGATGAATTTATACGTATTTCTTTGAAATTATTACGAAAACAAAATAAAAACAAAACCGACGCCATAATATTTGAGTATTGCCAAGGTAAGGCATGAAATATTTTTACCCTTTTTTTAGGTTTTTTTTTTAACTTCTCTACCAATTTAACAATAACTTGAAATTTTTGGTTAGTTATTACCATGAGACAAACAATTTGCTATGAAGTTTACTTGCCCATAAGATCACCGACAAGCGTAAAGTGTGAGCGACGAAGATGTATCGCACCGCACCGGCCCCTGATCGGAATAGGATAGTGTATACTTACGATGTCCAGTTTTGGCATTATAGGTTCTGTTATGCCTTCGCCCCTAAGTCCTAGGGCTCCACCACTCCATCCCATACCGCGCATCATTCTGAAACGTTACGTTTATACAATTATAATATATATTAGGTAGTATAGACTACCTAATCTATTGCCAGAAGTTTCTGTGTTAGAAACGGAACGCACCTGTCAATGTCATTGTAACCTTAGAAACGTCAGCCGGGGGTTCTGACACACATCAAATCATCATCATCATCATTTCAGCCGAAAGACGTCCACTGCTGGACATAGGCCTCCCCCAGGCGTCGCCACATTGACCGATCCCGTGCGTCTCGCATCCAGCGCCTTCCCGCAACCTTAACCAGGTCATCGGTCCACCTAGTGGGAGGCCTTCCAACATATCGTCTTCCGGTTCGCGGTCGCCATTCCAGAACTTTTCGGCCCCAACGGCCATCCGTTCTGCGAGCAATGTGCCCTGCCCACTGCCACTTAAGTTTGGCAATTCTTCGGGCTATGTCGGTAACTTTGGTTCTCCTGCGGATATCATCATTTCTGACGTGATCACGCAAGGAAATTCCGAGCATAGCTCTCTCCATTGCCCTTTGGGTGACTTTAAGCTTTCTGATAAGGCCCATTGTGAGCGACCACGTCTCGGTCCCATAGGTGATCACTGGCAACACACACTGGTCATAGACTTTTGTCTTGAGACATTGCGGTAAATTGGACGAGAAGATACCACGCAACTTCCCGAACGCTGCCCAGCCGAGTCGGATTCGACGGTTGACCTCTTTCTCGAAGTTGGATCTACCCAACTGGATCGTTTGTCCCAGGTAGACATAATCATCTACAACTTCAAGTAAACAGTCTCCGATCTTGATAGGAGTGGGTGTTACATGGGCATTCATCATGACCTTGGTTTTGTCCATGTTCATTTTAAGACCCACTCTTTCGGAAGCTCTATTGAGGTCATCGAGCATTGTACTGAGGCTCTCCATGGTCTCAGCCATGACCACTATGTCGTCGGCAAACCGAAGGTGAGTGATGTACTCGCCATTAACGTTGATGCCAAGCGACTTCCAATCCAGAACCTTGAAGACATCCTCCAGCGCAGCAGTGAACAGTTTCGGAGAAATGACGTCTCCCTGTCTCACGCCGCGCTGGAGAAGGATTGGTTTCGAGGTCTGATCCTGAAGACGGACTGACATGGTGGCGTTTTTGTACAAACACTTTAACACCTCAATGTACCGGTAGTCGATCTGGCACCGTTGGAGAGATTGCAGTACTGCCCAAGTCTCGATCGAATCGAAGGCTTTCTCGTAGTCCACAAACGCTAAACAGAGAGGCAGGTTATACTCTTCGGTCTTCTGTATGACCTGCCGCAGCGTATGTATGTGGTCTACGGTGCTAAAGCCTTTTCGGAATCCGGCTTGTTCGGGAGGCTGGAAATCGTCAAACCTGCGCGCGAGACGATTCGTGATGACTCTTGAAAACAACTTGTAGACATGACTAAGAAGTGAGATGGGCCTATAGTTCTTCAGTCGGGCATTGTCGCCCTTCTTGAAGAAGAGTACCACCACACCCCTGCACCATGCCTGTGGCGTTTTGCCCTCGAGTATGACGGCATCAAACAGCTTCTGAAGGGCCTTAAGGACCGGTTTTCCACCCGCCTTCAGGAGTTCAGCCGTGATTCCGTCATCACCCGGCGCCTTGTTGTTTTTAAGCTGTTTCAGAGCCATCCTAATCTCGTACAGGCTGACGTCCGGGATATCTTCGGTATAGTGTCGGGTCAATCTAGCTCACACATCAAATAGAATAAAAGAATGAAGTCCTCGACCTCTTTTGTTCAAACATTACAGTTTCAACCTTAGATAAAGTAGGTATAGATTAAGCACTGGCGTGGCCGCACATGAGACAGCAATAGTTAGTTCTGGTGTTACAACAAGAACAAGAACACTACAACCCACCATCGCACTGACACTTATTATCTATAAATAACCCAAATTTCTTGTATCAATTAACACATAATACCACGAAATCATAGAAAATCAAACAAAACCGAGTTTGTTTATCAAACCTGCCATTGTATTAGAGTTTGACAAACGACAGAAACCGGCCACGGTGACAAAGACAAAAAATAATCTTTTGTCCTTATCATTTACATGGAGCTGCCAATTAGCCATATCGCTCTATCAATCAAGGTCATTTTAAGGCTTAATCTATACCTACTTTATCTAAGGTTTCAACCGTGTGTGAGTCGTAAATTATTCCACACTAACGAACTACTGAGATGGAAAGTACATATTATTCTGTCTCCTAATCCGTTTAGCAATATGAATGGTTTCAGAATCGGATAATCTTTATAAACAGTAAATTAGTGACAATGGATAAATGATGAGGCTAAAAACGTTATTTAACCTCCAAGATGGCGGGACAAACTTGTCACCTACAGACAGGGCTGGGTCATACTTGCACAAAACCGAGAGGAATAGAAAGAACCTATGGCCCTTAGGACAGTATTCTCTTTTGCATCATTAAAAAACTCAATGGGTCTCATCAGAAGGCTTAAAGTCACCGAAAGGGCAATGAAGACGGCTATACTCGGAGTTTCCTTGTGTGATCGGATCAGAAATGAGGATATCCGTAGTGTTACCGACATAGCCCGAAGAATTGCCAAACTTAAGTGGCAGTGGGCAGGGCACTTTGCTCGCAGAACGGATGGCCGATGAGCCCATAGTGGCGACAGAAACCGGAAGACGCAAAGTTGAAAGAGGTAGGCCCTCTATATGGAGCGATGACCTGGTTAAGGCTACAGGAATCAGATGGATGCGAGACACACAGGATCGATCCACAGTGTGTGGCGACGCTTGGAGGAGGACTATGCCCAGCATTGGACGTCTTTCGGCTGAAATGATAAGGATTAAAAACCCTATAGCTACTAACCTGACAGCCTTATCGCTTTGAACAGGCACAGACAAAGCTTCCATAAGTTGTACTTTCCTGCTTAAGTCCTCTCCGCGCCGAATTCTAGCGCTTATGTTGTTCTCGGTCACTGATCTTCTGAAAAGATGTCATAGTTACTTATAAAAGTATGATACAGCATTGATATTGCAAATTACCTTAATAAAGATATAAATAATATGTAACCCTGGTATAAGAAAATACATGCGAAATTGATATTAAGGACAAGACTGTGTGAGGAGTGATATGAAAGAAAACGAAGTCGGTGATAGCGTGACGGTTGACAGGACGGAATGGAAGAAGAAAACGTGTTGCTCTGACCCCAAGTAACATAGGACAAGAGCAGGAAGATGATGAGATCGTGTGAGGAATGACGTGAAAGAAAAGGGAGTCAGTGATATTGTGACGGTTGACAGGACGGAATGGAAGAAGAAAACGTGTTGCGACGACTACAAGCAACATGGGACAAGGGCAGGAAGATGATGACATTGTGTGAGGAGAGATATGAAAGAAAAAGGAGTCAATGGTAGCGTAACGGTTGACAGGACGGAATGGAAGAAGAAAACGGTTGCGCCGACCGCAAGTACTATGGGACAAGGCCAGGAAGATGATGACATTGTGTGAGGAAAGATATGAAAAAAAAGGGAGTCAATGATAGCTTAACGGTTGACAGGACGGAATGGAAGAAGCAAACTTATTGCTCTGACCCCAAGTAACATAGGACAAGAGCAGGAAGATGATGAGATCGTGTGAGGAATGACGTGAAAGAAAAGGGAGTCAGTGATAGCGTGACGGTTGACAGGACGGAATGGAAGTAAAAAACGTGTTGCGACGACCACAAGCAACATGGGACAAGGGCAGGGCGATGATGACATTGTGTGAGGAAAGATATGAAAGAAAAGGGAGTCAGTGATAGCGTGACGGTTGACAGGACGGAATTGAAGTAAAAAACGTGTTGCGCCGACCGCAAGTAACATGGGATAAGGGCACGAAGATGATGACATTGTGTGAGCATTGACGTAAAAGAAAAGGGAGTCAGTGATAGCGTGACGGTTGACAGGACGGAATGGAAGAACAAAACGTGTTGCACCGACCGCAAGTAACATGGGATAAGGCCACAAAGATGATGACATTGTTTGAGGAAAGATATGTAAGAAAAGGAAGTCAAGGACGGAATGGAAGAAGCAAACTTATTGCTCTGACCCCAAGTAACATAGGACAAGAGCAGGAAGATGATGAGATCGTGTGAGGAATAACGTGAAAGAAAAGGGAGTCAGTGATAGCGTGACGGTTGACAGGACGGAATGGAAGAAGAAAACGTGTTGCGACGACTACAAGCAACATAGGACAAGGGCAGTGAGATGATGACATTGTGTGAGGAAAGATAGGAAAAAAAGGGAGCCAATGGTAGCTTAACGGTTGACAGGACGGAATGGAAGAAGAAAACGTGTTGCGCCGACCGCAAGTACTAAGGGACAAGGGCTGGAAGATGATGAGATCGCGTGAGGAATGGCGTGAAAGAAAATGGAGTCAGAGATAGCGTGAAGGTTGACAAGAAGGAATGGGAGTAAAAAACGTGTTGCGCCGATCGCAAGTAACATGGGGCACGGGCAGGAAGATGATGATATTTTATTAAAAACTTACTTGGTCAATGGTTGAGCTTTTGTAGCTCTATCACGGCTCTCCGCACGACTGCTACATGCACTGCTAGACTTCGAATCGTCTGTCGAGGGCTTAGCGTTGCTGAAAAGGCAAATAAGAAAATAAGGAAACTGCCTCTAATCCAATCGCTTCAGCCACCATGACAACGGAAAAAAGCCTTGATTAATAAAATATAACAAGCTATAAATGTCAATTAGGTGGAGTCAAGTGGAGGAGACCACTTAGAATATTGGATTTAAACTCTGAAAACATAAAATTGACCACTTAAATTTGTAAAATAATACCTAATGAATTATCGGCAAAGTGATTCTCTAGTACAGGGCTTCCCAAACATTTTTAAATTGTGACTCCCTTTACATAGTGTATTTTTATTGTAACGCCCTATTTTTTTGTATCTTTATAACTGTGTTTTTCTTGTAGCTTGAAAAAATTTTGCTTATTAGGAAAAAAACGGGCTCGCTTTTTTGAGCATATCTTTTGAAATCGGAGCCAAAGTTTTGAAATAGTTACTCTCCTATATTCTCAATTGATTTGTAACTGTACAAGACTTAATTTCTGCAACTGCAGTATCACATAAGAAAGTACAACGCCGATATATCAAACGGTACTATTATCTTCAGTACTCAGAGTTGCATAATCTTGGGCTACATTACTGTAAAATGTAGCCCCGGGGAGTCGCGACGCACAGTTTGGGAACCCCCGCTCTAGTATATAATAGTAGTCTATAAAAGTGTTTTTTTTAATATTCCGTTCAACGGGTTATTTGACAGATGTAACCTGTGGTCCAAGATCCCAGAGACCCCAGACGTTTCGGAATCCTTTCTACACAAAATGTGTGGGAATGAGCAGTCCTCTTAGAACTTGAAAATTGGCCGTATTTTTTAAAGAAATAATTCAGAAACTTCTGGGGGTCTAGGATCTTGCTCTATAACTCTAGTGATTGAAGTGACATAACAGTTCGATTCGATTATTGGCACTTTTATTGGTATGTGAAGTTCTAGCCAAATCTCTTGGCCGCCCTGAAGTTGGCTACAATGGCTGCGCAGTAGTAAACCTCATACAAAAACAGCACCGTTTCGTGCCTTGGCCAGCACTATAGTATCGATAACTTTTATTGGTATGTAGTATCGATAACTTTTATTGGTATGTAGTATTAATAACTTTTATTGGTATGTAGTATCGATAATTTTTATTGGTATGTATTATCGATAACTTTTATTGGTATGTATTATCGTTAACTTTTATTGGTATGTAGTATTAATAACTTTTATTGGTATGTAGTATTAATAACTTTTATTGGTATGTAGTATCGATAACTTTTATTGGTATGTAGTATCGATAACTTTTATTGGTATGTAGTATTAATAACTTTTATTGGTATGTAGTATCGATAACTTTTATTGGTATGTATTATCGATAACTTTTATTGGTATGTAGTATTAATAACATTTATTGGTATGTAGTATTAATAACTTTTATTGGTATGTAGTATTAATAACTTTTATTGGTATGTATTATCGATAACTTTTATTGGTATGTAGTATTAATAACTTTTATTGGTATGTATTATCGATAACTTTTATTGGTATGTAGTATCAATAACTTTTATCGGCATGTAGTATTTATAACTTTTATTAGTATAATGTCGGGAATAGAATAGAATAGACGAAACGAATGAAAGTGGAAAGTACCATAACCCCAACCAACATGGGAAAATAGCAGGCAGAAGAGGTCTAGAAGGACGACATACCTTGCACGTGCATTCGCTTTTTTTAATTTTTCTTTCTTCTGCTTTTTATTTTTCTTTTTATTTCTTAAGCTAAATAAAAATAAAAACAAAAGAATAAATTAAAACAAAACACTAAAATGGGCTTTAGTAAGCAATGCAGAAGAAAAATAATAATACAGGGTCAAATTAATAATTGATTTAGAAAATTTTCAGATGTTATGAGTACTGACTGATATTTAATGAAGACAAAAAAACCGGCCAAGTGCGAGTCGGACTGACGCACGAAGGGTTCCGTACTTGGTAAATTGATTTACTTGATATAAAAAAACTAACTTTACTTGATCTCGTTCAAACCAATTTGGTGAAGTTTTAAAGATTATGAAAATATTGTGTATGAGACTAAACATTATTATAATATTGTAAATAGATTTATAAAGTTACCCTACCTTACCTACATAGGTAGAGTAGGTTTGTAGGTAGGGTAGGGAAGGTAAGGGTAGGATAGGTAGGGTAGGAAGGGTAGGTAGGGTGGGGGAATGTTTGGTGTTTTTAGGCCAAACAAAGCCTGCCGGGTCAGCCAGTTATTATATTTTTAAAGTCAATACCAATCACGTCTGCGGGGTTTCACCCATTCATATAATTTGACCCTCATTTTGTTTGTCGTACAAGTTATGTTTTAAAGCACATACAATTTTATTATTTGTCGGCAGTACTGCCATATCTACCTTTGATTTAAATCAACAACAGACGCTAACTGAATTTGTTCTTCCCCGGCTAACTCTAAAACATTTTGTAAATTTACTTTCTTCTTCTTTGGTGCGCTAAATAAAAAATAAACATTTATTTAACAAAAAAAAAAAATACAAAAAAAAATTGTAAGTGAATAAAAAAAAATATTATTCATGATTTCTATACTCCATACTGCATTGGAAATAAAATAAGAAATTTAGACAATCCCTTTTAAAATCCATTCAACCGATTTTGAGTTATATTCTTAAGGTTACACTAGTCGATCATTCTGCCATACAAACGTAGTCTGGCGATTACTCCATTGTTTGTCGATGTACGTTCAAAATAAAAATGGTATCAATTTGTCTCATCATTATGGAAACAAAAAATTTAAAAAATAATTTGAATGTTATAAGCGTCGAAAGTTCCATATTTGAACACTAATTTTAACGCATCTTTTGGCGGATATAAATACCATAAGAAGAGGGAAAGTTAAAAAAACCGGCCAAGTGCGAGTCGGACTCGCACGCGAAGGGTTCCGTACCATTATCGCAAAACACTGCATAAAAATCACGTTTGTTGTATGGGAGCCCCCCTTAATTTATTTTATTTTATTAATTATTATTTTTTGAAGTAAATATACAACTAAACATTCTGTGAATATTTCAAGCGTCGTTTCAAGCGTCTGTCCGTCTGTCTCCAGGCTGTATCTCATGAACCGTGATAGCTAGACAGTTGAAATTTTCACAGATGATGTATTTCTGTTGCCGCTATAACAACAAATACTAAAAACAGTATAAAATAAATATTAAAGGGGGGCTCCCATACAACAAACGTAATATTTTTGCCGTTTTTTGCTCGATATTAATAACGGCAACAGGTAGACGCTTGAAATATTCACAGAATGTTTAGTTGTATATTTACTTCAAAAAATAATAATTAATAAATAAAAATAAAAAAAAATAAGGGGGGCTCCCATACAACAAACGTGATTTTTATGCAGTATTTTGCGATAATGGTACGGAACCCTTCGTGTGCGAGTCCGACTCGCACTTGGCCGGTTTTTTCATGATATCTAGACTCCCAAAGGTCTATAAATTTCAAACTGTCTTGATCACTAACATTAACATTAGAAGCGGGATATTTACCATATTTACTGTTTATATGTCCCAAAGATCTGTTTATAAAATTACGCGCGCTCGTTTTCATTCTAAATCATCATCCATTTCGCTACAAACTTTCAAAAGTGCTAATTCGTACGCAAACTAGTTTCTTACTGCTCCTCACAGCATCTATCTCTTTCGCGCGTGTTGTCGGATGAGATAGCATGCATTTTAATCCCGCGCACAAAATAGTTCGTACCGTCGACTAGGGGAACCTTAAGAGTGAATAGTTTACTTCTAGGCAAGCGTGCTTCACTGTCGGCCACATCATCGCTTACCATCAGGTGAAATAGTGGTCAAACGCCAGGCTATCAATAATAATTAATAAAAAAAACTGGCCCAGTGCGAGTCGGACTCGCGCACGAAGGGTTCCGTATCACTATCGCTAAAAACGGCAAAAAGATCACGTTTGTTGAATGGGAGCTGCACTAAATATTTATTTTATTCTGTTTTTGGTATTTGTTGTTACTCGTATAGCGGCAACAGAAATACATCATCTGTGAAAATTTCAACTGTCTAGCTATCACGGTTTATGATATACAGCCTAGTGACGGACAGACAGACAGACGGATCGTGGAATCTTAGTAATAGGGTCCCGTTTTTACACTTTGGGTATGGAACCCTAAAAAACATAAATATGGTATAGAAAGCATAAACCAGATGATGACCATAACCATAGATGTCAATTTTTTTTAAAAAGGGCTGTAAAAGGGAATTGTTTAAATTTCTAATGATACTAGCTTCTGCCAGCGGTTTTGCCCGCGGGAACAATATACCGGGATGAAAAGTAGCCTATGTGCTATTCCAGACTATAATCTATGTCTGTGCCAAATTTCACCCAGATCCGTTCAGCCGTTCTAGCGTGATTGAATAACAAACACACAACCACACACACATCCATCCAAACTTTTACATTAATAATATTAGTAAGATTTCAAATGGAGTATAGTTTCTAAAAAATGCAAATTGTGGGCAATGAGCAAAAAAGTCTTTAAAAAAAGTAGTGTTTACTAAAGTGACCAATGTCTGACTGTCCCTTTTTTACTCGGAATTCGGTTTTTTTTATCACCACAGGTTTTCAGAGCAGGATTTTGAAGGTCAGTTTATCAACATCAGAAATTACAGGAATCTTGAGTTAGGTAACTTTCATTCTAAGGGTGCGATATGTGGACATACACGCACCTACGAACACCGTTTAGAAAGCCCACATACACCAAGAAATGCGAATATTGTGCAATTCCAACAATATTTCATACTTACACCACACACACATAGGTTTTGAGAAATACATATCGCACCCTCAGAATGAAAGTGACCTAACTCAAAAAATAAAAATTGTGGGCAATGCACGAAAAAAGTCTTTAAAAAAGTAGAATTTACTAAAGTGACCAATGAATACGCTGCCCATTTTTTGCTCAGAATTCGGGCTATTTCCACCACGGGTTTTCAGAGTAGGATTTTGAAGGTCAGCTTATAAACATCTTAAATTACAGGAATCTTGAGATAGGTAACTTTCATTCTAAGGTTGCGATATGTGGACATACACACCCACGAACACCGTCTAGAAAGCCCACATAGACCAAGAAATGCGAATATTGTGCAATTCCAACAATATTTCATACTTACACCACACACACATCCATCCAAACGTTGACATTAATAATATTAGTAATATTTCAAATTTTAGTTTTTTGAGAAATACATATCGCACCCTCAGAATGAAAGTGACCTAACTCAAAAAATAAAAAATCCCGACTGCTTAAAAAGCAAACTAAAAAGACGTAAACAAGAAAAAATTATGCTGTGCAGTCGGAGGATACATATTCGCGAGCTGGCGGACCAAAACCAGATGTATCCTCCGACTGCACAGCATATTTTTTTCTTGTTTACGTCTTTTTAGTTTGCTTTTTAAGCAGTCGGGATTTTTGATTTTTTTAATTAACGTTTTTTATTTACAACTTTTTAGTTATTTTTTTTTTAGAATAAATATAAAAATAAAGGATTTTAAGAGGCGATTTAAAAAATATATAACACATATGTTTAAATGTACCTAACATTTAAACATATAAGTGTTATAAATTTTTGAAATCGCCTCTTAAAATCCTTTATTTTGATACCTCACACGATAGGTTTGGAAAAAAAAAAAAAGAAACACCACAAAATAGCGCCCAAAATCCGCCATTTTTGTTTTTTCGAATTTTAATGTAGCCAGTGACACTCGCAAGATTAAGACGAATCGATTGATGACTCATCAAAATCGGCCAACGCGTTTAGACTCTAGAACGCCACATAGGAACATACATACATACATACATACATAGACTGATAAACACATTACCCTCCTTCGGCAGTCGGGTAAAAATTGTGGGCAATGCACAAAAAGTCTTTAAAAAAGTAGAATTTACTAAAGTGACCAATGAATACGCTGTCCATTTTTTACTCGGTATTCGGACTTTTTATCACCACAGGTTTTCAGAGCAGGATTTTGGAGGTCAGTTTATCAACATCAGAAATTACAGGAATCTTGAGTTAGGTTACTTTCATTCTAAGGGTGCGTATGTGGACATACACACACCAAGAAATGCGAATATTGTGCAATTCCAACAATATTTTATACTTATTACATACGGTTCGAATTTCGACTTACCGTTCTACTGATTCTGGTCGAGGAGCTTTATATTTTGAAGCTACTTTAATATAAGTTATTTCCCTGTAACAAAATAAAAATAATTTTAGAATAATCACCTTTGTTATGAACTGCTTTTGCTCATTAAGGGTCCCCGCACACGGGCCACCGGCCACAACCACAAAACGACGCCACCGGCATATTTCCTGTAGTTTTCATACATTTTATATGGACTCGCCGTACACGGTTGACGCCGGTGGCCGCCACACGCTATAAATCGTCGCTGCTCGCTTCTTGTGGCCCGCACCGGCCATTAAAGGCCGACACAAAAAGCCGCCACACGCCACTCGCGCGTTTCCCCGCCCCTCTCTACCTAACCTTCTTCGTACGAGTCCATTATGATACTGCATGCACGAGTTAAAAAAAGTAGCAGCAAGTGTCGACCACCGGCCACAAGTGGCTGTCGCGTGCTTCAGCTACTTTTGTAGCCGCTTCTAGCTTCTCGTAACGGCGTTTGTGGCTGTCGTGTGTGGCCCGTGTGCGGCGACAATAAATTTCGCTCTTAAGGTCTATCCACACATATCAGGGGCGTGCCCGGGACGTGACAGGGCACGGTCTGTCCACGTCCCGTGCACGTCCCGGGCACGGCCCTGATATGTGTGGATAGACCTTTAAAGAGTACTACACACAAATTATTTCATGGTTTATGTAAAATGGGTGATCTGTAACACAGGGCCTTACCTATCTCAGACACACTTCTCCATACAAAGTTACGTATTGTGATAGTCACTGTATTTTGATGTCGAGTTAAAATAAAGAATTTTTTATTAGACCAGGGCTGAAGCCTTTGAAAATGGTAAACGTGAAAAAAAAAAATAGTATGATGAAACCTATTGAAAAAGGATGAGAATATAACAAAAATGTTTAACGGAGCGATCTGAGGTCGGGAAGTGGGAGGGGGATGAGTTTTTAAGGGTAAAAGGGGTTTATCTCGATTTCCGGCAAAACTAATCCCCTTAACTAACTTAAAAAACTCACCCCCTTCCACTTCTCAACATCATCATCATATGCCCAGCCTTTTTCCCAATTATTGTTGGGGTCGGCTTCCAGTCTTACCGGGTTCAGTTGAGTACCAGTGTTTTACATGGAGCGACTGCGTATCTGACCTCCACAACCCAGTAACTGGGTAACACGATACCCCTTGACAAGACTGGTGTCAGATCTCAAGCTTCTGACTACCCGTAACGATTGTCAAAGATCTTCAAATGACAGCTGGGACCAACGGCTTAACGTGCTTTCCGAGGCACGGAGGAAATTTGTTATGTTGAAATGGTCACCCATCCACGGACCGACCTCGTCAAGCGTTGCTTAACCTTGAAGATCGACCCGTGCGGCTGTTATTATTTAGCCACGAGCTCCTCCACTCCACTCCACTTCTCAACGTCAGATTGTCTGTAAACTATTTGTCCTTTCATTTTTGTTATCTTCTCTTCCTTTTCCAATGGGTTTCAACCTATTTTTTTTTTGGTTTCAAAAATTATCGACCCTGGTCTACTTTCCCCTAGGATGTCATAGGCATTTTCCATACAAAGTTATCGTCAGCTGACCATAATTTGTATGGGCGATACAATTAGTTTTTGCACTCGACGATACTATCGGAACTGCAGCGGAGAGAACCGAACATCTCGAGAGAGGGTATAACACTTTTTCGTTACGTGACGATTTCTACTGCAAGCCGCGTTAATTAACTTCATAACAAAAAACATTGACTTACTTAATTCCAGTGTTTAGATTAACCTTGTTAGCTTTAGCTTTAGTTTCTTTAATATTATACACACTGCTAGCTAGCTTGCTCGAAAGTTTATAATGCAGTCTAGCAAATTCTTCACCGAACTTGGACACATCATAGGCTGTTCGACTCCAGACAAAAACTTTTTTAATAAAGGCTTTTTCATTATGGTCTTTCGGCACAAGTACCAGCTTGTCTTTTTCATCGTGCATTACAAATTCTAGGATTGTATGCAGTGTGTCTATCATGAACTGTAGTGGTATTTTTTGCATTAGTAGGAGCTCATTTTCTTCTTTTATCTGCATTTTTAGCATTCGTTTTGTTAAGCGGCCGGGTTTTTGGGCTACTGGTTTCAGCTTGAGTATTTCTGGCTTTGCGAACCAAGGTTCTGCGTTCGGATTCCTGTAGAAAAAAAAATGTTCTATTAGGTACTTCGATCAATAATACACTAGATGACCGGTAAGCGCTTTAAAAACGGGCCGAAAAATAAGAGCACAAATACGATTGTGGTCTCATTTCAAATTAGTATGGTCCAAACATAGCCAACCTTGAGACCAAACGCGTGGGCCGATTTTGGTTGGTTGATGGTTCTTACGTCAATCGATTCGTCTTAACCCCGCGAGTGTCACTGGCTACATGAAAATTGGAAAATAGGAATATGTCGGTTTTCGGGCGCCATTTTGTGGGGGCGCAAATTTTTTTTTTCTTCCAATCTTTTTGTGTGTGGTATCAAAATGAAGGATTTTAAGAGGTGATTTCAAAAATATATAACACTTATATGTTTAAAGGTACCAAATTCGAAAAAAAAAAATGAACTAAAAAGTTATAAATAAAAAAAGTTAATTAAAAAAATCAAAAAAAGTCCGAATTCCGAGTAAAAAATGGACAGCGTATTCATTGGTCACTTTAGTAAATTCTACTTTTTTAAAGACTTTTTTTGTGCATTGCCCACAATTTTTACCCGACTGCCGAAGGAGGGTAATGTGTTTATCAGTCTATGTATGTATGTATATATGTATGTATGTATGTTCCTATGTGGCGTTCTAGAGACTAAACGCGTTGGCCGATTTTGATGACTCTTATGTCAATCGATTCGTCTTAATCTTGCGAGTGTCACTGGCTACATTAAAATTCGAAAAAACAAAAATGGCGGATTTTGGGCGCCATTTTGTGGTGTTTTTTTTTTTTCCAAACCTGTCGTGTGAGGTATCAAAATAAAGGATTTTAAGAGGCGATTTCAAAAATATATAACACTTATATGTTTAAATGTACCAAATTCGAAAAAAAATGAACTAAAAAGTTATAAATAAAAAAAGTTAATTAAAAAAATCAAAAAACCCGACTGCTTGAAAAGCGAACTAAAAAGACGTAAACAAGGAGAAAATCATGCTGTGCAGTCGGAGGATACGTCTGGTTTTGGCCAGCCAGCTCGCGAAGATGTATCCTCCGACAGCACAGCATGATTTTCTTGTTTACGTCTTTTTAGTTCGATTTTCAAGCAGTCGGGTTTTTTGAATTTTTAAATTAACTTTTTTTTTCATAAAGTAAAAACCGAATTAAATAGTAAATATGAATCAACTACCAAATATTATGATTGTTTGACCAACGTTTGCGTCGACAACGCACCAACTATTGTAACAAACATCGACTGTTCTGGGACTTTGTAATTTAGACTTTAAAACATGCGTGTTAGATTAAATTTGTTTTGATGTTTGTTGAGCAGCGAAGAAAGGTCATTATTTTTTATTGTTTTTCGTACAAGCTTTGAGAATGCAACTTTAAGCATTGCATTTAAGGTTGACTTTGCATTAATGTATATTTATTTCAACTATAATTCTTAGAATTACGTAACCAAATTGGCGACAGTTTTAAAGAGACGTTTTGTATGGGATTTTGTATCTAGTGTATTATTGATCGAAGATTAAGTATTGTAAAAGTATTCCCATACACACTAAACGTTTTGGGACTACTATCGCTGTGCATACAGCTAAGGAGTGGAATTCCCTACCAGAGTCTGTTTCTTAATTGCTACAACCTGGGGGTCTTTAAGTCAAAAGTGAATAGGTTACTTCTAGGCAAGCGTGCTTCACCGTCGACCACATAACCACTGACCATCAATCAGGTGAGATATTGGTCAAACGCGAGCCGGGTTTGGCTAATATAATAAAAAAACAAAAACCGGCCAAGTGCGAGTCGGACTCGCGCAAGAAGGGTTCCGTACTATTATCGCAAAAAACGGCAAAAATTCACATTTGTTGTATGGGGGCCCCACTTAAATATTTATTTTATTCTGTTTTCAGTATTTGTTGTTATAGTGGCAACAGAAATACATCATCTGTGAAAATTTCAACTGTCTAGCTATCACGGTTCATGAGATACAGACGGACGGACAGACAGACAGACGGATCGTGGAGTCTTAGTAATAGGGTCCCGTTTTCCTTTTGGTACGGAACCCTAAAAACAAAAAATGTTTCCTATGTAAAGCCGCATTCAGATTTATTCAGATTGGAAGCCACTTCCAACATAGTTAAGTAAAAGTAAGGTAAATGATAATATTAATAACTACTACCCAACCTGAAGAGGCGGAAAGCGGTACTCCTGGACACGGCGCGTATTTATTTATTTATATAAACTTTATTGTACACCATAATAAACAAGAAAAAAATAAACTTAATACTATAGTATACAATGGGCGGCCTTATCGCATTCCGCGATCTCTTCCAGGCAACCTGGAATGGACACAAATTACCTGGACATGGGGTTGTCAGTGGTGCGACAATACCAACAATAAACATAAAATAGATACTCACTAGAAACAAAAATACATACATACCTATGCTAAATAATAGATACATAAATACATACATACTTAATATATAAGCAATGAAAATAAATGATGTACGACAATCAGCACATTATGTCAAAACCAAGAGCACAATCACAGCGATAGGTAATGTTCTTTGATGAGTTTTTTAAATACAGACAATGACTGAGCACGTTTTATTGAGTCAGGCAATGCATTCCACAGACGAGCAGCCTGGACAGTAAAAGATTTATCCATGAAAGTTGTGGAATGCATTGGCATTTTAAGTCGCAAGTTATCTGTATCGTCGTATAGTCAGTAGGTCAACAATCTTTAACTAAATATTTTGACTAATTGTAAATGACTGTAGAAATTACTCCATATTGTGACATTCATAATTTTGTTGTTATATACATGACATATTCTATTACTTTGGACATACCTACCAAATAATTTGTGTATACGTCTCGAATGATTATTATATTATATTTTTTGACTGTAGAAATTACTCCATATTGTGACATTTATAATTTTGTTGTTATTTATTTGACATAGTTCTATTAATTTTGACATACCTACCAAATAATTTGTTATTACCTCTCGCATGCTTAATATTTTATTTTTCTTCGTATTTCGCATGTAACCATAATATTTGTACGCTTCTTGGCATAACATAGCGACCTAGAAACTTTAATTTAAGAACTGTATTTACTACCTATGTTACACAAATAAATTTGATTGTTTTTTTTTTTTTTTTTTTTTTTCTCTCTGGCGCCATTTTTTTTTTTAAGTCTTCCTATGACTTCTCCCGCTCTGGCTCTCAGGAGCCCTGACCACTAGATCGACCCAGTAGTAGCTTTGACCCTGTTACCGATTATGGTGGGCTACTATTTTTAATTTATTTTATACTAATATTTAAAAATATAATCGATATGTATAATGATGTTTGTGTGTTGCCAGTGATGACATATGGCTCTGAGACGTGGTCGCTTACAATGGGCCTCATCAGAAAGCTTACAGTCACTCAAAGGGCAATGGAGAGGGCTATGCTCGGAGTTTCCTTGCGTGATCGAATCATAAATGTAGAGATCCGCAAGAGAACCAGGGTTACCGATATAGCGCGAAGAATTGCCAAACTCAAGTGGCAGTGGGCAGGGCACATTGCTCGCAGAACGGATGGCCGATGGGGCAGAAAGGTTCTGGAGTGGCGACCGCGAACCGGAAGACGTTGCGTTGGAAGGCCGACCGATGACCTGGTGAAGGTTGCGGGGATCCGCTGGTTGCGTGACGCACGGGACGGTCAATGTGGCGACGCTTTGGGGGACGCCTATGTCCAGCAGTGGACGACTTTCGGCTGATATGATGATGTATAATGAATATATGGAATCAATAAAGCAATAATAATAACACTTACATTGTGTGTTTTGAATTCTCAGCAGTTCCAGTATTGACATTACTTTGAGTTCCAAATGATTTATCTTTTGGTATTTTATCAAATGTTAAAGTCCTGCAATTTTACAATCACATAGTTATGATAGTAAATTCAAAAACAATATAAATTGAAAAAAAAACAAATTTAGGGACAGCATTGACAAATCTTGCACAGTCACGAATATTATTATTAGTATTGCTAATTGTATAGTAATTATAATAAAAATAAATCTTACTTTTTACCGCCCCAACTGTCACTACACTTCATCTTAAACTCATATTTCAGACTGTAAATCTTCATGACTTCCCACAATGCTGTATACAGCTCCTTAATTTCCGAATTACTCTCAAAATCATTGAACTTTACATCTCTTTCAAGTAACTGTTGCATGTAATTTGCTTGATCCGGACTCAATTCCGGAAACTCCTTTGATTTCGTCTCATCATACTTAATGAAAGCTACCATTGTACGGAGGCAGTGTATTTTGAAACCACTTGATATTGTGGCACGGGACCTGCTGCTGAGCAGTTTGGTGTCAAATCCATCCATTATTTTAGGTTGGGACGACTTCATACTCTCTTTGGCCCTGAAATAATGTGTTTTTATGTAATACTTGCCTCTGCCAGCGGCTTCGCCCGCGTAAAAGTCGAATATTATCCTGAGGGAACATATTCCCGGGATAAAAAGTATCCTATGTGCTATTCCTGACTATAATCTATCTCTGTGCCCAATTTCATCCAGATCCGTCCAGCCCTTTGGGCGTGAAGAAGTAACAAACATACATACAAACAAACAAACAAACACACAAACAAACAAACACACACACACACTCACACACACACACACACACACTCACAATCCTTCGCCTTTTTAATATTAGTGTGATAATACATCAACATACATACAAGATTTATGCTTGTGCCTTCTCTGTATGAGATGAGTCTGCAATGGTGGGACAGTAATAAACTGGCTACTTGCTCAATAAAAATGTTTATTTTAGTAAATGATTTTATATTCTTCATGGCAATCAGTTACTGGGTTGTGGAGGTCAGATACACAGTCACTAATGTAAAATTCTGATATTCAGCTCTATCTGGTTAAAATTGACTCAGTTTGAAAAATAATAATCATATGGCACACAATTTTTGCAGATGTTAGTGATTTTCAGTGTGGTTACGGTTAACCGCAAGCATATCATCAATAATAAAAACCAGCCAAGTGCGAGTCGGACTCGCGCATGAAGGGTTCTGTACCATTATCGCAAAAAACGGCAAAAAAATCACGTTTGTTGTATGGGAGCCCACTTAAATATTTATTTTATTCTGTTTTTAGTATTTGTTGTTATAGCGGCAACATAAATACATCATCTGTGAAAATTTTAACTGTCTAGCTATCACGGTTCATGAGATACAGCCTGGTGACAGACGGACAGGCAGACAGACGGATCGCGGAGTCTTAGTAATAGGGTCCCGTTGTTACCCTTTGGGTACGGAACCCTAAAAGTTATTAAAGATATTATTTATTGTTTCCTTGTTTACAATCTCGATGCAGTGGGAGATTTAATAACATATTCAGAAAATAAATATTAAATAATAATGTAACTCACCAACAAAGCGAAGCAGTTTCATTTTCAGACTGATCTAAACTAACATCTTTTTCTTTTTTAATCACCATGACTAATCTGCAAATAAAAAAAACTAAATTTATTTTTTTTATTCAAATAACACACTCTGCGCCAACAGTCATATGGGCTAAAAGTCATAAACTTGTTGCTCTTTTTTTAATACAAAAGTTGCCTCTACTGGTTCCAAAATTGTTGTGCTGTTTTATTTTTTAAATGGTGTATAGTCAACTATACAACGGCCCGTGAACATAAGGTACCTGGGCTGGGTGTATCATTAAAGATACACCGGCCTAAGAAAATAGGGGTTGACCATAAGCTCTTAGAGTAAGGTTATTTTGAGTGTGTGTATATTGTATACATATGTCATGTTCGCGATCTATTATTATAACACACTCATTCACAATCTATTATTATTATTATAACACACTCGGCTCAGGGGGACCCCTGAGCCCACACAGGGCCCAAGAAAGGACCTTATGCTCCACATTAACCCTTGCAATCACTACACCAATAGGGTTTTATACAATACTTAACAGAAGCCTCGCGGTTTCACCGGCATAGTTCCCGCTCCCATGGGAATACAGGGATAAAAAGTAGCCTATGTCACCCGGGGATAGTGTAGTTTCCCAACGGTGAAAGAATTTTTTAAATTGGTCCAGTAGTTTTAGTTTATTTGTTACATACAAAAACACAAATCTTTAATCTTAATAATGTTAGTATAGACTAGCTGTTGCCCGTGACTTTGTCTGCATAACATTAGTAGGCCGATATTAGGCATTACGTGAGAAATTATTAGTTCATCATACAAACTTCCATCCCCTTAAGGATGATTGAAGGGATAAAAACTATCCCATATCCTTCCAAGGGTCTCAAATAATCCCCATACCAAAATTCTTCTATTTCGGTCCAATGGTTTAAGCGTGAAAAGGTTACTTGAGAACTTGAGTTACGTTACAGAGTTACTTTCACTTTTATAATAATAATTAGTAAGGATGCTTCGCTTTTTCCCGACTATGTTAAAGTCTTGCATTCTACTATTAGATAAACAACACTACTGCTAACATACGTCTAGATTTGGTACGGTGGCCGGACCACGGATTTGTGGGCGGAGTTAGTCCGGCCATACCATATCCGAGCATGTGTAAGCGAGAACAGATTTGTGTTAAAGTCAAATATATTTATTTCAACTAGGCCAATAAGCGGCACTTTTGAACGTCAAACATTATTAAATATAAATTAAAAATGTACAAGTAATAAAAATTGTGGGCAGAGTTAGTCCGGCCATACCGAATCCGGACATGTGATAGCACTATAATAGAATTGGGCTGACTATCACTATTTTACTTGACAATCTTATACAATATATATCATAATACTTTAAAACTTACTTTTGATCATCCTCCCAATATTCATAATCATAAATTAGCAAGTAACCTGTTGCAGCTTTTATTATTTTTTCACAAACATTTCTGTATTGGGCATCCAAACTCTTTGATTTCAAAATGTTAATATCATCCACAATTATTTTGAAAAACTCTTCATACTCTTTCAAAGTAAAATCAAAAGACACTTGCTTGTTGGTACTCTCCAAAAAAACAAGCAATTTTGTGAAATTCATATTTAGAACATCGAAATTCAAATTTTGTAGTAGTTCGTCGAAGCCTACAAGTTTTCTTTTTTTTAATAATGACGATGCAACAGCTGTAGATGGTCTCTCATCTTTTCGCGGGTTTTCTTCTGTTTCTACCATAGGTGGTGATTCGACGGTATCTGAGTGACTTTCCTCATCCTCGTCTTCATCATCAACATCATAATCCATCCAGTCTTCACAAAGCATGGTATCATTATCATCAAAAATATCCGAACTATCTTTGTTATTAGGCGGTACTTCGGTAGTTTCAGACATTATGCTGGCGTTATCAGTTAAATTTGCACGGCCAGCGGCTGTCTCTAAATAATTTTCAGAACTCTCCATAACACAAAAGAAAATGTTATCAAAACAAACAAATAAAATCTTTAGACATCAAAAATCTTCTGAAAGTTTAAAACAAAATTATATTCGCTTACACACATTTCACATTCATTCACATTTTGTTATCATCATAACTTTACTAAGATAACTTACCTATATAAAACGGTTTGAACGGTTAATCAAAAGAATAATAAGACACAACCGGCGATAAAACTACTAATATTACCGGCCACCGGCGACCCTCTTTTTCACAGAATATCACAGAGAAACATATCTAAACGGAGTAACGGACACAGAATATTATCTTTATCACAGAGTACTTTCTAAATTTTCTAATATTATTTGCTTCTGCTTGCTGCCTTTGCTGGTGGCTGGCTCTCTTTTCCAATACATACAGATGATACAGAAAATCCTAAGAGAAAATCAGTCAGTCAACTGTCAAACCTAAAGGGATAAAGGGCTTATTACACTACACGGAATTCAGGGCCCTACACCCTAAATTAGGGTAGTGTAATAACTGTTAGAAAGTTAGGATTCTCATATCGACCTTATTGCTTCGGAATGATTTAGTAACCCGGAATTCAGGGCCCTGAAAAAACCGTGTAGTCTAATAAGCCCTTTAACCCTGTCCATATTCAATGTACTCTGTGACCCAGTACTCAGTCAAACCGTCAAAAACGTTCTATAAAATAAAAAACTGGCCAAGTGCGAATCGGACTCGCGCACGAAGGGTTCCGGACCATTATCGCAAAAAAACGGCAAAAAATCACGTTTGTTGTATGGGAGCCCCACTTAAATACTGATTTTATTCTGTTTTTAGTATTTGTTGTTATAGCGGCAACAGAAATACATCATCTATGAAAATTTCTGTGTAAAAATATTTTTAAACATCCAAGTCGTTTTAGAAGAGTATCCAAAAGTATCGAAAAAATATGGTAGACTTTATGCCCTCGCCAAACTTCTTGGCCGCCCTAAAGTTGGTTTACCGGATGCGCGAGGCACGAAACGGTGCTGTTTTTGTATGAGCTTTTCTACTGCGCAGCCAGTGTAGCCAACTTCAGGGCGGCCAAGAAGTTTGGCGAGAACATAGTTAATTACTTTTTTTAAACCAAACCATTAGTTACAGGAAAAAACCATGTTTCACAAATAATGTTCATGAACCAATATTTTTTTTTTCAAACCTTTTAACCTAGCCGTTACTAAGGAATATGCTTTAGAAAGCCGAAGCCGTTTTACGGCACAAAAGTGGTGGAAGGCCCTTAATCGAACGGCCATTTATCATATTATTTGAAGGATCAAATTTCAAGCTCCCTCCTACCTTCTCTCGTAGCCATAAGTAAGTATACGGAGTATTTTATTATACCATGACTACAGTGTCAGTGTGTAGTCGATTACGATGCTCTGTTTTCAAATTCTTTAAGGCGCTAAATTTTCTTGCGACATATGCGTTTGAGAAAGGTAGAACGAGCAATAGGCTTATTTTTAGCATTTGGTAGTCACGAATTTTGCCATAAAATAAACTCTAAAACCTTGCTGCCGGATTAAATTAAATATACATATAAATACTTCTAGTGCTACTTTTATTACATCTACATAAGTTCAGTTCTAGTGTATAAATGTCTAAATTCCCCGCATTTTCCACACATAATCGCTCTTCCCACAAATTACCCAATCGGACTGAAAATCCCCGCAGTTTGGAGGATATCCCACAGATTGGCAACGCTGGTAATAGTGCTAACACACGTCCGGATTTGGTCCGGCCGGACTAACTCCGCCCGCAAATCCTTTCTCGCTTACACACGCTTGTCCACACAGGACAGGCGTGTGTAAGCGAGAAAGGACCGAGACGGAATCAATTAATATAATGATGTCCACGGACACACGCTCGGATATGGTCCGGGTCGGACTAACCACGCGGCACGCCCACAAATCCGTGGTCCAGCCGGACCAAGTTCGAACGTGTGTTAGCACTATTACACACGCTTGTGTGGACCGAGACGGACTCAATTAATAATAATAATGTACGGCGGACCACTCTACACACACTCGGATATGGTCCGGGCCAGACTAACTCCGCCCACAATTCCGTGAATCCGTGAACCAAAATTGCCAAGAGCAATTGTACTTTACTGCTTTTTTCTAATAAAAATATAGTATAATAACAGTTTTTATTACTCTAGAAAAATCCCCTAAACATGAATCGTAATTTTAATAAAAGCCGGATGGCCACATTTGAATCCGTACGAGAAAATAAAAAAAGTCAGGTCTGAAAGGGTTATAAATTCTACAGTTCTTGGAAACACCACGCCTAATTAGTAGAAAATTTGAACTTTATGTTTGCAACATTAAGTAATGTCTCAAACAAACTCTGTGGTTTCAAATCAAATCAAATGTTTGTGATTTTTCTTGGCGGGAACTTGAAAAAGAGCGGGTCTCAAATTTTTTATAAAAGTTTTTCCCTAGTTTTCTTTAATTAAAGTTACCAAAAGTATACTAAAACTACACTGGTAGTATAAGTTTACCTAAAAAATGGATGGTAACGAGGGGGGCGGGGATAACCCGCCCGTCTCAAACAAACGTCCTCGGCCTGAGGACGGAGGCACCTCCAGCGGCTTGGACTCTAGTAGCGGCGGCGGTGAGCGTATTGACTCCATGTATTTACCTTATTTAAAACCAAACTATAAAAGACTCTACCCGGAGAACTCCTCCAATACCGAATTTAAAGTGTTTGTGGAAAGTAAAAATGCAAAGGACAGATTGGGAAATAAAAGTCCCATATACTTAAATCATATTTTCAATAACGAAGTAAAGGGTGTGGTGGCAATTCAGCGTGTAAATGCTAATAAAATTGCAGTTACATTCAAGCAATATAATACGGCAAACAATTTTATAAATAATTCATCTTTTATGGAGAAATATGAAATAAAAGCATATATTCCTGCAGCACAAATAGAAAAAACAGGCATAATCAGATTTGTACCAGGTAATATTTCGAACAAGGAACTCTACACAAAGCTATCTTCCATTTATGAAATCATTGCTATCAGAAGATTCACTAAAAAAGTGGGTCAAGAGCGTGTACCACTACAAACAGTTAGCATTACTTTTTTATCAAATGTATTACCCTTTAATGTGCAATATGACTTGTTTGCGTATAGAGTCTTTGAGTATATCCCACCATTGCAGCAATGCTTCAAATGCTTTAAATTTAACCATTCAGCTAAAATTTGTAATGGCAAGCAACGATGTTCGATCTGCTCAGGGGAGCATTTGTATAAAGATTGTGATAAACCAAATGAGATCTGCTGCATCAATTGTAGCGGTCCTCATCTAGCAATATCAAAAATATGTCCAATAAAGATTAAAAAAATTACTGAAAAGAAATCTAAAATTACTTATGCAAGTGTTGCCTTGACTAAGACAACTCAAAATATTGAATTCCCTCCACTGCCGATGCCAAAACATCCACTTCAAAATGTAAATAAACCTGTAAATATTAAACCTGTATATAAAATTGTAAATAGTAATGTAAATAAATCTGTACATAGCAAGCCTGTTTCCCAGGCTGCCAGCAATGATGTCGTATTACCTCCAGTAGACATCAAGTCTCAAATAATGTCCAACAATGATGTACTAATGGCCCTGGTACAGACATTGGTGGAATTGGGCAATAAGGGTGACTCTACACCCATCACTACACTCACAATTAAAGATATGCTACTTAAAAATCTAACCAAATAATGGATTTAAGTCCTCCTAGAACATCTCGATTACGTATTGCGCAGTTTAACATTCAAAGTGCTAATAGTAAAAAGCCCTTACTAATTAAGTTCTTGCAAAAACAAAATATTGATGTATGTTTGCTAAATGAGACTTGGTTTAAAGGCAATAGTAACTTTAAAATACCTGGATATAATATTTATAATAGAAACTCAAAGAATGAACATAATGGAGTAGCCATATTGATTAAGGCATATTTTCAGTATAATATTTTAAATACCAGATTTTATGAAGATATTCAAACAGTTGCTTTATCATTATCCACTGAAAAAGGTAATCTTTCAATACTTTGTGTATATTGCCCTCCTAGCGGGCACATCAGAATGAACAGGCTACGTAATATAATAAGAGATCTTCCTAAGCCAATTTTTATGAGTGGAGATTTTAACGCTCATCATATTGCATTTGGCTGTTTGTCGACTAAGAGTCGAGGTCGAGATTTGTATGATGTTATAGATGATTCTGAATTGTGCATTTTAAATGATGGCAGTTTTACTACAATTAATAATCCCACACGTAATTCATCTGCTATTGATGTCAGCTTCACTAGTCCTTGTATTGCACCATTTTGCGAGTGGTCTGTGCATGATGATGCTATGGGAAGTTATCATTATCCTACAATAACTGAAATATCTTTGGCTGTTGACAAATATCAAGTTAATCCTCCTGTCGACAAGTTTTTGTATGGTAAAGCTGATTGGAATAAATATCATGAATTATCAGAAATAATATTTGCAGACATGTTGATAGATGAGGCAGACCCTATGTCCTCATATTTAGAATTCTGTAACCGTCTTGCTGCCCTGAAGTTGATGGTAATTCCGAAGTTTACTAAACATAATAATTTTAAAAGTAAACCTCCAACACCTTGGTGGAATGAAATTTGTGAGCAGGCCGTAGTTGCATCATATAATGCCCTAAAACTGTACAGAAGTGACCCTAATATTGATAACTACATTAATTATAAAAGGCTAGATGCCTTAAAGAAAAGGACAATTTCAGAGCAGAAGAAGATAGGCTGGAATAATGTATGTCATACTTTTAATAGGACTACTCCTATCAGTAAAATTTGGAATCTTATTAAAAGGTTTAAAGGAATTAAAACTGTAAATAAATCATACAAAGATGAGTTTATTCCTTCATTTTTAGACAAACTTTCAGATAACAGGAACCTATTAGAAACTTATAATTTTAACACTTATTTTGAAAAAAATAACAATAACCAAAATTCAAAATTTTTATTGGAATCTTTCTCATGGACAGAATTCATTTTAAGTCTACAGTCTAGACGTAATACAAGCCCAGGCTTAGATGATTTTCCATATGCTGTGATAAAAAATTTGCATGAGTCTGTTCAAAAAGTTTTTTTAAATATTCTCAATTCTCTTTGGAATAAAAAGTTGATACCAGACTCTTGGAAAACACAGTGTGTTATTCCTATACTTAAACCTGATAAATCTCCAGATAATGCAAATTCTTATAGACCAATATCTCTATCATCATGTCTCGGCAAAATATTTGAAAACATGGTTAAGGCTCGATTGGATTGGTATGTGGAAGCGAATGGTATAATCCCTCATGTGCAGTATGGCTTTCGTCGTGGGCGTAGTTGCGTTGACAGCTTTGTATCTTTGATCTCGGACCTGAAAAGAGCAAATAATTTACTTTCAAACACTGTATGTGTATTTTTAGATGTACAAGGTGCTTTTGACAATGTTGATCCTGGAATCCTGGTTAAAATTTTATCTGATATAAATATCCCTGGTCATTTATGTAAATGGATTTATGAGTTTTTAAGTAACAGAACTGTTTATGTTAAGCATAATAATATACTACATGGGCCAAAAATAGCATCAAAAGGCACCATGCAAGGTGCTACATTGTCACCTTTATTGTACAATTTGTATACAAGTGAAATATGTAAATATGTAGATACAAGTAATGTAAATATCTTGCAATTCGCTGATGACATAGTTTTATATAGTAGTAACCGAAATTTGCAAATAGCCATTGATAAAGTTAATAGTGCTTTAAATCAATTATCTAACTATTATAATGGTAAATTACATCTTAAAATTAATGCATCTAAAAGTAGTTTTATGATTTTTGGCAAAGATGATCCAACCTGCGATATTGCATATGGTGGAGAAGCAATTAGTAGAGTTTGTTCAAAGAAATTTTTGGGAGTTATCATTGATCAAAAAATTACTTTTGAAGAGCATATTAGACATATTTCACAAAATGCTTTAAAAGCATTGAATATAATAAGATGCCTTGCTGGAGTTTCCTGGGGAGCAGACCCCAAAACATTATCTATTTTGTATAAAGCAATAGTAAGGAGCCATTTTGACTATAGTGCCATAGCTTATCTAAACAGTGCTCATGCCCATAAATTAGACATTTTGCAGAATAGAGCTCTGAGAATAATATCTGGTGCTATGTGCTCAACTCCCATTAGGGCCATGGAAGTTGAAACTAAAATTATGCCTTTGATTTTGAGACGTCTCCTTCTTGCGGAGAGATATTGTTTGAAATTGTTGTACTCAAATAACACACAAATTATTAACAAAATTATACCTCATAGAATCAGTAATTCTGGACCTTTGGCTACTGGTAATTCTCTCCTAATTGGTCATTCCCCAATGCTGCTCAATATTTTCCTGGAAATTGAGAATAGTTGTTTTAAGATTAAAAAGCAGTGCCCTTGGCCCTGTTATACTTTTTCATATCAAAGCATTATACATCCCATTAAAGTAATACATTATACAGTTGACAATAATTTTGACATGCTAAACTTTCTTTCGGATAATAATGAATATTATACATTTTATACTGATGGCAGTAAAGGAGATGGTTATGTGCGATGTGCTGTGTATGATTCTCAGATCAAGTTTACTCAGAGTTTTGTTCTACACGATGTGTGTTCGATATTCACTGCAGAGGCTTATGCAGTTTTTCAAGCTCTGAGGCGAATTGAAAATGTAGATAATTGTAAATACTTTTTGATTGTCACTGACTCTTTAAGTTTGATTAAAGGTTTATCTAACCTCAAAATTAATTTTAATTCTAATTTTATTTTATACATTATAAAAGAACAAATTCATCGACATTCGCTCAGGGGCATTGAAATTTCTTTTATGTGGGTGCCATCTCATAAAGGCATTGCTGGCAATGAAATAGCTGATAGAGCTGCGTTTGAGGGTGTTAATGCTTATATTACTCTTTGGTTAATGCTCTTGACCTTACAAATACAGTATATGTGCCTATGACTGATTATCTGTATTCTATAAATGAAAATATTAAGAATCTGTGGATAGAGATGTGGAAGAAAGACCAGGAGACAAAAGGAAGGTGGTATGGAAGCATTCAAGAGAGCTTGCCTGTTAGACCTTGGTACGATCGACTTAAAGATGCCAGCCGTGACTTCATAACCACTATTAATAGACTGCGTTTTGGCCACAACACTGTGCCACAGAATAAATAATAGTACAAGTACAGAAGACTCACTTCGTGCAACAATTCATTGAAATAGAGACTCCTGCTAGTTAGCAACAAAGTGCAATTCAGCTCGCATAAGCGCTCAGTGCCTAAAGTGATATTCACCTAAACGTTGCCGTTCTCTTCTAACGCGTATCTCCGTCGCTATCTGGCGCGGTTTGACTCGGCTCGTAAGGGTTGTCGACTTGCCGCTTTCGCTTACATCCACTATCTACCTACTTAACCACGTAATCTTTCTTATGTTTGATGCCTATGATTACACGGTCAAGTAGGTAGATAGACAATGAATATTTATAGACCGTCATTTTGTTTGGTACTTAACAAATGAAAACTAGGTTACCTAAACTTCATTTACATTAGACATTTAAATAAGCCCATTTTACAGCCCGGTCAATCGATTTTGACTTCTATTGCGTAGGTGATACGACAAATGGAAGCTGTAGTAAACAGTTGGTTTTGGTAACAGATTTGTGCTTTTTATATCATCCTTATGTGTACGAGATAGAACACAAAATCGGTTGAACGGGCTCTAAAACGAGTTGTAAAGATGTCTAATGTTATTTCAAATTGAGTATAGGTACCTACCTCTTTGTTTACACTTTAGTGATATTTTTTGTTAGTTTATTTAAAGTTGGCTTGAAGAACTCTTACGAAATATTTTTTGTTTGTTCGTTAGGTATAAGTAAGTACCTAGTTTTATATACAAACGTTAACTTTAACAAGTGCGTACATTTACTCAGGCTATTGGTAAATTCATAGGCTAAGTAGGTAACTACTTAGGCAATTATAATTTATTTTAAACTGGATCTAAAGCGTTTATTTTTATGTTAACAAAACAGTAACCATTCAATAAAAAAAGAAATCAAATTATATTTGTAATAACAACACGAAAATCTAAAATATCTAAGTAGTTGGGTACCTATTTAGGTATTTCACACACCTATTTATTCTTTTAGGAACACCAGAATGCTTAAATTTTTATACAAAACTCGTACACATTATGCACCTACTACCGATAGTTACAGATTATTTATGTAATAATTTAAATAGGTACAACAAAATAGCTTACCTTTCAAAATCTTTCGGTACTTTAAAAAAACTTAATATCGATTCATTGTTCTTTGCTTTATTTAAACACCCGTAAACACAACAATATCTTTTAAAGGCCTTAGAAGTGCGTTTAGAAGTCATCGTTATTTGCTGCATAATATAAATAACGTGGCTAACGTGCGAGCCGAGCGGTAAGCGGCAACCTAATGCGTTATTCCCTCTGCAAGGTACCGCCGGCCGATCGTACCTAAACTGCGGAGTGACACCCCCCTGACTGTGCCATCACACCTTGCAAGACTTGGCATAATTCAATCCAGTACTTGTGTATATTGTGAAGAAAAAGACGGAGACATGGAACATCTATTCTTCAGTTGTCAGAAATTTTTGATTGACAGACTAATGTTAGCTTAGATAAAGTAGGTATAGATTAAGCACTGGCGTGGCCGCACATGAGACAGCAATAGTTAGTTCTGGTGTTACAACAAGAACAAGAACACTACAACCCACCATCGGACTGACACTTATTATCTATAAATAACCCAAATTCCTTGTCTCAATTAACACATAATACCACGAAATCATAGAAAATCAAACAAAACCGAGTTTGTTTGTCAAACCTGCCATTGTACTAGAGTTTGACAAACGACAGAAACCGGCCACGGTGACAAAGACAAAAAATAATCTTTTGTCATTATCATTTACATGGAGCTGCCAATTAGCCATCTCGCTCTATCAATCAAGGTCATTTTAAGGCTTTATCTATACCTACTTTATCTAAGAATGTTAGCCAGTGATCTTAGTGATGTGCTAAACTTAAGTGAAAGTGATAGTTCTTCCCGCCCGCCGCCGCTTAAAAAATTATTAAAAGAATTAAACTGTTTTATACCGCTTTACAAATATGTTAAAAGTACTATTCAAAAAATTTAACATATAAGTGCAGTTAATACTTTATGTTTATTGTGTTAAAATGTTACCCATAAAAAAGACTTGGCTTAAAGGTCTTAGTAACCAAGCCATAATATTCAAAAAAAAAAAAAAATATCAAATGTTTGTTTTGTTTTCAAAGTAAATTTTTCGAAAGAAAATGTCGTATAAAAACAAAACAGTAGGTAAATTTGCAGAAAATAACACAACTAGTGACTTTGACGTCGACTGGGACGTTGAAAAATACAGAGATGAACACGAATGCGAAGAACATTGGCAACTACGCAAAGCTTTCATGGAAAAATGGAAGAATAATTTCCCCGAGGAAAGATTAATTTGTTTGGCTCGAGTTTATACGAATATCGAGTTCATGGGCTGTAGATATCCCGCGCCGGTTATGCAACAGATAGCCCAACTATCTTTTGAGGTAAACATAACACAATAACAACGAAAGAAAGAGTGATTTGGATGAATATCAATTCTAACCTAAAAACTATTGTTTATTTTTTTTATTGTTTACGATAAAGTAGTCTATCTTTCTACTTTGCCTGCAGTTATATAGCCAATCGTAATTCTTAAAGTAAATAGCAAGTTTCCCGCTGTTTTCTTGTTATTTCCATGAACTGTTATTGTGAATTTTGATCTAATGAAAGTGATATACTGATAAAGAAAAATGTATTTGTCTGTAATACTAACAACACTACTTGTAAACAGAGATTGAATTATTTGAATTCGACATCATAGAATGAAAGAATACTGATGAATGAGATTGCACATCCCAATTGAATGATAATGAATGGACTTATAAGATTCTAAGTGCTTATTAGTATTTTAGTCCCTTTTCTTAACTTTCATGCGAATCTAATTATTTAAATGTTAACAAAACATAAATCAATACTTTACTACTGATACTTTCACAGTTTAAATACTTTTACTTCATACCAATAGGCAGTACCGTCTTTACCATAAGGGCACACGGGGCCTGTGCCCAGGGCCTTCAACCTCAGAGGGCCCCGAAGGACCAACAATTTCTCTCACATTTATTTTCAGAACATTTTTGTCGGGCACAGTAACATTGAGCACCCGGGTCGAAAATAAAAATTAATTTTGTCTTAAAATTTAATTCAAAATTATGTCAATTTTACAACCACACCATTATCGTGTTCGTAACCAAAAAACCAGCAGCATACTAATATCATTAATGACATATTATATTATTTAATTGATTACCCATAGTAAATAGAAGATCATAGTAGACAAATGTTCGTATAATTAGCTTCCTTTACTTTCCAAAAGGGCCCCAAATTCTTGTGTGCCCAAGGGCCCCAGCATAGTTTAAGAGGCCTTGCCAATAGGCTAAAACTACAGAATAACTTGGTATTACGAACATTTTCCACAATCATTATAAATAAAAACATCTAAGCTATAGGAATGTTATATGTTGACTGTGTAATAATTGCAATGAATCATTTTCCAGGTAGGACAAAAATATAAAGATAAAAAGAAAACAAAACTGCAAAGAACATTTGTTTCCGCATCAACGGCAGCCGAAGACAGAGCACGAGGAATCAAACGTGTCGGTGGAGAAGTTGTTACTGAGACTAAACCAAAGTCTGGACATATTGCTTTTGTACCTCAAGGTCAAATACAAGACCAACTAACAGATGAAAAAAAATCTGACGATGAAGATCACAAAAATGAAGCTTCAGATGAAGATACTGAAATGAAAGACAGCACAAAGACTGCGGATCAGGATACGTCAACAAAGGAAAGGATAAACTCTGATCGAATGCATGTGGATGATTATATTGAAGAAATGTCCAGTATAAAATGTTTGGATGTCAGACTGTTTAGAGATGATATGTTTCGTTCTTCGTTTGGCCGTCTGGTGCTGTTGATCCGACCGTGGGCCAGGAAACTGTGGAATATGCAAAGTGAGATTCAGTCAGATATTAAGGTTTTTACAAAATTGCCTGAAAACTTTGTAGTTAGCCCTTCTTAGTCTTTTTCATAACATTATATCAAGAGTAATCGTTATCTCAAAATAAAAGCCAAATTAAAAAGATATTTTCATGGTCATCCTAGGTTCAAGGTCATCTCTAAATGACCTTGAACACAATTTGTGTGAAGTATACCTACAACATATTAATTTTGAACTCTATTTCAGTAGAGATTCAGTTCATTATCAATTTAGCTATGAAACCTCCTTAAACATAACCCATTTCAAGATAATCTTAATAAATATTTTCCAGCCAGCTGTCAAGTCTGTGGTCTCAGCTTAACAAATGGATATGAGAACAACATCTACTCTCTGTGCATCAACCAGATGTTGCTGGCGCAAGCTCCTGGCGCGACTAAAGTCGAGGCGAAGAATGCGACTGAGATTATTGCTTGGGAGGTAGGTTACATTTTATAGTAGATCATGGGCGTATCCAGCATTTGCTTAGGGGTGGGGCAAAAGTTTGGAAACCCGAAAAAGAGTAGAAACTTCAGAGGAGGACTTAGCCTGTCCGGGACCCAAGGGCCGCAAAACCAACAAGGCCCTATACCAGCAATTGTTCTCAGAACCTGTGCGCCCGAATTGTGTCCTATCTTGACGCGCCTGTTTCACCTTTCTTATCAGACTGGAAAAGTGCCGAATGCTTGGAAGCAAGCCAACGTACAGCCCGTACCCAAGAAGGGCATTCGTGCTGACCCGGCCAACTACAGACCCATCTCTGTAACGTCCATACTCTGTAAGAGTATGGAACGCGTATGTGGCATACCTAGAAGCTAACGACATCCTTAAAGGCCGCCAATACGGCTTCCGCCGAAATCGGTCCACTGGGTATCTTCTAGCGTATGCTATTCACATCTGGAGTGAGGCCATCGAGAGTCATGGGGAAGCGCTTGCCGTCTCCCTAGACATCTTGAAGGCTTTTGATAGGGTCTGGAACGAAAGCCTTATTGGTAAGCTTCCTTCATTCGGTCTGACCGGTGGTCTGTGTGACTGGATTGCAGACTTCCTGAGGGGTCGGTCCATTCGAGTAGTAATCGATGGCTGCTCTTCGGACCTATTGGATATTAATGCCGGGGTCCCTCAGAGCTCAGGGGTTGGTACTCTCAGAGACATTGTTCTTGCTGCACATAAATGAACTGCTAAACCTTTGGGTATGCAGATGACAGCACTGTTGCTGAGAGTTACTTGTCCAACGCTCGTGCTACCGGGCCTCAGATCCAGTCTCTCCATTAGGCCATGGTGGAGCGCTTGAATCTGTCCTTGCAGGCAGTCTCTGAATGGGGCGATGCCAATCTGGTCAAGTTCAATGCCGCAAAAACACAGGCGTGTCTCTTCTCCGCGAAAAAGAGCCAATTTCACCCGGCTCCATCTTTCCGAGGTGTAACCGTACCGATAACGGACCATCTTGAGCTTCTTGGCGTAACGTTGACATCGAAACTTAATTTTGGCCCATACATTGAGGCAAAGGCTCAAATGGCTGCCAAAAAGTTGGAGATCCTTGCGAAGGTGAGACGGTACTTCACGCCAGAACAGCTGCTTAAGTTGTATCAAGCGCAAGTTCGATCTTGCATGGAGTACTGTTCTCATCTCTGGGACGGATCTGCCAAGTACCAGCTTGATGCTCTAGAGTCGATCGAAAAACGGGCCAAGAGGCTCATCGGCAATGAGGCACTGGTCGACTCAAAGCTCCAGAGTCTTGAACATCGTCGTCGAGTTGCCAGCTTGTCGGTTTTTCATCGGTTGCATTTCGGAGAGTGTGCGATGGAATTGCATGATCTATTTCCGCCTAGCCCGTTTCATCATCGGACTACAAGACGTACGGTGATGCGCCATCGGTACATGGTGGACGTCCCACCCATACGCACTAAACGTTTTGGAAATACTTTCATTATGCGTACAGCTAAGGAGTGGTTTTCCCTGCCGAAGTCTGTGTTTCCAGATAGCTACAACCTCGGGGTCTTTAATTCAAGAGTGAATATTTTACTTCTAGGCAAGCGTGTTACAGCGTCCACCACATCATCGCTTACCATCAGGTGAGATAGTGGTCAAGCGCCTGTTACAGACTGTTCTTAACTCATTAGCCTTATAACGTACCCACTGCTGGGACACAGGCATCCTCTCTTTGAGAGAGGTAATGGGCTTAATCCACCACGTGGGCCCAGTGCGGGTTGGTGTATGTCACATGTCTTCGAATATTGGTTTTAGGACATGCTGGTTTCCTCACGATGTTTTCCTTCACCGTTTAAAGAGCAGTGGTGATGAAATAATTTACACTAAGTAAAGCGCCTGCCTGGGTTCGAACTCACGACCTACGACACGTAAGTCGGGGCCGTTATCACTGGGCCACCACTGCACTGTTCTTAACTATGTTTGATAAAAATCGGTTCAAAAGTTATGCGCGTTTTACTGTTTGGATCGGGGTGTTTTTGCAAGATATCGTGTCATCATTTTATTACGTGTTCAATAGATTGTCGATCGAAGCGTGTCTAAAAACCTTGCCATGGCCGTCACCTTAGATAAAGTAGGTATAGATTAAGCCTTAAAATGACCTTGATTGATAGAGCGAGATGGCTAATTGGCAGCTCCATGTAAATGATAAGGACAAAAGATTATTTTTTGTCTTTGTCACCGTGGCCGGTTTCTGTCGTTTGTCAAACTCTAATACAATGGCAGGTTTGACAAACATACTCGGTTTTGTTTGATTTTCTATGATTTCGTGGTATTATGTGTTAATTGAGACAAGAAATTTGGGTTATTTATAGATAATAAGTGTCAGTGCGATGGTGGGTTGTAGTGTTCTTGTTCTTGTTGTAACACCAGAACTAACTATTGCTGTCTCATGTGCGGCCACGCCAGTGCTTAATCTATACCTACTTAATCTAAGGCCGTCACGTATAAAGAACGCTGAGCGGCAGTGGAGGGGGGGATGTGTCTGCGCATGGGTACCGTCGCGTACTATAATACTAGGCTATTATTTTATAATATGAGAGTAATAGGCATGTTTCCTGGGTAGAAAAATGATAATTCTATTTAGTCCGTCAGTGAGATTATCAAATAATATTGGACACGTATTTTGCTTTACCAAATAAATAAAAATTTACAGAGATAAAGCGCATCAAAGTTCAGGAGTGGGGGCTTGTGACGTCACTAAGGCAGTATAAAGTGTACTACCGGCGTGACGTTTCACGATATTTCAACGCATTATATCGTCGTTGTTTACTTGTCAAAAGAAAAAATATGTGTCCAATATTTTTTGTTAATCTACATGGCGGACAAAAATAACAATTTCAGTAAACTATTGTTTACCTACCTATTGTTTTATTGTAGAACTAGCTGACCCGGCAAACTTTGTTTTGCCATAAAAACACCAAACATTCATCTACCATACCTACCCTACCCCACCTACCCTACACTACCTACCCTACCCTATCTACCCTACCTTACCTACCCTACCTTACCTACCCTACCCTACCTACCCTACCCTAACTACCCTACCCTACCTTACCTATCCTACCCTACCTGCTCTACCCTACCTACCCTACCCTACCCGACCCTACCTACACTACCCTAACTACCCTACCAAGCCTACCCTACCTACCCTACCTAAGGTAAGGTAGCAATTTTTTTTTTCATATGTACTTTCTCCTAACAATAACAAACACAACAAAAAAAGAATTAGCTAAATCGATCCAGCCGTTCACGCGTGATGCCATGACCAAGGGAAATAGGGATTCATTTTTATATATATATAGATCATAATAGGTACTTTACTAGCTACTTAGTACTTTGGAAGAGGCTGGAATAATAAATAGATAATGTTTACCTGAGCATTATTTTTTATGTCGATTTTATAATCACTAAAATAAAGTCTCCCGCCGCGTTTGTTCGCAATAAATTCAAAAACTACTAAACGGATTTTCATGCGGTTTTCACGGATTTTGTGTATAATTTGTCACGAGCGAAGCCGGGGCGGGTCGCTAGTTATAAATATATGAATATCTCATCATTATAAATTATCAACTGCACCTTTCTTCATAAAACAATAAATCATGTTTAGTGTTCCGTACCCAAAGGGTAAAAACGGGACCCTATTACTAAGACTTCGCGGTCCGTCTGTCTGTCTGTCACCAGGCTGTATCTCGTGAACCGTGATAGCTAGACAGTTGAAATTTTCAAATTGCCGCTATAGCAACAAATACTAAAAACAGAATAAAATAAATATTTAAGTGGGGCTCCCATACAACAAACGTGTTTTTTTTGCCGTTTTTTGCGGTAATGGTACGGAACCCTTCGTGCGCGAGTCCGACTCGCACTTGGCCGGTTTTTCTTTCCTTCGTTTTTAAAACCATCGTCGTGCAAAGAAAGTTGGAAAGTTGTGTGTGCGACTGTATTTAGGGAGCGAATGAAGCGTGAAATCAGCGCGGGAAGCATGGGTCAACTGACGAACCAATAGCGTGCGCGCACAAAAATACTGGGGTAGCATTAGCATGCCCCCGTCGCGCCCCCTTCATACCACCAATTTGATCGATAAATCGCTCAGTGCGTAGTTTCAAGGCCAGCGTTCTTTTTACCTGTACTACTAGATAAAAAATGTAGCATGAAATAAAAATGTGTCGGGAGCTTCATTTTTAGGGTTCCATACCCAAAGGGTAAAAACGGGACCCTATTACTAAGACTCCGCGGTCCGTCTGTCTGTCTGTCTGTCCGTCTGTCACCAGGCTGTATCTCATGAACCATTATAGCTAGACAGTTGAAATTTTCACAGATGATGTATTTCTGTTGCCGCTATAAAAACAAATACTAAAAACAGTATAAAATAAATATTTAAGGAGGCTCCCTTACAACAAACGTGATATTTTTGCCGTTTTTTGCTCGATATTAATAACGGCAACAGGTAGACGCTTGAAATATTTACAGAATGTTTAGTTGTAATTATTATTAAATTAAAATAAAATAAATTAAGGGGGGCTCCCATACAACAAATGTGTTTTTTTTTGCAGTGTTTTGCGATAATGGTACGGAACCCTTCGTGTGCGAGTCCGACTCGCACTTGGGCGGTTTTTTATTTTATTTTACTTGTTTATATTATTGTAATAATGTTCCAGTTTTCTTTCTGCTGATGGTGTGCAATATAGACTCTTTATCTATCTTTATCCACAGAGATTACGTCACGAAGTGGTCAGCGTATTAATAAAAGAGCAGTTCTTGGCACAAGGAGACACGAAGATAGGCGTCAGCGATGTATCGGGGAAGAAAAAGCAAGATGACATTTTCGGCACGCCTGTGGAGAATACTGTGGCTATGAAGTTAGTATTTTTGTCTGTTTTTACCCGACTGCCGAAGGAGGGTAATGTGTTTATCAGGCTATGTATGTATGTATGTTTGGTCCTTTGTGGCATTTCAGAGACCAAAAGCGTTGGCCGATTTTCATCGATTCGTCTGAACCCTGCGAGTGTCACTGGCTACATTAAAATTGTAAAATAGAAAAAAGGCGGATTTTGGGCGCCATATTGTGGGGGCCCAAATATTTTGTTTTCTTCCTATCCCATCGTGTGGGGTATCAAAATAAGGGGTTTTACGAGGCGATTTTAAAATTATATAACACTTATATATCTGTATGTACCAAATTTGAAAAAAAAATAACTAAAAAGTTAAAAATAAAAAAGACATAATAAAAAAACCCGACTACTAAAAAGAGCTTTTTGATTTTTTTAATTAACTTTTTTTAGTAGTGGAGGGATTACCTGCTGGCATCAAGCAGGCATGAATCCAGACTCCAACCTATTGCGAATTTCCAAAATCTTAATACTGGACTCAAACCCATCCGGGGTACAGATAAAATTAGTGATCTTTTCTTTTCTACATAACAACACGCCTGTGTTCCCGAAAGGTGTTGGCAGAGTAGTCCAAGAATATTAGTCAATGAGGGCAAGTATCTCGGCATGCTGTATAAACAGCTGCAGCTATAAAATTGTATGAACCTTTATTTTGGCACCCTAAAACTTGTCTCAAAACCTACTTATTGCAGAGTGTCCGCGACTACAGATATTCCAAGGTTTAAAAACGGTTTTTTACACATTTATTGCAAATATCTGGTTTCCTATGGGATTGATGCTATTTTGTATTTATTATATACTAACTGACCCCCGGGGCTTCGCTCCCGTCAACTGGCTACTCTGCCTACCCAGCCTACATAGCCTACCCTACCTACCCAGCCTACCCTGCCTACCCTACCTACCCAGCCTACCCTACCTACCCAGCGCCTACCTAACATATTCGCGAGCTGGCGGACCAAAACTAGATGTATCCTCCGACTGCACAGCATGATTTTCTTCTTGTTTACGTCTTTTTAGTTTGCTTTTGAAGCAGTTGGGTTTTTTTATTTTTTTTATTAACTTTTTTTATTTACAACTTTTTTTTTGGAATTAGGTACATTTAAACATATAAGTGTTATATATTTTTGAAATCGCCTCTTAAAATTTTTTATTTTAATACCCCACACGATGGGTTTGGCAGATTTTTTTTTTTTTTATTTCCCACAAAATGGCGCCCAAAATCCGCCATTCTTGTTTTTTCAAATTTTAATGTAGCCAGTGACACTCGCAGGATTAAGACGAATCGAATGACGTAAGAATCATCAAAATCGGCCAACGCGTTTGATCTCTAGAACGCCACATAGGAACAAACATACATACATAGACTGATAAACACATTACCCTCCTTCGGCAGTCGGGTAAAAAGAATGGTCACGATCCGATAAGTAGTTTCGGAGAAATGCGTGGACAAACTAATATACATACAAACAAACATACATACACTTACGAAATTTGGCACACATGTTTAGAAGCCCATTTAGAGTAGCATATGTGAATATTGGGCAATTCCAACAATATTACATAAATACTTGTCGAATTAATTACCTCCTTTTTACACGGCTGCAAGGAAAGGGTTATGTTTTTCGCGCGTATCTTGTATGTTTGTATGTATGTAAAATTCTTTATTACCTCATATCTTTCAAACTACTTGTCGGATTTTTATAATTAAGAAATCGTTAGATAGGTCTTGACCGCCCAAGTGTTCTTAGCTAAGTGCCTTTAAAAAAAAAGGAACATGGCGGATTTTGAGCGCCATATTGTGGGGGTTGCAATTTTTTTTCTTCCATACCCATCGAGTGGGTTATCAAAATGAAGGGTTTTTAGAGGAGATTTCAAAAATATATAACACTTATATGTTTAAATGTACCTAACTCGAAAAAATATGTTAACTAAAAAGTTATAAATAAAAAAAGTTAATTTATAAAATCAAAAAACCCGCCTGCTTAAAAAGCGAACTAAAAAGAAGTAAACGAGAAGAAAATCATGTTAGCAGTCGGAGGATACATATTCGCGAGCTGGCTGACTAAATACGACATGTATCCTCCGACTGCTAACATGATTTTCTTCTCGTTTACGTCTTTTTAGTTCGCTTTTAAGGGCTTATTACACTACACGGTATTCAGGGCCCTAAACTCTAAATTAGGGTAGTGTAATAACTTTTAGGGAGTTAGGGTTCTCATATTATCGACCTTAATGCTTCAGAATGATTTAGGGACCCGGTATTCAGGGCCCTGATTACCGTGTAGTGTAATAAGCCCTTTAAGCAGGCGGGATTTTTGATTTTTTGAATTAACTTTTTTTTTTTGAAGTCGGTAAAATAGGTGGGTGTCTTGGACGCTGTCATAACGTTTGTACCTTATTCCAGAATGATGAAGATGATGGGTTGGCAAGGCGGCGGTCTGGGCGTCGACGCGCAAGGCATCTCGGAACCTATCAAACCTAATCTACAAATGGTAAGTAGAGTTGTTATTTTGTTAAGTTTTTGCATTTCTTACAAATGAAAGATTGTTAAATCTAGTTTCTGATTCCAACCTGGAAAAGGTATTAATGGCACAGTAAAAATATACAAACAGTATGGAAACTACCTACAAACGCTCGAAACGGCACACGCACCGACGAGACCACTCGGGCACTTCTGCGGTGCTGTGAGTACTAAGCACCGCGACGCGACGATTGGTCTCGTATGTTTGTGTCAGTGTGCCGTTTCGAGCGTTTGTAGGTAGTTTCCATACTGTTTGTATATTTTTACTGTGTTAATGGTCTGTCTGTCTGTTGTCACCTGTGTACTGAATAGGCAGAGTAATATATGTTTTACGAGTACAATTAATGTTTTATTGATCCATCTACTAACATAGTTGGCTTGGATGTAATTGTTCGAGGACGAGGCCCTCAGATGCGGGCTGGCACTAACCGTGGGTTGCGGAAGGATCGTACGTTCCCGCGACCCTCGCAGCGTAGGTGTGAGATGGAACAACTGGAGTGGCTTTTAGTCAGTAGGAGTCTGACAGACCTCTCTACCCCACCAGGGCGGATGACATACAATGAGGATTTTCCACCCCGGAAAGAAAAAAATACATGTTTTACCCCGAGTTTCTCAGCTAAAAATTATCGCAGAAATAATGGTCAAATTGTCAAGCACGCGTTATCTGTGTACTGGTGGCTCAGTGGCTAAGACCTCGCCTCTCATGCTTGAGGTCGTGGGTTCGAACCCGGGCAAGTACCAATGTGACTTTTTCAATTCATATGTACGTTCTAAGTTTATCTTGGACATTGCTGAAAACGGTGAAGGAAAACATCGTGAGGAAACCTGGACTTAACCTGAGTTTATTATAAGATTTTGCTCCATTGGTGTAGTTGCTGCAAGGCGTTCCAGTGCGAGGATAAATTAATAAATAAATTCGCTGTGATTGGCTGTTGAAAATTCATTCAACCAATCACAGCAGGATAACGCGTGCTTGACAATTTGTCACATTAATTCTGCAATAATTTTTAGCTAAGAAACTTGGGGTTAGTTGTTCAAAACCATCGACTCTTAACGGTTTATAATCGAAGTTGATTATATCCAAGGTCGATGTGGAGTAATATACCTTTTCAATAATTGTTACGTAGGTAAACCGCGCCGGCCTCGGCAGCGGTCGAGACGTCCGCGCATTGCGCCGTTCAGCTCACGCCCTCATGCAGCGCTACATAGCGTCTGACACCTTCGAGCTGGACCTGGTGTTCACTAATGACTTCTCTAAAGAAGAGCGCGCGACGCTGCATATGGTGGCGCAGAAGAGTGGGCTGGCGTCCCGCAGCTATGGGGAGGGGGATGAGAGGTTTGTAGTTACCTTGCTAGAGGTAGAATAGAATAGAATACTCTTTATTATGTACACCATATAAGTTACAGAAAGTATAAACGAAGAAAAACATTACACTGGGTGACACAATGGGCGGCCTTATCGCTAAAAGCGATCTTTTCAAGACAACCTTTGGATGGATTTTAAAAATGAAAGTAAAGAGTACTGTAGGTTGTCTTTGGTATTTCCTTCTACAGCTTCAACCACTGCAAGTCTTGTGTAGGAAGCAATATTTAGTCTAAAGATACATCGAAAATTAAACCTTTGATCTTGACCTTGAATAAAATGACGGGGTAGTTGACCTTGAATAAAATGACAGGGTAGTTGACCTTTTAAAAGATGACGGGGTAGTTAACCATGAACAGGATTACGGGTTTGTAGACCATGAAAAAGATATCCTACACCAGCTACTATTTCCAACCACAGCTTCTCTAGTAAGTGTGTATCTACAAGTCTTGTATCACAGCGCTACGAAGTGCCTGATACAATCGTTATTTGACGACACGGTTGGCGCAGTGCTTGAGCGATCGGCTGCGGCGCTGCGTGTCGCGGGTTCGATTCCCGCACGGAACAAATATTTGTATGGCCTACAGATAGTTGTTCCGGATCTGGGTGTCTTTTTAAACGCAACCACGATACAGGAATAAATTCCTAGTGTGGGGTTTTCTAAAGAAAAGAAATAGATATCTAAAACAAGTAATTTAAAAAAACCCTCGATTTATTTTTATTGCATGCTACAAAATTTATCTAGTAGTAGTCACGCATCGATCGACAATCTATTAAACATGTAATTCTGACACGATGATATCTTGCGAAAACACCCCAATTCAAACAGTAAAACGCCCATAACTTTTGAACGGCTGAACCGATTTTTATCAAATATAGCTTTCCAAACAAAAACAAATGAAATCAAAATTGGTTCATCCGTTTAAGAGCCACGATGCCACAGACAGATAAACAAATTCACAAACACAGGTACACACGTCTAACTTATAATACCCCTTTTTTTCCGTCGAATTTCTGACGAACGACGAATTTTCGACGCATGTAACTTAATAGGTGTTATTCTTCTATTTCAGATTCTTGGTAGTGAAAAAGAAGCTAGACCCATTCTCCTTAGTTCGAGCCATCATTGAAAAAGGAGGCACCACGCCGAAGTACCAAGTTTTTATACCGGAAACTCTGGCGAAGAATAATAGATTTTAAATTATTTCTACAATAATAATAATAAAATAAGAATAAAATTTAGTATAGTTTTAATTTAAAATCCATTGTTGTTTTATTTTGTACATTATCGCTAGGTGCCCTGTGCATAATAAAACCATGATGAAAAGATGTGAAAATTAATTGGTTACCATCTTTGACATGTATGAATTCCCAACAGTAAATTGTAACTTCACTTAGGCCCAGCGCACACCTGGAGAGGCGCGGCGAAGATACTGAGAAGATAACAATTTAAATTAGACCCTAATTCTCATGTAATAAAGTTGAAAATGTCATGGCAAAGATAAATAAGAACTAGCCGAGCGGCGCACGACACAGTGATCTTATATTGACCGTATGTCAAGGTAGTTAAGGTTTATATTAAATTGTTGTCTTCAATTGCTCTCCGTCGCACCTCCAACGGTGTGCGCTGGGCCTTAGGTTGACCTAAGGGTGATAATCGATTACTTTCCCCAACTCTATCGTTTTTATTAGCTACTAGTAGCCCGCCCCGGCGTCGCCTAGGTCATCATAATTTGCAGCTTATCTGGAATAATGTAGGTACCTTTGAAATGGTGCAGAATTTTCCAAATAGGTTTACCTAGTGTTTCCAGACTTACCCTACACGTCTAAAGAGAGAGCCCGTCTTTTGTAATATTAGTTAAGATCTTTTAATTATGGCATGAGCTGCCAGCTACTGTTAAAATTTTTATGCTTTTGATTCCCGATTTAAACGACCTTCACAATTTTTTGAACAAATATTTTTTTTATCAATAGGTGAAAATTTGTTTTTAAAGAGTTATCTCTGAATGTATTGGTCCAATTATAATTCTTTTACTGATAGAAATGTGCATCTAAGGCGAGTCTGCTAGCTACTTTTTAGCCCGGAAAGTGGTACGGTAACTGTGAGGTTGGCTACGGGAGCGGAGCCGCGGCAAACGTAACACTGCTTTATATCCCATAGGAATGAGCAGAATTGTATAGTAAACCCATATTACGCCTACTACATAACTTACATCACGCCTACTACATTAAATCACGGTTACTACTTAACATCACACCTACTACATAACATCTGGTCTACTAAATTACTTTAAGCCAACCACATAACATCATGCCTAGTTGCTTACTACATGACATCATGCCTAGTTGCCTACTATATTTAACATCACGCCTACTACATAACATCACACCTACTACATAACATCACGCCTACTACATAACATCACGCCTACTACATAACATCTCGCCTACTAAATTACTTCAAGCCAACTACATAACATCAAACCTTCTACATAACATCACGCCTACTACATAACATCACGCCTACTACATAACATCACGCCTACTACATAACATCACGCCTACTACATAACATCACGCCTACTACATATCATCACGCCTACTACACAACAGCACGCCTACTACATAACATCACGCCTACTACATAACATCTCGCCTACTAAATTACTTCAAGCCAACTACATAACATCAAACCTACTACATAACATCACGCCTACTACGTAACATCACGCCTACTACATAACATCTCGCCTACTACATAACAGCACGCCTACTACATAACATCACGCATACTACATAACAGCACGCCTACTACATAACATCACGCATACTACATAACATCACGCCTACTACATAACATCACGCCTTCTACATATCATCATGCCTACTACATATCATCATGCCTACTACAAAACATCACGCCTACTAGGTTTAATGCTGCTAAAACCCAGGCGTGTCTTTTTTCCGCTAAAAAGAGCCAATTTCACCCGGCTCCAACTTTCCGAGATGTGACCGTGCCAATAACTGACCATCTTGAGCTTCTTGGCGTTACGTTGACATCGACTCTCAATTTTGGCCCATACATTGAGGCAAAGGCTCAGCTGGCTGCCAAAAAGTTGGGGATCCTTGCAAAGGTGAGAAGGTACTTCTCACCAGAACAGCTGCTCAGCTTGTATAAAGCGCAAGTTCGATCATGCATGGAGTACTGTTCTCATCTCTGGGACGGATCTGCCAAATACCAGCTTGATGCACTAGAGTCGATCGAAAAGCGGGCCAAGAGGCTCATCGGTGATGAGGCACTGGTTAAGTCAAAGCTCCAGAGCCTTGAACATCGTCGCCGAGTTGCCAGCTTATCGGTTTTTTATCGATTATATTTCGGGGAGTGTGCGATGGAATTGCATGATCTAATTCCGCCCAGCCCGTTTCATCATCGGACTACCAGACGTACGGCGATGCGCCATCGGTACATGGTGGACATCCCACCCATACGCACTAAACGTTTTGAGAATACTTTTATTATGCGTACAGCGAAGGAGTGGAACTCCCTGCCGGAGTCTGTGTTTCCCGATAGCTACAATCTAGGGGTCTTTAAGTCAAGAGTGAATAGGTTACTTCTAGGCAAGCGCGATCCATCGTCGACCACATCATCGCTTACCATCAGGTGAGATGGTGGTCAAGCGCGAACCTATATCAAATAAAAAAAAAAAAAAAAGGGTCAGCGATCGTGGCGTCTCGCAGTTCAACCAAGTGATGACTACTGCTTTTCCGGACTTTCCCTGTGGAGACTAACCTAGCTAGAGTCTCCAGCTAGGCACAAAAACTTAACCTACGCGACCACGCTGAGGGCTATGGGATACGAACCTAGGGGCAGGGCGTCGCTGGGGGGACAACTGGGCGCACGCTTGGCGCAGTGGTTGAGCAATTGACTGCTGCGCTGCGTGTCGCGGGTTCGATTCCCGCACGGAACAAGAATTTGTATGACCTACAGATATTTGTTCCGGCTCTGGGTGTTTGTGCATATGAGTTTATATTTTTGTAAACGCACCCAAGATACAGCAAGAAATTCCTAGTGTGGGGCAACGTTTTTTTTAAAGAATAGAAAAAAAACTAGGGCTGGTTTTTTTTTATGATCTGTAGGCTCGCGTTTGACCACTATCTCGCCTGATGTTAAGCGATGATGCGGTCTACGGTGAAGCACGCTTACCTAGAAGAAACCTATTCACTCTTGACTTAAAGACCCCAAGGTAAGTATTAAGTGATTGAAGTGACATGGAGAAGAACGGACGAGTGTCTCTCACCTCAAATCTACAAGTTTTTATGAAAAGTCTCCCGGCTGTCGCGTCGCTACATGCGCGCACGTTCATCCCCTAGACTTGATGTGAGAGACAAAATGATGCTCGTGAGCGCTATCTCTTATGTTGCTATCAGGGAAAATGAGAGTTAGGTATCTGGTTCTGTGTGGTGGTTAGGTAGTTGGTCGACATAGGCTGCTGGAAACGACATCAAAACTCCAACGGCTAATACTCAGGTGTCAGTAACACAGCAGTAGTCGACAAGTGGTGCTGTAAACACCAACATAAATTAATCCGCACTTACATAGGGATATATAATCACTATATAGATTTAGAGCAAAATTCCAGAGCCCCCAGACGTTTCTAAATTCTTTATTCAAAAATGTGTAGGATTGAGTAGTGTTAGTATTTACAGCTTGGCAAAAAAGAGTCTGACGCGGTGACAGTTGGAACTAAAAATTAAATTAACTAGTTAACAAAAATAACCTACCTATTACTTGCCTATTATTACCTTTTAGTACTAAGAGTAGTTACAGTAACTAAAAATTAATAACAAGTATCAAAAACTGTTGAGTCATAGTATTTCGGGGTACACAGGTGCGATAGTGGCGACCTCATTTATTCCACACTCTTTTTTGCCAAGCTGTACTTTGAACGTACGCATCATGCTCACTCGGGTCAATTTACAAGTGCCAAGTGCTAACAAGGGTTCTTATTCTTACTCAATCTCACACGTTTATGTAGAAAGAAGTCAGAAACATCTGGGAGTATTATTATCACAATTATTATTATCTGTCAAAAATCAATAACCCGTTGGACGGATTTCGCACAAAAATTCAATATCACTAGGAAAAAAAAACCTACAGAAGACCTAATTGTTGTTATCTGAAAATCTCTCATTTAATAGAAAAGATTGGAGACAAGGGCGGATCCAGGATTTTTTTCTGGGAGGGGCACAAGGGGCGGACAGGCAGAAAAATCAACAATAACTGTCAGAAATAAACTTGAAGTATCATACTTCATGTTTATTTCTACAAGTTCCAGTATGTACAGGAAGGGTTATGAAAGACAAGAGTTTCACTAATGTTATTTCTGTTCATCATCATCATATCAGCCGAAAGATTTCCACTGCTGGATATAGGCCTCCCCCAAGCGTCGCCACATTGATCGGTCCCGTGCGTCCCGCATCCAGCGGATGCTCGCAACCTACACCAGTTTTTTGGTCCACCTGGTGGTAGGCCTTCCAACGCAACGTCTTCCGGTTCGCGGTCGTCACTCCAAAACTTTTCTGCCCCATCGGCTATCTGTTCTGCGAGCAATGTGCCCTGCCCACTGCCACTTAAGTGTGGCAATTCTTCGGGCTCGGTAACCCTGGTTCTCTTGCAGATCTCTACATTTCTGATTCAATCACGCAAGGACGGTTACCTATCATAAATTCGAACAACATTTGACCGAATTTCATTTCACCTAAAACTTTTCAACTATTATCGTTTCCTTTTATTTTTACTTCATCGAAGTCACGTCTGCCACTGTCTCAGTTGACCTATTATCAATTAGATTTTTTTCGTTACTTCAACGTTTTACTTGGTAAAAACTTTTTACCGAAGTTACACTTAGCCGAAATAACATTTGTCCGAAATATTTATATTTAAACGCATATCAAAATAATAACTGAGAGAGAAACAGTGGGCAAATACAAATGTTTAAAACAACGACCTGAAAAAAAAAATGTCGACGGAGCCCCGCTCCGCGGGGCACCTATTTCTGTCTGCAGGGTCTAAAGTAACCTAACACGAAGGAGATGACGGGAGCTAAGTTCGCTCGCTCACTTCATCCCCTTCGAACCTAACCTATCCCATCCCCTTCGAACCTAACCTATCCGTGTCGGGGTGCCCTAAATTCCCGAGCTCGCTTCGCTCGCTCTTGGACAAATTCTTTGAAATAATTAATTAATAAAAATGTCTAATGCATGACAGCTATTAATAAATCATTTGCATGAAAAAACACAGACAAGACTGCGTGAAGTCGATTTTGCAGCGATTCGTTTTTGTCACTAAATTTTGTAGCACAACATATTGACTTTTATGACACTATTTCAATTTTAAATTGAAAATGCTACCAAGTAACCGGCTATATATTTGTGACTAAATAATATTCCCTAACATGTTGTTTCGGTTTGGCGAAAATATGGCAAATGAAAAAAGTTCAAAAAAGGCTTCGGCCAAAAGCAAAAACTTATTTTCTAAATCGGCGAAAATTCGGTATGTATATATCACATGATACTTTGATGATCTGAAAATATGTCAAACTTAGATAAAGTACCTATAGATTAAGCCTTAAAATAAGCTTGATTGATAGAGCGAGTTGGCTAATTGGCAGCTCCATGTAAATAATATGGACAAAAGATAATTTTTTGTCTTTAGACCGTGGCCGGTTTCTGTTGTTTGTCAAACTCTAATACAATGGCAGGTTTGTCAAACAAACTCGGTTTTGTTTGATTTTCTATGATTTCGTAGTATTATGTGTTAATTGAGATAAGGAATTTGGGTTATTTATAGATAATAAGTGTCAGTGCGATGGTGGGTTGTAGTATTCTCGTTCTTGTTGTACTCGTAACACCAGAACTAACTATTGCTGTCTCATGTGTGGCCACGCCAGTGCTTAATCTATAGGTACTATATCTAAGATGCCAAATAATGCATATAGCAAAAAAGACTTAGGTCAATAGTTTTCGACCAAAAAATATTCGGAAAAGTAATCGGTTCCCCGCAAGGACACCTCGAGCCTGGCCCTCTCCATTGCCATTTGGGTGACTGTAAGCTTTCTGATGAGGCCCATTGTGAGCGACCACGTCTCAGAGCCATAAGTTCGTCTTGAGACACTGTGGTAAGTTGGACGATAAGAAACCGCGCAGCTTCCCGAATGCTGCCCCGCCGAGTAAGATTCGACGGTTGACCTCTTTCTCGAGTTTGGACCTGCCTAACTGGACCGTTTGTCCCAGGTAGACATGGTCGTCCACGGCTTCGGCTGTGGAGCCACCGATCTTGATAGGAGTGGGTGCGACATGAGCGCTCAACATCACCTTGGTTTGTCCATGTTCATTTTTGGACCCATTCTTTCGGAAGCTCTACTGAGGTCATCGTGCGTTGTACTGGGGTCCTCCATGACAGCTTTATCATCGGCGAATCGGCCTCTCCAGTCAAGAACCTTGAAGACATCCTCCAGTGCAGTGGTGAATAGTTTCTTTCTGTTATTTTATATTCATATATTTTAACAACTCTATAATTTGATTTGCTTCTAAGTATATACTGTGATGGAATCTCCACAGTACACAAAATACCGTCTGGGGGGGGGCACGTGCCCCCGTGCCCCCCCCCTAAATCCGCCCTTGATTGGAGACGTGGTACATCAGGTAGGTACATGCGTCCAACATGGGCCATTGTGTAAGTATTGGGGTTTTCGCTGTTTCTACCTACCATCGATAACAATCTAGCCACCCGCACGATGAATTCACTGATAAAATCTAGTACCTATTTAAAATTCTGAAAGAGTAAATGAGTTTTGATCAGATCTTTGTAAAAATACGGGATCAATCGAAACCTTCTAGTATAAAACAACCAGAAAAATACAACCGAACATCATTCAGTTTTCGGCTCTCTACGAAACTCCCGCTAATTTTGTAAACTTTTAAAATGAACTCTAAATTGGCAACGGTATTGATGGCATACTGCCTCTTCCATTTTTTAAGTGGGGCTGAAGGGTCTTTTATCAAGCCTAATAATGTGCCACGGGTTGGAAGGAGTAACGAAGAAACTCCATTCGATCAAGGAAGCTTTGGCTATGTTATTAAAACGAATAAGAATATACCACGCATGGGCAGAAGGAACTATGACTCGGTAAGTCAAATAAAATAATTATCTTCTTATTCCTTTACTTTGTCTGCCTTGTGGCTTATTGACTAGATCTGCTACGGCAAATGTGGTCCTAGGTTCGAATCAAGGATCGGGCGGTATTGGGTTTTACAGACAGTGTCAGACACCCCGGCGTTAGAGAGTTGGGCATGTGAGTGTGACTCGTATTTTACTCTCCGGTAGTGACGGATTGCCGTACCCTCGACTAGGTACTAGACAATTAGATTTTTGAAAATCTGAGCAGAAAACGTTAAGTAGGGAGTACGATATCTCCTGTAGCGTAGTCGAGATGGGCCGCCCCCAGATGTTTTTCAGAATGACTGGAAAATTTATTCGAGATTACTTTCATTTACATTACAGGAAAACCGCTACGACATCCCCAAGTTCTATCAGCTGCCGTCAGAAAACTTTGATGTTTACGAAGGTAAAGAAAAATTTATTGAAATATGCTGGCTTTTAAATAGATATTTAAACGTGTTTCTCACTGATTTATTTCCTGTAGGTGCAGGTGAACCACAAGAATATAATATGCCGATTGAAGCTTACTACCCAAAACAATTGCAAAACATGAAACGATAAAGAACCGCGACCTCTTATAAAATGAAAACAATATTTTGTGAACCCAAATCTTTACGGTTTTTGTTGATTCTAGTCCTAATTAAGTTAATTAAATGATTATTAAGCATGCATGCAATATATTTGTTTTATTTATTTTATATTAATACTATTACTGAATTTCAGCAATTGCGTAGACTGGAGCGTAATATTCAATTTTTCTGTCAATGTCAAATGATATTACACGACAAAAATTGGATCTTAATTTTTCTCTTTTATCTCTTTTGCGCATGTGTAAAATGTAACGTTTTGTCTCTTTCTATCCCAATCGAATCGGCCATCTCAAATTTTCGGATTACTCTCGAATTTCTTCCACGAATTTTGTGGAAGAAATTACACTATATATTCTGAATAATAACATTTAAATTGCTGGTGTGAATTACAATAAGTCAAAATGGTGGTGTCCATGGATGTTCATCTGCCGGAGGAATCCGAATTGACGGTGGAGGAGGTCAATTTGTCGACAGCAACTCTGATCGCTGGATCTTTTCATTTAGGAAAATATTGTGAACAAGCTAATAATGTGAGTAAAACCATTAATTTGTTTAGTAAACGTAGCTTGTTATGATTTTTGTGATTTGGGTCTGCATTTGTTGTTTGTTAGAGTTAAATTGATTGCATAATCAAACTTTTATTGAGGTTATGTTATGATAGATTTTAGGGTGATAAATTCTTATTTTTGAAGTGCCCAAGTCATTGTAAATACTAATTCAGGACCCAGTTGATAGCCTTTCGATTTGTCTCTCAATTTTAATGAAGTATTATTTTAATAAGACAACATTACCTAGAATGTATTTTTGTTCCTGAAATTCACTAGTTCAGTCAGGCGATAGTTATTGTATCATATGCAACTACTCAGTACAATATACTATTATTGATGTTAAAGTATTTGTTTCTTGTTGAATTGCTCTTCAAATTAGTAATGGATAATTGTAACAATTATGTTTTTCTACTCACAACAATGCATTGCAGACATGTTTCTTCTGAATACATTTTGCATTTTTTTAAGGATATTTTAAAATAAAAATAAATAACAGTAAAATTATCAGTAACAGTGTTTTTTGAGCCAGTTATTTTTCCACTTAAAATTATATTAAGCTAGATGTAGTACTGACTTCAATATAGCTATAAGATAAGATAGAATTGAATATACTTCTATGTTCTATGTTGTAGGGTTTGGTTTCCGCACTTAGTCTTTCAGGTGGACCATTGTGCGTGGGCCTTGGTGGATATTCCAACCAGAGCACCTCCCTCCAGAAATTAATTAAAGCTCCTGATTTGCTCAGAGTATACTTTATTGTACACCAAAATAGTTACACAACTTTTACAGAAAAAAATAATTTATACGGTAACGGTTTTCTAAAACCCTTACCATAAATTTTCCAGGAGTTCATGCTCTGTCGCGTGGAGGAGAAAGACCCGCGGAAATGCATTAACGAAGGCAAAGCGGTCACTGCCTGCACGATGGACTTCTTCCGCAAAGTGAAGCAGTCGTGCATGGATGAGTTCAATCAGTACAGCCACTGCATTGACAAGAGTTCTGGGGATTATTCCTTGAAGAAGTGAGTTAATTATTAGTAGCCTGTATTAACTAAAAGTAAAATGTACTAAATATGTTCGATGCCTTAATTACTGAAAGAATTAAAACGCCATTGTGTCGGACTTGGGAGCCGAGTCCTTGGCAGCAAATGTGTTAATCTACAGCAGCTGTCTATGTGGCGTGTCCTGGAAATAGAAGTCCATCTCAAGCATTCTCATCTTACCATTCTTTGGAGGACAGAGCCGCTGGTTTTATTCCCATTTTAAATACTAGAAGGCTGGATTTTCACCTTGGCACTATAGTGACTCGGTGGTCCGTCTGTCTATTTATCTGTCTGCCACCAAGGTGTATCTCATGAACCGTGATAGCAAGGTAGTTGAAATTTTCACAGATGATGTATTTCTGTTGCCACTATAACAACAAATACTAAAAATAGAATAAAATAAATATTTAAGTGAGGCTCCCATACAACAAACGTGTTGATTTTGTCGTTTTTTGCGATAATGGTACGGAACCCTTCGTGCGAGAGTCCGACTCGCACTTGGCCGGTATTTTTTTTTGGCTGAATTAATGATGATAGATATTAAAGATTTACTTCAGACAGAAACATAAAAAAAAACAGGTGGAAGATGCCCCAAGCTCTATTGTTCACCAGTAAGCCTATAAAAGGCAGGCTCACAGACACATCTACTTTGCAAATAAATGTTGTACTGTCATTGGAATATGAACCTTATTATAATGGCTATAATGTTTATCGTATAAGCAAATCTTACCAAACGTATTTAAGCGATGCACTCGCTGGTAAGCGAATGAGTCTCCTAGAAGTTGGATATCCAAAACCAGAAGACTATAGGCTCATATCTCCTAGTCTCGTTGTAAAACTCATAACAAGAGTTTTCAAAGAGATTGGGGAGGAGTAAGTTATTTAGGGGACCACAATAGATCCCAATGAATCGAAGTGTCCGAGTTATTTCTCGGCCCCTCCACAAGATAAGATACCAAACGTATTAATCAAATATGACCTTTAAAACTTTACAAATAAAGTTCATTTTCGAATCTTGTCCTTACACTTGATCTATTTCCACATGTTTAACCTGCTACCCTATGTTTTCAGTTGCCGCAAGACTCAGGGCGTGTTCGACAAATGCGTGCTAGAGAAGTTGAACTTCGAACGTCCATCGTTCGGCTACTTCTGTGAGGCTCGCGTGCATGATTCTAAGAGGTGCGTTGTATTCTCATTAAAAGCATTTATTTAGTGTTACATGTGCCAGCAGTGGTGGCCCAGTGGTATCGGCCGCGACTTACGAGTTGTAGGTCGTGGGTTCGGGCCCAGGCTGGCGCTTTAGTTTGTGTAAATTATTTCATCACCACTGCTCTCAAAACGGTGAAGGAAAACATCGTGAGGAAACCGGCATGTCCTAGAACCTAAAACTCGAAGACATGTGACATCCACCAAACCGCACTGGGCCCGCGTGGTGGATTGCGGCCCATTCCCTCTCACAGAGGGGAGGCCTGTGTCCCAGCAGTGGGAACATTAATAGGCTGATGATGTGATGTGTGCCAGTGACTGTAAGTAACCAAAAATTTTACTCACATCCCAATGTCCTATTAAACTGAAAGAACAATGGCGAAATCTTAGCTGACTTAAATTTGAGCGTCTGAAAGTGAGAGCTAGACAGTTGAAATTTTCTCAGATGATGTATTTCTGTTGCCGCTGTAACAACAAATAAAAAAACAGAATAAAATAATGTTTAAGTGGGTCTCCCATACAACAAACGTGATTTTTGTGCCGTTTTTTTGCGATAATGGTACGGAACCCTTCGTGCGCGAGTGCGACTCGCACTTGGCCGGTTTTTATTCTTAATTCATGAATGTAGCAGAAGCAAAAGCGTTTTGGTGTACCCATTAAATACCAAATGTCTATTTGCTACGGTCGTTTCTGTTTCCCTCTGCGCCTGCACTAGGTGTTATTCGATTCTCACATTTATGATCTAAGAATAAGTTTGATATTTCACTAACGTATGACAACATTTTTTTCCAGGCCAAAGCCTTTGCCAGAACCGAAGGCGGTCTACCCAGACGCTACCCCAGCGTTACCGGAGGGCACCGAGAAAAAACCAGCAAGATTCGGCTCCCGTTTCTACTGGATGACCGAGTAAACGGCACCACCAGTGCAGCGAGACGCATATACAGCGGTTATGTGTGCAAAGAGTTGGAACGACATTGTTCCATTTAATAAATTGGCGGGAATTATTTTGTAGCATTTTATGTAAATAATGCTGAGGCATAGTAATAATATTTTAATACGTAAAGCGGTAAAAAGCTGTTTACGTCCCTAAGAAAAAAACGTAAAATATTGTCTATGGGTTTTGCGTTCCATTCCACATCTTTGTCACACATTACTGCTGTCTTCAAAAGTAAGGCATTGGATGAGTTTTTTTTATCATCTTTTTAACAATTTTAAGTGTAATTATTTAATTTATAAGCTAACAGTGCACATCAACAAATCATGTATACAACAACTTGTCTAATGTTTTACTTTTTCAATCAAATAGCTATTATCGATTTGTAGAGTAATAAATGTTGGAATTTACTATTTATTTTATTGTTTTTATCCCTAATAATAATCTGTGTTGATTTAATATCATAAAAATTTATTTACAAAAAAAAAAAGCGTAATCAAAATCAGTTCACCTAGTAAAAAGTTCTGAGGTGACACACATAAAAAAAATACATTCCACCCACCACTTCCACCTTCTTGAAGTCGGTTGAAAATGTAACAAATATAGAACTGAATAAATGGGATCTGTGTTGATAATTTCGGAAATGGCAGAACAGCAGCAGGGTGTGCATGTGGTGCCGTGTCGCAAACTATGCACCACCTCCTGTCTTGTCCTCTGTGCCCCAAAATATGCAACTAAGGTGATTTATGCGCTGTCACCGACGATGCCGTGAAAGTGACTAAGTTATGGGCCAAACAAATTTGGACGACTGTCGTGCCAGCGACACGAAGAATAACCTCTCGAATATCAATGTATATAATAGTAATCTTTGATCAATGTCAAGGCTGTAGCCTAGTTGCGGTATTTATTAAGCAACCAATAAATTACGAGTGCGATCAGTGTGAGAAGAGTCTATGAGTTATGACTCTTTTCGTAATACGAGAGGCAAAATAAATCAAAGTAAAATCGTATCCCATGTTTACCTTGCCATTTAGTCCTGTCCAGTCTTTATTTATTTTCCGTTTTTATGTCATACCTAATACAATTCATCCATATCAAAGTAAAGTCATCTTTTTCGTCGGTACACTCTAGCGGTCGTGGTCATCAGTTACAGTCAGACTTCGGGCTGACATGATTCGCCTCGCGATGCGACGCTATCGCTCGCTATCAGCTGTTACTCGTTTGCTTTCACGCGGTGAAGGAGGGTCCAATTTGAGGACTGTGGTGCCCCCTTTGGAAAACCAGATCGAACATGTTGCGTACATTGGAACGTTATTACAAGATGTCAAAATTGACACACTTGACATTTACGTAGTGGGCAAGTACCGCGTTTCAGGTTACAGCTAATGAATGTTTAAGTTTATTATTTGCGTTCCTATCTTTTCTTACATAACAGTTACTTGTTTATCTGTCTCGGTCTAACATATGATTCTCAAGTATGTTTGTTGATTTCGAAATGAATGAACTTACAAACCTTGGAATCTTGAAACGCATGAGTGTCATTGAATTGTACATGATCGATTGAATCAATAAATATTGTTCTAAATAAATGGTAAAAGCAACTTTATTAAGCTACAAACATTACATCCGTTGACTTTGGCAGCATTCCTCAACATAATATTTGAGTAAACAGTGAAAACTTAAATGAAATAATGTGAAAACACGCGTTACGCGTTCACTTGTAAAGTATAAACAAATGTTTGGATATTGTGTTTTTCTTAGTAAATAATGAGTGATTTGTGCGATGAGCAAGTTATTCACGATAATATTTACGCGAATACTTATAGTTTGTGGGGGAATTCGAAGTATTATGATATAAAAAACTTGTCTCCGCAAAATTTCGCTAATCGCAATGGCACGATCGGGAGTGAGATTAGCCAGGAGTTTAAGGCTTCGCGATGGACGTACCCAGCTGAGGTGCCGAAGGCCCCGGAGCCCCCGGACAGGCTGAACCGGAGGACTGTGGATCGAGAGTCGTTGTATGAAGACCCTGAAACCTTTAACTTGGAACCTCCGTAAGTTTGTTGTTGTTTATGTTTGTGTCGCTGTGACACGCAATTTATGATAATTATGTTACTACTTACAAAGAATGAGCAACAGGAAATGTGTAATTTCATTTTAATCTTTAGAATTTTTTTGTTTATCTTAAGTTTGGCCACTTTGTATCTGGTAGCCAAGTAATCATCAATTTTATTAGCTTTTATGGCAATGCAATCATAATAAACATTTCATAGTCTATAAGTCTAGTTATTTTTGCATCATATTTTCTGCTAAAGCTAAGCTACACTGAAATGCAACAATTTTCTTGAAACAGTACAAAATTTTATAAAATATTTTCATATTACCTACTTTAATTTAATTAAGTTCACATTGTGAGGGTCATAGCTCTCTTATGTGAGAAATAATATCTAATTCTGTCATTCAAAAGATTTATTTAATAGGTACATGTTGATAGTTAATTAATTTTGTGCTTTGTGATTTCCTTTAAAAAATAAGGAACTGATCTAAATTCAGCTTATTAGTGACTTATTTATAGTCATGTCTGTTGTCACATACATATATTGAAAATACAAATCTTACACGAGATATATCATATAATTTTTGGTCACAATTGCAAATTTTGTATTTTGTCAATGTTTTTACAGCACAAATTAACTCGATTTTAAGAATGTTTAACTATTATGCCTTAGCACAATACTATACTAGCTGACCCCCGCGGCTTCAATCCCGTCAACTAGCTACCTACCTACCCCACCTATCCTATCTACCTAACCCATCTACCCTACCTACCTACCCTACACTACTTACCCTACCCTACCTACTTAACCCTACCTACCCTACTTACCGTACCTAACCTACCATACCTACCTACCCTACCCTACCTACCTTACCCTACCTACAATACCTACCCTATTCAACTACCTACCAATTTATTAAACTATTTATTTGAATAAGAATTAATACTACAATATGAATGTAACCTACTTTTGTTTCTACCGGCGGCAATCTAATTAAAATTTAGAACATAAAAGCTGCTATTGTCACAATAGCTTTATGTTCTTAATTTTAATTAGATCGCCGCCATATTAAAGAACTCATTATTACCTACACAATGCAGTACATAATTTTTATATCATCAATAGTTTTCTCAGCACATGCCAAAGAATGAATTTTATAGGCAAAATTTTGCTACTTTGGGTTACATTATTGCAATTTTCATAATAATCTCTATTTTTTTTTATTAATTTTAGCTTATCAGGCACTCAGGAATAATGTAGCTTTCTACTGATGAAAGTATATTCAAAATCGGTTCAATAGATTCAGAAATTACCCCCTACAACCTCACAAACTCACAAACTTTACCTCTTTATAATATTAGTATAGATGGTACTTTATTAAATAAGCAAATTGGACATGCACATTCTTATCCTCAATTACATTTTACCTTGCTTACCATCAGGCTAGATTGAGGTCAAGAGCTGCTTCATTAGAAGACTAGCTGTTTATAAGATCCAGTGTAAATAATAATCAAATGTAATCATCAAATAAATAATCCAGTGAAATAACTATTCACACAGCTTCTATGTCATGTGTGAATAGTTATTTCTATTTTTAAAGCTGTGACCTGCAGTCCCAGGGCGGTGTCGGGTTTATCGTCCACAAGTCCCTTGTGATGTCTCTGTGATCAATTTGGTGAAAACCAGGAGCAATCAACACATGGTAAGAGGTTAGGTTAGGTTAAAACGGGCTGGTTTCCGCAACTCCACGACCAAGCGCGTATTTTGCGTACGGGTGGGAATTAACCTTCTACCAACTTCCTTACTCGATCCATCCCAACTCCTCGAGGAAGGCCAGCAGCGCCGTTCGTGTTGCTGACTACGGTCCTGTACGGTACCTGGTTCACTGAGGTATTTGGCCCTGTAACCGGCGATTACTGGGCAGCTTAGAAGCAGGTGCGCTGCTGTCTCGTCCTCCTCCATGCATGCTCTGCACAGCGGGCTGTCCGTGATCCCTAAGACAAATGGTGCTTATTAAAGGTACAAGTTGGTAGCCGACTACACGCAGCAGCGGCTACCAACGTCGTCGCTTCATGGCGCCACGACACGTCGCTGCGTCCTGTCGCTGCAGTCATGATTCCGAACCCGACTGCAGACGGCAGTAGCAGATGGCAGCGCCGTATTCCTATTGGTTCTGAGTGTTCCGTGAGACAAGATGTCTGACTACACTCACTCACTACTGGTCACTACTGATCTGCGGTCGGGCGACATGTCGTCTGCAATCGTGGACCTGTAGTCGGGCGACTTGTCGCTAACTGCGGAAGGTATTTCATAGAAATACATAGAAACCAGTAGTGTCGCTGCGAAACGTCGTCTGCTGCTGTTGCGTGTAGTTGGCTACCAACTTGTACCTTAAAAGTCTCGTGGCCAGTCGTTACAGCTGTAACTGCTCGCAACTGCTGTTTCGTCAGGGCATTCTGCGTGAAACGTCCATCCAAAGCGGGAAGTGCTTCTTTGGACTGCCTGCACTCACTGTGGTCAATCCACAATCTGTGGTGTTGCTCCTTGGTGCGTTTCCTTACCAGACTGCGGAGGTAGCCGAATGGTATTGGCACGATAGGCTCCGGACCCACCACCGCCATACTGGATCCCCTACGGGCGAGCTCATCCGCCGCATCGTTGCCTCGGGAATCACTGTGCCCTCTGATCCATTGAATGGTTACTTTATTGCTTGACCCAACCTGGTTTAGGCGTTGGTGACACTCGTATATCAGTCCAGAGCAGACCGTGTGGCTGCCCAACGCCTTCTGGACGCCCATGCTGTCAGAGAGAATGCGTATTGGGAAAACTTTCTGTCTAGAATGGCCGATGCAGCCAGAGTGATGCCCACACACTCTGCCTGGAACACCGTGTTGTGTGCCCCAAGTGGCGCGGCTATATATGTATGTTGAGGTCCTCTGAGAACACCCCCGCACCTGAGCCAGAACCTGTCTTGGAACCATCGGTGAAGATCCTCAACTCGTCTGGGCGTAATCCCTCACAGCGGTGGTCCTCATGGAGTTGGATCTTGTATTTTTTGTCAAAAACAAACTGCTTAGGTATCCGGTCAATAATTGCTGTCGTAAGAGGGAACTCTTTATTAAGATCCTCGAGCAGAGCCGTGTGTTGTGACGTTCTCCTACCCCAGAGATTTAGTGCCTTAAGCCGCCCTGCCGCCGTCGTGGCCTCCTGCTGAATGATAAGGTGGAGCGGAGGCAGTTCTAGCATGGCCTCGAGCGCAGCAGTCGGGGTAGTTCTCATGCCCCCTGTCGTCGCCATGCAGGCCAGTCTTTGCGTGCGTTGCAGTTTGTTCACGGCTGTACTTACCTTTGTGCGGGGCTACCAAACCACGGCCCCATAAGAGATCATGGGTCGAATCACCGCGCAGTACAGCCTGAGAATGATTTTGGGGGACAGGCCCCATTTTTTGCCTATCATTTTCTTGCATTGCCAAAAGGTAATGCACGCCTTGTTAAGGGTACACTAGTCGAAAATTCTTCCATATAAAGGTAGCCTGGCTTTTACTACACTGTTTGACGATGTACGTTCAAAATTAAAAAGTGATATCAATTTGTCTCATCATTATCTAGCCCTGTATGGAAGCAAAAAAGATTTACTTGAAAGTTATGAGCTTCGGAAGTTCCATATTTTAACACTAATTTTAACGCATCTTTGGGCGCAAATAAGTTCCATAAGAAGAAGGAAAATTGAAAAACGGCCTCCATACAGGAATAGATTAGTAGTTCAATAATGCAAATAATTTTATTTTGAATAGATACATTCAGTCGTTTTTTCATGATATCCAGACTCCCAAAGGTCTGTTTATAAAATTTCGCGCGCTCGTTTTCGTTCTAAATCATCATCCATTTCGCTACAACTTTGCAAAAGTGTGTATTCGTACGCGGACTAGCTTCTTACTGCTCATAACAGCATCTATCTTTTCCGCACGTGTTGTCGGTTGATATAGCGCGCATTTTAACCCCGCGCACAAAATAGTTCGTGCCGTCGACTAGTGTACCCTTAAGTTTGTTGTCTAAGTGACTGCTCCAGTTTAGCTTGCTGTCGAGAATGACCCCAAGATACTTGACCTCGTTGGACAGCTGGAGATCAGTGTCGAACAGCTTTGGTAGACGGAAAGGGCCCAGTGCTCTTTTTTGAGTAAACATGACCAGTACAGTCTTAGAGAGATTAACTGAAAGATCATACTCCCTGCACCATCGTTCCACTATGCGTAGCGCTTGCTGAGTAAGGTTGCAGATGGTTCCAGTCACCTTCCCGGGTACTAGAATTGCGAGGTCGTCTGCATACCCTATTGTGTAATAACGGTGTTCGTTAAGTCTGGTGATAAGATCGTTGATTACCAGATTCCACAGAAGAGGGGAGAGCACCCCTCCCTGAGGGCAGTCCCTGGCTATCAGGGCCAGTTGCAGTTCGTCTTCCAGCCGAACCGCACGTTTGCTTAACATATTGGTTATCCAGTCAATTAGTCCAGCAGCATTGGAGGCCCAGTGGTATCGGCCGCGACTTACAAGTTGTAGATCGTGGGTTCGAGCCCAGGCAGGCGCTATACTTTGTGTAAATTATTTCATAACCACTGCTCTCAAAACGGTGAGGAAACCGCCATGTCCTAGAACCAAAAATTCGAAGACATGTGACATCCACCAACCCGCACTGAGCCCGCGTGGTGGATTACGGCCCATTCCCTCTCACAGAGAGGAGGCCTGTGTCCCAGCAGTGGGAACATTAATAGGCTGATGATGTGATGATGATTTGATGTCAATTTTTTTTTTTTATTATATTTCTTTTATGTGACAACGAAGTGCCACCAGTTTAGTCTTTTGACTTTGCCTTAATTGACAAAACATAAAACTCTAAATGCTATGAATGAATGAATTCTTTATTTGCACCCAGAAATTATTAGAGAAATCCTAATATTTATTTACAGTTTTATGTTGTATTTAAATAAAAGTAGAGGTTGGTGTCATTTCTATTACCATATTAGCAAATTACCTATTCCAAGTACGAGGAGAGATCAAAAAGTAGTGAGAATGAGATAAAATATAATGACTATTGATAACTTATTTATTTATTTTTCTACATAGTTTCCGAGTCTCTCTACACACCGAGTCCAGCGCTTTTCCAAGACTTCAATCCCTTTCAGAAAAAAGTTTTGTCTTGGTCCTGCAAAAAGTTCTCCACGGCATCCATCACCTCGTTATCGTCTTCGTACCTGTTTCCCCTTAAGTATTTTTTCAATTTGGAGAACAGATAAAAATCGCTAGCCGCCAGATCTGGTGAATAAGGGGGTGGTCAACCAATTCGAAGCCAGCTTGCTGAATGGCAGCCATCGCAACTGCCGACCTATGCGCGGGTGCGTTGTCGTGATGAAACAGCACGCCCCTTCGAAGTTTCCCTCTCCTTTTCTCTTTGATGGCATTCCTCAACTTGGGGATTAAAGCTGCATAATTTTGGCCTGTAATAGTGGTTCTACGCTCCAGGTAATCAATCAACAATATCCCTTCTGAGTCTCAAAATATTGAGGCCATAACCTTGCCAGCCGATGCCACGACACGAAACTTCTTCGGGGTCGGTGATGATGGCTGTTTCCATTGCGAAGATTGCTGTTTTGTCTCGGGATCAAAATGATGGAGCCATGTTTCGTCCATTGTTACGAAACGAGACAAAAAGTTTTCAGAAGTGTGTGGTATCAAAATAAAGGGTTTTACGAGGCAATTTAAAAATATATAACACTTGTATGTTTCTATGTACTAAATAGTAAAAAAAAAATAACTAAAAAGTTATAAATAAAAAAAAGTTAATTTAAAAAATCAAAAATCCCGACTGCTTAAGAAGCGAACTAAAAAGACGTAAACAAGAAGAAAATCATGCTTTGCAGTCGGGAGGATACATCTGGTTTTGGTCAGCCAGGCGGGATTTTTGATTTTTTTAATTAACTTTCTTTTTTACCTTTGCGTACGGAACCCTAAAAACCAAAAAAAAACTGCGCATTTTAAACTTTATTCAGTGTACTCTTTATTTTCGTGGCGCTAACTGCTCGATCAGATTTGCTTAATGTGCTTTATTCATTTGTATGTTTATTGAGCCTTTCTTTCTAAAAAAGTTTTTAATCTTGCCCATAGTCATCAAGATCCACCACCATCACTCCTCAGTGGGGACAGTCCTTCCAGCAAAAGCTCTTTTGACTGGACCCAGTTCTACTGGCACAAGGCTTCGGAGATATGTCCTGATGGGGGGCCAGGTCCCAGCAAGAGTATGGTGCTGGGCCCCAGCCCCAACAACATCCAGAAGACCATAGATATGATGATGCAAAACTATGCACCTGTGAAGATGACCAAGGCTGAGAGGTAAGCATTATATGTCAATTATGTAATAGTCTTAGTGGATCTGGTTAAGGTTACACTAGTCAACGGCTCGAACTATTTTGTGCGCGGGGTTAAAATGCGTGCTTTATTAACCGACAACACGTGCGGAACAGATAGATGCTGTTATGAGCAGTAAGAAGCTAGTACGCGTACGAATACACACTTTTGCAAATTTGTAGCGAAATGGATGATGATTTAGAACGAAAACGAGCGCGCGAAATTTTATAAACAGACCTTTGGGAGTCTGGATATCATGAAACAACGACTGAATGTATCTGTTCAAAATAAAATTGTTTGCATTGTTGAACTACTAATCTATCCCTGTATGGAGGCCGTTTTTCAATTTTCCTTCTTCTTATGGTACTCATTTGCGCCCAAAGATGCGTTAAAATGAGTGTTAAAATATGGAATTTTCGAAGCTCATAACTATCTAGTATTTTTTTTTTTACTTTTTTGTTTCCATACAGGGCTAGATAATGATGAGACAAATTGATATCATTTTTTATTATGAACGTACATCGTCAAACAGTGGACTAAAAGCCAGACTACGTTTGTATGGAAGAATTTTCGACTAGTGTACCCTTAAGGGCCTAAAACCGCTTCAGTGCCGTAAAACGGTAACTTTCTAAAGCATACTCCTTAGTAACGGCTAGGTTAAAAGGTTTGAAAAAAATATATTTATGCTTGTTTCATGTACATTATTTTTTCTTTTTGAAGCAAGGTTTTTTCGTGTAACTAACAGTTTTGCATTAAAAAAACAATTAACAACACGATATTTTTTCGCAACTTTTGGAGACTCCTCCAAAACGACTTGGATGTTTAAAAATATTTTTCACATAGAAAAATTGATGGCTGGAATTTCTTCATAATTAACATAGCATATGTAAATCAAATAATATTTTGCCAACAAAACTGTTCAAAAGGAGGTTCAATATTGATATTTTGGCTGCAGCCGAGCAGGCGCACGGCCAGTACTGCGTTAACATTGGGTCGTATATATCGCCTTAAGGCTTCCGCTGGATACGTGACGCGCAGGTACGGTCGAAGTGGAAACACTTGAGGGAGGCCTACGTTTAGCAATGGAAGTCTTTTGGGTGAAATTATGATGATCAGTGTCAGTTGGTCCCGGCAGTCATTTGGAGAGAGTACTAGTAGGGTATTCGGAAGCCAGAAAATTTGATACCAGTCTTGCCAAGGGGTACTGTGTGTACCCAGTTACTTTATATTCTTCTCAGCAAACCCTTCCATTTGACACCCATATCATGGCAGTGCACAAAAAATAACTAGTCCGCCATCTTGGCCTGTCCGCCATATTTGATTTTGAATGACGTCACTTTGCTAACCATGCATTGTCATCCAAAGTTAACGTGTATGCAAAATTTCATCTTAATCGGTGGAGGATAACTGCTTTAAAATTCCGTTGCAAGATTTGACCCGAACACACTTACATATATACGTACATTGCAAGTTAAATAAAAGCTTGTAAAAAGGCTAGGCTGATTATTATTTATTTTATGTGTAAACCTATTGCGGTTTGCCTAGGTTGTACTGTACGCTTCTGCCTACCCTTACCAGTAATAGTGGGTGTGATGTTAAATATTTATTTTATTACTTACTTACAATACCTGTTTATCTTTTACAGCATGATGCAGAAGATGGGCTGGGAAGGTGGAGCGCTCGGCAGGAGTGGGGATGGCATCACGGAACCCATCGAACCTAACGCTATTTATGGGGGAAATAATGTAAGTTATCTTTACTTATTTTACCGAGGTCGGTCCGTGGATGGGTGACCATGTTTACATAGCGAGTTTCCTCCGTGCCTCGGAAAGCACGTTAAGCCGTTGGTCCCGGCTGTCATTTGAAGCTCTTTGACAGTCGTTACGGTTGTCAGAAGCCAAAATATCTGACACCAGTCATGCTAAGGAATCAGATAAGTTGTCGCATCTTTACATGGCGAGTTTCCTCCGTGCCTCGGAAAGCACGTTAGCCCATTGGTCCCCGCTGTCATTTGAAGCTCTTTGACAGTCTTTACGGTTGTCAGAAGCTAGAAAATCTGACAACAGTCATGCCAAGGCATCAGATAAGTTGTCGCATCTTTACATAGCGAGTTTCCTCCGTGCCTCGGCAAGCACGTTAAGCCGTTGGTCCCGGCTGTCATTTGAAGATCTTTGACAGTCGTTACGGTTATCAGAAGCTAGAAAATCTGACATCAGTCCTGCCAAGGAATCGGATAAGTTGTCGCAACTTTACACAGCGAGTTTCTTCTGTGCCTCGGAACGGAAAGCATGTTAAGCCGTTGGTCCCTGCTGTTATTTGAATATCTTTTACAGTCGTTACGGTTGTCAGAAGCTAGAAAATCTGACACTAGTCATGCTAAGGAATCAGATAATTTGTCGCATCTTTACATAGCGAGTTTCCTCCGTGCCTCGGAAAGCACGTTAAGCCGTTGGTCTCCGCTGTCATTTGAATATCTTTGACAGTCGTTACGGTTGTCAGAAGCCAGAAAATACGACACCAGTCATGCCAAGGAATCAGATAAGTTGTCGCATCTTTACATAGCGAGTTTCCTCCGTGCCTCGGAAAGCACGTTAAGCGGTTGGTCCCCGTTGTCATTTGAATATCTTTGACAGTCGTTACGCTTCATGTAAAATACTGTACTCAGCTGCATTCGGTTAAACTGGCGCCTAGGTCGGTTTCAAGGGGGCAAGCCTATATCATTCTTCTTCGTCGTCGTATCGATGATTCCATATTGAATATTGTTACAAGACAATAGGTAGCGCCGTCTAGTGACGAGAAGAAGGAAACTAGTAGTAACTACTAGCGTCATCTCGTATCGAATGGCGGAAGTTATCTTCTCGAGTGTGTTGACGCCCTTTCTCTGCTATAGTAAAAGGGGCGATCGGATTCGATGGCAAGCAGTTCTGCACAGAATTCAGCCACGTCGACAGTCTATATAATTAATTTAACTTTATTTATTACAGGCCAAGCAGAAGATCGGCTTTGGCCAGAACTCCATCCAAAACCACGGCCACAACCAACGCGAGCGCTCTCCCAAACAGAGCAGGTTGGTCGACTGCAACAAATATTACGAAATGAATGTCCTCCATAACATTTACGAGTTCGTCAAGAATAACAATGAGGTAAGAAACGATTAAAAAAATTCCATCGTTTTTATCTTTTCCTTTTTCTATCTGTTTTAGTTCACAAAGGATTTTGCTGATTCCCTTTCTGCCTGTCTCCGACCAAAAACTGATTAATAAAAAAAAAAAATAACATTTATTTCAGGTCTTAAACCCATATCAGACAATAAATCAATAATTCAATAATAAATACAAAATCACACAGATAAATACAAACAAATAAATACAAAATAATATCAACACATCAAATAAATTCATATTCCATAATCAAAATTATTAATTACAGTAGTCTCTTACGTGCGACACTATATGTAACTTGCCTGTCACAACAGTGTCGACCGTCCAACCTATTTGCTATCATACTCAGAACGGCATTGGAGCTGTCCCGCACTCTGCGCACAAGAGACATGACATTGAGTAATTATTTAGGGTTTTATTCATACCAATATGGTAACTGTCTGTTATTATATTTCTCGCCTCAGCTGCTAAACCAAACTTAATTCTTTTTAACATAGATATAATCTAGGGCATGAGTCAACAAATTGTAACAGTAAAAAAAAAAACTTGATTTTATTTTACCACTTTGTCGGAATTATTAATATGTATATCCATGCCAAATTATAGCTTTCTAGTACTAAGAGTCTCTGAGCTAAGCTGCGGACGGACGGACGGACATGGCGAAACTGTAAGGGTTCCTTGTTGATTTCGGAACCCTAAAAATAAACTCCTATTTCTCCTGGTCACGCTATAACTTGGGATAGGCTTTACCTATTTCGCTAATTCTTTTTTTGTTGTGTTTGTTATTGTTAGGAGAAGGTTCTTAGATAGAAAAAAAAAAGTAGTTAGGTAGGGTAGGTATGTAGGTAAGGCAGGTTTGTAGGTAGGTTAGGTATGTAGGTAGGGTATGTAGGTTAGGTAGGTAGGGTAGGGTAGAGTAAGTAGGTAGAGTAGGTAAGGTAGGGTAGGGTAAGCAGGTTAGGGTAGGTAGGGTAGGGTAGATTGGATAGGGTCGATAGGTAGGGTAGGGTAGGCAGTTGACGGGAGCGAAGCCGCGGGCACAGCTTAACTCCATTTGAAATAACATTAGACATGTTTCCAAATCTTTTTACAGTCCGTTCAACCGATTTTGAGTTCTATCCCGTAAACATAAGGATGACATAAAAAGCATAAACCGGTTACCAAAACCAACTGTTTACTACAGCTACCATTTGTCGTATCACCAACGCAATAGAAGTCAAAATCGGTTGAACGGGCTGTAAAATGGGCTAATTTAGAAGTCTAATGTTATCGCAAATGGAGTATAGTAATTGCATAAAGTAGCTTTAAAAACCGCCAGGTTTCAGGAGAGACCTGCTGGCATTCTCTTAGACATACATGTGCCTTTTGCTCTGTGTTAATAAATTAATTTTATTTCTCGCAGGTGGAACTCCTCTTTGACAAGAATCTAATGAAGGACGAACGTAAGAGGATCCACAACCTGGTTCAGTTCAAGCTCAGCGCCGAAGACATGGCGGACGTGGATTTCGACAACCCTGCTCAAATGGATCTCATTCTGCAGATCTGTGAGAAGAACTGCTATCTTCTGCATACGCAGAGTTATGGTACTTATCCTATACGGTGAGTTTTATTTTTTTATTATGCGCGGTAGACCAAGGCAAAACTACTAATACTAGACTACTAATACTAGCATACAGATACCTCATCCCATACAAAGAAACCGTGCCGACGTAACTAGTGTTTTTCGTCTGCTTAATCTTGGCAATTTTTTGTACATCGAACGCATTCGGTTCTGTTTCACGGTGATAGATAGATGGTGTTAGCAGCGACTTGCAAGTAAAAGGGTTTACTAGGTTCGTGAATATTTTTTTCTTTAAATACAGTGAAGGTTTGTTTTCTAGTATTTATTTGCACGTTTTTACAGTTTTTTTTGCACCAAAATGTGTTAAAATGCAAACTTTAACAATCGAGTGGAATGCCTCAGAAATTTAAAAATGCGCCATCTATTGGCATCAATTTTAAATGATCCGTCTAATAATCTTTGAAATGTGAATTAAGAGCCCAATATTCCGTAATTTTGTTCTTAGGAGAGTTGATTAAACAAGAACATACAATTTTTGTGTTCAATTTCAGAAAATGTTAATTTTAAACACATTCTTAGCAATGAGACCTCGTGACCAAGGTAAAGATGGAGGGTCGAACTTGAGTTCATATTTAGGAAAAGCCGACGGCAAATTCCAATGCTTAGGGATTCAGAAACATGTTCTGGATCTATGGTGGTCCAGAAACGTGTTCTGGATCCATGGTGGTCCGTGTATGTCGTGGTGGACAATTGGTTAAGACCTCGCCTCTAGTGCTCGAGGTCATGGGTTCAAATCCGGGCAAGTACCAATGTGACTTTTACAATCCATTCTAAGTTTTTTTAATATTTTTTGTATGCTGTTTTTGCGTTTGAATTTATATTATACTAGCTTCTGCCCGCGGCTTCGCCCGCGTACAAAGTAAAAAAAAGCTGCCCCGATCGCCACCAAACTATACAGGATTATCCGCTGGGTCAATCTAAAGATTGTCTAAAAATTTCAATAAAATCAGTGCAGCCATTTTGGAGTCTATAAGGAACATACATACATACTTTATCTTTTATGTATGAAATTGAGGCTTCTATACAATAGTTAAGTTTCATGTTTGCATGGTATTAACACTGCTTGGAACTCGGTTATAACCGCGCGTATGCCGTCAGCCAGTCGGCTGAGCTCGGACGCCTCGGTAGCCGATCGGCTACTCTCTTACGTACAACCGCGCGCGCTCCTGTTTTGTCGCCGGCCAGCATGTTGAATCATTCAAGTTATGCTTGGAACTGTAGACTGACTTGATTTATTTATTTGTTTATTGTTTTTCGTGCAAAATGAATATGGATACAGATGAAAAGCTTACCTAACTGTTTATTTGAAAAAAAAACTGTTTGCGACGCGAAAGCATCACTAGTCGCTGAGAGCATGCTAGCGGATACGCGAGTACGCGCGCGCTTGCGCCCGGGTTCCAGCAGAATGTAGGCGTCGGGCGGACACGGTCGGCTACTGGCGCGTGCTCGCGCAACCGCTGCGGAACGCTGCGCTGCGCCCCCGCGCCGCCCGGTCTTTGGAAATCGTACATTATATTGCGAATCCTGAATTCGGCTGTATAAAATAAAAATAAAGTTTAAATTGCCATGGACGAACGTCACGCGCACGGAATTTCTCAAAAGCGTGTGTACGCGTGGCGCGTGCCACACTTTGTGTTCTACCACTACACGTAATTTTGCGAAGTAAGCCTTTATGCAATGGATTAAGTATTTGAGTAAACATGTAAATAAGAAGTAAATCGTCTTTTCTTTTGATTAAAATATACCCATTATGTAAGATTTGTTATTAGCTGCCACAAATGTTGCGACTTTCACCGGGGTCAGAGCTCTTAAATCACCACAAAGTTGGTTTTTGTTATTCTTGTCACTCCTTCCTACCTTAAAATACATCGATACCCGTTTTTACCCGTGTACGTCTACAGTGTCACTAAATCTGTCAAATGTTCCCAATTGATATTGAACTCTGTACGTATGACATGAGGTCGTAATTAGGGTTCTATCAGACAGAAAGCGGTCACACTCACACAGTCAAGCGTTCAAGAGGTCAGTTTTGCGTTCGAGCGTGCAGTTGCTCATGAACCTTCCGCTGTTAGACGGTCTACGCGGTTCCTATTGTCACCATGTTTTCTGACGATAGTTCTTCTCTTGTGGTAATTTGTTGTTAATTGTACCCATTCCATTTTGACCGCGCGCTTACTAGAGTGCGCTAGGGTTTTGTTTGCACACGGGCGCTACATAGGCTAGAGACGCCTCTGCAAACGACGGACAGACAGACGGACATGTGAGTTACAGCAATAGGGCTCCGTTTGGACCCTTCGGGTACAAATTCAAATTCAATCTTTATTTGCTCAAACATGAGTACAGTACACACAACAAATTGCCAATATGTAAGAGATGTTAAAAATAAAAAATACACAGCGTCATGTTTGCCTTAAATAGTGGCATGCAATATTAATAATAGAATAAAGAACAATCAAGCAATCAAATTCAAATCAAAATAATAATTCAGAATGTCATATCATATTTAGTTAAGTTAATTAAAACAAAAAAAAAAAATTGCAGATAAAACTATTATTAGACGGAATCGGTACGGAATCCTAAAAAAAGCAAATTTGAACTGCTAAACTATTTATTTAAAAAATAATACAGAAATAGAAAATTGGAAGTATTAAAATTAGGATTTAGAAATGTGTGGCTCTTTAGAATGTCTTTTAAAGATTGACTTTTTGTGCTCGGCTCCCGCTACGCGAAGGTACGGCGCCGGCGCAGCGGTTGGCTGATACTTAAGATCAAGTGGTTTGAAATACCTTATCCTCGTAAATCACGGTTATAACAGAACGAAGCGAGATCGAAAATTTCGTCACCTCAGCGACTTGTGTAGAAAAAATGCTAAAACGTACGAAGTGAGATTAAAAATTTAACCTCACTTCAAAATAAGTCATTTTTGCCATCCAATCATTCTCTTCTTTTTTTATTTCCAGTCAACTTAGTCTCTTCAAGGTGGCCCCGCCCCACGTATACCTCATCACACCAGATAAGCTAAAAATCCGCAAAGATTCACTCTTCTCCGACGAATTCAGAGAACAGTTCTTATCTTTCAAGAACAGTGAAGAAGTCCTAGAAGTTGAAGTCGAACCTAAAACACCAGAAGAACCGAAAGTTCCAGAAGAACCGGAAGAGGAAACGAACCCTTTTTTGAGAAGCATAACGAGGAATTTAAAGAAGAATTCCGACTCTGAATCCCAAGAAGAGGAAGTTGCTCCAGTGAAGAAAGAAGATCCAGAAATTTTGCCGGCAATGACGGAAATTACAGAGAAGATTGTGAAGTATTTTACACAGTTTGCGAAGACCCCGAAATATTCGCAGTTTAAGTTCTTGGGGCCGTTCACAGAGGAAGAGGTTGTGGATATCAATGAGTTTCTTGAACAAGCTGTGAAGTATGTCAGTCAGGAGCCGTGTCCGCTGGAGTGCGTCTTCAAAAAGGTCGCGTTCGAAATCAATGAAGACTGCACTGGGAATACAGTGTAAGTATTTTATTTTGTTTTAATTTTGTGTCTGTAACCCTCGGTTTCTAACACTCGATTATCGGGCTGTTAACTTAATCGACGAATTATTGCCGGTTATCTGCTGTGATCTGTTGAAATTTCATTCAACCAATCACAGCTGATAACGCGTGCTTGACAATTTTTCACATGAATTCTGCGATCATTTAGCAGTGAGATACCCGGCCTATGAGATTGCGGCCTATTGAGTGAAAGGTTATGGGGGATGCGCTTGTCCAGCAGCGGGCAAACGAGGTTGAAAAATGGTCTTCTTCTTTTCGAGTCGATGGGAAACTCTTTATAAATTTTGGGCCCAGTAGGTGGCCACGCCAATTGCGGCGTCAGTGGCGAGCATAAGGTCTTCCAAAGTGCAGGAGTATGGGCAGGTATTTTGCAAACGGGCACCGCACTCACACTGGGTATCAGACGGGTCTATAAAACCCCACTTTGCCAAATAGTGTTTGCAGCGGCCCAAATAACAAAAACAATGAAAAACAGTGATTGATAAAGTATCGATATCTTGGCTAATCGATGTAAATAGTCGATATTCGTGTATCGATATCTCTCTCTTCAAAGTTAGAGTGAACAGGCGTCCTCTAGTTAAGCTAACTCCATCGTCGACTTTGTCTCTGTCACCTCTGACCATTTTTTTTTTGCTTGGAGAAATGCTCATGCATACTGCACTACCACGGGGAGATAGTGCAGTTATGTGGGACTCCAACCCACTAAAACTCCACGGTGTCCTCCTGTTCCGCTTATGGCGGGAACACGGGCACGCGTTAGCACTCACCGCGAACCCACCGCGGCTGTCCGTCACCGGACCCTCCTCTGGGGAGTACCCCCCATCACCGGCGCACCAGAACACAATGTACGCCGTGACCACCCTAGGGACCAACCCAGCACATGGGCGCCAGACGACCCCGTGTATGGCACCCTTGGTCAAGTGACGGGTCAAGGTCAATGGCCTCGCATCCTACCATTTTTCGGCCGCAGGGTTCTGATCGGAAGAATTCGCGGCCCGCCTCAGTTGCGATGTCGCCTGTTACCAAGCGGCACCGCAACCTGCTAGTTGGCCGCTACGGCGTCGGCTTAATTGGCAAAAGGCCTGACGAGCGGCCCCTCCTTGGGTTCCTCTTCGCTTCACCGTGGGTGACCAAGCCACGGCTACTGAGCCCCCCCACCTCGACAATGCGGGAACCCACCGGGGTAGGCCGCTGACCTAGACTAGAGTCAAGAGGAAAACCATAAAAAAAAAGTTTGCTATTACACAGGACTAAATCAAATTAGCTAGAAAAATTGCGGAGTTGTGCGCGGAATAGTCTTCAAGACTATCGGTGCCTGTTTAGTTACAGCTACATAAGGCATTCTCAGCTTTGTCTCGGCCAAGCTACTAGGATTCCAGATGAATATTAGATCAGTCAACTGCGGGTATATGCGTCAAACAATCATCCATCCATTCATCCTTTGCTTTGTCGAGCGGACGAATTTTTCAATAAAAAAATTATGGACCAGTAATTTCCTTCAAAACTAATTGGGGTTCTCTTTACCTCCTATAACGAAAGATCTCTGAGTCTTTTTAAAAAAACACACTATTCCACATTTAGGTCCGCTTGCTCCTGGGGGTCTACTCCCTATCTCCGTCAACGAAGTTACGGGCCCCGTCCGACAGTACTCATAAACATCGGTGTGAAAAAAAACAAGTGTTAAGTTTTCGGACGGGTAAAAACGGGAACCGACTACTTTTCCGAATCTTTTTTGTTCGAATTTTATTTTACCGAAAACTATTGACCGACGTCTTTTTTGCTTTATGCATTATTTGACATAATTTCCGATCATCGAAGTATCAATTGCCATAGGTATTATTTTATCGAACTACATTTCGCCGATTTAGGTCAACTGAGACAGTGGCAGGCAGTGACTTCGATGAAGTAAAAAAAACGAAACGATAATAGTTGAAAAGTTTTAGGTGAAATGAAATTCGGTCAAATGTTTTTCGAACTTATGATAGGTAAAAACACATCGGGAGTAGGTACAACTATCAAATAGTGTTGTCACTAATTTTTAATTCGGGCCCCGAACTAATCATCCGTTCGTAGGTGATACGGAGTAGAAACACCCGAAACGAAGGCCGAAATTACGGAGTTCGTGCTTAGGGAGTAGACCCCTGGTTGCGGATAAGTTTGAAAGAGAGGTACCGCGGCCCTGGCTCAAGTAACTGAAGGAACACGGGTGGGTTTAAGTCAGTAAAAGTCTGACACGACCTGCCGCTTCACCCAGAGCGGGCGAAGTCTTTGGATGATTAAATAAAAAAAAAAACAAAAAAATAAGGTCCGCTTGCTCCTCAAAAATACAACACATCGTTCTGTTTCTTTCACTTGTTTAAAGATAACAGGGACAGAATGATGACTGTGTTGAATATGTTTAGTGCTAAACATATTTTAGTTTTTTATGATGCAAGCAGACCGTGCCACTTGTATTCCAAATTTCTAAAAAAACATCTTAAAGTATTCATATACTCCGACTCGACTCAATCGAATCTTCAAATTTTGTTATTTATTGACATTCATCGAGGTTTTCTTTTGTGTACTTAATTATGTTTTTTTATCATATTTTATTTCTGCTTTTCAGGATATACAAGCGACCGAAGGAAAAGAAGCATTATCGTAATAATTAGTTCTAACGATATATTATGTTAAGTTAAAATATTTTGTTTAATTCGGAAAGTTTTAGCTAGCTTAGATCCGCGCCGACTTATAGCAAAAGTGTATGTATAGCGCCCGGCAAGTAAGTTGGCAAGGTTTTGGTGTAGTGGGGGTAAGGTCGCGCATATTCCGCGAACTGACCAACCACCATAAAGAGCGAACGGAACGTGGCTGCGACACGATTGGTCAGTCCATCCTTGTGTCAACTGACCAACCAATCGCGCGCTCGGAACGCTCCTAAACGTTTCCCGCGCCCCGCTTCATTACCAAACCTACCTAAAAAACGACTTCTGCGCATCTAACGACTCTTGCCAACTTACGTGCCGAGGATTATAATATTTTACTGGGTTGTGGACGTCCGTCAGATAGTTTAGTGAAGTTGAGTACCTACAGTATAAAATTAACCATATCTAATACGAATAAGGTTTATTTTCTACTGAAGCTACTCGACTTCAGTAAAGTCGTACTATTTTTTTAATTGCATGAACCGCTTGATGTCAGTCGTTTAAAGGAATATGTACATTCATTCCGTACGAATAAGGATAATCTTCGTTTGACACGCGACTGTACTTAAGCTTGAATGAGTTCAAGTTTCACAGTCTAAATTCTAAAGGACAGGGCTGAAATCCGTTAAAATAAATTGACGATGAACATTATTCCTGCGGAAATAGAGTTCAAAATAGCTAGCTTAAGAGATGATTCCTTATTATGTGATCTTCTGCGGTGACTCTTAAACCGACATAAAGTCTCATAATAATAAGAATTAAAAAAAAAAGAAAATGATGTTGTCTCTGTTAGTTTAACGTGAATTGATGAAACAGAAAGACTTAAAAATGGCTTATATATTTTTTTTTTATACTTTGAGAGTTCATGAGCTAGCCAACTGGCCACATAAAATAGATCGTAAAAAATATATGGTCCAAAAAACCTGAAAAAGATACGAACTAACTGTATGTTCGATTGTTAATAACGAGCGAAATAACTAAGTCGCAAACACCAAATCAATGGAGTATCGAAGCTAGACTCACGAACTATGCATCAAAAATCATTTACTAAGGATATTAAAAGACATATAAGAAAAAAAAAATAGAGGGTCCGCACGGCTTGCGAAAACGTCAAACTGGACGTCAGTTTGACGTTTATATACTGATGACTTTCAACTTTTTTTGACAATTATTTTTCACCACGAACCCTTGGAATTTCAGCCCATAGACGCCGAATGTAATACAGGACCATAGAGAATATTTTTTAGTAAGGTGCATAGAATATCGGTGCTATTAATTCAATTTTTTCGGAACAACACGGCGCGACCGCTCTAGCGGTATTGGCGCGGGTGTGAAAAAAGGATAATGATTTTGCATGCATACTTTGTCAGCCTTTAGCACTGATACCTTTGCTAGTACAGTAAGATATATTATTACGAACGCCATTAACCATGCAAAAATGGTTAAAGTTACCTCATATTCGGTTCATCTCTTTTATACCAGTAAAAGAATATATACTTAGAAAGAAAGGTAGCGCTTATGGTTCATATCGTTTGTAAAGTTTGCGTTTTATTTGTACGTGTTTTCATTGTTACAGTTTTAAATGTTGACTTATATGTTCTCGCACGCTTTTAGAGTGTTAGGTTCGATACTAATCGAGTTTATGTGATATCGGTTATGTTGATAAAGATATCCTTAAGGGTACACTAGTTGACGGCACGAACTATTTTGTGCGCGGGGTTAAAATGCGTGCTATATCAACCGACAACACGTGCGGAACAGATAGATGCTGTTATGAGCAGTAAGAAGCTAGTACGCGTACGAATACACACTTTTGCAAATTTGTAGCGTAATGGATGATGATTTAGAACGAAAACGAGCGCGCTAAATTTTATAAACAATCTTTGGGAGTCTGGATATCATGAAACAACGACTGAATGTTTCTGTTCAAAATTAAATTATTTGCATTGTTGAACTACTAATCTATCCTACTTACTTGCGCCCAAAGATGCGTTAAAATTAGTGTTAAAATATTGAACTTTCGAAGCTCATAACTTTCAAGTAATTTTTTTTTTTTACATTTTTGCTTCTATACAGGGCTAGATAATGATGAGACAAATTGATATCATTTGTTTTATTTTGAACGTACATCGTCAAACAGTGGAGTAAAAGCCAGACTACGTTTGTATGGAAGAATTTTAGACTAGTGTACCCTTAAGGTATGATATCTAACACATATGCGATATAAGTTACATTTTGATATATCGAACTCATGTCTACTGTCCGGTACAGCCTGTATTTGTAATATACGTTAAGTAATAATACTGCTTGATGTCGGCGCGAGTCTAAACTAAAAAAGTTTTGATTATTTTGTGATTGTATACCCACCGTTTTGACTACCCTACAGTTAGAATTAGAGGATGAACTTAACGATAAACTGAAATATCAAAATATCTATAATTTTTTCAGGTGTCCCCGTATAATATTCCCGAAAAAACAATTGTTTAGTGTTTAATTAGAGCAATTTTAGTTGCTTGTTAAATGCAACAAACAGACTTTTAAATGAAGTATGCTAAATTATTTCTCGATATTAATGCATTGAACAATCAATTAAATTGATCCATGTAAATGAAATGTCACTCAGCGGTTATTCTTACGCCTATTATAGTCTAGGAATATTAGGGGTTTCACTTCCGAATGAGAGATACTCCGAGTTTCTCAGCTCTAACTTATCGCACAATTAATGTGACAAATTGTCAAGCACGCGTTATCTGCTGTGATTGACATTGTTGAACATTCATTCAACCAATCACACATAGCAGTTACATTAATTCTGTGATAATTTAGAGCTGAGAAACTCGGGGATAGGCAGCTATAAACTTGTATAAACCTTTATTTTGGCACACTAAAACTTGTCTCAAAATCTACTTATCGTAGGGTGTCCGCGACTACAGATATTCCAAGGTCAAAGATCAATAATTATATCGATTTTTTACACATTTATTGCAAGTATCTCGTTTCCTATGGGTTTTATGCTATTTGTATTAATTATAAATATTGTAGACGATTAAATTTTCTACAACTTTTGTTTATACATTTTTTTATATCTTGAACCATTTTCGAGATAAAGGCACAGTAAAAATATACAAACAGTATGGAAACTACCTACAAACACTCGAAACGGCACACTCACACAAACATGCGCATCGACGAGACCCCTAAGCTGCTCGCACTACTGACAGCACCGCAGAAGTGCCTGAGTGTGCCATTTCGAGCGTTTGTAGGTTATTTCCATACTGTTTGTATATTTATTCTGTGATAGAGGGCAGAGTGGTTTATACAACTTTATAGCTGTCTCTCATTCCGAGATACTTGTCCTCATTTGACTAATTTTCTTGGACTATTATAGCATCTAGTAGGTCAGTCTATTCTGTGCTATTCTGTACAAAAACTCACTGTGATGAATCAGGTGAAGTGAACTCGAATTGTGCTATCAAATAACTAGTATTGGCATGATGCTAGCTTCTAGCACACTTCGAGCTCAGTGGACCTAAGACTTAGGTCCTAATTCATCACGGTGAGATGTCTGCAGAATCGACCTGCTCATGCTTTAGTTACTTGAATATTCTCCCCAAAGGTGCCGTTATACGAGACACTGTTTGAAGTCGCACTAGAATCAATTATTATTATTTTCACACTTTAAATTTTGACATTCAAAAGGCCGTTAAGCCTTATTTAAATATATTATTTGACATTGACTTTGTCACGTAAACGCTGTGTTAACGTGATATAGCCGTTATTGTATTGAACTCACGACGCGTTAACGCAGCGTATACGTTCGACAATCGCGTACACTAATTAGAAATGCTGCTAAACCAATACTGTATGTACGTGGTAGTAAATAATCCACATTGTGTTTCAGAAAGAAATGAGCATTATACAATCTGATACACACGATTTCTTAATTAAGTATTTGAAGTTGAGTAATTGTCAAACTTTACTTTAGCTTAAAAATATGACAAAATTAACCCTTCAATTAGGGTTTGATACTTTCTTAACTCCAAATACTCAATTCAGAAACCTGACCATAGTCTCTTTCTAAAACTCGATATGCCATACTATCGAATGCGTACTGTAACTATTTTTATCGATACTTTCACCCCTCTAATTCTATTAGTACAGTGGTGGGTTTACGGGTAATTCTCATTGCCCTGTTATGGGTCATAGTAATATGTGTACGGGTAAAAACCCCGTGTTTTAAACCTTTTTACTGCCACGGACGTCTATAGACGTCAGCGCTCACCTGGCATTGGTCAATAACGTGTTATTACGTCACAGTGAAAAAGAGTTTTAAAACAGTCAGATACCTTATGTCTGAGAAAAAAATATGATATTTTTTGTAAAGAAAATATGAATGTTAAACCGCCATAATTTATTCTTTAGTTACGTTCGTAGGATCCCAATTCGATTAGGACTCATATCGTTTTTACTAATGCTATTTGACTCCTAAAGTCCTCGTCACGAGGAGATATAAATTTTTTAAATAAAGGACCTCTACTAAGTTACGTAGCGATAATTCGCTCAGACGCGTTCCAGTACCACAAAACATTAAACGACAGCGTTTTATATCGCTTAAATATAACCCGACCAATAGAAATGCTCGTTAGTTTCGTATTACCATTGAAAAATTATGTAACTTTGAGTTGATTGTCGAATTATCGCTACGTAATTTAGTAGAAGTTCTTTATTTACAAAATTTATAGCTTTTCGTGACGGGGACTATATATGTATATCGAAATAAAAGCGTGCATTTGGATTTTCATCATTCGGCTCAGTGGCGAGAGTTGAAAATCCAACAGTGCAGTAACAAAACTGTAAGATGAATAAATCGGAATGTTTTTGTATTTTATTAACTTTAATGCTTGCGTTTAGACGTGACGTGGCGGTGAAAAGTATGAATTAAATTTTAATATAAATTAAATTGTGTATAAAATAAATAAATTATGTAGGTAATTACTTTAGTACACAGTAGTGATGCTGGTTATACTTAGTTTTATTGCTCCGTTTGTAAAAAAGATACCAATAAATATGGGATGTAAATTGCCCCATAAAAAGCCCAAGGCACAGTAAAAATATACAAACAGTATGGAAACTACCTACAAACGCGCGTATTTTCTGGTGTAAAATAAAGAATACATAAATAAATAAATAATAAATAAACGCTCGAAACGGCACACTCACACAAACATACGTGACCACTCGTCGCGTCCCGGTGCTCAGTACTGACAGCACCGCAGAAGTGCCCGAGTGGTCTCGTCGGTGCGTATGTTTTGTGTGAGTGTGCCGTTTCGAAAGTTTGTAGGTAGTTTCCATACTGTTTGTATATTTTTACTGTGCCCAAGACATGGGTGAATTTTCCAAATATATGTTGGTGGCCAAAACCGATGATCCGATATAAGCAATAGCCGAAAATGCTCAAACGGGGGATCTTGCCCGTTCTTCTCCACGTAGGTATTTTCCGAACGGACGGTAGAACCACTTAATCACGATCCAGCCTTTGTTGTCCCCCCCAGCGACGCCTTGAGCCGAGATCCGACCCCATAGGGGATAGCCCTCAGCGTGGTCGCTTAGGCTAAGCTTTTTGTGCCTGGCTGGAGGCTGTAGTTTATAGTCTCCACAGGGAAGACCGGTTAACTAGTTATACTTCATAAAATATATAGTCCAGGAAAATTAGGGGTTTCACCTCGGAATGAGAGATAGTCGGCTATAAACTTGTGTAAACCTTTATTTTGACACCATAACACTTGTCTCAAAACCTACTTATCGTAGGATGTCCGCGTCTACAGATATTCCAAGGTCAAAGGTAAAAAAATCGAAATTTACACATTTATTGCAAATATCTCGTTTCCTATGGGTTTTATGCTATTTATATGTATTATAAATATTGTAGACAAGTTTTATACAACTTTATAGCCGACTATCTCTCATTCCGAGATTCTTTCCCTAATTTGACTAATTTTCTTGGACTAATAGCTTGATCTCTGCGACAACTGTCAGTATCAAAACATTAACAATAGCGCTTGACAGGCTAACAATAACGTATACGTCAGTTAGACATATGTCGCAGAGATCAAGCTATATTTTATAAAGTATAGTAAATCGTAGGATTTTACTGTGCTCAAACGGGTCTCGCATCCGATTTTTATAAAAACTGCATCGATTTGGCCCCGAGACTCACCTGAGTACAATTCTAATCGCTAAAGAAAATTCTGTCGATTATTTTAAACCCTACAGCTGTTTTTTGGTAGATTATCTATATATCAGTACCTATTTGGTCTCGAGTACATTTACAGGAGAAGCCAAGCACATAGCTACAAACAGCGCTTCCTAATAAATGGGTTTACTAAATAGGGTAGTTGATAAAAATATAAGTTCTTGAAAATTAACGAAGCGATGAAAGATAGTATTGGCCATCATAGCCCACTGTGTACTAAAGTGACCCGCGCGTGTTGCCAACACGACGTTTTATTTGTATAAACAAAGAAGGAACATACAGGGCGTATCTTCCTCAAATAACGTGTTCACTCTTTCCTTACGGCGTTCTTAATTAACACGTTGACTGTGCAATTGAAAATTAGACATTGTACCCTCAAGTGTTTCAAGGTATTTGTTTTCAATTTAATAGTCCTAATACGTGCGAGATTTGACAAGACTAAAACTTTGTACGGGGGAGCTTGACCCACATGTGGTGCACTCACGCCTCATCTAAACCACGAAGTGCGTCATATGTGGATCACGAACAGGTAATGTGTTACGGTGACAACGGATTTGATGTGGAAGCAAGACGTGTCTTAATTCTTATTTGTACGACAAAATAATACATTTAAACAAAGTGAAAACAAAATTCATTTACAAAGGCGAGCTTAACTCCAAATGTATGGATGTCAAAATACCGGGTAGCTTCTCAAGATTAAGCCCAAGCCTTCCTTGGGCTCAAACTTGAAAGATAAACCACTTTATTTTCGAATCAAATGCTAATAACTTACCCAAGATTTCTGAATTAACCATTTCAAGTTGAGTATTTGTCAAAAGTTGAGTATTTGTCAAACTGTACTTTAGCCTGAAAACCTGTAGAAATTTGGCAGTAAAGCATGGGTTTGACACGTTCCTAACTCCAAATACTCAATTCAGAGATCGTCGCTATATGCTGTATTTTAAAAGCATTCACACGGTTTCCAAAAACCTTTCCTAAATCGTTAATCGTTAAACTGCAGTCAATCACATTAGCTGATAAACACTCGGCTTCTGAATTGACCATTTGAAGTAGAGCATTGGTCAAACTCTACGTAAGCGGATAACCTGTCAAAAATTCGCATTAAAGTAGGATTTGACACGTTCCAAACGCCAAATGCTCAATTCAGAAAAGCGCCTAGAGTGTGTCTCTTAATTTCGCCCTAAAAGGATTCTTAACAGTTTTACAAAACGTACTCACACGGTACAAAAATGTGCAGTCATCATTGAATTTTAGACACAATTCGCTGATAACAATGTTTAGCTCTATGCTAGAGCTAGCCTAATGAGGCAAACAAATTTTTGCATAGACGAATTAGTTCTAAGGTGTAAATATATTGAGATAATACACATTTGATAAGCGAGACAGTACCACAGTACCCCCGATTTCTGAATTAAGAATACTCAACTTTAGCTTGAAAACGTGTTAGATTTCGGCATTCAAGAGGTTTGACACGTTCTTAACTTCAAATACTCAATTCAGAAACTGGCTCACAGACATTTATCTTGTTAATAGAAAGAGATAGAAGATAAAGTGACACCAATTAAGACCTTGCCTGAGATTCAAATACTCAATTCAGAAACTGGCTCACAGACATTTATCTTGTTAATAGAAAGAGATAGAAGATAAAGTGACACCAATTAAGACCTTGCCTGAGATTGAAATTATTCTCACCAAAAAGTGGTATTAGTGGTGATTGGTGGCTCTTTGGTGGCAATATTTTTGAACTTTATGGTCAAAATTATTTTGAACAACCAACAGGATTGCGTTATTTAGGCATCACTCTGCTTAGCTTCAACGCAATACGTACCCAATTGGTTGGATGAGAATTTTCTTGTGGTAAATCTGGGCATCCCATCTTTGGTCCCTTCCATTCACATGATAATGGTTGGGATTCCTTTAGGGGCGATTTCTTAGACGGATTTGTCCAAGGGCGTTCCTGCGGGCCATGTCTGCCGGCGTTTGCTACTATACGTCTGTTCTATATTTTTTGTGAACGTTGCTATACCAGCGAAGTCCAGAGAATCATGCCCACAATCATGTCCGTGGGCAAAGCCGTCTATTCAATTCGTCGCTAAAAGTAAAAGCGGAGCCATTTCTGATGGCATTAAATAATTTATTTTATTATCAGTGCCATAAAGTACAAAATAACAAAGCAGGCTCTAGAACCGTTTGATGTCATCCTCAATGCTCGTTCAAATTTGCACTTTATCTCACTGAAAATAAAGTTTATTTTTAATGTACCTTGCCTCCTATGTGTCTTTTCTCTACAAGAAAAAAAACAACAGTCGTAAGGAAAGAGTCTATTCTATTAATTTATTAATAAAATAATTATTTATATTTACATTTTAATTCAAATCGTTCATAGGTGTAGCCGGGGCAAAACTCCATACAGATTGACGTGTACAGATTTTAAGTTAATAGCTAAAATATGGACTTGGATCCATTTTATTTGAGGAAAGCTATTTGTATGGGGAACAGTATGGTTATATCACCGAGTTATTGTAAACACCGTTTGTTTGTAATAAATCTCGCGTGATTATAAACTATTTCTTCTAAGACACAAATATGATTGTAAACTATTGAGTTTGGATGGGATTATGGCGCCTTTCTCATCAGCTTGATGCGTTTTAGTTTCTGTATTGGAATCTGTACAGATTTTTACCGAGGTGATTTTATTAAATGAGAGGTTTTTTACCGAGTAGTTTCGGTAAGATTCTGTACCGAGCGCATACACGCGTCTCTGTACAGAAACGATAACGCATTGACCCGCAAGCTTATAACGTATCTTTTGCAAGAGCAAAACGATATCGATTTTTGCGCTATAAATGCTCTTCAATACAAAAGTTGTAGAGTTGTTGGCGGTTTTTTTTTTAAATAATTTCATTTGGCAAACAGCGAGCGATTAGCAAACGATTGTGTCGGACCTACCATACCTACACTGCAGGTAATGCCGACTTTTATGACATAAAGCTTTTGATCGCTATTTTTTTTTTTTTTTTTTCTTAAACTTTGCCCCACACTAGGAATTTCTTCCTGTATCGTGGGTGCGTTTACAAACATAAACTCACATACACAAACACCCAGAGCCGAAACAACTATCTGTAGGTCATACAAATATTTGTTCCGTGCGGGAATCGAACCCGCGACACGCAGCGCAGCAGTCAATCGCTCAACCACTGCGCCAACCGTGCGCCCAAATTGTTTTGCTCTTGCAAAAGAATCGTAATAAGCCTACTGGTGAGGAATGTGACTTATTGTATTTGTAATAATCTGTTCACAATATATCGTGAGTTTATGATCTCGAAAGATTTGTAAAAAGCCTGCGGTGTTTACCCACAAAAGTCCTGTAATTATTATTAACTATTGTAAGATTAATATATGTTATTGTGTTGTTGGTTATGTAATCATATTTGTGAAAAATAATGCTGTTCCAACTGTTGAATATATTTAAATCAGTAGCCTAAGCAAGCTTGCAGAGACTTACACAAAAAAATAAGACATTTTAATTGCAATTTTAAAAATAATCAACTCTTTAGTTGAATATAAGATGTTGTCTCCATGTTCGAAGATTCATGAGAATGTTCGAAAAATAATGTTTTTTTATAAATGATTTAAATAAGAAACTGAAAAGTGGATAAAGCTTACCTACTTGTCAGTTTCTTGATTTAAAATCTATAAACTCGAATGAAATGTAGGTATACCGGGTAAGGTCGCATTACTTTGACCCTGGGGGATAACTTTGGCCCAAACTTGAAAAGGCTACAAAAGTTTTATTGACTCCTTGACACTGACAACAGTGATGCCAGCTACCGATTACTGTAAGAACTTTATAATTAGTAGTCGATTAAAAAGCATGGGTGAAAGTGTAATTTTTTTCCAAGTTTGGGTCAAAGTTATCCCCCCGGGGACAAAGTTTTCCCCCCGGGACCAAAGTTATCCCCCCGGGGCCAAATGTATTACTTCGGCCCCGGGGGGATAACTTTACTAATTATGTTCTGGATAAGTTGGTTTTCTCCTATTACTGTAATCTCGTTGAAAAAGAAACAAAATATCAGTGATCAACTAATCAATCATTTAATTACATTTCGGAATGTTAAAAGACGTGTGGAATGTATGTAAATACCTATAGTCTACCTATCCATAATTAGATGTTGAACCATCGGTCGCCCAGTGGCGTAGCGTAGTGCAGACGACAGGGGCGGCAAAAATTGTACAACAAAATAATGTTAATATCTTTTATTATATGTTTATTTAGAATCATAAAAAGAAGTGTTCAATATTTGTATTATTTTACACCTGCAAATCAGGTTATAGTACGGGTTCTTTGGAATCACTGTATATTTTAGTTTTTTAAATGGTAAAACCTAAAGAAGGAGCCGGTGTTTCCGCTGAAACCCACGCTACGCCACTGCTGTCGTCTGTGGCCTCGTTCAGACTGCGATGATCAGGTGCCGTATGATATTTTAATGTTACCATGATTCCAGTGCGTGAGAGACGGCACTATACATGACCGAAAGTACCGTCCCTTTTTCGCAACGAAATCATGATTATTCTTAGACTCCTTCCCTTCATAATACGACTCCTATATTTTTTACTTAAGATTGTTGAGATCACATGGCGGTTTCATCGTAGCGTTTTTTTTTTTAAGTTTGGCAATGAGATTTTGATGTGGTCCCAACCTTTTTTCAGTAAAATACACAGGACAGCGCTTTCTGAACGGCCACTGATGCTAAAGGAACACAGACTAGACAGTTTTCTGATGATATGGATAACAATTTATTATCTGTAGAAAGTGTAAATGGGAATACCTACACGAGATCGCTCGAGAATACCCAAATCACCGTTTGGGCTCTACAGTGCCCGGTATATGGATCTGAGTTTTCAAAGACGGCTTTGTAGAGTATCGTCTCTGTTACTCATACAGGTAGATTCAAACCTAATGGCGGCTCGCAACACGAGACGAGACGCTACGCAGAAACGAATTCATGTGACAGCGGGGGTAAAGAGTGCGGTACAGCGCAGTAAAAGCAAACTTTTTTACAATCGACTTGTTCTTGCGTGACCGTCAACTCGATATTTAAAATTGTTGTCTGCATTGCACATTTTCTACTTTATAATAATGATAATAAAGTGTATAATTCAATGTCATGAGAAACTTATTTACTTTGTGAGCCTTTTTCATCCTAGATGTCTATGAAGAAGTTTGTAAGGGGTTTTGTATTGGTCACCCGGCTACGCCTATTTTATAAGTTAAGGCCAGTCCACAGATGATGGACGATCTTATTATGATTTAATGATTAATTTGTACCATTGATATTGTTGATCTTGAGTGAAGTGCAATGTAAATGCTTTACGATTACTGATATCTGTGTTTATATTAGTATGAATTATTAACATATATACAATTGAATATTGTAAAAAATAACAAATCTAAATACAAAAGAGAGAGGACAATGGGCTCATTGTGCATAAAAAAATTCGTCCACTTCGATGTCAATGGGAAACGTGTCCAGAACGCTGGCAGCATTTCCACGTTGGATGGCAATGCTGATTCTCTGGCCGAAGAAAAAGCCAGCTCTCTGGTCACGTGAAGAGTCGATGAGCTTTGTGCTAATGTCTCGAAAAACTCGATGTGCTAGAACCCGACGGATCTGTGTTTTAAAACGATGCTCATAAGTCTCGTTTGAAGCTGTCTCGATTTAATGATGTATTGAATCGAGGTTTTTGATACAAGCTCATCTTCATTTACACTGCGTTACCTAAATATTGCACTGTGTGCTTATGCCCAGATTTTAACTTACTCACGCATAACGTAAACGATATCTTATGTCAAAATTTATACAAAATAAGAGGTTTCTCCTTACCGTCACCAGACGGCGCTTATCCAATTTCAATACAATTTGACGATAACGCGTTTGAGCGTGCGTAAAAACTCGCACTAAGGCCTCTGTTGTATTTTCAACTCTCAGCGCTAAATTGAGCGTTGAAAATTCAATAACTCGTTTTTATCAAGGAATCCGTTTAGGTGTTCAATAGTGTTACTGAAGGCGGGCAACAACCTCGTTCTAAAATAGTTGGCCTTAGTACTATAATAGATTAAAGGTGAGCCTCTAGATTCTAGAACAATAATATCTTGTTCTAGAGTCTAGAACAAGCTATTATTGTTCAGGTAAGAAAGAGATAGCGCTATTCACCCTGTATAGCGCCGTCTATTTTTCACATTTTATTTATAATATTAACATTGGAACAATGATGGCTTGAACACTTCATATTTTCACATATGACCCTGTTCTCCTGATGCATATTAAAGACAAACTGTCCGATTTGTGTGAAAAATTTAGGGCCGATTTCACCAATGAAACTATTCGCGATTAGTTCAACTAAACTCAGTTTATGCAGTGGTGTCTCATCCCATACACAGAAACCATGCCGACGTATTGTACTGATTATTTTTTGTACATCGATCGCATTCGGTTCCGTTCCACGGATACAGGAACGGAATCGAACTTGATCGATTTACAAAAAATAATCTGTATTACGGCACGGTTTCTTTGTATGGGATAAGGCATCTGTATTCTAGTATTATATTATCTGTGGTTTATGCAAATACAGCGTTCTAACTGGGTGAGACCGCTGAGAAACTACCAATCAGAACGATGTATTTACATAAACTGAGTTTAGTTGAACTAATCAGGATTAGGTTCATTGGTGAAATCGGCCCTTTAGGCAAGTAAGCTTTCAATTTCTAGCATCACGCGTGAAATGACAGCTCAACTTAGGGCCGATTTGACAAATGTGAAATCGGCCCTAAGTTGAGTCGATTGAGAAATCGCGAATTCTTCAAATAAACTCATTTTAACCAAATACAGCATTCTGATTGGTTGAGACCGCTGAGAACTCTGAACAGAACAGAACTCAGTATTTGCATAAACTGTGTTTAGTTGAACCAATCGCGATTAGGTTCATTGGTGAAATCGGCCCTTAGTTTGAACTTAGTTTTCACAGTGAGATCTTTACAGAGTAGAGTGGCTGATCCATACGTTTTATTGGAGAGTACCTGGGAATTGTTGATAGCAAAACATTAACCTATAATCGTGGCAATCTAAGAAGTCCGATGACGTTTCTCAATTTATTTGTTATTTATTTAGAAATAGAAAAATCAAATTCATAATACGAATTAATAACTATGTTGTTCATAGTGAACGTTACCCCAACAGGAAAGTGACTCCTAGAGTGATATGAGTGGCACGTATACTTAGTGCGTAATCTGCTATGTGTGTGCGCTACATAAAAAATAAGTGCGCGTCGTAGTTTTTGAAAAAAACGGAAAAAACGATTCCTGCTAGGGTAACGTTGTTCCAGCAGGAAAATTCTAAACGAATGATCGGAATGAGAAATATTGTGCATGGGCAGAGAGCTTATATTTGTGCAAAAAAGTGCGCCGAAAATATAATTGGTGCGTCATCAGGTTTTCGAGATATTGCATTTCCTGCTGGAGTAACGTTTTGAAGAATGGTGTATCTCTAAAACCATTGTACGTGCGCCTGTAGAATAAACATACACGAATAGCTCTTGATATGTGCGTATTTGTGCCGGAATTAGATTTAAGGAAATATTTATAATTTTCAAGTAAATGCGCTTTTTAGAAAACCCGAAAAAAGTTCACAGCGCCTAAATGAGAAAACGTATAAGCTCGCTGAAAACTGTATTCAGTCCATCTTGACGCTTGTAATAACCATAAAAAGTTTCAAAAGCATAAATGCTTGCGTTATCGAATAATATTGATAAAAGTCAAAACGAGGTTGTCATAACTTTGATGGCAAAATACAAGAAACTGACTCAACCCAAGATAGGTAGGTGTAAACCACAAGTATGTGCGTTTAATCAAAAATATTTAGTGAAAACATTCAGCTTGGAATGTTTTTTATTTAGTAGATTTAATGAAAAAGCTAAAAATGTAAACAAAGGCTTGTTATCCGACCAAATTCGAATGACTACGAAAAAGCGACGGATTCATACATATCGATGACCTTCTTAATTGGACGTATTAAACCTAAGCTGTTGTCTGTACAGTCGCGTTCAAACGTTTGTTGGTAGAGTCTGGCAAATGAAAGTAGACACTCGAATTATTTGCAAACTTGTTATATGGCAATGCTATACTAATGTCAACATCAATTTTTGGTGATTTGTTGTGGTCTTGATAATAGCATTTATTTAAGTGAAAAATTAATAAAACAGTTCAAAGTGGATTACGGGAGATGTCGTTTCACGTGATGTCTAAATATCAAGAAAAACATCAGGAGAAAGACGACGAATTAAAAAATAACCAAGATTTTTTACGTGTGGTGTTAGATTTCATAAGTTATTATGACGCAAATAAGTTGAATATACCAAAATTATTACAGAGTACTGTTGTTTTTTTATTGAGATTGATACATAATATCTAAAATATTACCTACCTCAATTACCTATTGTATTTTTATTCAGACGAAATAAAATAAACATTTCTAAAGTATCAAATTAGGTTACTCCAGATATTTCATACTAGTTTTGGGGTTGCTATGCTGATATTTTTTTAAATTATCCGCCCTTTTTCAGTCTACTTTCTTTTGCCAGACTCTATGACCTAATTTTGGGGACTAATTTAAAAAATACATTAAATGCACCTTGTGACCATAACAAATGAAAGAGCTTGTTGATGTAGAAATTATTATTTTTATTCTCTTAATTTTGTTTCTTAAAGTAATTATGGCATCAAATCACAGATCAAATTACAAACCTATTAATATTAGAAAACAGTTCAATCAAATTATTTGTACCTTGTGTAGTCATTATTATTTAAAATCACATATTTGTTTTTCATTTACTTAAGTACTAAAATACAAACAGTAAAATTGGCTTTTTATTTATAAACTGTATCTGTAGGTTCTTTTTTGTAGTCGGTATTCATCCCACATATCTTGAACGTTTTTTTTTAAAACAGCTGCCATCTATTTTTTGGTCTCTAAAGTACTTTTTTCTATTAATATTATAAAGGCAAATGTCTGGATGTGTCCACAAAATACCGAATATATTTTAATGAAATTTGGAATAAAGAAGATGGGTTATAACTTGGCACTACATTTCTAATGTACTTACCTAATCAAGTGCAAAGTCACGGAAACAGCTAGTAGAAAATAATCCAATAACAAGTTAATTTTTCTATAACTTTTCTACCTCAGTGTACTCAGGCACAACACGCTACAACCGGTTCGTGAGTAAAGTTAAGAAGGTCATCGATATGTATGAATCCGTCGCTTTTTCGTAGTCATTCGAATTTGGTCGGATAACCAGCCTTTGTTTACATGTTTAGCTTTTTCATTAAATCTACTAAATAAGAAACATTCCAAGCTGAATATTTTCACTATATATTTTTGACTAAACGCACATACTTGTGGTTTACACCTACCTATCTTGGGTTGAGTCAGTTTCTTGTATTTTGCCATCAAAGTTATGACAACCTCGTTTTGACTTTTAGCAATATTATTCGATAACGCAAGCATTTATGCTTTTGAAACTTTTTATGGTTATTACAAGCGTCAAGATGGACTAAATACAGTTTTCAGCGAGCTTATATGTTTTCTCATTTAGGCGCTGCGAACTTTTTTCGGGTTCTCTAAAAAGCGCATTTACTTGAAAATTAGAAATATTTCCTTAAATCTAATTCCGGCACAAATACGCACATATCAAGAGCTATTCGTGTGTGTTTATTCTACAGGCGCACGTACAATGGTTTTAGAGATACACGATTCTTCAAAACGTTACTCCAGCAGGAAATGCAATATCTCGAAAACCTGATGACGCACCAATTATATTTTCGGCGCACTTTTTTGCACAACTATAAGCTCTCTGCCCATGCACAATCTTTCTCATTCCGATCATTCGTTTAGAATTTTCCTGCTGGAACAACGTTACCCTAGCAGGAATCGTTTTTTCCGTTTTTTTCAAAAACTACGACGCGCACTTATTTTTTATGTAGCGCACACACATAGCAGATTACGCACTAAGTATACGTACCACTCATATCACTCTAGGAGTCACTTTCCTGTTGGGGTAACGTTCACTTGTTCATACACTATAACAACGAGTATCATTCGCAAGCACCAAGTTTAATTATTAATATGTATTTTTATTGCTGTCAAATCAGACTTCTTAAATTGTCGCGACTATAATTATAAAAAAAAATATTTCTTTGTCATTGTCTCTGTTTTGCGTAGGTAGGTATATTCTACTAGACTAACTAAATTTCTTTGTTGTACGAATGATCACAAGCGCGAAATTGTGTAGGCTTCTTTCTTGCTCACCGCACATTGACTAAACTTTGTTTTTCATACAAATGTGAACCTTATTCTTTATCAGGATAATGTTCATATTCGTAAAAGCTTATGTGAGCAAGAGTTCCATACAAATATACGCGTTGACTTAGCATTGTAAAGTCAAAGTGGGGTCTGTGAATCTTGTCCTTTGATGGCCTCTATAGATATGGCGAAATACGGTTGTCACAACTAAACAAATATCAACATTGCACGGCTTAAAATAAAGTCGAAAATAAATAACCTGAAACGTGCGCCATTACCCTCTTTTGTGCGAATGGAAGTTTATGTATTTTCAACTTTATTACGAGTACTACATAATCGATTTTTGTTTGACAGAGATAACCGCGCTGGACACGCAGCTTAATTGCGTTTGTGAATTCGGCAAGGTGAAGGCTATGGTCCCATCAATCAACCAATCTCGTGCGAGATGAAAGACGCGTTGTGGCTTTCCGTCTATGTGATTGGTCGATTGATGGGGTTAAATCCTTAGCCTTTCCTAAATCACTTACGCAATTAGGCTGCAGGTTCTTATTAGTGAAGATAAATTAGTTCACGTTCATTGAACTCTGAGGACTGGCCTTGTATGTACATAATTGTAATTAATTTATTATTTAAGAAATATACACTATATTGTCAATATTATTTGAGTTTCATTTGACTTTTTAACCGACTTACCAAAAAAGGAGGAGGTTCTATGTTCGACATTATGTATGTTTTTTTTTTTTTATATATGTTCACCAATATTTCCGTCAATTGTGAACCGATTTTGAAAATTCTTTTTTTGTTTGAAATTGGTCCCATTTTAATTTGGTGAAGATCTAATGAAGAACTTCGGAGATATACAACAGAACTCTTCAATAATAAATAAATAACGGCAAATCTCTCAGGATTACTGCAATCGTATGTCTGTTTATTGTTTATACCATTTCATAACATAAAATCACACCAGTACGCTCGAAAGGGGTATGCAGACCTCTCATTTCACCGGTTATATTCAAGTTTCATGTTATTCGGGTAATCTATTTCTGTCGTTATAGCTACTTACTTAACTACTTCCCTATTAGGTAGCAACTAAAAAGTGAAAAATAAAAAATAAAAATTACAAAAAAATACTACCGACTTCCAAATAAGAAAACTAGAAAGTGAAAAATAACTTTATTTTTGGATGTCGGTGTCCATAACTTAAAAATTTGGTACCAACCAAAGACACCGAATGCCAAAAATAAAGTTATTTTTCACTTTCTAGTTTTCTTATTTGGAAGTCGGTAGTGTTTTCTTGTAAAAAAAAAATATTTATTTTGAGTACGTATACCTATAGGTAGGTTTTAAATCCGAGCAAGTACCAATGTGCATTTTTCTATTCATATGTACTTTCTAAGTTTATCTTCGACATCGCTGACAATGGTACAGGAAAACATCGTGAGGAAACCGGCAGCCGTATTGCGTAAGTGCGCAAAGAGTTTGAACTCTTATCCAACCGACCAATCACGCAAAACGGAAATTCACATCACGTCATTCATCTCAAATGTGATTGGTCGGTTGGATAGAGTTTAAACTCTTTGCGCACTTACGCAATACGGCTGCGGGAAAGTTTGAAATCGCCAACCCGCATTGAGCTAGTGTGGTGATTATTGCTTGTGCCTTCTGTGCTTGAGAAGAGGTCTTTGTCCTGCAGTGGCACAGAGTAAAAAGCTAACCCTCTTACTAATAAACGCGGAATAAAGTTATACTAGGAATAACAAAGGAATAACCATACATTTTCATAGGTTTATACTTGGTATAACTTTATTCAGTTTTTTTTTAGTAAGAGGGTAAAAGTGTATGTGTGATACCAAAGCCGGTTACAGAATTAGTATTGAGGGAATTTTTAATATTTATGTGCAGATTGCAAAGTTTGTTGCCGACAACTTCGGTACTGTAGCTTGTCCCACGAGCCCTGCCCTTTTTACAAGCTTTTATTTAATTTGCTATGTATGTGTATTCGGCTCAAATCTTTCAACTGAATTTTAAAGCAGTGTAACAAACATACAGCGCCATCTAGTGTAACTTATCCAAAGCACTACGATGTGCGGCTTCATAAACTAGAAGACAGCAACTACAAATAAATTCTTAAATTCTGAAGACAAGTGATGCCATCGACAATCAACTTGTGGAACGATCTGCGCAAGAGACACCCTGCGCACTACAACTACCGTCGATTATGTTTGATTACTGCGCACACTTGTATACAATCCGCCTTTATAAGCAGAGCTGTCTTCGAACAAATCGTCATTCACTAGCTAGAGGTTCTGAGTTCGGTAGCCACGCAGCCAGCTCTGATCCTTAGTACGACTAGTTCCTGCTTCGACAGCCTAGCAGTCTTCAGGAACTAGCCAGTTAGGGGAGGTCTGAAGCACGCAGTCACTTTCATCCCGCTTATGTTTGATAATGATAAATGAATTATTGTAACGTGTAACATAAGTTGGCAAAAAATCATCATCAAGTTCAACGGGGCTTTAATTTCACAAACAGCAACCCTACAGCAGTTATTATTTATTTAAAACGTCATGCAACATACAGATACATAGGCGGACTTAATGCCTGACCTTAAACAAGGTCCTGAGTCAACACGATCAATAGATATGGGCAAATTTAGATTTTCGCTATTATAAACTAGAAAGTGAAAAATAACTTTATTTTTGGAATTCGGTGTCCATAACTTAAAAAATTGGTACCTACCAAAGACACCGACTTCCAAATTTATTTTTATTTGTCACTTTCATTTTCTTATTTGGAAGTCGGTAGTATTTTTTTGTAAAAAAGTTTTATTTTTTATTTTGATTACGTATACCTATGACATGGTGGCCCAGTGGCAAAGACCTCGTGGTTTCAAATCCAAGCAAGTATCAATGTGCCTTTTTCTATTCATATGTATTTTCTAAGTTTATCTTCGACATCGCTGACAATGGTACAGGAAAACATCGTGAGGAAACCGGCAGCCGTATTGCGTAAGTGCGCAAAGAGTTTGAACTCTATCCAACCGACCATTCACACAAAACGGAAATTCACATCGCGTCATTCATCTCAAATGTGATTGGTCGGTTGGATTGAGTTTAAACTCTTTGCGCACTTACGCAATACGGCTGCAGGAAAGTTTGAAATCGCCAACCCGCATTGAGCTAGTGTGGTGATTATTGCTTGTGCCTTCTGTGCTTGAGAAGAGGTCTTTGTCCTGCAGTGGCACAGAGTAAAAAGCTAACCCTCTTACTAATAAACGCGGAATAAAGTTATACCAGGAATAACCATACATTTTCATAGGTTTATACTTGGTATAACTTGATTCAGTTTTTATTAGTAAGAGGGTAAAAGTGTATGTGTGATACCAAAGCCGGTTACAAAATTAATATTGAGGGAATTTTTAATATTTATGTGCAGATTGCAAAGTTTGTTGCCGACAACTTCGGTCCTGTAGCTTGTCCCACGAGCCCTGCCCTTTTTACAAGCTTTTATTTAATTTGCTATGTATGTGTATTCGGCTCAAATCTTTCAACTGAATTTTAAAGCAGTGTAACAAACATACAGCGCCATCTAGTGTAACTTATCCAAAGCACTACGATGTGCGGCTTCATAAACTAGAAGACAGCATCTACAAATGAATTCTGAAGACAAGTGATGCCATCGACAATCAACTTGTGGAACGATCTGCGCACTACAACTACCGTCGAATATATATGACTAGCTGTGCCCGCGACTTCGTCCGCGTGGAATAGTTATTTTGGGCATCATATATTATTTATTTTTGCAAACAACCTCCTCAGCTTTATAAATTATAGCTGTTACCCACGACTTTGTCCGCATCAATTTCTGTTATTATTTTAGACAATTTAGTTTTTAAGTTTTTAAAAGAACATAATTATTTTAAAGTACTTCTGCGTAAATTATATTTTTAGTTTTATTTTCTTGTGGCAGAAGAACATATTGGTTTTCTCCGCAACCCGATCTTGACAACGCGACATATAGTTGGCCGTGTGAAAAGCAGTCTTGACGTAAATCGATTCATACGTGTTTGCCCCTGTGATTTATTAATTGTAACGGCGAAAGATAGCTTAACGGGAAATTGTATTCTTTTAAAATTAAAAGGTAAATCATTTGGAATCATTGGGATGCGAGGTATAAGCACTGTTTGACCAACTGCTGGACCAGTCAAAACTATTGCAACAAACACGTTATTGCGAAGAAAAATGATTTGAAGTCGGGTCCCGTTACATAAATTTGGTGGTTTAAGATTTCTAAGTAATATTATTGGGGCACCTATTTTTAACTTGAGGGAATATGGGGGAAGGCCACTTGGGTTCAAAGAATTAAGAAACTCCTGTGGGTAATGGACCGCATCTTCTTGATCCATTACATTATCAATAGATGTGTAGGTAACTATGTCTCCTGGAAGTTTACTTAAAATTAGGTCGTTAATTTCGTCCACGCTACTGTTTCTCGCCGCCAATATTGCCCTTTGACACATCCATTGATGATCTTTATTTTCTATTTCGCTGATTTCAGGGTAAACTTTCGATATCAAGTCCTCAATGTTACTCATTCTTTCTCCTAAATCGCGATCAATTTCAATTTTATTTTCAAAATGAGGTACTTTCCCGTCTCCTATTAAAAGTAACTTTGAAGGAAAAGTTATACTACCTCCCCCCAAATGTGCTCTCATATTTGTAGTTAATTTTAAGATGTTAACAAACTTCCATAATGGGGAACTTTTAAGGCAAGACTTTACAATGTCTGCTCTAGTTCCCCTTACTATTACTGGTAAAGTTTGTCGAAAGTCCCCAGCAAACATAACAGTAATCCCACCCATGATTTTATCACAGCTTCTAATATCTCTAAGAGTCCTATCTAGAGCCTCTACATGAGCTCTATGGATCATGGTACATTCGTCCCAGATAATTAAACTGACATCTTGTAAAACTTTTCCCAAAGGGCCATTTTTACGTATAGAGCACACGCTATCTTTTTGTAAAGAAACAGTGAGGGGCAGTTTAAAAGTGGAATGAGCTGTGCGTCCACCTGCTAATAAAGTTGCAGCGATACCTGACGACGCTACTGCCAAAGCTAGCTTTCCCTGAGACCTTACTTTTGCTAATATAAGATTAGTAATAAAGGTCTTGCCGGTTCCACCGGGAGCATCCAAAAAAAATACTTTTCCTTCACTAAAATGAACACTTTGCATAACACAATTATAAGCGGTCACCTGGTCATTAACTAATTTTGGTTCATTTTGAGTAATATACTCATTTAATTCATTTAGATCAAACGGTTTTCGCAACGCTACTTCTAACGGATCCAGATGATTAAGTAAATTAATCCTTTTTGATACAGGAAGCCCAAAATCGGTTAGTGATTTATCGCAAATCTCATGAATTTTATCTTCAATTATGATTAGTTCATCATTGTATATATCATCATTATATGCTAATGTCATATCCTGATTCTCATTACGCATTCTGTTTAATATATCTTCACATAAAGCATTACGAAATTTATTCCATAACTCTAAGGGGTCAGATGGTTGGCAAAATATAAGGATGATGGTAAATAATTCTCTTATTTTTGTGGCTGGCTCGGACATGACAGCATCTGACATTGTATTTTGCCAATGTTCATCTCCCTCCAGTAAACCTAATTTCTTGCAAGCGCCTTGATAAGTTCGCCCGCCGGCCAGGCGCAGCGTCAGGTTTTGCACATCATGCGGCGCGTGTGAATTTTATATCGGAGTTATTTTTAAATTGTAATATCTTCTAAGATGTTCATTGAAATTAAGTAATGTCAAAGACAATTTTGTTTACAATTAAATACTCTTAATCAACAACACATTTATTTGCATAAAGATTAATATTATTATGTTGATACAACTCTAACAAATAATTGGTAATAATGCATTAATTTCGACCAAATTTGATTACCATAAAAACGGTTCTAGTGAGTTAATCTTAAAAGATAGACATATACTGTCGCGGACATTTTTTTAGATCATTTCAAGAGGAATAATTCTTTCATTCATATTTTTTTGGTATCTTGAACCGTTTTCGCAGCGCACGCAACGGAAGCCCTCAAATATGAATAATTTTCCCCGTTTTTTTCCACATTTTTCATTGTTTCTTCGCTCCTGTTAGTTGCAGCGTGATGTTATATAGCCTAAAGCCTTCTTCGATAAATGGTCTATTCAACACAAAAATAATTTTTCAATTCGAGCCAGTAGTTCCTGAGATTAGTGCGTTCAAACAAACAAACAAACAAACTCTTCAGCTTTATAATATTAGTATAGATTACTGCGCACACTTGTATACAATCCGCCTTTATAAGCAGAGCTGTCTTCGAACAAATCGTCATTCACTAGCTAGAGGTTCTGAGTTCGGTAGCCACGCAGCCAGCTCTGATCCTTAGTACGACTAGTTCCTGCTTCGACAGCCTAGCAGTCTTCAGGAACTAGCCAGTTAGGGGAGGTCTGAAGCACGCAGTCACTTTCATCCCGCTTATGTTTGATAATGATAAATGAATTATTGTAACGTGTAACATAAGTTGGCAAAAAATCATCATCAAGTTCAACGGGGCTTTAATTTCACAAACAGCAACCCTACAGCAGTTATTATTTATTTAAAACGTCATGAAACATACAGATACATAGGCGGACCATACACACTGTCATCCATTCTTACTTTTTGCCCGTCCTTACACACATTCAAAGGTGCGTACCTAACCAGACACTCTCTCACTCTCATATGCACACACAACACACTCCATAAACAGCCACACTTACACAAATACACTCATCAACTTGCACAATTTCACATACAGACATACAAAAACACATAACTATATATTTCATCACATATATTTTTCCTGTGTTACCAAATGGAAATAACCTTGGCTGTCAACTATGTAGCGACACTCCTCCACAATTTCTTAGCTTGAAAATAGAACCCATGGCTGAACGCTGACCCCCAAAATACAGGTCCAGGCCTAGTTTGGGGATTAGGATCAGATTTGTGACAATACATTTGTGTGCTATTTTATAATGACTTGATTGTAACATGTATTTTAAAGTGTCAAATAAATACTTATATATTTTTTTTTTTAATCAAGGTCCTGAGTCAACACGATCAGTAGATATGGGCAAATTTAGATTCCCGCGATAACTTTTTTTTCGCGGTATTTTACCTTTACTTGTGCTGTAAGACCTTGCTTTTAACCAAAATTGACAATTCTAGGTCAACCGGAAGTACCCTATAGGTTTTGGGTCGAAAACCTATATGGTAATTCCCGTTGCCCTAGCTAGAATCACGAAATTTGGCAAAAAGTAAGGTACAGCACAAATAAAGTAAAAAATTCCAAAAAATAAAAAATGTTGAAAATTAAGGTAAATTTTGGTATTTACAAGTTTTCGTGAAAATCTAAATTCGCACATATCTTTAAAATGGATTTTTTTTATGGCGGTATAATGGGTAGGTATGGAACCCTCGGCGCACGAGTTCGACTCGCACTTGATCGGTGTTTTTTTATATATTTCACTTTTAAACATATTCATTACATTTTTGAATAAAAAATGACCATTTTAAAAATATTGTAGCCCACCGGTACCGGGAACAGAGTCCAAGCTACCAGTGATGAGGACTACTGAGAGAGGAACCACCTAACAATACGTGCCGTGTCCAGAAGTACTGCTTTCTGATTCAAACCCAGTTAGAGTTACCTAACTCCTCCGCTTTATTATTATAGTTACTATTTCTATTATTTCAGCTAAGCTAACAGCTCTTGTCTTCAAACGGCTTTATACCCGTCCTACATATTCCTACAATCACTACTCCTGGTTTGAAGGGTATGGGTGTCGGTGTAGTTACAGGAACAAGAGTATACGGGACCCGTTGTCCGCACTTCACGTTCTACGCAAATAGCCAGCCTGGCCCCAGCACAGAAGCTTTCTGATGCTCTAGAGATGACATTCTATCATCGACGGCGATGGTTGAAATGCCAAGTGATTGATCACGAGACATTTCGATAACGCTTGCCAATACCATTTTTTTTTAAATTTGCCAACCACTACCGCGACGCTTCACTTGTCTAGCCCCACGAGGCTTCTTGGGGCTGCACAGGCTTCGCGGAGCGACCTTACTAAGCCGCGTTTTTTTGAACGTTGGGAAGCTACCACCTCGCATTCCAGGATGACGTTGATGATTCCTCGGCACTAAACCAGCCTCTTGAAGATTTCGGACATGAGATATTTTCAGCTTTGTCTCTAGGCTCTATGACTATGGACCTTTCATGTATTGCATCATGAAAAAATCTATAATTGAAAAATATTTGGGATATTGACGAAAATAAAACAAATAATCGTAAATATGAACATATTTGATCTTTATTTACACACATCAGATGACAAATACAATTTCAGTCTATATCGTCTACTAGCCACACGTAACGTAAAGGCGCCGTTACACAATGGCCCATACTGGCCTGGCCCGGGCAAAAGGCCCTGAATAGTTAGAATCACCTTTCTAACTTCTGCTAAAAAACTTTTGTCCTTAGACATATATATATATATATTATAAATATTCGATTAATTCATTTCATAGATGGACCAATATCGACCATTTTGTTAACGTACCGTAACAATACTTGCCGAACATGGCCGCCATATGGCGGTATTATCAATAAACCTAACTAAGATATGCAAGAATGCAAGATTGAGTATGTGAATTTGTTGACATCTGTCAAATGTTATGTTTTTCTTGCATCGTCTCGCAAATGATTAGCCTCAGTATGGCGCAAAGTATCGTTTTAGTTACTTTGAAACGATATAAATAATGACATTTCGAGCTTAAAATAAATAAAATATCAAATAAACATGTTTTAACAAATTAATAATTATATTTTTAGCAAATGCATATTTGCAGGCAATTCAATAAATGCACGAACCCACAATAATATGCAAGAATCTATAATAATAATAATGCAAGAGTCAATAATAACTTGAAACACGGACGGTACAAGCTAGATCATCATTTATATCGAAACAAACCATTTACAGTACAAGATAATATATTCTACCTAAGAATAAATATAAACTAAAGTCGTTCTTTGCGAACTAAATATTGCGTGTTTTAATATAATTATATTTAATTAATTTATTACAAACTTGACTTGTGTGTGTATATAAAAATATAATCGGGTGTGTATTGATATTTGTTTTATATTTTGTAGCTCTAGCATAAATCTGCTTACGAAAGAAAATAGACAGAAATATAAGGACATCTCTTGTATGCAAACACCTAACTGGGTTGTGGAGGCCAGATAGGCAGTCGCTCCATGTAAAGTACTGATATTCAGCAGCATCCTGTTAGGCTGGAAGCCAACCACAAGATACATGGGAAAACGCTAGGCAGATCAAACATATGACCTAAGAGCGAGAGGTGATGTCTTATTTCATTATCAGCAAACAGATTTCTTCATGACCCAAATACTTCACATTTTTATGACATCTTGCTTTGAAATGCAAGATGTCATTAAAATGTGTAATTTGGTACTAGAGCAATAGCAATGAGTGTTGGTTGAAGATGCAGGAGGTGTGTGGACCTAAGCTCAGACGGAGAATGAGTTAAATGGAAACGGGGGATATAGTTCCTTATATTATATTTCTGCTGTGTTGTAGGGGGTTATGTATAGTTAGTGTCTTAAATATGTTAACACTTTTGTGAAGTCCATATTTGTATAGGTCTTTTGTAGACTAGTAAATGTGTTGTATGGTTATTTATATTTTGATGAAATTAGTAGTTTCACTTTCGAGAGCATATGTTACCGGCCAAACCCGATTTCTGACTAAACTAGTTTGTCCTAGATAAAACCAGTTTATCTTATGCGGGTTAGGTTAATAAGTAACACATACATAAACCGTTTTTTCAGGTAGGTAGTAGTAACTACAGAACATGACATGCTACGATTCTTACATTCTAGCTTTTTCTTCATCTAAGTTCATATAGTTAATAATAATATGAAAAGTGTCTCCATATTTATGACTCTATCTATACAATGAGTGTATTTATTAGGAAACAAAACCTGACTAGGGAGAAATGGCTTAACGTGAGTGATCTAAGGGAATGAATAAACAATTGAGTAACCCAGGCGCAAATATGACATATTGGACTTTAGAAATAAATAGGAACGATCTGCAAGGTTAAGCAATACTTGGCAAGGTTGGTCTAAGGATGTGTGGCCATCCATTTCGTACCCACCAGGCCTATTTCGTGCGTGATTGGTGAGCGCGGGTGTCTTAGTTCGAGCAGTCCCGGATCAACCCAACCGTCATGGATATTGAGCTCAAAATTGTGTAATTGATCTCAGGGATTCATCTGTTACGTAGTAAATTATCTAATCTGTGCCTCTCCTCCGTCCTTCGGAGAGCACGTTACGCTTTTAGATCCGGCTGTCATTTGATTACCTTCGTCATTCGTTACGGGAACTCAAGAGCCCAGAAAATCTTGCCACGCCACTTGCCAGTCTTGCCTCGTGATTTCGTGTTAAGGTTAGTATACACTAGAGCATTTTCGCGAGCATGTATGGATGTAACGTTCTTACGAATGGTACAATACAGACAAATGCTCAGTTTCCTAAAGCATTTCCATGTAATGAAACGTTCTTGCGAATGTTCGACGCTGCGTTCCACCTGTAACATTTCTTTGTAGCTTGCGTTAATTATTGACCTCACTTCACGTCACCCGCGCTCGTGCCTTTGCTCGATAAAATGTTACACGTTACACCAAAACGCCCGTTGGTTTTTAAAATCAGGTTGTAACAAAATATCGAGGGTATGTTCGTTGTGTGGTTCGAGTAAATTTAAAAACAGCGAATGCTCGATGTTCTGTTACAAGTAAATGCTCTAGTCTATACTCACTTTTACCATGATACTGGGTTATGAAGGTCAAATAGGCAGTTGCATCAGGTAATATTGGAAGACGACCCCAAACTTTTCTAAAATTGTAATTGTCGTATTTGCGACCCAGGAACGGTATTAAAAATAGTGATTACTAAAAATATGCTATTGCTACTAAAAGCATTTGGGCAAGTGACTTTTATAACAAAAATATTATTACACCATTTTGATATTTTTTTGATTTAAGTAAGATTAGATTTTTATACAGCTTACAAAAAGAAAATTAACATAAAAAAAAATATTCTTACACCTTTATAGGGAAACTTCGTTATTCAAAAACGGTTCTTAAACAATTTTTCTCCTTATAATAATATTTTTATATTAATTATTTTCACAACATACAATTCAATTTTATTAATCTACCGAACGACGATTAGAAATTTTCCATAAAACACATTATACTATTGCCAATGTAAATATTTAAATACTACCATCACAACAACAAAAAACTACCATTTTTAAAGAAAATTAAACTCAGTCACTCGTTTAAAGCAATTATGATTGATATTAAATTACTTTAATTAAAAACTAATTCATGTGGGTATATGAAAAAAATGTCTTTTTAACAATTTAATCTAGGAAATAAGCAGTCTATGATAATATCACTTAAATCAAGATATGGCAACACTAACTTTATATAAATGGCAAGGTGATAGTATAGTCGCTCATAGAATAACTCAGTTGTTTTAAAAAGTAAATTTATTATTTTCAAAGTTTACTTTACTATCTCCCGGTGTCTGAAAATACATTATCGACGTATCACAAACTAAACGCAAGCCACCCAACCAATCACAACAACTAACGCATTTTTGATCATTTACCATATTAATTTTTGGATGTTTTTCGTACTAGAAACTGGGCTTTAGTATTAGTGATCAGCTATTGTCAGCGACTTCGTTCTCATACAAAAGTTAAAGTGCCGTATGACCATACATTATTGTATGGCGCCATACACAAACAATTCATACATAAACTCACTTATTAAAATAACTGATTCTCATGGCACGTCATGATATTGTACTGATATATTAAAATAAAAATCATAGCATGATTAATTTAAATCCTAAAACGCCATTCAATGAATTATGAATATGAGTCAAAACTAGATATTTAAAATTGTCGACTATTCTGTCACCTCAATTCCAGTAAAGAAATTGATAATTGATCAAATGTAATCTTTGATATTGGGTGGCCACACAGAAAAATGTGTCCTGTTCAAGCTGTCTTTAGGTCATAGTGCCCATTCACCTGCAATTTGCAGAAACTGATGAAGGCCACTATAAACGTGGCCACCTACAGGGCCCAAACTGTCCTAAGTGTTAAACCACCATCGACTCTAAACGAGAAGGCGATCGAAAATGTAGCGTAATATGGTGTAAACTTCCTGTCAGTGCATTTCAGACGATGCTTAGACAAAAAGAAAGTTGTTACCCATTAAACAAAAATTATACTAACCACTATAAAATCATTTTTTTTCCGCATGAGCTCGATCTTGACACCAATCTCGCACAATGGTAAGCGATAGATGAAGTCTACAATAAAGCGAGCGATTCCAGAAGATAAAAACCCTTTAAGCGATAAAAAAAGTCGACCCATTTATTTTTCTGTGTAGCCATCCAGCTACACCATTTAGGGTAAAATTAAAATAATGATACAACCTTTTTCTATCGTCAACATCGATATGTTCAGCCTTGTATGTACACTACATACGTTTTATAATATAACAATATTAATTGAAAATACTAAATTTAAAGCTACCAATAGTTTTACATTAGGGGGCAATTTTTCTACCATTTCGTTTTCGAATATTTTTATATGGCAACACTTGTTTTATAGTCATTAGATTTTGACAAAGTTATCCACAGACAATACTGAATAGAACAAAATGCATTGCACATAATGTTATTATGGCTACTGTAAATAAATACAATTCAATGGAAAAAAGCTTGATTGTGTAGTGTTTCTAATGACTATACAAAACAAGTTTACTGCACATGCGACTAGGTACTTACAGTTTTTATAAACGACTCAGTGATATTTTAATTGGAAAGTGTTAAAATCTTGACTATGAAATAGCTGTGAAGTTTCTTTTCTTATTGAGATAAATAGACAAGTTACCCAAGTTTATTATTTAGATGATTACTTGCCATGGAGTATCATAATATTACCCAGTTACTGAAGGTATGTAAAATACTGGTATTCATTTGCAAGCCGGCCCTAATATATTTGGAACAAGGCTAGGCAGTCGACTAACTTCCTTTAAAAATAGCCTATCCTACAAAATAAATCACCACATTTCTGTATCGGTACAAAAAAACTACCATTTTTACAGAAAATAAGTGTTGCTTTGTAAAAAAATATAATAAATTAGCGGCCTGAACCACACAAGTCGTTTATAAAAACTTTAATATAAGAATGTCTTCTACAAGCCGTGAGTAAGATTATCTATAGTAGGTAATAGGTATATTTATGTACAAAAATCTATTTTAGTATAATGGGATATTCGTAGTGTTATACAATTATAAATTGTAGTATTCCTTTATAAAAATGTGGGCTGCACTGAAATGTAACTGGTAATCGACTATATAATGCTCTGTTTGATTCTGAAGGTAGTAACTCCATTGTTTTGCCATTTATTTTTTCTGACTTTTAATATAAGGCACGTCCTCACTGAGAGCATTCACGTGTAATGAGCATTCGACGTCGAATATTCGTGTGGTGTGGACGTTGAGCAGAGCATTACAAAGCTTACACGCAAGCGCGAACTTCGGCCGGTGTGGACGTCGCAACGATTTTCGCGGAAACGGCTCGCATTCGAATGTTCGCGCAAATAAAACGCTCGAAAGCGACTACTCAGATAATGAAATCAATGAGTATGTATGTAGGAATATTACTGGCCTCTTGTAAATGTAAAGCAAGGAACAGTTCCTTGATCTTAAGTGTTTGTGACCTTCTTGGTCAATCGTATTATTGAATGAATGTCATTTAACGAGATCGTATTCGAATGCTCCAAGCTAGCAAGGGAATGTTCGACTCGAACGTTCATAGTTTTGCTCGTTCGTGAATGCTGGGCTCGCTGGGAAGCATTTGTTGCACGCCTATGATTGCTTGTTTACAAATGCTCACGAAATAATGCTCCCAGTGAGGACGCTCCTACAGATTCTGTATATTTAACATTCTTGGGAAAAGTCTAGCAGTGTGGTTTTTTGTACCACTGACCCCCCCTTCTTTTATTTTAAAGTTCCGCCAAAGAAGGTCTGGTCTTTTTCTGGATCTTAAACTGTGTTCTTTGACTAATAGTAGATCAGTAACAGACTGGTTGCTGGTTACATTAAGGCTTAGTTTTTTGATCCGTAGTTAACTCAACCAATGGTTTCAAATTTCAGTAAAACGCGTTTATTCGTCAGTTGTAAGTCTAACAAATGGTCAAATAATTAAATCTCCAATTTATTTGACTATTTGAGAGGCTAACATCTGAAGAAAATTGGTGTTTTACCGAAATTTGCAACTATTGGTTGGTATATTTAACCATTGGTTGAGTTAACTACGGATAAAAAATTGGGCCTAAATGGTTAATCCCACTGCATTATTCCCAAACCACTGCAACTCCTGAAAGCCAGTAACAACAGTGGCGACCACCAGAAAAGCGCCGAGGCAATGAAGCTCGACGAAGCAGAGCCGTTATTATTTTCTGATTAATTTCTTTGCGGGATCCAAGACAGTTAAATGCATTCTCCAGGACTTGTAGATCTAGGTTGTTGAGCTCAGAAAGATAGCTGGTCCATGTTAAAGTATTCACCTACATTCGAATAAACGTGTAGCCAACCCCAATATATTTGGGAAAATGCTAGACAGATTGAGTTATGTTACAATTTTCGCAGTCCAATTAAGTATATTCGGTTTACTAATGATAAGCATAAAATATACTGTCATAATTTACATTGGCATAATGAAATTCAGCATATTGATCATTACGCATAATATTTTTAGGCATAAAAGTTTTACCATAATATTTTTTGGCATAAATACTGTTGGCATAATAATAATGAAGCATAATTTTTTAAAGCCTAATATTACAAACGCATAATAATATTTACACATAAGGTAAGTTTTTAATTTTTACTGTTTGCGTTGATATAACTCATATAAAAACAAACATGTTCGCGGTTCAAGGGTGGCCCAAGGGCTACTAGAGTTACTCCCAAATTATAATAAATAATGTAAGTACATTACATCTACTTTTTATTTTTCAGTCATAGACGAATATATATTATGTCTTAAAATTTATGCATCTCCAATTTATGCCAAAACAAATTAGAGCAAATGACAGTTATGCAAATCATTAGCATTATGCCAAAGTATTATTATGCCACATTAATATTATGATAATAAAAGTTATGCAAAAACCTTATGCCAAACTATTTATGCGAAGAGGTGTTTATATTTTGTGTGTATTTACTCATTTTTTATCCGAAACTTTCGGTTAATCAGTTACATTTCAATGCAATCCATTTATCAGAATGAAATAGTCACATGTGCAGTAGCGTGGTTATGGCATGAGTGTGACGCGGATGTTAAATCGTATGACACTCAAATTAGCCGGTAGTCATATTAGTCCAGGACTATGAAAAATTTAGAAAATGCTGAATGACGAAGAAATGCTGAAATTTTAATCAGACTTTCAAGAAAACTGTCAAAAGTAGCAGACATTTGCTAGTTTCATCTATACTAATATTATAAAGAGGAAATATTTTTTTGTTTGTTTGTACCGAATAGGCTCCGAAACTACTGGACCGATTTGAAAAACTCTTTCACCAATAGAAAGCTACGTTATTCCTGAGTGACACAGGCTATTTTTTATCCCGAAAACTGGTCCTGTGGGGTGGCCCACGGGAGCGAAGCCGCGGGGAACAGCTAGTTTTAAATAAATATGGTTATTTCTCATTGGTTTAATCGTAGTTAAGGTTACACTAGTCGACGGCACGAACTACTTGTGCGCTGGATTAAAATGCATGCTATATCAACCGACAACACATGCGGAAGAGATAGATGCTGTGATGAGCAGTAAGAAGCTAGTTCGCGTACTAATACACGCTTTTGCAAATTTGTAGCGAAATGGATGGTGATTTAGGACGAAAACGAGCGCGCGAAATTATATAAAAAGACCTTTGGGAGACTGGATATCATGAAAAAACGACTAAACGTATCTGTTCATAATAAAATTATTTGCATTGTTGAACTACTAATCTATTCCAGCATGGTGACTGTTTTGAAATTTTCCGTCTTCTTATGGTATTTATTTGCGCCCAAAAATCCGTTAAAATTAGTGTCGAAATGTGGAACTTTCGACGCTCGTAACTTTCTAATATATATATTTTTTATTTTTTGTTTCCATACAGGGCTAGATAATGATGAGACAAATTGATACCATTTTTTTTTTTGAACGTACACCGTCAAACAGTGCAGTAATCGACAGACTACGTTTGTATGGAATAATAATCGACTAGTGTAACCTTAAACAGAGTTTTTGAACCCGATGTTATTAATTAAACATCACGCCTCTCCTTTATATTGTCAGAGGTGTGTATCACACATGTTGCAATCTAGTTACGTTATAAGTCACATGTTTTCTCCATAATCTAAGTGAAATGTAATGTTTTTTTTTATATTAATTGTTTTAAACAGAAACCGAAAAGTAAGTGAGCCGATTACTAATTACATAATTATAAAAAAAAACTTAGTATTAAACTTTTTTTATAGGCTCGCTTTTGACCAACTGATAGTAACCTAAGAATAGTAATTAGTAAGATGTGGTCGACGAGTAATAAAAAAAGAATTGCATATAAAATCTCTCCAATTTACCTAAAGTCCTGGACTAAATACCGACCACGGCACAACACTAAAAAAACCAACCCAACCGATTTTCAATCCGCGTCAAAGCATATTTACACAAATTTACAGCTGAGTTACAAAAAACTCATCCGAAAAGTTTATATTTAAATTTCAGTACAAACTAAATTGTCTTTTCATTGCTATATAGTTTTTATTGCTGGTGTTAATATGTCAGTTTCTTACGATGTTCTGTATTATTCTGAGAAATACAATATAGCGCTCCGATTCAGAACCTTCTCGAACTATTATATACAGAGTGTAATCATATTATAAAAACTGTTTCTGTACTTTTATCACATCACATCACATACACTTTTATATGTACACCTTTCTCCAAAACTGTCATAGGCAAATCCAAAATTTTTATGGGTAATAAAATTTTTAGAGTTCCGTAGTTTACAAGGTACCCTTATAGTTTCGCCATGTCCGACCGTCCGTCCGCAGTTTAGTTCAGAGACTCTTAGTACTAGAAAGCTATAATTTGGCATGTATATACATATTAAAAACGCCGACAAAGTGGTAAAATAAAATCATGAAAAAAGTTTTTTTTAATGTACCTCCTGTACACGTAAAGGGGGAATGTTTTTTTTCTCGTTTATCCCATGGTGTGGGGTATCGTTGGATAGGCCATTCAAAAATATTACGGGTCTGTGAAAACCATTTTTCGATTCAGGGATCCGTTTGCGCAAAATTAAACTTATTTTTTTTTTTTTGTTAGAGTCAAATGTGCTCTCCTGCCAGCTAAATGGTTGCTTTAGGATATGTGAAAAAAAAACACGACAATAGTATATATAACGAAATTAAAAGGAAAACTATCACAGCTAAGTAGGCTTTACAAGTTTACGAGTAATAGTCGACCAACTTATCAAATGTACTTGGGAAAGTTAAAATTTTATATATTGATGTATGGGGACGGCAGTTTTCGAACGGCAAAGTTAATTTAGTCTCTTTGCTAAAGCAATGTTCGGTGCTTTCTTTGTTTATGAACGTTAGTACTGTTACTTATTTAAATTCTGTTCGCGAATCAGACTCGCACTGGGCCGGTATTTTTTTTGAGAATTGAGATGGACTTCCAGGATGAAGTTATTCTTACACCTGGACAGAAGCAGTTTTTAAAATATGACCACGTTTCCGTTACAACCAGTATATGTATATACCTTCACTAGTCTTTGAGATGGCAAAAATTGTCATGACGTCATAATTATTCGCAACCGATTACTTGTTAGAACCGAAACGGTTCTGAATCAGTGAGCTCTTCATGTAACTTTGCAACTGCCATTGCGATTCGCAACTGCTATTTGTAACTGGCATTGCAAATAGAGACGAGCTTTAACCCATTTACCGGGTTTGACTCGGTTAATTGTCCATCTTAAATCTCTAATGGAATTTGAATTGCAACAACAGAAAATACTCTTTGATTTTTCGGATCTTATTCAAAATACAAGTAGTGAGTATCGAAAACAGCAGTGTCAGTTTTAGCTAAACTCCTTCTGATTAAACAGCAATCAGTTGCAATCGCAAAGTTACACAATACAATAAAATTAGTTGTTAGTTTTAAAACATAGGAATTCAGTCATCAATACTTTGGTAGGTCTTTCGAAATGGCAAGTTTCGTTTCTCTCTTTTAAAATTTGGTTTTTACATTTTTTTTTTCAAATACCTCCTATTTTAAAGTCGGTTAAACATGACATAAGACGCCCGCAAACAGGTACGACGCGACTACGCGTTTTTATAGAAATTGCTGTATAATCTCTGTGAAAAAGCGCTGTTGCAACGAATGCGAGTCGCACTTCTTTGCTGGGGCCTGTATCACGGTTTCTGTATAAATTTGTAATTTTTAACTTCAAGTAATTAATTTAGTCAAAAATGGCTAACAAACAATCTATTCTCACCCATATTTGAATAAATTAATTTTGATTCAAAAATTTAAATGTAAATATCCAACTTTCGTCACATTTTTAAAGTAATTTACATTACATTTTTACTACAACCTAATCGGATGCAAATGTCAAAAAATAAAAACGTCGTCTTTTTTAAGGAAAATTCGTGGTTCCTCGTGAATACTCATTTTTAAAGTCCATAGGACTCGTAACACCTGGAAAGATAGAAATTATAGTATTTAGTTTCAATTTGCAATAAGGCTGGATCGAAGCAGCGCAAGTGTGGTGTATAAGTGCCTCTGTCTCTTGAAGACCATCATAGTAAGCTACAGTCTGTCACTTTTGTACTTGACCACAGATAATATAATACTAGCATACATATGCCTCATCCCATACAAAGAAACTGTGCCGACGTATCTAGCGTTTTTCATCTGATTATACCGATTATTTTTTGTAAGTCGATCGCGTTCGGTTCCGTTCCACAGCGATAGATAGATCACCGTCTATATCTGTGGAACGAAACGGAACGGCACCGAACGCGATCCATGTACAAAAAATAATCAGAATAATCAGTATAGAACGTCGGCACGGTTTCTTTGTATGGGATGAGACACCACTGACTTGACTGTTGGTACTTGCCTGTGACGAAATACGTGAGATGAAAATACACGCCCCACGTTGAGCGTTAGAATATGACCGGGCTAGGTCAGGCATATTGAAAGACTTCCGATTTTGGGGTAAAACATATACTCTCATCAACTTTTCATCAACGGCAAGCACTAAAAGTGAATTGCTACATCAGTGTCTCCTTAGCGGGGTGTCACTAATGTGACAGCACGCTACGGAGGAATAAAATCTCACCTTGATGACTTGGGTGAAGTTCCAAAGAAGAAGAATCGATGCTAGGGATAGGCAGCTTACTTCACCTAAGTCATCACGGTAAGATGTCTGCAGAATATACTGGCTCTTCATGTACAACCACGAAGGTTCTCCGACGGCCACTTTTCGCTCCTATGCCGTTAGTAATATAGTTGAAACTACAACCACAAACCTTGTATCTAATGCACGTTGTGCGCGAGCGCAGTGCCAGTGGCTGCAGCCCCTAGTACCGCGCACAGTATAGAGCTCACGATAGGTCCGCCATCACCGGCGCCGCGCACTATTGCGCCGCCCATGTACGTCACTGACAGGATGAGGCCGTGCGCTGTGCATCTGTGGACATAATCGTTTGGTTGTTATGTAACAGGCTGGCAAAAATAAAAAGACTACGGTTCGCTTGTTCGATTAAAGTGTAGACTCGCTTGGCTCGTATGATGCGTAAGATTGTTCGGCTCGAGAGAGCTTGCTTCGCTCGCTTGGCGCGAGGGTTTGTTTGTTTGGTCAGTATGCGAGCTCACTTCGCTCGCTTGGCGCGAGGGTTTGTTTGTTTGGTCAGTATGCGAGCTCACTTCGCTCGCTTGGCGCGAGGGTTTGTTTGTTTGGTCAGTATGCGAGCTCACTTCACTCGCTTGGCGAGAGGGTTTGTTTGTTTAGTCAGTATGCGAGCTCACTTCGCTCGCTTGACTTAAAAAAATACTGGGTTTGCTCGGCTCGAAATATGCAGAGCGTAGCGAGTCAATTCATGAGTAGTGCGTAAGGTACTAGGTTTACGGAATGCGCATAACGATAACACTGAAAAGGCATTATAGACACCAACTTAAGAAGAATTTGAATATTTTTTGCCAACCTAAGTTGGATAAATATCTACAATAAAATGGACAGCCTACAAAGAAACTTTTTAAGAGTTACACAGATTAGGTATAAAATTGTTACCTCAAATTATGCGGATAAGTATCCACAACGTTCAACCCGACAGAGAAGAAAACTAGCGTGATGAACACGCGATATACTGCCTCCACGACGTATAGCGCCGTCTCACTCGTCGCTATGTAGATCAAGGGAGACAGCAACACGCAGGCGCCGCACATTGCCACTGTAAGGGGAAACGTAATGAAAAACCAAGATAGGTATAAAATATAATATATAGGGTATAAAAATAAGGCAGGGAAAACTTGCGAATTTTTCGTCAAGGGTATAATTTTCATGGGACACAAATAACGAAAATGGGATCGAAATGAAAATCCAAGATGGCTCCAAAGCAAATTTTTAGTCACGGGTGAAGTTTTCTTGGTTTTCGGGGTGGCTTATTACGAAAATGAGCTCGAAATGTAAATCCAAGTTGGTGTCAACGAAAATTTCCAAGATTTTGGGTAGCTTATTACGAAAATGAGCTCAAAATCCAAGATGGCGCATACTTATTGCTATAACCTTTCTGTGATCTTCAAAAATGCGGCTTCAGCGCTATGACCATAACAAGGAACATGGCGTGCGAGACGTAGTACTCTGCTCTGACGTTATGCCGCTCAGCTTGGGCAAAAATGAAAATCCAAGATTTCCAACCAACATTTGCACCTTTTTCGCCGTGGGTGTCTTTTTCACGTTTTGGGGTCACTTATTACGAAAATGAGCTCGAAATAAAAGATAGCGCCAACGAAAATTTGTAAATTTATAAATGAGGCTGAACCTACCTGTGGGTCTCATAGACTGCGGCATCAACGCTATGAACGTCACAAGGAACATGGCGTGCGACACATAGCTCTGCTCTGACGTCATTCCGCCTAGCTTCGACGTCAGGTCCGCATGACGGGCGCAGCCGCCGCGCATGCCTCGTATTATTGTGCTATTGAATATGCACCACTCGTCTAGTTCTCTGCCTACTTCCATGTCTGTGTCGATTATTCTGTGAACAAATGGAAAAATGTTAGTAATCCAAAAAACATTCACCATTAGGACTTGTCTGAGACATATTGTCGTAGTGTCCTTGTTATATCGTATAGAATCTTTGTCATATCGTGGTAGAGTCCTTATTATATCGTAGTAGTGACTTTGTTATATCGTGGAAATTTCCTTGTTACATCGTCGTAGTGTCCATGTTATATCGTCGTAGTGTCCTTGTTACATCGTCGTAGTGTCCTTGTTATACCGTCGTAGTGTCTTTATCATATCGTGGTAGTGTCCTTGTCATATCGTGGTAGTGTCCTTGTCATATCGTGGTAGTGTCTTTGGCATATTGTCGTAGTGTCATTGACACAATGTCGTAGTATCATTTCCCTAGTGTGGTACTGTCATATTTTGCAAGTTTTAATTAAATTTCTTACGTGCTATTAACAAACAGACATCCCACAAAGCTAGTGAACGTCGTCTTAATATTAGACAGCGCCACATTAATGAAGGAACAATTCATTAAAGCGACGTGCGACATCAATTTTATCTCAAATATAGTACTCTTGTTGAATATAACATTGTAGTATTCGACATTTTGTTAGTGTGTCATCATCAAATTGTAGCCATCATTGTCATGTGGCAGTGTCTTTGCCTAATTCTGGTAATATATTTGTCATACTGTGGTAGTGTCTGTCATATTGTCGTAGTGTCATTGACACATTGTCGTAGACTCATTGTCTTAGTATAATTTCCTTGGTGTGTGGTACAGTAATATTTAGCACGTATTAATATACTAAAATAATATTCACGTGCTTTTAACAACCAGACATCGTTTAAAGCTTATGGACGAGGTCTTAATATTCGACATTAGTAATGTAGTAAAATAACAGTTCTTGAACGCGACGTGCGACATCAACATATCTCGAATGGTGCATTTGTTGACCTTGTAGTATCCGACATTTTATTATTACTATTTATTATATACTTTATTGTACACCACTTAAATAATTACAGGACTAAACATTTATAAAGATAAGTGTACAATGGTCGGTCTTATCGCACAGGGCAATCTTCTAGGGTCTTATTATTAGTGCGTGTCATTGTCAATCGCTGGCCGTCATTGTCGAATGGCAGTGTCTTTGTCATATTGTCGTAGTGTCATTGTCAATCGGTGGCCGTCATTGTCGAATGGCAGTGTCTTTGTCATATTGTCGTAGTGTCATTGACATATTGTGGTAGTCTCATTGTCTCAGTATCATTTCTCTAGTATGTGGTAATCTCGTTATATCTATACTAATATTATAGAGAGGAAAGATTTGTATGTAACAAATGAACTTAAAAACTACTGGGTCGTTTTCAAAAATTATTTCACCGTTAGAAAGCTACACTATCCCCAGGTGACAGAGAACCCGGGTGAAACCGCGAGGCGTCCGCTAGTTATATATATTTTGCTTATTATCTAATATATAAAATTCTCGTGTCACAGTTTTCGTTGCCATACTCCTCCGAAACGGCTTGACCGATTCTCATGAAATTTTGTGAGCATATTGAGTAGGTCTGAGAATCGGCTAACATCTATTTTTCATACCCCTAAGTGGGTAGGGTAGGGTAGGGTAGGTAGGGTAGATAGGGTAGGGTAGGGTAGGTAGGGTAGGGTAGGGTAGGGAAGGTAGGGAAGGTAGGGTAGGTAGGGTAGGTAGGGTAGGGTAGGGTAGGTAGGGTAGGGTAGGTAGTTAGGGTAGGGTAGGGTAGGTAGGGTAGGGTAGGTAGGGTAGGGTAGGGTAGGGTAGGGTAGGTAGGGTAGGTAGGGTAGAGTAGGGTAGGTAGGGTAGGTAGTGTAGGGTTGTTAGGGTAGGGTAGGTAGGGTAGATGAATGTTTGGTGTTTTTATGGCAAAACAAAGTTTGCCGGGTCAGCTAGTTTAACCGTATAGTTCGGACGGGGTACATTTTGGGGCTTGACAAGCATACCTCCGCTGGCTCAGCCGCGGCTCATTTTGGACCCCAGATTTACGTCATACGACATCCTAATTAATAACTTAATTATTGATTAAGATACCTAACGAATCTTATGTGGGGGCTTTAATTAAAATAGTTGGATAAAAAGCTTACATGTTAGCGCAAATATATTTTTAAATTAAGTGCGCAAGTTTATTAATTTACATTTGTTAAAAACAAGTGTAATAATACGATAATCGCCATTTTGATGACAGTGGTGGTCGAAGCTAAAATACATAAAAATGCAGATTTTGGACACCCAAACTCCACGACAGGGGTAGTGGTTTGCTAATTGTTTAATTATTGGTCGAATTCATCCATATTTCAAAATAAATAACTAGTGGTAATGAAGTTATTTGTTATTCAAAGTCGAAGTTTCGCGCCAATCGTGTTTGTTTACATTTTTATTTTACACAAATATCACCCTTCCACATGTAAAATTGATTACAAATATGACAATTATGTCTCTAAATATAATAAACAACAAGAAGAAGCCCAGATTTTAACGTAATTAACAAACACCAGTCCAATAATACGTAAAATTCATTACCACTACTTTATTTTTGTTAAATTTCCAATTCGTCAATTATATTGTTTTTTTTTAATGTAATAGTTGTGTGCCAAAACGATTTTAGCAATCGATTTTATTTATGCTATCGACTCGATTAATGAGCGATTATCCCAAATCGATTCTAAAAAAATAGCAAAATCCAGTTTTAGGCATAAAATACAATAAATACTTAAAATAATTACTATTAATACTTTCTTAAAGTAATCTTATTTGATTTTTGGACATTATTTGACTAAAAGCAACTACACAAATTCATCGAACCGTGGATAATTTCGCGCCGAATTTTCTATCCGATTCAAAATTTAAATTCGGAATGCGCTCGCTATTCAAAACTATTTTGTATATAAAAGTAATAATTATTGAGTCTTTTAATGTTTGATAGTCTCAGAAGTATACAGAGTGCCTAGTATATTTTTATGTAAGTTTGTAACGCAAGGGTAGATAAATTTAGTTTCGGGGAACCAACGATTTTGTGATTATTCGTTATATTGCAATGAGTGTCGTACTGGCCCATCGGCTAAAGGCCTCGCCTTGCCTGAGGTCATGGGTTAAAATCTGGACAAATACCAATGATTTCCTTTTTCAAATTCATTAATGTACTTTCTAAATATATTTTAGAAATCGTTGACAACGGTGAATGAAAACATCATGAAGAAACCTGGTCTTATAGTCTCAAATCGCCAACCCGCATTGAGCAAGCGTAGTGATCAATGTTCGTGCCATCTCTGTATGAGAAGAGGCCTTTGCCTTGCAGTGGGACAGTTATAGGCTGGTATTATTATTATAATTATGTATTGAATAATGGGTTGAGAGTATGGTTAGGTTTTGAATTCGGTCGAGTTTGTTGTAATGTTATGAAAATTGGTTATTCTATACATACTTTTAAAAGTTTATTTTTATTCGTTTTAAGAACATAAGTTTGGTTTGTATTTACATCTGCATTCCCCGAAAACTATTAATGTCAATAACCTTGTGCGTATCTTCTTGCGCGGTTCCTTTCCAAGCAAGTTATGGCATGGTTGTCAACCTACTAAGCTGAAAATCATCTAGAAGCATGAAATTTGGCAGAAAGGTTCCTCAAGTGACGTAAATGTGCAGTAAGAAAGGATTTTTGGAAATTGCATCCCTAAGGGGGTAAAAAGGGGTTTGAAAGTTTGTATGGAAGAATCTGATTTCTTGGGTCAATCAACATGAAACTTGGCACAAATACCAACCTAAATAAACAATAAAGGTTTTCATTATTAGTTTTTCGAAACTACCCCCAAAAGATGATTTAGGGGGTGTACCCCCACCCCATAAATCACATATTAAATATTTCTTTGGTTAATAAATTTGAAAATTGACATAAATACCCATCCTAAGTGAACCATAAAGGTTTTCATTATTAGTTTTACTTATCTAGTCCCAAAATACGATTTTTGGGGAGTTAAAGTGCTTTGAAGAATTTTATTTCTCGGGTTAATAAATTTGAAATTTGGCACAAATACCAACCCACGGAAACAATAAAGGTGGTCATTATACATTTTTCGAAACTAACTCAAGCTAAGAATCTTACTGGACAGGGTTTCGTTTTTGACGTGCGTTTCTAGGGGAGCACTAAGGCACGATTTTGCGGCAATTCAACCTTTAAGGAAGTGAAAAGGGTCAAAATGAGTTTTTATGTAAAATCAAATTCCTTGGGGATAAAGTTGATGATCAAAATTTACATAAAACATTTTGAAAACTCCCTCCCAGATTGGGTTTAGGGGTGTTAAAGTTTTTTTTGAGGCAACTCACTGCGCAATCTGACTAACATAAAATGATAAATAAAAAAGAGAAGAAAAGAGTGAATAGCATATTTAGGTTGTTCAGAACTCGACCCTCAACGGGGCAAAAAGGGTTGATAAGTTTTTAGGTGAGGATTTTACTTTGTGGCGATAACCTAAAATGTATTATTGTTTAAGTCAAATAACGAATCGTCCCAATCCTTAGATAAAGTACCTATAGATTAAGCCTTAAAATGAGCTTGATTGATAGAGCGAGATGGCTAATTGGCAGCTACATGTAAATAATAAGGACAAAAGATTATTTTTTGTCTTTGTCACCATGGCCGGTTTCTGTTGTTTGTCAAACTCTAATATAATGGCAGGTTTGACAAACAAACTCGGTTTTGTTTGATTTTCTGTGATTTCGTGGTATTATGTGTTAATTGAGATAAGGAGTTTATATGAGTTAGTATTTTATTTGGGTTATTTATAGATAATAAGTGTCAGTGCGATGGTGAGTTGTAGTGTTCTTGTTCTTGTTGTAACACCAAAACTAACTATTGCTGTCTCATGTGCGGCCACGCCAGTGCTTAATCTATAGGTACTTTATCTAAGTCCCAATCCAATAAACCCACCAACCCCAAACCAAAATCCACGATACCCAGTTTTTAATTGTTTTAATAATATCTTATTTTTGGTTGCCTTTACTAACTGCATAATTATGAGAAAATCATTTATAGGATATACGAAATCACGCGAACGAAGTCGCGGGCGGAGTGCTAGTCATACATAAACATACTCGTATTTATACTGGTCATTCTGTATAAAACCGTCTGAAATGATCAATGTAAAACTCTCTTTTATAATAAAATGTGCCCGATAAAATATTTTGAATACCGACTGCATTCCAAATTTGAATTTTGAATTATTTTACGTTCGGCGAATTCGGCGCGAAATTAGCCACGAATCCTATTTTTTTTTCAATTTACTGTTCTGATAACATTATAAAAGCATTTATGTATAGTTATTACTATATATTATTACTATAAGTTGTTATTTTATTTTGTGCCTATAAACTAATTTTGATTTTAAAACAATTCATTTTTGAAAATCACTCATTTAGTTAAATGAATAATTTTAAATAATCGAAATACACTCAATCGATTAGGCTGAATGCAATTTTAATCGATTATGAGACGCGTGAATGGACAGCAAAAAAAAAGCAACACCCAAGAAATGTCATGTTGCAAGGTTGCATCAAAATTTTAAGCAATTTTTTTCCAGATATTGGCTTGTTTTTTTATGAATTTTTGTATGACAAATTAGGAACACAAGGACGCAAATAAAATGAGTATATCTTTGTGTTGTCCTTTTGCATCTTTTCGGCAAGGGAAAAGGTTGTTTATGTACATATTTTGAGCAAATCTAAATTGTCTACCATTTGGAAAGGTGTAGTAATTCGTATTTTGTACACATTTTGCAGTAGACTGACGCGGTTTAACCGACCGCAACATGTAAATAAAGACATTTTTTACAAATTTACTATGTAAAATAGCTGCGTAAACTTATTTTTCTGAATAAATTCGAATGTTGAAAGTTCAAGTAAATTCCTGAATTTCATGTCGTAATTTGCAACAACCTGTCGACTCAGCTGGTATGTCATGTGTCAAAATCTTGTCGAGCAGAGTGGTTAATATATAAAGGCATACTTACGTGCTATTAACAAACAGACATCCCTCAAAGCTAGTGAACGATGTCTTAATATTAGACAGCGCCACGTTAGTGAAGGAGCAATTCTTGAACGCGACGTGCGACATTAACATATCTCGAATGGTGCACTTGTTGAATGTAACATTATAGTATTCGACATTTTCCATCGTCGTATTGTATTGGACGTCTGTGTAGGTTTCGTTGCCAATGTATCGTTTGGACGCCTCGTAGATATCACTTTCCATTTTTACCACATTGGCTGGTATGTAGGATGCTAGGTAGTACTGTGGAAAAAATATACTCAGTTATTTAATCTATACTAATATTACAAAAAGGTACAGTTTGTGAGTTAGTGACGTTTTAGGGGGTAATCTCTAGATTTACTGAACCGATTTTGAAAATTCTTTCACCAGGTGAAAGCTACATTATTCCTGGGTTATGACATATTTTCAAAAATATTAGAGATCCTTATGAAAATTCCAATAATGTAACCCAAAGAAGCAAAATGTTACCTGTAAAATTCATTATTTGGCGCTCGCTGAGAAAACTATTGATGATACATAAAAAATATTAGGTTGGTAGGTAGGGTAGGTAGGATAGGCATTATAGGCTGGGTAGGCAGGGTTGGCAGGGTTGGCAGGGTAGGCAGGGTAAGCTGGGTAGGCAGGGTTGGCAGTGTAAGGCAGGGTAGGCTGGGTAGGCAGGGTAGCCAGTTGACGGGAGCAAAGCCCCGGGGGTCAGCTAGTGATGTATAAAACAGTTTGATTGTTCTTTATGAGGCCATAAAAAATAATACAAGTTTGAAAAGTCTAAGCATTGCCAGAATTTACACATTTACACAGTTTAACAGTTCAGTTCTGGCTTTAATAAAGTGACGTCAAATTATAGACAAAATTGTTTATTTCCACTTTATTTACCTGTATCGCCATAGTGAAGAGCAGCGTCCCTCCAAGAGACAGAGTAGTACTCCTGTACGCACTTGAGAACAACTGGAAAAATGACTGCCAGAACTGAGGACAACAAAAACAAAAATAAAACATGATCTATTCTGGTTCTGGTTTTAAACATTGTCACAGATAATTAATACTAGCATAAGGACATACTCTTATCCCATACAAAGAAACCGTGCCGACGGAGCCCCGCTGGGGCGCCTATTTCTGTCTGCAGGGTCTAAAGTAACCTAACATGAAGGAGATGACAACGGGGCGCCTATTTCTGTCTGCAGGGTCTAAAGTAACCTAACATGAAGGAGATGACGGCGGGGCGCCTATTTCTGTCTGCAGGGTCTAAAGTAACCTAACATGAAGGAGATGACAACGGGGCTCCTATTTCTGTCTGCAGGGTCTAAAGTAACGTAACATGAAGGAGATGACGGCGGGGCGACTATTTCTGTCTGCAGGATCTAAAGTAACCTAACATGAAGGAGATGACAACGGGGCGCCTATTTCTGTCTGCAGGGTCTAAAGTAACCTAACATGAAGGAGATGACGGCGGGGCGCCTATTTCTGTCTGCAGGGTCTAAAGTAACCTAACATGAAGGAGATGACAACGGGGCTCCTATTTCTGTCTGCAGGGTCTAAAGTAACCTAACATGAAGGAGATGACGGCGGGGCGACTATTTCTGTCTGCAGGATCTAAAGTAACCTAACATGAAGGAGATGACGGCGGGGCGACTATTTCTGTCTGCAGGATCTAAAGTAACCTAACATGAAGGAGATGACGGCGGGGCGACTATTTCTGTCTGCAGGATCTAAAGTAACCTAACATGAAGGAGATGACGGCAGGGCTCCTATTTGTCTGCAGGGTCTAAAGTAACCTAACATGAAGGAGGTGACGGCGGGGCGACTATTTCTGTCTGCAGGATCTAAAGTAACCTAACATGAAGGCGATGACGGCGGGGCGACTATTTCTGTCTGCAGGGTCTAAAGTAACCTAACACGAAGGAGATAACGGCGGGGCGACTATTTCTGTCTGCAGGGTCTAAAGTAACCTAACATGAAGGAGATGACAATGGGGCTCCTATTTCTGTCTGCAGGGTCTAAAGTAACCTAACATGAAGGAGATGACAATGGGGCTCCTATTTCTGTCTGCAGGGTCTAAAGTAACCTAACATGAAGGAGATGACAATGGGGCGACTATTTCTGTCTGCAGGATCTAAAGTAACCTAACATGAAAGAGATGACGGCGGGGCGACTATTTCTGTCTGCAGGATCTAAAGTAACCTAACATGAAGGAGATGACGGCAGGGCTCCTATTTGTCTGCAGGGTCTAAAGTAACCTAACATGAAGGAGGTGACGGCGGGGCGACTATTTCTGTCTGCAGGATCTAAAGTAACCTAACATGAATGAGATGACGGCGGGGCGACTATTTCTGTCTGCAGGGTCTAAAGTAACCTAACATGAAGGAGATGACGGCGGGCCGACTATTTCTGTCTGCAGGGTCTAAAGTAACCTAACACGAAGGAGATGACAATGGGGCTCCTATTTCTGTCTGCAGGGTCTAAAGTAACCTAACATGAAGGAGATGACAATGGGGCTCCTATTTCTGTCTGCAGGGTCTAAAGTAACCTAACATGAAGGAGATGACAATGGGGCTCCTATTTCTGTCTGCAGGGTCTAAAGTAACCTAACATGAAGGAGATGACAATGGGGCGACTATTTCTGTCTGCAGGATCTAAAGTAACCTAACATGAAGGAGATGACGGCGGGGCGACTATTTCTGTCTGCAGGATCTAAAATAACCTAACATGAAGGAGATGACGGCAGGGCTCCTATTTGTCTGCAGGGTCTAAAGTAACCTAACATGAAGGAGGTGACGGCGGGGCGACTATTTCTGTCTGCAGGATCTAAAGTAACCTAACATGAAGGAGATGACGGCGGGGCGACTATTTCTGTCTGCAGGGTCTAAAGTAACCTAACACGAAGGAGATGACGGCGGGGCGACTATTTCTGTGTGCAGGATCTAAAGTAACCTAACATGAAGGAGATGACGGCGGGGCGACTATTTCTGTCTGCAGGGTCTAAAGTAACCTAACATGAAGGAGATGACAATGGGGCTCCTATTTCTGTCTGCAGGGTCTAAAGTAACCTAACATGAAGGAGATGACGCCGGGGCTCCTATTACCGTCTGCAGGGTCTAAAGTAACCTAACATGAAGGAGATGACAATGGGGCTCCTATTTCTGTCTGCAGGGCTTAAAGTAACCTAACATGAAGGAGATGACAATGGGGCTCCTATTTCTGTCTGCAGGGTCTAAAGTAATCTAACATGAAGGAGATGACGGCGGGGCGACTATTTCTGTCTGCAGGGTCTAAAGTAACCTAACACGAAGGAGATGACGGCGGGGCGACTATTTCTGTCTGCAGGGTCTAAAGTAACCTAACATGAAGGAGATGACGGCGGGGCGACTATTTCTGTGTGCAGGATCTAAAGTAACCTAACATGAAGGAGATGACGGCGGGGCGACTATTTCTGTCTGCAGGGTCTAAAGTAACCTAACATGAAGGAGATGACAATGGGGCGACTATTTCTGTCTGCAGGATCTAAAGTAACCTAACATGAAGGAGATGACGGCAGGGCTCCTATTTGTCTGCAGGGTCTAAAGTAACCTAACATGAAGGAGGTGACGGCGGGGCGACTATTTCTGTCTGCAGGATCTAAAGTAACCTAACATGAAGGAGATGACGGCGGGGCGACTATTTCTGTCTGCAGGGTCTAAAGTAACCTAACATGAAGGTGATGCCCGCGGGGCGACTATTTCTGTCTGCAGGGTCTAAAGTAACCTAACACGAAGGAGATGACGGCGGGGCGACTATTTCTGTCTGCAGGGTCTAAAGTAACCTAACATGAAGGAGATGACGGCGGGGCGACTATTTCTGTGTGCAGGATCTAAAGTAACCTAACATGAAGGAGATGACGGCGGGGCGACTATTTCTGTCTGCAGGGTCTAAAGTAACCTAACATGAAGGAGATGACAATGGGGCGACTATTTCAGTCTGCAGGATCTAAAGTAACCTAACATGAAGGAGATGACGGCAGGGCTCCTATTTGTCTGCAGGGTCTAAAGTAACCTAACATGAAGGAGGTGACGGCGGGGCGACTATTTCTGTCTGCAGGGTCTAAAGTAACCTAACACGAAGGAGATGACGGCGGGGCGACTATTTCTGTCTGCAGGGTCTAAAGTAACCTAACATGAAGGAGATGACGGCGGGGCGACTATTTCTGTCTGCAGGGTCTAAAGTAACCTAACATGAAGGAGATGACAATGGGGCTCCTATTTCTGTCTGCAGGGTCTAAAGTAATCTAACATGAAGGCGATGACAACGGGGCTCCTATTTCTGTCTGCAGGGTCTAAAGTAACCTAACATGAAGGAGATGACGGCAGGGCTCCTATTTGTCTGCAGGGTCTAAAGTAACCTAACATGAAGGAGGTGACGGCGGGGCGACTATTTCTGTCTGCAGGATCTAAAGTAACCTAACATGAATGAGATGACGGCGGGGCGACTATTTCTGTCTGCAGGGTCTAAAGTAACCTAACATGAAGGAGATGACAATGGGGCTCCTATTTCTGTCTGCAGGGTCTAAAGTAACCTAACATGAAGGAGATGACAATGGGGCTCCTATTTCTGTCTGCAGGGTCTAAAGTAACCTAACATGAAGGAGATGACAATGGGGCTCCTATTTCTGTCTGCAGGGTCTAAAGTAACCTAACATGAAGGAGATGACAATGGGGCTCCTATTTCTGTCTGCAGGATCTAAAGTAACCTAACATGAAGGAGATGACGGCGGGGCGACTATTTCTGTCTGCAGGGTCTAAAGTAACCTAACATGAAGGTGATGCCCGCGGGGCGACTATTTCTGTCTGCAGGGTCTAAAGTAACCAAGCATGAAGGAAATGACGGCGGGGCGACTATTTCTGTCTGCAGGGTCTAAAGTAACCTAACATAAAGGTGATGCCCGCGGGGCGACTATTTCTGTCTGCAGGGTCTAAAGTAACCAAGCATGAAGGAAATGACGGCGGGGCGACTATTTCTGTCTGCAGGGTCTAAAGTAACCTAACATGAAGGTGATGCCCGCGGGGCGACTATTTCTGTCTGCAGGGTCTAAAGTAACCAAGCATGAAGGAGATGACGGCGGGGCGACTATTTCTGTCTGCAGGGTCTAAAGTAACCTAACATGAAGGTGATGCCCGCGGGGCGACTATTTCTGTCTGCAGGGTCTAAAGTAACCTAACATGAAGGAGATGACGGCGGGGCGACTATTTCTGTCTGCAGGGTCTAAAGTAACCTAACATGAAGGAGATGACAATGGGGCTCCTATTTCTGTCTGCAGGATCTAAAGTAACCTAACATGAAGGAGATGACGGCGGGGCGACTATTTCTGTCTGCAGGGTCTAAAGTAACCTAACATGAAGGTGATGCCCGCGGGGCGACTATTTCTGTCTGCAGGGTCTAAAGTAACCAAGCATGAAGGAAATGACGGCGGGGCGACTATTTCTGTCTGCAGGGTCTAAAGTAACCTAACATAAAGGTGATGCCCGCGGGGCGACTATTTCTGTCTGCAGGGTCTAAAGTAACCAAGCATGAAGGAAATGACGGCGGGGCGACTATTTCTGTCTGCAGGGTCTAAAGTAACCTAACATGAAGGTGATGCCCGCGGGGCGACTATTTCTGTCTGCAGGGTCTAAAGTAACCTAACATGAAGGAGATGACGGCGGGGCGACTATTTCTGTCTGCAGGGTCTAAAGTAACCTAACATGAAGGAGATGACGGCGGGGCGACTATTTCTGTCTGCAGGGTCTAAAGTAACCTAACATGAAGGCGATGACGGCGGGGCGACTATTTCTGTCTGCAGGGTCTAAAGTAACCTAACATGAAGGAGATGACGGCGGGGCGACTATTTCCGTCTGCAGGGTCTAAAGTACTGAACCTAAGTACGAAGTAAGTCCTCCAAACCTAATCTATCCGTGACAGGGTGCCCTATGCTCCCGAGTTCGCTTCACTAGCTTTTGGACTAACTTCATTGACCGTATTTATCGAATTGCCCAACTGTTACATAGCAATATTCATAATGACCAGACAATGTGAAAAAATACTATAAAACTAATTGACACTGTATTTAAAGAAAATAATAATCATAAACCGAGAAAACCCTTTAACTTGCAAGTCGCTGCTTACACCATCTATAGCCGTGGAATGGAACCGAACGCAAGCGAAGTACTTATAAAAATAATCATCTTAATCAGATGAAAAACGCTAGTCACGTCGGCACGGTTTCTTTGTGCGGGAGGCATATCTGTATGCTAGTATCATATTATCAGTGAAGAAGTATTGAGAAGCTACATTCCCACCATCTTCACGCTATGCCTGACGTGGTGCAAGGCAGGCGGGCGCCGCTTGCCCGGCAGCGCGAGCTCCCCCAGGCGGTACTCGGCGCTGGCTGCGCTTACATGCGCACTGCCGCATACTCGGAACTTGTTACTGCTGTGGATGTTCTGGGGAAGAATACAGAATAAATCAACAAAAGATAAAGTAAGTCAGCTTCTAGAAAAACATAAAAAAATAAAAATTTACATTAAAAAACTTTTTTTAATACAATCTTTTTTCGTATTCTTCTCAGCAAATCCTTACATTTCATACCCATATCATGGCAATGCACAAAAAATAACTAGTCCGCCATCTTGGGCTGTCCGCCATATTGGATTTAGAATGACGTCAATTAGCTAATCATGCATTGTCATCCAAACTAAACGTGTATGTAAAATTTCATCTTAATCGGTTGAGGAAGATTTGACCCGAACACACTTGCTTGTAATAGAGGGTGAATAAATACTTCCTAAGTTATTGCCTATAAAAATAGGGTATCATTTAAGCTATCGCCAATTTAATTAGTTTTGTGTTTCTTAAATAATAGGGTTTGCCCGCAAAATAGTAGATTTGTCACCAAAATGTAGTCACCAAACAATATAAAATCAATTCCACATTCAATCACCTAAAATCATGGAGATATAGGGTCTAGTACCAAATAAATGTTTTTATATGTATTATAATAGGTTTGTGCTAATAAGTATTTAAGCAAACTAATTTAAAGAAATCATCAATAAATCATATATTACTTCACTAGAAAATTTCATAAAATTGTTTTTTTATTTATTGGTTTTAATATAGAATAGGTGCAAGTTGGATTAGTATTTATGCGACAGAGTCGACGGAGCCCCGCTGCGCGGGGCTCCTATTTCTGTATGCAGGGTTTAAAGTAACCTAACACGAAGGAGATGACGGGAGGTGAGTTCGCTCGCTTTGCTCGCTCACTTCAGCTCCCGTCATCTCCTTCGAACCTAACCTGTCCGTGTCGGGGTGCCCTGAGCTCCCGAGCTCGCGTCGCTCGCTCTTGGACCGATTCATTGACCATAATTTGTTATTTTAATGTTGACATTCGTTTTAATAATAGGTGCATCCCATCTACCATCCCCCTACGACACATCGTTGAGGCCGGCTTGGTAAATTTTTAAACCCGCGCTTATTTGTCTCCGCCTCTTTGAACATATTTTCATTAAAATTTTAAACTGATGTAATAAATTGGTAACGAATACTATTATTTTAATAACTGAACGAAATAAAATGTAACTACTGTATTGGTGACAAAATAACAAATAAAAAGGAGTCGCAGTCAGGGATCGATAATCGATTTATTTGGTGAGTGATCTACCATTCTGGGCACAAAGCTATTATTTAAGTAATAAAACTTTTATTATAAGAACGAAGTTTATATTCATCTAATGCACTACAATTTTATTGGTAATCCATCTCTTATTTTACACATATATTAACATTAATTTGATAATTCATACCTGGGAACACTTTTTGTTTATCTGAGAACTAAAATATTTCGTGGCGATAGATCTATTTATTAGGCGATACAACTAGATGACAAACATAAATTTTGGTGACAAGAAATATAGTCCCCATAAAAATACAAGTCCAGACTGGAGAGACACCCTACCCAATTGGCCGCTCATCTCACAATACCAGATTGTGTCAGCAGACTAAAAAGACGCAACATCCTACAACTAGATGATATGTAGACAGACAACTGTCTACATATCATCTAGTTGTAGGATTTTTACCCCATTAGGAGCAACTCTCTTATTAGTAATACAAATTACTAATAAGAGAGTTGCTCCTAATGGGGAATGGCTCTTACCCGCTAAATCCTCCTTCAACTCATCTGCTCATAGTTTTAAACTGATTGCAAGATAAGCAAAGAACAAAAAAAAAAAGTTATTGCCAAAAATGTATGAATAAACTTTGTATATTTTTTTAGTTAGCTAAGTTTTTTATAATATTTACTGTTTAAAACTGTTCATTCGATAAAAATATAATTCGAAAAAAAAAGAAGATATATATGTATTTAAAAATATTATTATAACTTATTATTCTAGTCTAATATAAAGCCCAGTTGATGGCAATTCGCTTGCCACCAATTAAATGGGCACATAGCAATAACAACTGGCGAAATATAAGTGTTAGTGTTTGTGTGTTGTGGGTGTGTGGTGTGTGTTGTGTGTGTGTGTGTGTGTGTTTTGTGGGTGTGTGTGTGTTTTGTGGGTGTGTGTATGTGTTGTGGGTGTGTGTGTTGTTCTTTTGGGATTACAGGAGTGATGTTATATTTTGTAAACAGACAAACGTATACATACCTGATAAACCACCATAGCATCGACTTCTCTGCCAACATCTAGTAAGTATCTTGGCGACTCCTGCGTCCATATGAGACTCACCAACGATGCTAAGATCGGTATGGTGCAAAGAAGGAGATACCTGTAATGAGAAATGTTACAGTTAACAAAAGAGATACGCTTACATGGAGTAATGTCACAGTCAAGGGGCTTAGCAGTCCTTCAAAAGGAGAGGGCAAAAAGTAAGATATTAAAGGCTTTATACTGTAGCTCCCAAGAGTTTGGGAGGTGCTTTCGGTTCAAAGAACTTTTTCCCGATTAATACTGTTAGAACTTACGAGAACAATATTAAAAAAAAAAAAACAAAAAACCCGCCTGCTTAAAAAGCGAACTAAAAAGACGTAAACAAGAAGAAAATCATGCTGTGCATTCGGAGGATACATATTCGCGAGCTGGCTGACCAAAACCAAGTGCATCCACCGCATTTTTGTTTTTTTTTATTTACAACTTTTTAGTTATTTTTTTTTTAATTAGGTACATTTAAACATACAAGTGTTATCTATTTTTGAAATCAACACTTAAAACAATTTATTTTGATACACCACATGATGGGTTTGGAAGGACAAAAATATTTTTCCCTCACAAAATGGCGCCCAAATGCCGTAATTTTTTTCTTTTCCAATTTTAATATAGTCCAGTGACACTCGCAGGGTTAAGACGAATCGATTGACGTAAGAATCATCAAAATCGGCCAACGTGTTTGGTCTCTAGAACGCCACATAGGAACAAACATACATACATAGACTGATAAACACATTACCCTCCTTCGGCAGTCGGGTAAAAAAGCTTTAACTTTCGCTTTCAGATTTCGAATGAAAAGCAAAAGACAGAGTACAGACGTTTATGATTTTGGGGGGTGCTGATATCGAAAATGCGGTCAATATAAAATCCAAGATGGCGATGACTATAATAGGTGGTATTACCTGTGCCAGGCACTGAAGTGCTCCTTGTTCTCTATAAGCGTGAGAGCGCCGGTCTGTGGCAGCATGGTTGCCGAGAGGCCGCCAGCTAGTAGCGAGCCAGCGGCCGCGGCAGCTGGCAGGATGGCGAGGCCGTGGCCGCGGCGGCCCCGCCACCACATCTCACCAGCGTATGTGTATGATGTCGGGATTATGCCACCAGAGCCGATTGACGAGCAAAATCTGGAGGAAAAGGGGAGCTTCATCAATTGTATGACCAAAAGTGCCGCATTATCCAGTTATCAGTAGGCATCCAGTCCACCTCCACAGTCGCACCCGTTGTGGGTATGTCCACAGAAGTATATAATACTTCATGCACAAAAACGTACAGAGGTGGACTTAATGCCTTAGGCATTTTCTACCAGTCGACCTTAGGGTGATGCAGAGACAAATAGTGGTAGGTGCAATATTGAGAATGAATCGCGATAGGTAATATTTGTTGAAATACAAAGATATACATACAAACTATAAATACATACACAAAAAACAAAAAAGTAAATAAACTAAATACACGAATATACATAAACAGATAATTAAATATTAAAATACATCATCTGTGAAAATTTCAACAGTCTAGCTATCACGGTTCATGAGATACAGCCTGGTGACAGACAGATAGACGGACAGTGGAGTCTTAGTAATAGAGTCCCGTTTTTACCCTTTGGGTACGGAACCCTAAAAAGTATCATGTCTTTCGAGAATAGGGTATCTTTTCATAAAGATTTTTTTGCCGTGATTTGATACATTAATCCAGACACAAATTACCTTTGACAAACACAAAGAAACTTAAATTGTAATTCTTTTTCGTGATGTGTCAACTTTTAACCTCGATCTTGTCTGCTAAAAACGCTCTGTCGAAATGTGAATGCTGCACGGTATAATCCCCGGCATGTAAGTTGGCAAGAATCGTTAGATGCACAGAAGTCGTTTATTAGGTCTCTTTGGTAGTGAAGCGGAGCGCGGGGAGCGTTTAGCACCGTTCACGGAATATGCGCGAACTTACCCCCACAACGCCAAAACCTTGCTAAGTTACGTGCCGGGCACTATATACACAGTGATAGAATAATCCAGTTCAATTTTGTAATCATATTTACGTGTCAATAAAAAATATTTGATTTGAAAATAGTCTAAAATCTTAGGGTACATTTGCATTAATTCCTTTAAATTGGTAGAGGTCTTATGTACACATCATAATTATTATAAACGAAATTGCTAAAGCCCCCATACATCGACCGACTGCTAAACAAATATTTAAGTCCAAAGGATAAAGGACAATGGCAGAAACCCATACATTGTTTTAGCTGAGATTAAATTCCTACGACTCTAAATGAAAAATATCTGGTTTAATTCAGGGTCATCTTCTGAATTAGTTTGTGCAAGAATTTTTGTTCAAGAATGCCGAAAATAATAGATATTCAGTCATGAACTTTTGTAGGTAATGTCTGGGCAACTTTAAATAATGTGTTTAATAGGTAATATTATTACAATTTCGTGGTAGTAAAAGGGCAATATCTCATTAGTATTTCCCTTTCTTAGTTATTTCAGCTTGAAATGTGAAATATACTCTTTGGAAAGTGTACGGTATATTTATTTACTAAGCGACTTTGACGTGTATTAAAATGTCGTCAACAACCAAGCCACATTTTTTTTTGACTCGGATACTAGTGTTTTTGCCTATCTTTAATTGAAAGTAATTCATTCATTTATTTCTACTACATTACAGTATTCTTACCTACCTGCAAGGACACCTAGACATAGACTATATTGTTAATTTATTTACTCTGTTTTTTATAATAACAAAGACAATAATGATATACTTATTGTACTACTACAGTCACTACTTGTCACTTGGCAGAATAAGCGTAAAATGGCGACACTAAGCTAATGAGAGTTAACGAAAAAGTCAAATAACTTTCATTTAGAATGTTTTTTTTTATCCGTGATGAATAAGTTAATGTTAAACTTTGAAAAAACGTAGTCAATTATTGGAATTTATTTCGTATATAACTCACTTTCAGACGCTAAAATTTAAGTCTGCTAAGATTTCGCCATTGTTCTTTCTTACCTGGCCATCATAAAAGTCCCATAGGTCGGCATAAACGCGGCTATGGCAGCGAACACCGCGTTGACTGCTAGACACGACACCAGACATCTTCTCCGACCCAGACGCTCAGATAAGGCACCCCACCCAACCGCACCTAGGGAGCCTCCTACCAGGCTTATCATCACTGCGAATAAATAAAAGGCTTATTGGTACACCAGCTGTTGCCCGCGACTACGTCAGCGTCAAACTCGTAAAAAATATATTTTTATTTTTTTTGTTCTCGCCGGATCTATGGATTTTTTCTAGATCAAACGTAGCCTATGTTCGTTATTACATCAGCTATCTACCAGTGAAAATCGTGAAAATCGGTCCAGCCGTTTCGGAGGTTACCCGGAACAAACAGACAGACAGACCGACAAAAATCTTAAAAAATACCGTATATACTTTCACGTGCATTCAATAAAACGTTGTCATTTTGATATTACATACGGACACTTCAATTTTATTTATTTGTATAGATTAAGACAAACAAAATACAATGTGAAGATTGTAGCGCCATCTATGGAATATACAAAGGAACTACAAAAAGGGCTGACGTCACACAAATCCTACATCGCACAATCAAAGTTCTCTGCGCGATTTGTACATATACAACAGCCTGACAACATCCTTCGGTTCAGTAACACATCAGATACAACACCCGTCTGTTCGGGGGATCCTCCCTTTACCTCTATAAATATAATTTGATACCCAAAACTAGTGTCCGACCGAAAGTTCGATTTCGGTTCCGGTCGAGTTTCGGCAAAAAAACGAGTTTCGGTTGCGGCGGCAAACCTGCCGAAACTACGACCGAAACCGAAACTGCATTCTGGAGTTCTCGCACTGTGATCTGTCATGTTCGGCGTGTCAATTTCCATCCAAGCGAGTAAGCGACGAAGACATTTTGCCGCGTCCACGTGCCTAATCATGTCATGATTGGCTTTTGTTTACAAGTTAGTTTTTTTTAAGATAAAAGTATAAAGACTGGCTGATTATAATAATGTTTTCTTTATTTTTCCCTCAAAACATAATCCTTATAAGTAATTTTCGGTTTCGGCCGAAACTGAGACTGTTGCCGAAATTCGGTTTCGGTTTCAGTCGGACACTACCCAAAAGATTGGTATGTAGCGACATCTATACCACTACATGAGAACTACATGTGACCTGACAATAATTCTGTTTAGCGCAAGCAAAGTTATTAACAGAAATACCACGACACCAAATACACCACGCGTCTGGTCGGGGAGTAATCCTTTTTCTTCGCTTGCACCTCAGCATACACAATACTTTTAGCATCTGCGATTAGCATGATCGGAAGCTCGATGCTTACAGCGACTAAACGTTATGCTCCGCAAATATTCTGATGCCAGACGCAGCAATTTAGTGAGTTTTTGTCATCTGCGGCAAAACTTTTTTTTTGCTGCCAGTGTATTTCGCAAATGAAAATAACTAAATTCACCGGTCGGAAATAGAGAACAGAGGCTTTTGCCCTTTAGTGGGTAAACAGCCTTTTTAGTTTACATTACAGGCTGCACAACTCACCAAGCCAATTCTTCTCATGTGGCAGTATGCAGAGCTCTATTTCAGCTGAGGGGAGTATGAACGGTATCGCTGATAGCTCCAGCGTCGCACCACAGATCGCCAGGAACACGGCCAGCGTCACCCGCGCTTGGGAGAGACCGCAACCGGCCTGTGGAAGAATACGGTCTAATTAGAATATTTATGTGGGAGTTTAGGCAATCAAACGTCTGAATACTAAACTGACAAAATCTTAGATAAAGTAGGTATAGATTAAGCACTGGCGTGGCCGCTCATGAGACAGCAATAGTTAGTTCTGGTGTTACAACAAGAACAAGAACACTACAACCCACCATCGCACTGACACTTATTATCTATAAATAACCAAAATTCCTTGTCTCAATTAACACATAATACCACGAAATCATAGAAAATCAAACAAAACCGAGTTTGTTTGTCAAACCTGCCATTGTATTAGAGTTTGACAAACGACAGAAACCGGCCATGGTGACAAAGACAAAAAATAATCTTTTGTCCTTATCATTTACATGGAGCTGCCAATTAGCCATCTCGCTCTATCAATCAAGGTCATTTTAAGGCTTAATCTATACCTACTTTATCTAAGGACAAAATGTATTCCAATAAACACTATTTTAAAATCTTTCGTCGTTAACGTCTTTTCTCGTCGTCCGCACACGCCGCCATTACTCCCCATAGACTATACCAGGGGTCACCAATTACTTTCATTTGGGGTTCGTTTTTAGGGTTCCGTACCCAAAGGGTAAAAACGGGACCCAATTACTACGACTTCGCGATCCGTCTGTCTGTCTGTCCGTCTGTCACCAGGCTGTATCTCATGAACCGTGATAGCTAGACAGTTGAAATTTTCACAGATGATGTATTTCTGTTGCCGCTATGTTCGTCACGGTCCGTAAGATTTAAAGATCACATTTCCGCGCATTATTTTAGAAAAGTACTATACAAGTCTTGGCCGCAACTATAATATTGATGGACATACGTATGTGTGCCTCGGCTTCGCCTCGGCCCACATTTACACGTTCGTCCATCAATGCCTCTTTTGCTGGCCGCTGCAGTAATGTACTAATACTGTGAAAATTTTAAGACTGTAGCTCCAAACGTTTTGCTGTAAAGCCCGTGTCGACGGACGAGTGAGCGACATCAATAGGGCTCCGTTGGGACCCTTCTGGTACACACACATCATCAGCCTATTAATGTTCCCACTGCTGGGACAAAGGCCTCCTCTCTGTGAGAGGGAATAAGGTACGGAACCCCAAAAATGGTTACTACACCGAAACGCAAACATAAAACTTAGTAGTAGATTGGTATTATTTAGAGACAGAGAAATGCTCTTGACCTCGATCTCGCCTGATGGTACTAAGCGAAAGATGAGGTCTACGATGAAGCGAGCAAGCCTAGAAGATGCCTGTTCTCACTTGCTTAGCTGTGGTCTTAGCTGGTAAGGAACACAAATACAGGACTTCCATTATAGACTAAGAGCCCACCTGTCGCAGCGCGTCCTCGTGGAACTGTTCCAGCACGCTGGAGTCGTTGTAGTCGAGGAGCTCGCCGCTCTCGTTGGCGTCGCCGGTGTGGTCGGGCGGGCTGGCGGCCATGTGGCTCGTGTTGCCGGGCTCTCCGCCGCCGCCCTCCGTGGCTGGGAATAATATAACAGGAGGCAAGTAAATAAACATGGTTTTCTGTAGAAGGCAACATGATTCTGGCTAAAAAATACGCTACATGGCGGAAAGAGCTGTCCCAAATAAACTTTTCCCAACAGTGTGATGATACAGGCTGCCAGAAATGAGTCATTTTTGAAAGTTAAACACACATTTGAGGTAGATTACGAAATCTGACTGTGTTAAAATATGTACTTATGGCCAGGAATACACCTGGAGAAGGGCAGCCTGTTTTTAAAATAACAATATTGTTCTATATATTGTAATAAAGAAGGCAATAAATAAATAAAGTGATCACCTATGGGACCGAGACGTGGTCGCCCACAATGGGCCTTATCAGAAAGCTTAAAGTCACCCAAAGGGCAATGGAGAGGGCTATGCTCGGGGTTTCCTTGCGTGATCGAATCAGAAATGTAGAGATCTGCAAGAGAACCAGGGTTACCGACATAGCCCGAAGAATTGCCAAACTCAAGTGGCAGTGGGCAGGGCACATTGCTCGCAGAACGGATGGCCGATGGGGCAGAAAGGTTCTGGAATGGCGACCGCGAACCGGAAGACGTTGCGTTGGAAGGCCACCAGCTAGGTGGACCGATGACCTGGTGAAGGTTGCGGGGATCCGCTGGTTGCGAGACGCACGGGACCGGTCAATGTGGCGACGCTTGGGGGAGGCCTATGTCCAGCAGTGGACGTCTTTCGGCTGAAATGATGATGATGAGGCAATAAATAAAATACTAGACCAGTCAGCAAGAGTATTGGAGCTGAGAGGCTCCCAGTTATTTATTTTCGACTAGAATCACAACGTACATAAAGTTGATATTCGTTCGGCAGCAAACCCTTCACTTAGCTGCGCTTCGCCAAATGTACGCTGGCCTTTGCTGCTGAATGGTTGCCATAGAAACCAGGTGGCGGTCATGGCGACAGAAACTAGACTGTTAAATGAGGGATTGGGACGTAGAAGAAGGGAAACCCACTCCCAACAGTATAGCCCTCGCCAAACTTCTTGGCCGCCCTGAAGTGGGTATACCGGATGCCCGAGGCACGAAACGGTGCTGTTTTTGTATGAGATTTACTACTGCGCAGCCATTGTAGCCAACTTCAGGTCGGCTAAGAAGTTTGGCGAGAATTATACCATCAGCACATGCCGATGATATAATAATAATTAAAACTTACCGCTAAGTCTATCTTCAGTGTACGTCATAGTGCCAAAGCTATGCTTGGAGGAACCCTCAGAATCGGAGCGCGCGCGCACCAGGCACGCATGTTCCTCCGCCATTGTGCGCTAGGCACGTCACAACTGCGCTAGGGCGAACGAGAGGCATCTGCAAGATGTAGAGTTAGAGATAGAGAGACATAGATGATATAGAGCAGGGATGGTAGACCAAAGGCACGTGTGCACCACTAGTACTCGACAAAATAAGTCGGACATGCTAAATTAACAATAAATGCACTAGTTCAGCTTGCATACTGTATAAAGTAACAAATTGTGAGCCAAAAGCAAATTAGACGGCTGTTTATAACACTTTTAGCATCTAATTTGAAGCTGCTGAATTCACATTTTCTTTTATTGATATTATTATATTTTTTAGTCACGTTGTCCCGTTTCCCTTTGGGTAAAAACGGGACCCTATTTATTACTAAGACTCCGCGGTCCGTCTGTCTGTCAGTCTGACACCAGGCTGTATCTCATGAACCGTGATAGCTAGACAGTTGAAATTTTCACAGATGACGTATTACTGTTGCCGCTATAACAACAAATACTAAACACAGAATAAAATAAATATTTAAGTGGGGCTCCCGTACAACAAACGTGATTTTTTTGCGATAATGGTTTTTCGCGAGTCCGACTCGCACTTGGCCAGTTTTTACTTGATACTGCCATGTGTGTGAACTCACTCACACAACTATATGTAGTTGTCAGCGCCGAATAAAAAGGTATACGATAAAGCTGACCTGTAAAACGGACCTCTGTGTGAACGAGCACTTACAAGTGAACAAATATGTGTACTTAAATAGTACATTGTGATACAAGGGTGCAATAACCTACACGCCCGTGTATCACACGACGTTTTTCAATACAGTTGTGGCAAATAGTAAAAACAAATCAAAGAATTACATTTGATTTTTCCATAAAATAAAATTATCGTAAGTCGTCTTTCTCGAGATTTTGGGGACAAAATTTCATCTTACGCAGTTTTCGCCTCAGATAAAATATCGGGTGGAGTTAATTCCATTTCATCACTTGTACTTGAACTAATATTAACAAATAAATAATCAATATATCACAAAAAAAATATTTTTTTCAGATAATGGCGCGTTTTTGCAACTGGTCATATTATATTTACAACGAAAACAGCCTATACAGCCTATTCGACTTGATTTTTTTTAATTTTTTTATTTATTTTTATTTAACCATTTATGCACACACACATAATATACAGACAAGAAGAAGAAATAGAACAATAGGTACATAGGTGATGCTTATTTCTATAGAAATCTCTGCCAGCTTTTATGTGAAATTTAAAAGACTTTTGAGAATTCAATGCTAAGACGTACTAAAATTTTTGATATTTTTTTTTATTTATCTATAGGCTCGCGTTTGACCACTATCTCGCCTGATGGCAAGCGATGATGTGGTCGACGGTTGCCTAGAAGTAACCTATTCACTCTTGACTTAAAGACCCCAAGGTTGTAGCTATCAGGAAACAAAGACTCCGGCAGGGAATTCCACTCCTTAGCTGTGCGTCACACCATCACATCATCAGCCTATTAATGTTCCCACTGCTGGGACACAGGCCTCCTCTCTGTGAGAGGGAATGGGCCGTAATCCACCTCGCGGGCCCAGTGCGGGTTGGTGGAAGTCACATGTCTTCGAATTTTTGGTTCTAGGACATGCCGGTTTCCTCACGGTTTTGAGAGCAGTGGTGATGAAATAATTTACACAAAGTAAAGCCTGCCTGGGCTCGAACCCACGACCTACAACTTGTAAGTCGCGGGCGATACCACTGGGCCACCACTGCTCAATGTGTGTACAATGTGCGTACAATGAAAGTATTCGCAAAACGCTTTGTACGTATGGGTGGGATGTCCACCATGTACCGGTGGCGCATTGCCGTACGTCTTGTTGTCCGGTGATGGAAATGGAGGCGGAATCAAATTGTGCAGTTCCATCGCACACTCCCCGAAATGTAACCGATAAAAAACCGATAGACTGGCCACCTGGCGTCAATGTTCAAGGTTCTGGAGCTGGAGGCGACCAGTGCATCGTCGCCGAAAAGCCTCTTGGCCCGTTTGTCAATCGACTCAAGTGCATCAAGTTGATATTTGGCAGATCCATCCCAGAGGTGAGAACAGTACTCCATGCATCACCGAACTTGCGCTTTATACAATTTGAGCAGCTGTTCAGGCGTGAAGTACGGTCTCACCTTTGCAAGGATCCCCAACTTTTTTGCAGCCAACTGAGCCTTTGCCTCAATGAATGGACCAAAATTGAGGGTCGATGTTAACATAACACCAAAAAGGTCGAGATGGTCCGTTATCGGCACGGTTACACCACGGAAAGATGGAGCCGGGTGAAAAAAAAAAGAGCCTATTGCTCTTTTTTGCGGAAAATATACACGCCTGGGTCTTAGCAGCATTGAAACTGACTAGATTGGCATCGTCCCATTCGGAGACTGCCTCCAAAGACAGGTTCAAGCGCTCAACCATGGCCTCACGGAGAGACCGGATCTCAGGCCCAGTAGCCCGTGCGCCGGAGACACGTATCTCTCAGCAACTGTGCTGTCGTCTGCGTACCCAAAGGTTCCGGGTTTTAGCAGGTCATTAATGTTCAGCAAAAACAGTGTAGCCGAGAGCACCGACCCCTGAAGGACTGACGTTAATACCTAACTGACCGGACGAGCAGCCATCGATAACCACTCGGATGGACCGATCCCTCAGGAAGTCAGCAATCCAGTCACACAGACCACTAGGCAGACCAAAGGAAGGAAGCTTACTAGTAAGGCTCTCATGCCAGACCCTGTCGAAAGCCTTTGAGATGTCAAGGGAGACAGCAAGCGCTTCCCCGTGCCTCTCGATGGCCTTACTCCAGACGTGAATGGCATACGCTAGAAGATCTCCAGTTGACCGATTTCGGCGGAAGCCGTATTGGCGGTCACTGAGGATGTCGTTGTCTTCTAGGTATGCCAGGAGCTTATTGTTCAGCACACGTTCCATACTCTTACAGAGGATGGACGTTACCGAGATGGGTCTGTAGTTGGCCGGGTCAGCCCGGCTACCCTTTTTGGGCACGGGCTGAACGTCAGCCTGCTTCCAAGCCTTCGGCACCTTTCCAGTCAGTATCGAAAGGCGATATAGGCGTGTCAGGATCGGAGACAATTCAGTACAATTCAATAATATAATAAATTATCAATGTGTTGTGTAAAATAGTAGTAGATAATTAACAGAAAGGTGCAAGCTTGTTATCAGTGTATTGCTTATTAAATTATTATTGCTAAATATAGCCCGAATGAAAGAGTTTATATTGTTAAATGTAACTATTGGTACATTATTATGATTGGCAAATATTGATTGTTTCATATACTATCAGTTGATAATTTTATTATTGCAGGGTAAATCTAGTAATCCAATCTTGCCAAAGTAGTATTCTACCCAGTTACTGGTTACTGGGTTGTGGAGGCTTGATAGGCAGTTCCATGTAAAATGCTAGTCAGAATGATTGAGTATTGTAGAAAAAATATTGAAATTTTTATGCAGACAGAAAAAAAAAAAATACAAAGACATTGACAGCGTGACGGTTTGCAGGGTGGCTGGTAGCAGCTGTTTGAGAGCTAAGGAAAATCGAAACAAATTGCATGCGATTGGCGAGGCCTATGTCCAGCAGTTAAGGAAAACAGTGAGGAATCTGACAAGTCTTAGAACCAAACATTAGAACACATGTGACATCCACCAACACGCACTGAGCCCGCGTGGTTGATTACGGTCCATTCCCTCTCACAGAGAGGAGGCCTGCACGCAAAACGGACCAAATGGAAGGCTAAGTGCAGAAAAGGGGGTCTATCTAGCCTATCCTATGTCCACCAGTGGACTGATATAGGCTGATGATGGTGAAATGTGGACGTTCTATAGGTATACTGACCAACCCTTCAGGGAATACAGGTGTGAAGTTATGTATGTTTATAGTATTCATAAGAGAATCACATCAAATAAGTTTATTTGTGGACACAGCTGTAAGAGGTAATTACAATGGAGAGAAGATATGAAGAGGTGAATAAATCAATGAATATTATTTATTTTTAGGGTTCCATACCCAAAGGGTAAAAACGGGACCCTATTCCTAAGACTTCACAATCCATCTGTTTGTCACCAGACTGTATCTCATGAACCGTGATAGCTAGACAGTTGAAATTTTCACAGATGATGTATTTCTGTTGCTGCTATAACAACAAATACTAAAAACAGAATAAAATAAATATTTAAGTGGGGCTCCCATACAACAAACGTGATTTATTTGCCGTTTTTTTTTGCGATAATGGTACGGTACCCTCCGTGCGCGATTCCGACTCGCACTTTGCCGGTTTTTCTATAATGTTTAAGGCATTCGAAGGGGTCTTTAGGACAGTATATATTTATTTACATTTCATAGACTAATAAGATTCAGGAAACTTTAAAATACCTTTCCATTTAATAGTTTGCTTCCTAACAAATTTCAATATCGTAATCTTTGTAACAAAAGGCAATAATACAAACAAAAGATAAGCAAGCACTTCACGATTGCTATTATTTATCAAATAAGCACATATTAAGTACCTAAACAGAGTGGATACTTTACATTCAAATTACAACAGTACATAGCCCATAGCATTGACTTTAAATAGCCATATTTTACGACACAATAGTAAAAAGGCATAGAAATGTGAACAATTCACATAAACATGACTTGAGACAAAGACCATACTTGAGCGATAGAATCATCTATTCTGCAGGAAGAGCAAATTAACACAAATGTTATCTGCCAACGCTTAATTTATGAACAATAAACACTCCCGATAACTTTTAGATAAACCAGACTTTATTATTACTTGCGCTCTATTTACGAAACACCGATAACAAATAAATTTTACTCTTACGAAAATATATTGGTCGTATGTTTAATAATTTTCTATTCTAGACAAGTAAATAAACAGTGAAAACTTACGATTTAAGAGCTTGCAATCACTATAATATATTTTAATTAATCGCTTCGGGAAATAAATATTTCAATTCACGAGTATTTTAATATTAAAAATCCAAAATAATAATATAAACACCCACAGCGAGGAACGATACAATTTAATTTTATTTATAACACGATTAAATTGAACCAGAGTATTCTGAGCTCAAGACACAGGCTGAAGATCGCTCTGTCCTTGTCTTATTGCCAAAATAAATCTGTCAGACTATAGAGATAGAAATAAAACTGGTCTAGCCATTGTCTGCCAATGTTATTTTGTAGGTTTAACTTGGAGAATGAACGATTTCTAATGCTTGAATGAACTGATTTAATTGTTACTAGTGATGTATTGATGTAACCACGCCAATCGATTAAAAAATAAATTGTGGCTTAGTAAAGGCCGTAATGCCCGTAATAATTATAAATGTGAAGTAAACATTAAGGTGATTGCTTAAAGTTGAATTAAAAATATAAATTATAAACGTTGGACATATATAGTCAAGTATCTGTAAAAAATATTAATAACTTATAGCTAATTATTAATTAACATTAATTTGGAAAACAAGCCAACTAATAGGAGAAAGCTTCAAAAAGTAAATTAATCATAACAAAATATCACTTCACTCAAGCTTTTAATATTTCTATAACATGCAAAGAACGGCGCAAAACTTAATATTTAACAGTTAAAAACCTTGACTTGGTTATTACTTTCATGAGAAACATACGAATCAAAGAAATATTTATGATGGCTAACTCTCAAAGTTCAAAGTTACGTTAAAGCCTTCATTACGTGACTTAGTAATTAATTAACTCGAACCTACATTTTCCGAATCACTCAAATTATGCTAAAAGGTTGATAAGACTGGCTATGGAATAGTTCAGACCTTGAACTAGAAAATACGCGAACCAGTCGAAGTATTGATTTGGCGGGATGGTTAGATTACCCTTTTAACAGATTGTTAAAGGATTTAATCAATTTAATGATCGTACGATATAAACATGTTTGGTCAACCAAATGTTGGGATCGCTGGTGATATTTAATGGTTTTATTAATGTTATAAGTGTAAAAAGTTGATATTCATTTTCTTCTATCTACAGCTACTTTTAGAATAAAAATGCAAACCAATCATAAAACGCGATACCACTTACAATTTTGAAGCATTAAGCAATTTTGCGTCCTATTACTTTTCACTGTTAATATAACCAACACTGAAAGCGGTGCCACACTGCTGTTCTCTAATCGTATGAAAATATTATACAAATTACATTGTGATTATTATGGCTGGTGTCGTGTGCGAAATTTGCAATAAATAATTGAACTATTTCAAAACCTGATGCACTGTTTAGCACTCATTGTTAGAAGTTTGTACAATCACTAGAGTTAAACACTATAAATATGAATAATAACTGAATTTGTAGTCCATGTTAAACATTTTCACAATTTTTCAGACACACTGAAGCCCGTGACATGAGAACTGTGTCACACATTAAGAAACTGAACACGAAATAGAATTCACATTACGGTACACTTATTCACTTCGCGTTTACTTTAAAAGATTTTACCGTATCATTACTGGACGTGCCAAATGATGATTTATGAGATTTTGATTAAAATAATATATTCAGGTCCACTCATAAAATGGGTCCCATGCGGGACACAATGAAATCTGCAGGGTTTAAGGTCAGGAAAGGGATAGGAAACCTATTTTAGGAAGCGATAGAAAGAGAGGTATAGCGAAGATCAAGGTAATACAAATGGGCTAGAAATCTTGGGATATATTTTTAGCAAAAACATTCATGAAATTTGATCAAAATTAAGTATGCTTAGTAATAAAATTTTATCATCTCTAGATTATGTGTATTCTGAGAAAATAAAATACAACAATAATATTACATAGAAAGGAAAAAAAAAATTTTTTGTCTTGCAATTTCATCTACTTGATCAACAGTGGAATATTATGACCAATACTATTATAATTAGTCAACGACACATTTTTTGTCTCATGGAAATATCTCTAGACGCTGATCTCATGTGTACATTCTACTCCGTATATCGATCGCTTGGCGATGTTGCGCGGTCATACATGCGCGAAACGATGAAGGCCCGTGATATTTAACAAACTGTCATGTTTTTATTAGACGTAGTGACATTGACGTGTTGGTCTATAGAAATGTTTTCAAATGTTGTTATTACCTTCATAAAAATATTACAGCAAACTGTTTTTACCCGACTGCCGAAGGAGGGTAATGTGTTTATCAGTCTATGTATGTATGTATGTATGTATGTATGTATGTATGTTTGTTCCTATGTGGCGTTCCAGAGACCAAACGCGTTGACCGATTTTGATGATTCATACGTCAATCGATTCGTCTTAACCTTGCGAGTGTCATAGGCTACATTAAAATTGGAAAATAGAAAAATGGCGGCTTTTGGGCGCCATATTGTGGGGGGCCAATTTTATTTTTTCTTCCAAACCCATTGTGTGGGGTATCAAAATAAAGGGTTTCAAGAGGTGATTTCATAAATATATAACACTTATATATTTAAATGTACCTAATTCGAAAAAAATGTTAACTAAAAAGTTATAAATAAAAAATTTAATTAAAAAGATCAAAATACCCGACTGCTTAAAAAGCGTACTAAAAAGACGTAAACAAGAAGAAAATCATGCTGTGCAGTCGGAGGATACATCTGGTTTTGGTCAGCCAGCTCGTGAATATGTATCCTCCGACTGCACAGCATGATTTTCTTCTTGTTTACGTCTTTTTAGTACGCTTTTTAAGCAGTCGGGTATTTTGATCTTTTTAATTAATTTTTTTTAAAATAATTATAAACTTAGTAATTTACTAAATAATATTATCCCTTTTTGGCGACGTTTCATTCACCTTAAGGTTGTCTGGGAGATAATACCCACATTTGTGTCAAAAGAATTGGGAATATTGTGTAAAAACTGTTACAAGTTATTTTAGTGTACAATAGAGTAATTATTTCTTATCATTTATCTAACATGTTCAAACTAACTTCATTCAAAATGTTTGGTAGGAACAACACTACTAATTCAATCATTCAATTTGCTGTCAGTGTCAACTTAAGACGTCGCTGTCATTTTGACCGCGCGCCGGTGCGAATTGATCCGAATTCTTGTTATTGTTTTTCTCAAAATGGGCGGCCTGCAAACGGAAAACCCACTTGCGGTGCAAATCAAACTAATAAGAAAGTATTTGAAGCTGAAAATAATGGTGGACAATATTTCTTTTCGAGGCCACAGTCAAGAAAGGAACCACGTTTACGATTTGTTCAAGCGGACCGTTGCTTATGGTGAATCGCACTCAGCGCTGATGATTGGACCTCGAGGAAGCGGCAAGACCACTGTTAGCGCTTTATTTTTGTTAATTTAAGGGTCTAAAAACTTGTACCTCAATATTCTTTCAATATTCTGTAAACAAACTTTTAGTAAACAAACAAACGTCAAACGGTTTACGGAAATTGTAATCCGACTAATTTAAAAAATACAACCATATAGCGCAAAATAGTTACTTTTGTAGCACTCTTTAATTTGTTATATTAATAGTTCCGAACTACAGGTTTTCGAGATGATTTTGCTGTCGGCTATGGGTTTTGGTTATGATAATACCTTATTTCTTGTATAAACATTTAAAAAAAAATACAGTTTAAAAATGAAGTTAACCTTTTTTATGGTTTTATGTTTACCTTTTATTTTTTCTGCCAGCAAATAGTCTGAGTAGGCATCTATTTTAACTAATATTACATTGGGGCTATGTAGTCAAAAATATCTGTAATCTTAACAATAATCTCCCTATTTCTATTTGTTTCAGCTCATAAACTCGGTATTGCATCAAATCAGCAAGGAGGTGGACCTATCAAATGATGCCATCATCGTGAGACTAAACGGCCTGATACATCATGATGATAAAATCGCTCTCAAGTCTATTACTGCTCAGGTATATTGATAAAAACACTTCAGAGAAATACTCATCAACATCTACTATTATTAATAATACCTCTTTCTCTGTCTAACAGACATTGTCGTCTTTCAAAAATTTCCTCAACAACTGATCCTTTGCTTCGTTTGTATTTCACTTTATCCTTCTGGCATGTTGCTTGAATTAATATAAAGTAATAGCTTCTGCCAGCAGCTTTCTTTTCTTATCCCAAAAGAACATTGTACCAGGATGAAAATAGCCTATCTGCTATTCGAGACTATAATCTATGTCTGTGCCAAATTTCATCCAGATCTGTTCAGCCGTTTTAGTGTGATTGAGTAACAAACACACATACATCCATCCAAATTTTGACCTTTATAATATTAGTTAGTTTTATTTTCTTTTGACCTTCATGCTATCATTCACTTTTTTTTTAACCCCCAACGGAAAAAGAGGGGTGTTATAAGTTTGATCTGTGTACCTGTGTCTGTTTGTATTAGTGTATCTGTCTGTGGCATCATAGCTCCTAAACGGATGAACCGATTTTGATTTCGTTTTTTTTATTTGAAAGGTGACTTTATCGAGTTGTCTTAACTATGTTTGGTGAAAATTGATTCAGACGTTCTAATGGTATGGGCGTTTTACTGTTTGAATCGGGGTGTTTTCGCAAGATGTGTCATAATTACGTATTCAATAGATTGTCGATCGAAGTGTGTCTAGTTCTAGATAATTAGATTTTATTTGTTATTCATTTGATTTTTTTTGATAATTTGATTTTATTCATTATTGTCATTCTCTCCTTCTCATCTAGTCATCTGTCATAATTAATATTCTGTATTGGTCCTTGACATAGAACTATTTTAACCCCGTGAGTGTCCGAAACATGCATCTACGTGAGACACAATGGTTTTTTAATTGTTTCGGTAATTACGGTATTCAACCGGTTAATGCATCAATTTAATAAAAATATAAAATAACCTGACTGCTTAAAAAGCGAACTAAAAAGACGTAAATAAGAAGAAAATCATGCTGTGCAGTCGGAGGATATTCACGAGCTGGCTGACCAAAACAAAAGGGAAACACAAATAGAAAAAAAAAATCTCCACAAAATGGCCCCTAAAAGCCGATTCTTTTCCAATTTTAATGTAGCTAGTGACACTCGCAGGGTTAAGACAAATCGATTGACGTAAGAATCATCAAAATCAGCCAACGCGTTTAGCCTCTAGAACGCCACATAGGTTCAAACATACATACATACATAGACTGATAAACACATTACCCCCCTTCGGCAGTCGGGTAAAAATAATGTGTACTTTAACAATGTATGTCAACAACAATTAAATCTTTTCCAGATGCAACTAGAAAACGCAGTAGGCGACCGAGTCTTTGGTACATTCGCAGAAAACCTCGCCTTCCTACTGAGCTGCCTACAAAGTGGCGCGGACCGACGATGCAAGAGTATGCTGTTCATACTTGAAGAGTTTGACATGTTTTGTCATAGTGGAAGAACACAGACACTGCTGTACAACTTGTTTGATATCACGCATAGCGAGCAGGCTCCTATGTGTGTGTTGGGTAAGTTTTTCATCTATGCTTCATATAGACACTTCACTTCACGAATCGTCTCGCGTGCAGTTTTGACGATGTCCAGCCTCCCGAACAAGCCGGATTCCGCAGAGGCTTTAAAACCGTAGACCACATACATACGCTGCGGCGGGTTAAGAGTACAACCTGCCTCTCTGTTTAGCAGCAGAGAGGCAGGTTGTACTCTTAGGTTGTTTGTGGACTACGAGAAAGCCTTCGATCGATCGAGACTTGGGCTGTGCTGGTCTCTCTCCAACGGTGCCAAATCGACTACCGGTACATCGAAGTGCTGACACAAAAACGCTACCATGTCAGTTCCACTTCAGGATCAAAACTCGGAACCTATTCTTCTGCAGCGCGGTGTGGGACGTCATATCTCCGAAATTATTCACCGCTGCACTGGAGGATGTCTTCAAGGTTCTGGACTGGAGGCTAGGCTTCAACGTCAATAAATAAATCCTTTATTTCACTCATCACAAAGTTTCACATCAGTATATACTTACATACTACATTTATATAATACCAACAAAAAAAGCATAAATAAAAAAAGTTAATTAATAAAATCAAAAAACCCGACTGCTTGAAAAGCGAACTAAAAAGACGTAAACAAGGAGAAAATCATGCTGTGCTGTCGGAGGATACATCTTCGCGAGCTGGCTGACCAAAACCAGACGTATCCTCCGACTGCACAGCATGATTTTCTCCTTGTTTACGTCTTTTTAGTTCGCTTTTCAAGCAGTCGGGTTTTTTGATTTTATTAATTAACTTTTTTTATTTATAACTTTTTAGTTATTTTTTTTTCGAATTAGGTACATTTAAACATATAAGTGTTATATATTTTTGAAATCACCTCTTAAAATCCTGTATTTTGATACCCCACACGATAGGTTTGGAAGAAAAAAAAAATTCGGGCCCCCACAATATGGCGCCCAAGAACCGCCATTTTCCTATTTTCCAATTTTCATGTAGCCAGTGACACTCGCGGGGTTAAGACGAATCGATTGACGTAAGAACCATCAAAATCGGCCCACGCGTTTGGTCTCTAGAACGCCACATAGGAACAAACATACATACATACATACATACATACATACATACATACATACATACATACTTACATACATACATACATACATACATACATACATACTTACATACATACATACATAGACTGATAAACACATTACCCTCCTTCGGCAGTCGGGTAAAAAGTATGATCCTTTGTGAGAGACTGGAGTCCATACTAGGATACCCTGTGTGACGGATCACCAGGCTCTCACCCCGGATCTACGTCTATGTCAATTATTGCTATACGTAAATCTTAACAAATCACATACTATATTAGGAGATAATAATATTGTTAATTCAACACAACGCCGAAAAATATAAAAAGGGAAAAATTAAGGCGGAGATCAATGGCGAGTACATCACTCACCTTCGGTTTGCCGACGATATAGTGGTCATGGTTTCCGAAAGAGTGGGTCTTAGGATGAACATGGACAAAACCAAGGTGATGTTGAATGCCCATGTTACACCCATTTCTATCAAGGTCGGAGACACTACACTCGAAGTTGTGAACGACTATGTCTACCTGGGACAAACGATCCAGTTGGGTAGGGCCAACTTCGAGAAAGAGGTCAACCGTCGAATCCGACTCGGCTGGGCAGCGTTCGGGAAGTTGCGCGGTATCTTCTCGTCCAACTTACTACAGTGTCTAAAAAGTCTATGACCAGTGTGTGTTGCCAGTGATGACCTATGGCTCTGAGACGTGGTCGCTCACAATGGGCCTTATCAGAAAGCTTACAGTCACCCAGAGGGCAATAGAGAGGGCTATGCTCGGAGTATCCTTGCGTGATCGAATCAGAAATATAGAGATCCGCAAGAGAACTAGGGTTACCGACATAGCCCGAAGAATTGCCAAACTGAACTGAACTTAAGTGGCAGTGGGCAGGGCACATTGCTTGCAGAACGGATGGCCGATGGGGCAGAAAAGTTCTGGAATGGCGACACACAGATTTGGCAGCACATGTCTGCTCCCTTTCCATTATTTCTATTGAAAACAAGAAAATAATGGCTAGCAGAGATGTATGCAGGAAGAAAACAAACTTTGCCAACCCTAAATAAATTAGAATCAGGGCTGAAGGATGATGTTGAAGACTCTTTTCACAAAAAAATACTGACAATACAGCATAAGGTCGCGAACCATTTTCGGAGGTTGTAGCTGACGGCCGAAATTAATCAATCCCAATCTTGATCCGCGGTAATTTTTGGGCTACTTGCCATTCGCCCTCTTAAGGGTGCCCTAGTCGGTCATTCTTCCATACAAAAGTAGTATGGTGATTATTCCACTGTTTGACGGTGTACGTTCAAAATAAGAAATGATATAAATTTGTCTCATCATTATCTGGTCCTGTATGGAAACATAAAAGTAAAAAAAAAAACATATATTTGACAGTTATGAGCGTCGCAAGTTCCATATTCCAACACTAATTTTAACGCATCTTTGAGTGGAAATAAATACCATACGATAAAGGTAAATTGCAAAACACTCACCAAACAGGGATAGATTAGTAGTTCAAAAATTCAAATAATTTTATTTTGAACAGTTATACATTCAGTAATTTTTTCATGATATCCATATTCCCAAAGGTCTGTTTATAAAATTCTAGCGCGCGAAATTTTATAAACAGCCCTTTTCCGTTCCAAATCATCATCCGTTTCGCTATAAATTTGCAGCAGTGTGTATTCGTACGCTCACTAGTTTCTTACTGCTCATCACAGCGTCTATCCCTTTCGCACGTTTTGTTGGATGAGATAGATGATGCCAAACTCAACTGTAGATTCATTACGGGAACCGATCACTTTTCCGAATATTTTTTGTTCGAATTTCATTTTACCGAAAACTATTGACCGACGTCTTTTTTGCTATATGCATTATTTGACATAATTTCAGATCATAGAAGTACCAATTGCCATAGGTATTATTTTACCGGACTTATACATTTCGCCGATTTACAAAATAAGTTTTTGCTTTTGGCCGAAGCCTCTTTTGAACTTTTTTCGTTTGCCATATTTTCACCAAACCGAAACAACATTTCAGGGCATATTATTTAGTCTCAAATATATAGCCGGTTACTTGGTAGCATTTTCAATTTAAAATTGAAATAGTGTCATAAAAAGTCAATATGTTGTGTTACAAAATTTAGTGACCCAAACGAATCGCTGCAAAATCGACTTCACGCAGTCTTGTCTGTGTTTACGTATTTATTTCAAATTTTCATGCAAATGATTTATTAATAACTGTCATGTATTAGACATTTTTATTAAATAATTATTTCAAAGAATTTGTCCAAGAGCGAGCGAAGCGAGCTCGGGCATTTAAGGCACCCCGACACGGAAAGATTAGGTTCGAAGGGAATGACGGGAGCTGAAGTCAGCTCCCGTCATCTCTTCGTGTTAGGTTACTTTAGACCTTGCAGACAGAAATAGGAGAACGGCGGAGCGGGGCTCCGTCGATTTTTTTTTTCAATTCGTTGTTTTAAACATTTGTATTCGCCCACTGTTTCTCTCTCACTTCGTAATTTGATATGCTTTTAAAAATTAATATTTCGAACAAATGTTATTTCGGCTAAGTGTAACTTCGGTAAAAAGTTTTTCGACCAAGTGAAACGTCGGAGTAACGAAAGAAATCGAATTGGTCAACTGAGACAGTGGCAGACGTGACATCGATGAAGTAAAAAAAAAACGAAACGATAAAAGTTCAAAAGTTTTAGGTGAAATGAAATTCGGTCAAATATTTTTCGAACTTATGATAGGTTCATTTATTTCATTGGTTCAGTTAGATTCATTTATTTTTTTTCCAATATAGCGCCCCCGTTATCCAATTTTTTTTGTTCTTGTGCTTTGTAAGAATAGTACATTACTGCAGCGGCCAGCAAAATAGGCATTGATGGACGAACGTGTAAATGTGGGCCGAGGCGATGCCGAGGCACACATACGTGAGTCCATCAATGCCTAGTTGTGGCCAAGGCTTGTATAGTACTTTTCTCAAATAATGCGCGGAAATTAAAACTAAGTAGTACCTAGAACTCATTTTGTCAAAATCAATGACGAACAACAATAATTGTTCCCGCGTTAAAGTGTTCCTTTGTTTTTTTTTCAATAAACAGCGTTCTATTTGCAAGCCAGTTCGAAATTTAAATAAAACCTTTGATAAGTTACCTCCTTGGTTGCCATGTTTCGGAGTAAAACATCGTTCCATTTTTAAACTACACGACAGATATGAGTTTACTATGGAATTTATTTGGCCGCTAGACACGACAGATATGGATTTTCATACAACTTTTGCCGGCCGCTGCGCGCATGTATTTGACCAGTACAGCAATTTCGATTTATCTCGAAGAATGTTGTCAAAATAATGATCACATTTCCAAGCATGTTTGAGAAATATAACAATTTTTAACAAACCCTGATAATTAAATTACATTTCATGGCAGGTATAACAAATCGTATAGACGTAATGGAGCTCCTAGAGAAACGCGTCAAATCTCGCTTCTCTCACCGTCACCTCTTCATCTTTCCCAACGAGGACGAATCACACAGGGTGCCCCAGCACAAGTACCTAGATGTACTGGTGCAGTTACTGAGTTTACCGGTGAAGGAGAAGACTGTTGCTACGCCCAAAAAGAAGGGACGGAGTAGAAGGAATACAGGTGATTATAGCTTTTAAGATCTACTTCTTCTTGTGAGGATGCCACCTCTGGTGTCAGAGTTAATTAAGCTGCCTCTGGGAACCCCACAGGTTTCTGACTTGGCTATTTCTGACTTACATCTATACTAATACTAGTTGACCCGGCAAACTTTGTTTTGCCATAAAAACACCAAACATTCATCTACACTACCTACCCTACCCTACCTACCCTACACTACCTACCCTACCTACCCTACCCACCCTACTCTACCTACCCTACCCTACCCACCCTACCCTACCCTACCTACCCTACCCTACCTACATACCTACCCAACCTAACCTACCCTACCTACATACCTACCCAACCTAACCTACCCTACTTACCCTACCCTACCCTAAACGAGATAAAAATGTATCCTATGTCCTTCTCCTGGTTCTTAGCTACCTCCCAACGAATTTTCAGCCAAATCGGTTCAGCCGTTCTTGAGTTATAAATAGTGTAACTAACACGACTTTCTTTTATATATATAGATTAGATTTATTTTTGTGTAAATTTATTCCCATTTTTATTTTTATTGTACTAACATAGTTTATAAGATTGCTGATACTAACTTTTCTATGGACTATGTAATTGTCTGAGAATAAACATTTTTTTTTTTCTTTTTATAAAGTGGTAAAGTTTTTGAGTTAGTGACGTTGTAGGGGGTAATCTCTGGATCTACTGAACCGATTTTGAACATTTTTTCACCAGTAGAAAGCTACATTATTTCTGAGTGTCATAGGCTATAATATATTTTCAAAAAAAAATTAGATGCTTATGAAAATTGCAATAATGTAACCCAAAGTAGCAAAATGATGCCTATAAAATTCATTCTTTGACGTGCGCTGAAAAAAATATTGATGATACATAAAAATTATTAGGTAGGTAGGGTAGGGTCGGTAGGATAGGCAGGGTAGGTAGGATAAGCAGGGTAGGTAGGGAACATGGGTATGCGGTGGGTGGGTAGGTAGTTAGCCAGTTGATGGGAGCGTTGCTGCAGGAGTCAGCTAGTTAACTATAAGTCCAGGTTGCCTCACGATGTTTTCCTTCACCGTTGCCTGTGATGACCAAGATAAACTTAGAAAGTACATATAAATTTGAAAAAAGTCACCTTGGTACTTGCCCGGTTTTGAATCCACGACTATACTTGACTTGTTTAAATGTCCTCTGTCTTCTAGACATGGCAGAGGGTCCACAGTAGTCTTCCATCACAAATGGTCTTGAGCTACATGCTTCACTTCGCTCCACATCATTCCGATGTTCGTTGCTTTTGCCAGGTTTGACAGGGACAGCCACCATTCATCTTATTTTGTGACTTCAGATCCGCTAAGGATCTAGACAGAAAATATATTTGTCGCAAATAGGAGGGCTACCTCGGTCTTGTGGGCTTTCTCTGTGCGTATGCGTGCACAAAGCAGGTAACTTATGCCGTTTTAGAGATAGTCCTTGGTCCATTAGCAAAGCAGCGGATTCGGCCACCAATCGTTTTGCATTCTCTTTAATTTATAAAAAAATTATATAAACACTTGATTTCAAGCATAATAATATTTATCGAATCTAGCTGTTGATTTTGTTTTGTTTCAAAATAAAACGGATTGTCGATAAATAAGTCAACGACGGTGGTACATCCCTAGAGGAAGACGAATTGTAATGACCTCATTACGCAAATATAAATCTTATGAATAACGAAATACAGCTTTAAATTGAATGCATTTAGTATAGTGAAATCAAGCGGCGGGTAGCGTAATTTGCTTATTAAATGCTATTCCATGTGCGCATTTAACGGAAAATGTAATAAATACTTAATAAGAGTAGTCAATTAACAACTCTATGAACATTAAAATGTGGTTTATTTTCAAATAAGCGACGACTGATATATTTCCTATTTTCAAACTACCAATCACACCAAATGATTTCGTGTTACGAAATACAATTAACCTGTATATGTGTGAGTTTGGGTACGCTGGTTCCGATACTAATGAAGCGCTACACGATTTCTACTGTCTTCTCTGTTCTGTGGCGTAGTACGACCGCTGCTTCTAGCGACGAGTTAAGGCGATATCACACTTACGTGTCGTGGCGTGGCGTGGCGCGGGGTCCACCAATCAAACGACTCTGTTTCAGCCTACGTCATAACACAACGAGTTTTGTAGCCAATCAACTGCGTCAGAAGGCGCCACTCCACGCTACGTCTTTAGTGTGTGCAGGTGTTTTTGTGTGTGAGTTATACGGTGCATGGGTAAATACACGCTGTGTTTGATGAGATAAGGTTTATAATTGATTGTGTAGTACGTTTATTGATTTAAGAAATGCATGTTGCCGTGTGGTACGGGCAAAACTGGAGACACAGGATTCAGAAAAAATTACGTCTACTGAGCATATCTCCTTGTTTATTTTATCTATGAATTTAACCCTTCGGGTCAGTTGCCGCGATCGCTAAAAAGATGTCAGTTGTGCAAAGAAAGCTACCTTTAAGACGACGACTAACGCCAACGACCTTGAGGGAACAAAACGCGCCCTCGTCACACACACACTCGCGCGACCCAAAATTTAATAGTTTTTTGACTTTCCTTGTTATTCTATGACTTAAAAAAAAAGGCTCAGATCAAAATGTAGATAATTAAATTGTCTTTGAGATGGTGTCGATTGCATTAAAATACGCCCAGCGGTTTTGGTGCGATTGTCGTGTTTTTGTCCGTTTTAGACATAACTTTACAAATTAATTATACTATGTTATACGAATAAAACTCAAAATTTTCTTAGATCAAGTTATTAAGAAAATGGTCTAAGGTAACATATATGTTTTCCAAAAAATTACGAGTAGCCGTTTAGACGTGATTCTCATTATAAAATCAGCTACTCAAGGGAATCGGCGCCTTAAATGGGAGAAGGACCCATAAAATGCAGGTGTTATATTTATTAAACTAAAATCTAACTTTCCCTTATTTGCAGTAACCACAGAAGACATGGAAACAGACAGTACAACGTCCTCCAACTCTCTACCACCTCACTTACTATCCCGCATAGACCTACAAGATTTAGAACCGGACTTCATACAGGACTGGAACGAACACGTCGCCAGCTTGGCTAAGGATACTAAAGTGATTGATTGTCTTGAGAAGATGTGTTATTATACTGTCAATGAGCAGATTTTCAGGAATGTGCTGGTGAGTTGAGATTATTTTATTAATTTATTTATATACACTTTATTGTACACCTTAATAAACAAGAAAAAAATAAACTTAATACTATAATATACAATGGGCGGCCTTATCGCATTCCGCGATCACTTCCAGGCAACCTGGACCCTGGTATTTTTTACCCGGCTGCAAGGAAAGGGTTATGTGTTTCGCGCGTATCTTGTATGTATGTATGTAATTAAGACATCGTTAGATAAGTCTTGACCGCCCAAGTGTTCTTAGATAGGTGAAGTTAAAAAAAAACAAACATGGCGGGTTTTGGGCGCCATATTGTGCGGGTCCCAATTTTTTTTTTCTTCCATATCCGTCGTGTGGGGTATCAAAATGAAGGGTTTCAAGAGCTGATTACAAATATACATACCACTTATATGTTTAAAAGTAATACGCATAAAAATATAATAACTAAAAAGTTGTAAATAAAATAAGTTAATTTAAAAAACAAAAACCCGACTGCTTAAGAAGCGAACTAAAAAGCTGTAAACAAGAAAAAATCATGCTGTGCAGTCGAAGGATCAGGCGGTTAGCCAGTTCGCGAATATGTATCCTCCGACTGCACAGCATGATTTTTTCTTGTTTAAAGCTTTTTAGTTCGCTTCTTAAGCAGTCGGGTTTTTGTTTTTTAAATTAACTTTTTAGCCATTTTTAGCAGCATTTTACTATGTGAAATTGCCATGCTATTTTTTTCTAAAGGATTAAAAGCAGGGTTGATATGATTTAAATCACTTGATTTAAATCAGTGATTTAAATCGCGATTAAAATCAAATGATTTTTTTAAAAAAAACAGTGACCAAATCAGCCAAAAATTATTACTTTGGCGCACAGAAAAAGAAATAGATTAGGCACCGAGAAAGCAGCCAAATTAGTCTTCCTTTTAAAAAAACTAAATTCGAAAAAAAAATAAGGCTAATAAAAATATCTATGAATATAAATAAAATAAGTGACTGCGACTGCGGTAAAACCCAAATGGCTGTATGTTCTTACTAATTTAAAGTCTTATTTTATTTTCCTTGTTCATATTTGATAAATATGACAAAAATTTGTGTGATTAAAAAAATATTGGATTTGAGAAGAACTTTTTATAATTTCATAATATTTTTTTAAAGTAATACTTATGTTTTTTTGTTAATTTTATTAATAATTAAAACTAACCAAATATTATGTTTTTTTTAAATAAATAACTGACTTCCAAATTAAAAAAGATCAGAAAGTAAATAAAACAAAAAAATCCGATTTAAATCAAATTAATCCGATCTTTTTGATTTTTTTAAATTAATCTTGATTTTTATCAACCCTGATTAAAAGAGTCAACAAGGAACCCTTATAGTTTCGCCATGTCCGTCTGTCCGTCCGTCCGCAGTAAGCTCTTACTACTAGAAAGTTATAATTTGACATGGATATACATGTTAATCACGCCGAGAAAGTGGAAAAATAAAAAAATAAATTTTTTTTTAGCTTACCTCCTATACACGTAAAGTGGGGATGTTTTTTGATGTGGATCGTTGGATAGGCCATTAAAAAATATTACGGGTCTGTGAAAACTATTTTTAGATTAAGGGATTCGTTTGCGAAAAAGATTTAAGCAAATTTTTTTTAAGAATCAAGTGTCTCCCTCCCGTCCCCCTCCTGCGTCGCGGCAGTAGTATATATAACGAAATTAAAAGGAAAACTATCATAGCTAAGTAGGTAGGGGTATTTTTTTTTTCTTCTAAATCCATCGTGTGGTGTATCAAAATAAAGGGTTTTAAGAGGTGATTACAAAAACATATAACACTTATATGTTTAAATGTACCTAACTCTAAAAGAAAAACTAAAAAAGGTGTAAATAAAAAATTATTTAAAAATAACAAAAATCCCGACTGCTTAGAAAGCGAACTTAAAAGACGTAAATAAGAAGAAAATCATGCTGTGCAGTCGGAGGATAAATCTGGTTTTGGTCAGCCAGCTCGCGCATATGTATCCTCCGACTGCACAGCATGATTTTCTTCTTGTTTACGTCTTTTTAGTTCGCTTTCTAAGCAGTCGGGTTAATTGTTTCTTTTAAAAAAATTATCGACTTTTAAAGTCCAGAATTAACTTTCATAAATAATTTCTACAATTTTTACTACAGAACTATTTTCTAATATGCGGTTAGTACAGCCTTTTTTAACCAGCACCATTTCTCTTTGCAGTTCGAGCTAGTATCAAAACTATCCAGCGACAACCCCTTCATAGATGAAACCGATCTATCATCAGTCATAGACAAGACTGTTGCTCCAGAGCATAGAGTGAAGCTGCTGCAGTCATTGTCTATTCTCGAGTTGTCTCTGGTCATTGCTATGAAACATGGTATGGAGATATTTGATGGACAGCCTATGAATTTTGAAATGGTGTTGCATAGGTGAGTTAATATAATCCTATCCTACTTCCAACTATATCACACTAAAATTATGAAGGCGAAAGTTTGTGAGTGTGTGTGTGCGTTTTTATGTTCGTTACTTCTTCACGCTCAAACGGCTGGATGGATCTGGATGAAATTTGGCACAGAGATAGATTATAGTCAGGAATAGCACATAGGATACTTTTTATCCCGGGAATATGTTTCCTCGGGATAATTTTCGGCATTCCCGCGGGCGAAGCCGCTGGCAGATGCTAGTAATTTTATAAGTCACAGTAATACCAAAGTCAGACGAGTACGAGACAGGTACGACTCGACATTGTGACAGCGATGGGACGACATTTTTGCATAGAAAGAACAATGGCTGGTGCCCATACATTGTTTTAGCTGAGATAAAAGAATCGTTCGAGTCTTCATACCTTGACACGAACGTTGTCACACGTTGCTCGTGTGGCACTATTACAAAAAGAAATTGATTCCATAGGTGTGCTTCACTCTTTATTTTGGTGAAATTTACCTTGATTTAACCTCATAAATCAAGGTAAATTTCACCAACCGTATGGTGTATGGTACTGTAAGGGAAACACCAGAGAATGGGCAGCAGCGTTCTCTGTGCGCTTTAAAAAAAACTGCGATCGCCTGTCAAAATGAAAAGCACTAAAAAAAAACGGCCCCGAGTGCCCGGCAGCCCGTCAACCCCCGACTACGGTAGCGGTCGAGGCGATGGCGTGGCAAGGGGTGCGAAGAATCCCCGGAGTGGACCCGGCTACCCCAATAAACACCGACGACTGGACCTGGCAACGTATAACACGCGAACACTCCGGACAGACGAGAAAATAGCCGAACTCGAGGAAGAATTGAGCAGGTTACGATGGAGTATTATAGGATTAACTGAAGTCCGAAGAGAGGGGGAGAACTCGATAATCCTCAAATCCGGTAAACTGCTCTATTTCCGAGAGGGTGACCGGCAGTCCCAGGGTGGTGTCGGGTTTATCGTCCACAAGTCCCTTGTGAACAACGTGGTGAAGATCGAGAGTGTGTCGACCAGGGTGGCTTACCTTATACTCAGAATTTCCTCAAGATATTCGCTGAAGGTCATACAGATCTACGCCCCAACCTCGGCACACCCCGACGACGAGGTAGAGACCATGTATGAGGATATCTCCAGAGCCATGCATGGTTTCAAAACTCACTTCACCGTTGTCACGGGGGACTTCAACGCGAAACTGGGTAAACGAGACGAGGATGAGCTGCAAGTGGGGCAATTTGGAGTTGTACGTCGGAACCACCGGGGTCACCTACTGGCCAGTTTTATGGAGAAGGAGGGCCTCTATATGATGAACTCCTTCTTCAAAAAGCGTGAACACAGGAAGTGGACCTGGCAGAGTCCCGATGGTGCAACTAAAAATGAGATCGACTTCATCATGTCAAGCAAGAAGCAAATGTTCAATGATGTCTCTGTGATCAATTCGGTGAAAACCGGGAGCAATCACCGCATGGTAAGAGGCGCATTGAACATTAATATTAATCTTGAAAGGTCTCGACTGATGAAGTCCACGCTCCGTCCAGCACAAATCCAAGCCCAAAACACCGAGAGCTTTCAGCTCGAACTCCAGAATCGTTTCGAGTGCATAGGGAGCTTCGTGGACGAATACAGCGATGGGTTCGTGGAAGCTGTCCATACGGTCGGGTCTAAGTTTTTCAAGACCCGTCGTACAGATGGAATCAAAAAGCTCTCTGATCCTACTCTGAAGCTTATGAAGGAGAGGCGTGAGATGATCCTGCAGTCTTCAGATGAGGCGTGCAAATACCGGCAGCTCAATAGACAGATCCCTAAATCCTTGAAAAGAGACCTCCGCCGCTTTAATACCGAGCGTATTAAAGACGCGATTGAGCGAAATAAAGGCTCCAAGGTATTTATTTATTTATTTAACCATTTATGCACACACACATAATATACAGACAAGAAGAAGAAATAGAACAATAGGTACATAGGTAATGCTTATTTCTATAGAAATCTCTTCCAGCATACCTGCGAAAGGAAAGATGAAAAAAAGAGATATAGACATAGTGTGTAGAGTTGAAAAATAATAAACATAAAACGATTCATAACTAAGTAATAACTAATAAACAATACCGATAACAAATAAATATATCATAACAATTTAAACAAACAAATTTGTAAAATAAATATTAAAACAATAAATACTAATACCTATCTATATATATATATATATATATATATAAAATAATAATACATAAATAAATATGCAACTATGACGGAATGGAAAGATAGTGGTCTTTCACTCTTCTTTTAAAAACTGCAAGAGTTTTGCAGTCCCTAATGTCAGGCGGTATTTTCAAGGAATCTGGCTATTGGGCAAAGCCAGCTCACGAAGCTGAAGACCGACAATCGTAGGATCGTATCCGCCAAACCGGAGCTTCTGAGGGAGATCGAGACATTCTATGGGCAGTTCTACACATCAGTCAGCAAGCCCATTGCGAATCTAGCAAACGACCCAAGAGCTAGATTGACCCGACACTATACCGAAGATATCCCGGACGTCAGCCTGTATGAGATTAGGATGGCTCTGAATCAACTTAAAAACAACAAGGCAAAGAAAGAAAGAAAGAAAACATTTTTATTTGTGACCCGCACAGGAGACACGAGATAAGAAAAACACAAACAATAATAAAAAAAATAAAAATAAATAAACCCGTGCGAGACCAAAAAGGCGAACTCTTGAAGGCGGGCGGAAAACCGGTCCTTAAGGCCCTTCAGAAGCTGTTTGATTCCGTCATACTCGAGGGCAAAACGCCAAAGGCATGGTGCAGGGGTGTGGTGGTACTCTTCTTCAAGAAGGTCGACAATACCCGGCTGAAGAACTATAGGCCCATCTCACTTCTTAGCCATGTCTACAAGTTGTTTTCAAGAGTCATCACGAATCGTCTCGCGCGCAGGTTTGACGATTTCCAGCCTCCCGAACAAGCCAGACTCCGAAAAGGCTTTAGCACCATAGACCACATACATACGCTGCGGCAAGTTATACAGAAGACCGAACTGTATAACCTGCCTCTCTGTTTAGCATTTGTGGACTACGAGAAAGCCTTCGATTCGATCGAGACTTGGGCTGTACTGCAGTCTCTCCAACGGTGCCAGATCGACTACCGGTACATAGGTACGGAGGTGTTGAAGTGTTTGTACAAAAACGCCACCATGTCAGTCCGTCTTCAGGATCAGACTTCGAAACCAATCCTTCTCCAGCGTGGCGTGAGACAGGGAGACGTCATTTCTTCGAAACTGTTCACTGCTGCGCTGGAGGATGTATTCAAGGTTCTGGACTGAAGGGGCCTAGGTAGGCATCAACGTTAATGGCGAGTACATCACTCACCTTCGGTTAGCCGACGACATAGTGGTCATGGACCTTGAGGCTCTCCATGAGACCATGGAGAGCCTCAGTACAATGCTCGATGACCTCAGTAGAGCTTCCGAAAGAGTGGGTCTTAAAATGAACATGGATAAAACCAAGATCATGGTAAATGACCATGTAACACCCACTCCTATCAAGATCGGAGACTCTACACTCGAAGTTGTTTATGACTATGTCTACCTGGGACAAACGATCCAGTTGGGTGGGTCAACTTCGAGAAAGAGGTCAACCGTCGAATCCGACTCGGCACGGCAGCGTTCGGGAAGTTGCGCGATATCTTCTCGTCCAACTTACCACAGTGTCTCAAGACGAAAGTCTATGGCCAGTGTGTGTTGCCAGTGATGACATATGGAGATCTGAGACGTGGTCGCTTACAATGGGCCTCATCACTCGTTCACAACGCAACACAAATTTTTAACACTCACACGTGCTCTCACTCAAAGGGCAATGGAGAGGGCTCGGCATTTCCTTGCGTGATCGAATCAGAAATGTAGAGATCCGTAAGAGAACCAGGGTTACCGACTTAGCCCGAAGAATTGCCAAACTTAAGTGGCAGTGGGCAGGGCACATTGCTCGCAGAACGGATGGCCGATGGGGCAGAAAGGTTCTGGAATGGCGACCGCGAACCGGAAGACGTTGCGTTGGATGGCCTCCCACCAGGTGGACCGATGACCTGGTGAAGGTTGCGGGAATCCGCTGGTTGCGGGACGCACGGGACCGGTCAAAGTGGCGACGCTTGAGGGAAGCCTATGTCCAGCAGTGGACGACTTTCGGCTGATATGATGATGATGAGGAACCTCATAAATCAAGCAAGAGGCCCAAAAATATTAAAAACAACAATTTATGAATTGATAATTCAAAGTTAGAACTTGCCAGATACTATTTCAGCATGAGAATTTCTCATCAAACTTTCAAACATTAGTATTAAAGAAGATTTCGATAAATACAATATCATAATATTCATATAATAGTAATAACTTTAAATTCACAATTCAAAAACTGCCTCGAAAGTCCGAGTCCGTACAATAAAACAAAACGCTTGTCCACAGATACACAAAATTCGCCAACTCGAACTCCTCAACGCAGACTGTCCCTCGACCAGTCATCTTAAAAGCCTTCGAACACCTCCAAGAGCTAGAAATCATCATGCCAGTACGAACCACAGATTCCATATACAATAGTGCTGATACTACAGCCAGTAGAGTACAAAAAGAGTATAAATTATACACTCTAGCCGTACCCAATGAAGATATAAGCGATGCTGTGAAGACTTTTAAAGCATTGCCAACTGAAATTAATCATTGGTTCAATAATTCAGTTGTTTGATTTTTTTGCATGGCAACACTAGGTTTGTGTTGGTAACACTTTTCAAAGCATTTGTTTAATTATCTGTGTCGTCCCTATGCAGGGCCAAGGCACAGAATAAATAATAGTACAAGTACAGAAGAGTCACTTCACGCAACAATTTATGGAAATACAGACCCATGCTAGTAAGTAACAAAGTGCAATTCACTAGCGGGGTGCCAACTGAAAATCAGCGCTGGGTGTCTGACGCCCAGCAAATGCTGAGTTGGTAACCCTTTCGGTATGGGCACGCCCGGCGCAATAATTTTACTATTTACTTTTTACTTTTTTTACTATTCTTCTCTGTTACTTTGTGATTGTTGTTGTTGTGTCTATGTCGAATAAATGTTTTCTATTCTATAATCCACCACGCGGGCCCAGTGCGGGTTGGTGGATGTCACATGTCTTCGAAGTTTTGGTTCTAGGACATGCCTCACGATGTTTTCCTTCTCATAGCATATACTATGCAGATATATTTTATTCTGCCTTATTCTTGTAAGTTTCGTTTTAGTGTTTTTTCCTGAAATTATTTGCACTGTATAACGCCTTAAACCTGTAAAGTTTATACATGTAAACTTAAATGAATAAATAACTGGCGGAAAGTGTGCAAAATTGTAAGAGGTTCAATGTGTGCCGGTCACATTGAAACAAGTGTTACCAACACAAAAATGATCCGTTGTTTATTTATTTATATTGTTGTGTGAATGTTTAGTTTGTCGCTTAATTATTAAAATCGTCATTATTTTATAAAATTTATTTTATTTTAACTGAGGCCTCCCTGCCTTTGCCCTGCAGTAAGACAGAATAGGCTGCAAATCTATACTAATATTATAAAGCTGAAGAGTTTGTTTGTTTGTACGCGCTAATCTCAGGAACTACTGAGTGGAATTGAAAAATTATTTTTGTGTTGGATAGTCCATTTATCGAGGAAAGTTATAGCTGTATAACATCACGCTACGACTAATAGGAGCCGAGCATAAATGAAAAATGTTGCAAAACCGGGCAAAATTGTTCCTTTTTGACAGCTTTCGTTGCGTGCGCTGCGTAAGCGGTTAAAGTTACGCAACATTCATGTATGTAGGATAGGTAGGTAGCCAGTTGACGGGAGCGAAGCCGCATGGGACAGCTAGTAATAAATAAACCTAATTATCTATGCTGAAATGTCGTTAGAAATTTAAATAATTATTTACTTGGCATTTTTTGTAATTTCAACCGATTTTGAGTTCTATTCCGTACATATAAGTACCCTTTATGTATAATTCCTATCTACCACACAAACACATACACTTTCCACACTTAATTTACCATTTTTCACTACCTTGTCTATTATGTAACACATTGCCTAAGAAATTCGTTTCGAAATATAAACACAATATTATAAAATACTGATAAAATAAAAATGAACAAAATTACATAATAACATGTAACTCCATACAAAAGTAATTTCGTAAAGAAATGACTTGTATGGAGTTTTGATATCATTATGTAACTGGCAGAATGATACTGAACCTGTAACCTCTCTTAAAAGTGCGCGTTGATTGTGTGTATATAGTCTGTGGTTTTTAGTCTAATCGTTTCTAATAAATTGTTGTTGGAATTTAATTAAGTAAGCTCATCAGGTAGTGTAAAATGAATCGTTCGTGTCTCGCATCCTCCTTGTGTCGTATTCCTCAGTATTGAGGGTCGTGACCTCCCTTCTGCATTACCTTCTCTCGAATGGTCTTTCTCCATCTGTTTCTGTCTCTGGCGGTGTGGAGGGCGTTGTAAACTGTAGAGCCAAGAGTGGTGCGGATCTGTTCAGACCAACGTATTGGGCTGAGTCCACGAGGCCTTTTCCCGTCTACTTTGCCGGTCACGATGAGCCTCTCGAGGTTGCTACCGTCTTTCCTTGCAATGTGGCCGAAGTATTCTAGAACTCTGCGCAGACACTCGGATGACAGCCGCGAGGAGATTTTTTAGAGAGTTCTCGCAATATGGAGACCTTAGTCCGAAATGCTGTCCAGGGGATTGGAGCATCTTTCTCCAGCACCACATCTCAAAGGCGTCGATGCGTTTGCGGTCTGCAGCTTTCAGTGTCCAAGTCTCAGCGCCATACGAAAAGATCGAAAAGACTAAAGTCCGTACCAGTTTGGTTTTGGTTTTTACGGAAATGTTGCGATCTCTCCAGATTTTTCCAAGCTGAGACATGGCGCTCTTAGCCATGCCAATTCTCCTGTGCACTTCCTTCTCGCATGAACCATCGTTACAAATGCTGGAACCCAGGTAGGTAAAGACGTCTACTGTTTCTAGGCCCAACGCGCCAGTGAGCTCCAACTTCCCAGATCTATCCACCACCATGACCTTGGTTTTGTCCCTGTTTACGTGTCTCGCATAGAAAGGCTTTATTTTTACACTCGTATTTACGTAACTTCATCGCTCGTGTTAAAATCTCGACTTTTTCGACACCAAATTTACTATTACATCATACACACACATTCCTCTATTTCACTATTCTTATTATCACACATACCCACATATATCCAAAGGTACCTCACATCTTCAAACTGACCAACAAACCCTAGCACTCTAATGGTACATCACATCACATCATCAGCCTATTAATGTTCCCACTGCTGGGACACAGGCCTCCTCTCTGTGAGATGGAATGGGCCGTAATCCACCACGCGGGCCCAGTGCGGGTTGGTGGATGTCACATGTCTTCGAATTTTTGGTTCTAGGACATGCCAGTTTTCTCACGATGTTATCCTCCACCGTTTTGAGAGCAATACTAAGATAATAGTAGTTTATGCAATGGATGTATAATAGGGGTTATTAAAACACGAGCGTTGGTTTATCACATGAGGCGAAGCCGAATGTAAGCCATTGCATACACTACTTTATCTTCACTCATAAAGTTGCAATAAAACAAAAGTGTAAACGGAGAAAATATTTGGTATGGCGGGCAATTTAGATTATCATTGCACAAGACTGCGCAGCGCGCGCCTCCTTAGACAATGACAGTACTTCAATGAGCCCGTAAGCGTCAATAAATTAAAATGTAAAATTGTGCTATAAAAATTAAAAAGTTATTTTACAATGCATGTCCTCGAAAAGAGCGTTTTCCAAGCAGTCAAACTGTGCGGAAAGTGTCACTTTTTTTAACTAGTGTTTTTTACTTTTCTGTATTTTTTTAATTTTTAACTCCAACGTCAGCCCGACGCATAGAGTTTTTATTATTTGAGAAAAGTTTTAAAAATAGTTTAGTACAGATAATCATTCATATAAAAGGTAAAATAAAACTAATACTTCATTAAAGGCGTTTTTAATTACTCTAGATTTAGATTTTGATCAATAAATTATTAATTTTAAATATTCATTAAATATGTTTGGCAGAACGTATATTTTACTCGTGCCTTTTTGCGTTACGACGTGACAGCTATTTGCACATGCGCAGTAGATATGCCCGAGGAACTTTTAGTTAATCTGTGGATATGCTGACTTGCTGAGCGCGCTTGAATAAGCCCGCCATTTTATTATTTTTTGTTTGGTTCAGATATATTTTTTTATTTCCTCGCAAAATGCATAGTAAAATGTTGTATGATACACGTACGTAAGATGATTTCCGACTCGTGTCGGAAAAATGCCACTCATCGGAAATCATCTACCTTTCGCACTTGTAGCATAATAGTTATTTTCATCACACCTATTCGAAAAACGACAATTGTCTATAGAGGATAGCGGGAGCCAAATCCAATTTTGCGCCCGTAGGAGTTTGAGCATTCTCTTTTCTGATTGGTTCGCTTCGTGCATCTGATAGATTTGCGTAGTTGGGTTGGAGGCGCTCGCGTGAAGGTCTTATGTAAAAAAAAATATCACTAACTAACATTCAATTATCTATGGTGATAAACTCATTTTTGTGATTGGTTAGTAAGGAGTTAGTATTATAGTTACTCTTTGTTGATAAGTATGTGAAGTTAACCAAATAGGTCAAACGCATATGTTCGAATAAGTTACTGGCTGGTTCTAAGTTATGGCGGCAATGTGCTTTAAAAAAACTGTAGTTCCTTCTTTAAATTTATTTTTTCTCGGCAATATTTCACACTAGGCTTCGCCATAGAGGAAATACTAGTTTCGAGTAGGTAGGTACTCGTAGCTTTTTATTTTTCTCTTAGGTAGTGATGAAAAATAGTGTGTATCACTCGGGGACAAAATATTTTGTTCACGGGCGGCGTATATTAAATTCCTCGCTAAGCTCAGGATTCTACGTTTAGAATCCCTCGCTACGCTCGTGATTCTACTATAGAATCCTTCGCTTAGCTCTGAATTCAAAATAACGCCCTGGAAGAACAAAATATTACCTACTTTGTCCCCTTGTAACACAAATAACTATTGTGTTACAAGGGGACAAAGTAATATTTTGTTAAAAACTTTATGGCGATGCCTAGTGTGAAAAATTTCCGTTAACTACAGTTTTTTTAAAACAGATTGCCACCATAACTTAGAACCAGCCAGTAACTTATTCAAACATATGCGTTCGATCTATTTGGTTAACTTCACATACTTATCAACAAAGAGTAAGTATAATACTAACTCCTTACTAACCAATCACAAAAATTAGTTTATCACCATAGAGAATTGAATGTTAGTTAGTGATAATTTTTTTTTAATTAGACCTTCATGCGAGCGCCTCCAACCCAACTACGCAAATCTACCAGAAGCACGAAGCGGACCAATCAGAAAAGAGAAAGCTCAAACTCCTACGGGCGCAAAATTGGATTTGGCTCCCGCTATCCCCTAAAGACAATTGTCGTTTTTCAAATAGGTGTGATGAAATAGTTATTTGTGTTACAAGGGGACAAAGTAATATTTTGTTCTTCCAGGGCGTTATTTTGAATTCAGAGCTAAGCGAATGATTCTATAGTAGAATCACGAGCGTAGCGAGGGATTCTAACGTAGAATCCTGAGCTTAGCGAGGAATTCAATATACGCCGCCCGAGAACAAAATATTTTGTCCCCGAGTGATACACACTATTTTTCATCACTACCTAAGAGAAAAATATAATGCTACGAGTACCTACATACTCGAATCTAGTATTTCTTCTATGGCGAAGCCTAGTGTGAAAAATTTCCGAGAAAAAATAAATTTAAAGAAAGAACTACAGTTTTTTTAAAGCACATTGCCACCATAACTTAGAACCAGCCAGTAACTTATTCAAACATATTTAGTTAGTGATATTTTTTTTTACATTAGACCTTCACGCGAGCGCCTCCAACCCAACTACGCAAATCTATCATAAGCACGAAGCGGACCAATCAGAAAAGAGAAAGCTCAAACTCCTACGGGCGCAAAATTGGATTTGGCTCCCGCTATCCTCTATAGACAATTGTCGTTTTTCGAATAGGTGTGATGAAAATAACTATTATGATGCAGTTGTTTAAAAATCGAAGGCAAATGTTGCACTGTAATGGTTCTTTTTTAATTTTACCTATCCACGAATATAAAGTACGTGTTTATACAATATTTTTTTGAGTTCATATTTGGAACATTACGTTGTGAGTGTAGATAAAATTATATAATGGATATAGATATAATTTGATTTTTGCCATCCTGTATGGACGAATTACATTCAGGATGGAAAAAAGCAATGGGCCTTGAAGGCAAACCATTTTTTCCTTAAGGACGCTGTTACATTTTCGACGAACTCAAATTTAGGTATCAAGTCGCACACAGCAACATTACGCGTACGCACTCATTGAAACTACTGAGCGCTCGATTTTATACATCAGTGAAATAATATTGATCCTTGATATTATTTTTTCGTTTTATTGAAGTTGATTCAGGAAGGTTACTTGGCACTTTGGAAATGCATTTGGTAACTGTTACAAACCGTCGTCGTAAAAAGTAGGTTATTATTTTCAACCGACTTAAAAAAAAAAAGTTAATTAAAAAAATCAAAAATCCCGACTGCTTAAAAAGCGAACTAAAAAGATGTAAACAAGAAGAAAATCATGCTGTGCAGTCGGAGGATACATGTTCGCGAGCTGGCTGACCAAAACCAGATGTATCCTCCGACTGCACAGCATGATTTTCTTCTTGTTTACATCTTTTTAGTTCGCTTTTTAAGCAGTCGGGTTTTTTGATTTTTTTAATTAACTTTTTTTATTTATAACTTTTTAGTTATCTTTTTTTAGAATTAGTTACATTTTAACATATAAGTGTTATATATTTTTGAAATCAGCTCTTAAAGCCCTTTATTTTGATACCCCACACGATAGGTTCGGAAGAAAAAAAATAATTTCTCCCCCACAATATGGCGCCCAAAATCCGCCATTTTTCTATTTTCCAATTTTAATGTAACCTATGACAATCGCAAGATTAAGACGAATCGATTGACGTATGAATCATTAAAATCGGTCAACGCGTTTGGTCTCTGGAACGCCACATAGGAACAAACATACATACATACATACATACATACATACATACATACATACATACATACATACATACATACATACATACATACATACATAGACTGATAAACACATTACCCTCCTTCGGCAGTCGGGTAAAAAAGGAGGTGCTCTATCTATTCGACCCGTATGTATCTGCGATTGTCTTAAAAATTACTGATCCGATATTCATCGGGTTTTCGTCGATAAATGTATGTGTTTTCAGGGAAGGTTTTATTGTATAGGTAATATATTAGGATCTGATAAAGATCTTCGGAGATATACAATGGAACTCTTCAATAACAAGCAGCAAATGATCTGCGATTACTTTGATCGTATGTTTATGTATTGGTTTCACCATACCATAATATAACATCACGCTTGTACGGTTTTAGGGGATAAACAGTAGTATACTAAACTAATTTTCTTTTCGGAAGTCGGTGTCGGTACCTATTGTTTTTCGACACAGGGAAGTTATTATTTTTTAACCGACTTACCAAAAAGGAGGAGGTTCTATGTTCGACTTTATGTATGTTTTTTTTTTATGTACCTATGTTATCCGATATCTCCGTCAATTGTGGATCGATATTGAAAATTCTTTTTTTGTTTGAAAGAATATGTTCCGAAAGTGGTCCCATTTTAATTTCGTGAAGATCTGATGAAGAACTTCGGAGCTATACAACAGAACTCTTCAATAAATAACGGCAAATCTCTCGGGATTGCTGCAATCGCATGTGAGTTCATTTCGTTCATTCCATTTCGTAACATAACATCACGCCAGTACGCTCTAAAGGGGTACGCAGATATGTACAGTTCACCTTACACCGGTACACTCTCATTTCACCGGTTATGTTCAGTTTCATGGTAGTCGAGTAATATATTCTATAACTATAATTGCCTATTAGGTAGGTAACAACTAAAAAGTGAAAAATAAAAAAACTTTTTTGCAAAAATATACTAACGACTTCCAAATAACAAAACTACAAAGTGAAAAATAGCTTGATTTTAGAAGTCGGTGTCCATAACGCAAAAAAATGGTACCTACCAAAGGCACCGACTTCCAAAACTAAAGTTATTTTTCACTTTGTAGTTTTGTTATTTGGAAGTCGGTAGTATTTTGTGGCAAAAAAGATTTTATATTTTATCTCTTTTTAGTTTAAAAAAACTAGTTTTCACTTTGTTTTAATAAGTAGGTGTTTTTTAAAAACGCCACGTGAGATAAGTATGTACCTAAAACGAAATAATTGCCGATCACAAAGATTAAAATATTACTTGAACATTTTGCATTACATGGATTATTATAGTTTTCTGGGGAAATTCTTGCCTACGGGAACAGGTATTCAAGGCCCAAAAACGTTGTTTAAGATCGATGTTAAATATGAAAATGACTGAAAGTTGTGTTCCAGTGTTTAAGTCCCTAAAGCTGTTAACATTTCCGGCAATGTATATTTTAGAAATGGCAATTTTTGTTAAACGTAATATGCATCTATTTACTACAGTTTCGCAAACTAGTAAGAGACCAATCAGAAGCCAGTACAAAAACCTTTTACTAGTTGAGAGTTGCAATACTGCTTTATTTAAAAAAAATGTTATTGGTATGGGACCTACAATATATAACAAAATACCTGACATAATAAAAGATAACACGATACCTACGTAATTTTAAAAAGAAGTTAACAGCATTATTGATTGAAAAGTGTTACTACTCGATTAACGATTTTCTAAATGACAATGACATTTGACATACTAATGTAAATTTCTAATTTATTTTAATGATAACATGTTTTATGAAATTTAACGACATACCAACATATTTAATTGTATATGTTTTGAACTGTAATTCGTAATTTTGTATTTTTGAGACTAGTTTTTTGATTATCTACTCGTTTTACTTAATTCATGTTTGCATGCCTAATCTGGTAGATTGTACAAGGATCACAATTGTTTTTTTACACCTTATGTTATGTACCTACAATCTCTGCAAATAAAATAAACTTTACTTTACTTTACTTTACTTTACTTTATGGAACATATAAAATATTATTATCTAAAATTTTTTGGAGCATTACATAATATGCAGCATGCTATGTTCCGTATGGTGACGGACGTAAAGAATTTCACCATCCCATATCTTCCCGTGGGTGTCGTAAGAGGCGACTAAGGGACACACCAGAGAATGGGCAGCAGCGTTCTCTGTGCACTTTATCAACAAACTGCGATCGCCAACCCGCCTGCCAAGCGTGGCGATTATGGCAAAACCCCCCAATCCTAATGATCAGCACACAGAAAAAACGGCCCCGAGTGCCCGGCAGCCCGTCTACCCTCGGCTACGGTAGCGGTCGAGGCGATGGCGTGGCAAGGGGTGCTAAGAATCCCCGGAGTGGACCCGGCTACCCCAATAAACACCGACGCTAATGACATACTATCCAAAAAACATAAAAATGACACCGATGACGAAAAGATGTCAAATATTTCGTCGGCGCCATCTTGTATTTTGGTTTTGACCCCGTATTCGATTTAAGCGACCCCAATATCCATGAAAATGACACCCATGAAGAAAATTTGTCTAATTTTTGTCGTCATCTTGGGTTTTGGTTTTGGCCCCGTATTCGTCATACATACATACAAACCGGTTAAAGTCATAACCCTCCCCCACCCATCCACTTCCAAATTTCACTGCCGACAGCTTAACCTTACCCATCCAAATCCTAACCTTACTAAGAGCTGCTTAATCCCACCCATCCATTTCTGGCATTTTTACTTTATCTCTGCTATAAGACGTTGCTTCGTACCAAATTTCAAGATTCTGTGTTCACGATATGTACCCTGTAGGTTTTGATTCCCTTGCGAGTGTCGAAAAATTGCGGCATAAACGGCTGTATCTTTTGATTGCGTTGGCTTAGAAGTTTTATTATTTCACAGCTTTATGGGACAGTAGACCTGAGTATTTGATATAAATGTCAGGTTGATACCTCCACCCGTTCCTGAGAAAAAGGGTCTTGACAGAGGGACTGACGGACAACAAAGGTATCCTATAAGGGTTTCGTTTTTTCTTTTCGAGGTACGGAACCCTAAAAATTACAAAATTTTGTTTCTGTTATTTTTTTGACTGGCAATATTGTATAGGGAGGATGGTGATCTCATCGTCTGATGTAAAAAACCGTAAATAAATAAAACTAATATTAAAATAATTTGTACTTTTATTATCCATTCTCTATGCTAATAGTGTCTTAACTATTTACGACTAAATAACAATTAAGGTTCTTATGCCAGTTTTCAACATAATAGTAAACACCTATACTTCTATAGGTGTACACACACATAAATACTTCATAAAATATAGTTTGATCTCTGCGTCAGCTGTCAGTATCAATACACAATAGTGCTTGACAGGCTAATATCAAAGTATACGTCAGTTTGACATATGTAGCTGAGATCAAGCTGTATTTTAATAAATATAGATTTAATAAAAGCTCGCTGTAGGATTTTCAACTTTTGGCTCTGATATTGAGCGTTGAAAATTCAATAGCGCGTCTTTTCTTAAGTCATTGAAAACGGACATATAGTGACTAAACAAAAACTAGATATTTCGAAAATAATTACATTTACCTAAGCTATAAAATAAATTTATAAAACTAAATAAATCAATAATACTACATTATTAATAATGTTAGTTTGACTCAAACTTATTGTTATTCAAACAAGAAACCAGTCAAAAACTATATTTACATACATTAAACCCAAAGAAAGATGGCGTCCAAAAGTCAAACCACTACTATACCACAGTACAAATATACAAACAGTATGGAAACTACCTACAATCGCTCGAAACGGCACACTCACACAAACATACGCACCGACGAGACCACTCGGGCATTTCTGCGGGGCTGTCAGTACTGAGCACCGCGACGCGACGAGTGGTCACGTATGTTTTTGTGAGTGTGCCGTTTCGAGCGTTTGTAGGTAGTTTCCATATTGTTTGTATGTTTTTACTGTGACTATACTACCTATACGGGGTGGAATTTCGTAATGCCACCTGAAGGGAAAGTACTCTTAATACGAAGATTTCCGAATATAGCGAGCGTTCACCGCTCGGCTTGATTCGGTAATCTTCGTCCGTCATCGTCGCGCGCGATTTCGTGGCAATGAGGATGTGAACTGCCATTTTTTCACGATAGGTGGCGCATCGTCGCTATGGCTATTGAAAGCTGTCAAATGCATACATTTTATAACCTATAATTCAGTAAATTTTAATTTTCTCGAAATATACCTCTGTGTGCTGTACCAAGATTTACCAACCCCGGTGTTCATTAGTTGTCCAAAGATACAACGCATAAAAAACTGGGAAAAGGCTATACATTTAATACCCTTGTTCCAATATCGGGCGAACAAGGGTATTAAATAGTTTAATTTTTGTTGAGGATCGCTTGAATTCTTTACAATTCCGTATATCAAAATACGTTTGGTGGTTTGTTATAGTTTTATAGTTTTATTGTTTTAGATTTTGAATTTAATTTTATATTATATCTTAAATAATTTATTTTAAAAGTGCCATACCCTCTGTAACAAATATATTTTTATTTATTTTTTCATTTCAGTTTACCATTATGTTTTTATTTTAAAATTGTTTAACCTGATACTGTTTGTAACAAGTATACATTTAGCATTTTGTTACTCGTGTAGATTTTTGCCGTCTGGTTTGCCATAATGTTGGTAAATCCTAAGGTTAACTATATATAAGGATAGTCTCTTTTTATAAGTAGGTATGTCATGTTTTCTTTTGTTTTTCTTTTATATGTTTTAATAAGAATTTATATTTTAGCTTCTAATTAGTTCTAGAATTAGAAAATAATTTATATTTTAGTTTAATTACGCATGCTGTGGCCTCCTATAATTGAGGGAGTGCACTTGTCATTACTTAATATTAATGATACATTGTGTTTTTTTGTGTACATCTTTCGTTGGAGGTCCTGAATAAATAAATAAATAAATACATATTTTTAAGTTATGTTATGTACTTGTCAAAGAAAATCGATTATGTTCTTTGGTAATCTTCGGCGATATAGTGGAGCTATTAGCGTATTGATAAAGTACTACAGCAGGAATGTCATTTGCTTAGACTTCAGAACTAACCTAAAACGTAAAGAATACATTAAAGAAATGTTCTCTCAATTTTTGTAAATTTTCCTACCATGAGTCAGTTAAGAAATAACTCGTTACAACTAAAAAAATTGCCAAATCTAGAACATATCACCGATGAAAAATATTTTATTATATAAAAGTCTGCCTCTTAATAAAATTTGTTTTCTTTCCAGTTATCCTTGCTCCTTATTTCTTTAGTTCGTCTTTCAATTCCCTAAGCTTCCAGGGACAGTACATATTATCAACAATGATGGTAGACCGGTTTAAATACAAAAAATAACAAAAAAAACGAAATGTAAATAAAGCAAAAATGATTTGACAGTAGCCATTGCGCCGCCAGCGACATCTGCGCTCAGCTTTGCGTTCACATCCTCATTGCACCGTGCATTTTGCCAGTGTCTACTGCGCGGTTTATTTAAAAGTTAGAGGATAAGGCCCCGTTTACACTTTGATTAGTAATTAGGCGAGTTCATACATGTTCTGCGAGATTTACAGGGGGGGGGGGGCAGCTGCCCCTCCCTGCCCCCCCCCTGTGTACGCCCATGAATGTAACCCAAAGCCCAAAGTAGCAAAATGGTGCCTATAAAATTCATTCTTTGGCGTGCGCTGAGAAAACTATTGATGATACATAACAATTATTAGGTAGGCAGATACGCACGGTTGGCGCAGTGGTTGAGCGATTGACTGCTGCGCTGCGTGTCGCGGGTTCGATTCCCGCACGGTACAAATATTTGTATGACCTACAGATAATTGTGCCGGCTCTGGGAGTTGTGTATGTGAGTTTATATGTTTGTAAACGCACCCACGATACAGGAAGAAATTCCTAGTGGGGCAACGTTTTTAAAAAAAAAAAAAAAAAAAAAAAAGATAGGGGTAGGGTAGGTAGGGTAGGCAGGGTAGCCAGTTGACGGAAGCGAAGCCCCGGGGGGTCAGCTAGTTACTCATATAAGGATACAGATGGATCTTTGAGTAAAAGTGTTTTAATTTTATGAGAACTTGCCTATTAATTGTAGAATAAAAGACACTCTGTTCATCTAGTTTATATTTTATTATATCTAAAGTTACATCGGCAGCCATTACAATCGCGCAGGGTCGGAAAAAGGAAGAGAGCTGTCATAGACAACTTGACATCTGTCATCACAGTTAATAAAAGTAATTCAACACTCCCTCTCAATTTTAAGTTACAACAATCATTTATATTAAACTTTAACAGTTTTTAACTTGAAATTGCTACACAAAATAAATAGTAGTTTTATTTAACAATAGTATGGTAACACCACCAAGTGACGTTTAAGACGTCTGACATAAGTGACATAACGACATTTGACAATTCTAAAAGAAAACAAACCTGCAAAACAAACAAGAATTAGGACTGTCAAAAATTTGGTGGTGGCGTACACATGTGGTTTCGTTCCTAACACAGATTTTTGGCTGTTTAAGTGCTTTTTTGGTGGTTTTGGTGTACCTTGTATACGTTTGTGATCGTCTTGTATTTATTTTTGTGTTTGTGTGTCCAATCTTACATTTGGTAAGTTATATATTTAATTTTCTCGCGGCGTATGCCGAGCGACCATGGAGGGTGACGATCGGCCTCCTGGTCGCCCGCCAGATTCTCCTAATGCGATTCCACTACAATCGCAGGATCTCTTCACCCATCCTGCGGTTCTGACCGCCCCTCTGTCACAATTTGAAGCAATGGAAGTGCAAGTTGCTTCCCAAAAAAGAAAACTTAGTGACACTCAATCACTAAATGGCACCATGGGCGTTCATGCACGCACGGAAGATTCTTCTTTATCTAAACGCGACCGAGTTACAGCTCCATTATTGATCTCGCGATCTAAATATTCCAACCTAGATAAGAAACCGTTTTTAGTATATACTTCACTTTTAGAAAATGACTCAAATTCAGGAACTACCCTCCATCCCATAAGATTTGGTCAATTGCTACAAAGACTTCAAATTAAAAATATTAGACAAGAAGGAGGTATTAAGCGTATAGGCAGAAATAAGGTGTCTGTAGAATTTATGGGGCCAGAGGACGCTAATGCCTTTATTGACAATTCATGCATGAATCAGAAAGGCTATAGTATGATGATCCCTACTTTCAATATCACCAGGATGGGTATTGTGAAGGGTGTCCCTAGCGATTGGTCCGATATCGAAGTTATGGACAACCTGAAGTCCCCTCGTGGAAAGATATTGAAGGTGAGGCGAATGAACCGCAAGATTGTCAGTGAGGGTAAGGCTGAATGGGTTCCCACCTCAAGTGTGGTGCTTACTTTCGATGGTCAGAGCCTCCCAGACCGAGTTTTCTGCTGTTTTAACTCCCTTCCAGTAGAAATATACAATTTTCCCACGGTACAGTGTTTTGGGTGCTGCAAGTACGGACACACTAAAACTCAATGCCGATCTAAGCCACGTTGCTACCGCTGTGGTGGAGACCACTTTGGCGATGGATGCTCCATTGAGGAACCCAAGTGCTTCTATTGTACGGGTGCACACCCTGCGAATAGCCGTCAATGCCCAGAATACTTACGCCAAAGGAGTATCAAGGCCTCCATGGCTAAAGATAACATCTCTTATTCCGAAGCAGCCAAAACTCATGCCCCCTCTTACCGATCCTATGCAGATGTTACAGCATCGGCTCCTCTTTTTTCACAGTCCACTCACCAGACTTTTCCTCATGAGCCACATTCTCCACGCCTTCCTCCTCCTAATTACACCTCCCATCCCCATTCCCCCACTTACTCCAGTAGAAAACCCACTGCATCCCACCCAAAATCACATTCCCCGCGTCATCCTGGCTATGACCAAAGGGCTCACCAAGACATTATTAGCAGTTACTCATTCCCTCCTTCCCCTAATGGTTGTGCTCTGACTGACCATCCTACCACACATAATGTGAATACACAGACTATAGAGTCAATTGTTATTTTACTTTCCTCCTTACTGTCTAATTCTTCTTTACCAGACCACGTTGCCGACAACTTAGTCAAAACTATTAAATCCCGCAACATTCCATCTCCTGCAGTGGAACACCAGGAGCGCCCTCCCCAAAAAACATGAAATATCTTATCTTATAAACAAATATAAACCTGCATTATTTGCAATCTCTGAGACATGGCTTACGCCCCGTCTCAACTTTAATTTTCCTGGATATGGCACGTTCCGTGATGACCGTTCTGATGGTTATGGCGGAGCTGCCATGCTTGTAAATAATCTTCTTCCCTTCTCCCCTCTATCGCTGCCTCAACACGGAGATGAGATTAGTGCAGTGGGTGTTAACATCCAGGGCATTAATTATATTTCTGTCTATATTCCCTCTCCTGATCCCTCTGTGCTTCAGTATATTCATAATTTATGTTCCTCATTTAATCCTGTTATTATTTTGGGTGATTTCAACTGCCACCACCCCATGTGGGGATCTGACAGTTGCGATAGACCAGGTGCTGAGTTGGTTGATCTGCTGGACAACTTGAATCTATGTGTTGTCAATGATGGCTCTGTAACTCGCCTACCTAGACCCGGTCAGTGTAGAAGCTGTGTGGACCTTACCCTGTGTTCAGCCAGTTTGACCGCCCACTTGGAGTGGAAACGACTGAATCTTACGTATAGCAGCGACCATTACCCAATATGCACTACTCTGGTCTCTAGGTCATTACCTCATAGGGATAATCCCCCTCTTTTAAAATACAGGCTTACTGGTGCCAGGTGGGACTTGTATTCTCAAAATCTTGAGGATATAATTCCCACTTTGCCTCAAGTCTCCCCAGCCAACCTGGACGCCTGTGTGTTGCAATTTTCCGGTGCCATTTCATCAGCCGCTGATGACAGCATTCCGCTCAAGAATTCTGCTTCGGGAAAATTATCATCCCCTCCCTGGTGGGACCAAGAATGCTCCAACATTATTAAAGCTCGTAATGAAGCAGAACGAAAATATGCTCAAAATATGTCCATTGAAAACCTGGTGGATTATAAACGGATAGTTGCAAGATCCAGACGTCTATTTAAGGAAAAAAAATATCATGGTTGGAAAAAATTCTGCTCTTCACTTTCCCCTTCAACCCCTTCCTCTCTTGTCTGGCAAAACTTTAAAAGATTTAAACGTGGCTGCTCTGTTTTAACATCTTCATCTATCCCTAGCGACTTAGCAGTATCTTTTCTTAACAAACTAGCTCCTCCTTTCGCCCCTCTCTTTGAGGAATGCTCTGTACCGTTTGACAGTGGAGACATTTCCAATGACCCCCTGGATTCCCCCTTTTCGTTATGCGAACTAGATGCAGTTCTCAAACACGTCCAAGACTCTGCTCCTGGCATGGATGGACATCCATATTCTTTTTTTAAAAAATTGGGGCCCCGCAGTCGCCAATATCTTCTATCGTTAATAAATTCTTGTTTTACCCTTTCTCATATCCCAGACAGTTGGAAAACACACCTGATCATCCCCATATTGAAACCCGGGAAACCCCCAGATAGTGCAAATAATTTCCGGCCCATTGCGCTATCACCGGTCATAAGTAAAATCTTAGAACACCTCATTAAAAACAGGCTGGAGTGGTTGGTTGAAAGCCGAGGTCTTCTAGCCAAATCACAATTTGGTTTCCGAAAGGGGGCTAGCACTATGGATAGCATTGGAATACTTATGACTGATATCCGAATCGCCCTCAGCAAACGTGAGTCCGTTCTGGCGGTTTTTCTTGACATTGCGGCGGCTTACGACAGTGTCCTTCTTTCCGTGCTCAGAAGTAAATTACGACAGCTGAGTATTCCGGCAAAGATTCTAAACTGTATCTGTAACCTGCTGTCTGGGCGTAACGTAAAACTCCATATTCCAGGTGAAACATCCGACCCCAGAAAGGTCTGGCGCGGGCTCCCCCAGGGCTCAGTGCTAAGTCCTCTTTTATACAGTATTTATACACATGACCTTCACTACTCCCTAAACAATGACTGTCAGGTTTTACAATACGCAGATGACCTATGTTTATATATCCCTGCTTCTTCCATGGATTGCGCTACGGAATCCATGCAAGTGTCCCTACATTCTCTAAACCAGTGGTTAATTTCACATGGCCTTAGCCTGTCGCCTCCCAAAAGCACCACTGTTGTTTTCTCACGTAAACGTGTTCCTCCATATGTCCACCTTGAAATTGAAGGATCTCCCATCAAGGTCGAAGATAATGTGAAATTTCTTGGTGTCATTTTGGACTCAAAACTATCTGGTACCTTCCATCTCAATTATATCGCCAATAAATGTGAGAAGAAAATTAACATGCTACGTGCTCTGGCGGGTGTTTGGTGGGGTGCTCATCCCTTCACACTTAAGCTCATTTATAATGCCACGGTGAGGAGCTTACTCGACTATGGCTCTTTCCTCCTTGAGCCTTGTAGTAAAGTTGCTTTAGCCAAACTAGAGACCATTCAGTCGAAATGCCTCCGTATTGTGCTGGGTTGTATGAGGTCCACCCCAACCAACGCCCTGCAAGTCGAGAGTGGTGACCCCCCTCTACTACTCCGTAGACAATATCTGGCTGACAAATATATCTACAAGGCTTATTTCCTTAATAATCACATTATCTTGACTAAACTGTCCATCTTAGATAACCTATGTAGAGAAAGCGAATATTGGAGACATAAAGACCCCCCTTTATTTATTAATTCACTCAGAAATATTCACATTGTAGAAGTAAATACTCCCATCCCGCAATTTAGTAAATTCCCAATTTATACATCCCCATATGAAATTCTAAATTTTGTTCCAAATTACGTCCCCTATATCGGCCTGAATAAGGACACCAACAATGCTAATGACCACTTTCTCTCAGTTATTAATGACAAGTGGCCTAATCACTTTAAATTCTACACTGACGCTTCTAAACTAACCACGTGTGGGAAAACCGGCATTGCTGTCTACAATTCCAATTCCCAGATATTTCTCCAATTCCAGTGTCCTCCCGAGTCTTCGGTATTTACCGGAGAATGCATCGGGATCCTCGAGGCATGCTTATTTATTTCTTCCCATCCTTCTATTACTAAAGCAGTTATTTTTTCCGACTCCAGAAGCGCCCTGGAGGCCATAATTAAAAATCCGTTTAAAGACAATCTCCGTAGTCCACTAATCATCGAAATTAAAACAGTGTTACATTCTTGCTCTAAAAAGAACATTGAGATCGTATTAGTATGGATACCAAGTCATATGAACATTAGGGGTAATGAGATGGCAGATATAGCAGCCAAGGAGGCAGTCTGTGGCAGTCTGGCTGATAAAAAACATTATGCGGTCCAAATATATGACTTGATACACAAGGCTAAAACAGATCTCTTTAAATCCTGGCAAGAATACTGGTCTAAGTCCAGTAAGTTAAAGGGTGGTCTGTATGCTTCTATTCAACCAACCATCCCACCCAAACCGTGGTTCTACAAATTTAAAGAAACCTCTAAAACCGTCACATCTGTTATTTGCAGAATCCGAATTGGCCACTGTTGCACTCCAGTTTTCCTCCATAAAATTAGAGTCCGGGATAATTCACTGTGTGAATGTGGTCTGGAGGATGGTTCGCTGGACCACATCTTCCTAAAATGCCGGCTGAATAACAAGTCTTCTTTTGATGGAGTAATTTCAAATCTAAAAATACAAAATCCTGTAAATGTTCGTCACCTCCTCTCATTTTTCCCTAACCCCCAAATTATACGTGCTTTTATTAAATTTATTTCTACTAACAATATTAAACTCTAACACTAGCAAACATTTTAAGTAATAGTATATTGTAAAAATATATATATCCTATTATACTAACAATGACTAACCCCAATTATTTGTGTTTGTTTCAGTACTTAAAGGATTGCCACAAAAAGCTCTAAATATTAATTAAAAATTAACTTGATAATTTTATAATACCCATGAGTCTCCACTACTCGACACTGGCAGGAATTGTCTCCGGCAAATTGCCATAAAAAAAAAAAAAAAAAAAAAAACAAGAATTATTATTTAAACAAATTTGCACGAAAATAGTTATGTTTAACATTACACAATGGTTTTGTCATTATGTCTGAAGTATTTTCACAGGAACTAACGTAACTCACTGTTATTAAGTTACGCGACACAATGTCTTTCACGAAGTGAAACTTAATATCAATGTGCTTCGAGTATTTAGTGTTTTCACTGTTCAAAATCATTTTAATAGCACTTTGATTGTCCACTTTCAGTTCAGCACTGCACTGATCACTAAAATCTTTTGCCAATCCGCAAATAAACAAGAGTTCACTGACACACATGGCTGCAGAGATATACTCTGCTTCGGCTGTACTGAGTGCAACCGACTGCTGCTTCCTTGAGGACCATGAGATCAGGTTGCCTTGGTGATAGATAACCATTCCACTGACACTTTTCCTGTCAGTCTTATCACCAGCCCAGTCTGCATCTGAAAATGCTGAAATTAGAGAATGTTTATTATCTTCTTTCTTCTTATGGTAAGTCAATTCCATGTCTTTAGTTACATTTAAATAATGCAGTATTCTTTTTGCTGCTGTCCATAAACTTCTTGTAGGTTTGTCTAAGTATCTACTCAGAAAAGAAGTAGCAAAAGTAATATCTGGTCTGCTTATTGTTGCCAGACAGTTTAAACATCCCATAAGCTCTCGGTATGGTACATTACTAATCTGTTCTTCTGTTTCAGGTACTTGGAAGCCGCTCTCCATTGGGGTCTTCCCTTCTCTGCAGTTCAACATATTAAATTTTGCCAATATATTTACAATAAAGCGCTTTTGTGATAACTTTATTGTGTTATTATTTCTTTGTATTTCAATACCTAAAAAATTACTTATATTTCCCAAATTTTTTGCTTTAAATTCTTCTTGCAATAGTTTTATGACATTATTTACTGCCTTTTCATTGCCCATCAACATTATATCATCGACAAATACTATTAGCCATATATTTTTGCCTGTGTATAAGCATATATCATTTTTAGATCTTGTCATATTCATTTTCTTGCAAAATGCGTCAAAAGTTTTATTCCAACATTTAGGTGATTCCTTCAGACCATATAATGCCTTATTAAGTCTTAAGACTGTCCCTTCCTTGTTACTTTTCACATTTACTCCCTCTGGAACTTTAATGTATACTTCTGTTTCTAGTTTTCCATTAAGGAAAGCTGTAGGTATATCCAGCTGATTTATCTGCCAGTCATTGTTTACAGCCTGAGATAAACCCATCCTTATAGTAGTCATTTTTGCTACTGGAGCATAAACATAATCTTCTATTTCTTGTTGGAATCCCCGAGCAACTAGCCTCGCCTTCCGGGTTCCATCTGACTTAGTTTTGAAAATCCACTTTGTATCAATTGTCTTACATCCCTTTGGCAATTCTGTCTCTAACCAGGTCTCTTGCTCCTCCAATGATTTAATTTCACTCTCTACTGCTCTTTTCCATTCCATACTCTGTTCAATAGCTTCTTTGTAAGTTGCTGGGTCGCCTTCACTAGAAAGTAAGCAATATGCTTCATATAACTCGCAATCCTTTAAGTGTCGTGGCTTTTTCACTTCTCTGCCAGACCTTGTATATACTTTTTCTTCACTTTCAATATGATGTTCATCTTGTTCTATATTTTCATGATTTGGTTCTACTTGTCTTCTGTTTTCAATAGGTAATTGTTCTTGTTCTTTAAGTTCTTCTTGAATTGTATTATCTAACATTTCTCTACTTTCATATTGAGGTTTCTCTTCACCCATATATCTTATATTTGTTTCGTCAAATCTGACATCTCGTGAAACGATTATTGAATTTGTTTTGGGGTCCCAAAGTTTATAGCCATTTATAGCATATCCCACCATTCTTGCTGGCGTCGCTCGGCTCGACAGCTTGTCTTGTTTGGGCATGATATGCACCCAAGCTTTACTTCCAAATATCTTTATCTTTTTCAGATCAACTTCTTTTTTCATTTCCACTGCTGGTATTTTATCTTGTATGGAAGAACATGGTGAGCGATTTATCAAAAATGTAGCTGTTAGTACAGCATGTCCCCAGAGATGTCTCGGCAAATTGGACTCATCTAATATTGTTCTGGCTTTATCGTAGATGGTTCTGTTCATCCTCTCGGCCTTGCCATTTTGCTGTGGGGTATATTTTTGACTGTATTCAATCTTAATTCCCCTGTTTGTACAAAAATCTTTTAAAGTTTTGGCAACAAATTCACCTCCTTGGTCCGACCTAATTCTTTTGACCTTTATGTCCATCTGTCTTTCTAATTCCTTTATATAATTTATCAAATTTGATGTTGCTTCAAACTTGTTCTTTAATAAGTATGTATGCGTGAAATGACTGTGATCATCAATAATTGTTTGGAAGTATCTATAACCTTCTTTAGTAGGTACTCTAGTGGGACCTGCAATGTCTGTGTGAATGAGTTCACCAATTTTGTTTGATCTAGGTCTCTGTAGCCGTTTAAATGGTAATCGAGTCGCTTTATTTGTCATACACATGTCACATGGTTCTTTACTAAATGGTAGTCCCAATATAGCCAATTTCTTTCTGCACATATGACCAAACCGTCGATGCCATATGTTGATTGTATCTTCCTTTGATAATTGACATGTATCAGCATCTTTATATATGTTTATTTTAACTTCAAATGTATATAGCTGACCCTTTTTGACCCCATAATAAGACTCATTTTGGTGATTTATTAGTAAGGTTTTTTCTTTAAATATTACTTCCATTTTTCTTTCTACTAATTTACTAACTGACATAAGGTTGGTGCTCAGTCCTGGTAATACAAAGGCTTCAATTTTAATCAATCTATTATTGTGATTAGCTACTAAAATACCCTTCTGAGTAGCTGTTAATGTCTGACCATTTGCAATTTTAATATTTAATTTTTGGGGCAAGTCTACTACATCTGTCATATATTTCATGTACTTCTCTTGTATGAAATGCTGAGTAGCTCCGGAGTCCACTATAAAAGAAATAGTGTTGACCATGTCTTTAGCAGCAAATGCCTGTTCCGATGCTATGAATAGTGGCATGTTTCCCTCTTGAGCAGGATGAGCTGCTCCGCCTCTGCCTCTGGGACTTCTATAGCCCCGTCCTCGATCTCTACTGACTACCCGGCACTCAAATGACTTGTGACCCTTCCTCTTACATTTGTAACAGATAACAACAAATGAGGTGTCTTCCTTTTCATTGGATTTTTCTTCTGATTTTCTTACTTCATGATCAAGTAATTTGGCCCGAACAAATTCCAGTGATAAGTCAGTATTTACAGTTTCAATAGCAGTTATAACATGGTTATATTCCTCTCCCAGTCCTGTGAGGAGGTAACAGATTTTATCGCACTCTGTTATCTTTTCGTCTGAAACTTCGAGTTCACGAATAATATTTTCAAATGTTGCAAAATATTCCTCGAGACTGCCACCTTGATGTTTCAAGGTCAATAGTTTTCTTCGTAGAGTGTTTTTGGATATCACACTTTTTCTCTGAAATGTGCCTTTTAAAATATCTAGCATTCCTTTAGCTGTAGAACAATCCTTTATTAGGTTTAAATGTCTATCTGTTAGGCATTGTACTATCAAACTTCTTGCCTTTGCATCCAACGTCTTCTTTCCGTCTTCCACTTTTTCTGCCTCCGTTATTTCCTTTAGCCCTTTTTCCTCCAACAATGATTGTACTCTGAAGAGCCAATTTCCAAAAGATTCGGCTTTTAATTGAGGATAATTTGCCGGCGTGGTTGCCATTTTGTTACCTGAAAACGCGCACGGTAAACGTTCGTACAAAAACTTAACTTCCCTAGCTAAATCCCTATCTAATAGGCGTCAATGGCCCATAACCTATGAGAACTTGCCTATTAATTGTAGAATAAAAGACACTCTGTTCATCTAGTTTATATTTTATTATATCTAAAGTTACATCGGCAGCCATTACAATCGCGCAGGGTCGGAAAAAGGAAGAGAGCTGTCATAGACAACTTGACATCTGTCATCACAGTTAATAAAAGTAATTCAACAAATTTGACCCATTGAATTTATAAGTTCAGATTTCATGGTATTCCTTTCATTTAATTTATCAAGTTTGTTACAGAGATTTCATCCCTATAATTGACCCTAACGATATGTATGCAATAAAAGTACAGACTGTATTTTTTAGAGATTTTAGTCAGTTCGATTCCCGGGTCTGGCAATTTAATTTTCGAAAATCTTTGAATGCAGTTTTCTTTCTTATCAAAAATAAAGCAATGTTTTCTTTGAGTAAAATTTTCTCTCTCTTTCAGTATTAAGAGTACTTTCCATTCAGGTGGCATTACATAATTGCACCCTGTTTAATATTTACTATTTAATAGTACCTACTTACTTATATTCTAAGGCTTAAGAAGTAGGTACTCGGCACTACTGAAAAGTGACATCATACTAAAAATATACCACAGACGACAATCATAGCAACACCGTATGAAAGAAATGTGTTTAGTGTGACAAGAACAAAACATTCAAAACTTCGAAAACTTGTTTTTCAAACTTCCGGCATCACAAACGATACAAGCAAAGGCGGCCCACGGGTTTTACTTATATTTTTAAAAAATATGTCGTCATGTAACTATTTTAGGGTCCAACTTAATCAAGCCACCTAATATTACTAGAACTTCTTTCAATATCATTCTTATAATCATTTTCTGTAAATCGATACCTAAACCTATCCTGACTGCCACTAATTCGTCCTAACTCCTCCAATTCCTTCTGGGTCAAATCCTTATACCTTTTCCCTTTAATTCCTTCCGGAATAACATGGACAACATTACTTATTTCTTTATTTATTAGTGTGGATTCATTGATTTCGTGGACCATAGATTCTAGAGTTTTGTTTGGGTTGTTATTGGTGTTGCCAGGTCGCTTGTGCAAAAATCCCTGGTTTGTAGTGAAGGATGATGCTGATGGCTCGTGGTCACCTACAAATGCGTTGTTGACTTGGAAGATGCCTTTTTTTTTCTTTGCCTGTAACAAGTTTTTTTATTAGTTTACTGAGATGGAGGCCAATATATAAAGACATACTGTGCCGGCCACAGAACATAAAGAAAAGGATAGAAGAATAATGATGACAAGTTTTTCTCTTCTTTAATTAGACTTTTTATAATGGTTTTCAATCATCTTTATAACCCTTTGCTATGAATAGTTACAGCACTGAAAACAACATTTGTGCCACATGTTAAAGGAGAATGCTCATGGATGTATGGAATCCCGTACTATGATGCATCAAAACCAATCTTTACTTTTTATAGACTACACTGATTACTCCTACAAAAGTTATTTATGAAAACAAAACCCGGGTTTCGGAATTATATTATAAAATAGAAAATAACCTAAACACTAGGTCTATTTTGTTCGACGCTACCAACGACGTAATTTATATAGAAATGTTATACATGGACGTTATAATTATTTATTACATAAAAGAAACGTTTACTGGTTATAGTCTTTTCATCAAAAATCGATTCTATTGCATTCTACATCTTTATGACCGGCTGTGAATGGCCAATTAACCATAGACAAAATAATCATAATCTTTTAAATAAAGGTTCTATTCTATACTAGTATTTTTTAATTAATGTAGAATCGACTAATTATATTTTTTTTACAGTGATCATGACACTTTCAAAAATCAAGGTTATGTTAAATATAATAATATCATGTGGAACGGAACGTCATTTATATGAAGTAAAACCTTAGATAAAGTACCTATAGATTAAGCCCTGGCGTGGCCGCACATGAGACAGCAATAGTTAGTTCTGGTGTTACAACAAGAACAAGAACACTACAACCCACCATCGCACTGACACTTATCATCTATAAATAACCTAAATTCCTTGTTTCAATTAACACATACTACCATGAAATCACAGAAAATCAAACAAAACCGAGTTTGTTTGGCAAACCTGCCATTGTATTAGAGTTTGACAAACAACAGAAACCGGCCATGGTGACAAACACAAAAAATAATCTTTTGTCCTTATTATTTACATGGAGCTGCCAATTCTGCTGCTGCCATCTCGCTCTATCAATCAAGCTCATTTTAAGGCTATAGATCTAAGAGTAAAACAATAGTCAATATTCATACTTTTAAACTCAAAATTAAATTCCCTATTCAAAAATGAAATTCCCCGATGTGTAATATCGTATAAAATTATGAAACTAATTACTATAAAATTTTGGTCTTGATGCGTGAGACTTTGTGGTAACACTTTTGGTCATTTCCTTTAGTCTTGTTATACATTTATTTTTTTACCTTTGTATAGATTCTTTTACCGATGGTTTTGTGAATGTGTGAACATTGTAGGCCTTCTAGATTTCTAGATGCTTGATAACATTTGATAACTTTTTATCTCGTTTTACTTTTTATTTTTAGTTTCTAACTCTTATTGTCGGGCCTACGTTGTCCCCCCATATCTAAGTAATGCTGTAACATGGAAAAACAAACCATATTTTTAAAAGAGTAACCGTGGAGTTTCTTGCCGGTTTTTCTCCATAGGAAACGACCAACCCGAACCGTGCGCCTTTTGTCGACGTTTTATAAGTGCCCATGTAGGCCTATGTAAAATAAAAATAAACGATATTGATTTTTTGAAATAGTCGAAAGCAGTGCGTGCCCATGTAAGCTAAGGTTCTCTTGCTGTTTCATGTAGATGTAGCTCATCTTCAATGGCCTGTATAGAGTTTTGAGGGCCGTCTATAATACTTTGTATTTATATAAGATATGCATCTAATTTGACATTTATATGCCGTAGCTTAACTGAGACCGTTCCGAAGGTAGCAAGAAAGATGCTGACACCCATCAGCGAACTATCGACGGACAGGTCACTAAACTCGCGGCGACATTAAGCCCGCCTATCTACTTTTATGTTCCGTGTATCTCAGCAGTTGGATCATTTAAGGCTGATAATGCCAAGTATTCAATGCTACCCACACATCATAAATAAGTACTAGCCTCGTGGAGCTTGTCGACGATGAATCCGTGGCCGGTGTTCATGCCAATTGGGGGCATCTGTTCGATGCTGCTGGAGCGGCGGAAGGGACGGAGGGCGGAGACGGCGCGGGATATGCCAACCTGTTGGAGGAAAATGGTTTTGTATTGATAATTTGGGGGATGGTTTTTCGTGATAAACAATTTGATTAATAATATCAATTCAACAACTGTAGGAGTGATTGTCTCACAGAACGCGATTCAGAGCATAAGATTAGTAAGCACTTATCTATGTTTTTTTACAGTTTCTTCCTTCTTTTAGAGCACAGGAATCGTACCCAGGCCTCCACATTCAACAGTTGCTTGAAGGTACGTACTTCTAACAAGGCAGTTGACTTAAGATGGTCTTATAATAGTTCTATTGTCTCAATTTAACGTTGTACTCGTAGCACCCTATTTTCAGATTTTTTGTTAAGCACAAGCAACGATGTGTTCCCTTGCCACGTCTTTTATCAGACCGCTGTTAAGAAAAATGATTCTGTTACCTGTCCATGCCTAATCCTATGTTCAGTAATATCAGCGCCGAGCAGCTCGGTGTAGGGGTCCATACGTATCGGCATGATCTTGTCAACGAACCAGAGCAGCGTGATGGTCACCAGGATGCCCCACGTCATGAGGCAGACGCCGGTCAGAGATTGTACGCCGAGGAGATACCAGCCGCCACCTAGGGAATACAGGATTGACATACTATTGTGAGAGAAAAATGTGAACATGATGCTTTCCGCTACGCGAATAAATAGGTGATCGAAACGCATGTTGAGACAGTCATAGGAAGAATTAAGGCAGTCTAGTTTTGAAATACGGAATATAATTAAATTGGTACTGCACTATAATATTTTTTGTGTCAGTGAGTAAATAGTCCCTGCTGATATTGGCTGCGAACCTAGGTCATAACTGAAATTCGATCAGGGGGATTATAGTACTAGATTACTAGTTAAAATATTTACCTTTGAATAATCCTGATCTGCCGTTAGTAGTATCCAAAGGAATTGGATTGTCAGCGAACAGTCCCACTGCTATCACACCTGTAATAAAAATATTAAATAATAGTAGTTTATGCAACGGTCATATAGGAGTTATTAAAACACGAGTGTGGGATGATATTGACACTATTTTATCTTTACTCATACAGTTGAAATAAAACAAAAGTGGAAATGGCAAAAATATGTGGTATTAATTGGCAATTTAGATTCTCATTGTGCATGAATGCGCAGCGCGCGCATCTATAGACCATAACACAAGTTTTCTACATTAAGTCAATGAGCCCATACCCGCCAATAAATTAAAAGGTAAAACTGAGGTACAAAATAAAAAAAATAAAAAATTGATGCAGTTGTTTGAAAATCTAAGGAATGGTTTTTTTAACTATACTTTATCTATGAAAAAAAAGTACGTATTTATACGTATATAAAAATGAATTCATATTTGGAACATTACGTAAGTGAGTGTAGATCAGTTATGGGTAACGTACGGCTCGCGAGCTTGTTCCGGCCCGCGAAAGTATTTTAGTCCGGCCCGTCGACGGTCCTTCGACATGAACAGTATATGGTCCGCGATAATTATATTTTGACGGTCCAGAAGTATAAAGTAGATTCTACTTAGTAGAATAATAGACGCATAATAGGTAAAGGTAGCGCAGAATACAACGGTAAGCCAGTATGCCTTATATGTAATGAAGAAGCAGTGGCGGTATTTAAAGGTTTTAACTTCGCTCGCCATTTTAACACCAAGCATGCTAAAAACAAATACGCTTTGAAGAATGACGCAGAAAAAAAGGTGAATGCGCAAAACCAAAAAAAAAACAATATGAACAAAAAAAAAAAAAAAAAAACAAAGTCTGGCCCTCCTCTGAAATTTCTTAAACTTTCTGGCACCCCATTAAGAAAGTTTGCCCACCACTGTAGATAAATACATATAATGTGATAGTGGCGCTTATAATAACTGATAATAAAATATTAGCACATAAGGCAACTTCAACATAAACACCATAATCTTTCAGTTTGTTTCTCGTCTACTGCCATGGATCTTTTACCAGTCAAAATATTTTAGCCTAATAGTGTCAATCCTTTAGCGTTGGACCAGCTCTATTACCCGTCTCCCTTTCACCTGATTGTTCGACAAAACGGTCTACTGCAACTGTCTTAATAATAATCTTACCCCAAAGCCCACAAGCTCCGTGCACAGCAGAAGCCCCAACAGGGTCATCGACACCCATCATATCGAACAGAGGTGAGGTGCCCGACGCTATGGCCGCACCGATAAATCCGATGAGTAGGGATTCCCATGCGCGGTAGAGGAAACAGCCGGCTTTGAACAACACAAGTAATAGGTTGTTATTTTGTGATCATCTGTTTAAAATCTTCTCTTGAACAGATAGATTAAATAGGCAGTTAGTCCATGTAAAAAACCTGCTGTAACCGGTTAGACTGCAGATTGATTTTCTAGTTAAAACAAATTACTATGCGACGATTGCATAATAAGATGTTACAGCTTGGACAATAACGGACAGTAAGTTTATAAATGGCGTCTAAATAAAAAACCGGCCAAGTGCGAGTCGGACTCGCACACGAAGGGTTCCGTACCATTATCGCAAAACACTGCATAAAAATCACGTTTGTTGTATGGGAGCCCCCCTTAATTTATTTTATTTTAATTTATTAATTATTATTTTTTGAAGTAAATATACAACTAAACATTCTGTGAATATTTCAAGCGTCTACCTGTTGTCGTTATTAATATCGAGCAAAAAACGGCAAAAATATCACGTTTGTTGTATGGGAGCCCCCTTTTAATATTTATTTTATACTGTTTTTAGTATTTGTTGTTATTGCGGCAACAGAAATACATCATCTGTGAAAATTTCAACTGTCTAGCTATCACGGTTCATGAGATACAGCCTGGAGACAGACGGACAGACAGACAGACAGACAGACAGACAGACAGACGGATCGCGAAGTCTTAGTAATAGGGTCCCGTTTTTACCTTTTGGGTACGGAACCCTAAAAAACAGCAGTTTGAAACAAACGTGTTACTTGCCATATTTAAGGGTAATTTTTAGGTTCCTCATTTGGCAACACCTGTCTTAAGTTTTCAAAACAATCCCGTGAAAAATGTTGCCAAATTTTAGATAGTTAAAGTAGTAGAATATATCGAAAATAAAATGCTAAAACAATCCCGTTAAAAATGTTGCCAAATTTTAGACAGTTGAAATAGTAGAAAATATCGAAAATAAAATACAAAAACAATCCCGTGCAAAATGTTGGCAACTTTTAGACAGTTAAAATAGTAATCCGTTTGTATTTTATTTTTGATATTTTTATCGAAAATTAAATACAAGCGGATAACAATCGAGCAGAGAATCAAATTAAAATTATAATTACCAGTAATTGACACGAGTGATCCAAGGACGCTGTTGATGAGTTCCATCACTTCTGCCTTGCCTTTGTTCTTAACTAGCGTGAAGCTAAAATAAAAATAGGTAGTTACATTTAATTGAATTTTTTGTTTTTAGATAAGCAGTAAGTATCGCCACAGATAATATAATACTAGGTATCGCAAAAGAAAAAAAACGTAGAGCTCGGCCCCATTGAGAACTGTTTTGTAGTTCAACAAGAGGTACACTGCAATTAGAGAACCTTGTAGGTTAGATAGAAATGACAATATTCCTCGAAGCGCACAAAATTTTAAACGCGAAAGTAGTAATTCACTTAAGCACCTGGTTCCAGTTCATTTCTGCTTTCCTGGTAGTTTTAATAAATAAACAAATAGGATGGCAGAATTTAAAAACGTCTATCGATATCGTTTATTACGAATCCTTCAAGCTCTTCTCTATATTCCATCATTGGTGCGTTTCGAGGAATACTTTTGGTGCGCTTCACTTGGTGTGCTTCGAGGAATACCCCCAATATTATAGTAAGTATAATGTACTAGTAAGATTGATAACCAGCGTCACGTAATAATCTGAATACTGCAGTATTGCCGTTACGGAGATAGTCTTCTTTAAAATAGCCAAATATTTACAAACTGAAAATAAATATTTTTGTATGAGTATTTTCAAACGATCTACTCAACTACCAAAAGTAAAATAAAATTATTCAATGATATGAACAAACAACCAATGTAAATAAGCTGTATTTTTTATTTATTTTTTATTTGATATAGGCTGCAATAAATAATCTGTATGAAGGACATCAATTGCGAAAGGAGCCGATATGACCGCACGTTAGAGCCACGGGAATGGTATACACTATATCGTTATCTTAAAGTTCTTCGCTACTCAATTAGTATAGTGATGTAGTTGGGTCGGATATTGACTTGATTGATGTACATCGACAAAAGAAAATAAGTAATTTAATATTTCTATACGATATAATATTATATAGAGCTCATTTAAAAGTATAAAAAATTAGCTGTTCCCCGCGGCTTCGCTCCCGTGGGCCACCCCACTGGACCTAAAAAATAGCCTGTGTTATTCAGGAATAACGTAGCTTTCTATTGGTGAAAGATTTTTTAAAATCGGTCCTGTAGCTTCGGAGCCTATTCGGTACAAACAAACAAATCTTTCCTCTTTATAATATTATATTATTATAGTATAGACTAACTTAAGGTATAGTCCTCGCCAAACTTCTTGGCCGCCCTGAAGTTGGTTTACCGGATGCGCGAGGCACGAAACGGTGCTGTTTTTGTATGAGATTTACTATGCGCAACCATTGGGTCGCTCAGCGACAGGCGACTATGGTCGCTTGAATTGTCGCAGTTGCGGGTCGCGGTCGCTAAGAACCGAATCCTACCTTTATAGCGTTCGGTTGGACCGCACCTTTTGGCGAAACTTATGTCCACCAATAGGCCGTGATGGCTTAACCTCACTGAAATTTTGAACTTACAGCAGACCGAAGGTGCCTCCTCCAAAAGATCCCATCATTGTGATGACAGCCGCTCGAGCCGTATACTGCCATTTAGCACCACTAACCTATAAATATTGAACTTACAGCAGACCGAAGGTGCCGCCTCCAAAAGATCCCATCATTGTGATGACAACCGCTCGAGCCGCATACTGCCATTTAGCACCACTAACCTATAAATATTGAACTCACAGCAGACCGAAGGTGCCGCCTCCAAAAGATCCCATCATTGTGATGACAGCCGCTCGAGCCGCATACTGCCATTGAGCACCACTAACCTATAAATATTGAACTTACAGCAGACAGAAGGTGCCGCCTCCAAAAGATCCCATCATTGTGATGACAGCCGCTCGAGCCGCATACTGCCATTTAGCACCACTAACCTATAAATATTGAACTTACAGCAGACCGAAGGTGCTGCCTCCAAAAGATCCCATCATTGTGATGACAGCCGCTCGAGCCGCATACTGCCATTGAGCACCACTAACCTATAAATATTGAACTTACAGCAGACCGAAGGTGCTGCCTCCAAAAGATCCCATCATTGTGATGACAGCCGCTCGAGCCGCATACTGCCATTGAGCACCACTAACCTATAAATATTGAACTTACAGCAGACCGAAGGTGCCGCCTCCAAACGATCCCATCATTGTGATGACAGCCGCTCGAGCCGCATACTGCCATTTAGCACCACTAACCTACAAACAAAAGTAGACAAACCCTTAGATAAAGTACATATAGATTAAGCCTTAAAATGAGCTTGATTGATAGAGCGAGATGGCTAATTGGCAGCTCCATGTAAATAATAAGGACAAAAGATTATTTTTTGTCCTTGTCGCCATGGCCGGTTTCTGTTGTTTGTCAAACTCCAATATAATGGCAGGTTTGACAAACAAACTCGGTTTTGGTTGATTTTCTGTGATTTCGTGGTAATAAGTGTTAATTGAGACAAGGAATTTGGGTTATTTATAGATAACGAGCAGTTGCCCGCGGCTTCACTCCCGTGGGCCACCCCACAGGACCCGTTTTCGGGATAAAAAAGTAGCCTATGTTACTCAGGAATAACGTAGCTTTCTATTGGTGAAAGAATTTTTTAAATCGGTCCAGTAGTTCCGGAGCCTATTCGGTACAAACAAACAAACAAACAAACAAAAAAATCTTTCCTCTTTATCTTAATATATCTTAATATATATGTCGCATCAAGGCTGGCCGACAGATGTAAACCATCGGGAAGTCAGGATGTATTCCCTTAGGTTAAGACATCGTGTGTGGGCAGGTCGTTGGGTACAATCGTGAAAATGAAATCACACAAATTATTCGATACACTGAGTATATTTCAAATAGACACAAGTTACATTCTTGCTTACTAATATTACGGATCGACACTGATTCTACGACGTGTTAGCTCTACGGCTGTCAGTACTCAACTGCCATATTTCCCACCACGCAACTGCTTATAAAAAGCGTGCCAATGCGTAGTTGCTCTTGATTGCCGCCAGGGGCGTGCTTGTGATTTGTTTTGACGTCCGTACTATTGACTAAACCCGACACGGCCATCCTGCGAGGCAGGCGTCCTCGTCTGTTCCTCATTGTCAGGTTCTAACAGTGTATCGAATCATGTGGAAATCCTCAATGGATGTCCTCAGCCCTTGGGGAAAGCTGAGGGGTCTGTCAGACTCCTACTGACTAAAACCACATGGTGTTCTCTAGGCCTTAGTTCCTCTTGAGAGGCGAGCGTGGAACACACACGTCGCCTTCTCGGGCCTCTCTCAGGTGACAGATCCCCAAATCTATCACCCGCAGGCATCATCTTCTTGTCCTTGCTCCATGCCATCTCATGTCGTGTTGCGCCACACGTCCTCTTAGTCTACTCCGACCCGCCAGTCTCCCATCATACAAGGGATGTTTTTCTGAAACACAAAATTTCCAAACAGTATTCACTCGTCCAATCCTGACTCATACTCTATGTGAGTGAGGAAACATTATGAATCAATCAAACATGATAATTTAAATGTCTCCTTTCACCTTTGCAAGGAAAGAGTAATTCTATTTCCAACATAAAGAAAATAGTAACTCAATCATCGATTTGGTATCTAAAAGCACCCAATCTTCGTGATTACAAAGTCCAAGTACCACTGATAATCATTAATGTCACATTAAATGAAACAAAAGAAACAAGACACCAGGTATATAATTCACAATCTTTAGCCATCACATAGCTCTCCTAAGCTATCTTATAGGTCTCTTAGCTATTTCATAGCTATCTTAGCAACCACAATTGCTCTACTCGCACATCTCCATGATGCCGAGTCAACTCAACTCTCTGAACTCAGAATCCGTTCACACAGAGATTTAAGTCTGTCCTATGTTACGTCAATTCATTATCTACTTCATCTACAATCTCAATTGGTACTTGAGCTCTGTGTGTCTTACTAACACGATCTACGCATAGTAATCAAAATTAGAAAACTATCATTATTTAAATTTTCGTAATGAGGGCTTGACGGTTCGAACGTCATCAACATTAACATGGTGACCTCACCACACGCGTGACTGCGAGTTTACTTTCTTTCAACCTCATGACTCAATAGGAACTTTCTGTAAGGTTCCCAACACAAACATGAATTTTCCCACCAGACAGTGTCACACAGGCTTACCGCCAGCCATACAGGCCACACAGACCTACCGTTGCCATACAGGCCTACCGTTGCCACACAGGCCAACAGTTGCCACACAGGCCAACAGTTGCCACACAACGCTCGGCCACTCTTGACCAAACTAGATTATTGGGTTCGTGAAAATAGAGATTTTAGAACCCTACTCTTTAACTAAACCGTTACCCTGGGCCATGTACCACAGTCATTCCAAACAAACTTTAAAACTTATTCTGCAGCAAAAACTGCCAAGCCTACAGAAACTCTCGAGTAAATCCTCTAACGCCACGGCTCTATAGCCGACTAGCAATTGTATTGCTCTCACACAACGGTCTCTCTAGACCCCGACCTCCGCCAGAATCCACTGGTACGGTCAAACATAATATGGCTGATAGACTCAATTACTCGACACCTTAAGCTTGCTCATTATCATCAAAATCCTTTTGACATCAACATCGACTGGTACATAACCCGCTGGTATCTTCCCTGACCTACCATGTGTATACTTGTAGGTTCTAAGCGTACCTATTTATAGCTTTCGGTGTATAATGATCACCATCCTGTCATAATCACCTATCGCAGATTTAATACAGGGCCTATTTAGTTTTCGTACTAGAGATTCCCACACAACACTATTCATTAGAAAAAAGTGTCCTACGATCAACAAGTTCAACAACTAAAAGTAATAGTAACAATGCTGTTACAGTTTGTTATAATTCAAAGGCAATGCATACTCAACTCATGAAACCTCTTCAAAAACCCATCGCCACATGTTACGCATGAGGTGCGGTCCAGAATTTGTCTCATAAGCAGACAAGTTAATCAGATTTGGTTTCACTACCACTGTCATCAACTATGATGTCCAATTCTCAAAGAACTTGGTGATCGGGGACCCTTCTCACAAGATTCGCGCCTTTTACTTAAAGATTTTGGAACATACCGACTGTTAATATGAGGGAAACAATTAAGCCTGATAATATTTGCTTCTTAATACCACGTGTGAAGGTGCTTCACGAATAACTCAGATCAATATCGTTAAAATCTGATTATCAACAGTAACCCTTTAATTTCGTTCACTAACTCAGTTTTCATGTAAGGAAAACAATCGCGAATTCTGCTACTATCAAAATATCACTTTAAAAGTAAGCAAGTGAATTCAGATCTGAGGACGGCTGTGTAAGTCGTAACGCAGCAAGATCTTTTCTGAGTACAGGTAAATGAACAGTACCGTTACTAACTCGATACAATTTCGATGCCACTACGACATTACTAACTCGCTTTGCCACTGAAAACGACTAGTTGTTCAGTCATTTTGGATATCTCAATTCCTTCATATGGGATATCTCATCCTAAGGTTCGTACTAAACCTAATATTGAAACTAGGAAAGTACTAACTAGCCAATAGGAAACTCATTAGCTACTTGCTTTTTACTGAGTGTGTCTCAATTACCTAGTGATAGTGCAAGATGTAACCACGACCAATACAATGGTCAAACATGAAAACTTGAAACTCGAACTAGCATCTCTTCACTAGAGAACCTTCGACCTCACTATCGAAATAATATGGAAGCGACTCACCGAGTATTCCATTCCAAACTTGCGCACGCTCGTAAGTTCGGCAACCACCTGTGAACTGCTAGCCTGCCGTTCCTCTTGAACCTCTCAGGTGTTGACACGTCAGCCTTCGCATACAGCAACTGAACCGCTAGACTGCAGCAGAGGCTCCACTGCGACACAATATGGTATCTGAAACATGAAAAGCACTACGAGATTACATGTTCACACAACTAAACTTTGATGGAAATTTAACCGGTGCCCCGGTGTAGCAACCTAAACCAATCAATCTGCCCAGTAATGCCCAAAAGTAAATCAATCTGCCCAGCCTTTTGCCAACTACATTGGGGTCGGCTTCCAGCCCTACCGGATACAGCTGAGTACCAGTGTTATACACGGAGTGACCGCTCATCTGACCTCCACAACCCAGCAACTGGATAACACAGTACCCCTTGGCAAGACTGGTGTCAGATCTCAGGCCTCCGACTACCCGTAACGACTGTCAAAGATCTTCAAATGACAGCCGGGACCAACGGCTTAACGTGCTCTCCGAGGCACAGAGGAAACCCGGTATGTTGAAATGGTCACCCATCCACGGACCGACCTCGTCAAGCGTTGCTTAACCTTGATGATCGACCAGTGCGGCTGTAATTATTTAGCCACGAGCTTCTAGTAGTAGTAGTTACCTAAACCGGCATGGCCAAATAGGTTATTAAGGACACCGAATGTGACTGCCGAGTTCCTGTCCAAAACATGAACTTACTGTAACATGTGGTTGCCCCAAGTGCCTAGGTGTAGTTTAGCCCTCTGATTCGAAAAGAAGAATATTAGGCCTCTTCTGAAACTTAGTTAACTCTCACCTCGCACCAGACAAAACTATCGCACTACAATTATAATCAAAGTATTTCATTTGGAATTATCATAATTTACAGACTGAAATGTAAGGTACGTCGCTGTCACCATATCGTTACCTCCAAACAATAATAGTCAGCCAAGGCCAGTCAAGGGTTATTGCCAGTGATAGTTAAATAAGAACTCTTCAACAATACCAAAACTTGACCATTGATAACTAACATGCAATTATGACCCGACACGGGCCACCCCAACGATCCACTGACGGCCATACCGTACACAAAACCAGAATTTTGAATAACGAACACTCTTGGCAATAGTCATAACAAAATGAAAACGACTCACCAGATTGACAAAGATCCGTGTGAATGGACATTTCCACACATCCACATTCTCCTCCTTGACCTGTCCAGCTCCTTGGTTGTCGCTAGCTTCCTTGCAGCTCCGTTCCAGACTGGTTTTTTATTATTCAAGACCGAGGGTAGTCGCAACTGACACCGCGATTCTTTTTCGCAAGAATGTAACCGCCATTTTCACTAGCATTGTTTTTACGTGTGATCATTAGCACGACCGAATCCCAATTCTGATGTCGCATCAAGGCTGGCCGATAGATATAAACCATCGGGAAGTCAGGATGTATTCCCTTAGGTTAAGACATCGTGTGTGGGCAGGTCGGTGGGTACAATCGTGAAAATGAAATCACACAAATTATTCGATACACTGAGTATATTCAAATAAACACAAGTTACATTCTTGCTTACTAATATTACGGATCGACACTGATTCTACGACGTGTTAGCTCTACGGCTCTCAGTACTCAACTGCCAGTACATTTTAGTTCAACTGCTAAATTCTATTATCCCCACCACGCAAGTGGTTAGAGAAAGCGCGCCAAAGCGTAGTGGTTCTTGCTTTGCCGCCAGATGGCGTGCTTGCGATTTGTTTTGACGTCCGTACTATTGACTAAACCCGACATACATATAATGTGATAGTGGCGCTTATAATAACTGATAATAAAATATTAGCACATAAGGCAACTTCAACATAAACACCATAATCTTTCAGTTTGTTTCTCGTCTACTGCCATGGATCTTTTACCAGTCAAAATATTTTAGCCTAATAGTGTCAATCCTTTAGCGTTGGACCAGCTCTATTACCCGTCTCCCTTTCACCCGATCCTTCGACAAAACGGTCTACTGCAACTGTCTTAATAATAATCTTACCCCAAAGCCCACAAGCTCCGTGCACAGCAGAAGCCCCAACAGGGTCATCGACACCCATCATATCGAACAGAGGTGAGGTGCCCGACGCTATGGCCGCACCGATAAATCCGATGAGTAGGGATTCCCATGCGCGGTAGAGGAAACAGCCGGCTTTGAACAACACAAGTAATAGGTTGGTATTTTGTGATCATCTGTTTAAAATCTTCTCTTGAACAGATAGATTAAATAGGCAATCAGTCCATGTAAAAAACCTGCTGTAACCGGTTAGACTGCAGATTGATTTTCTAGTTAAAACAAATTACTATGCGACGATTGCATAATAAGATGTTACAGCTTGGACAATAACGGTCAGTAAGTTTATAAATGGCGTCTAAATAAAAAAACAGCAGTTTGAAACAAACGTGTTACTAGCCATATTTAAGGGTAATTTTTAGGTACCTCATTTGGCAACACCCATCTTAAGTTTTCAAAACAATCCCGTGAAAAATGTTGCCAAATTTTAGACAGTTGAAATAGTAGAAAATATCGAAAATAAAATATAAAAACAATCCCGTGAAAAATTTTGGCAAATTTTAGACAGTTAAAATAATAATCCGCTTGTATTTTATTTTTGATATTTTTATCGAAAAAAAAAAATACAAGCGGATAACAATCGAGCAGAGAATCAAATTATAATTACCAGTAATTGACACGAGTGATCCAAGGACGCTGTTGATGAGTTCCATCACTTCTGCCTTGCCTTTGTTCTTAACTAGCGTGAAGCTAAAATAAAAATATGTAGTTACATTTGATTTTTTTGTTTTTAGATAAGTAGTAAGTATCACCACAGATAATATAATACTAGGTATGGCATATGAAAAAAAACGTAGAGCTCGGCCCCATTGAGAACTGTTTTGTAGTTCAACAAGAGGTACACTGCAATTAGAGAACCTTGTAGGTTAGATAGAAATGACAATATTTCTCGAAGCGCACAAAGTTTTAAGCGCGAAAGTAGTAATTCACTTAAGCAGCTGGTTCCAGTTCATTTCTGCTTTCCTGGTAGTTTTAATAAATAAACAAATAGGATGGCAGAATTTAAAAACGTCTATCGATATCGTTTATTACGAATCCTTCATGCTCTTCTCTATATTCCATCATTGGTGCGTTTCGAGGAATCCTTTTGGAGCGCTTCACTTGGTGTGCTTCGAGGAATACCCCCAATATTATAGTAAGTATAATGTACTAGTAAGATTGATAACCAGCGTCACGTAATAATCTGAATACTGCAGTATTGCCGTTACGGAGATAGTCTTCTTTAAAATAGCCAAATATTTACAAACTGAAAATAAATATTTTTGTATGAGTATTTTCAAACGATCTACTCAACTACCAAAAGTAAAATAAAATTATTCAATGATATGAACAAACAACCAATGTAAATAAGCTGTTTTTTTTATTTATTTTTTATTTGATATAGGCTGCAATAAATAATCTGTATGAAGGACATCAATTGCGAAAGGGGCTCCTTTCGCAATTGATGTCCGATATGACCGCACGTTAGAGCCACGGGGAATGGTATACACTATATCGTTATCTTAAAGTTCTTCGCTACTCAATTAGTATAGTGATGTAGTTGGGTCGGATATTGACTTGATTGATGTACATCGACAAAAGAAAATAAGTAATTTAATATTTCTATACGATATCTTAATATATATAAATCTCGTGTCACAATGTTTGTCCTCAATGGACTCCTAAACCACTTAACCGATTATAATAAAATTCGCACACCATGTGCAGTTCGATCCAACTTGAGAGATAGGGTAGGGTAGGGTAGGGTAGGGTGGGGTAGGGTAGGGTAGGTAGGGTAGGCTAGGTAGGGTAGGTAGGGTAGGTAGGGTAGGTAGGGTAGGGTAGGTAGTTAGGTTAGGGTAGGTAGGGTAGGTAGGGTAGGGTAGGGTAGGGTAGGGTAGGTAGGGTAGGGTAGGTTAGGTAGGGTAGATGAATGTTTGGTGTTTTTATGGCAAAACAAAGTTTGCCGGGTCAGCTAGTAATATTATATAGAGCTCATTTAAAAGTATAAAAAACTAGCTGTTCCCCGCGGCTTCGCTCCCGTGGGCCACCCCACTGGACCTAAAAAAAGCCTATGTTATTCAGGAATAACGTAGCTTTCTATTGGTGAAAGATTTTTTAAAATCGGTCCTGTAGCTTCGGAGCCTATTCGGTACAAACAAACAAATCTTTCCTCTTTATAATATTACTAGCTGTTGCCCGCGGCTTCGCTCCCGTGGGCCACCCCACAGGACCCGATTTCGGGATAAAAAAATAGCCTATGTCACTCAGGAATAATGTAGCTTTCTATTGGTGAAAGAATTTTTCAAATCGGTCCAGTAGTTTCGGAGCCTATTCGATACAAACAAACAAACAAACAAACAAACAAAAAAATCTTTCCTCTTTATAATATTAGTATAGATATTATTATAGTATAGACTAACTTAAGGTATAGTCCTCGCCAAACTTCTTGGCCGCCCTGAAGTTGGTTTACCGGATGCGCGAGGCACGAAACGGTGCTGTTTTTGTATGAGATTTACTATGCGCAACCATTGGGTCGCTCCGCGACAGGCGACCATGGTCGCTTGAATTGTCGCAGTTGCGGGTCGCGGTCGCTAAGAACCGAATCCTACCTTTATAGCGTTCGGTTGGACCGCACCTTTTGGCGAAACTTATGTCCACCAATAGGCTGTGATGGCTTAACCTCACTGAAATTTTGAACTTACAGCAGACCGAAGGTGCCTCCTCCAAAAGATCCCATCATTGTGATGACAGCCGCTCGAGCCGCATACTGCCATTTAGCACCACTAACCTATAAATATTGAACTTACAGCAGACCGAAGGTGCCGCCTCCAAAAGATCCCATCATTGTGATGACAGCCGCTCGAGCCGCATACTGCCATTTAGCACCACTAACCTATAAATATTGAACTTACAGCAGACCGAAGGTGCCGCCTCCAAAAGATCCCATCATTGTGATGACAGCCGCTCGAGCCGCATACTGCCATTTAGCACCACTAACCTATAAATATTGAACTTACAGCAGACCGAAGGTGCCTCCTCCAAAAGATCCCATCATTGTGATGACAGCCGCTCGAGCCGCATACTGCCATTTAGCACCACTAACCTATAAATATTGAACTTACAGCAGACCGAAGGTGCCGCCTCCAAAAGATCCCATCATTGTGATGACAGCCGCTCGAGCCGCATACTGCCATTTAGCACCACTAACCTACAAATAAAAGTAGATAAACCAAATTAAAACCTTTGGGCATCCGACTACATATAAAAAAACCGGTAAGTGCGTGTTGGGTCACGCGCAATAATAGGGTTCCGTAGTTGCACAACAATGCGGACTAAGAAGAGGCCTTTTTGTTGTTACATGAACATTAGAACGGTTTCAGCGACTCACAAAGTCTAAAAACGGGCCCACATAGGATGATGTTTTTTTTAATCTATATTCTCGCGTTTGACCACTATCTCGCCTGATGGTAAGCGATGATGTCTGATCTACGGTATTCACCATTTCATTCTGGCAAGTTTTACGCTATTAATTGAATAGCGTAAAACTTTCCAGAATTAAATGGTGATGAAGGATATCGACAAAAGAAAATAAGTAATTTGCTTGGCAATCGAATCTAATTTGACTTTACTTTTACGTTTTAATTATAAAACGTCGAAAATACTTCTGCAGTAACACAAAATAGACTCCACCGCGCGCATGCGCCGTATGGAGCACGATCATTTTGTATCGAAACTTTTTTAAGAACAAAGCAACTCAACCAATAAAATTAAAAATAAATTTGTAACTCACTTGTGAATAATGGCAATGAAAAAGTCACAGTTTGATTATAGGTATCAATATGTGCCTAATTGCGGTGAAATTAGAACCACTTTATGAGCAAGTGTGTTGAAAAGAATATTACATACACACATACATATAAGATACGCGCGAAAAACATAACCTTTTGCAGTCGGTTAAAAAAGATTTGGTAACCAAATTCTACCCAAAGTAGTTGCGCTTGTCGTATTAGTATAAAATCGTAAACCACTGCCTATGCCTTCTTTATTTTCGTGTCGATGCAATATTATGTAATAATATGATATGATATAAGTATAAGGTAAATGAGTTGTGCCAATTTGGGTCTGCCCCTTCAAGAAATAAAGCTGTTATTATAACTTATACCATAAGTACTGCCCGAGTTGAAAGCCAGCCACCCCCACCACAGCACAAAGGTCCCCATGACCGCGTTGACGGGGTTCCCCTTGGGGAGCGGTATACAGTGTTACAGATTTCATATAACTTACCCCATAAGTACTACCCGAGTTGAAAGCCAGCCATCCCCACCACAGGACAAAGGTCCCCATGACCGCGTTTACGGGGCTCCCCATGGGGAGCGGTGCTATGCCGTGAGCGTAGCGGCCTAGACGAGGGCCCAGCATGAGAGCTGAGGCGAAGGCTGATGCTCCACCTGAGAGCATGAAGATCTGTCGGTTACCTATCCATTTGGATACAAAATAAAGACATAATATAACATGTCTGTTCAGATTCCGAACGTAAACTGAAATTACCCAGTATATAATAGTAATCTTTGGTGCGAGCAACTGAACTCTCTTATAACATAACTAGCTGACCCGGCAAACTTTGTTTTGCCATAAAAACACCAAACATTCATCTACCCTACCTACCCTACCCTACCCTACACTACCTACCCTACCCTACCTACCCTACCCTACCTACCCTACCCTACCCTACCCACTTAGGGGTATGAAAAATAGATGTTAGCCGATTCTCAGACCTACTCAATATGCTCACAAAATTTCATGAGAATCGGTCAAGCCGTTTCGGAGGAGTACGGGAACGAACATTGTGACACGAGAATTTTATATATAAGATGAAATTTTGTTTAAAAAATGGGAGTAAAGCTGCTATTTTTGCAGCTCTATATATAAACAAAACAACAATAAAGTACTTAGTTCTGAATTCAAATTATAATACACGATAAATCTAATAATTGATGGACAATGGCAATTAGCAATCGTTTGTATTCGGAAATGCGATGATTGCATTGACATTAAGAAAATAGTTGTACTGTTGTAGTGCTCTTTTTGAAGAGCTTAAAATAAATTAGTTTTCAAAAAACTACCAAGGTCGGTTAAGGCCGTACACTGACCAAAAAATCTTGAGCACTCCACTCCTAGTGCCCTAGCGGCACACTGGTGGCTCATGAATCTTTATTAAATCGAATATTGGTATTCTGAAAAAATAATTTACAGAATGTTCGTTGTCAAATTGTCTATCCATTAGTGTTAGTACAAAAATTAATTAATGAACACTACGAGGATATGCATGCTATCAAAAATTATTTCTCATTTTTATGGTTTTTTTGGAAGGAGATTAGTGAAACATAAACATCTTAAAAAAAAAAGTATAGGTACATTTTGGAATCAATATTATGTAGAAATTTTATTAATTGATATTTCTTTATAAATAACGAGTAGATAGCTCCTTAAAACTGCACAAAAACGGCTAGCGCGGCGTTTTGCTCGGGGAGGCGCCTTAAAACTTACCTATCCCGTCCGCCGTCCAAAGCGCGGACCGAAAAATGGCCACCCGTCCATGTTTCCCGGCGCCATTTTGCGGTATCGACTTAACTTCAAAAAACTACCAAGATTTTTCCCTACTATATTGGGGTCGGCTTCCAGTCTTACCGGATTCAGCTGAGTACCAGTGTTTTACATGGAGCGACTGCCTATCTGACCTCCACAACCCAGTAACTGGGTAACACGTAACACGATACCCCTTGGCAAGACTGGTGTCAGATCTCAGGCTTCTGACTACCCGTAACGACTGTCAAAGATCTTCAAATGACAGCCGGGACCAACGGCTTAACGTGCTTTCCGAGGCACGAAGGAAACTCGGTATGTTGAAATGGTCACCCATCCAAGGACCGACCTCGTCAAGCTTTGCTTAACCTTGAAGATCGACCCGTGCGGCTGTTATTATTAAGCCACGAGCTCCTTGTCTATCCATTAGTGTTAGTACAAAAAATAATTAATGAACAGTTTACGAGGAGATGCATGCTATCTAAAATTATTTCTCATTTTTATGGTTTTGTTGGAAGGAGATTAGTGAACCATCTATAAAAAAAAAGTATAGGTACGTTTTGGAATCAATATTAAATATTATGTAGAAATTTTATTTTTATTAATTGATATTTCTTTTTAAATCAAATCAAATCAAATCAAATAATTTATTTGCATAATACATGTTATAAAGGTATTACAGGTATTAAAGGTGCATTGTATTATAACCTAATGAGGTGTGCAAATTATAATATATTACCTACTATGATAACATTAAATATCGAACAGAGAAAATTTAACTATACAGACACACATAATAAATTTTAAATGAGATTACATTATAAAATAGAAACGTCAATTAAAAAAAAAAAAAAAAAATATAAAAAAATTAATCAAAAATATCAAATAGAAAAGTACAATTAAAAAAATGTCAAATAAAATTAATAAAAAATTAATTAAAAATGTCAAATAAAATTATTAAAAAATTAATTAAAAATGTCAAATAAAAAAACGAATTAAAAAATGTCAAATAAAACAAAAAACAAAGAACGAATTGAAAAATGTCAAAATTATTATACACAAAACAAATCAAATTTTAATACTCATTATATTTGTGGTGACATTTCAGATAAAGACAATCATTTTTCATTTAAATAATCATTAATTGAATAATAACATTTTGTAACTAGGAATTCATGCAAACATAATTTAAATTGGTACATTTTGTGTAGGTCTGTTATACTTTTTGGCAACTTATTGTATTGTTTTACTAAATACTGCTTTTTTATGACTTCTTACGCATATTTTATTTTTGTGTCGTGTGCTTCTTGGATGGGTATAAAGATGTAGATTCGCTTTGACAAAGATCGCCAATTCATATATATAAAGACACGGGAAAGTTAACAATTGGAACTCCTGAAAATATGGCTTACAGCTTTGGGAGCGTTCAAGTATTACGTAACGCAATTTGGGGGGGCGGGGGGGTCTCGTAAAACGTTACGATGCGTTACACGGGCGGGAGGGGGTCCTTCTTACAACACGTTACGTAACATTATTTCTTTTTTTATATAAAAAAATAGGGAAATAAAACTCCCAAATTGGCAACCCTTTTCGTTTACGTTTTACGGGGAATCTCTCGATTGTATTAGTCTGTGGTCGCCATTTTTAATTTGTTCTCGCATGTTGGTAAACCTTTTCGTTTATATTTCACGGGGAATCCCTAGATTGTATTGTACGTCATTTAATGTTGTTTTTGTTGTCAGTATTCGTTAGTGTTTATGCAGAAGCAAATTGCTGTAGTCGCTGTTATTAAAGTGAGTTCATAGTGTTCATACTGTAATGTCCTCAAAAGAAGGAGATTTGTATCATCAGCTGTTCTTGGCCTATAAAGGCTCTCATGCTGACTTGCCAGCTAGTGCAGTGAGTTGCGAATTAAAAATCTCTTGTTTTATTATAAGGCAATTAAAACTATACGAAGGATAAAAACTATAACAACTTTTTGCGACTTCAGGGTAAAAATGATGACTTGAGTGTTACGTAACCTTTAGAGAGGGGGGGGGGGGGGTACAGAAAAACGTTACGGAGCGTTACAGTGGGGGGAGGGGGGGTCAAAAATCTTCAAAAATTGCGTTACGTAATACTTGAACGCTCCCTTTCTGTGCGTTGTATGCCACACATTGCCCTTATGCATTGTTTCTGGGCTTTGAACGTCATTTCTCTGTCTGGCGAGTTCCCCCAAAATATAAGTCCGTAGCGTAAAGTAGATGCAATATACCCATGATACGCCATTAATAATGTTGCACGATTTGACACTTTTCTCAGGTTATGGAGAGCATAGGAATACTGGCTAAGCTTTTTGCATGTATTTTGAACATGTGTTTTCCAGCTCATATTTTTATCTATCCAAATACCTAAAAACTTGGTGTGTTCTGCTTCATTGATTGTTTTGTCACCGTAACGAATATCTGGATTTTTATTGTTTGTTTGTTGTTCAAATGAAATGTATTTTTGTTTTTCCAAGATTAATTTTTAAGTTGTTTTCAGTTAGCCAAGTTATAATATTATTTAAGTTGTCGTTTATTTCTTTTTCGAATGTCACATCATCTTTACTTTTGATTAGTATTGTGCTGTCGTCAGCGAATAAAATCATTGGATTATTAATAATTTTAGGCATGTCATTAATATATATAATGAATAGCAATGGAGCAAGAACACTGCCCTGTGGGACACCAAATATGCATTTTCTAGAAATGAATATAAGCTATTATGTATGACTTTTTCAAAAATTTTAGAGAATACCGGAATGAGCGCGATTGGTCTGTAGTTGCTAGGATCTTGCTTATCGCCTTTTTTATGTAATGGTTTAATTACAGAGACTTTAAATTTTTCTGGAAATATGCCTGTTTCAATGCTACCATTGATAATGTGGCTGAGTATTGGCGCAATGATAGGAGATGTGGCTTTTATTACCTCAGTGGTTATGTCGTCATATCCAGAGCTTTTAGTATTTTTCAGGGAATTAATAATTTTAAATATGTCAAAGGGTACTGTCGGTGTCATAAATATTGAATTAGAATTAGAGTTTATTGTTGGTTTATTATTAAGATTAATGTCACTTTGAGATTCAATTTGCTCTATAAAATAATTATTTAATGATTCTGCTATTTGTTCAGGGTTATTTATAATTTTGCTGTCAATTTTTATGCTATCAATACTTTGTTTAGGGTAGTTTGATTTTTGCTTATTAATTATGCTCCATGTAGCTTTACTTTTGTTTACAGCAGTATTTATAAAATGATTGTTTTGTGTTTTTTGTGTCTGCTTGATTTAATCTTTTAGAATACGTTTTAAATTTATTTTTATTGTCTTGGTGTGGTGACTTTCTATATTCCCATAGCATGTCTCTTTTACGTTTCGCACATTTTTTCAGTCCCGTTGTGATCCACTTTGGTTTTTTAATTACCGAAATTTTTATTTTGTTAATTGGGAAACATAGGTCATAGAATAATTTAAATAGATCGTGGAACTCATTAAATGCTTTATTAGGATCGGAGCATTTATAGGCATCATGAAATGATAAATTTTGCAGGCATTCCCTAAACTTTCCAATATTTTCATCACTATAGTCACGTTTGTAGATAAACCAATGATGAAATGTGCAGGTTTTTTTGACACGACATTTTAGTAGTTGTGCTGTATGGTCTGATATTGCCAATTCTTTGACCTCGCAGCTACTTCCTCTAATATTATGAATGATGTTGTCAATGCAGGTCCCGCTACACAGACGTGTTGGAGATCGCGTCCCCAGAATTAGATTATAGCTACGCAGTATATTTTGAAAAGTAATAGACCTTTTGCTATTTTTGCAGATATCTATATTAAAATCTCCACATAGTATAATCCTACTGTTACGTTTTAAACATATTTCGTTTAACATCAAATCTAAATTATTAAAAAACATTGATACTTTATCTTTACTATGATTTGGCGGTCTATAGACGCAAATAATGATGATGGGATGGGAAATAAGTTTTATCGCACAGCATTCAATATGATTAGTTATGGCCCATTTATGTACATTAATGGTTTCAAATTGATGTGTGTTTTTTACTAGGATGCACGAGCCCCCGTTTCTATCTTGTCTAGCGCAGCATGCTGCTAGTGAGTAGTTAGAAATATGTAGGTGTTCTTGGTCATCTGTTTTCATGTTGTGTTCGGTTATGCATAAGATATCTATTGGTTTACCCACATCCGCGAGTTCATTCAGATGTGTACTCAATAGATCCGACTTATTTATTAGGCCATTCACATTTTGGTGCATTATAAATATATGATTATACACGAAAAAAATGTGTGTTACTATCTTGATTTAGTATGGATTGCAAGTTTGGTGATTGTGAGTTTGTAGGTACATCAATGATTTCCGAATGGGAACACTCTACCTCAAAATTGACATTATTTGGGCTGTATATTGCCTTAATAAGATCTTGTAAATCTGACATTACAATTTTCGTGCCATAGCTATTCAGTGTACCTGAGCGTTGCTTATACATGTCATATTTATAAGAAAGATTTAGGTTGGAGTCCAGTACATACGCGTAGTTATATGCCTGTGTATCCATATATAGAAGATTATTAAAAGCTTCTATCCTACTATTGTACAGCGTATTGCTATAATTTATATGTTTTACATAATAAGTATTATTATATTGAAATTTAAATTTATATGTCGGTAAACAAATAATAATATTGGTGTGAGTTAGTGTTATTAATTTTGCTCGAATAAACATCGTTAGTTCTATATAATTTTGAGTTTTTCGAAAGTCTTCTTCGCCAATGAAAATAATACAATAGTCTTTACTTGTAAAGTTTTTAACTTTTACATCTATTGTCTCTAATACTTGCTTCAGTCCACATTTAGGTTTCCGATAGTGGCAAATGTCGTAGTTTCGTAGGTTGGTTTCTTCTGCAACGGTGTACAATTTATTTGATGTTTCACTGCTCAATAAACATATTTTAGGTTTAGCTAAAGTAGTAGTAGTAGTCTGCTTGCTAAAGGTTATGCATGGTGATGTCACTCGGGCAGCATTACTAGCAGCCTGAGTAGGACATAATTTTATCGGTGAATCTAAGAGTTCCAATTTCTGTTGCTTGCTATTCAATAATTTTTGTTTCTGCTGGTCATTAGAAGTATGGCGAGGTGTCGTAAATTTTTTGCTTTTCTTAGGTGTACTCAATTCGCTTATTAGCTTTTTCGTCGCTTTGTTAATAATTTCATGCTTATTTGTCATGTTGTTAATAGTTTTTTTGAGTTCCGTGTTCTCTATACACAAATTGTTTATTTCTTCGTGTGCTGTACATAATTCTGACTGTAATTCCTCTATTTGTTGCTTCAACTTTCGTATTTCGTCGTTGTCTTCGACTGATATGTTAGGTAAGCTGTTGGTGCTGCCATCTATTGTAGAATTGCCAGATTCAACCTCTGTTAATGTTTCTGACACTGTGCGAGTGCGGTTCGTTCGAAAGGTTATATTTTCAAAGAAACTCATGCTCATGTTCATTAGTAGCTACCAATCTACTCTATAATATTCGAAATGTTGGGTACTATGTTCAAACAAACGTGCTCACAACAGAATTGAACAGAATTTTATATTATTATATTAACTTCTCCAATTTTTAAAGTTAGCAAACATTCCCAAAAAGACAATTCTATTTGCTGGATTCGAACTCAAGCCATACGACGTACGTAATTAGGTATGTCGCAGTGACAGATACTAGTTACGTTGAAATTGTTGATCATTAGGCTTGTCCGAACAAAAAGATCGTTGCAAAGCCGGTTGGTTTTTAAAACGATTTGAAATATTTTTTCACTTGTCACTTTCACAATTATAAGTTTTTTTGTATTGTTTTTTTTATATTTATGGATGTCACACAGTTATTAACTCTTTATGTATCAGTGTTTGTTGCCACTAACTGCCAGTTTCCCAGCTCTCAATTATCGGGCTGTTAACGTAATCGAGGATTAATCGCCTGTTAATTCTACTTTCAGTTTCTCAACATCCACGTGTTGACAATTTGTCACATTTGAGTAAAATATCGAATTAACCACATGTTACAGCAGTTTTGGGTTTCTGAGCTTTTTTTTCAATGTTAATCTCTTGTCAACGAGCCTAATTTATAATATTTGGAAATTGGTCGATTATTCGCGGATTAAAATTAAAATTATGACTTTAAAGGCTAATATTACGATAGAATAGAATAGAATAGAATAGAATAAAAAAAAAAAAAAAAAAAAAAAAAAAGATAATAGGGGTCGGCGAAAACTATGGAATGGGTTGAGTTATAAAAAATATGTTAAATAAATCAATTATAGTTGATTACCAAGATTTAAATTAAATTAGGATATTACAAACTTTTAAATTAATTACATTATAAAAACTTGACACAATTATCAAAAATTGTTATTTTGTATTTATGTAAATAAATAAATAAAACAAATTGTTACTGACCTGGGAATCGAACCTTCCTCACGCTAGTGCACGTGAGGAAGGTTCGATCCCCAGGTCAGTGTTGACTGTACCCTGCACTTAATACTTACCAAAGTCAGGTTCTGGATAGGTTTGTGTTTAACTTGAAGCGGCTGGGGTGGTGACCGCGCCAGGGTAAGCAACACTTACCAAGGTCAGTCTCGGGATGGGTGACCACTTTTTTTTGGATCGCTTGTTTATGGATAGGTGACTCCACCAGGGTAAGCAACACTAACCAAGGTCACTCTTTGGATGGTTGACCACTTTTTTTTGGATCGCTTGTTTATGGATAGGTGACTCCGCCAGGGTAAGCAACACTAAACAAGGTCAGTCTTTGGATGGGAGACCACTTTTTTTTGGATCGCTTGTTTATGGATAGGTGACTCCGCCAGGGTAAGCAACACTAACCAAGGTCAGTCTTTGGATGGGTGACCATCGCCACAAAAATTTTGAACACCCATCCTAAAGTCACCCCGTTAGGTTAAACAACATCTAACAAGGTCACCCATCCAAAAACAAGTGAACCAAAAAAAAAACGGTCACCCATCCTAAGAATAACCTTGATAAGTGCTGCTTAACCTGCGTGGGGTCACCTATCCAAAAACAAGCAAACCAAAAAAAAACATGGTTACCCATCCAAAAATCGACCTTGGTAAGGTTTGCTTAACTTGGTGGCTACACCAACCTAGCCTCTCAAGATAAAATACTATTTAAAGTTACTGATTACGTTATAGTATTGAATGACGTGAATGAATACCAGCTAGGGTAGCCAACCGAAATAAATTAGTGTCGATTATTTAATGTAACAAGCGATTACGTAATTTCTCGATGATGAAGTGTTGAGAAACTCACTGACAACTGACGGCTGGTTAATTTGTGACAAATTGTCAGCTGATTTGAGATGTGACGTCTACTTCAGAAACTGGCCCTAAGTGTTTAATATCACTCACGAAACTAGTTTTGTTACAATATTGTGTCCACATTTAACGGATACATTTAATTAGTTAACAGTGAATACTTAGTAAAGATAATATTTTCCCACTTTTGTTGCACTGTTTTCTTCACTTTTAAGATATAATTGAGTACTATATAGTTAATTAAGCAATTTTAAAGAAAATAAAATACGGGAGCACTATGTATACCGAGTTTAAATAACGAGTAGATAGCTCTTAAAAACTGCACAAAAACGGCTAGCGCGGCGTTTTGCTCGGGGAGGCGCCTTAAAACTTACCTATAAGATGCACAGGTCCCGAGCCTGCGATGTCCACAGACCCCAGCTTGTTGAGGAAACCGTGGGAGCCCCACACCCAGCCAGCAGGCACACAGTATACTATTGTGTTGAGTAAGGAGAACAGGCAGTATGCTTTGAAGTTACATCTGAGGACAAAAGAGAATGGTGTAAGATTAAGATGACTTGTGACTTGTGTGTGTTATACTCCTTCAAAAAGTTAATAAAGTCAAAAAACCCGACTGCAAAGATGTAAAAAGAAGAAAATCATGTTGTGCAGTCGGAGTATACATATTCGCGAGCTGGCTGACCAAAACTATAAATATCCTCCGATTGCACAGCATGATTTTCTTCTTTTTTACATCTTTGCAGTCGGGTTTTTTGATTTTATTAACTTTTTTTATTTACAACTTTTTAGTTATACTTTTTTTCCGAATGACTTTTAAACATATTAGTGGTATATATTTTTGTAATCAACTCTAAAAACCCTTGATTTTAATACCCCACTCGATGGGTTTCGAAGAAAACGAAAATTGCAACCCCTAAGATATGGCGCCCAAAATCCGCCATGTTTATTTTTTTAACGGCACTTATCTAAGAACAACTCCTATCTAGTGGTTTGAAAGATACGAGGTAATAAAGAATATTACATACAAACATACATAAATACAAGATACGCGCGAAAAACATAACCCTTTCCTTGCAGCCGCGTAAAAAGGATAAGGTTTTCGCTTGAAGATTAATCATGTGAGAGAATATTAATTTTTTAGATACCAAAATTGTGTTATGGTCTTCTGAGTGAGTTCTATCCCCTCGACACGGAGTTTTTCAAAACGGATTTATGACCAAAATGGAACTTATCAACGGATGACAGGAAATCACTCAGCCCCCTTACGAACAAGCGGCTGGCCGACTAGGCGGTTCATTTGAGCGGCCAGCCGCTTGGCGCGGTTGGAATAGCGGCTGACCGCCCCTTGGCATGGCCATGTGTGGCATGGCGCGTCAAGCGGTTGGACCATTTACCTACGCAGAGCGGGACCCTCGACTCTAGGGTAAGGAGGGGGGAGTAGGTGGGGTATGATATTAAATAGTACATTATGGTACAAGTGCGTAATGTTGGTGATTACCGCTGAGGCGACATTGAGACCCGAGCCGTTAGGTGAGGGTCTTAAGAGAGCCGAGGACGGTAATCATCAATACACACGTGTATCATACGATGTTTTCAACACACTTGTGAAGAAAATAATACAAAAAAAACATTTTATTTAGTAGATTATAGATTTTTTCTTTGGAGTTTTCAGGTAGTAAACTTTCCATAATGTTAAGGCCTTCACATCTTATATCGGGCGGTGTACAACATAAATATTTTTTTTCATAATTAGTACTTGTAGACATTTTTATGAATAAATAGTTAACTGTAAAGTCAACAGTGAAAACGAGTTGTGAAAAAAATTTCGCAATGGCGGGAAAAATTAATCAGTTTTCCTATGCGCGCGCATCTTACAATGGCGATCGGCCATAGACTAAAAGAATGAAGTTTCTTTTTTTTCGGCTTTTCGCGGATAGCGTTTTAGTCACGTACAAAATGGGGAATTTCAAGTTTTCTTTATTACAGCGAAAACAAAAGTTACATTTGAGTGAAAGTTTTATTTATTAAACATGTACAAGTTGAAATTATCTATTTAAGTACGTAGTTGCATGAAATGAGCAAGCAATAGGTAGATTAATTTATTTGTAATATTGAGCACGCTCTTTTTCGTATCGAAACTTTTTTAAGAACAAAGTAACAAAAAAATAAAAATAAAAAAACACTCTATAACTCACTTGTGAATAATAGCAATGAAAAAGTTACAGTTTGATTACAGGTATAGTATATACACTGTATAGTGCCTAATTGCGGTGAAATTAGAGCCACTTTATGAGCAAGTGTGGTGAAAAAGTAATTTATAATTGTGCTGTTTATAGAAACTCAGAAACAGTTACAAGTAAGTTTGTTTTACGACAAATACTTTAAGAAAATAAAAAAATATAGTTTCTTTATTTAACTAGTTGTTGTTCTACAATTTTACGAATTTTTATTTTACTCATTGTTGTTATTTAGGTAAAATGTATTTATTTTTAGGGTTCCGAAGTCAACAAGGAACAGGCTTTTCAAGTTTACGAGTAATAGTCGACCAACTTATAAAATGCACTTGGCACAGTAAAATTTTTGTACAAATGCCATTGAAAAATTACTTAAATAACATTATTAGCTGTGTGTGTGTGTGTGTGTTTTTCTCGTGTCTCCTGTGAGGGTCACAAATAAATATTTTTTCTTTCTTTGTACCATTTTCCATGTCTAGTTTTCATGTAAAAATATACAAAAATAAAATCATAACATCCTTAATAAAAATAATTTCTAAATTAATAATGTTTACGCTCGAATAACGCATTGGAGTGGCCGGAGTCGTTGGTTAGTACTGGTCCGTAGTCCATACATACGGCGCATGCGCGCGGGGGGTCTATTTTGTTTTAGTGCAGAAGTATTTTCGACGTTTTTTAATCCAAAGTCAAATTAGATTTGATTGCCAAGCAAATTACTTATTTTCTTTTGTCGATATCCATCTATAAAGTCAATATTCGACCCAACTACATCCCTAATTGAGTAGCGTAAAACGTTCCAGAACGAAATAATGAATACCACAGATTAGAGGTGAATAAATACGAAATTTCTCAAATTCTGAAAGATAAATAAACAAGGAGAATGCGCGCAAGGATCCAGGAACGAACCATACCATTCCCCGTGGCTCTAACGCGCGCTCATATCGGTTCCTTTCGCAATTCTTAAATAGACAATATTTTTCTTACTTCAATTGCGAAGTTGGATTTTATAACTCCTTCTTTAGGTTTATTTTTTAGGTTTTGCGCATTCACCTTTTTTTCTGCGTCATTCTTCAAAACGTATTTGTTTTTAGCATGCTTGGTGTTAAAATCGCGAGCGAGGTTAAAACCTTTAAATACCGCCACTGCTTCTTCATTACGTGTATGTCTTATAGACATACTGGCTTACCGTTGTATTCTGCGCTACCTTTACCTATGCGTATATTATTCTACTAAGTAGAATCTACTTTATACTTCTGGACCGTCAAAATATTTATTTATTTATTTTATTTATTTATTCAAAATTATGTAAGTAACACCTTAACAGCTACAACGCCAATGCGATGCTACTACCACAAAGATACAATAGAAATACGATTTAAAATACCATTAAATACAATTAAAATTACAATTAAAATAACAATCAAAATATAATCAATCATATTATTATAAATACAATTAAAATCCAATTATTATTCAAATAAACACAATAAAATACAATTAAAATACCATTACAATCCAATAAAAAATTCAATCAAAATTATTTTTCAACATTTTCAATGCACTTCAGTGCTACTCTTGTGAACTTCATCAGGCTACAGTGAAATATATCTATCTCATTCGATATAATATTTAATAATCTTATGGCGCGTGACAAGGGGGCAAACTTGTTCAGGTTAGTTCTATAGGATGGCTCGAGTAGTGTAGGCGTGGGGCGACGCGCGCCCCCGCAGCCGGGCGGCACACACAGCCCCAACTCCGCTAACAAATCGGGGTGGTGAAGCCATCCGCGCAGCACCCGAAAAAATAATAAATAATTATCGCGATACATATACTGTTCATGTCGAAGGACCGTCGACGGGCCGGATTAAAATACTTTCGCGGGTTGGAACAGGCCCACGGTCCGTACACGTAACAACAACAAAACCTTCTTCTTAGTACGCATTATTATGCAACTTTGGAATCCTATTACTGCGCGTGGCCCGACTCGCACTTGGTTTTTATTTATTTTTAGTATAATATAATATAGCCTAATGCACTACATAATTACATAAGTTTCATTTCATTCCTTTATTTTCGTAAACATAGGAGGGCCCCGCTGGCGGTTGCTTTGCTTAAAGCACAGATAATATAATACTAGCATACAGATGTCTCATCCCATACAAAGAAACCGTGCCCACGTACTGTACTGATTATACTGATTATTATTTGTACATCGATTGCGTTCAATTCCGTTCCACGGATATAGATGGTGATCTATCGCCGTGGAACGGAACCGAACGCTATCGAATTACAAAAAATAATCTGTATAATCAGATGAAAAACGCTAGTTACGTCGGCACGGTTTCTTTGTATGGGGTGAGGCATCTGTACCTATGCTAGTATTATATTATCTGTGGCTTAAAGTGATCTCCACTCCTTTATCTTTGGAACACAAAATCCAAATAATTTGGGAGGGACAAAATGAGTACTAAATAAGTAGGTGGTGTGCAAAGTCCTAGGGTCGAGGGTTCCGCTCTGCGTATATTTATACATCAATGGCGGATTGCAAAATAAACCCATGAACATTAGCCCATTAACCGCCAGTGCGTATAAAATGGCGGCCAGCCAAGCTTGCTAGAACCTACACACAATTATGAATTAATCTTTGCATTTTTCTAACAAATATTATAATAGAATTCTTACCTCTCAGCCATAGCCCCACTAACAATAGTCGTGGCGGTGGTAGCGAAGGACAGCTGAAACAGAAACGAAGCGAACACGGGCCCCATGAGAGGGTCCCCTACTTGTGGGTCCGGCAGGAAGTCTCCTACGCCTATAAATGGGTTGGAGTACGTTCCCTCGCCGAATGACATGCCGTAGCCGAAGATCCAGTACGTTAGACCTGGGAAGGTAGACTGTCATTAATGTATCACTTCAGTAGCTGTATAATTATGTCTATGCAAGGGCAGCAGTGTGCAAAACTTCCACCGTAGGAGACGCCCTGGGCGTCGGGAGTCGCAAACTCCGAGTAATGGGTAGCTCGCCGTCCGATAAGGACCAGGCCCGAGTCGACGGCGCGTAGTGTTCCATGCGCGCCTCAAAGAGATGTCAGCAAAAACCGACGGGGTCCGCTAGGGCCGATGCCTGTCTAGTTCGCGGATAAATTTGAAAGAGAGTTACCGCGGCCCTGGCACATACAACTGAAGGAACACAGGTGGGTTTTAGTCAGTAAAAGTCTGACACGTCCTTCCACTTCACCCAGAGCGCGAGATTAAGTCATTGGATGATTTCCCACCCCAAAAAAATAATTTAAGAAGGGGTGCAAAACTTCTGCAGAGTAATAAAGCCACACGACCTGGTGAAGTTAACGATAATCGATCCAAAGATAGGAGAGGTTTAGTGGTGTATGATCATGAGACAATGTTTAACAGACCTCGTTCAAGAAAATATAGTCGCTTCGCCACATCAATTTCTATGGCTAATTGGCTTTGCTGGACAAAGCTTGGGACAGGTTTATTTTTAAAGCACTATCAGCGGAAGTAGGGTACACTACATAAATACGAAAAACTTTATTCCGTCAGTCACAAATACGAATTTCAAAATCCCGATTTTCATAATTCCGAATTGTTCAAAATTCCGAATATAACAAGTGCGACTTATCATTACTGCTATTTTTATAATTCCTAAATGTCAATATTCCTAACGTTTATAATTACTATTCTCAAAATACCGAGCTTCAATAGATCGAATAACAAAAAGACCGACTTAATGATAATTCGAAACATCAAAAATACGAATGCCGTTTATTTAAATATCGATTAATCTCCTATTTCTGTATGCAGGGCCTAAAGCAACCTAACATTTATCATTTTAATGTTGACATTGGTTTTAATATAGAATAGGCGCAAGTACGATTAGTATTTAAGCAACAGAGTCGACGGAGCCGCTGGGCGGGGCTCCTATTTCTGTATGCAGGGTCTAAAGTAACCTAACACGAAGGAGATGACGGGAGCTGGGTTCGCTCGCTTTGCTCGCTCACTTCAGCTTTCGTCATCTCCTTCGAACCTAACCTGTCCGTGTCGGGGTGCCCTAAGCTCCCGAGCTCGCTTCGCTCACTCTTGCCCACCCCTCCGCGCCTACGCGGGCTTCAATTACACTCTAGGGCCTACCCTAGAGTGTAATTGAAGCCCGCGTCTGCCCTAGCAGACAAGACTGCGTGAAGTCGGTTTTGCAGCGATTCGTTTCTGTCACTAAATTTTGTAGCACAACATGTTGACTTTTAATTTATTCGAAGTATTGAAAATCGGAATATCGTATTTCGGACCGAGAAACCCTTCGAGCATTTGATTCTTCGAACGTATGAAAATCGGCAAACTAACAAATCGCATTTACGAGTTTCGGTAAAATAAATTTCGTGATTTTTAATAATAGACATTATAATTCTTAGGTATTATGAAATTCGGACTTTTGAAAATCGGAACATCGAAATTCGGAATTAAATATTTCGGAGTATTTGGGTGTTTCCGCTGAAGTAATAGGTATAAGACAGTGCCATCATAATTGCCATACCAATTTTAGCTGTTTATATTGACGGATGGGGTTCCGGTTTACTTTGGTATTGATTGCAGCTGATTATAGGTGGCGATTGCGAGTAGGTAGGTACAGTTAAGGGTTAAATTTGCGGTCATAATCATCATCATATCAGCCGAAAAACGTCCACTGCTGGACAGTGGACATAGGCCTCCCCCAAGCGTCGCCACATTAACCGGTCCCGTGCGTCTCGTAACCAGCGGATCCCCGCAACCTTCACCAGGTCATCGGTCCACCTGGTGAGAGGCCTTCCAACGCAACGTCTTCCGGTTCGCGGTCGCCACTCCAGAACCTTTCTGCCCCATCGGCCATCCGTTCTGCGAGCAATGTGCTTTGCCCACTGCCACTTAAGTTTGGCAATTCTTCGGGCTATGTCAGTAACCCTGGTTCTCTTGCGGATTTGTACATTTCTGATTCGATCACACAAGGAAACTCCGAGCATAGCCCTCTCCATTGCCCTTTGAGTGACTGTAAGCTTTCTGATGAGGCCCATTGTAAGCGACCACGTCTCAGAGCCATATGTCATCACTGGAAATTGCAGCAGCGGCCTTTTTTTTAGGCAGATGAATTTCAACTTTTTCGTCAGTAGGTTTAATATTTTAATTTCTGTACAACATATTAAATCAGTTATGGATAATTTAACTTCTTCTACAATAACTTGTCATTTGAATTTTGGATACTAACTGCAATTTTGACCCTTGACTCTATTTGAGTCTATTTTGTAAAAAATGTTACCGTCAAAACATAAGGATCTTCAGGTGGAATTACAGTTGACATGTTTTACATGTTTATAGAACAGCGATGTGGGTTGGCCGCTTGCTTCTTTGCTTTCCAAGAACCTAAATATAAATTCGTTCAAGGCCTTTTCTTTCTAGAAATAACTTACCACCCAAGGAAATGTCTGCCAAGTTCTTCATCATGATATTAGCTTCATTTTTTATGGAGACGCATCCTGACTCCAGCATGCCAAAACCTAGAACACAAAAGATTTCTAAGTAACAGAAAGAAAGAACTATATAATATCAAGCGTAAACGACTCAAGGAGTAGGAAGTCGGTAGTTTCAAATATTGTCAGTAAGGTATGTTAAATGAAAAAATATATTTTACAATGCATGTCCTCGAAAAGAGCGTTTTCCAAGCAGCCAAACTGTGCGGAAAGTGTCACTTTTTTCACTAGTGCTTTTAACGTTTCTGTATTTTTAAAATTTTTAACTCCTTCGTCAGCCAGACGCATAGAGTTTTTATTATTTGAGAAAAGTTTTACAAATTAGTTAAGTACAGATTATCATTCATATAAAAGGTAAAATATAACTAATACTTCATTAAAGGCGATTTTAATTACTCTAGATTTAGATTTGATCAATAAATTAATTTTAAATATTCATTAATTTTGTTTGGCAGAACGTATGTTTTGCTCGTACCTTTTTGCGTTACGACGTGACAGCCATATGCACATCATCATCATCATCATCATCATATCAGCCGAAAGACGTCCACTGCTGGACATAGGCCTCCCCCAAGCGTCGCCACATTGACCGGTCCCGTACGTCTCGCAACCAGCGGATTCCCGCAACCTTCACCAGGTCATCGGTCCACCTGGTGGGAGGCCTTCCAACGTAACGTCTTCCGGTTCGCGGTTGCCATTCCAGCCCCTTTCTGCCCCATCGGCCATCCGTTCTGCGAGCAATGTGCCCTGCCCACTGCCACTTAAGTTTCGCAATTCTTCGGGCTATGTCGGTAACCTTGGTTCTCTTGCGGATCTCTACATTTCTGATTCGATCACGCAAGGAAATTCCGAGCATAGCCCTCTCCATTGCCCTTTGATTGACTGTAAGCTTTCTGATGAGGCCCATTGTAAGTGACCACGTCTCAGAGCCATATTATGTCATCACTGGCAACACACACTGGTCATAGACTTTCGTCTTGAGACACTGTGGTAAGTTGGACGAGAAGATACCGCGCAACTTCCCGAACGCTGCCCAGCCGAGTCGGATTCGACGGTTGACCTCTTTCTCGAAGTTGGCTCTACCCAACTGGATCGTTTGTCCCAGGTAGACATAATCGCCCACAACTTCGAGGGTAGAGTCTCCTACCTTGATAGGAGTGGGTGTAACATGGGCATTCAACATCACCTTGGTTTTGTCCATGTTCATTCTAAGACCCACTCTTTCGGAAGCTCTACTGAGGTCATCGAGCATTGTACTGAGGTCCTCCATGGTCTCAGCCATAACTACTATATCGTCGGCAAACCGAAGGTGAGTGATGTACTCGCCATTGACGTTAATGCCTAGCCCTCTCCAGTCCAGAACCTTGAAGACATCCTCCAGTGCAGCGGTAAACAGCTTCGGAGATATGACGTCTCCCCGTCTCACACCTCGCTGCAGAAGGACTGGTTCCGAGGTCTGATCCTGAAGTCGAACTGACATGGTGGCGTTTTTGTATAAACACTTCAACACTTCGATGTACCGGTAGTCAATTTGGCACCGTTGGAGAGACTGCAGTACAGCCCAAGTCTCGATCGAATCGAAGGCTTTCTCGTAGTCCACAAACGCTAAACAGAGAGGCAGGTTGTACTCTTCGGTCTTCTGTATAACCTGCCGCAGCGTATGTATATGGTCTACGGTGCTGAAGCCTTTACGGAATCCGGCTTGTTCGGGAGGCTGGAAATCGTCAAACCTGCGCGCGAGACGATTCGTGATGACTCTTGAAAACAGCTTGTAGACATGGCTAAGAAGTGTGATGGGCCTATAGTTCTTCAGTAAGGCATTGTCACCCTTCTTGAAGAAGAGTACCACCACACCCCTGAACCATGCCTGTGGCGTTTTCCCTTCGAGTATGACGGAATCAAACAGCTTCTGAAGGGCTTTAAGGATTGGTTTTCCACCCGCCTTCAGGAGTTCGGCCGTAATTCCGTCGTCACCCGGCGCCTTGTTGTTCTTAAGCTGTTTCAGAGCCATCCTAATCTCATACAGGCTGACGTCCGGAATGTCTTCGGTATAGTGTCGAGTCAATCTAGCTCTGGGGTCATTCGCTAGATTCGCGACAGGTTTACTGGTTGACTTGTACAGCTGCCCATAGAATCTCTCGATCTCCCTCAGAAGCTCTGGTTTGGCGGAAACGATCCTGCCATCATCGGTCTTCAGTTTCGTGAGCTGGCTCTGCCCAATAGACAGATCTCTTGCAAAGACCTTGGAGCCCTTATTCCGCTCAATCGCGTCTTTAATACGCTCAGTATTAAAGGGGCGGAGGTCGCTTTTCAAGGACTTTGAGATCCGTCTATTTAGCTGCCGGTATTTCAACGCATCGTCTGAAGACTGCAGGATCATCTCACGCCTCTCCTTCATAAGCTTGAGAGTAGGATCAGAGAGCTTTTTGTTCCTATCTGTACGGCGGGTCTTGAAAAACTTAGACCCGACCGTAAGGACAGCTTCCACGAACCCATCGCTGTAATCGTCCACGGAGCTTCCTAGGCACTCGAAACGATTCTGGAGTTCGAGCTGAAAGTTCTCGGGGTTTTGGACCTGGATCTGTGCTGGGCGGAGCGTGGACTTCACCAGTCGAGACCTTTCAAGTTTAACATTAATGTTCAATGTGCCTCTTACCATGCGGTGATCGCTCCCGGTTTTCACCGAATTGATCACAGAGACATCATTGAACACTTGCTTCTTGGTTGACATGATGAAGTCGATCTCGTTTTTAGTTGCACCATCGGGGCTTTGCCAGGTCCACTTCCTGTGCTCACGCTTTCTGAAGAAGGAGTTCATCATGTAGAGGCCCTCCTTCTCCATAAAACTGGCCAGTAGGTGACCCCGGTGGTTCCGGCGTCCAAATCCAAATTGCCCCACTTGCAGCTCATCCACGTCTCGTTTGCCCAGTTTTGCGTTGAAGTCCCCCATGACAACGGTGAAGTGAGTTTTGAAACCATGCATGGCTCTAGAGATATCCTCATACATGGTCTCTACCTCGTCGTCGGGGTGTGCCGAGGTCGGGGCGTAGACCTGTATGACCTTCAGCGAATATCTTGCGGATATTCTGAGTATAAGGTACGCCACCCTGGTCGACACACTCTCGATCTTCACCACGTTGTTCACAAGGGACTTGTGGACGATAAACCCGACACCACCCTGGGACTGTCGGTCACCCTCTCGGAAATAGAGCAGGTTACCGGATTTGAAGATTATCGAGTCCTCCCCCTCTCTTCGGACTTCAGACAACCCTATAATACTCCATCGCAACCTGCCCAATGCTTCCTCCAGTTCGGTTATCCTCTCGTCGGTCCGGAGTGTTCGCGTGTTATAAGTTCCCAGGTCCAGTCGTCGGCGTTTATTGTGGTAGTCGGGTCCACTCCGGGGATTCTTAGCACCCCTTGCCACGCCATCGCCTCGACCGCTACCGTAGCCGAGGGTAGACGGGCTGCCGGGCACTCGGGGCCGTTCTTTCTGTGTGCTGGTCATTAGGATTGGGGGGTTTTGCCATAATCGCCACGCTTGGCAGGCGGGTTGGCGATCGCAGTTAGTTGTTAAAGTGCACAGAGAACGCTGCTGCCCATTCTCCGGTGTGTCCCTTAGTCGCCTCTTACGACACCCACAGGAAGATATGGGATGGTGAATTTCTTTACGTTCGTCACCATACGATGCACAGTAGATATGCCCGAGGAACATTTAGTTAATCTGTGGATATGCTGAGCGCTCTTGAATAAAAGCCCGCCATTTTATTAATTTCTTGCTTGGTTCAGATATTTTTTTTATTTCCTCGCTCAATGCATAGTAAAATGTTGTATGATACACGTACCTACTCGTAACTATCTACTATCTGAGAAATTTCTTAAAAAACCTAAGAGGTCTTTTGAGGAAGTTTGCCTCTTGGGAATCGAACCCACAATCTCACGCAGTCGCGCTTGCGACCACTAGACCAAGGAGGCAGTCGAATTTTAAATGGAATTTAAGTATGTAAGTACCTGTTTGCATGGTGAAGATAATGAATGATGAAGTCAGGATCCAGTTAGTATCTTCCACATCTATTTCGAAGCTCTCCTGAAGGTTGACCGTGGTATTCGTCAGATTTGGGGACCGCAGCCCAATGCGCGGATACATTGTCCAATTGGAATCCATTCTTATTGTCTTTGCCCGCTTTCACAGGGTTTTTGAACTTTTTTCTTTTGTATTCATGGAAGGCGGGAAAAGTGACAGTTCACAATAATAACATATATTTTTTATGTCTGCATTTTTTTGTTAATTCTCTACTGGTTTGGTTGCTAATCTTAAACCTTCTAACAAGATAATTCAAATTATTAGAGAAATTAAGTAAATGTACAAATCAATTACGTGTACGCTTTATAAAAATCCATTTTATATTTTGCTTGAGCGATTTTTGCATTGACAGTAAATTGACACTTGAATTTTTTTTAACCGTTCCGCACATGCACTCGTCAATAAAGCTGTAATGCCAAATGAAGTGTATGTTTTCAATGGAACCTGTTTTATATGTGGTGGGTGAATCGCGTGATAGTTGTCGGTAAACAAGTTAAAAATGGATGAGGGTCTGTTTAAATGCAGATTGTACGTCGTTGAGGTAATTTGGTTTTCAGGTTCAAGAGCGTATTTAAAGAGAGTCAATTAGTCGTTCAGCTAGTTCATGAATTCCGTTCTTTTTAATTTTGAATTAGTAGCTTGCTGGAAAATCCGACATTTCAACATACAGTTTCTATGTCAATTCGAAGGGTTTTTAAGGCAATTCCGTACTTAATTCTTGCTTTGACTATTGTCACAATATTAACAGAAATATTAGTTTTACGCCTATATCTGTCATATAAGAATAAAATAATTAATATATCTCCCAATTATAAATAAAAAATCATGTTTTCAAGTTACGTAATTATACAACAATATCAACTTTGTTCGAAAGTTCCCTTAAAATTTACTTTTACAGTATTCGTAGATAATGGTACGAAGCAAGCACGATAACTTTTAAGGTTCGATATTCTTGATCAATATAATATGTATTCATCAATATATTGACGATAATAACGAGTGCGTTACCCAAAAAATGTCAAAAGTCGTCATCTAAGTGCAATAGATAATTAGATATACAGCTTATGTAATGGGGATGTGAACTGCCATTTTTTTACGATAGGTGGCGCATCGTCGCTATGGCTATTGAAAGCTGTCAAATCCATACATTTTGTAAGCTATCAATCAGTAAATTTTAATTTTCTCGAAATATGCCTCAGTGTGCTGGACCAGGATGTACTAACCCCGGTGTTCATTTATTGCCCAAATATACAACGCTTAAAATACTGGGAAACGGCTATACATATTTATAAGTTATGTTATGTATCTGTCAAAGTAACTGATTATATTGCTTGGTAATCTTCGGCGATATAGTGGAGCTATTAATGTAATGATAAAGTTCTAAAGCAGGAATGTCATTACCCACCGATATTTTTTTGAGCACCTGACAGGGCACGGTCCGTCCACCTCCCTGGCACGGCCCCTGATATGTGTGGTTAAGGTTAAACTAGTCGATAATTCTTCCATACAAACGTAGTAGTAGTGGCTTTTACTCCACTGTTTGACGATGTACGTTCAAAATAAAAAAAAAAGATATCAATTTGTTTCATCATTATCTAGCCCTGTATGGAAATAAAAAAGTAAAAAAAATATATATTTGAAAGTTATGAGCGTCGAAAGTTCCACATTTCGTCACTAATTTTAACGCATTTTTGGGCGCAAATAAATACCATAAGAAGACGGAAAATTGCAAAACGGCCACCATACAGGGACAGATTAGTAGTTCAACAATGCAAATAACCTTATTTTGAACAGATACGTTTAGTCGGATTTTCATGATATCCAGACTCCCAAAGGTCTGTTTATAATATTTCGCGCACGCGGTTTCGTCCTAAGTCATCATCCATTTCGCTACAAATTTGCAAAAGTGTGTATTCGTACGTGAACTAGCTTCTTACTGCACATAACAACATCTATCTCTTCCGCACGTGTTGTCGGTTGATATAGCATGCATTTTAACCCCGCGCACAAAATAGTTCGTGCCGTCGACTAGTGTACCCTTAAAACTTCTAACCTAAAACGTAAGAATACCAACACATTAAAGTAATGTTCTCTCATTTTTTGTAAATTTTCCTACCATGAGTCAAGTAAAGAATTAACTCGTTAAAGCAAAAAAAATATCCAAATCTAGAACATATCACCGATGAAAAATATTTTATTATTTTTATATAATAAAATATTTTTCATTATTATTTATTTTTTTACCGATCATATTGAGAGGCAGACTTCCCAAGTAACACATAAGCAAGATAAAAGTACACATTTTGCATATTATACAGTTCAAAGATGAATATAGTTTGTATAAGAGCTTTGGGAATAGCCAAATGCTGGATTAGGTTGAGTTCGGACCCATAAAATTCTTAACGCTTAATAAATTCTGTATGTCTGTCCTAACCTTCTTAACGCTTAATAACCAATCACCGTAGGATTATTATACAGACGTTATTTAGCATTACGCGTTTTAGGTTGCTTAAAGCTGAAAAACAGCCCCGTCGGTAGCATTTGTCTGAATATCCATAATCTGTATTGCTATTATAAAAGCATTACTAAGCTATTAGCGCTTGAAACAGCTCAATGCTGAATAAAGTATCACCTTCTGAATAATATTGTTACATAATTCTATTAAACAGCTTGATACTGAATAATTGCTTTTATTTTATCTTCAAACTGGATAAGATTCTATGTTTTACTAATTATTCAGCTGCTGAATAAATAATATTATTTATGTTTTTATTAAGCTTTGTCCTGTTTAATAGAGAGTTTGAAACTAACTTATTCAAATTAAAGACCATATGTATGTTGTTATAGCGCCCATAGCTTAAAACCAGCTTAATTAAAATATTATTCACCGTATTTATTTCTTGCGTTATTTAATATGAATCGAAAATCGTGGAAAAAACGTAAGAGAACTGGTTACATCAAAAGAAAATTGTTAAAAGAATATTTAAATATCAGCAATAGTAATTGTCCAAGTGTTTCTGGTCATCAAAAGATTTATGAAAATAGTTTGAACAAAACTGAACCCGGTCCCAGCCAGCATGCGTGGTTGCCGTGCAATGAAGAGGGTTCCGTCCCCCAAAAAGTCAAACAGCATTGCGATTCACACAAGATGAGAATGCATCTGATGGCAGTGTACAGATATCGAAGAAGAACAATATAGATACATAAAAAATTTGATATTTCGAGAAAAATTTGAAAATGGGCTTTCGAAAAAAGATCACACAAGTAGCACTAAAGGATTTGGCAGAAATATTAAATCAAAGATTCCCAGACATTTTACCTAATGATCCAAGGACAATTTTAAATACACCGAGACAAGTCCACATAAAGTCTATTGAGCAAGGTGAATACTGGCACAATGGCGTCATGGAGACACTTAAAAAATATTGATTAACACAAACATTTTGCCAGAAAACATATCACTGAATATAAACATGGAAGGTCATCCAATTTTAAATAGTCCCTTAGAAAGAATTTCGGCCAATTTTAATAGAAAAAGTAATGATAATTTTATTAGCAGAAGGTATTACAGTACAAGAAAATAAAATTTACGTTGTGATAAGATATTTTATTTGCGACTCTTAATTCTCCAACATGCACATAAATTTCTTCAATGTTTTTCATGATTTTGTCTTGACTCTCCATAATATGTTGTGGTTTCGCGTATATATTCTTGATTCCTTCTAGAGTCTGTACGTCTGGTTACCATCAGTGCCAAGTGACAGTTGCACGGCTACGTTTTCAATTTGCCTTGAGGTTCAGTTCAGTTTTCAATTTGACAGTTTCGGGTGGCTTGATGTACTGGCGTTTGTACATAAAACAAATAACAAAACACGGATTAAACAAGGGCCCAGTCCACACCACACACGCGAAATCTATAGCAGATTTCGTGTGTGTGGTGTGCACTACATTTTTAATCATAAATGAGATTTTCTCGAAAAAAAAATGCAAGCAAAGACGCTATAATTTTAAATGTAATGAATTCAATGAAAGCCGGGCGTGAAATTCCACAATAGAAAAGGTTTTTGTTAGATCGATTAGAGAACCCTAAAAATCTGAATAATTTAGAAATGTGATCAACTATATAATTGATATTCAGAAGTTAGTGTACTGAGACTACTTTTTTCAAGTTATAGCTTAGTAACAAGGCATGTGTGCACTTTTATTCAGCATTATACACCAAAACAATCGATCGCCATTAAAAATCTTTGTAATTTATACTTTCTCGGAATTTACGAGATACCAAAATGCTTAATCTTACAACTACAACATTTTCAACTCGATTCAAGTTATTTTGTTCGAATAAAATTGCTAGTATTAGCTATTTCGTCACAAGTACTTTTGTCAGACCTATTATGTATGTATGAAAATACTATTTACTATCTATTATCGTGATTATTAACGCGGCGCGTAATAAATAATGAAAAAATAACATACTATTCACGACAAAATTACTTGCGCACTAACAATTAACATATTGCAGACCTCTAACTTGTAAATTAAAATTTACTTACCGATTTTATAAGTTCACCATGTCTCCAAATCACATTTAAATTCGACATCGACATTAAAATATTTAATCCAATTGAATTATTTTCACAATTTGTATGAATATTGTTTGTAAAAGTGTGAACAATAATTTAAATGCTTAATAAATTCTGAATACAATAACCAATTCGATTAAGCTGAGTAACTCAGTTGTAAGAGCTTAATAAAAGCAATGTGAGCTGTTATTCAAAGGTTATTAAGCTAATTGAAACGTTATTAAGCTCCTACTCAGATCTTGCTCAGATGTTATTCAGCGTTAAGCATTCAAAATTGGGGCCCTTTTTGCTTGAATAACAGCTGAATAGACGGGTACTCAGACGTTATTCAGCTTACTATTCAGCTTATGCTCTTGATGATTGCTCTTACTCAATCTTTATGCAGCACGTTTGTGTTACTTGGGTTTTAAGTCTGCCTCTCAATATGATCGGTTTTATTTCTCTTTTATTTAGTTCGTCTTTCAATTCCTTAAGCTGCCAGGACCAAGCGAGTCGGACTCGCGCACGAAGGGTTCCGTACCATTATCGCAAAACACTACAAAAAAATCACGTTTGTTGTTTGGGAACCCGCCTTAATTTGTTTTATTTTAATTTAATAATTATTATTTTTTGAAGAGAATATACAACTAAATATTCTGTGAATATTTCAAGCGTCTACCTGTTGCCGTTATTAATATCGAGCAAAAAACGGCAAAAATATCACGTTTGTTGTATGGGAGGCCCCCTTAAATATTAATTTTATACTGTTTTAGTATTTGTTGATAGCGGCAACAGGAATACATCATCTGTGAAAATTTCAACTGTCTTACTATCACGGTTCATGAGATACAGCCTGGTGACAGACAGACAGACAGACGGACAGCGAAGTCTCAGTAATAGGGTCCCGTTTTTACCCTTTGGTTACGGAACCCTAAAAAGCAGTATTTTTAATTTGGTAAGCTGATAGTTTTTAGGGTTCCGTACCCGAAGGGTAAAAACGGGACCCTATTACTAAGACTTCGCGATCCGTCTGTCTGTCTGTCTGTCTGTCTGTCTGTCTGTCTGTCTGTCTGTCTGTCCGTCTGTCTCCAGGCTGTATCTCATGAACCGTGATAGCTAGACAGTTGAAATTTTCACAGATGATGTATTTCTGTTGCCGCTATAACAACAAATACTAAAAACAGTATAAAATAAATATTAAAGGGGGGCTCCCATACAACAAACGTGATATTTTTGCCGTTTTTTGCTCGATATTAATAACGGCAACAGGTAGACGCTTGAAATATTCACAGAATGTTTAGTTGTATATTTACTTCAAAAAGTAATAATTAATAAATTAAAATAAAATAAATTAAGGGGGGCTCCCATACAACAAACATGATTTTTATGCAGTGTTTTGCGATAATGGTACGGAACCCTTCGTGTGCGAGTCCGACTCGCACTTGGCCGGTTTTTTTAAGACTTGCTTGTTCCGGCGAACTAGGTATTTAACGCGCCACTGTTACCGCGAAGCGAGCGGCCTGCTCGCGTGTGCGTAAAGCCGACAAAAGTGTCACAGTAAAGGTGTGTAGAGAAGGCTTATTATACTATTGTTTTTAAAAGTTAATAAATAAGAGAGTTTATGCTGAACCGTTTGTTGTACTACAATGCGTAGTAATAACGAAATTTTTAAGTGTTTTGTTTTAGATAAATCTGTGTATATTAGTTTGAAAAACCGGCAAGTGCGAGTCGGACTCGCGCACGAAGGGTTCCGTACTTCGTAAATTGCGGTTTACGATTTATGACGTATTAAAAAAAAACTACTTACTAGATCTCATTCAAACCAATTTTCGGTGGAAGTTTACATGTACATCATATATATTTTTTAGTTTTATCATTCTCTTAATTCAGAAGTTACAGGGGGGGGAGGGACACATTTTACCACTTTGGAAGTGTCTCTCGCCCAAACTATTCAGTTTAGAAAAAAAATATATTAGAAACCTCAATATAATTTTTGAAGACCTATCCATAGATAGACGTATGGGTTTGATGAAAACAAAATTTTGAGTTTCAGTTCTAAGTATGGGGAGCCCCCAAAATTTATTGTTTTTTTTTCTATTTTTCTGGTATCTTAATGCGGTTCACAGAATTCATCTACTTACCAAGTTTCAACAGCATAGTTCTTATAGTTTCGGAAAAAAGTGGCTGTGACATACGGACGGACAGATAGACAGACATGAGGAATCCAAAATGGTTCCGTTTTTTGCCATTTGGCTCCGTAGGTTCCGTAACCTTAAAAATGCCCTAAATCGTATTTCATTCAATTATGTGGCTATCTATCTATATTTTTGAAAACATAAACGGACGGACTAAGTAGACACATTCATCAAATAAAATATTTCTACTGGGGTTTACAAACATTCGATTGTTTTAGGTTGTTTTTTTTTTTAAATCAAATCATAATCCAAAATCGAAATTGCCGAAATTTTCGTCATGGGTGTAATTTTCATGGTTTTTGGGGTAGCTTTTTACTAATATGGGGACAAAATGAAAATAATTTTCATTTCGACCCCAAATTCGTATCTAGCGACCCCAGAAACCATGAAAATGACACCCATAACGAAAGTTTAATTTTTTTTTTCGGCGCCATCTTGTAATTTCATTTTGACCCCATATTCGTATCTAGTGATCCCAAAAACCATGGAAATGACACCCATGACGATAGTTTCAGAAATTTCGGTCAGCGCCATCTTGTATTTTCATTTTATATAATATTCGCAATTATTATTTTTATTTTGACTAATAAAAACAAAATAAAATACACCCATAACGAATATTTCGGTTTTCTTTGAAGTCTGTTGAAAAACTATCCTATCCTACTGATTTTGATACACTGTGGTCTCATAATAAGTCGGTCGATAGATTAGCGGGAAGTCGAGCGCCAACAAAAGTAACACAAGTCCTGCCTCGCCAAGGCCTCGTGGGCGACTGAACCTGAAGAGCCGACAGTTGGAAGATCGGGACGTAGGCTTGGCCTTTGTCCCGCGGACTCATTGCGTGCCCGTAGCTACGGGCACGTACTCAATAGAGCGGCCTTATAGGCCTAAGAAGTGGGCAGGCGAGTTTACACTTCCTGCCAGAATGTGGAAGCGATGTGTTCAGGGGGATCGCCGCGACGCTGTCCCACAGCGCCGGTTTTTCACGGCACCTAGGTGACACATTCCCGCCCAGTGGAACTGGAGGCGAACCCTCCAGAAGCCGGGCGAGAAATAGTCAGCGACTAGGTGCCGACTATGTTGGCGCGCCCAACTGAGGATTTATGGCCCCCGCCTGACACGCTTCCAAAGCTAGCCAGTTGCGTCCCAGGTTAAGGGACCGATTGTGTATTTTTGAACGGTATTGAATTGTGTAAGTACCTTTAAGTACAAGTTAAACAGACATCTCATAATTATTCTCGGCATTCTTGAACAAAAATTCTTGCACAAACTAATTCAGAACTTGATCCTAAATGAAACCAGATTTTTTTTTTAGAGTCCTAGGAATTTAATCTCAGCTAAAACAATGGTGTTTTGTTTCAAATAAATCAGTGTAGGTACATAACACAGATTTATTTGAAACAAAACACTTTAAAATTTCGTTATTACTACGCATTGTAATCCAGAAGAATTTTCAAAATAGGTCCAAAATTGTCGGAGATAAAAAAAAACAAACATAATGTCGAACATAGAACCTCCTCCTTTTTGGTAAGTCGGTTAAAACTGTTTCGGCATCAACTCTCGTATTTTATAAACTTCTATCAAAGTTCAGGAATGGAGGCTTGTGACGTCACTTTCTCAATATAATGACATCACACGATATTTCAATGCACTGTATCGTCGTAATTTTTTGTCATACGCTTACAATATTTTTTGGATATCTAACTGACGGACTAAATACATATTTTTGTCAACATCCCTAATTGCAAGCCACCTAGCCCACTTCCAGGCTGTAATGCGACTTGTTCCGTACCGAACAAAATAGAAAACGGGCCGACGAGAAGCGATGATGTTAGCCATAGATATATAAGTTAGCCATAGTTTACGGGTTAATAGATCGTATGATTAGAAAGGAATACGATATCTTGTGAAAAATCCCGAATTTAAAAGAGAAAAAGCCGGCCAAGTGCGAGTCGGACTCGCACACGAAGGGTTCCGTACCATTATCGCAAAACACTGCAAAAAAATCACGTTTGTTGTATGAGAGTCCCCCTTAATTAATTTTATTTTAATTTAATAATTATTATTTTTTGAAGTGAATATACAACTAAATATTCTGTGAATATTTCAAGCGTCTACCTGTTGCCGTTATTAATATCGAGTAAGAAACGGCAAAAATATCACGTTTGTTGTATGGGAGCCCCTCTTAAATATTTATTTTATACTGTATTTAGTATTTGTTGTTATAGCGGCAACAGAAATACATCATCTGTGAAAATTTCAACTGTCTAGCTATCACGGTTCATGTGATACAGCCTGGTGACAGACGGACAGGCAGACAGACAGACAGACGGATCGCGAAGTCTTAGTAATAGGGTCCCGTTTTTACCCTATGGGTACGGAACCCTAAAAACATAAGTTCAAAAACTAAAACCCGATTACTGAAAAATTACGATGTAAAAAGTATGAAAAAAGAAAATATTCTCATGTGAAATTGTTATGTACACACAATTCGATATGTATCGGGTATTAAATAAACAACTTACATGTGATAAATAATTTATTGTATTTCATACATATTCATAGTGGTGTTCGAATTTAACCGTGGTCGTATGCGAATTTGCAGAATGTATCGTAGGTGGCATACGACTCCCCAGGGATGTGCCCTAACAGGCGTTGCACAGAGGGGGTTCCGGAGTGGTCTTTTAAGAGGTAACGGGGTCCCTTCCAAGTGATCACCGGGGTGGTTTTAGTGAGGTAAAAATCCCACACTCCCTGGTCTTTTCCCCAAAAGTCCAGGCGCCTTTTGAAGGTCGCCCGGTAAACAAAAAAAAAAAGGTGGCATACGACCACGGTAATACTATTTTGATCGGCGCCCTCTTTGATTTTCATTTTGATCCCATATTCGCAATTAGCCACCCCGAAAACCATGAAAATGGCAGCAATGACGAAAGTTTTAAAAATTAACCTCGTTATTTTATTTTTGTTTTCTGTACTGCTGCCTTTATGCAATCTGCTAATCTGGGATTTTGCTTATCTGTCCTACTGCTGCAGAGGGTCAGATCTCAGTTTTTTGTGCAAATGCGCCTATGGCGAGTAAAATTAGAAGTCTGAATTATACCTACCATGTTTAAAGTACCTAATAACTACTGGACGCGCAAACCCGAACCATACTAGGTAGATTTTATTAGGAATGGTAGTATAGTATACTGTCGGACTTAACACAGAGAAGAGGCCTTTGACCTACAGTGGGAAAGTAACAGGACAACAACACCCCTTTCCCCGTTACTCGGCAAGAATCACGAAACATACGAAGATACACACACTACTCCAATGCAAAGTACACATTTCAAATACACGAGGTATTTGATAAAAAACGAACAGAATTTTGTTTCTGTTCTTTTTTTGGCTGGCAATATGTGTGTAATGTCAGGGAGGATGGTGGTTAGTTATGGGTAACTCATCATTTTTATATGAGGTTGAGCACCTCATTTTACCTCGCGAGGTACTCACGAAGTACCCCTCATTTGAGGCGAGGCATCGTGCGTCGGCGTAATCACCTCATGAGCCGAGCCCGAGCCGAACTCAGGCGATTGTCCGAGGCAGTGGCAAGCGAGGCGAACGGGCACGTCGACTCACGAGAGTACTCACGTTTCCGATTGTTATGTCTCCCTCACACACATGAGCGAAAGAAATTGTTCTTTCGATCATAAATTTTAGACCGCCAAAATAAACGAATCAATGACACTTTAATATTGAATACCAATCTAATGCTAATGTTTTTAGAGTTTATAGTTAATGTTTAGAGTTCATAGTAATCATTCGCTCAATCACTCAATACTCACTCGCGAGTACTCGCCTCAATCCTCTATATAATGTCATTGTCAATTTTTAAGTGAGGACGCGTGAACGAGTGAGGTGGTTCAATGTTTATATTCGAGTAACTCTTTCAATTTGCGATCACGAGTACCTCAAATGAGGCACCTCTTGAGTGAGGGACACATCTCTAATGGTGGTCATGATGTATAAAACTGTAAATATTGTCATCATTATCATTTCAGCCGAAAGACGTCCACTGCAGGATAAACTGATATAGGCTTCGCCACACTGATCGGTCCAGTAAAAAAGACAACCACCAGTAAATCACATCACACTAATCCATACTAATAAATTTATTATAAATGCGAAAGTAACTGCCTGTCAGTTACCTTTTCACGCGGAACAGAAGGACAGGATAGTTTTTATCCCGGCAATCATCCTTAAGGGGATGGAATTTGTATGGAAAACCTACAATAACATATTGCAGGCTAACAACTAGTAATCACACTATCACACTTAAAAATATTATAAAGGTGAAAGTTTGTATGTTTGGTACTTCTTCACACTCAAACGGCTGGACGGATCTGCATGAAATTTGGCACAGAGATAGATTATAGTCTGGAATAGTTCAGTCGGGATAATTTTCAACGTTCACTAGTCACACTAATATTATAAAGGTGAAAGTTTCCGAGTGTGTTTGTTACTCTTTCACGCAAAACTTCTGAACGGAGATGGATGAAATTTGGCACAGAGATAGATTATAGTCTGGAATAGCGCATAGGATAATTTTGATCCCGGGCGGGAATATTTTACCATGGGATCAAGGGCGGATCCAGGATTTTTTTCTGGGAGGGGCACAAGGGGCGGACAGGCAAAAAAATCAACAATAACTGTCAGAAATAAACTTGAAGTATCATACTTCATGTTTATTTCTACAAGTTCCAGTATGTACAGGAAGGGTTATGAAAGACAAGATTTTCACTAATGTTCTTTTTGTTCATCATCATCATATCAGCCGAAAGATTTCCACTGCTGGACATAGGCCTCCCCCAAGCACCTATTTCTGTCTGCAGGGTCTAAAGTAACCTAACACGAAGGAGATGACGGGAGCTAAGTTCGCTCGCTCACTTCATCCCCTTCGAACCTAACCTATCCTATCCCCTTCGAACCTAACCTATCCGTGTCGGGGTGCCCTAAATTCCCGAGCTTGCTTCGCTCGCTCTTGGACAAATTCTTTGAAATAATTAATTAATAAAAATGTCTAATGCATGACAGCTATTAATAAATCATTTGCATGAAAATACGTAAACACAGACAAGACTGCGTGAAGTCCATTTTGCAGTGATTAGTTTTTGTCACTAAAATTTGTAGCACAACATATTGACTTTTATGACACTATTTCAATTTAAAATTGAAAATTTTACCAAGTAACCGGCTATATATTTGTGACTAAATAATATTCCCTAACATGTTGTTTCGGTTTGGTGAAAATATGCCACTTGAAAAAAGTTCAAAAGAGGCTTCGGCCAAAAGCAAAAAGTTATTTTCTAAATCGGCGAAATGTAGTTCGGTAAAATAATACATATGCCACATGATACTTTGATGATCTGAAAATATGTCAAATAATGCATATAGTAAAAAAGACTTCAGTCAATAGTTTTCGACCAAAAAATATTCGGTAAAATAATCGGTTCCCCGCAAGGACACCTCGAGCCTGGCCCTCTCCATTGCCCTTTGGGTGACTGTAAGCTTTCTGATGAGGCCCATTGTGAGCGACCACGTCTCAGAGCCATAAGTTCGTCTTGAGACACTGTGGTAAGTTGGACGATAAGAAACCGCGCAGCTTCCCGAATGCTGCCCCGCCGAATAGGATTCAACGGTTGACCTCTTTCTCGAGATTGGACCTGCCTAACTGGACCGTTTGTCCCAGGTAGACATGGTCATCCACGGTTTCGGCTGTGGAGCCACCGATCTTGATAGGAGTGGGTGCGACATGAGCGCTCAACATCACCTTGGTTTGTCCATGTTCATTTTTGGACCCATTCTTTCGGAAGCTTTACTGAGGTCATCGAGCTTTGTACTGGGGTCCTCCATGACAGCTTTATCATCGGCGAATCGGCCTCTCCAGTCTAGAAACTTGAAAACATCCTCCAGTGCAGTGGTGAATAGTTTATTTCTGTTATTTTATATTCATATATTTTAACAACTCTGTAATTTGATTTGCTTCTAAGTATGTACTGTGATGGAATCTCCACAGTACACAAAATACCGTCTGGGGGGGCACGTGCCCCCGTGCCCCCCCCCCCCCCCTAAATCCGCCCTTGCATGGGATAACTTTCGACATTCACGCGGATGAAGCCGCTGGCAGCTGGTATTGTAAATAAATAAAACTAATATTTATAATAATTTTGTATTTTAATTTATTTTCCTATGTCTATTCTAATATTAGTACCTTAGCAACTTACGACTAATAAACAATTAAGCTTCTAGTGCCCGTTTTCAACACAATAGAGAACATAAAATATTGAAAAAGAAATGGATTTTCAACTATCGGCGGCAGCGGCAGCGCTTCGATCGAGAGTTGAAAATCTAATAGCGTGCTTTTATTGATGTTAGTGAAAACGGACATAAGTAACTATGCAAACACGAAATATTTCTAAAATAATTACGTTTTACTAAGCTCTAAATTAAATTAGTAAAGCTAAATAAATCTGTGTTAGTTACACTTTCGTGCGTCTTCAAAACTATTCAATGAAAAATCAGTCAGAAACTATATTTACTTACATTAAAACTAAACATGCTAATGGTACTGGGGTCTAATGTAAGTCAAACTACATAATATAATACCTATTTACTATTTAATAGTACATAATATTTAATATTCTAAGGGTTATGTTCTCTGCACTACCACAGAGTACTTTTTTGCACTACTGAGAAGTGACGTTAAGACGTTAAACTAAAAATAAACCATAGACAACACAGCCTATGACAGCCATCCATAGGCAACACCGTATGAAAGAAATGTGTTTAGTGTGACAAGAACGAAAAAATCAAAACTTTGAAAACTTGTCATTAGTTTAATACAGTTTTTTTTATTTCACTTTAAGCGTCACAAAACCGTACAAACAAAGGCGGATAATCCATACCTAGTTTTTCTCTACAACAGGATTTACTTATATTTTCACAAATATTATGTCATTTCTTCACTTTCTTTGTGGTAAAATATGGCCTAGTTACCTATTTTAGGGTCGAATTTAATCTAGCCACCTAATATTACTGGCACTCCTTTCAATATCATTCTTATAATCATCTTCTGTAAATCGATACCTAAATCTATCTTGACTCGCACTAATTCGACCTAACTCCTCCAATTCCTTCGGAGTCAAATCCTTGTACCTTTTCCCCTTTAAACTTTCCGGAATAACATGAACAACATTACTTATTTCTTTATTTATTAGTGTGGCTTCATTGATTTCGTGTACCATAGAGTCTAGACTTTTGTTTGGGTTGTTGCCGGTGTTGCTAGGTCGCTTGTGCAAAAATCCCTGGTTTGTTGTGAAGGATGATGCTGATGGCTCGTGGTCACCCACAAATGCTTTATTGTTGAAGACTTGGAAGATGCCTTTCTTTTTCTTTGCCTGCAACAAGAATTTCGTATTTATTTGTTAACTGCGATGACGGCGTATTGGCGTGTATTTAGGAAGTAGACATGCTGCGGTGGCTGTAAAACATATGGGAAAAGGTGTATCGTAATAATAATTATGACATGACAGTCCTCCAGGCTGAGGTCTGACTTTGAGTCACGGCGGCCAATCTCAACGGAGACTAGCCATCATCTCGGGATTTGTAGTGCACAAGTACTTTGCCCAGTTACTGAGTTATGTGGAGGTCGGATAGGCATGGGCGTACCCAGGAGGGGGCAGGGAGGGACAGCTGCCCCCCCCTGGAAATCTCGCAGAACATGTAATTATTTCATAGAAGACGTTATAAACCGTTTTGCAGAAGATCCTCGAAAATTACTTTTAAAGTAGAAGCGATTTAAATAAAATAATAATGCATGCATAGTTGTAGTGTATGTAGATATCAATAGATCGCGCTACAAGCCGATAACAGTATTGTAAAGCTGCCTCGTGCGCACACGCTGCTCAGTTATAAATACCGGTCCGAGTGGTGTGGCGATCAGTCTTTATCGGACTGTCGGCCTGTGCGGTGGTGCGTTGGCGAGTCAACTATTAATATTGATAAATGTGCATATTTTACATTGGCGACGAGGAGAAAACCGTAGAGTGAATAAAGTATTAAATAAAGCTGTTTTTCACTAAAAGGAACATGAAGACTTTGTTATAATACCATTAAAAAAAAATACAAGAAAAAGAAAAGTGTGGAATGACGGTGACAGTTAAAATCAGTGGCGGTTCGTTTTTGAAGTGCATCAAATGTATACGATTAGTAGTGCACTTGCTGAGTAGTGCTGTGGAATTCAATCTCGTAAAACACACACTGTGCACACTGGTGGCACACTACACCGTCGGCGTCGTATTGTTATGGTCCCACCAAAACTGAATGCAGTAGAAGTAAGTCCTTCAGCTTCGCGTCTACATGGCAGACAATGTGGGACTAATTTAAGAAGTCGTCGAGTTTTCTGCGACTACCCTCAGAATCTCGAATAATGAAAAACCAGTCTGGAGCGGAGCAACAACCAAGGAGCTGGACAGGTCAAGGAGGAGCGTGAGGATGTGTGGATCCATACATACGAATCTTTATGCCAATCTGGTGAGTCGTATTCATTTTGTTATGGCTCAGGACAAGTGGTTATTGTTCAAACTTCTGGTATTGTATACAGTATGGGTCATGTCAGGTCATAATCCATATTGGCTATCACTGGTCAATTTTTAGTGTTGTTGAAGAATATCACTGTAGGCCATTAGCTAACCTTAGCTGATTATTTTTGTTTGGACGTTAGAGCGATATAGTAACAATGCCGTACTTCATTCAAGTAAAATGATAATTCCAAATAAAATGATAAGTTTTGAGTTAATTGTGTTTGATCATTGAATTGGTTGTATTTATACCTAGCACTATCACTAGGTAATTGAGACATATCTAGTACAAAGCCAGTACATAATGAATTTATTATTGACAATAATAGTTTCAAAATTTTGTTCAGTAAGGATGAGATATCCCTTGTGAAGGACTGCACAACTGTCATTTTAAGTGTTTGAGCGAGTTAGTATTGTAGCTGCTTTAACCAATACTGGCCATTGGTCAAGTACATGTATTCAGAACAGAGCTTATGTCTCGGAACGATTTAAAACAATCTCGATCGATCGATCGATCGATTTTCATCTTCAGATCTTAATTCACATGCTTAGTTTCAAAGTAACATTATGATAGCATTAGATCCCGCGATCGCTATCCTTTGAAATCTTTAAATAGTAATAGAATGAATAAGTACGCTCACGAGGCATACAAAGGATGCCTCTAAGTAGTGCTCCTAACGAGTTAAACGTAGAAAACAGTGAGGGGAGTTCCTCCACCAAGCAGGAGAACACATACCGTGGCTATTAGGTCGCACTGTGCGCACTTGTCTGTAGTCTTACCTGCAATTCACTTGTGAGTTGTTCAGGGGGCGATGGGCAGCTGGTGATGTAGCCGGGACATGGGTCTCAAAGGAGACTATCGTTGTATTGGTTTTGTAATAACCTGTAGTCGTAGACTCTATGTGAAGTGACACACATCGTGTTGGTCGATCACTTGAGGTAATGACGATATGGGTGGCATGAGTTTCACTAGCTTCTGCGGCAGTCGTGCCATGAGCGTCGTATATTATCTAAGCAGATACGGGTTCTGATCAATTACTACTAAGGCTTAGAGGAACCTTTCGCTATCGGTGATCGTTATACACTGAAAGCTTTAAATAGGTACGCTTAGAACTTAGAAGTATACACACGATAGGTTTAGGAAGATGATAGTGGGTACTCACGTTCCAGTCGATGTTGATTTCGATTGATGAGCAAGCTGTAGAAGGTTAGGTTATTCAGTCTATCGGCCGTAGTGTGTGTTCGACCGTACCAGTGGTTAGGCGTAGTCGTGGCCGTAAATCGGTATATTTTGAGGCAACACAAGTAGTCCGTAGGTGCGCAATATTGCGTTTAGCTCTGTCGGAGGTCTGGGTCTAGATAGACCGTTGTGTGAGGGCAATGCGATTGCTGGTCGGCTAGAGAGCCGAGGCGTTAGAGGCTTTACTCGAGGGTTCCTGTTAGCTTGGCAGTTTTACTGCAGTAGAGTTTTAAAGTTTCTTTGGTACGATTGTGGTTAAAGTTAGTTAAAACTTAAGATTTGGTTGGAATAAAGCTAGAATTCTAAAATTTCCCTATTTTCACGAACCCAATAATCAAGTTTGGTTAAGAGTAGCCTAGTTGGCCATTGTGGCAACTGTGAGCCTAGGTGGCAAACACTGGCATAACATAACATCACGCTTATGGTGTATTATTGGGAGGTTCCTGATGGAGAAACCGAGTGACACTGCTCGACCTGGGAGTCGAACCCTTGACCTCATGATTAGTTATTTGATTTGTGCTACATGATTAGTTCTAAATTAATAAATCAAAGAGCACACAAATGCAGTAGAATATACCTACTGGTCATTAAATTGACAGGCAGTAGAATATACCTACTGGTCATTAAATTGACAGGCAGTAGAATATACCTACTGGTCATTAAATTGACAGGCAGTAGAACATATCTACTGGTCATTAAATTGACAGGCAGTAGAATATATCTACTGGTCATTAAATTGACAGGCAGTAGATTGTAACTACTGGTCATTAAATTGAAAGTCATCAGAGAATGACAGTAATAGCAGTAGATTATACCTACTGGTCATTAAATTGAAAGTCATCAGAGAATGACAGTAATAGCAGTAGATTATACCTACTGGTCATTAAATTGACAGTCATCAGAGAATGACAGAAATAGCAGTAGATTATAACTACTGGTCATTAAATTGACAGTCATCAGAGAATGACAGAAATAGCAGTAGATTATAACTACTGGTCATTAAATTGACAGTCATCAGAGAATGATAGAAATAACAGTAGATTATGCCTACTGGTCATTAAATTGACAGTTATAAAAAAAAAAAAAAAATTCAGCAGTAATGGTACTTTTTATGTACATACTGTTCACACCCGGAAGACTCAAGAGATGAGATCTGGTGTGAAGAATACTTCACCGTTGCTGATTGGCACAGCGGCATTGGAACGCGTCCAGAAATTCACTTACCTCGGGAGCGTCGTGTCAGAAACTGGAGGTAGTGATGAGGACATCGCATCAAGGATCACTAAAGTACGATCAGCTACTTTCGCGCAGCTGGGACCTGTTTGGCAATCGCGGCAATTGACCCGAAGGATTAAACTCGAATCTTCTCAACTCAAATCCGTGCTGCTTTACGGTTGCGAAACGTGGAAGGTCACAAAAGACATCTCTAGCCAGATCCAAGTCGTCGTAAACCGCTGTCTTTGTCACATATTCTTCATTTACTGGCCCGAGACCATCACCAACGTAGAGCTCTTGGAGCAATGCTACGAGAGCCCGATCGACCGCCAGATCAAGCGTCGCAAATGGAGTTCGATTGGCCATAAGCTGCGAAGGGATTCTGATCACATACCGAAGCAAGCGCTGGATTGGAATCCCCAGGGCAAAAGAAAGCGTGGCCGTCCCCGTCCAACCTGGACGAGAGGATGCCGCGCAGCTTCCCGGACACTGCCTGGCAGAGTGAGATTCGACGTTTGACTTCTCTTGAGGTTGGACCTGCCTAGCTGGACTATAAGTTCCAGGTAGGCATGGTTGTCCACCGCTGCGGATGTGTAGTCTCCGATCTTGACGGGAGTGGGCGCGACATGGGCGTTTAACATCACTTTGGTTTATACATATAAATTTTTGGACCCACTCTTTCGGAAGCTCTACTGAGGTAATCGAGCGTTGTACTGGGGACCTCCATGGTCTCAGCCATGACAGCTATATCACGCGCGTACCGAAGGTGAGCGAGGTGCTCGCCGTTGACGTCGATGCCTGGCCCTCTCCAAAACGGAGCCTTGAAGAGGCGTCTTCCAGTGCAGCGGTGGACGGTTTCGGAGGTGGCGTCTCCCTGTCCCACACCTCGCTGCGGAGAGATGGATTCCGGAGCCAGGTCGCAAGGCCGGACTAGCGTAGTGGTGTTTTTGTGCCGATCAAGTTTCAAGTCTCGATCAAGTTGAGGACTTTCATGTGGTCCACAGACGCTGAGCGGAAAGGCAGGTTGGCTTACGGTGCTGGAGCCTGTTCGGAGGCTGGCTTGTTCGGGAGGGTCAAAGTCGTAGAGCTTGCTCGCGAGACGATTCGTGTATTGGTTCCAGGTAACTAATTAATACCATGAATTCTCAACTAACGTTAGAGAAATTGGAGGGAGAGGGGGAATCTTCATCAGAAGGCCCGAGATGGGAATCAGAAAATGGAATAGAAGAAGAGGAAGGGTAAAATGAAACACTAAATTAAACCAGTAAATGATTTTTAAATTATTGTGCTGTCATTTTGTTATGTTAGAGATGCCAATAATAAAAATCAGAATATGCTAAATGTCTTATTAATAATTCTGGTTACATCCAACTGTTTAAAACAAGGAAGGGATGTAGTGTATGTAGATATCAATAGATCGCGCTACAAGCCGATAACAGTATTGTAAAGCTGCCTCGTGCGCACACGCTGCTCAGTTATAAATACCGGTCCGAGTGGTGTGGCGATCAGTCTTTATCGGACTGTCGGCCTGTGCGGTGGTGCGTTGGCGAGTCAACTATTAATATTGATAAATGTGCATATTTTACAATAGTCAAATTTACTTTTATTTATTTAACTACCTATAAACCAAGATCATTTGCGGCTGTTTGCCTTACACACTACACTACTTATACCTAATGTTTCATGTAGGTGTGTTTGTGTATAGTGTGTATGATAAAACAGCCGCGGACGATCCGACCTAAAAAATCTGACTTGCCCCCTCTAGGCCAGAAGCTGGGTACGCCCATGCGGATAGGCAGTCGTATTCAGTATTTACTTGCATCCGATAAAATTGGAAGCCGATGTAGGGATAATTGAGATAAGGCTGATTTATTTCTGTGGGCTAGGTAGATGATGATGGTATAAAGCAGTGCCCATGTAAGTTATGTTCTATCTTGCCTTTCAGTTTTGAGTTCTTAAACCTTTAATTATTTAACCTTGTGTTTTGTAGAAAATAAGCGTCTAATGATACCCACACGTCATAAATAAGTACTAGCCTCGTGGAGTTTGTCGACGATGAAGCTGTTGCCGGTGTTCATGCCCACTGTGGGCTTCTGTGCAATATTATTTGTAGTAAGCGTCTAATGATACCCACACGTCATAAATAAGTACTAGCCTCGTGAACTTTGTCGACGATAAAGCCGTGGCTGGTGATCATGCCCACTGTATCTGTACGATATTATTTGTAGTAAGCGTCTAATGATACCCACACATCATAAATAAGTACTAGCCTCGTGGAGCTTGTCGAAGATGAAGCTGTTGTCGGTGTTCATGCCCACTGTGGGCTTCTGTTCAATATTATTTGTAGTAAGCGTCTAATGATACACACACGTTATAAATAAGTACTAGCTTCGTGGACTTTGTCGACGATGACGCCGTGGCCGGTAATCATGCCCACTGTGGGCATCTATACGATATTATTTGTAGTAAGCGTCTAATGATACCCACACATCATAAATAAGTACTAGCCTCATGGAATTTGTCGACGATGAAGCCGTGGCTGGTGATCATGCCCACTGTGGGCATCTGTACGATATTATTTGTAGTAAGCGTCTGATGATACCCACACATCATAAATAAGTACTAGCCTCATGGAGATTGTCGACGATGAAGCCGTGGCTGGTGATCATGCCTACTGTGGGCATCTGTACGATATTATTTGTAGTAAGCGTCTAATGATACCCACACATCATAAATAAGTACTAGCCTCATGGAATTTGTCGACGATGAAGCCGTGGCTGGTGATCATGCCCACTGTGGGCATCTGTACGATATTATTTGTAGTAAGCGTCTGATGATACCCACACATCATAAATAAGTACTAGCCTCATGGAGATTGTCGACGATGAAGCCGTGGCTGGTGATCATGCCCACTGTGGGCATCTGTACGATATTATTTGTAGTAAGCGTCTAATGATACCCACACATCACAAATAAGTACTAGCCTCATGGAGTTTGTCGACGATGAAGCCGTGGCTGGTGATCATGCCCACTGTATCTGTACGATATTATTTGTAGTAAGCGTCTAATGATACCCACACATCATAAATAAGTACTAGCCTCGTGGAGCTTGTCGAAGATGAAGCTGTTGTCGGTGTTCATGCCCACTGTGGGCTTCTGTTCAATATTATTTGTAGTAAGCGTCTAATGATACACACACGTTATAAATAAGTACTAGCTTCGTGGACTTTGTCGACGATGACGCCGTGGCCGGTAATCATGCCCACTGTGGGCATCTGTACGATATTATTTGTAGTAAGCGTCTAATGATACCCACATATCACAAATAAGTACTAGCCTCATGGAGTTTGTCGACGATGAAGCCGTGGCTGGTGATCATGCCCACTGTATTTGTACGATATTATTTGTAGTAAGCGTCTAATGATACCCACACGTCATAAATAAGTACTAGCCTCGTGGACTTTGTCGACGATAAAGCCGTGGCTGGTGATCATGCCCACTGTATCTGTACGATATTATTTGTAGTAAGCGTCTAATGATATCCACACATCATAAATAAGAACTAGCCTCGTGGAGCTTGTCGACGATGAAGCCGTGATCGGTGTTCATGCCCACTGTGGGCTTCTGTTCAATATTATTTGTAGTAAGCGTCTAATGATACCCACATATCATAAATAAGTACTAGCCTCATGGAGTTTGTAGACGATGACGCCGTCCCGGTAATCATGCCCACTGTGGGCATCTGTACGATATTATTTGAAGTAAGCGTCTAATGGTACCCACATATCATAAATAAGTTGTACTAGCCTCGTGGAGCTTGTCGACGATGAAGCCGTGACCGGTGTTCATGCCGACTGTGGGCATCTGTTCGATGCTGCTGGAACGGTGGAAGGGGCGGAGCGCGGACACGGCGCGGGATATTCCGACCTGTGATGGTGAGAAAGGCTTCGTTATTTATGGGGAGTACTGAAAAGCTATACTATATATTATATTAGCTATACTATATTTTTTAAAGCCATGAGAGTTTTAACTTCCGTTTGTAGGGTTCCGTACCCGAAGTGTCCAACCAGATATTAACAGAGCCCTATTGCTGTCACTCAAGTGTCTGTCTGTCTGTCCGTCATCTGTCACACAGGTTTTACAGCCAAACTGTTAGGCCTACAATCTTAAAATTTTCACAGTAGGTATATCTTGTTGACCCAAAGTCACACAAATTGCCAAAAAATAAAAAGTGAATACCCCATATAGAAAAAGTGGGGCGTGAAAAAAAATACCTACCCCATTGAGTGGGATATCTTTGTTTAGAACTCGTTGTCTAGATAAATAATCTATTTTAGGGTTCCGTACCCAAAGAGTAAAAACTGGACCCTATTACTAAGACTCCGCGGTCCGTCTGTCTGTATGTCTGTCTGTCTGTCTGTCTGTCTGTCTGTCTGTATGTCTGTCTGTCTGTCTGTATGTCTGTCTGTCACCAGGCTGTATCTCTTGAACCGTGGTAGCTAGACAGTTGAAATTATCACAGATGATGTATTTCTGTTGCCGCTATAACAACAAATACTAAAAATAAAATAAAATAAATATTAAAGTGGGGCTCCCATACAACAAACGTGTTTTTTTGCTGCGATAATAGTACGGAACCTTTCGTGCGTGAGTCCGACTCACATTTGGCCGGTTTTTTTTTTAAAGATATTGGGTAAACAAAGAAATGAGAAGCTACCAAAGACAGCATTTTTATAAAAATTTTGTCTTATAATTTTTATAGAAATAATGATTTTCTATTTTTCGTCCTCCGTTATTCTTTTCTGATTAATTTTGTTGCGAGATCCAAGACAATTAAATTTTGTCGCCTGGACTTCGTCGAGCTTCAATGCCTCGGCGCTTTTATGGTGGTCGCCACTATTGATTCTAGCTTTCAGGAGTTGCAGTGGTTTAGGAATAGTGCGGTAGGCTTGCTTCAACTTAATAGTAGTTCAGACTGCTCAGGAAGCTCGAAATGAGCATACTATTACTATTTCCAAGTTAACAGTAAATAACCTAGAAAACATTATTTTAAATCCAAGATCTGTTACCTGTCCATGTCTAATCCTATGCTCAGTAATATCAGCACCAAGCAGTTCAGTGTAGGGGTCCATACGTATCGGCATGATCTTGTCGATGCACCAGAGCAGCGTGATGGTCACCAGGATGCCCCACGTCATGAGGCAGACGCCGGTGAGGGACTGTACGCCGAGGAGGTACCAGCCGCCACCTAGAGTTAAAACAAAGTATGTTGATTTAAATAAATGGTAAACATGCAAAATGATTACAGAAAAATCTTTTTCACAAAAAAATAAACCGCCTTCAAAAGCAAAACACTAATAAAAAAAGTTAATTAAAAAAATCAAAAACCCGACTGCTTGAAAAGCGAACTAAAAAGACGTAAACAAGGAGAAAATCATGCTGTGCTGTCGGAGGATACATCTTCGCGAGCTGGCTGACCAAAACCAGACGTATCCTCCGTGTGTCTGATTGTATGTTTGTGTGAGACGTGTATATTTGTTCCTATGTGGCGTTCTAGAGACCAAACGCGTTGGCCGATTTTGATGATTTTTACGTCAATCGATTTGTCTTAGCCCTGCGAGTGTCACTGGTTACATTCAAATTGGTAAATAAAAAAATGGCGCATTTTGGGCGCCATATTGTGGGGCACCAAATTTTTTTCAAATCCATCGTGTGGGCTATCAAAATAAAGGGTTTTAAGAGGTGATTTCAAAAATATATAAAACTTATATGTTTAAATGTACCTAATTCTAAAAAAAAAAAAAAAAAAATAACTAAAAAGTAATAAATAAAAAAAAATATGTAAAATAACAAAATACCAGCCTGCTTAAAAAGCGAACTAAAAAGACGTAAACAAGAAGAAAATCATATTGTGCAGTCGGAGGATACATCTGGTTTTGGTCAGCCAGCTCGCGAATATGTATCCTCCGACTGCAAAGGGTTTTTGGTTATTTTTAAATATATTTTTTTTATGAAGTCAGTAAATAAAAATATGATCATTAACAAAAATTAGGTACTATCCCTCACTGAGATTTAATTTATCATAGCTCTTCTGAGCTATATAGAAGGTATATTCACCTTTGAACAATCCTGATCTGCCGTTTGTAGTTTCCATAGGAATTGGATTATCGGCAAAGAGTCCCACTGCTATTACACCTGAATCAAAAAGGTTGCTGTTATGATAAAAATAAAGCAAACGTCATCAAAGTATTAACCCCTTGTATGCTGTAATTAACAGAAAAAATTAAAAAGCCATTATGTCTCGCGTAGATCTGCGTTCGGTATACCGTATAAAAGGGGTTAATAGGGGCTTGACTTTTTCCCAAACCGAGGATAATAATGTAAACTATTAGAAGCGCACAGCATCTGGCTTGTTTCGACAACACCAATCGTGTTGTCTAACGTCGAAAAGGACCAAGGCCAGCCAGCCATCAAGGGCTTCCTATTACGGTGTCCAATTAAGGCCAATTGCTGGCTATTTCTTCCACTAAAGATAGCTGTGGAATAAAGAGAATAATGTTGTTCTTACCCCAAAGCCCAGAAGCTCCGTGTAAAGTAGACGTACCAACAGGATCATCGTTGCCTGTCATGTCGAACAGCGGTGAGGTACTGGACACTAAGGCCTACTATTTTTATGTTGACAACGCGCTGAAGCCAAACCCCTCAAAAACACAGTCGTGCGTCTTTCACCTTCGCAATAGGCAAGCGCGCCGAACTCTTACCATCTCTTGGCACGGGGTGTCAATTTTCCATATTTATCAACCAAAATACCACGGCATTACTCTGGGCAGGTCCCTCAACTACAGAAAGAACTGCGAGAATGTCAAGCGGAAGGTGCACTTAAGGAATAACTCTCTCCTGAAGTTCTGCGAACAACTGGCAAGGCACTCTGTTTCTCCGCTGGTGTATATGTTAGTCGAGTATAGAGTCACTCTGCCCACTCCAAATTAGTGGATACGGCTCTAAATGAGACGTTCCGGATTACCACGGGTTGCCTCAAACCGACTCCTGTACGAATAACACCCCCGGCAATTAACTAAAGGGAGGCCATCTTACCCCAAAGCCCACAAGCCCCATGTACAGCAGACGCGCCAACAGGATCGTCGACGCCCATCATGTCGAACAGCGGTGATGAACCCGACGCTATGGCGGCGCCGATGAAACCAATTAGCAAGGACTCCCATGCGCGGTAGAGGAAGCAACCAGCTGAGAACAATGAATGATCATGGAATTAATTAAAATCTTACTAAATTTATATAATTGCCGGCACGTAAGTTGGCAAGAGTCGTCAGATGCGCACAAGTCGGTTTTTAGGTGTCTTTGGTTACCAAGCGGGACGCGGGGAACGTTTAGCACCGTTCCGAGCGCGCGATTGGTTTGTCAGTTGACACAAGGATGGACTGACCAATCGCGTCGCGTCCACGTTCCGTTCGCTCTATATGGTGGTTGGTCAGTTTGCGCACTATGCACGAATTTACTCCCACTACGCTAAAACCTTGCCAACTTATATACTTATAAATAATACAACTTATATAGGGACTATAGTAGGTAGGTCCTCCCCGAATACAGACTTCTTTTCTCAGATTTTTTGTCTTTTTTTTAAATTTGACCTGCTTTTAGCTTTGTGCAGTAATAGAAAAATCAGATGTAGGTATGACATTTAAACACGCGTTATCTGCTGTGATTGGTTGAATGAATTTTGAACAGCCAATCACAGCAGATAACGCGTGCTTGACAATTTGTCACATTAATTCTGCGTTAATTTAAAGGTGAGAAACTTGGCCTTACAGGTACGTCCTAGGTATAAAAATATATAAAAAACTGAAACTGGAACTTGGCAAATATCTAGCTTGCCATATTTTTGGGTAAATTTTACTTTTTGGCAACACTACCTCAAGTTTTCAAAACAACCCTGTCAACAATGTTGCCAAGTATTTGAACAATTAGCAGATAATGTCAGAAACCAAATACAGATAATTAGACAGCTTCTTTTTGTCTTTATGCTAGAGATTATTGAGAATTATTAAAATTATAATTACCCGTAATTGAAACGAGGGATCCAAGGACACTGTTGATGAGTTCCATTACTTCTGCCTTGCCTTTGTTCTTAACTAGCGTGAAGCTGAAATTAAAATATCATATTGAATCATCATTTATATGTCTGAGTAGGTTAGATACACACTTATATTAGGTATACTTGGCTAAATAAACGATATTAGGTAAGTCGAATGCTTAGATTAGAAACAAACTCTTTGGAGATAGGTAGTGATGCGATAAAACAAAGCCTAACCTCGTAGCGATACTGTACTTACAGCAAACCAAAGCAGCCACCTCCGAAAGAGCCCATCATTGTCATAACAGCCGCTCGAGCTGCATACTGCCACTTGGCACCGCTTACCTACAAATAAAAGTAAATCAATATATCCTCTGGGCCTCGAGCTACATATAAGAAAACAGAAAGCATGAAACAAGAAACTTTTACTTAATCACGAGTGAGTACGTTAAAAAACTCGCATTAAGTCCTCTGAACTCCTTTAAAACATTTTAAATTACCTATTTCACTGTGTCGCTCACGGTCGAACGAACAAACAATCAATTAGTTTTAAGTGATAGCTTGAATACTTAGTTGAATAACTAATGTTAGTGTCGGGTATACGAGACAGGCGCAGACTCGACTCAATTGGAAATGTTATCGCCTCCAGTCTCGACTACATTATCTATACTAATATTATAAAGAGAAAAGATTTTATTGTTTGTACCGAATAGGCTCCGAAACTACTGGACTGATTTAAAAAAATCTTTCACCAATAGAAAGCTACATTATTCCTGAGTGACTATTTTTAATCCCGAAAAAGGGACCTGTGGGTTGATCCACGGGAGCGAAGCCGCGGGGCACAACTAGTGTGTAATAAACTGAATGATTAGTTATTTATGCAACTGTTTAAATCACGGTATTAAACCACGAACATGGGTTTATCACACGAGGCGAAGCCGAATTTGCTAATAGTATCACATGAGTGTTTTAATACCTAATTATGTACAGATCGACTTTATCCATGATATGAATCCTCTATAAAAGGTTCTGAAACCATAGGATATTGTACAGTGTTGTAAGAACTCTATATAAATTCATGAAAAGTTTAATTGCTGAGTAGGCGCCTATCTAATACCACGTGCACCCAACGCGAAGAAAGAAAATTTGGTTCAAATAAATTGCACTAGATGGCGTCTATATATATAATCTTCGATTTGTTATTGAGTTTTATGAAATATTAAGATTTTTTGAGACTATCATAAAATTTGTATTTTCTTGTTTAATTACTTCTCCTAAGCACAAAATTAAGGAATATTGGGCTCTTAATTCACATTTCAATGATTATTTGAATGGATTATTTAAAATTGATTTCAATAGATGGCGCGGGATTAAATTTCTGCGGCATCAACTCAATTTTTTAAATAGTTTTGTAACACATTCTTTTACAATTAAACTGTAAAAACGTGCAAAAATACTATAAAACAAATCGTCGCTGTATAAAATAAAAAAAAGTATTCACGAACCGAGTAAACCCTTTTACTTGAAAGTCGCTGCTAACATCATAAATATCCATGGAACGAAACCGAACGCAATCGATGTTCTTAGAAAAATAATCAGTTTAATCAGACGAAAAACGCTAGTTACGTCGGCACGGTTTCTTTGTATGGGATGAGGCATGCTAGTATTATATTATCTGTGCTTAATACAAACAATGTAGTAATAAAATAATTTTTGTTTATAAATTACGGCGCTGTGGTAGTGAAACGCGCCTGCATGACATTTGACGATGTTCTTTTTTAGGGTTCCGTACCCAAAGGGTAAATGTCTGTCCGTCTGTCACCAGGCTGTATCTCATGAACCGTGATAGCTAGGCAGTTGAAATTTTCACAGATGATGTATTTCTGTGGCCGCTAAATACTAAAAACAGAATAAAATTAATATTAAAGTGGGGCTCCCATACAACAAACGTGATTTCCCCTGACGTGATGAACCCTTCGTGCGCTAGTCCGACTCGCACATGGCCGGTTTTTTTTAATACATATATACTCCATTTGCGATAACATTAGACGTTTAAATTTGCCCATTTTACAGGCCGTTCAACCGATTTTGACTTCTATTGCGTTGGTGATACGACAAATGGTAGCAGTAGTAAACGGTTTTGGTAACAGGTTTATGCTTTTTATGTCATCCTTATGTTTACGGGATAGAACTCAAAATCGGTTGAACAGCCTGTAAAAAGATTTGGAAACATGTCTGATGTTATTTTAAATGGAGTTTAGATACCACCAATTGAGTCGTGAGAATGTGGCTGTTTGATGAGTAAGGATTAAGGGATCGAAAAATCAAAGGAGTTCCAAATTGAAATTTAGTACAACATTATAATACTCGTTTGGATGATATTATGGTTACTATGACACTGGTTGTTTTAATATTGGCAATAAGCTAACTGTTTCCAAAACTTTTAAAGAGGACTAGCGGACGCCTCGCGGATTCACTCACGTAGTTCTCAAGGGCGTCGCCAAGGGGGGGCAGAGATATAGGCTAGAGATTCTAAAAAAGTTGCCAAATGTAAAGCAACCACAGTCCTAAGTCTTTGACTTGACTTGCTTGATTGATCATTCCCGTACGTCGAAACTCGAATGAATATATATAAAAACCAAACCCAACAGATCGAACCGTTGTTGATATCCTAAAATAGGCAAAATCCTTCTTTCCCGACACGGAAAAGCGTTGAAAATTTTGATCGCTCTTCCCTGAAACTTCTGGGCCGCCCTGAAGTTGGCTTTCCGATGCGCAAGGCACGGATCGGTACTGTTTTTGTATGATGACTACTGCGCAGTCATTGCAGCCAACTTCGGGACGGCCAAGAAGTTTGGCGAGAACTACCGATATTATTACAATCGCTGTAGATGTAAAGCTCGTACTACAAGTGAAAAGCTTCATGTGCTCTCGACTTTACCTACAATTCATACTTTTCTCATTCTCCATATCAACTTGTCCCCCCCTGGGCCATCGGCTGGCGACGCCCTTGGTAGTTCTCGTTCCCGTGGGAATACAGGGATAAAAAGTAGCCTTTGTCACCCGGGGATAGTGTAGCTTCCCAACGGTGAAACCATTTTTGAAATCAGTCCAGTAGTTTTCAGTATTATATGATCTGTGGTATATATATAGAATGGGTTTAAATAAAAGATTTTACATGAGTATTTCATTTTGTCATAATAATAGTCGAGAATAAGAAACAAAAAAATAAAGACACTAAAAATTAAAAAATGTGTCTGTACGACGCTATCTACTAAGTGTCAAATTGACAAGGTTATTCTACTCTTTTCAGCCTTATATCTATGTAGTATAATAGAATTGTCTACATACATAATATACTGCTTAAGTATAGCTATTACTAGAACAAGGCAGATGGTAATATCAGTGGCATTATTCCAAAGGCTGTTTAAAGACAGACAAGCGATCAAAATTAAGGAGCAAAAATCCTCATTTTAACACACTTTACACTAATATTATGAAGGCGAAAGTTCGTGAGTATGTGTTTGTATGTTTGTCACTGCTTCACGGTCAAACGGCTGGGCGGATCTGGATGAAATTTGGCAAAGAGATAGTTTATAGTCTGGAATAGCACATAGGATAATATGTTCCCTTGGGATAATTTTCGACATTCACGCGGGCGAAGCCGCTGGCAATAGCTAGTACACATATAGTGTAATACCAAACCACAGATAATATAATAGACCAAAGTAACGAGCAATTTCACTTGGTCGGGTTATATTTTAGCGAAATAAAGCGCTGTCGTCTAGTGTTTTAAGGTCCCCGACACAATTAGCACATAAAAACGAGCGCATTCGTTCCGCCCTCGCCGCCGAGGCTCGTCGCGTTGTCCCTGTCAATAAATTAATGCTATCCCGCAAAATGCTGAGCTATAGTTAAGATACTAGTTAAAAAAGGAGTTTTATGACCGTTCTTCTCCACGTAGTTATTTTCCGAACGGATGGTAGTATCACTTAATCACGATCCAGCCTTTGTTGTCCCCCCAGCGACAACGCCCTGAGCCGAGGTTCGACCCCATAGAGGGGGTCGCTTAGTTTGCCAGGCAAATCGGTATCCCAAAAAAGAAACCCCTAGTTACCGCTGCCGGGTATCACGGTTTCGCGGATATAGACCTTGTGAGATCCAGGATTCGCAGAATTGCTCATGGGCCCCAGTGTTGCCTCTTGGCTTGTGATCCGCAGGCCTGTATTCAACATTTGGTGATGGCTGCAGGCTATAGTTTAGTCTTCACAGGGTTAAGCAGATAGTAAATCGTATGGTTTAACTATGAGAATCTATACCAATATTAAGAAGAGGAAATATTTTTTTGTTTGTTCGTTTGTACCGAATAGGCTCCGAAACTACTGGACCGATTTAAAAAAATCTTTCACCAATAGAAAGCTACATTATTCCTGAGTGACATAGGCTATTTTTACCCGACTGCCGAAGGAGGGTAATGTGTTTAACAGTCTATGTATGTATGTATGTTTGTTCCTATGTGGCGTTCTAGAGACCAAACGCGTGGGCCGATTTTGATGGTTCTTACGTTAATCGATTTGTCTTAACCCCGCGAGTGTCACTGACTTCATTAAAATTGGAAGATAGGAAAATGGCAGTTCTTGGGCGCCATATTGTGGGACCCCAAATATTTTTTTTCTTCCAAACCTATCATGTGGCATATCAAAATGCTGGGTTATAAGAGGTGATTTCAAAAATATACAACACTTATATGTTTAAATGTACTTAATTTGAAAAAAAAAAGTAACTAAAAAATTATAAATAAAAAAAGTTAATTAAAAAAATCAAAAATCCCGACTGCTTGTCAGATTTTTTGATTTTTTTAATTTACTTTATTTTTTCGTTTTTTTTTAAGTCTTTTTAGTTCGCTTTTCAAGCAGTCAGGTTTTTTGATTTTTTTAATTTACTTTATTTTTTCGTTTTTTTTTAATCCCGGAAACGGGTCCTTTGGGGGTGGTCCACGGGAGCGAAGCCGCGGGGAACAGCTAATTATTAATTAAAAAAAGGGTTTGTGGTAGATACGTTCCAATTCCCAATATTTGAAGTGAAATTACGCTTTAGTTTCGTAACATGTAGTACGTGTTTCGATATGTTACTTTGAGTTGATTCAATTTGGTTGCTACGTAACTCAGAAGAATTCTTTATTTACAAAACTTATAGTTTCTCGTGTCGGGGACTTTAGTTGTAAACATCCTTTCGAAAATAAAATATACCGTGAAAAATAAAAGCGTCAAACGTCATCTGTCTGGCAATACTGGTGAAAAGAACTTTTTTAAAAATCGTGGGTTCTTTTACAAACACACAAATTCAAATTCACATGCATAGACAGCCAGACCCGGGACAACTATCTGTAGACCACAATACTTATTTGTTCCGTGCGGGAATCGAACCCGCTACCCTCAGCATCGCCGCCACTGCGCCAATCGTACCGTCGCCGTCGCGCGTCGTCGTTGCGTCGTTTTGGCGGCACACACATAAATGTTGTGGATTTTTTAAGTTTTGCATAATTTGTTATTTCATTAGGTAACTGTGTCAAATAAATCTTTCTTTTACGTAGTGCCTATTTTAGAATCTAGTCATCTAACAGCCCAATATAGAAAGAGACCTGAAGCTCGCCCCAGTATGATCTGGTGACGTGCGACTCCCTCCAGATGGATGCGAGACCAGCATGTCAGACATCGCAACGAATCCATTAAAAGGACGTTCGTAGGGTGCTGCGTAATCTCGACGTAAATAAGGCTAACGACCCCGACGGAATACCAGCAATAATCCTTAGAACCTATGAGCCTGATCAGTCTAAAAATCATGACACGCCTTTTTCCATTTTCGTATGAGACTGGAAAACTGTCGAATGCTTGGAAGAAAGCTAACGTTCAGCCCATACCCAAGAAGGGCAGTTGAGCTGACCTGACCGACTACGGACCCATCTCTGTAACGTCCATACTATTACAGATATTGTATACTTAATAGCACTAGAAGCAAACGACATCCTTATTTTCAGCACAACAAAGAAGAGTCATCTCACTTTCTTCTTTTCTGTTACTTCATAAATATATATTTTATATAAGTAGGTATATATTATATTTCAATATATATGTACGTGTATTTTACCTATTTTAGTATGTTAATAACAACTTTTTTTCTTTTTAAATTGTTTAAACAATGCACCTGCCTTGATATCTCTTCACCAGCCTTGGTTGACTGGTAGAGAATGCCTAAGGCATTAAGTCCGCCTTTGTACCATTTTTTGTGCATGAAGTCTAAATAAATAAATAAATAAATCCTTAGTGACCGCCAATACGGCTGCTACGGAAATAAAAAGAAAACGTAAAAAGAAAATTTTACTTATCCGAGGCCGAGGTAAGGTGCTAAAATTTTGAGCTCGCTTCGCTCGCTCTTACATTAATTGTGGCTCACACTTTTATACGTCGTCTCGCCTTTATTGGCCATCGCATACTATTTATTGGGCCCCCTGTAAAATAGGCATAGATACGCCAATGTTTTTTTTTTATATTTTCGCATGTTTAAGTCTTTTGAGTGAGTTAATGAAATTCAATGTTGATTTATGGACACTTGTAATTTAATTAATTTATTGAAGCATCATCAGTGCTGCTATGACTTTTTAAATGTTAATTTAATGTCATACAATTTATATTATAAATAATTTACAAGCTTGCTTGCAGGCAGAATACAATTACTTTTATGCTTTAATATCTTCCCTTCTGAACAATGTATTTCGAGCAAATATATATTTTAATTTGATTTGGAAGCAAACCCAATTGCCAGAAAAGACAACCAATGACAAAACAATTTGGAACACGGAAAAGAAGAAGAGTCGTCTTCTACTCCACTAACAAAATTTAAACCTATTCTTTATAGTAATGCGGATCACGTTCGTCATTGGAACGATTGTCGGTAAACGCAGCACTTGACGAATTAGACAAATCGCCATTCATTTGAGTTGCATGTCCACTTGTCTGACTAATTGATTGGGTGAATACTTTGCATACGTTATTGCTGTCATTGTGTATGCGGAGCGATACTTAGAAACGTTTTGTGCTTGTATGGTAACGTTCGCGTTGGTAGGTCTATAATGTGATTTTTTATTTCGTGAACTAAACTGACATTTGGGGGGTTGTCACTTTATCGTTACATTAAAATAGTCTCGTACCCTAATCCTGAGTGATCGAAAGTTAATCGAAAATCGAAGTAGATCGAAAATGAAACTATTTCATGGCATAGAAAAATAATTTGTTTAGAAACTAGCGGATCATATTTAGTTTCTACTCATTTATGTCAGACTTAATTTTATCGATTGCATTTATTTTATTGTTGACTTCATATTTAACACAATAAAAGTTCATGTACCATGTGTATAAATACTGTTGTATTTAAATATATTACGTTTATATTCATAAAACATTTATTTACACCAATTAGTAAAAATAAATTCAGGAGTCATGTCACATCGATTTTACACTTATGATTGAGCCTTACCTACAACACTATGCTCCGCGCTTGCAACATTAAAAAAAATAAGGTCAATAGCAGCTGTCAGTTTAGTCCACGAAATAAAAAATCACAGTATAGGTAGGGTTTGACTACTATTGAGTCATTTTTTTTTTGTTTACGGGTGGAAACCTTCAAAAGGCGCCTGGACTTTTGAGGAAAAGACCAGGGAATGTGGGCTTTTTACCTCACTAAAACCACCTCGGTAATCACCATCAGCACGTAGAAGAGGCCCCGTGGGTCAAAAGACCACCTCGGAGCCCACTCTGTGCAACGCCTGTTAAGGCACCTCCCTGGGAGACTGAAAAAGCGCCTCCCCTGAGTACTATTGAGTCCTACTAGCATAATTATGTCACTCATTAAAAAATTCTTTCACCGATTTTTATTCGCAGAAATTATCTCCTATAAACAATTTTACAAATTTACATAAAAGGATCAATGTTAGCAATAATCCTGGTTTTTCCGAAGGGCCACACAGAGTAGACGTAAATCTAGTATCTACCACATTTTAACGGTAAATCATCATCGGTAGTATCGCCCCCTTTCGGGGGCATGCATTCGGTTTCCAAACTATATAAGTATATTGCCAAGTGTTATTAGACTTACCTAGGATAGGATAGGATAGATGGACCCCTTTCCTTTTAGGACTCTGTGAGGGAATGGGCCGTAATCCTCCACGCGGACCCAGTGCATGTTGGAGGATGTCACATGTCTTCGATTTTTTGGTTCTAGGACATGCCGGTTTCCTCACGAAGTTTTCCTTCTCCGTTTTGAGAGCAGTGGTGATTAAATAATTTACACAAAGTAAAGCGCCAGCCTGGGTTTGAGCCCACAACCTAAAACGTGTAAGTCGCGGCCGTTACCACTGGGCCGCCACTGCTCTTAGACTTACCTATTAGCTAACACTCGCTCCAACCGGGAATCGAACCTTACGCCAAGATGCAAGGGTGTGTGGGGTCGGTGCCATGTCAAGTAGCGAACTGTTCATTAAAATGTAAGTACATCTTCCACCGCCTCAGAAAAAAACAAGCGTCATTGGGCATGCCCACCACAGCACAATGGTCACCATGACCGGCTGACGGGGTTACCCATAGGGAGCGGGATACAGTGTTACAGGCTTCATATAACTTACCCCATAAGTACTGCCCGAGTTGAAAGCCAGCCAGCCCCACCACAGCACAAAGGTCCCCATGACCGCGTTGACCGGGTTCCCCATGGGAAGGGGAGCTATGCCGTGAGCGTAGCGCCCGAGACGAGGGCCCAACATGAGAGCTGATGCGAAGGCTGATGCTCCACCTGGTGGAACAGAAATGATGTTGAGGATTTTAGGCTTGAGATGAATGTGACTTTGATTTTATCTTGTGTTTGTATCATAAATTATAAAGAGTTGGGGCCGTAAAAACGGATTCCAAAATTTAATTTTTTAACCAAGTTTTCCTTTAGATGCTTCCCAAACAACTCAGTCGTTATAATATGTTGATATCGTTCCGTATTTAGAAAATGCCATGGCTGATTGCTCACGCATTAGCGAGGCCAATCCAGTTTGATGGAAAAGCACCTTTAAGATCTAATTTTTGTTCTCTACATACATACGAAAGACCAAAAATTTGATGTATAGAATGTACTGCAATGGCATATCTTTTCGAATCAAAAATGGTAAATATCATTCTGTGTGTTCCCAAGTTTCCGTTGAGTTTTCAACATGATTCTAAGTGAAACAGAAGGAATTTGTTATACCTCGTCTGCGCAAGATTTTATGGTTCCCAGCAAAGGCGAGGACTACTTTTATCCACACATGGATATCGTAAAAGGCATCAGCCTTTTAATGTTCCCACTGCTGGGACACAGGCCTCCTCTCTGTGAGAGGAAATGTGGCGTAATCTACCACGTGGGCCCAGTGCAGATTGGCGGATGTCATATGTATTTGAATTGTTGGTTCTAGGACATGCCGGTTTCCTCACGATGTTTTCCTTCACCGTTTTTAGAGCAGTGGTGTTGAAATAATTTATACAAAGTAAAGCGCCTGCCTGAATATACTACTTAAAGGGGCAGAGGCGACGTCGTTTTGCTTACTAATGTTAAACCAGAAATTTCCTACTAATTAAGAACTTTACAGAAATTTCTTCTTTGAAATTGCATTAATTGCAGCGTTCTTTAGGAGTCCTCATTTTAAAAGGCGTAGTTTCTTTTAAACTTAGCCTTGCTGGAACCTTAAAAATAAAAATTTAAAAACTAGCCATAATTACCTACCTGTGAGACATGAACCTCCTCCTAGCGAACTTCTGGTGTTTTTTTTTTATATATTTAGAATAGGCACGCCCTTGACCACTTTCTCACCTGATGGTAAGCGATGATGTGGTCGACGGTGAAGCACGCTTGCCTAGAAGTAACCTATTCATTCACCCTTGCCTTTCCCCTGTTCCCTTACCTATAAGATGCACAGGTCCCGATCCTGCGATGTCCACAGCACCCAGCTTGTTGAGGAACCCGTGGGAGCCCCACACCCAGCCAGCGGGCACACAGTATACTATAGTGTTGAGGAGCGAGAAGAGACAGTATGCCTTGAAGTTACACCTGCGGAAAACGAAATCGAATTATTTTTATTTAAGTACCTAAGGGAAAGCCTTTTAAAGGACGCCATGGACTCGCGTTAAAGTGTATATACTATACAACTAGCAGATATATAGCTACAATCTAGGGGTCTTCAAGTCAAGAGAGAACAGATTTTTTCTAGGCAAGCGTGTGTTACGTATGCCTAGGAATCTGCTGACATTGCGGAAACTAAGTGTTCATAGACCTTGCAACGGTGCAGTTACCTTGAGCACGAAACGCATAGCTTAGGAATTAGCTGATTCGCTGACTCAGAAATTGCGTAGCATCGATATAGGAAGTTACTGACGGTGCAATAACCTCGAAACCGATGCTGCCATGACGTCAAGGAATCCATCGCTACCGAACTAATATAAGAAGAAGGCATTCCATATTCCTACATCGAGTAGGATGTATTCTCGTAGGCTAGTTAGTAAGTCTTTTTAATTATTGTAACCATTCCATGTTCCAACCTCGACTTGGAATGGAGATTTCTAAGATAATTAATTGTAATTAACTTTAATAATTAAAAGTTTAGAATCATTTCGGATTTCTTTCCAATCCCCCGGCTGTGGTAAACGTAATTCGTGCTTCACCGTCGACCACATCATCTCTTACCATCAGGTGAGACAGTGGTCAAGCGCGAGCCTAATTAAAAAAATAAAATAAAAAGTGTATCGAGGAGACCTTGAAAAGCAATGATCAACAGTGGTCGTAGTTGATGCCGTTTCTATCTTCATTAAAAATACATGCACGTTTTGCACAAGCGATATCAGTGCATTCTGTCTGTCACGAAAACATTGCCTGACAGAAGCATTATAATAGTATGCTTTTAAACTTTTAGTCACGGTTTTTTTACTATAATTGTTTTACTGAACTAAGTTGTAGCTGTAACATTGTGCTAAAATTCGAACGCCTGAAAACTACCTCTGTTTTCGGGTAGTCGAATCTATCAAAACTACACATAAGTAAAGCAATTAAGTACATAGAAGGATTTTATCGATACAGAAAATCTATACAAATAAGAGTTCTTACTTCTCAGCCATAGCTCCACTAACAATAGAAGTGGCCTTGGTAGCGAGAGACAGTTGAGACAGTTGTAACAGAAACGAGGCCTTCACGGGCCCCATGAGAGCGGTGTGGAACTGGTGGGTCTAGGAGGAAGTTTCCTACGCCTGTGAAGGACCACACCAAGATGGACTCAGGGATGTACGTCGCACCCCACACATCAGGACCCGAGGTGGCGGCACGTAGTGTTCCACGCGCGCCCCTCTTCGACAACGCAGCGGGAGTCAACCACCTCTGTCGCATCGTATGTTCCCGCAACCCGCGGCGTAGGTGTGAGATCGAACACCGGGGTGGTTTAAAGTCAGTAGGAGTCTGACAGACCCCTCCGCCCCCAGAACGGAAGACATCCATTGAGGATTTTCCGTCCCGGATCAAAAAATGCCGTAGCGCAGTTACGGTTTCCGTGGAGCATGGTGTTTTTGGCACCTTTAATTCCTCTCTCTACATATCCACAATTATTATAAATTTTGAATAGTCTTACCTTTCAGCCATAGCCCCACTAACAATAGTCGTAGCGGTGGTAGCGAATGACAGTTGAAACAGAAACGAGGCGAACACGGGTCCCATGAGAGGGTCCCCCACTGGTGGGTCCGGCAGGAAGTCTCCCACGCCTATGAATGGGTTGGAGTACTTTCCCTCGCCGAATGACATGCCGTAGCCGAAGATCCAGTACGTTAGACCTGGGAACAAAAGGTTCGTCATCATTGTAGAGCTCTTTCTTCCATCTGCGGGAAGAAGGAAGACTGAAATGATGATGAGAGCTCCTTGTGGAGGAGCTCATCCGAAGGTATTAAAACATACCATAGCTATTTCTGCCTTCAGGCGTTGGGTGTTTAAGCGTTTGCTTACTTCATATAATCCGAATCCAAGAAATGTCGATTGACCTTTTTGGGAGGGGTTGTGTACTAGATCCGAATGCAGCGCGTCCAAATTTAAAGAATTTCCAATTCTGATGGACTCAGAACTCAGTGCGTAAAAACTCTTCCGGCGTGAAGAATACCCATGTTCTTCAGGCTCATGAGACGTAATATTTTTCTCTTTGGAATAGTACCTATCAGCAGCCGTATTGCGTAAGTGCGCAAAGAAGTTAAACTCTATCCAACCGACAAAATCAACCAATCACATGCGAGATGAATGACGCGATGTGGATTTCCGTTTTGTGTGATTGGCCAATTTGGTCGGTTGGATAGAGTTTAACTTCTTTGCGCACTTACGCAATACGGCTGCAGGTAGACTACCTACCCACAAAAAAGCTTGTTCAATCAATTGTTTTGGTGTTTTTAGGGTTCCGTATCCTAAGAGTCCAAACGGAGACCTATTGCTGTGTCCGTCTCCGTCTGTCCGGCTGACTGACATCTGTCACACAATTTTGTTCAGAAGAATTTTTTAACTTCCCATTGACTTATGGACTTAGGTGATAATGTTTATAATTACAAATTATATTTTACTAACAGATATCAACATATTGATAAATCAGATTTTTTATTTGGTACGGAACCCTAAATGTGGGAAGTCTGACATGCACTTGGCCGGTTTTTCCTAATAAAAACTTACCACCCAAAGAAATGTCTGCCAAGTTCTTCATCATGATATTAGCTTCATTTTTTATGGAGACGCAGCCTGACTCCAGCATGCCAAAACCTAGAACACAAAAGATTTAAAGTTTGTTATTTTAGGAAATTGAAAGAAGAATATCTAATACCTGTAAAAAAACTTGGTCACTAAGCGAAATAATGAAAAATAAAGAGATGCCCATGTCAGAGAAACGCAAAGTCTTTAATATCTGCATTTTGCCATGCCTAACATACGGATGCCAAACATGGGCCCTAACAGAACAACAACAAAATAAAATACAGGTATGTCAGAATGGAATAGAGAGAAGCGTAATGGGTGTAAGAAGGAGGGACCGAGTACAGTTGGACAAGATAAAAGGGAAAACAAAATTTAAAAAAGTTCATGTTGCATGGAAAATATTGAAATGGCGTTGGACCGGACATATGATAAGAGAAAATAAAGAAAAGTGGACAAGAATAATTACAGAATGGTATCCGAGAGGAAATAAAAGAAGCAGGGGAAGGCAGCTAAAGCGATGGGAAGACGATCTCAAGAAAGTAGCAGGTCCAGAATGGATACGGGTACTCGTAGCGAGGGACAGAGTCAAGTGGAGAGCCTTGGAGGTGGCCTTTGTCGAAAGACAAGCTGGGACGAGGAAAAAATAACCAGGTGCTGAGAAAAATATATAAATAATACTGAGTGTAAATAGGTTATAATCTCATTGTAAAATAAGTATTAATGTAAATAGTGTAAGTAACCAGCAATAAAAGCTTATTTTACCACCTTTAAAGCTCAAAAGAAATATATCCGAGCGATTTGTGCATTAAAATCGACTGAAACATGTAAACCGCACTTTATTAATTTAAAAATATTGACTTTCCCATCATTGTAAATTTATGAACTAGCATTGGACATAAGAACAAACCTAAGTAATTATGAAACCTTAAAAAGTGCAAGACTTGCCAGTACACTCAGTGGAATAAGACATAGAACAGCTATGTTTGATAAGAGTGCATTTTGTATGGGCCCTAGAATATATAATAAACTACCTAAGTACATAAAATAATCTAATAATTTCAATTTATTTAAAAACCAATTGAAAAAATACTTAATTCAAAAGGCTTATTATTCTGTGAATTATTATTTAAATGAGAAAATAATGTAATAATTAAGTGGATTAATTGTTTCAATAATATGATTATATAATGTATAGATTGATGATGAAATTGTTAATTGATATTGTAATTTTTATTAATTTTATTATAATATTTTGCACATATGCTGTCATGGTAGGATATGGTCTAAAGAACTTATATAAAATTGTCACCCTGAAAACTACCCATATTTCGCAAATAAATGATTTGATTTGATTTATTTTATTTTTATTTTAAACATAAAAAACGTAAAATCATGCCTATACGTCCAAAGAGGAAGAAAGAAATGGTGGACCCACATTTTTCCAGTTATGTTAATTGTCCCATGTAATAAAGTAAGACCCAGTAGAGACCAGGGTCACAAATCCATTTTACGATTAATACCTATTATATATGCGAAACGACGCCGATTTGCCAGCCTGTCAGTTTTTTATCGGTTACATTTCGGGGAGTGTGCGACGGAATTCCATAATTTGATTCCGTATACACTTTTCCATCATCGGGCTACAAGACGTACGGCCATGCGCCATCGGTACATGGTGGATATCCCTCCCATACATAAAGCGTTTTGCTAATGCTTTCATTATGTGCACAGCTAAGGAGTGGAACTCCTTTCCAGAGTCTTTGTTCCCTGATAGCTACAACCTTGGGGCCTTTTTACCCGACTGCCGAAGGAAGGTAATGTGTTTATCAGTCTATGTATGTATGTATGTATGTATGTATGTATGTATGTATGTATGTTTGTTCCTATGTGGCGTTCCAGAGACCAAACGCGTTGACCGATTTTGATGATTCATACGTCAATCGATTCGTCTTAACCTTGCGAGTGTCATAGGCTACATTAAAATTGGAAAATAGAAAAATGGCGGCTTTTGGGCGCCATATTGTGGTGGGGCCAATTTTATTTTTTCTTCCAAACCCATCGTGTGTGGTATCAAAATAAAGGGTTTCAAGAGGTGATTTCAAAAATATATAACACTTACCTATATATTTAAATGTACCTAATTCGAAAAAAATGTTAACTAAAAAGTTATAAATAATAAAGTTAAATAAAAAAATCAAAATACCCGACTGCTTAAAAAGCGAACTAAAAAGACGTAAACAAGAAGAAAATCATGCTGTGCAGTCGGAGGATACATCTGGTTTTGGTCAGCCAGCTTGCGAATATGTGTCCTCCGACTGCACAGCATGATTTTCTTCTTGTTTACGTCTTTTTAGTTCGCTTTTTAAGCAGTCGGGTATTTTGATTTTTTTATTTTTAGTCAAGAGTGAATAGGTTTCTTCTAGGTAAGCGTGCTGCATCGTCGACCACATCATCGCTTAACATCAGGCGAGATAGTGGTCAAACGCGAGCCTATCGATTATATAAAAAAACGAATGTAACTCAGCCTATCTTTTTTAGGGTTCTGTACCTCAAAAGGTAAAAAAGGAACCCTTATAAGATCATTCTCGTGTCCGTGTGTCACCACCGATTTTCTCAGGAACGGGTAGACCTATCAAGTTGTTTTTTTTTTTCGAAAAAAAACAATCGGGTCGCGACCCACAGGTTGAAAAACACTGAGCTAGACAGTTGAAATTTTCACAGATTATGTATTTCTGTTGCCGCTATAACAACAAATACTAAAAACAGAATAAAATAAATATCTAAGCGAGGCTCCCATACAACAAACGTGATTTTTTTGCCATTTTTTGCGATAGTGGTACCCCTTCGTGCGCGAGTCCGAGTCGCACTTGACCGGTTTTTTTAAATAGACAGGATAGCAGCACGATTGCCTTGCAGTCTTTTCAAGTCAATCACCTTGACTTTCGAGTTAGTACCTAGCTACAAATTATCATATAATCGTGTTTACCGTCATTGCCTCCAAATTGTATGTATTCTAGTTATTAGAGGAAAAATTGTAATAATGTGGTCTTTCCTTTATAAGAAGATCCTTGGCCTAGTCTGGTTTGGTAGAAGGTCTTGGATTATCTGAATGTTAATTTGCGCTAATTCATTAAAAGTGGTTTTTGACTTTTTTGAAAATTTTATAATTGGTCTCTTATATTTTTTTAGCTGAATCCGGTTTGACTGTAGGTCGATCCCAAAAAAGGCGTGCAGATATATTGATGTTTTTTACCGACTTCAATGAAAAGGCGGTTATCAATTCGATACGTATGTCATCATCATCATCATATGTCGTGGTGGCCCAATGGCTAAGACCTCGCCTGTCGTGCTTGAGGTTGTGAGTTCAAATCCGGGCAAGTACCAATGTGACTTTTTCAAATTCATATGTACTTTCTAAGTTTATCTTGGACATCACAGGCAACGGTGAAGGAAAACATCGTGAGGAAACCTGGACTTGTATACTTAATGTAAGTCTGAAAAAGCCAAGTCAGAGGCCTGTGGGGTGTCCCAGAGGCGGCTTAATTAACTCTGACACCAGAGGTGGCCACACCTCACACGAAAAGAAGAAGATCATCATCATTTCAGCCAAAAGACGTCCACTGCTGGACATAGGTCTCCCCCAGGTGTCGCCACATTGACCGATCCCGTGCGTCACGCATCCAGCGCCTTCCCGCAAACTTAACCAGTTCATCGGTCCACCTAGTGGGAGGCCTTCCAACATATCGTCTTCCGGTTCGCGGTCGCCACTCCAGAACTTTTCGGCCCCACCGGCCATCCGTTCTGCGAGCAATGTGCCCTGCCCACTGCCACTTAAGTTTGGCAATTCTTCGGGCTATGTCGGTAACTTTGGTTCTCCTGCGGATATCATCATTTCTGACGTGACCACGCAAGGAAATTCCGAGCATAGCCCTCTCTATTAGAGATACGAGATACGCTTGTACCTATGTATATTGACATAAATGTTAGGTACTCTATGTGGGCCTCTAAGCATGTCTGCCAAATTTCATAACTGTATGTTAGTATGTATGTTTGTCCACGCATTTCCCCGAAAATATTAATCGGATAGTGATAATTATTTTCTTTTCTTTCTTTGTATTGGATTAAGTATCTCAGTGAGAGGAGGCCTGTGTCCCAGCAGTGGGAACATTAATAGGCTGATGATGTGAAGTATCTCTCAACTTAGGGAATAGTGCAAGTTTCTTCAAAATCGGTTCAGTAGGTAGTTTTCAAGGTAGGGAACATAGAACCGATCTCCTTAGCGACAAAACAGCACGAATGTATAAATTGAGTTATTATGGGTATTTTGCTAACCCTTTTGGTGCCTTACTACAGAACTTGCTCACTTTTGAGTGATGAAATTTAAAAATTTTTCACAAAAAAATAAACAGACTTCAAAAGCATAACACTAAAAAGTGCTAATAATTTTCGTTTAGGAAGTCGGTGTCGCAAAACGAAAAAACAAGAGGTATCAAAGACATCGACTTCCGAAACGAAAATTATTAGCACTTTTTAGTGTTTCGATTTTTAACCGACTTTCCAAAAAGGAGAAGGTTCTATGTTCGACTTTATGTTTGTTTTTTTTGTATGTTCACCGATTTCTCCGTCAGATGCTGACCGATTTTGAAAATTCTTTTTTTGTTTGAAAGTGTTTGTTCCGAAATTGGTCCGGTCCCATTTTAATTTGGTGAAGATCTGGTGAAGAGCTACGGAGATATACAATAGAACTCTATATATAATAAAAGACGGCAAATCTCTCGGGATTGCTGCAATCGCATGTCTGTTTATTGTTTATACCATTTCATAACATAAAATCACGTCAATACGCTCTAAACTGCATGGTACGCACATGTGTACCTACAGTTCACTTTTGTACACTCTTATTTCTCCGGTTATGTTCAAGTTTCATGGTATTCGGGTAATCTATTCTGGCATTGTAGGTACAAAGAAAGTTACTTTTCACTTTGTATTGTTTTTATTTGGAAGTCGGTAATGTTTTTTTTTAATGTTTTTTTTGTAGTCGATTTTTAGTGTCAGAGTCGAAAGTTTTGGGATCTGTAGATACGTATGCACAAATATTTTCAGTCGTAAAGGATGACGAGCTGGAGACACCAGAGGATGGTCAGAATCATGGAGGTATTTATTTGAACCAAATGAACCATTCATCAACAAAAGTCAACCTTTGGGCGATGCAGAGATAAATTAGTGGTACTTAGGTTCAATATTGAGAACAACTAATATGTACGAAGACGCTGTACGGAGAACGTGACCTACCTTAATGTGTGCTCAATGAAGACCAAGAATATAAATATCTCTCGTTGGCAAAGTACACCTATTAAGAAAGTTACCTATCTATATATATAAAAGGCAAACGTGATTGACTGATGTATCAACGCACAGGCCAAACCCTTAGGGCAAGAAGCTTAAAATTTCGCACACGTATTCCTCTTATGACGTAAGCATCCACTAAGGAAGGATTTTTCAAAATTCAACCCCTTAGGGGGTGAAATAGGGAATAAAAGTTTGTATGAAACTTTTTATTAAAAAGTCATCTGTAGGATAAAACACGGATCACGCGAACGAAGTCGCGGACGAAGTGCTAGTCTTACAGTAATTATTTCATTAAAATTCAGCATGGTTTCTGCCATAAATATCGTAAAACGGCTGGGTTGGCCTTTACTGGCAAACGGCCAGGTTGCCAAGACGTCATATGTGTTCTGAGCGAAGTGCCAACCCACTTGGCAGAGGGGATATTGGCATTATTAAGGTTTTAATCCCGAACAGATAACAGAGGTCTCTTTGATCTGTTCTGTGGTTTTAATCTCAAATAGTTTATTTGAAATAAACCTTAGAGGTACTTTTGAAATGTCAAACAAACAACAAAAAAGATGACTCTAGTTGTAAATTCGCAATCTTCAGTAGGTCTCAATGGAGAAGAATTTGCAAGAAACTCCACGGACACTCTTATCCATCAGTTTTGATTACATCATTCTTGTTGAAAAAATACAAAAATAATATATAAGATATATCACCTTTCACAAGCATTTTGTAGAATTAATTTCATCAACACTACTCTAAAAACGGTAAAGGAAGACATCGTTGAAAAATCTGCGTGCCCAAGACCTAAAAGCTGAGTGCGTATCTCCCTTTGCACATTTAGGGTTCCGTACTAATTAATAAAAATATTGGTATTTTTTTTGTAAAATAAACGTAATAAAAACCTGCCAAGTGTGAGACGGACTCGCGCACGAAGGGTTCCGTACGATTATCGCAAAAAATCACGTTTGTTGTATGGGAGCCCCACTTAAATATTTATGTTATTCTGTTTTTAGTATTTGTTGAACAGCAACAGAAATACACACACACACGTCATCAGTCTATTAATGTTCGCGTGAATGACAGCAATAGGGCTCCGTTTGGACCTTTCGGGTACGGAACCCTTAAAATGAAGACATTATGTGGAATCTAACTCTGTTATATGCCGTCTATATTCCGTTCTAATACCACTGGTATTTGTTTCAACTCATATTTATTTTCTATTCCGAACGAAATACCATTTCTTAAACTAATACCAAAACAAGTTCAAAGATATAAGGTACAGTCAGTAAAAATGCGTTCTATGTGTGTATTACGTCTACCTATCTAATAATAACTACGTCAGATAAATATTTTTACAAAAACAAATCACTTTTAATCTAACGGTTGTAAAATATCATAGAAAATCAACTTTTTGTATATTCAAATCAGTCATTCATCTCCTATTTATTCTTTTTTAGGGTTCCATAGCCAAATGGCAAAAACTGAACCCTTATAGATTCGTCATGTCTGTCTGTCCGTCAGTCTGTCTGTCTGTCTGTCTGTCCGTCTGTATGTCACAGCCACTTTTATCCGAAACTATAAGAACTATGCTGTTGAAACTTGGTAAGTAGATGTATTCTATGAACCGCATTAAGATTTCCACACAAAAATAGAAAAAAAACAATTAATTTTAGGGTTCCCCATAATTAGAACTGAAACCCAATTTCGAATCGAACCCATACGTGTGGGGTATCTATGGATAGGTCTTCAAAAATGACATTGAGGTTTCTAATATATTTTTTTTTAGAATAGTTTGCGCGAGAGACACTTCCAAAGTGGTAAAATGTGTGCCCCCCCTGTAACTTCTAAAACAAGAGAATGATAAAACTAAAAAATATATATGTTGTACGTTACTATGTAAACTTCCACCAAAAATTGGTTTGAACGAGATCTAGTATGTAGTTTTTTTTTAATACGTCATAAATCGTAAACCGCAACCGTCGTTACCAAGTACGGAACCCTTCGTGCGAGAGTCCGACTCGCACTTGGCCGGTTTTTTACTTTTTATTCATTCTCGCCCAGTCTGTTGCCGTGACGAGATCTTTAGAGTTTTTTTATAGCTATTGAATGTGCTAATATTCACGAATACAAAACTCCAAGAACCATTGGTGTAAATTAAATTCAATAATTATGACGGATATCCATACAGAAATATTTTTGATTGGGTGTGACTGAGCTGACTGTACCAAATTCAAGTTGTTAGTATTCGTTCGCGAATTAAATTAAATTATTTAAAGAGTGGTGTAAATTAAATTCAATAACTATGCCGGACGTCCATACAGAATTATTTACCCGACTGCCGAAGGAGGGTAATGTGTTTATCAGTCTATGTATGTATGTATGTTTGTTCCTATGTGGCGTTCTAGAGACCAAACGCGTTGGCCGATTTTGATGATTCTTACGTCAATCGATTCGTCTTAACCCAGCGAGTGTCACTGGCTACATTAAAATTGGAAAATAAAAAACATTGCGGGTTTTGGGCGCCATATAGTGAGGCACCAAAATTTTTTTATACCGTACCCATTCTGTGGGGTTTCAAAATAAAGAATTTTAAGAGGTGATTTTAAAAATATAGAATACTCATATGTTTAAATGTACCTAACTGTAATAAAAAATAACTACTACTATTACTAAAAAAATTAAGTAATTAAAAAAGTTAAAATACCCGACTGCTTAAAAAGCGACCTAAAAAGCCGTAAACAAGAAGAAAATCATGTTGTGCAGTCGGAGGATACGTATTCGCAAGCTGGCTGACCAAAACCAGATGACCGACTGCATGCACAGCATGATTTTCTTCTTGTTTACGTCGTTTTAGTTCGCTTTTAAAGCAGTCGGGTTTTTTGGTTTTTGTAATTATCTTGTTTTTTTTTTATTAGGTTTGACTAAGCTGACTGTACCAAATTCAAGTTGTTAGTATTCGTTCGCACATTAAATTTAATTATTTAAAGAGTGGTATTCTAAAGAGGAGCTCGTGGCTAAATAATAACAGCCGCACGGGTCGATCTTCAAGGTTAAGCAACGCTTGACGAGGTCGGTCCGTGGATGGGTGACCATTTCAACATACTGAGTTTCCTCCGTGCCTCGGAAAGCACGTTAAGCCGTTGGTCCCGGCTGTCATTTGAAGATCTTTGACGGCCGTTACGGGTAGTCAGAAGCTTGAGATCTGACACCAGTCTTGCCAAGGGGTACCGTGTTACCCAGTTACTGGGTTGTGGAGGTCTGATAGGCAGTCGCTCCATGTAAAACACTAGTACTCAGCTGAATCCGGTAAGACTGGAAGCCGACCCCAACAATAATTGCGAAAAAGGCTAGGCAGATGAAAGAGTGGTATTCGTTCGGAATAGAAAATAAATATGAATTGGAACAAATACCAGTGGTATTAGATGTTGGTATTAGAACGGAATAAATCGCGCGGAAGATAATAATATTTAAGTCGACTTTCCCCAACACATGATCTTGGTTCCTAGCAGTGGCAACAATAAAGTCTGACAAAGCTTCTGCTGAACTAAGCTTGCTTGAAGCCATGAATTTTGGCTTTCTCGACTCAATTTGGTTAGGCTCGTGATTGTAATCAAACGTAGACACTTGCCAAAATCACGAAGCGACTTACCAAACTGCCCAAGAGTTGCAAAACTGCAGTTTGACGATCTCCATAAAATATTTAAAAAATAAACTAGCTTTGTAAAGAGATCCGTAGGCTTATTACGTATCTTTTGCAAGAGCAAAACGATAGCGATCAAACGCTTTATGTCATTAAAGTCGGAATTACCTGCAGTGTAGGTATGGTAGGTCCTACACAATCGTTTGCTAATCGCTCGCTGTTTGTCAAATGCACTTATTTAAAAAAAATCCACCAACAACTCTATAACTTTTGTATAGAACAGCAATTATTGCTCAAAAATCGCTATCGTTTTGCTCTTGCAAAAGATACGTAATTAGCCTGCCGGTTTGTTTTTATTTACCGATGTTAATGTTGATTTAGTGGTTAATGACATCTCCGTCATCATGACCTATCCTTTTTAATGGAAAAACCATGCACTTGTGGTTTTTATCCGTTAAGGGTACACTAGTCGACGGCACGAACTATTTTGTGCGCGGCGGCGTTAAAATGCGTGCTGTATCAACCGACAACACGTGCGGAACAGATAGTTGCTGTTATGGGCAGTAAGAATCTAGTTCGCGTACGAATACACATTTTTGCAAATTTGTAGCGAAATGGATGATGATTTAGAACGAAAACGAGCGCGCGAAATTTTATAAACAGACCTTTGGGAGTCTGGTTATCATGAAAAAACGACTGAATGTATCTGTTCAAAATATCATTATTTGCATTGAATCTATCCCTGTATGGTGGCTGTTTTTCAATTTTGCTTCTTCTTATGGTACTTATTTGCGCCCAAAGATGCGTAAAAATTTGTGTTTGAATAAGGAACTTTCGAAGCTCATAACTTTCAAGTAATTTTTTTTTTTACTTTTTTGCTTCCATACAGGGCTAGATAATGATGAGACAAATTGATATAATTTTTTATTTTGTACTTACATCGTCAAACAGTGGAGTAAAAGCCAGACTACGTTTGTATGGAAGAATTTTCGACTAGTGTACCCTTAAAGCAATTACTTATCTGCTTAAGCATGTACCTAAACTATTGCGGTTTAAGAGGTAACAAAAACATAACGATTTCAAATCGAAAAAGGTGCCATAGGTTCAGTGCTGTCGCGGTTAAGACGTATGCAGTCCTTGGTTTGAATTTAATTTTTCATTTAGAAACTAAAGTTATAAAGTTATATTATTTAATTTTTTAGGGTTCCGTACCCAAAGGGTAAAAACCCTGTTACTAAGACTCCGCGGTCTGTCTTTATGTTACCCACCAGGCTGTATCTCATACACCGTGATAGCTAGACTGAATAAAATAAATATTTAAGAGGGGCTCCCATACAACAAACGTGTTTTTTTGCCGTTTTTTGCGATAGGGTTGGTATGGAACCCTTCGTGCGTGAGTCCGACTCGCACTTGGCCGGTTTTTTTATCTATTCAGACAAGCAAAAACTTTAATGAAAACTGTAACCCGACTACGGATTTGTTTTTTACATAGTTACGAATCGATTGACACCTTATTCATCAATATCGGATGAATAGTTTAGGCGATACGGAGGCACATACGTAAATACAAACTTATATACATAGACTACTAACATCATAACCCTTCATTTTGGCTTCGCCGTTGTCGGGTAAAAATATGAAATACTGGAAAAATCGGCGGTCGCGTTGGCCAACATTTTTATCCTACAAAATCAGATGCCTTTGATTCTCGATGTTTTAAAAACGGTCACCCATCACTGATAAATCAATAAAATTAGAATGATGGTTTTGACCTTGCGTACTAAAAAGAACAGGTGGTTATTTGGGTCAACTACCCCAGTCCTTAGGAGAATTTAGGAGGCGGTGTGATCGTGATTAATCAAACAAAGTCCCATTTTCAGGCCATTTGTTCCAATAGAATCACTTCCGATTGATTAGTGAATGGATAAAAATAGCTAAGGTAAGGTATGCCATAGGTACCGGAAGTCTTTACAAAATAAATATAACAAAAGCGTTTGTAGAGCCAAGTTAAGCTCCTACTGGAGGAAGAACTGCCCGACCCGAAAGCCAGGACAGATTGTCTTGGCACCATAAAATTAGGAGATCCCTGACCCCACATTTTTTTTAGTGGGATAGTGCTAGGATGACGAAGTTGGCAGAGCGAGGCGCGCCTACAATCAGTGGTGCACCGCTAAGTAAAAAAAAACCGGCCAAGTGCGAGTCGGACTCGTGCACGAAGGGTTCCGTACCATTATCGCAAAAAACGGCAAAAAAATCACGTTTGTCGTATGGGAGCCCAACTTAAATATTTATTTTATTCCGATTTTATTATTTCTTGTTATAGCGGCAACAGAAATAAATTATCTGTGAAAATTTCAACTGTTCATGAGCTATCACGGTTCATGAGATACAATCTGGTGACAGACGAACAGACAGACAGACGGACAGACGGACCACGGAGTATTAGTAATAGGGTCCCGTTTTTACACTTTGGGTACGGAACCCTAAAAAGAGGTTGAAGTCCAAAAATAATATATTTTATCTAAAATAATATAAAAAACCGGCCAAGTGCGAGTCGGACTCGCACACGAAGGGTTCCGTACCATCATCGCAAAATACTGCATAAAAATCACGTTTGTTGTATGGGAGCCCCCCTTAATTTATTTTATTTTAATTTATTAATTATTATTTTATGAAGTAAATATACAACTAAACATTCTGTGAATATTTCAAGCGTCTACCTGATGCCGTTATTAATATCGAGAAAAAAAACGGCAAAAATATCACGTTTGTTGTATGGGAGCCCCCTTTTAATATTTATTTTATACTGTTTCTAGTATTTGTTGTTATAGCGGCAACAGAAATACATCATCTGTGAAAATTTCAACTGTCTAGCTATCACGGTTCATGAGATACAGCCTGGAGACAGACGGACAGACAGACAGACAGACAGATCGCGGAGTCTTAGTAATAGGGTCCCGTTTTTACCCTTTGGGTACGGAACCCTAAAAATGATATAAAAAATGTTATAAAATAATCTATATTATAGAATTAAAACGTAGAGGAAACCACATAATCACCCAATAGCAAAATGGTAAACTTGTTAACTTAAAAAGTGAGAGCTGGGTAAAGAAAAATATTTTCCTATGGAGATCTCTTTTAGCCTCAACAATCCAAATAGTCACAAGGCCAGATAGAACAGATAAATCCTCTACGAAATATAATTAGTATACTCCTATCAACGTATATTCCTAATCATTTCCCATATTAAAAGATTGTATATTTTTAAGTATCAAAATAGATTAAAACTGAATATGAAGAACCCAAAATTTAAAAAATCACCGGGGTACCCCCTAAACCCCCTGGTGATAGCCCTCTTCCCCCCTTGCAAATCCTGGGTGCGCCCCTGCCCGCAATATAGCCTCTAGACAGGTATATTGCAATTTTCACTTGTAAGTCTTGTAACGGGACCATCATGCATAAGACCAGAGTCCTTAGCTGATCTATTATTTGAGAAATCCCTTAAAAAACCGCTCTTTGAGGAACTTTACCACATGGAAACAGAACCCAAAATATCACGCTGCAGTCGCGCTTGCGACCACGACGAGACAGTCGAATTTTAAATGAAATTCAAGTATGTAAGTACCTACCTGTTTGCATGGTGAAGATGATGAACGATGAAGTCAGGATCCAGTTAGTATCTTCCAGATCTATTTCGAAGCTCTCCTGAAGGTTCACCGTGGTATTGGTCAGGTTTGGGGACCGCAGCCCCATGCGCGGATAGATAGTCCAATTGGAATCCATACTTATTGTCTTTGCCTGCTTTCACGGGATTTTTGGTTTATTTTATCTGTATTTTTGGTTTCGGCGGCAAAAGTGACAGTTCACAATCACAACATTTTTTTTATTACGACAGCATTTTTGCTAATTTTCTACCGGTTTGTATGCTAATCTAAAACCTTCTAAAACAATAAGGCAAATTATTAAAGAAATTAGATAAATATACAAATTCATTACGTCCACGCTATAAATAAATCCATTTTAAATTTTGATTGAACAATTTTTGAACTGACAGAAAATTGACACTTGAGTTTTTTTAAACCGTTCCGCACATGCACTCGTCAAAAAGGCTGTAATGCCAAATGAATTGTATGTTTTCAATGGAACCTCTTTTATATGTGGCGGGTGAATCGCGTGATGGTTGTCGGTAAACAAGTAAAGTGAAGTTAAGAATTGATGTGGCTCTGTTTAAACGTGTCGTTGAGGTAATTTGCTTCTGGTTTTCAGTTTCAAAAGCGATTTAAAGCGAGTCGATTTGTCGCTCGGTTTGATCATGAATTCTTCTAGTTCGGATTATATTTAATTGGGGAATGTACCTACGCCTTAAGGAATCCATTGGTTTATTAAATAAAATACGTCTGCTCGAGAATGATGTTGAATTGTCAAAATGCAATTTCAGCCTTTTTGGTCTCGCACGTCGATTTTAGGGTTCCGTACTCAAAGGGTAAAAACGGGACCCTATTACTGAGACTTCGCTGTCCGTCTGTCTGTCTGTCTGTCTATCTGTCTGTCTGTCACCAGGCTGTATCTCATGAACCGTGATAGCTACACAGTTGAAATTTTCACAGATGATGTATTTCTGTTGCCGCTATAACAACAAATACTAAAAACATAATAAAATAAATATTTAAGTAGGGCTCCCATACAACAAACGTGATTTTTTTGCCGTTTTTTGCGATAATGGTACGGAACCTTTCGTGCGCGAGTCCGACTCGCACTTGGCCGGTTTTTTTATTTTTATTTTATATTTTTGTTTGTGTTTTGCTTATCTCGTGTCTCCTGTGCGGGTAACAAATAAATATATTTCTTTCTTTCAATGTATTGAAATTGATTCTGTGTTACGCAATAGATAACCTTTCTGAAAATTTTCCGCGAAGCGTGAGCTAAGCATCTCCGTTTCAGCTTGGACAAAAATGCTTTCGTATATCCGGGTATCCGGCTGTTCTTCTCTACAGGACACATTTCTCAACCGACTCTCGTGAAATTTTGTGAGCATGGTTCGATAATTATATTTTATGGAATCAAAAAGCCAGACTCGCGAGGTCTACAGCTCACAGAGCCACTAGTACCTATTCAGTGTTCTAAATAAATTTTCCTAATATTTCCCAATTCAGTTGGGATCGGCTGTCAGTCTAAACGGATGAAGCTGAACTGCTGAATACCAGTAATCAGTATTAAGAGTTCTATCTTCTTCTTCTCGAGCCAATGGAAAAGTCTTTGGATTCGGGACCAGTAAGCGGCCACGCCAATCGCAATGTCGTTGGCGTTCATTAGGTCCATTTCGGGATCAGTAAGCGGCCACGCCAATCGCGATGTCAGTGGCGTTAATTAGTTCCTTTTTGGGACCAGTAAGCGGCCACGCTAATCGCAATGTCAGTGGCGTTCATTAGGTCCATATCGGGATCAGCAAGTAGCCACGCCAATCGCAATGTAAGTGGCGTTCATTAGGTCCTTTTCGGGACCAGTAAGTGGCAATGCTAATCGCAATTTCAGTGGCGTTCATTAGGTCCATTTCGGGACCAGTAAGTGGCCACGCCAATCGCAATGTCATTGGCGTTCATTAGGTCCATATCGGGATCAGTAAGCAGCCACGCCAATCGCAATGTAAGTGCCGTTCATTAGGTCCTTTTCGGGACCAATAAGTGGCAAAGCTAATCGCATTTTCAGTGGCGTTCATTAGTTCCTTTTTGGGACCAGTAAGCGGCCACGCCAATCGCAATGTCAGTGGCGTTCATTAGGTCCTTTTCGGGACCAGTAAGTGGCCACGTCAATCGCAATATCAGTAGCGTTCATTAGGTCCTTTTCGGGACCAGTAAGCGGCCACGCCAATCGTAATGTCAGTGGTGTTCATTAGGTCATTTTCGGGACCAGTAAGTGGCCACGTCAATCGCAATATCAGTGGCGTTCATTAGGTCCTTTTCGGGAACAATAAGCGGCCACGCTAATCGCAATTTCAATGGCGTTCATTAGTTAATTTTCGGGATCAGTAAGAGGCCACGCCAATCGCAATGTCAGTGGCGTTCATTAGGTCCTAAGTTCAGGTGTACGGGCACTCTGGACTCGCCAGCTTTTGTGACAAATTCTGCACAGGTGCACCGCACTCACATTGAAGATGATGTGGGTCCAACACTACTCAGGATATAAAATATGTAATACTAATGAACATGCAATCGTTCAAGTAAGGTTTGCCTAAGCAGACTAAATTACGTAAGAACCATGTTATTTTAGACTAACGATACATACATGTTACTAGTTGTAATGTTAGTAAGTAGGTAGGTATACTTAGTTAGGTAATTAGCTATGTAGTTTTCACGAAACATAAATAAAAGAAATAAAAAATACAAAGATGGACGCGGAAAACTCATCCTTTTTAATGACGTACCTACAGTAATTAGCCTAATTGATCATTATTGCTATGTATATGTCTTGTGTTTATTTATTATTTCTTATATAGCATAAGTATAAAACATGCATAATCAGTCTATAATGTTGTGCTTGTGTGAGAGGGAGCAGGCCATAATTTACCACACGGGCACAATGCGGGTCGGTAGACGTTACCATGTCTTCGAATTTTTAGTTTTTGGGCATGCCGTTTACCTCACGATGTTTGATACGTGATGATGTTTTAATTGTTTTTAAGTATTTTATTTAGTTTCTGTTTCTTCCTTTTTACAAGCTTTTAATTAACTTGCAATGTATGTATGTATGTAAGTGTGTTCGGTTCAAATCTTACAACTGAATTTTAAAGCAGTTATCCTCTACCGATTAAGATGAAATTTTGCATACACGTTTAGTTTAGATGACAATGCATGGTTAGATAAGTGACGTCATTCTAAATCCAATATGGCGGACGGCCCAAGATGGTGGACTAGTTATTTTTTGTGCACTGCCATGATATGGGTATCAAATTAAAGGGTTTACTGAGAAGAATACGAAGAAAGATAGTTTAAAAAAAAAATTATGAATAAATTTTTCTTGTACCAACATTTGTGCTTGAATCAATTAAGAATCGCAGTTTTGTGGTGAATCTGTGTGACAAGATTTCCTAGTACAGATACCAGTCGGCCCGCAAAGTATCTCATCATCTTCCTGCCCTTGTCCCATGTTACTTGGGGTCGGCGCAACACGTTTTCTTCTTCCATACCGTCCTGTCCTCAGTCACGCTATCAATGACTCCCTTCTGAATTCTCCCTTCTTTCATATCACTCCTCAGAGTCCATGCATCTTTTCTTTGGCCTTCCTATCCCTCTCCATCAATCCACATTTATATTCATAAAGGCCCACAAAGTATTTATCAAATTATATTGTAATAGTTTGTAAGACACCTTTGTTATAGACAAATAAATATTTATGCACGTTCGCTGACAGTACGACGTTAGGCGGGAAATTAAAATAGTGCGCTGACAGTACGTCGAAGGACGGGTGTTAAAGTATTTCTTTAAAATCTGTACAATTTAAATTTCGCGCCTTCCAACTATAGACTATTCTGTATAATCTGTGCTCTCGCTCTACTCCGTGGAACATTGTAACGATAACGTATTAAGCTGGGAACAAATTATCGGACGCGGCTGACGGACGCGACTGACAGCCGCGACTTATAGAGTATCTGTGTAATGAATGTACATTACATTGTGCTAACTATCGAACGTAAGTTGCGGACGTGACCTTGGGCTTTCGGACGGCCGATAGAGATCTGGCACGCTGGATGTTTGTGTCAGCCGAAACCGTCCGCGGACGGTGTGCACAGGGTGCCGGACGCGTCCGGGCGTCAGAACAACTTTGACTACGCGATATCTCGCACGTGCGTGCGAGGTTTTAAATAAAAATGTAAGAAAAACTTATCGAGTGTGTACGCAGTAGAGAATTGCATCCTCACTTTCACTACTCGACATGTTTCTACGTAAACATAATCTTCGTTGAATAAGCTATATTGTCTGTGGAATAAGCGCTCGGACGCGTCCGCAAACTGCATCCTAAACGACTGTGCACATATATCAGTCGCGGCTGTAAGTCGCGTCCTTCAGCCGCGTCCGATAATTTGTTCTCAGCTTTAACGTGCATAAAATCTTAATTATAATCTATCTATCTTCTATATATATAAAAAAAAACTATGTATGTATGTTCCTTATAGACTCCGAAACGGCTGGACCGATTTTAATGACATATTCAGATAATCTTTAGATTGAACCAGCGGATAATCCTGTTTGGTGGCGATGGGAGATTTTTTGTTTTTTTTCACTTTGTACGCGGGCGAAGCCGCGAACAGAAGCAAGTTTATAATAAAATACAAGATCCAAATCCTTTTATTGCAATAAACGGGCCACATATTTTTAGGAATATAGGCAATACGTCGTCCGACGATAATTATGCATATAAGTATTATGAAGTATCCACTGTCATAATGTGAGTAATTTCATATTTCTTACTGCCGTAACACGACTATTTTGTGGGTAGTTTCAAATTGCTATCATAAAGGATCAGGTTCCTTTCGAGGCCAATGACGGAGATTATGGCTCTGATATGAACTATGAACCACAGCATAAAGAAGAAGCTGGCGCCTCTAGTTCATCAGTTGAAATATTAGACGAGAAGTTTTTAGAGATTTTTTCACAACGTCGAGAAACGTTCACGTCCATCGACGTAGTATCGAATTTCGGCAAGCAAACATTATAATATGGCTAACATGACACTACGTTGTGAAACGTTTGTCATTTAGTATGGAAAATTCTACTGCCGTAAAGTGGTGTCAGCAGGGTAAGTGCTCACTGTCAAAGTACGTGTTAAGTATGTTATTTTTTTCGGGCAAACATACAATCACATCAAAAATATATGAAGATACACAAGACTCAATCTGTCCGGTCTTTGGCCGACTATGGTGGGGTCGGCTTCCAGTCTAACCGGCTCCAGCGTACCAGTGTTTTACATGTAGCGACTGCCTATCTGACCTTCACAACCCAGTAACTGGTTAACTCGATATCCTTTGGCCAGACTGGTGTCAGATCTCAGGCTTCTGACTACCCGTAACGACTGTTGAAAATCTTCAAATGACAGCCGGGACCAACGGCTTAACGTGCTTGCCGAAGCACGGAGGAATCTCGTTATGTAAAGATGGTCACCCATCCACGGACTAACCTCGGCAAGCGTTGCTTAACCTTGTAGATCGACCCGTGCGGCTGTTATTCTTTACCCACGAACTCCATCCATAAAGATAAAACAAGTAACAAATAATAAAAAGTAACATAATATTATGTGTAGCCCACGACGATATTCACATCTCTGTTAAACAATGTTTCTAACTGCCCACGACTGAAGTTGAGAGCAACATAGATAAACAAAACCAAAATTAAACGATTAAAATTTCAAACGGAAAAATAACTATTTTACAAAAAAATACAACCGACTTCCAAATAAGTAAGTAGATAAGTAAGTAGTTAGTAATAAGTTATTATGTATGTATTTTAATCTTCTATATGTTTATTTAAGGTATATGTGTTATTTATACATAATTAGTTAAGATAGATAGTTATATAGTTGCTAGTCTATTTTAAGTTTCCTTATTTCCTTCTACACACTGTGTCTTCGTATATCATCCAACTTTCCTGTCGCAGGTCTGCTGGAAGAAATTTCTATTGAAATAAGCAGTACCTTTGTGCTCTTCTATCTGTATTATTTCTTTTCTCTGTTAAGTGTTTTGTGTGTACATAAATAAATAAATAAGAAAATTACAAAGTGAAAAATAACTTTAGTTTTGGAAGTCGGTGTCTTTCGTAGGTACCATTATTTTTTTGCGTTATGGATAAAAAGAAAACACAATTGACGGAGATATCGGTGAACATACACAAAAAAAAAGACATGCATAAAGTCGACCATAGAACCTCCTCCTTTTTCGAAAGTCGGTTAAAAAGAAAAATATGAATGAAAATTTACAAAATCCATGAAATAGGAGGACCAATGTTATCGATTTATTTGCGAAACTTAAGTCGAAATGCGGGCAGAGACCTCCGACTGAATTGAAAAATCATTATTCGAGGTTTGGCTCTCGCCTATTTCATCATGTATTAGAACTACTTTAAAAGATATTCCATTAATTGAATAAAAAAGATATAATTATTATGTTGTGCTTCTATGTTTTTAGGGTTCCGTACCCAAAGGGTAAAAACGGGACCCTATTACTAAGACTCCGCGGTCCGTCTGTCTGTCACCAGGCTGTATCTCATGAAATGTGATAGCTAGACAGTAGAAATTTTCACAAATGATGAATTACTGTTGCCGCTATAACAACAAATACTAAAAACAGAATAAAATCAATATTTAAGTGGGGTTCGATCCCATACAACAAACGTGATATAATTGCCGTTTTTTTGTGATAATGGTACAGAACCCTTCGTGCGCGAGTCCGACTCGCACTTGGCCGGTTTTCATTTATAGTTGTCAAATTTTTACACCAGGCCACTATCGATAGCGCAATTTTGATCATTTTTTGAGGGTTCATCAAAAATGCAAAATAAAGAGACACATTAGTATATATCTTTCTTTTTCAGTTTGTGGAATATCTTTGGAGGAAATAGGCGAGAGCCAAACCTCGCTAATTATGACTTATATTCAGTCGGATGTTTGCGTTCGCATTTCCTCTTATGGTTGAGGAAACCCGCTGGATGCGAGACAAGACAAGACAAGACAAATATATTTTATTTCAACTTGGCCTCCAAGCGGCACTTTTGAACGTACATAAAAATGATTGTACCGTGCATTCGGAAAGTAGCTTGTTATGGAGAAGAATGAAACTCCATACTTACTCTTTAAAAAAAAAATGTTTTTTACAATATTTAGGAACATAGGTATATACATAGTTATTAGTTCATATATGTGAGGACAATGCACCCAGAATAGCACTACACACTATACCACCTAGAGATGCCCAGGACCAGTTGATATGGAGACGTTCAGGAGAAGCCACCTACCCTACCCTAGCTACCTACATACCCTATGCTACCATACCCTACCTACCAACCTACCTACCCTACCCTATATACCTACCTACCCAACCCTACCCTACCCTACAAACATGTTTGTTGCGTAACTTAAACCGTTTACGCAGCGCACGCAACGGAAGCTCTCAAAAAGAAATATTTTTTGCCCGTTTCTGCAACATTTTTCATTTATGCTACACTCCTATTGGTCATAGCGTGATGTTATATAGCCTATAATCTTCTTCGATAAATGGACTATCCAACACAAAAATAATTTTTCAATTCCAACCAGGAGTTCCTGAGATTAGCGCGTTCAAACAAACAACCAAACTCTTCAGCTTTATAACATTAGTATAGATTCCTAATAGGAGATTCCCAAAAACTTTGCTAGATCAGGGAATCGAATCTAGCATCCCAAACTTAGCAGATCTGTGCGTCTGTGCGTGACAGCTAAGGAGGGGAATTCCCTGCCGAAATCTATGTTTCCTGATTACCTACAACCTGGAGATCTTTAAGTCAAGAGTGAATATAAGCAAAGCGTTTCTTCTAGGCAAGCGTGCTTTACCGTCGACCAGATCATCGCTTACCATCAGATAAGGTAGTGGTCAAACGCGAGCCTGTCAACAAAAAAAACTGTTAATTTTATCAGATCACGTAGATTTCAGCCATAGATCAATCAGTGTAAAAAAAAAGACGTAACAATGGGATATCTAACTATTAAATAAATTAAAACATGCTGAATTCTGATTTTAACAAGGTATAATGCCTAATGATTGGTGCAAAAAATATACTTGCAACGAATTTTAAGTAAGCTTATCGAATATAAGAGTGGTTACACACGAGTTGACTTTTTATAGCGATACAAAATTTATTTATTATTTACGGTTAAAGAATCTTTATTTCTCAAAAGAATTACATTGGCATTCACTTACATGAGAAACTTACAAAGTAACATAGCAGAATTTTACAATAAAATATATGGTTAATCTTTATCACTTTATTAACATTTAGGTAGCAAAAATAAAAAAATCTTGCAAAATGCAAAACGAAATTAACATTTTAGAAACAACAAAATGCTTTATATAGGTAGTAGTAAATAAGTACCTAATCAATAATTTATTTATTATAATACTTTATTGTACACCATAATTAAACATTAATAAAAATAAACTTAAAACTAATACACCTACAATGAGCGCCATACCGCATTTATTATGACCACAAGTTATTTATGTATAATAAGGATACACAAATAATACATTCACACACTCATTTCACAGAACTCCAGAAGTCCAGAGATACTGACATGTTGCGAAAAGGAGCAGTGTCGTAAATAGAGCGGTGCCACCGGTGCCCAGGCACAGGGCGTAGACTCTGGGGGGCGCAAGAATGACCAGTACCAGGCAGGATTATTATTTTTCCGGTTTGCTCCTAACAAGTTCCCGCTGCGCCCCTGTGCTCGATTCCAACACATATGTACCAACATATCAGTATCATCAAAAACTACATAATAGGCGACGGGTCCACTTCATCAGATGGCTCGTCTGCTTGTTTGCCCGCATCAGTTCATTAAAAAAAATTGATTTTCTTCCAAAATATTAGATAATTGGTCCACCAACACCAAGTTCCTTGTGCTTTAATTGCTTTATTTTATCACCCTGAATGAAATAAAGTAAGGCTATTTTTTTTTTTTTTTTTTTTTTGTTGTAGGATCATCCAATGGCTTCTCCCGCTCTGGGTGAAGCGGGAGGGCGTGTCAGACTTTTACTGACTAAAACCCACCCGTGTTACTTCAGTTGCTTGTGCCAGGGCCGCGGTAACTCTCTTTCAAATTTATCCGCGACCCAAATAAAGTAGGCCTATACATAGCATTGCTCTAAACAAGGACGCAGTTATAGAAGCTCGCACAGGGCGCAGAAAAGGCTACTTACGGCACTGATACGGAGACATTGTGAAACTGGCCTAAGTCCTATTTTAAATTCTTGTGGTGTGGGTAGCCTATTAGAGCTTCTATACAGAGTGATTGACTGTATAACATTTAGATTTTCAATAGGGACTGTTTTTATAGAATCTTGAGTAAGATAGATTAATACGTATTTTAAGATAAACGATTGTGTTAATAAGATTAATTGATATTCTATCAGCATTTTGTCATGCATTATTATCAGAAAATCCTCTGCTGTCATGCATGTTGAATTATTATTATCATGCCATGACTCTGATGGAGCTGTGAGGAGCTCGTGGCTAAATAATAACAGCCGCACGGGTCGATCATCAAGGTTAAGCAACGCTTGACGAGGTCGGTCCGTGGATGGGTGACCATTTCAACGGAATGTTGAAATGGAGTTTCCTCCGTACCTCGGAAAGCACGTAAAGCCGTTGGTCCCGACTGTCATTTGAAGATCTTTGACAGTTGTTACGAGTAGTCAGAAGCTATTGAGATCTGACACCAGTCTTGCCTAGGGGTATCGTATTACCCAGTTACTGGGTTGTGGAGGTCAGATAGGCAGTGGCTCCATGTAAAACTCTGGTACTCGGCTGAATCCGGTTAGACTGGCAGCCGACGCCAATATAGTTGGGAAAAGGCTAGGCAGATTGATTGAATCTGATGGAGCTCTGATGGCGCAGTGATAAGCCCCGCCCGACTTACATGACGCATTACAGGTTGTGGAATTGAACCCAGATAGGCACTGTACTATGTGGGGAACAGTGGTGGCCCAGTGGTATCGGCCATTTACAAGTTGTTGGTCGTGGTTTCGAACCCAGGCAGGCGCTTTACTTCGTGTAAATTATTTCATCACCACTGCTCTTAAAACGGTGAAGGAATCCGTGTGACATCCACCAACATGCACTGAGCCCGCGTGGTGGATTACGGCTCATTCCCTCTCACAGAGAGGAGGCCTGTGTCCCAGCAGTGGGAACATTAAAAAAGGCTGATGATGATGAGGTACTGTACCTTGTGTACACCTAATTTCATCACGACTGCTCAAACAAAACAAAACGACGATGGCAAACATTGTGAGGGCACCAATGTCCCAGAACCAATAAATCTATGATATTTATTTATTCACACATACAAATGTTTTATAGGATATGTGAGATCTATGAATCGACACTGGGCCCACGTGGTGGATTATAGCTTAGAGCCCATTCATTAGAATCTAAAACCAAATATCATCATCATCATATCAGCCGAAAGACGTCCACTGCTGGGCATAGGCCTCCCCCAAGCGTCGCCACATTGACCGGTCCCGTGCGTCTCGCTACCAGCGGATCCCCGCAACTTTCACCAGGTCATCGGTCCACCTGGTGGGAGGCTTTCCAACGCAACGTCCTCCGGTACGCGGTCGCCACTCCAGAACCTTTCTGTCCCATCGGCCATCTGTTCTGCGAGCAATGTGCCCTGCCCACTGCCACTTAAGTTTGGCAATTCTTCGGGCTATATCAGTAACCCTGGTTCACCAAAATAAACCAAACCAAATATAACCTAACCTAATTAACACTGGGTCCATCTGTGCCCACAGAGATAAGGCCTCTGTCCTATCGAGGAAAATTATAGGCTGATGACACTCAGACTTTGACCTACTCATCTCATCTCCTCGGATTATACTAATAGTAAACGATGGCTTTGCAGTATGATTGTACGTAAAATAACATTGACAATAATAATAATAATAATAATAATAATAAGCCCCCTAAACAACCACACGTCCTGATTGACCATCTAATCACGTGGGGGGCGGACACACGAATGAGAAATTACTGGCGTGGCTAACGTGGCTCTGGAAACCCATTCAACATGGAGACACGTTCAAAAAGAAAACGTATAGGACCGCTGCCCGGGGGCGATCGCCGGGGCGCACCTGGAGCTGACGCTGGGTGTCACAGCATGCGAACCGTCAGCGGTGAGGAGTTGAACAGGCGGGCTCCCACCGATAAAGATGCTACAGCCGCAAGCATTGACGATGGTGACAGACTGACGGACAGGATAAACACCCCTGTAGAACCGTACAGTCCAAGCACAGTCTCATACACACCTTCTAGGCCATCATCGCCATCCATACCATCGTCACCCATGCCATCACCATCATCACCTCCCATTACAAGTTTAAATACAGTCCTACCCAATCCGACCTTGAATGTTGCGCGGGAGGTTAGCTCCTTTTTACCCGCGTCCACCAAGGCTGGAAAAGCAAGAGTTCGCATGAGATGGAGCAAAGAAGTAAACCTATTTATCATGCGAACTTACTTATACATCACTAAATTAGAGACTGATATGACCACCTACAGACAGCAATTGCATGAACTTTTTACACGCCAGTACCCAGAGATTACTGTGACAGAACAAAGGATTTCAGATCAAAGAAGAATTATAGTTAGGAACAAACTTCTGTCACAAGAAGTAATAGATCAGTTAAGAGAAGAAGTACGTATACATTTACAAGAAGAAACAGAAACTAATGAGAACGTTATCAATATCGCATTAATACAAAACACAAGAGAAAATATACAACACGAACAAATACAATTGCCCGCTCATTCAGATCTTTACACACAATCTCAAACATTCTATCAGTCACAAGCATATTCACAAACCACGCATACATCTACACAAACCGATAGTATAACCGTAATGTTAGAAAATGACATTGAAGTTCTAACCGATATCGATCAAAATCAACCCATAGACATGCGTATTCAAGAGGTACACGATAAATTTAAAACAGCTCTTACTCTATATTCTGGAATGGACCCGGCAGCTCGACCAAAGCTGCCTAAGCTCAGATACACACCAAAACTAAATCAACTTGTTAATTTATTTAATCAAAATATTCTCAACCAGTATATTAGCGAAGAAACACAATTAATAGACGTACATACTTTGATATACTGCACAGCATTAGTTATTTCAGAAGAACTTAATTATAAAGTCACAGAAAATACAGGCAATTTTAGGCCAAGAAATAATAACAAACCAGCTTGGCAGCAGAGGCTTGAAAAAGATATAGAGAAACTTAGAGCAGATTGTGGTAGACTAACCCAATATATTAACAACAATAGGTCAAACAAGGTAGTGAAAACAGTAGAAGCAATATTTAGGAATGTGACTATTCACACTAGACATGAAGGTGACAATAGGAAACCGGAAGAGTTTTTAGACACTCTGAAACAGAAACTAGCACTCAAAGTTCACAGGTTAAGAAGATACAAGAAAGCACAGGAACGTAAAAATGATAATTCTTTATTTGCTATGAACGAAAAGAACTTCTATAGAAATTTACAGACTAAACAACAAAGTTACACATTAACCGAAAATACCGTAGAATTACCAACAGTAGAACAACTTGAAACATTTTGGTCTGGTATATGGGAAGAGCAAGTACAACATAACGATAAATCTAATTGGATAACAGACGAAGAAACAAGATGGAGTTCATTAGAAGAAATGGATTTCGTTGAATTTACTGAGTCTGACATTACTAGTACAACAGCAAGGCTCCACAACTGGAAATCCCCCGGTATTGATAAAATACATAATTACTGGTTTAAAAAATTAGAATCATTACATAAAATTTTAGCAAAAAACTTATCAGACATTATTTTAGGGAAACAAAATATACCCGAATTTCTTGCTACAGGAATAACCTACATGTTACCAAAAGCCAAATACTCACCACAGCCTTCCCAATACAGACCAATTACATGCCTACCCACAATATACAAGATCCTAACGTCAGCCATCACTACAAAAATCAATAAACACATAGAACGACACAACATAATAGCAGAAGAGCAAAAGGGATGCAGACGAGGTCACATGGGGTGTAAGGAACAACTAGTTATAGATTCAATAATACATAAACACGCTGCTACAAAAAATAGAAATTTACACTGCACCTACATAGATTACAAAAAAGCTTTTGATAGCATTCCACACTCCTGGCTGATCCAAATATTGCAGATATATAAAATAAACCCAAAAATTATAAGCTTCTTGCAAAATATTATGCTCCGATGGAAAACTACTCTTCAATTAAATTGTCGCGACAACGTTGTAACAACACGACAAATTGCTATTAAAAAAGGCATTTATCAGGGAGATTCACTGAGCCCTCTATGGTTTTGTCTCGCTCTAAACCCCCTATCTCACCTACTGCAACGCAGTCAGGCCGGATATGGCTTAAAACACACAACAGAAGTAACCACTATCTCTCATCTTATCTATATGGATGACATTAAATTATACGCAAAAACAGAAAAAGATATGAAAAAATTAATAGAAATCACAACAGAATTCAGTAAAGACATAAACATGCAGTTTGGGCTAGACAAATGCAAAACAGTACACATAATTAGAGGCAAAATTAAACCCGGTGACTACGCAATTAACAATAATGACACTATTACAGCATTGGACCCAACAGATTTATATAAATACTTAGGGTACAGGCAACTCAAGGGGCTAGATCACACAGCGATTAAACACACATTGAACACTGAATATAAGAGAAGAGTGATCGCAGTATGTAAAACTCAACTTTCAGGAAAACATTTAATAAAGGCATTGAACACCTATGCGATACCAATACTTACGTATTCGTTTGGAGTGATCAAATGGTCAAAAACGGATATCCAACAAATAGAGAGAACAACACGCACCATACTCACTAAAAACAATAATTTACACCCTAAATCTGCAGTAGAAAGACTAACTATCAAACGACAATACGGAGGGAGAGGCCTAATAGACATTCATCATCTTTGGCAGAAACAAATAACTAGACTAAAATCATTCTTTGACACAAAATCTCACACAAGTAGCATACATAAAGCCATAGTCACAAACGATATTAACTACACCCCCCTTAACTTAAACGAAGGGACTACAAGTTACGATATCAACAATGACCCTCAAAAACAAAAGCTAGAAGATTGGAAGAAGAAGGTGCTACACGGACGACACCCCCATGATCTAGAACAGTCTCATATAGATACGATAGCTTCAAATAAATGGCTCAAAATAGGAAATTTATTCCCGGAAACCGAAGGGTTTATTATAGCAATACAAGATCAAATCATCAATACTAAAAACTACAGGAAACACATAATTAAAGACCCCACAATAACGAATGACAAATGCCGCAGGTGTCGCAGTCAGCCAGAGACTATACAACACATTACAGGAGCATGCACAACGCTCACACAGACTGACTATACTCACAGACACAATCAAGTAGCAAACGTCATTCACCAAAATCTAGCAATAAAACATAAACTCATACAAGATACCAACACGCCGTACTATAAATACGTTCCACAAACTGTTCTAGAAAACACCACACATAAACTCTACTACGATCGCGCAATCCTAACCGACAAAACAGTTCACTTCAATAGACCAGATATTACTCTCCAAGACAAAGTTAATAAAATCACTTACCTTATAGATATCGCAGTCCCTAACACACATAATTTGCAAAGGACGATAGGAGAAAAAATAAGCAAATATGCGGAACTAAAGGAAGAGGTGACCAGAATCTGGCGGCAAGAAAAAGTTTACGTTGTACCAATAGTTGTCTCCACTACAGGTGTTATACCCAATCATCTCCACCATAGCCTCAAACTAATAGACGTAAAAGATTCAATTTACATTACACTTCAAAAAGCCGCAATTTTGAACACCTGCCGAATAGTGAGGAAGTTCATGCAAATTGAAGAAAATGAAACAGTTCACAACACTTCTTCTTCATAATAAAAATTCACCACACGCTACATTGACTTGGCTATGTCCCGTTGATGTAGCTTAAACTAGCTAAAGAGCTAAGAAACAGTCCATGTTTACCAAAAATAATAATAAAGTTTATTTAAAAATCATTAGGTAAAACAATAAGTACAATTTTTGCTTAAATCTATGTCAAGTTCACACGTGTTATGTGCCTGAACTAGGTAAACCTGTGTTTCAGGCGAAAAGAGGTACATATTTTTCCTAAATAATCACTGTAAATCAAATATGAGATAGTCTTAGGTAAATTTTTAAGAGTGTAAATAATATAAAAAAAAATTCTAATTTTCTAACATCTTATATACTAAAATATCACCATACATAAAATACGAACAATATCTATTTTAGTACAAGTAATAACCTCTCTGTGTCTTCGTAGGACATACTTTGTAGAGTTTCTTTGAGAATTTTCTTACAGTTACAATAATTTAGGGAATAAATGTTTGTTGTTACGTTTAGTCTATTGTAGAGTAGTGGTCCGAGGAACACATAAAATTTGTCTGTGAATGCATGTTTTGTACTTTTTTGAAGGCAAACTACATCTTTCCGTCTTTTTTTAGTATATTCAATGCGATAGGGAAGGGCTGCGTGTTGTTTTAATACGATGCTCATTATGAATAATTGTCGAACTGTTAGTACTTCACAAGATTTATAGAGGAGGTTAGTGGGAAATAGGAACGGTCGGAAAGTAGATACCTTGAGGATCGCTCTCTGCGCTCTCTCGATGGGTAGTAACAAAGTTTTACCCACCCCACCCCATGAAGTAATGCAGTAAGTCAAAATTGATTGACATAGAGCAAAGTAAACTTGCCTAATTAGTAGTGGGTCTGCAATATATCGTAGCTTTTTGAACACGAATATTAGCTTTCGAATTCTATTATTTAAAGCTTCTATGTGCTGCTTAAAGGAAAGTGTTTCATCAATAATGATACCTAGGTATTTTATTTTATTAGCCATTTTGATATTGGGACACCCACACTGGCTATCGGTAGGGTCCGTACAACAATGAGCATACACCGTTGGGGCAATATTAGTTGTCTGTTTGCGCATCGAAAACCTAATGTAATTAAAAAATAAGTGTAGGTAATGTCTCGGTAACTAGGTCAATGTAAGCGGTTGATAAAATAATCCATCCTTGTAAACTGCATGTTTATTTTGTCAAATATTGCGACAAATAGATGTCTCGCTGTCCTAGGTCGAATTTTTATAGTTGGAAGTTATCACTTGGGATGGAGGACATTTGTAAGGTTGGGGTCGGTTTAAAATTTTGCCTATAAAATTCATTATTTGGCGTGCGATGAGAAAACTATTTATTATACATAAAAATTATGTACAACTAAAATCTGCGAGAGAATATATCACACTATCATAGTTAAGTCACAATATTAACTTTTGTGTTCTAAAATTTTATGAGATCGCTGGTAGAAACAAAAGTTGGTTAGATTCGTATTGTAGTATTAATTCTTATTCAAGTATAAATAGTTTAACAAATTGGTATGTAGGGTAGGATAAATGTATTGAGTATTGCGTATGTGGGATAGGTGAGGGTAGGTAGGTTGATGGGTAGGGCAGGTGAGTTGGTTGGTATACCTACCAACCTACACTCACTAAATATAAATAGTTTAACAAATTGGTAGGTAGGATAGGATAAATGTATTGAGTATGTAGGAGGGTAGGGTAGATAGGTTGATGGGTGGGGCAGGTGAGTTGGTTGGTATACCTACCAATCTACTAAGTAAAGTAAGGTAGGTGGTTAAGTAGGTAGGATAGATAGGTAGGTAAATAGCCAGTTGACGGGAGCGTGGCCGCGGGGCTCGCTAGTTCTTGATATTCTTATGGATGTCTTGTTGTAGACTTGTCCAAGGATTTTAATCTTGTCAAATACTTAAATCCTCTCAGATACCCTCATGTTGGCCAAGAAAATCATTAATTAATTGGTATTGGAAATGTGTTTATACCGACAACGGTGATGTGGGTTCCTGTATAGATTAAAATAAATTAAAACAAGTAAATAATCGAAATATCGCACGGATGTATGATATAAGTGAAGAGGGAGAGTTCACAGAATATATGAATAGATTGTGTGAGGAGATTATGAAAATTGATAGAAAAGGGAGTCAGTAATAGCGTGATGGTTGACACGACGAAATGGAGGAAGATAACGTGTTGCGCCGACCCCAAGTAACATGACTTACTTGACTTAAGATCCTATGGCCCCTAGCTGGGGCAGAGGGCTTCCACCGTAGTCCTCCATCGAGACTACCATCGTTCTTACGTCAATCGATTCGTCTTAACCCTGCGAGTGTCACTGGCTACATTAAAATTGGAAAAAAGAAAAATGGCGGATTTGGGGCGCCATATTGTGGGGTACCAAATTTTTTTTTCTTCCAAGCCTATCGAGTGGGGTATCAAAATAAAGTACTTTAAGAGCTGATTTCAAAAATATATAACACTTATATGTTAAAATGTACCTAATTCTAAAAAAAATTAACTAAAAAGTTATAAATAAAAAAAGTTAATTAAAAAATTCAAAAAACCCGACTGCACACGTTTGGCGCAGTGGTTGAGCAATTGACTGCTGCGCTGCGTGTCGCGGGTTCGATTCCCGCACGGAACAAAAATTTGTATGACCTACAGATAATTGTTCCGGCTCTGGGTGTTTGTGTATGTGAGTTTATATGTTTGTAAACGCACCCACGATACAGGAAGAAATTCCTAGTGTGGGGCAACGTTATATAAAAAAAAAATAAAAAAAAAAATAAAAAAAAAATATCTTTTTAGTTCGCTTTTTAAGCAGTCGGGTTTTTTGAATTTTTGAATTAACATTTTCCTTGAGGATTCCAATCCAAGGCTTGTTTAGGAATGTGATCGGAATCCCTCCGGAGTGTGTGACCAATTCAACACCATTTACGCCGCTTGATCTGGCGGTCGATCGGGGTCTCGTGGCATCTATTTAACAGCTCTACATTAGAGATGATCTCGGGCCAGTAAATTCCGAGGATGCGACGAAGACATCGGTTGACGAAGACCTGGATTTGGCGTGAGATGTTTTTTGTTACCTTCCACGTTTCGCACCCGTAGAGCAGTAACATGGTATATGGCAAATTGATGAATCTTATCGACATTGAATGTAACATTTTTTTATTTTGTATAAGGCTTGCGCTTGACTACTATCTCACCTGATGGTAAGCTATGATGTGGTCGAAGGTGAAACACGCTTGTCGAAAAATGTCGGGAAACACAGACTCCGGCAGGGAATTCCACGCCTTAGCTGTTCGCATAATAAAAGTGTTTTCGAAACGTTTTGTACGTGTAGGTGGGATGTGCACCATGTACCGATAGTGTATCGCCGTACGTCTGGTAAGTCCGATGATGAAACAGGCTAGGAGGAAGGATAGATGATTTAGTATCTGCCATACTTCCCTATCCATGTGAATACCTTCCACACCTAGAACATTATATCACGTTCAGAGATCTGAAAATCACGCACACCGTGTTTTTAGAGTTCATTACCTTTTGCTTAACTTAAGTAAATAGTAGGAGTGTTAAATAGATACCTACCTGATTCTTTTAATAATGATTGGTAGTAAGTGTTAGCAGCTCTGTGCAAATGGGTTAGTAGCATTAGTTCCCAGTTGCGGTAGTCCCCGAAAAGAATTATACCTATTAAAATAGAAGTTTGTACAGATGATAAAAAAACTGTTACAATATTTTAATCAGTCTTTATTAACACTTAAACAAATAGAAGTTTGTACAGATGATAAAAAAAGTATTACAAAATTTAAATCAGCCTTTATTAATACTTAAAAAAAATGAGTATTGTTTATCAAAATAAATCTCGTGGAGAGGTAAATATATACTCGTATAATTGTATACTTATATCTAAATTGGTATTACAAATCACAGCACTAGAATCACAGTTTGTATATATAAACATATAACCTAACTTTAGTAAGTTATATAATTTTAATTACTAATAATTTCTCATAAATGAGCTGTTATCTTACAATTATTATGCTATATTTACTAATCAACAAATGGTAAAAAATATCTTAAAATCAACTTACCTAAACAAACCAAAAAATAACAAAGGAAACAAAAATTACTTAATAAGTATGTTCATAATAATCATATTTTTAAAAAACAATTTTTAAAACACTGCTAACTTCTTGTAGGAAATTTGTAATAGAACGTTCTTTATTCTCATATTGATGGGTCAGTTTATTAATCAGCTCATCATTTTGAATGCTTGTCTTTTTCCTTTTATGGATAGGTATACCATTCATTTGTAACCTGAAAGTTAATGATATATTTTTAATAATATAAATTAGAATTACAAAAAAGGTCTACAGTTTATATTATGAAATTAATCACACAAGCCAAGGAGATTTTATATTATACCTTTCTCGTGCAATATCGTGAGTAGAAATATCTGTTGCCACGGTTTGTAGGAACAGCAACAAACTCGGTTTGCAGCCTGTATATCGCTGGAACCTTTCATTCCACGCTTCAACAAGATTTGTTGATCTGTGATGTTCTTTAAAGCAACACCAAAGTGGTATCATTTCGGGGGGTTCCAGCCACTGCTCTACAAAATAATTGTTGAATATCGTCACTGGTTCTGCTTGAAAACTGTTGAAGAAAATTTAAACTAAATTAAAAGAAATGTAACAGCCTACTTTTCCAATTTAAACCTAATTCAGTAAAAGTACTGATTGAACTTGTATTATGGCAACCAGATGACTGATATAAACATAGGTACCTAAATTATGTTTAAATACATACATATTTCACGTCGTATCCCTAACAGGCTAGCCATTGCTAAACACCCACCTTTCGCCTTTTCAAATAAATGGCCCCACGTAATATCTAATAATAATCGGACACTGTTTAAGGAATACAGATAGAATGGATTTTAGGAACAAAATGAAAAGACCTTAGGGAAGGATACTAATGTCATGGAAAGCAATAGATAGTGACAGATCTGCTAGAGCTTGAGGACCTCGGGGTCGCAGCACAATCTTTATATACATTATGTTTGTAGTGTATGTGAGTGTGCCCCTGGAGGATATAACATAAAATCTATCCAATTTAAATATTACAATACTACGAAACATTTTTTTTATTTTTATAAGTTAAGACTTACCTGTTTTCCATTAGTGTCAACCAACCATCTTCTATGTCTTCTTTTGGGAGAAAAGCTAAACTAGCACATAATTTTATATGTTGTTTAGTCTCTTCATATTTAAGTAATTCCAACGAAGTTGCTTTCCTATAAATACTTCTTTGAAAGTGTATAAAGCAGCCATGAATACTTGCTCTTGGAAACACATTTTTTACAGCATTTATAGCTGCCATTTCAAAATCCATAGTAAATTGAATGGGGCGAAATTCTTGTACAGCGTCTTTTATTTTTTGAAATAGAGCTTCGTATGTAATGCCCCGTTTATCGGTTAGAAGCGCGTAAAATAGCGGCACTATATTTGACTGATATAAATCACTGCCAATATCGCCGTGGATGGTGTATAACTGTGTAAACGGCTCTACACATGACTTAAAAGTTCCATCGCAAAAATAATGTTTGATATTTTGCACATTAATTCGGACTTTTGGTGATGCAAACACAATGATTCTTCTTTCGTTTTCTTTGCAGTCAAATAATATGTACTTCACAAACCTTTCGGGGATCACAACGCTATCCGGATTTGTGAATTTTATCTTTGGCACTTGCAATGTTTTGTTCCTGTATCTGTAAAACTGATATTTTACACTTCGAAAGTCCGGAATTTTAGAAATATTATCCAAACCTTTTCTATCTTTTAATTTTTGTATATTTTTTTCGTATACGCTTTGTACAGTGTCTGAAAAATCTTGACAAATAGCTTTTTTAGTTTGTTGCAATAATAATTTCACTTCATTCTCATCAAACTTAGGTACACATTGGGATACATGCTTGTTTTTTATTACAACACAATCCGTTTCGTGGTGTAAATTAGCTATGCCACTGCACTTAATTTTTTTTTTATTGGCGCAAGTCCACACTGTTGAATTCTTATTTTTGCGATGTTTATAATATTTGTGACCTGCATGTAATAACACAGTTCCGCATATTTCGTAATTTTTTGTTACACCCCGGGAACCACCTTCATTCGACATTGTCAATTAGCACACTGAGTAGGTCAAGTGCATAGGCAATAAATAAAGATAGACAAATACAATGGACTCTCTCCCACACGTGTGAAAGAGATAGAACGACCGCGTGTGAAAGTGATAGAACGACCGTGTTATCAGTAGATTCAGTAGGAAAGCAATAACCGGTTTGGCTGCGTGCGACCCTTTGTCGGCGAGAAGATTTATTATTGTGAAAAACATGGCACATGCTATTTAACAAATAGATACTTAACAATTTTTTTTTAATAACATAAAATTATACGAGCCCTACAATTTTTTTTACTTATGTTAGAGCTAAGAATGAAACGGAGACTAGATTTAGCTCTAACAGCATTATTTCACAATCTAATTTCAACTTAATACCCAACGTTTATAAATTACATGTATTAAGTATTAAATTAACATCCCACTATAGAACATTAAATTGCTCTTAAATTTACAAACAGTTACATTTACAACGCCATTGTACCTTGCAAGAAACCGGGTAAAAACGCAACTAGTTATTCCTTTTTGTTTTCGGGGACTATCGCAACTGGGAACTAATGCTACTAACCCGTGCAAATTACTTGAGTGTGACAAGGTTGGTTTTAAGCGGTTGTAGTTGTTTGTATTTAGATAAAAATGGAATTATTTTAAAAGGTCTCGTGAGAGTCGTGCTCAGAGTACTATTTGAGTCGTGATGTTCCAATTGACGATTTCTTTAGGTATAACAATTGCCTATTTCTAAGGTTTGTTTTAAAAGGAAACTCATTGATTAAGCATTCACAAACAAAATAATATACATGTATAAAAGGTAAAATTTCAAACTTTAAAAAACTCCCGACAATTTTTTATTTCATGCTATATAATTAATCTAGTACATAGTAGATACGCTTCGATCGGAAATCTATTGAATAGGTAATTATGACACGATATCTTGCGTAAACACCCCGATTCAAACAGTGAAACGCCCATAACTTTTGAACGGCTGAACCGATTTTATTCTTACATAGCTAAGAACATTCTCGGCAAAATCACCTTTCAAACAAAAAAAAAACTAAATCAAAATCGGTACACCCGTTTGGAAGCTACGATGCCACGCCACAGACAGACACACATATACACAGATACACAGCAACAGACGTCAAACTTATAACACCCCACTTTTTCTGTCGGGTGTTAAAATAACAAAGTCGGCACCAAAAAGATCCATTTCAGATTCAGCAATGTTGCCAGACAGAAGCTGTCTAACGCTGGTCCTGGTACCTTAGATACAAGTGACGGAGCAAACAATTTAACTTTTAAATAAATTTAAACTATAATACAGTTGTTCTATCTCACAACGGCGGGTTGGTCTTAGTCGTGTGTGTAGATGCACATGCACAATGATTCCTTGTGTAGTCCTTCCTCCGAACCTTCGACTTTGGCCAAAAATACAACCTTCGGACAAATCTCGGCTTTGGTCAAATTGAAGTTCCGGAATTGAATGAAATTTTCTTCTTCGTTTTGATGATTACATTTTACACGCCTAGAACTCAGTCACGTTGACAGCCCTGCTAGCGCTGGCCTTGCAAAGATCTCTCATGGTGCAGGTGTTTGGTAGTTGAGGTGTTTATCAACATGGCAATATTCGATCTTGTAAAACTAATCATGAATAACATGGATAAGAAGAACCCTATATTTGCAATATTCACAGACATGACAAAGGATTATGTAAAACATGATACTCTCTTAAATAAACTTAGCGATTACGGCATACGAGGAAGCGTACTAAACCTAATTAAGTCATATCTCACGGATAGAAAACAATACACAGAAATATCGAGAATCTGTACTGAAACCAAGCGTGAACTGAAATATCTATCCAGTTGTAGAGTAACAGAATTCGGAGTTCCACAGGGCAGTGTGCTAGGTCCATTACTATTTCTACTTTACATTAATGACCTAACCCGTCAAATTCGTCAACCAATGACTTTATTTTCTGACGACAGCACTGCTATAGTCGAATGTAAGAATGAGTCGAACTACGAAGAAGAAATAAACAGCACACTTAAAACGATAATAGATTGGCTAAATAAAAATAATCTAGTCACAAATTTACATAAAACTTCACCAGAGGTTACAGCCAAAAAAAGTAATTACTGAATATAATGTCCAAATCGTAGACACAACTTCAGTGACAAAATTCTTAGGAGTGCATATTGACAACAAATTGACATGGAAATCTCATGCTGAAAGAGTGTGCCAAAAGTTAAGTAAATCTTCATATGTACTCTATAATTTCTCAAATAAAGTAAATATTGATACATTAGTGATAGCCTATCATGGATTAGTTGCTTCATTGTTGAGATACGGTGTCATATTTTGGAGCAACTGCAGTGAGAGAGAAACAATATTTAGGGCGCAAAAACGATGACTCAGATCAATGACAGGTCTTAAGTCTACTGAAAGTTGTCAATCTGTATTTAAATCCCTAAAAATTCTGACATTACCTTGTTTATATATACTAGAAGTTGCCCTATTCGTTAAATTAAACAAACATTTATTTAGCTCAATGGTTGAAATAAGAAAACGCACAGTACCATTAAGATCGCAATATATTAACCAATTGTACACAGGTGGTCATAAAACAGCCTTATATCAGCTATGGTTATCTTCTAATCGACTTACTTTGAATGTAGATAAATCGAAATACCTTCGTTTTTATCTCCCCAACACCTCAACGCCATCAGTAGAAACCATAACACTTACTGCCCACACTTGTGCCAGATCAACAACACCTTGTCATTGTTCACCGTTATCCAATGTTGACTGTATACGGTATCTTGGTGTTTTAGTTGATGAACGATTGGACTGGCGTCCACAAGTGGAAACCCTCACCGGTCGTGTCAGAAAACTACTGTACGTTTTTAAAAATCTTCGTCACTCTGCCGACCGTACGGTATTGCATACAGTCTATCTTACACTATGTCAGTCAATATTGGGTTATTGTGTGCCTGCGTGGGGTGGAACTTACAAAACTATGTTTTTGAAATTGGAGAGGGCACAGAGGTCTATTCTCAAGGTCATGTATGGTAAGCCGCGCGACTATTCTACCACAGAACTATACAGGGAGTGCAAGGTGTTGACAGTGCGACAGCTGTTTATTCTCCGTACGATGCTTCGGCGACACTCACTACTTCCCCTAAATAAGGAAGGTTTGAAAAAACGAAGTGGTGCGCTTGTTTGTCCCTCTGTGCAATGTAGAACGGCTTTCGCGCAACGACAATATAACGCATTGAGCTCTAGGCTTTACAATGAAATTAACAAAAGGATCTCACTATACAAACTAAATAAGCATAATTTTAAAGAGAAATTAACTAATTGGTTGAAGTTGTTAAGTTATGAAGAGTCTGAAAAACTTATTGTAATAGTAAAATAAAAGTGTCTGAATTTTAAATAATAACAATTTAACACGAAACATACACATTATTTGTAAGTTTGTAAAGTTGCTAATTGACTAATTGGAAGGATTGTTATGTGTGATATTTTAGCACTAAATAAGACGGTGATATGTTAAAACGGCCGACCGCCGACTACCCAAGATACGAGTATGTCTCAGTTTGGGAGTCGTTGTTTCAAATTAATATGACTCTGTACATTCACCTCACTAACATAGATGTAAATGTTGTTTCTTGTAACGCTTTTGTACTTTTTGAAGAATAGATTATTATTATTATTATTATTATTTATTAAAAAATAACATCCTTTCCATGGGACCGCTTATAAAAGATAAAAAAAAAGTTAATTAAAAAAATCAAAAAACCCGACTGCTTGAAAGGCAAACTAAAAAGACGTAAACAAGAAGAAAATCATGCTGTGCAGTCGGAGGATACTTATTCGCGAGCTGGCGGACCATAACCAGATGTATCCTCCGACTGCACACCATGATTTTCTTCTTGTTTACGTCTTTTTAGTTTGCCTTTCAAGCAGTCGGGTTTTTTGTTTTTTTTTATAAATTTTTTTTACTTACAACTTTTTAGTTATTTTTTTTTAGAATTAGGTACATTTAAACATATAAGTGTTATATATTTTTGAAATCGCCTTTTAAAACCCTTTATTTTGATACCCCCACGATGGGCTTGGAAGAAGAAAAAAAAAATTTCCCCACAAAATGGCGCCCAAAATCAGCCATTTTTTTTTCCATTTTAATGTAGCCAGTGACACTCGCAGGATTAAGACGAATCGATTGACGTAAGAATCATCAAAATCGGCCAACGCGTTTGGTCTCTGGAACGCCACATAGGAACAAACATACATACATACATAGACTGATAAACACATTACCCTCCTTCAGCAGTCGGGTAAAAAGATGTGTAAATTACAATATAAAAGTAACAGATACACCACATATGAATAAATAAGGCGAGTGTGACAGGAAATGAGGTAAGGGTAGGTAGGCTAATACGTCATATTATTGAGGCATTCAGTGCGGCCATATCCAGTTTACGTTGTGCTTCCACCTAAGTGACAGATGTATACACGTCATATACATGTCCCTTACACACACTCAAAATAACCTTACTCTAAGAGCTTATGGTCACCCCCCTGATCACCCTGGTATACTAATTCTCATTTCACCGGTTTGTTCAAGTTTCATGTTATTTGGTTAATGTATTCTAGCTTCACATTGGGCATTATAGGTACCTAGCCTATAGAACTGGTCCGGTTATGTATCACAACTAAAAACTGAAGAGTAAAAAACGTTTTTACAAAAATTACAACCGATTTCCAAATAAAAACACTACAAAGTGAAAAATAACTTCAATTTCGGCAGTCGGTGTCAAAAAACGAAGAAACGAAACTAGGAACATCGACTGCCGAAATTGAAGTTATTTTAGGTCAGTCGGGAAATTCGGAGACGTACGCAGATGGCCAAGGTTGCTATGAGCAAGATGTCGAGAATATGGCAAGATAGGAACATCTCTAATAACACCAAGAAGAGACTCGTTAGGACCCTGGTATTCTCAATTTTCCTTTACGGCTCCGAATCTTGGGCAATTCGCTCGGTAGATCGAAGAAAGATTGAGGCTTTCGAGATGTGGTGCTGGAGGAGAATGTTGCGCATATCATGGACAGCAAAACGCACAAATAGGTCCATTCTCAACCAGTTAAATATCAAAACCAGACTCTCCACGATCTGCTACCAAAGAGTCCTAGGTTACTTCGGTCACATCGCCCGGCGACAGCCAGATAATCTAGAAAAACTGGTTGTTGTAGGAAAAGTGGATGGGAAAAGGCCACGCGGACGCTCACCCACTCGGTGGTCAGACCAGATCAGGGCGATTACGGGCCTCACGGTGACCACTGCCCTGAGAACAGCCGAAGACAGAGTGGCTTGGAAGCAGCTCGTCAATGACTCCGTGAAAGCTTTCCAAGACGGGCACGACCTTCAGTAATGAAGACAACGAATAAGAAGAGAATGTTTTTATTTGGAAGTCGGTTGTTATTTATCTTTTTTTAGTTTTAAGTACACCATCACTAAAAATGAGCAATGTCTATAGTACGGTACCTAAAGGATTGACAAAATATCCATTATAATTCAATTTACACATTCGTACTGTTTGTCAATAAGGAGTTATACAACCTGACTTGTTTTGTTTTATATCTTGAAAACTGCTGGACTGATTTTGATGACACTTGCACAATACCCTAAGTTGAGATATACAAACGTGCAAACGTATGAACGTATAAACGTACATACGTACAAATTTAAAAACTTTGTTTTCCAATGTTTTTTATAACAAAAAGTAGAGTATTTATCTACTCAGCGAGCTCTAAACAACGATACCCCACTCGATGGGGTAGGTCAATTTTATTTTATCGCGCCCTTCTTTTGCTATATGGGAGAAAATTTGCGGGGTGAAAAGTTGTCCAAGTACTTACGCCCACTTGAATTGAAAAATAAAAAATGCGCTTTTTATAAATAAATTCGCCTCAGTCTTCGTCTTATTTCCAGCCAACAGTAACATCACTACATATTATAAAACAAAGTCCCCCGCCGCATCTGTCTGTTTGCGATAAACCCAAAAACTACAGAACGAATTTTCATGCGGTTTTCAACAATAGACAAAGTGATTCATGAGAAAGGTTTACGTGTATAATTTGTTAAGGTTTTGTGTAAATTGCACTTGAAATAAGACGATAGTTTTTGAAATTAAGGGTACACTAGTCGAAAATTCTTCTATACAAACGTACTCTGGCTTTTACTCCACTGTTTGACGATGTACGTTCAAAATAAAAATGATATCAATTTGTCTCATCATTATCTAGCCCTGTATGAAAAAATACTTGAAAGTTATGAGCTTCGAAAGTTCCATATTTCAACACTAATTTTAACGCATCTTTGGGCGCAAATAAGTACCATAAGAAGAAGGAAAATTGAAAAACTCCATACAGGGATAGATTAGTAGTTCAACAATGCAAATAATTTATTTTGAACAGATACATTCAGTCGTTTTTTCATGATATTCAGACTCCCAAAGCTCTGTTTATAAAATTTCGCGCGCTCGTTTTCGTTCTAAATCATCATCCATTTCGCTACAAATTTTCTTTTATATATATAGACTAGCTGACCCGGCAAACTTTGTTTTGCCATAAAAACACCAAACATTCATCTACCCTACCTACCCTACCTACCCTAACTACCTACCCTACCCTACCTACCCTACCTACCCTACCTACCCTACCTACCCTACCTACCCTACCTACCCTACCTACCCTACCTACCCTACCTTCCCTACCTACCCTACCTACCCTACCTACCCTACCTACCCTACCTACCCTACCTACCCTACCTACCCTACCTACCCTACCTACCCTACCTACCCTACCTACCCTACCTAACCTACCTACCCTACCTACCCTACCTACCCTACCTACCCTACCTACCCTACCTACCCTACCTACCCTACCTACCCTACCTACCCTACCTACCCTACCTACCCTACCTACCCTACCTACCCTACCTACCCTACCTACCCTACCTACCCTACCTACCCTACCTACCCTACCTACCCTACCTACCCTACCTACCCTACCTACCCTACCTACCCTACCTACCCTACCTACCCTACCTACCCTACCTACCCTACCTACCCTACCTACCCTACCTACCCTACCTACCCTACCTACCCTACCTAACCTACCTACCCTACCTACCCTACCTACCCTACCTACCCTACCTACCCTACCTACCCTACCTACCCTACCTACCCTACCTACCCTACCTACCCTACCTACCCTACCTACCCTACCTACCCTACCTACCCTACCTACCCTACCTACCCTACCTACCCTACCTACCCTACCTACCCTACCTACCCTACCTACCCTACCCTATCTCTCAAGTTGGATCGAACTGCACATGGTGTGCGAATTTTATTATAATCGGTTAAGTGGTTTAGGAGTCCATTGAGGACAAACATTGTGACACGAGATTTATATATATTAAGATTTCATACAGACACTTCAATTTTATTTATTTGTATAGATAACGACGATCATAGAACGGAAATATTTTTTTTCTTTTCGCAGCAATCTTACAGTATTTTGTTTATTTAAAACAAGCTATTCGCTCCCGTGGACTTTTTAACTTAATGTACAATTGTTTATTTTATTTATTTTTGAAGGCAATCAACACGTAAAAATATTTGTATCGCCGAGATTGCAAAATTTACCCGGTGGCTACTGTAGCGCCACCCTTATTTAGTACATTGTTTGTGTCATTCTTAGATAAAGGACCTAGGTACTTTATCTAAGGTGTCATTGTCACGGACACTTTTTCTTACACAGAGATCGTTCTCCTTACTAATAACCAGAAGTATGCTAGTATTATATTATATGTGCCCTAAATATCAAACAAAAGTTAAAAAATAAATTGCAGACAGTGACATCTAGTATTAGAATTGTTACACTATCAAACCAGCATGCTGACTAGCAGACATAATTACTCGATAATAGATGGCGTTGTAGTAAAGCTGTAACTACTCCATACTAGATGGCGTTGTAGTAAAGCTGTAACTACTCCATACTAGATGGCAGCTCTAGTGTCAACTAAAGGGAAAATATTTTTATTTTCTTTTCTCGGCAATTCCATGTATGGAGAAGGGATAAGCAGCGTTCTAATGTTTTCGCGATTCAGATTAAAAGACGAATTTTCGATGGCTCTACCGATTGGTGCTGTATTTTTGTTGGTCACCGTTGCTGATTCTAGCTTGAGACCCAGTGGTAGCATATAATGTGACGGGCTTGTCCCAAAAACCTGGAAAAAATTGACAATTTCTTCTTAGGTACTTCTTTTTAGTTTTTCAATCAAAAGCGGTCCACACGAAACAAAATAACTACTAATTACTACTTAGTTTAAAATCTACCTACCTATCAAGGTTAATTCGGTTACGTTTTTAGGGTTCCGTACCCAAAGGGTAAAAACGGGACCCTATTACTAAGACTTCGCGTCCCTCTGTCTGTCTGTCTGTCCGTCTGTCACCAGGCTGTATCTCATGAACCGTGATAGCTAGACAGTTAAAATTTTCACAGATGATGTATTTCTGTTGCCGCTATAACAACAAATACTAAAAAAAGTATAAAATAAATATTTAAGGGGGGCTCCCATACAACAAACGTGATATTTTTGCTCGATATTAATAACGGCAACAGGTAGACGCTTGAAATATTCACAGAATGTTTAGTTGTATATTCACTTAAAAAAAATATTATTATTAAATTAAAATAAAATAAATTAAGGGGGGCTCCCATACAACAAACGTGATTTTTTTGCAGTGTTTTGCGATAATGGTACGGAACCCTTCGTGTGCGAGTCCGACTCGCACTTGGCCGGTTTTTATGATTGCCCATACTTCTTCATAGTCTATTTTATCATACAAAATACACTCGTAAAATCAATGATATAAGAAATATCACAAATGCATGAAGGAAAAGTAATGAAGTCTTGGAGCAATGTACTTATATTATGATACTGTAAACGCCCGAAGTACGGTAAAACCTAGGATTTACCGGTAAAACAGTGTAAACGGTGGTATTGTTAATTGCGAGAAATACAGGACCGATCGAAGTAGCGATTTTTGGGGAGCTTTTATGTCCACATGTGGACCTCGATGATGATTGTATGCTTATTGTATGTGAGCAAGAAACAAAGATTGAAACAAATAAGGTATATGTGATTTGAAAAGAAAAGAGGTCTTGGAGGTTTTTTTTGGTGAAGCTAATCAATTAGGCCTTAATTGTTCTCATCATAGTGTTTAAGATTTACCAGTCTCTGAGGTACCGAAATCCTAAGATTTACAACAACTGAAAAAAAACTGTCCGTCTGTTCGTGCGGCTAATTTCCGAAACCGGCTGGACCGATTTTGATGGGACTTTTACTGGCTTAAAGCTGATGTAGTAAGGAGTAACTTTCAGGCAAATAGCTAATGTTGTAAGGAGTAACAGTTCAACCTCGTATACTGGCTGGAGCAGACGCATTATCAGTTTTACTTAAATGGTGTAGTTCGGTGCCATATAAAATCTAACCTTGTTACTAAGACATAAAACTCAATTTCGTCATACACATGTTTGTTTTAAAATAATTAAGCACGTAAGTGAACCGTTCACAGTGCGCGTGAAGGACCCCCCGTTAAAAAAATAAAACCCATGTTAATTTTTTTTTTTTTTTTCAGATATGTAATATGTATATAAATTAATATGAGTACCTATATATACCCGGACCAAAACGAAGTTAGTTTGGTATAATTTACGGGAAAAAACACACTCACATAGTAAGTACATGGCACTCAAATACAATAAATAGCTCACCATTACACCGATACAAAATCCCTGTCTAGTTTGGGGCTTACTGATAATTATTAGGTACCATAAAAGTATAATAAATTATTCTTTTGTAAACTAGCTTGCAATATTTAACCCATTTCCTACATAATTACCAACTTCTTTCTTGTGTTTAACTGTGTAGGTACCTACCACCTTAAGTACCTATTACCTGAAGATCTTGTTGTGCTTAATGTATTTAAAGAAGTCATAATAAATGTATCTTATCTTATCTATCTTTGTTTGAAACAATCTTATCTTATCTAGTTAAGCTTTGTAGATTAACTTTATTTTCATTGTGTTTATTATTTAAGAATTAGGATAAGGACCTTTGAGATTGATGTGGAGTTTTCTGTCTAAATTGTAGGTACCTACTATTAAAGGCAAATTGGTTATCTAGTGTATGTAAGAATCTTTTTTTTTTTCATTTTTGTTGACGTGGGAAACCTAAAGGCGTCTGAACGTTTGAGGAAAATTCCAGGGTGTGTCGGATTTTTACCTCATTAATTACCTTACCCAGGACGCGCAACCACGCCCCACGCCCTCTCAAAAGACCACCCAGGATCCCCCTCTGCGCAACGCCTGTTAGGATACATTCCTGGACAGACTGAAAGTACGCCTTCCCTGAGCCTCGCTGTGCACTGTGCCACCGTCTTTCCTGGAGTCATTTGGTGGGCGAACAAAGACCTAAGTCAGAGCGAGCGCCCGTGACCGTGGTTTCGGTGACGAGGCGGTGGCCTCCCCGACGCCTTCTTCTCCGATAGGGATCGGCCCTCTCACAATCCCGCTCCGCCGGACTATCTCGGTCATACAAAAGGAAGCCATTTACCTCCAGTTTTCTCTGCCAGCACGGCCCTCACAAAGACGAGACCTGACCCGATCCTAGGCTGGCAACCAAGACCTGCCACACGAAGAGCACTTCTCTATGCAGTCAAGGTCACCGCCGCAGTGGTGACAATTTGCTGTGGCCTCTCGCCCAATCCTAATCAGGTACTCACCGAAGCAACTGTGCCCGGTCAGTACCTGAGTGAGCCTGCAGGTGATGCGCACCTCTCTTTTCAGCCAAGCTTCAAAGTGCGACAGGACGGCTTAGACAACGCGGTCCGGCTGCTGTAACCACTCGCGCCACCGTTCAAACGCGAGCCGCTGACGTAGTTCCTGCCACCTTTTTTTATTTTATTTAGGATAGTCTCGCGCTTGACCACTATTTCACCTGATGGTAAGCGATGATGTAGTCCACAGTGAAGCACGCTTGCCTAGAAGTAACCTATTCACTCTTGACTTAAAGACCCCTAGATTGTAGCTATCGGGAAACACAGACTCCGGCAGGGAATTCCACTCCTTAGTGAAGTATTTCCAAAACGTTTAGTGCGTATGGGTGGGATGTCCACCATGTACCTACCGATGGCGCATCGCAGTATGTCTTGTAGTCCGATGATGAAACGGGCTTGGCGGAATTAAATCATGCGATTCCAACGCACACTCCCCGAAATGCAACCCATAAAAAACCGACAAGCTGGCAACTCGGCGACAAAGTTCAAGGCTCTGGAGCTTTGACTTAACCAGTGCATCATTGTTGATGAGCCTCTTGGCCCGCTTTTCGATCACTCTATTGCATCAAGTTGGTATTTGGCAGATCCGTCCCAGAGATGAGAACAGTACTATTCCATGCATGATTGAACTTACGCGTGATACAAGCTGAGCAGCTGTTCTGGCTTGAAGTATTTACCTACTAAACTTTGCAGGATCCCCAGCTTTTTGGCAGCCAGCTGAGCCTTTGCCTCAATGTTTGGGCCAAAATTGAGAGTCGATGTCAACGTAACGCCAAGAAGCTCAAGATTGTCAGTTATTGGCACGATCACATCTCGGAAAGTTGGAGCCGGGTGAAATTGGCTCTTTTTAGCGGGTAAAGACACGCCTGGGTTTTTAGCAGCATTAAACCTGACCAGATTGGCATCGCCCCATTCGGAGACTGCCTGCAAGGACAGGTTCAAGCGCTCCACCATGGCCTCCCGGAGAGACTGGATCTGAGGCCCAGTAGCTAAAGCGTTGGACAATCTGAGCCTAACCGAAGCGATTCCCTGAAATGCTATTGCCGTTACGTGCGATTCGAATGGATATTTTTCGTTGCAGGCTGTTGTAGTTAGTCCTGCAGCGTCGGACACCTAGCTGACAGTCTGTTTGACCAAACAGGTGCCCCATAAAGTACCATCGATCGTACGACACCCGCGTAGAGGCTTCTTCCCGAGGTTCCCCGAGATTGGTTCAAATAAATGTCACTAGATGGCGCGATATGCATCAATTTATTATTGAATTGTGTGTAAAATTAACATTTTCTAGAATTAATCATAAAAAGTGTATGTTTTTTTTAATCAACTCTCCTAAGCACAAAATTATGGAACATTGGGCTCTTAATTCACATTTCAAAGATTATTTGAACGGGACATTTAAAATTGATTCCAATAGATCGCGCGGTTTTAAATTTCTGAGGCATGTCATGTCTGAGCTCATTTTAAACTACTGGTAGATAAAACGTATTATACAATAGACGAGTTCCTATCTGACAATTTTAATATAATTATTTAATACTAATTGATAATATCAGGATGTTCTTATATTAATCTTCTTTACATTGTGACATGCCTACTTGACTGATTTGGATTTTAATATAATGATTTTGACATGATAGACAAATATTGAATTTAATGTAATAACTTATTTTATTTAATCTGTTATTGTATTATTTAATCTAATGACTAATATTATTGTAACGTATTGTTTGTACGCCCTGTGGGTAGAATGTAGTGATACTTTAAAGATATGGCCTAAGCTTGTTAACACCTGTAACTAACGACACCTACATTGACAAATAAATGGATTTGATTTGATTTGATTTGATTTGATGTCATTCGATTTTTTAAATTTATATTTTAAATAGCACATTTTGTTAAAAACGTGCAATAAATACTATACAACAAATTTTACTTGCAAGTCGCTGCTAAAACCATCCATAGCCGTGGAACGGAACCGAACGCGATCGAAGTACTTATAAAAATAATCATCTTAATCAGACGATAAACGTTAGTTATGTACGTCAGCACGGTTTCTTTGTATAGGTTGGGGCATTTGTATTATATTATCTGTGACTTAACATAACTTTAATTTTGTCACGACGTTGTTGATTAACCCTTTAAAAATGGATGTTAGACAAATCTGTTAATCTGCGCTCAGCCCATTTCACCAAAAAAGCGCTGTATGCCAAGATTGAACAAAACAACATCCCTTTGTCAAACATAAAATAAAACTCTATATTATATCCAAACCATACATTTGCTGAAACAAAATAAACCTTTATAACAGTAGTTAACGCTTCACATCATCGAGTTCTTATTTATTTAAATTATTTATTGGACGCCATTTTTTGTCGCGTTATACCCAGATCATAATACGTATTTATTTAGGTAACATTCATTCTATAACCAACCTTACCCGCTCAACAACAAAGATAAAATTCACTTATCTCAATTACCCTATTGAGCAGACTTGGACAGCAGCCAATCTAAAATAATCTTTAACAACAAGCTAAAAAAGGTTGAAATTCGATTGTCGGTAGGGTATAATAGAATCACCTCCCCTCAAGCAAGAGGCGTGGTCCTCAACAGCGGACGCACACCGCACTGACATCAGTACACAACCAACATTCGGACGTTCGAAATACAAAAATTTGAAAATCAATCGCGCAGTGGCCAGTGTTAGTGTAGTGACATGGAATCGGAAATCAACAAGATGCAGACAAAGTTACCATCGAAGAACTTCTCTATCGAATCGATAGTAGGAATTAACGAACGTCGATCCCCAGAAATCGATATTGAGAACAGCATATCCCAGGACTATTCTGCAGCCAACGATCATTCCGAAGATGAAGAACTAAAAGTTAGAGATGGAAAAATGAGTTACTACTTCCAACAAAACCGTGTCCCGAATTTTCCGTTTTTCATGAGCTATGATAAGAGGATGGGAGGGTTCCAGAGTGGGGAAGGAGGGCAACAAGAGGAACTGAAGAGGGCCAGTCCTGGGAGTGTCAGGAGTGAGGTTGACAGCGATGGAGTTGATGATAGACCTCATGGTAAGAGACTCTTTGTAATTTTTTGCTTTAGACCTCTAGAAAGTCTGGTACCTTCAGATGGATGGAATGAACTGCCGACGGGTGACGTAATTTTGTATCTAAGTTCTGATAATAATAAAAGAAATCTTATGGTCGAAGACACAATTTAAAAGAATACAAGAAAAAGCAACAATAATAATAAAGGAATAATAAAATATTGATTAAAAATCTAAATGAACAATTTAATTTTCAAAAACACTTTACAGAAACATAATTGAATTAGGTAGTTGTTATCGTCATTAATTAAAATAATTGTCAAAATTACGTCAGTTCGATAATGATTTTAATTATTATTGCATATTCATTTGGTTTCTAAATTACTGTTTTTGCATTAAATGACCAAACTTGTCGTGTAACCTACTTACTACAAAACGGTTTCGTAATAAAAAAATATAAAAAAGTACATACCATAGATAATAATACTTTTTTCGTCGGATCGGTAAAGGTATATTAAGGCCAGATTTTCAGTTAAATACGAGAATACCAAATTGAAGAAATTCAAACCAAGCAATGTCAAAGTAGGTATCGGTTTACTCAATAGGTTTGCGATACACTGGGAATATCGCAAATATAAATAATAAATAGAACGATTATTTCAAAGGTTTTTTTAAAGATTTTAACAATTTTCCGTTAGGCATCCGCATGTAAAATACTTGTGGTAAAATAAAACACATATGTAAAAAAGCTACATCCGGTTTGCAAGCACACCACGACATAGTTGGGTATAATATTTATAAAATACTAACATCTGCCAGAGGCTTTGCCCGCGTAAAAAGTGTTTTCTTATCCCAAGGGAACATTATACCGAGATGTAAAGTAGACTATGAGCCATTCCAGACTATAATCTATCTCTGTGCCAAATTTCATCCGATCCGTTCAGCAGTTATGGCGTGATTGAGTAACAAACATACATCCATACTTTCGCATTTGTAGTATTAGTAGGATTTATAAAGGCACGGAATATGATGAAAAGATTTTGCCCTTCAAAACAGGATTTCTTTTCTTTATCCAAAATTAATGTGATTCCTTTCATTCTTTAATTGTTTCTACCTAAATATTTAATTATTAAGAAATTAAAGAAACGGGCGAAAAGAAAGTAATATTTTCTTCTGCTTTTGTTCATAATCCATAAAGGTAATAAAATCATTAAGATAACTTTGTTTGTATAGCGGTAAATTCTTAACGACGGTAATCGGCTTCTATTGTTGTCACCGGTAAACATAGTTGCCGCCCGACGGCGGTATCCTTTGATGTTTTTTTTACAATAGAAATTGATAATGTCTAGTGAACTTCTTTTTTGCGATAACGTTGTATTATGTTTAGAAATTAGTAAAAGGTACCTACATTAACGAGGTTTTTATCTTGAGGTCAGCAAAAAAGGTCCTTGCTTTTTTTTAAAGTAACGGGACTTTTAAGTTTTTTTTACAAAAACATTAAAAATAAGTACCCAGATATCGATAAAGAACTGTACCGTGATTTTTCTGCCAGTAATATATTTTTTCGATGATCTAAATTAATGTTTTTGATATATGTATAGTACCTATTACCTTCATAATTTTATTATCTTGCAGCTAAACAACATTCAGCAACAGTTATAGTCATTTTATCAATCTAATGTTTATTCATATTCATGTTTACTATACTTCATAAAAGATATCTTGATCTCTGCGACATATGTCAAACTGACATATACGTTATTGTTAGCCTGTCAAGCGCTATTGTTACTGTATTAATACTGACAGTTGTCGCAGAGATCAAGCTATCTTTTATGAAGTATACTAAAATTTGCTTTTGCGGCTTTCCTGACGTATTCCGATGCCACGCTTTGCGGTTTCAATAAAAGCCTTCACCGTCGGATAGGGGAAATTTATGCCGAAAAGAAGGCAAAAAAGTAAAAAACTCTAGGCACATTTTTAGTTTCTAAATTAAGCATTTGAAGTTAACAACTTGTCAAAGATAACATTGAAGTTAAATGTTTAACAAGTTTTCATGCCAAAGTAGAGTTTGTCAAGTACTCAATTCAGAAACTTGAGGGTTTATAAAATATCGTATATACTTCATAAAAAAAAAGTTAATTAAAAAAATCAAAATACCCGACTGCTTAAAAAGCGAACTAAAAAGACGTAAACAAGAAGAAAATCATGCTGTGCAGTCGGAGGTTACATCTGGTTTTGGTCAGCCAGCTCGCGAATATGTATCCTCCGACTGCACAGCATGATTTTCTTCTTGTTTACGTCTTTTTAGTTCGCTTTTTAAGCAGTCGGGTATTTTGATTTTTTTAATTAACTTTTTTATTTATAACTTTTTAGTTAACATTTTTTTCGAATTAGGTACATTTAAATATATAAGTGTTATATATTTTTGAAATCGCCTCTAAAAACCCTTTATTTTGATACCCCACACGATGGGTTTGGAAGAAAAAATAAAATTGGCCCCCCACAATATGGCGTTCAAAAGCCGCCATTTTTCTATTTTCCAATTTTAATGTAGCCTATGACACTCGCAAGGATAAGACGAATCGATTGACGTATGAATCATCAAAATCGGTCAACGCGTTTGGTCTCTGGAACGCCATATAGGAACAAACATACATACATACATACATACATACATACATACATACATACATACATACATACATACATAGACTGATAAACACATTACCCTCCTTCGGCAGTCGGGTAAAAAAGATAGCTTGATCTCTGCGACATAATATGTCAAACTGACGTATACGTTATTATAATGTTATTGTTAGCCTGTCAAGCGCTATTGTTAATGTATTGATACTGACAGCTGTCGCAGAGATCAAGCTACCTTATATGAAGTATAAGTAAAATGTTTATAATCGCTGCATTAAAAAAACAGATGTCTAGAAAATAAAAACAACAACTAACCTTACTTTAGCTACAACATAAAAAAATCGGCACATCAATGCGTCCTAGTCATCGTTACTAATAATGATCCGTCATTATCTCAACTAATCCGTAAATGACGTTTAAATCCCTACAATTTATCGAGCCCTCTCAAAATATCTGAGTTGTTAGCTAATATTTACATAATAAAAACTCAATTGGCCATCAAATTGTTTACAAAATAAAGCTCTATTGGAGAAAAGGGGACACAAAAAAAGGGTCCCATTTGTGCTTCATTGACAATATGACACCCGTTTTTTTATATTTAGGGGTGAATGTTACAGATAGTGTCATGTTTAGTGATAGATATTGTATTTGATTTAGTTAGAGGGATGTTTTGATATACTTAATTGAGTTACATTTATAACGACACTCGTAAAAATGTGGTGAATACATGGAAAATACGAGAGAAGATCCAAAAATTCGCGGAATATTGGCCTTTTAAAGAAGATGACGTCATCATCATCTGCCTAGCCTTTTCCCAACTATATTGGGGTCGGCTTCCAGTCTTACCGGATTCAGCTGAGTACCAGTGTTTTACATGGAGCGACTGCCTATCTGACCTCCACAGCCCAGTAAATGGGTAACACGGTACCCCTTGGCCCGACTGGTGTCAGATCTCAAGCTTCTGACTACTCGTAACGACTGTCAAAGATCTTTAAATGACAGCGGGGACCAACGGCTTAGCGTGCTTTCCGAGGCACGGAGGAAACTCGGTATGTTGAAATAGTCACCCATCCACGGACCGACCTCGTCAAGCGTTGCTTAACCTTGAAGATCGACCCGTGCGACTGTTATTATTTAGCCACGCGTTCCTCTTTAATGAAGATGACATATCTTAAGAAAAGTATGTCGGCAAATTTTGGATCTCCCCTCGTTGTTATTTTGAATTGGGAATACTATTTCACAATGTTTTTAGCAGCAATCCCAATTTTTTGAGGAACCTTACGTTTTTGATGGGTTTAGGTACTAATTCTACCTAAAAGTGCCTTAAATGTGCAAATAAAAACACGGTTCCGATTTAAGGTATTATTCAGCATAATAATATGGAATGTTTGTATTTGGATGCCTCGTTTCATTAAAAAAAAAGTCATAATTAAAAGATACTATATTCAAGTGTTTTGCAGGAGTAATTTAGTCTTTACGAATGAAATCATAAGATACGATTGAAGGAATTACCAGGAAATGAAAAATATTTCGATAGGGTAGGAAAGCCATAGATACAAATGGGGTTTGCTTTTTATCTGTTTAAAAAACTGTCTGGTTGCCAGCGTTATGTATAATACGATTGCAAGCAATTTGCTTTAGAGACGTTTATGTCTTGGCCGGGAACTAAAGATTGTGGTCCAATTTTAAAATGTCACGCAAACGGTTCTGTTTCAGTATAAAAAACAACTGAAATGACAAATCATCGATAATTTCGGTATGTTACCTACATGTAAATTGGTAACTCATGTATGTTTAGCAATATCTTGCCATTGACATATCATCGGTCGTTATTTTACTATTTACAATAGGTACTTTACTAAGAAAAATACAATGATTTAACCTTGTAGGCTCTTCACGCTTTAATTTTGACAAATCATTGGTAGACCAGTAGCATTTTATACAAAACAGCTACTGTTCAAAGAATGTGAAAAATAAACTATTGTCTATGATAATGTCACAGCATGACGTCTGTCAAAATTGCCGCCAAAACGCTGCCAGACATATGAAAAGAGTTCGTTCTCTTTTGTGCATGTTGGCACAATAATGTATTGTCTTTGCTCAATTATGGAGTGGTGTATTGTGGCCGCACTGGAAGACGAAAATTTCTCTTTTATGACCGCCTTGTCATCGCTATTAACGTTTGGTTTTACTGCTTCCACATTTTTGGTGAATACGTAATGGTTCTTAGAATATTGTTGGTTGTTCGATACGGTCAGTTAATTTGGTACAGTTTTTCTTTGTCTCAGCTTGTGTAGAGACAGTAAAGTTTAGATTTTAGGAGTTTTGTCTTAGTAGGTAGGTAAGTAAATGCACAAAGTATGCTTCTTGCTTAGTCACTGTGCTTCATCGTCGTAAGCATCATCATATTCCCTTTCATGAATTGTTATGACAATCACACCCGAGTATAAAGAATTTAATATTAGTTTGTTTTCCCTAGTTATGATATGAACGATGGATAGCGGCTGAATTGGAACTTTTAACGTTCCTTTTGCAGTTGAAAGGAAACGTTCGTTTCTCATATCTTTTAGTAGCAAAAAGCTCTCTTTATTGCAATTTTTATCGATAAGTAACATTAATTTACTAATATTATTTTAAATATGTTGGTATGACGTCTTAAGGTTCTTAATTTTGTCTAGGTTAATAGAAGGTTGTAAAACAAAGTCACTCATGTCTGCCTCTGCCTGTTTCTCCGTTCACTTTTTCAACGCAACCGTTAGTCATCTATGTCTCATTTATCCAGTTCCAAGTAGGTAAAACAATCCAAAACACAACTAAAAGATACAAATCTCCATCAATTCACATCATATACCTCATAATTTTCTTCAACCTAGCCATTTCTCGTTTGAAACCTGTTTCAACAAGTCTTTGCCGTAACCTATAAAACTAGACTAGCTCTGATCCAGTGTTCCATGCAAGCTATGCATCACAAAACTAGCTGGTTCATGTATTAATAAACTGGCTCGCAGTAATAAGGGTCCATGATGTTCACTGCTCGCTGTTATGGAAGATGAGAGCGCATGATTAAAAGTTTAGGGCAGTGGTGTAGCGGGAGCGAAATGGTTGTGGATTTTGTTACGTAGGTTTTGTGACCGTATAATATAAGAACTATGATATAATTATTATAGAATTTCTGTTTATGGTTAGTAAAACTTATGACTGTTTTACATAATTAAAAATACTGACGAAAATAATCAATCAGACTTCAATTTATTCATTTAAATCTTAGTTCTATTTTTGTTAACATTATCACTAGAGGAATGAAAATAGAACTGGGATAGGACTTCAATTTTATAAACCATTTACGTTTGGAAGAGTTGATCAATATTTCAAAGAATATTTCCTAAAATATTTCACTTTAAGTAACAAGAGATTTATTTGGAACATCAAATTAAAGGTAATCACCACTTAGCGTCAATTAGTAACAATAACACCAACATCCCACTAAAAGGCACGACAAAAAATTAAAACAATGTCAAACCAATTCATATCCGCCAACGCTCACTTAAAACTAAGAAAATCTATTGCGACAAATCCAATGACAAAATCTAGAACAAGGCCTCATTGTGCCACCGACCTAATGCTGAACCCGAGCTTCAACAAAGCTCATGAGTGAAAGAGACGGCAAGCGATTATGAGGCCCCGCCCTGATTGGTGGGGATGAAAACGGGCAACGTTATTGGTCAACGCATTGTAGATTTTTAGTGAGGCGGCGCGCCGTGTACCAAAAACAAACTGACAGTTGACAATTCACTTTTTCGATCGAAGGCAAAGACAACAGGCGAAGTTGTTATTGTTTTTTTTTAAGATGGAGGCTTTTAGAAGTTATTCGTTTGATACTAAGTTAACGAGGGAGCCGTTATCTGTAGATTTAATGAGTAAAGGACATGTGTATAGTGATTTGAGCGTTCAGAATACTCCGCCTTCGTCGCCTAAGAGCAAAGGTATGTGTTTAATTGATTACTTAAGCTAATTATAATATTAATATACGTATATAAAGTAGGTTATTAATGTTTCGTAATCTTGTGTCATTATGTCGCTATCGTCATTTGCTTTGATTAGGTATATATGTAAGTAGGTACTTATATAGAGAGTAGGTATCTTTATCTTTATTACCATTATATAGTATTGATACTTTTGACCAGTAATCACAATTTAGCTGTATTTATACTTGATGATAAGTCCTGTGATGTTATTGTTTATAAATCATTATTGGTTTGTACTAAATCTAGGTGACAATAGCTTTTAGTAATGTTTTATGATCTGAGATGAATGTCTGATTTTACGAAAACTGTTTTTATGGTGTTGGTCTTCTCCTTCAAGTTGCTGTCGCGGCAGTAATTTTGATATTTCCGGTCTAAAGTTTTGCCAGATTTATGGCATTTTCGATGGCAGTGCTAGGTTGGTGCATTTGAAAAAAGCAAATATGCTAAAGATTGCTTTAGTGAGTACCTCCAGGTTTGGATTTTTAGGGTTTCGTGCTCAAAGGGTAAAAACGGGACCCTATTACTAAGACTCCACGATCCGTCTGTCTGTCTGTCCGTCTGTCACCAGGCTGTATCTCATGAACCATGAAAGCTAGACAGTTAAAATTTACACAGATAATGTATTTCTCTTGCCGCTATAACAACAAATACTAAAAACAGAATAAAATAAATATTTAAGTAGAGCTTCCATACAACAAACGTACGGAACCCTTAGTGCTTGAGTCCGACTCGCTCTTGGCTGGTTTTTATCATATCTCGTCATAATTATTTGAACATATGCAAAAATATTTCAATCGTTTGAATCCTAAATTCATCTTGTCGGCACATCCGCCATAATGAAATGATGTTAAATTAACAATTATTGCAACAGCAATAAAAGATGGAGCCTTCGCAATAATCCACAAAGCACCGACTAACTGACGGGACATTTTTATAAACACACAAATTTTGGCAGGTAACATTCAAACCATCATAATTTTACAACCAGCCAACACTTTGCCATACAACAATAAGCTTTATTTGTACGAGATAAAGTTTTGATCAAGTTTTTGAAACGGTAAATGTAAGCTTGCCCAACTGTTAAGTCACTTATTGCCTTTTTACAACACTGTCTTTGAGTTTTGCCGACTCTTTGTCAGTGTCAATAAAATATTAAACATAATTTTTAGTTCTGTTCGTCTTGGGTTAAATATTTTTATTAGTCTATATAATGTTATCTCGGGGTACCGTTAGGTTTTGTTCTTTTTTTAATCTAGCAAAAAGTTTAACTGTCTCTCAGTGTGTTAATGGCTGAATGGGTTGTTTTTAATTTCGCAATTTCGATTTAACAGCCAGATGATAAGACATTTTTACGAAATATAAAAAAAAAAACAAATTCGTAATTATTTTGTTAGCTCGAATAATCAGTATAAATAATAATTATTCTGACAGAAACACTGAACTAAACGAGAATCCGTTAACAATTACAAATTAACTAAACAGTCGCCATAACAATTAACAGTAGCAACAATAAACGCAATAATAAATTAAATGAACATTAATTAACGTCAAATAGGACTAATACAACTTACCGCAGCTGCCACCGCAAAACTTAAATCGCTTGTCTATGGAAAGAAAGCGTGGGTGGACTTTCCGCCAAAATTTGACAGATGACAGTTAGCCACCATTTTAATTGATGTCAATAAATCCCGGGACTTATTTAGCGTACTACGTGGAGCGAAATAATGTTGTCCGATTTAGTTTAATTATATGGGCATATGGTTGTGCAGAGATGTTAATTGGGCGTCAGGATTTGCATTGTTCTGTCATTTTAGTTAGCTTGTGTTCAGTAGATAGTTTTTATAGGTTTACTGTGTTGAGTAAATTATATAGATTTGTACAGAAATGGGAAAATATTATCGGCTTATTTTTCAATTGTTCCTTTTGAAAAAATAGCCAATTTGTAAGAAAGTGAAACTGTGTTTACTGATAGAAGAAAAATAATTAAATGGGTTTATTTCAGAACAAATATACAGAACTGTTTCGAATTTTTAAACCCGTCATCAAAATATTCAATTCTTCTGAATGTCTTTTTGTAAATAAACTAAATATTTTTAGGAAATTCATCATCATAACTCATCTGCCAAATATTGGTTACCAACTCAAAAACAGCTATCATTCCTAAATTTATCAATAATCTTTAACAAAACGCCAACCGATCACCATCGAAGGGTCAAATCTCGTAATATTTCTTGTCAATTGGGCTCAAACTGATTTCGTTTTTATAGCGTCCCCATAGCGATATTTATCTTCATTACTTCGAATAGTAGATACGGATTTTATCGCGTAAATTGTTCTAGGGAAGTAGGGACTTAGGGGAGCTTGGAAAGGGGATGACACCGTGTAATTGGCTTTATTTGAGCAGTAATTGTCTTACGCTACTAGAATGTTGTTGTAAATTGTTTTTAATTCCTACGGGACTTAGTTTTGATTATGCTTAGATTTAAAGTTGATTTGTGTAAAAAAGTAGGGGATTTTAAAGAGTTTCGATTCTTTGGTTTGCCTGTAGATTAGTAAGGTTTGAAACCTAATGTGGTTTTAAAACCATGGATATAAACCATTGCCGTTTGACTTTACCATCGTGGTGACAGGATTGGTCAGCTAGACTCTGCGATACCGAGTGCTAACTATCTAAGGTGCGCCGGGCGTTGGAATCGCAGTACGATATTTTTAACGCCGCTCGGGGAGGCTCCCTTTCATGCAATTTAATCCCTATTAACTTAACCTTATTCTCTACATTATCTTCACTGGTGTTATTATCTAATAATATCATCTAGTAATTTCGTTTATCTTCGAATTTCAAGATAAAATCTCAAACACACCAATTCCAATAACACGTTAATATTGTTTTAATTCAAAATCAGCAGAACGATCAAACCAGCCAATGTTCATAGACAATAAACGTATTAAGGCTCCCCATTCACGGCGATACAATTACTGAAGCGTGCCACGCACGGGGCGGCGGCAATTCTCGATAATCCAATTGTTAATGTATAGGCTATCGGTTTCCGCCTATTACTACGGCAGTTTGGTGCGCAAATTGAGCGGTGTCGCGATTAATTAGCAGTTTAGTATCGGTCGGTGAATGGGAAGCTTTATTGGATTATTCTTTTGTTGTGTTTATGTTGTGTCATGGGTCAATTCTGTTGACAATTTAGGATAACATGGAACAAAAGTTTCGTAATGGATAGGATGTTTACGGTTAACTATTTTTGGCATTTGACTTGCAAGTGGCATCAATCGGTAAAAAACACCTAAGAATTTTCAGTATCAGAAATGACATTCCATTGTCCATATTGCCGAATAGGATTAAAACAATGGTAATTTCTATTGTGTCTGCTAATTGACACTTGAGTCAATAAGCGGTTTTATAAAACAAATTAATACTAGTCGTCCAAACCAAATTTTAGCCACGGCCGCAAATTTCAGCAGAAACTAGCCATCGGCAATAAACTATTTGGTAGATCAATATGACATTTATGGTACACTCCAAAAACTTTTTATACCACAAATTGGCTATGATCAGATAGCATTCAGCCAATTACAGTGTTGCCAGTGCTAATTATATCTACCAAAAAGTCTCGTGTTCTTTAAGGCATCATTTATTAGGTAAATGATTCGAGCACTGGTTTTGGTGTGCATGTTAATAGAGGGGACACGACGTGTTTCATAACGTTTCAATAATGGCTTGAAGTTATGTTTAAACATTGTTTTATCGCAACGCCAAGGTTAGTTAGATAGAGAAGAACCGACTCCACCGGATGTTGGAACGAACGGTTTTGATTTTTCGAATTTGGAAATTGGGAGTTCGAAAATTGGTGGGAAAGTGTCGCTGGTTAGGTACGTTTTTTTCTCCTTTTGGAAAAATTACGGAGAGAAGTTCTTCTTTTATTTTTTTTACGTGAAAAGATTTCATGTATTTAGCTTGTCCTACGCCTAAGTCCGCCTAACATGGCTCTACTCTAAGGAAAGCAGGTTACTTTGTGAAGCATCAATTTGATTTTCCTATGTAGTTTCTTTGTCTTTCACACCCATCACAACAATCTTTAAATATTCATATTTACAGCGTAATTCTTAGTAAGCAGTTTTCTTTTTTCGCGTAAGAAAACCACTTAAAGCCGTTTTACACGAAAGAAAAGTCTCTCACGATAATTATCCCTGTACAGTGTAACTCAGCCTTAAAACGTTATGACTGTTTCCAAGTATTGTGTGTTCTCCCCATTAGCGGGCATTTTGAAACGAAGATGTGGTTTCGAAATAAATTGACGGAGCGACATCGACACCATTGGCCGATGACGTCATATTTCATGAGTTTGTAATGAACGCTCATGTGATATTATATTAGTGCTAAAATTATATTTCAAATGTCTTTACATAGCGAAATGCCTCCGTTCCTCGGCAAGCACTTTAAGTTGGTGATGATCTGATCTGATGTTGTTGATCTTTGGCAGTCGTTACAGATAGTCAGAAGCCAGAAAATTTGATACCAGTCTTGTGTAAGGGGTATCGAGTTACCCAGTTACTGGGTTGTGGAGGTCAAATAGGCAGTCGGTCCATGAAAATTACTGGTACTCGTTTGGATCCTTTAAGACTGGAAGCTGACCTCAACATAGTTGTAAAAAGGCTAGGCGGATTGGTTTAAAAAATGTTACGACTAAAATAATAATGTAGAAAAATATAAGTTAATTTCATCATATTTCGTGTTCTACTAGTTTACCATCATAACCACTAATAAACAGGAACAAACTAAAGTGTTATAGGCGACGGTCATATAAATTGATGTTAAAAAAAAACAAACGTGAAATACTTTCCGTGTCGCCACACTAAAGTATGATTCCTTCCTAAATATAGAAGAAGCGGAAGCTTTTAAAACGGAAACTTTTTAAATCTCAATCGTTTCCTCGTTCTTTTTTCAAAAAGACACACGCCATAATGGCGCAGCTGGGGACCATAGACATCTCACTAAAGAGTTTGTAACGTAAAAAGTTTGTACAACAACAAATTGTTGGGAGGAAGCCACCGGCAGACCGGCTAGACTATTGCAAATTGGTTTTTGAGTGTTCTGTCGCCACCCAGCATGGGAACGACTCAAGTGGTTCAGTCGCCACGGATGACGATTAAAAAAAATCATGAATCGTTTAGTCCGACGCACTTATGAAAGCAATAAATTTTCTCTAATGCGAAATTATTACAGCTAAAGTTTTCGTCATACTTTTTTATTTAACAACCGTTTTATTGAGCATGTGAATTGACCGCTAACCCCGAAAAGGTTTTTAGCATCTCAATTCACGTTGAACATAAGCGACAGCTCTAATGTCATTCCAAAACGGAAATAGGAATGAACATTTTAATCACGCCGCCATTAAAACAATACGTGACTTTTTAAAAGCGTTCGATGTTCTTTTTTCAAAACGGGCATGTCAAATAGCGCTCCCGTTTGCCGCGCCCTTTTAAATTTAGAACCACTTCAGCGACTAATCAGATTTGTAAAGTCGGCTTTTTGGTTGGTTGAGTTATTTTTTTAAATTGAGCGGCGATCGACTGAGGCTTTCGGCCTCTTTGTGTTGTGTTTATATGAAATAGACAAACGGTGCATGGGAAAATATTTAATTAGACAATAGCTTATTTGTGTTTGTTCTGTTAATGTTACTCTTGAAAGTCTTGGTGCGCGCAATTAGCACCTATGGGCTACTGGTTCCCGACCGAAGCGCTCGGTTATAACTTTTTTACTGTTTTACGACAAGTCAATTTCGGATCCGAAGGGAATAATTAGTTTTTAAGAAGCATTGAGAATTGATAGCTTTCTTTTTGTACATAAGATTGTACACCTGTGTCCTACAGTTTTGACATTGAGATGAGTATGAGTTTTAAAAAAATAGTTAAGTAAAAGAGTATCCGTGGAGTTTCTTGCACGTTCTTTTCCATATCTACCCTTTGGAACGTGCAACTAGTTTCATATTTCTGTCTGAACGACTTCTTGTCAATTGAAAAATGCCTGAACTGATTTAGAATTGAAATAAATTCTTAGAGTTTGACGCCTTTTGCGTCACAAATTCCCAGTCATACCCACTTTTGTTGGTACTTCCGATAACTCCTTAACATAAAATCTCCAACAGCTATTACAAAACAGAAGGAGCAAGTGTCCTACCGCCTGATCAAGTAGCTAATGTCTAAGCGTCTAGACATAACAGTAATTAAGATAATCATAAAGCCAGCCGCTCTCGAGTGCTACTCACAACCCTTTAGAGCATGTTAAGATATCTCGTGATCGGTCCTCTAAATCTCTATTGAGAGATTTTTAACTGCTTCTGTGGTGTTTTTAATGTGACGGGGTTTATTTATTGTTGGTTAGTGGTTAAGGGTGCTTTACTGTTGTATGATTTTCAACTAAATTGAATTGATCTGGGCACGCGTTTACTATGAGTCAACCACTCTCATGGAGTGAAAGTCTAAGTCTCAGCTGAAGGTATTATAGGTTCAGGGCAGCCATGCGACCAAATAAAAAATAAGGGCAAATTAATACCCTTTTTGCCTCTTGTGAATGTGACTCTAGTGGTACTCGGTTTGTAATGATCAAGAAAACAAAATTACGTACTTACAGATGAATTTTATTAAACTTTTCCTTTCTTTGTTCGCAGAATCTCTAAGTCCACAATCGGAACAGATGACAAACTCCAACCAAACGGCGCCAGATCCAAATATCAGGTTAGATGAGTTTAAATTTTACAAATAGGTACTTACTATGAATATAGGATTATTTGTTATATGATGTCAGTGTGCCAATTGATTTCGAATTAATAAAATATAGGAAATATTGCGAACAAATACAAATACTTTAGAAGCCGTCCTTATTCTTAGGTTTTTTAAGAGACTTGTTAATAACATTAATTTTTGTTGTCCTCTAGAAGATACCGCACAGCATTCACACGCGAACAACTAGCAAGATTAGAGAAAGAATTTATGAAAGAAAACTACGTTTCAAGACCACGACGATGCGAGTTAGCCGCACAGCTGCAACTACCGGAATCCACTATCAAGGTAAGGATCGATATAGATTTGAATTTCGAAGGCCTTGTTTTTTTCGGCCATGACATTTGATTTTGTTCTTATTTTGAGTAAACTTCAAACTGTTTGCAAGAAATGTAGAGATTGTAATTGTTATTTAGTATTATTATTGCATTCTCATCATCATCATCAGCCTGCAGCAGTCCACTGCTGGACATGTATAGGCCTCTCAAATCGCACGCCATTCATCTCGATTCTCGGCAACTTATTGCATTTTAACATTTTCTTACTAGATCACTATTCTAGTCTAGATAAGTATATACCTATTACTTTGCGGTTCATTCGCAGCAATGACACACATAAGTATTAGATATTTTTCTTACTACTGACTCAGTGACTCAACCAATTACACCCTAACAATTTCACTAGAAACAATGACGAAACAAAACTAGGTAATTAAATTAAGCTTTCAGCTCGCCCCCTCAATGTGACACATACAAAACGGGCATTATTTCAGAATCTCATTCGTACTTCGTGCCACCCACGACTTGTCCCGAATAAAACCGACCTCTGTTTAACAAAGTGGCAACTGTTTTCGTAACATCACTATCAATTGACAAGTGAACGTAACTTAGTGACGAGTAGCAGATCACATGAAACATGATGACAGTTGCGTTTTTTTTTGTCCTTTGCCTTTAAAAACATAAGTGTCATAGTGAAGGAGCCTAAGGGATGTTGCCTTTGCCTATAAAAGTAACTTGTATTGGTCAAAGTAAAGGTTTTATCATTCGTTCAGTAGTTCACCAGAAATGAGAGTGAATGATAATTAGGATGAAAGTTACAAAAAGTGCAAAATAATATTCATAAATGCAATGCATTGTCTATTAAATTCCAATGAATGTTGAAACCCGTATCAAGTATCAATTGCTAACAACAGTCGAAAACAACTGATTCGTTAACTAGAACTCATGACTACAGTGTATGATGCCTCAATAAACTTCAATTAGATCCTCTATGATTTCCATAGACGAACGGTCTATTATGCGCGCTAATTCGCGAGAATATGAATACAAATATGCAAAGAATTGGTCAGTTTCTATTGAGGCTTGATAAACAAACGTTAGGCTCGTAAAGAAATGGTTTGATTATAGGTTTTTAATTGAGGAATGAACACAGGGGTATTTGTAGCTCCCATTCGTTAAACATTGAAAAGTAGGTTCGTGCAGAATCTGCCGCGGTAAACTTGATTTGAATAATAAATTAATAACACAGGGTGTACAATGTTTAAGATACAAGCATTAAATAAGGCTTTTAATGTTAGCAGATAAGTGAGGTAAAAACACGCATCATTCAACGCCAACTTATCTGCCAAATGACATTAACAAACCTAAATAATTTTCATCACTTCGTCACCAACAACAACAAAAAGTTTCAATTATAAAAATTCCACATTTAAAAACTACACGCCAATTTAAATTTAAATTCTTCAGTTCGGTCATAATGTCAATTATCACTTCCAATAAAAAAAGAAAAACCGTAAAGCAAAAAAAAAACATATGTTTTTTATTACTTCATTCGAGTTTTACATTCATGCTAATTTGTCGATGGGCATTAAAAGAAGCCGACCGAGTTATTCGGTAGCTGTGTGACGCTAATGAACATTAATGCCAACGGAACGCAGGGATTATATTGACCATATTAGTACAGGGTCCCACTAGTGGATAGAAATGTTGAAGAAAGGTGTGATAAAATTCCAAATTTTCGTTTTGTGACACCTGCTTTGGAAGCTACATTGTATTGGTTATACTGGGCACTTTTGAGAGTTCTAAATTCATATAAATTCCTGAAAAAATTTAATGTTTTCGTTTTACTAATTTACATTCAAACAGTGTCTGTTATTTTTCTGCTTAGTATCTTTTTTGTTGTGGAACAAACTTATAAATAGCGCGAGTACTATAAATACTCCTTACTTTGTTGGAACGCTTTCTATCTATAAAAAGGTAGATTGTAATAAAAGCGGAGCGATTTATAAACCCGCTCCCCGCTGTCAACAAAGCCACGGCTCCGCTGTCATTAGTGAGTGAGTGAATGAAAACACTTCATCGCTTGTCTATGGGCATCTGTTTTATGACGCGATAATACCAATTAAAAACTATTAAATTATACCTTTCGGCTACCATTTGATGAGTTATAAAGAACTGGATTTTTATTCGTATGTTTGTTTATTGTGATTAATTTTTATTGCTGTCGTAAATGCTGTGTAACGTGTCAATAAATGAATAGAGGTTTTGAATTTCCAGATTAGTGTTGCGCAATGAACGGTTTAGATTGTCGCTGGCGGCTTTGATTGATGTTCTTAGTTTGAAGTAATGATCTAAAAGGTTCGACTTTGACCTGTACAAATTGCGTATCATTCCTCATTAAAAAAAGACGTCAAATCTTATCTGTCAACGCCACTGATTTTTCTCTGATTTTGTAACGAAAGAGGTTTTATATTTACATTTGAAGTTTGTTCTCCGCCTTTATATTTGAGCGTTGACTTTTAGCCAAGCCGTTAAGCCCCTTGTTTTATTATTTCTGCACAATAAAATGCAATAATCTTCTTGGAAGCGCTAAAGGAAAGTCGTTTTGTGCGAACGTTCGCGCGGTTCCCGCCAATTAACACTTTGCGAACAAAGATGGCCGCCTTTTGGAGGGAAAGTCTTTGTGTACATACATTGTAAGGGAGGCTATTATGCTGTGTTTAATGATTTTAGAAGGATCTGGCTGAGAAGTACTGTAGGAAGCTTTTGTTGACTTTCTGATGGAAGATTTAAGTTGCCAAAGTTGTTTTGTATCGCAAAATATTACACAAAATTCAAAGCTAAGGAAACCCTATTACCATTCATAATGTTTCTCTTCTTCTATAATTTCCTAAATAGGTATATAATAATATAAAATAATAAATTTATTGCTCAAAAAAAGATCTGGTCTTAACTTGATCCTCTTTGATGAAACAAGTTTAGAGCATATTGCTCTAAACTTGTTTTCCAATTTTGATGTCGAAATGATATTAGATACACTCAACTATTTATGACTACTCAATAAGATGAGAACATGCAATTAATTAGCGATGTAGTGCTAAAAAGTTACGGTTTCAATAGAATTTTTGTTTAGTCTACGCTAAAGACAGACTTGAAGCGACTAGCTCAAAGATTTTATCGAAGGAAACGTTGCTTTTGGACGGAACTCATAAAGTAATTAGTTAGCATTTTTTCAAAAGGCGTCTGTGCCGACATGTTTTTTTAGTATTACAACCATCTTACAACAAAAAAAATACAGTTTACTCATTATTAACATTCTTAGCAATTATTTTAATGTTTCATAAATTCCTTAATGTTATAGAAACAACTCTTGTAGTAATGAATGTGTAAGTCATTTTTTTACAGTTAAACCGTTGTTCAATTTATGGTAAAATCTAGCGAACCTTTCATTCGTTCCATACTCATTTCGTTCCTCGCTTTCTAAACGCGATATATTGCGATAGGTAATAGTGTTTTATTATCTCTATTAACACTTTGTATAATGACGTTCGCTTCGGATCAAAGATTTCTATTTTATTGATGAATGACGTCCGTGGTGACATTATCTTGTAAGAAGGTTTTTGCACTCTTTTTTGCTAAAAAGCGATGCATTTTTGTTAATTATCATCTATGGTTGACAGTCGTAATTCTAAAGAATATCTAGGGGGGCATTTATATATCAACAGAGGGCTATTTAAGTCAAGATAAGGTTACTTCTAGGAAAGTGTGCTTCACCGTTAATAAAGTGTTCAAGCGCGAGCCTATTCACCTAGTCTCGTATAATGAAAAAAATATCTAGGTGATTAATTTGTTTGTTCTCTGGCAAGATTCTGAGTGCAATAGGAAGTTTTGATGCTATAAAAAAAGCTCAGTTATGAAAATGGTTAGATGTTGAAGAAGCGGATAAACAAAAAAATGGGAGTTATTTTAAATGGCAATGTCAATATTTCAGTAACAGTTACAATCTCCAATTATCTTTAATTATTTTTCTAACCTAAAATTTTTTTTAAACAACATCCCACTAAATCACTTCTTTTTACCAACAGGTATGGTTTCAGAACCGAAGAATGAAAGACAAGAGACAACGTATCGCCGTCGCCTGGCCATACGCAGCTGTCTACAGCGACCCAGCCTTCGCAGCATCAATCCTGCAAGCAGCGGCTTCATCAGTAGGCCTACCTTACGGATACCCCTCGCCGGCCCTAATGCCCCCATTCCACAACCCCCAGCTCCTACCCGCTGGCTACCCCTACCCCTACCCTACCTACCCCCGGTACCCCTACATCCCTCCTACACCCCCTTCTCCCGTAAACGCTGAAGCGACGTCGCTAAGGCCCGCGTATTCGAACTTCAACTTGAATGTTGATAAATAATTTGGGGTCTTAATTTTCCCGACGGGTTTTTGTGTTTATAAGCTTGCCAAATGGGTTGGTATTATTATGCAATTATTGGGGGTAGTATTGTGTGTAATTTCGGGTCTATAAGAGCAGTGGTGTTTAACCCCGAAAAATGTACCAAATTGTAGCTTGGGAGAGAAAAAAATTATTACGGTGTATGTTTGGGGGTCAATAAAACATATCGGAGTTTGACCCCCAAACAATACCAATTTGTAACACATTTAATAGAAAAGGAATGATTGTAAATATTTTTTTAATAGTTAATTTATTGAATGCTGGTCATACCTGTGATTGAACGAATGAATGAATGAACGGAAGTGAATGGATATGTTATTTTAATTATAAAGAGACGTAAAAATGTATTGTACAGTAAATTGTAAGTTTTGGTGATTATTCATTCCATGCTCCAAATTAGTAAATTTGTCTATGGTAAGGTTAATTTTAGAATAATCGAATTTTCTTTTTCTAATACACAATTGCCGAACATTTTGGTTTCTATTTACTGTGTAATATTTTTTTTATAAAAACTGTTTTCCACATTTTGCCGTTTAACTTTTGTTTTATTTTTAAAGTTTATTAGATTTTCTTTTCTGATACAAACATATATATAGCCAAAGTATGTTAAAATGTAGAAAAAATAGTGCAATACCGCGGATATAATGTCATCTAGTATGAGAATGCCATTTTCATATTTGACATTTAAGGTTTTGTACAGACTTGCGACTATTTGCATGATAAATATTATAATCAAAATGTTCGGATGATAGCGTCATTTTAAAACCCAGTGACACAGCGAACCTAGTTAAAAGCTAAAAATAACCTTTTCGCGCGATTCTTAGTCGCAAGTCTGCACCTAACCTTTGATTGTAAATGTTGTGTAAAATATTAATGTTTCAATAATTAAGTGTTAGTGTTCATAGTAAAATAGACAATTATTGTTTAATTCATTAATTTACTTAAAATAAATATCTTAGATCGTAAGAAACATTGTAAAAACTACATTTTAAAATACAAAAGAAAAGAATAAATAAGAAAGTTATTATATACATTTACTTTGTTGTTTTATTCAGAATATCTTGTGTAGAAGAAACTTTGCACCCCAGTAAAGATGGGCCTAAAGTACTCGTCTAATATTGATTGCGTCCTCTACATTTCCCCGCCACCAAATATCATTTTTAGGGTTCCGTACCCAAAGGGTAAAAATGGGACCCTATTACTAAGACTTCACTGTCCGTAGACTACTCGCTAGACAGTTGAAATTGTCACAGATGATGTATTTCTGTTGCCACTATAAAAACAGAATAAAATAAATATTTAAGTGGGGTAATTTCATACAACAAACGTGATTTTTTTTCGCGATAATGGTACGGAACCATTAGTGCGCGAGTCCGACTCGCACTTGGCCGGTCTTTTGACCTTCAAGGTGGTGGTGAAATTCGGTATGTAAAGTATTTTCAGGTATTTTTTTTTACATTTTTGATTTATAGATTTAGTTGTTTAATTTCAATATTTCGTTTTTCCAAGCTGTAGTTATATTGTTTAAGTTTTTTTCGAGCTGACGTCATAAAGTAGTCTGAATGACATAGGATTTGACGTTGACATTGACACGTACTTACAAAACAACGACCCACTTGCACGAAAGACAACTCGGTGTTGGTTGATAGCGCGAGGTTAAATTGACAATACTGTATGACGAACTGTCAATTTAACCTCGTGTTGGCGACTAGCTCTGGGTTGGGTTTTTCGTGCAAGTGGGCCTTAATTATTTCATTACAAGAGGCACTGAAAGTTTCCTATAAAGGATACTTTAAGACGTCATTTAGAGGACAAATAAAAGTCAAGTGATTTTAAGTATTTTTGTGAAAATAAATACGATCTTAAAATTTAAAGATCTAAAAATAGAAAAATAATGCTTACAAACAATGATATTCTAGTAAACAAATACGTTATACACTCACAAAACAACCGAAAAAGGTGTTGCGCACAGTAGCGGCGGCACACATCACATCACACATCATCAGCCTATTAATGTTCCCACTGCTGGGACACAGGCCTCCTCTCTGTGAGAGGGGATGGGCCGTAATCCACCACGCGGGCCCAGTGCGGGTTGGTGGATGTCACACATACACACTTTTAATTCATCTGACATTTCACTACAAGTCAAAAGGGATGGCTTGATAAAACCAACAAAAAAACCGGCCAAGTGCGAGTCGGACTCACGCACGAAGAGTTCCGTACCATTATTGCTGCAAACGGCAAAAAAATCACGTTTGTTGTATGGGAGCCCCATTTAAATATTTATTTTATTCAGGTTTTAGTATTTGTTGTTATAGCGGCAATAGAAATACATCATCTGTGAAAATTTCAACTGTCTAGCTATCACGGTTCATGAGATACAGCCTGGTGATAGACGACAGACAGACAAACAGATAGACAGACAGACAGACGGATCGCGGAGTCTTAGTAATAGGGTCCCGTTTTTACCCTTTGGGTACGGAACCCTAAAAAGAGACAGGTAGTGTTTGTCACATGCGTGTGAATGAAAACAAACATTATTCTGCCCACCAATGTTTTTTTTTTCTAACCTCCATCATCATATCAGATTATTAGGAAAAAAAAAATGTATATTGAGGTGTATTGCGTACTTACATAATATATCGTATGAGATCCCTTCTGTTTTATGTACTTAGGAATCATATTTGGTACACTTTCTAAATACACACGATGGCATTTTTTTAATTTTGTTTTTGTTTTAAGAAAGCGTATCGCCCTTCGCCATGCGTGACATAGACTAAAGACTATACGTCCCAATTAGGACGTATTCGAGTCTTCACAATGCGGGCGCTCATAACATATCTGTTTACTAGAATATCATTGCTTACAAACTAAAAATCTCGAAATGGTTTTGGAATCGGCATGGGTTAATTTGTACTTTACATACCGAATTGCACACAGTGAGATCTTACAAATCATTTGGTACTTAACTTTGGCAATAGATTTAAAATGTAATTTACATATATAAACTCACGCCTTTTTCCATGGGGGTAGCCAGAATCAACAGAACGCCACCCGCTACAATCCTTTCATACTTATTTTGCTTCACTCACGTTTACGTTTTACGTACACGTTTCCGGCCTACTAAAAAAACGTTGGCCCACACTAGGAATTTCTTCCTGTATCGTGGGTGCGTTTACAAACATATAATCTCACATACATTCCGTGCGGGAATCGAACCCGCGACACGCAGCGCAGCAGTCAATCGCTCAACCACTGCGCCAGCCACAGCGCCAACCGTGCGCCCAGTGGCGAGTAACCACTGGCGAGTAAGGTCCTTAAATATAGCTGTCAAATTTTGTTATTATTATAGTTTGAATTAAAATAATTTCTAATGCCGTAGAAGTGCCATTACATATAACATCAACTTTGCCGCAGTTTTGCACAGCCTACTTTTTTTTCGAAAATAAGTAGGATACAATTTTCCGACACATAAAAATCTATTAAAACAGTTGCCTTACTTATCTTAATCTACCACATTTGGAAAATATCACAACAGTAAAAAACATAGTTTAATAAACTCGCACCAAAAAGAGATTTGACATTTTAAATACCTCACACTACACCAGCGCCCCTGGCGGCAAATTTAAGCCCTCATTGTTAACATTCCATTCATTCTCAATTTGAATGACTCTTTTCAAGTATATTTGGCCAGTACGAATAAAATAAAGTTAACAAAGCCTATGCACCCTCGTTAAAATATTATGCTACTTATCGCTGAACAAGAAAAAAATACAAATTAAAAAACCCCCAATTTTAATTTTTATTTCATGCTTTTTAAACTACATATAATATACCTAGTAGCAAGTAGACAATCTATCGAAACACGTAATAATGACACGATATCTTGCGAAAAAATCCAAATTCAAAGAGTAAAATGCGAATAACTTTTGAACGGCTGAACCGATTTTATTCAAACATAGCTAAGAACACTCTCGAAAAAGTCAGCTTTAAAAAAATTTAACTAAATCAAAATCGTTTCATCCGTTTAGGCGCTATGATGACACAGACAGACACACAGATTCAGCAACAAACGTCATACTTATAAAACCTCTCTTTTTCCGTCGGGGGCTAAAAATACTCTTCCGTACTTCAGCCTTGCATCCTACCTACTTACTTACACACACCTCCAATCAATACAGCTACATACAACACAACACAACACAACACAGGTAAGCCATACATCACTCACATTAACGGCGTCGATACGTGCCACCGTTTAATTAACACGCACACATACACACGGTGGAGTTGTGTCGTCCACGATACAGAGATGGATTCAGGACTAAACAATAATACCCATATTCCAAGACCTTTTACAGAAAACTTCCTCCATTAGTCTTCATGACAACTGGAAAACCCTTGACTAAAGTCAATAAATAATAATAAGACTGCCAATTTGATTAAAAGAGCCTGAGTCGAGATTAAAATGAATGGGGAAAAATACTTAGAATATATTTTCCATTAATGTTACAACGATCAGGTTATATCTAAAAACCAGCCAAGTGCGAGTCGGACTCGCGCACGAAGGGTTCCGTACCATTATCGCAAAAAACGGCAAAAAATTAGGTTTGTTGTATGGGAGCATTGGAAATGTTTGAAAACATATAAAAGAAGAAAGTGACTGACTGACTGACTGACTCACTTACTGACCATCAACGCACAGCCCAAACGGCTGAAGCTTCAATCATGAAACTTGGCACGTAGGTTCCTTTAGTAGTGTAGGTGAGCACTGCGAAAGAATTTTTGGAAATTCCACCCCTAAGGGCGTGAAATAGGGGATGAAAGTTTGTATGAAAATCCGTCAGTTTTAAAGTCAGGATCTTCATATTTTGAGTTTAGGCTGAAGATTAAAAAATAATTTACACGTGTCTCAGCGATTTTTAAGATTTCACCTCCATGAGGGTGAAAAGGGGGATGAAGTCATGGGAATATTGAAATCGTCTAGAGACTTGAAATTTTGAACATACTCTATACTTTGCAGGCATCCACTAAGAAAGAATTTTTGTGAAGTCCACCCCTCATCATCATCATATCAGCCGAAAGACGTCCACTGCTGGACATAGGCCTCCCCCAAGCGTCGCCACATTGACCGGTCCCGTGCGTCTCGCAACCAGCGGATCCCCGCAACCTTCACCAGGTCATCGGTCCACCTAGTGGGAGGCCTTCCAACGCAACGTCTTCCGGTTCGCGGTCGCCACTCCAGAACCTTTCTGCCCCATCGGCCATCCGTTCTGCGAGCAATGTGCTCTGCCCACTGCCACTTGAGTTTGGCAATTCTTCGGGCTATGTCGGTAACCTTGGTTCTCTTGCGGATCTCTACATTTCTGATTCGATCACGCAAGGAAACTCCGAGCATAGCCCTCTCCATTGCCCTTTGAGTGACTGTAAGCTTTCTGATGAGGCCCATTGTAAGCGACCACGTCTTAGAGCCATATGTCATCACTGGCAACACACACTGGTCAAAGACTTTCGTCTTGAGACACTGTGGTAAGTTGGACGAGAAGATACCGCGCAACTTCCCGAACGCTGCCCAGCCGAGTCGGATTCGACGGTTGACCTCTTTCTCGAAGTTGGCCCTACCCAATTAGATCGTTTGTCCAAGGTAGACATAGTCGCCCACAACTTCGAGTGTAGAGTCTCCGACCTTGATAGGAGTGGGTGTAACATGGGCATTCAACATCACCTTGGTTTTGTCCATGCTCATCCTAAGACCCACTCTTTCGGAAGCTCTACAGAGATCATCGAGCATTGTACTGAGGTCCTCCATGGTCTCAGCCATAACCACTATATCGTCGGCAAACCGAAGGTGAGTGATGTACTCGCCATTGACGTTGATGCCTAGCCCTCTCCAGTCCAGAACCTTGAAGACATCCTCCAGTGCAGCAGTAAACAGTTTCGGAGATATGACGTCTCCTTGTCTCACACCTCGCTGCAGAAGGACTGGTTCCGAAGTCTGATCCTGAAGTCGAACTGACATGGTGGCGTTTTTGTATAAACACTTCAACACTTCGATGTACCGGTAGTCAATTTGGCACCGTTGGAGAGACTGCAATACAGCCCAAGTCTCGATCGAATCGAAGGCTTTCTCCTAGTCCACAAACGCTAAGCAGAGAGGCAGGTTGTACTCTTCGGTCTTCTGTATAACCTGGCGCAGCGTATGTATGTGGTCTACGGTGCTGAAGCCCTTACGGAATCCGGCTTGTTCGGGAGGCTGGAAATCGTCAAACCTGCGCGCGAGACAATTCGTGATGACTCTTGAAAACAGCTTGTAGACATGGCTAAGAAGTATGATGGGCCTATAGTTCTTCAGCCGGGCATTGTCGCCCTTCTTGAAGAAGAGTACCACCACACCCCTGCACCATGCCTGTGGCGTTTTGCCCTCGAATATGACGGAATCAAACAGCTTCTGAAGGGTCTTAAGAACCGGTTTTCCACCCGCCTTCAGGAGTTCAGCCGTGATTCCGTCGTCACCCGGTGCCTTGTTGTTCTTAAGCTGTTTCAGAGCCATCCTAATCTCATACAGGCTGACGTCCGGAATGTCTTCGGTATAGTGTCGGGTCAATCTAGCTCTAGGGTCATTCGCTAGATTCGCGACGGGTTTACTGGTTGACGTGTACAGCTGCCCATAGAATCTCTCGATCTCCCTCAGAAGCTCTGGTTTGGTGGAAACGATCCTGCCATCATCGGTCTTCAGTTTCGTGAGCTGGCTCTGCCCAATAGACAGATCTCTTGCAAAGACCTTGGAGCCCTTATTCCGCTCAATCGCCTCTTCAATACGCTCAGTATTAAAGCGGCGGAGGTCGCTTTTCAAGGATTTTGAGATCCGTCTATTTAGCTGCCGGTATTTCAACGCATCGTCTGAAGACTGCAGGATCATCTCACGCCTCTCCTTCATTAGCTTGAGAGTAGGATCAGAGAGCTTTTTGTTCCTATTTGTACGGCGGGTCTTGAAAAACTTAGACCCGACCGTATGGACAGCTTCCACGAACCCGTCATTGTATTCGTCCACTGAGCTCCCTAGGCACTCGAAACGATTCTGGAGTTCGAGCTGAAAGCTCTCGGGGTTTTGGACCTGGATCTGTGCTGGACGGAGCGTGGACTTCATCAGTCGAGACCTTTCAAGCTTGACATGAATGTCCAATGTGCCTCTTACCATGCGGTGATCGCTCCCGGTTTTCACCGAATTGATCACAGAGACATCATTGAACATTTGCTTCTTGGTTGACATGATGAAGTCGATCTCGTTTTTAGTTGCACCATCGGGGCTTTGCCAGGTCCACTTCCTGTGCTCACGCTTTTTGAAGAAGGAGTTCATCATGTAGAGGCCCTCCTTCTCCATAAAACTGGCCAGTAGGTGACCCCGGTGGTTCCGACGTCCAACTCCAAATTGCCCCACTTGCAGCTCATCCTCGTCTCGTTTGCCCAGTTTCGCGTTGAAGTCCCCCATGACAACGGTGAAGTGAGTTTTGAAACCATGCATGGCTGTAGAGATATCCTCATACATGGCCTCTACCTCGTCGTCGGAGTGTGCCGAGGTTGGGGCGTAGACCTGTATGACCTGCAGCGAATATCTTGCGGATATTCTGAGTATAAGGTACGCCACCCTGGTCGACACACTCTCGATCTTCACCACGTTGTTCACAAGGGACTTGTGGACGATAAACCCGACACCACCTTGGGACTGCCGGTCACCCTCTCGGAAATAGAGCAGGTTACCGGATTTGAGGATTATCGAGTCCTCTCCCTCTCTTCGGACTTCAGATAACCCTATAATACTCCATCGTAACCTGCTCAATTCCGCCTCGAGTTCGGTTATCTTCTCGTCGGTCCGGAGTGTTCGCGTGTTATAAGTTGCCAGGTCCAGTCGTCGGTGTTTATTGGGGTAGCCGGGTCCACTCCGGGGATTCTTCGCACCCCTTGCCACGCCATCGCCTCGACCGCTACCGTAGCCGAGGGTAGACGGGCTGCCGGGCACTCGGGGCCGTTTTTTGTGTGTGCTATTCATTTGGTTTGGGGGGGTTTGCCATAATCGCCACGCTTGGCAGGCGGGTTGGCGATCGCAGTTAGTTGTTAAAGTGCACAGAGAACGCTGCTGCCCATTCTCTGGTGTGTCCCTTAGTCGCCTCTTACGACACCCACGGGAAGATATGGGATGGTGAAATTCTTTACGTCCGTCACCACACGGAATTCCACCCCTAAGGGGGTGAAATAGGGGATGCAAGTTTGTATGAAAGTCGGCCAGTTTTGAAGTTAGGATCTTCATATTTTGGGTATAGGCTGAAGATTAAAAAAATATTTACACGTGTCTCAGCGATTTTGAAGATTTCACCCACATGAGGGTGAAAAGGGGGATGAAGTCATGGGAATATTGAAATCGTCTAGAGACTTGAAATTTTGCACATAGATACTTTATACTGTGCAGGCATCCACTAAGATTTTTTTTTTGTGAATTCCACCCCTAAAGGGGTGAAATAGGGGATGCAAGTTTGTATGAAAGTCGGCCAGTTTTGAAGTTAGGATCTTCGAATATTGGGCTCAAGATTAAAATCTAACGCAAATTAAGGTTTTTTGGGAATTCCGTCCTTGCGGGGGCGGATCACGGGGTATGAAATATTGTGTACAAAAGTCACAATATTTCATCCCCCGTGATACATTAAAAAATACTTTCAATACTTTAAAGTCAGTTGGTAGGCTTATTTTTAGGAATTATATAATGTACATAAATCAATAGTAAATATATATATTTATCAAACCTTTTAACCTAGCCGTTACTAAGGAGTATGCTTTAGAAAGTTACCGTTTTACGGCACTAAAGCGTATGTAGTTCCTTAAGCTTGGCCGGTAACAGGCACGCGTCTTGTACCCCTACTGCCAGTGGGAAGTAGGCACGTGTTCCTCTCAATCCGGCCCTGTCCTTCCGTCCCTCTGTCGTGGTACCGGGTGTCTTATTAGGTAACGTAGTGCACCGAGATGGGTGGCTCGTTATTGAACGGTATATAAAGGTTAGCTGCCATAGTGAAACGGTGGTGAAGCTTATTGAAGACGTATTATAGGTATAGTATTCCGATATAGTTAGGTGTAAAGAAGAATGGTTTGCTAAATTATGTACTAAAGCGCTATCTAGTTGATTGTTTAGGCTCCGTGGAAACGACAAACAGTTTATAAGATTTTTCATACTATTTGTATGGACTCGCTGCACACACGTAGCAAGTGACGGTCACTCACGACTTACCTTCTTACTAATAAATGCGGAATAAAGTTATACCAGGTATAACAAAGGAATAACCATACATTTTCATAGGTTTATACTTGGTATAACTTTATTCCCCGTTTATTAGTAAGAGGGGTAAGTGTCAACCATTTGCAGCTCACATTCGCACTCACAGCAGGAGAGTATCAAATTGTAGCGGCCACCGACCACCTTCTTTTGCGCGGTACAAAAGGACGTGGAGCGCCACAGCCACTGGTACCGTGGCAGTGATCGATGTCTCGTTTGCGCGGAGCCTTAAATGTGAGGCATTATTACAATACCATTATCAGCCCATAAATGATTACTCAGTTGTTAACATCATCATCATCATCATCATATCACCCGAAAGACGTCCACTGCTGGACATAGGCCTCCCCCAAGCATCGCTACATTGACCGGTCCCGTGCGTCTCGTAACCAGTGGATCCCCGCCATTTTCACCAGGTCATCGGTCCACCTGGTGGGAGGCCTTCCAACGCAACGTCTTCCGGTTCGCGATCACCACTCCAGAACCATTTCTGCCCCATCAGCCATCCGTTCTGCGAGCAATGTGCCCTGCCCACTGCCGCTTAAGTTTGGCAATTCTTCGGGCTATGTCGGTAAACCTGGTTTTCTCGCGGATCTCTACATTTCTGATTCGATCACGCAAGGGAACGCCGAGCATAGCCCTCTCCATTGCCCTTTGAGTGACTGTAAGCTTTCTGATGAGGCCCATTGTAAGCGACCACGTCTCAGAGCCATATGATATAATATGTCAGTTGTTATAAATCATCAAATAATTCTTCTTCTTCTTTTTTTTTTACTTAGTCGTAACAGTAGTGACTGAGCTGAGAAATTCAGATAAGCAGTCACTTTACACGGCCACTTTAGCGCCACCGGTACATAGTGGACATTCCACCCATACGTACAAAGCGTTTTGCGAATACTTTCATTGTACGCACAGCTAAGGAGTGGAATTCCCTGCCGGCGTCTTTGTTTCCTGATAGCTACAACCTTGGGGTCTTTAAGTCAAGAGTGAATACGTTTCTTCTAGGCAAGCGTGCTTCACCGTCGACCACATCAGGCGAGATCGTTGACCACGATCCTATAGATAAATAAAAAAAAAAAAAACTTTATGTAAAATACTCAATGGTATTCAGCTGTATCTGAGTGGACTGAATGCGTAAAGCGCCTAATACAGTTGGATAACGGCAGGTAGAAGGATGAAATGGTACTTACCATCATGTTACCGCTACTTTGACAATATCACTATCACAATACCTACTCGTTTTTTTAACCGACATTCCAGAAAGGAGAAGGTTATCAATTCGACTGTATTTTTTTTATGTGTTACCTCAGAACTTGTTACTGGGTGAACCGATGTTGACGATTCTTTTTTTATTTGAAAGCTGGTGCTTGTGATGTAATCCCATTTAATTTTCATCAAATCTGATGAAGAACTTCGGAGATATACATCAGATCTCTTCAATAAATGACGGCAAATCACTCGGGATAGCTGCAATCGCATTTCTGTTTATTGTTTACACCATTTCATAACATAACATCACACTGGTACGCTCTAAAGGGGTACACAGGTGTAAACAGTTCACCTTGGTATACTCTTATTCCACCGGTTTTGTTTAAGTTTCATGTTATTGGGTTAATCTGTTCTGGCTTGACTTTGGGCATTATTGGTACCTAGCCTATAGAACTGGTCCATTATGTACCACAACTAAAAAGGTTTTTTTTTTACAAAAGAAAACCTTTTGTTTTAAAAGTCGGTATCAGAATACGAAGAAACGAAAAGAAGAACACTGACTTTCGCAATTTAAGTTATTTTTCACTTTGTAGCGTTTTTATTTGGAAGTCGGTATATTACGTAGCTTTTGCAGGAACAAAACGATAGCGATCAAACGCTGTTAGCTCGTGGACGAAGAGATGAGTGGACTGTATAAAAAGGCGGTTGGTTTTGAAGCCGTTATATTTAAATTACATTAAACTGTCCCGGACAAACAATCAGGTTTTAGGAAGAGGTATCGACTGGTGCGGTGGAGTCCGTGGTAGCGAGTGACCGCCGAGCCGCGCCGCGTCGCCGCCGCGCTGCGCACTCACACACCGTCGCCGTGTGGGTCACGCAGATGTGTGTGCAGCGTAGACAGCGCGCTCCGGCCGCCTCAAGTGTTGGGTTGAATTCCCAACAAACGCTTTATGTCATAAAAGTCAGAATTATCTGCAGTGTAGGTATGGTAGATCCTAAACAATCGTTTGCTAATCGCTCACTGTTTGTCAAATGCACTTATTTAAAAAAAAAACCGCCAACAACTTTAAAACTTTTGTATTGAAGAGCAATTATTGCGCAAAAATCGCTATCGTTTTGCTCTTGCAAGATACGTAATAAGCCTACCGTTGTATTTTTTAATTATACAGAACATCATACTTCACACTTGTATTATAAAGGCGAAAGTCTGTGAGTGTGTATGTTTGTTACTTCTTCACGCTCAAACAGCTGGACGGATCTAGATGAAATTTGGCACAGAGATAGATTATAGTCTGGCATAACACAGAGGGTAGTACAGTACTTTTATAAAGGGAATTTGTTCCCTTGGGATAATTTTCAACATTCACGCTGGCGATGCCGCTGACAGCAGCTAGTTCAGGGGGGTGACCACAAGCTCTTAGAGTAAGGTTATTTTGAGTGTGTGTAAGGGACAGATGTATATGACTTGTATACATCTGTCACTTACGCAATCTCAAAATAACCTTACTCTAAGAGCTTATGGTCACCCCCCAGTTCATAATTATGGCAATTCCACAGGCTGTCTACGCATTCGTAGCTCGATCGTAGAGCGCGCTACGGCGTAGCACAGCGCGTAGCACATCGTTAATGTGGACCTACGCATTACGCGTAGATTTCATCTAACTTTCTAAGGGCCAGTAGTTTCATTCCTATTGCCGCTATAACAACAAATACTAAAAACAGAATAAAATAATTTATTTAAATCGGGCTCCCATACAACAAACGTGATTTTTTTTGCCGTTTTTTGCGATAATGGTACGGAACCTTTCGTGCGCGAGTCCGACTCGAACTTGGCCGGTTTTTAACGCCTAGTTAGGAGTATTTTTTTTGAGCTGAAATTAAAAAGACTGATTATTAATGTATTATTTTATTTTATTAAACGTGCTTTCTCTTAACACATGTTTCTTCAGCCTCCGCCTCCTATTCGGATTCCGGTTCTAATTTCCATAAACCAAATGTAAAACCTCCGATTTCGATATCTGTTCCGATATCATAACTTCCGTAATATTACTATTCTACACACATAACTTCACGTTTGTGTAAATTTCAACCTAAAATTTCGCATGTTATATTCTACAAAATTCCCCCCCTAGCCAAGTTAAGTACAAACTTTTCGTATCGAATCTCTTTTTACCCGACTGCCGAAGGAGGGTAATGTGTTTATTACAATCATTAACGCTTTCTATTTATATGGTCTGACCACGTGACTTAACGTTCAGATGTGTCATTCCCATACATGCTTTTATTTAACTTGCAATGTTTATAATTCAAATAATATATACAATTTAATATTTCTTATCTTATCAATAATAACAAAACAAACTTACATACAAAGGGGAGAGGAAAAAGGTCTCATTGCGCATCAAAAAATTCGTCCACGTCGATGTCAATGGGGAATGGCAATGCTGATTCTCTGGCTGAAGAAAAGGCCAGCCCTCTGGTCACGCAAAGAGTCGACTAACCGTTTACTTATGTCTCGAAACACTCGAAGAGCACTCGGACCCCATGGACCTAATGTCTCAACCCCAAACGGCTCAAACATATAACTGCCAATAAGGTTATTATATTTGCGCCGTTTGAGGTTTTCTGCACCAACAGCAGCTGCCCCAGCACAGCCCGCCGTGCTTAGAAGATGGGACGTCGCAAGGAAATCGACACATGTTGCATCCCACACCAAAGGCCTACCCACCTTCCAAGGCATTATGGTCATTCCCATACATTGATTCGTGTTCTACTAGCGTTATCGATTGTAGATTGTGAACTTGGCTAAAGGTGCAGATACCCAAACTGTAAACTTCAAAAATGGTCTTTGGTGGAAGGCAAAAATTTAAAGAGTTCTGACTTACTTTTTTAAACGGTCCGGTTCATCTTTACTTTTAGTAACACTAAGCCACAACCGGGAATTGAAACCAGGACCTTCTTGCTCATCAGCAGCGCTTCCGATCACTACACCAGAGGTAATCGAAACAGAAATAGAATTCGTTAATGAGCAAGCTACAAAGTAAAATCCAAAGGATTTGAAAAGTTAGTGGATGTTTACTATTTCTTCTTCATCAACCTCGCCACTGACCGATGACCGATGACCTGGTTAAGGTTGCGGGAAGGCGCTGGATGCGAGACGCACGGGATCGGTCAATGTGGCGACGCCTGGGGGAGGCCTATGTCCAGCAGTGGACGTCTTTCGGCTGAAATGATGATGATGAACCTCGCCACTTCCCATTACTCGGGTTCCGCTTTCCTGGTCATGAGAGTCCACTTGTTCCGTTGATAAGCACCGTCAGTATACACACTCTTAATGTCCTTCTGGAAATCTGGACACTAGTCATCCTAGTTTTGTCAGCGGTCTACCTCTCCCACTCTTTTGTGCCGTTTTTCACGATATGTTCATCGGCAGCCTTATTGCGTAATGCCGAATTGGCAAGGCAAAGGACAAAGAAAAAAAAAATGTGTGTGTGTACCAGAGTACACAGGTAAGAAGTGAAACTTCTTTACGACATATCATTTTTCTACTATTTGCAACTTCACGAAAATGGGGTAGATAAGGCTTAAGCCTTAAGAAAAACAATTTTTTCCGTATTAAATTAAAGCTATTTTATTATTATAGACATGCATACAATTAATGAGTAATTTATTTTATCATTGTTCTTATTATAATATCATCGCTATTGTTGTATTTCATCAATAATGATAGCATCATTATTACTATTGTTGTAAAAAAAAAAATATAAATAAAAAAAAACAAAAAAAAAATATATATATATATATAAATATTAAAATCATGCTCATACGTGTTGAATTTATAAAACGAAATATATAATCACTCTCACTTTTCTTGTAAATTCACTTAAATTTGAATAAGTCTTTTTACTAAACTTTGATAAAAAAGCAACATGGCGCGTAACCGAAAAACGTGACGATAGAGTCCGTCCAAAGAAAAAAGTCCCGCGGAAATACATGGAACTAACAAGATTTGTTAGAGGACAGCGTACAGTCGCATAGAAACTAGCGCCGCGTCTACGGGACTTCTTTCGTTGGACGGACTCTACGTACAAAATTTCTCCCATACGTCGATAAAGAAGTTTCACTTCAAAAATTGACAAAACACACAGACGGAAAACCTCAACGCGTCTTTCATCTCGCATGTGATTGGTCGATTTTTCATACTCTTTGCCCTTTGCCTTGTCGAATTCATTACGCAATAAGGCTGCGGGTCTTCGCACTACATGCCCGTACCATCTAAGCCTAGATTTGGTAAGTTTTTCGGCGATGAGAGCAACCTTGAAACTACCCCGTACATACTCGTAAGATAGTGGATGTTTACAGGCTGAATAATAATAAAAAGAAGATTTTTCTGTTATCAACAAAGAAAATCAAACATAAGAGAAAACGACACAAACTATATAAAACTAACGTTATAGCTATAAGAACTCTCTGCAATAATAGCTCGCTAACAAATATGGCGGAGTACGTCTGGGCACTGATAACAGTAATAAATGATATACGTAGCGCTGAGTTATAGGAGAAGCAGGGTAGGGTGACTCTGGACTATGATTCACTTGGGGATTTCTTTGACGCAATAGTATTAGAAAAGCGAATTTTGATACACGTCAACGACTAATTTCTCGACTGCCCCAGACAAAGAAAATAGTTTTAACTAAAAGCAGAGGCGCCGATTTAGGGGTTTCGTACCCAAAGTGTAAAAACGGGACCTTATTACTAAGACTCCGCGGTCTCATTTTTTTTTCGATAATGCTGCGGAACACTTCGTGCGCGAGTCCGAATCGCACTTGGCCGGTTTTTAGAAAAGCTCGTGGGTGCTCAGCTTTTGCCTATTTGATTACTCGTTTAAAAATAACTGGAAAGTGCGCCCTATTATTATCAAAACAAATTAAAACTCTTCGCTATGGTTTAAAAAAAAAATGCGTGAGTGAGCGCAGTAAACTCGAAAAACCGGCCAAGTGCGCGGACTCGCGCACGAAGGGTTCCGTACCATTGTCACAAAAAACGGCAAAAATATCACGTTTGTTCTATTGGAGCCCCACTTAAATATATATTTTATTCTATTTTTAGTATTTTTTGTTATAGCGGTAACAGAAATACATCATCTGTGACAATTTCAACTGCCTAACTATCACGGTTCATGAGATACAGCCTGGTGACAGACGGACAGACAGACAGACAGACAGACGGACCGCGGAGTCTTAGTAATAGGGTTCCGTTTTTACCCTTTGGGTACGGAACCCTAAAAAGAATAGCAGACGGAGTACTAAGAATGAAAGAGCGAGCTAAGCGAGCTCAAGATTTTTTAGCACCCCGCCACAGACCAGTCGTTCTTGGGCGGTAGGGTGGAAGAGCATATCGTATTTATAGTGCTTGTCAGTACGGTAGGCTGGTAGAAGCAGCTTGCGCCGCCCGTCATAGCCTTCCGCCCCTGGCCATGGCCCTACGGGTAAATACACCACTGCTTATCAATCAATCAATCAATCAAATCATTTATTTGCAATGAATGTAGGTTACATTAAAATACAGGTGGAGTAAATAGGAGAGAGCCATGTACATTCTGCCTAGACATAGGCACGCAAAAATTCATAAAAATTGTTAATTAAGTATCCAAAAAAATAAAATTACAAATTAAAATGTCACGGCATTATTAAAATATATACATTAATTAATATTGAAAAATGTCAAAATAAAATTCCAAATTAAAAAGTCGCAGAATTATTACAATTATACATACATTAATTAATATTGAAAAATGTCAAAATAAAATTACAGTTTAAAAAGTCACAGAATTATTACAATTATACATATATTAATTAATATTGAAAAATGTCAAAATGATGATGTGCATCCAAACCTTTTAAAATTGGAGCAAATGCAGTAATAGATCTCACCAAAAGCTCTACGAAGTAAGTTATGAAAATCATTTGGGCGCACGGTTGGCGCAGCGGTTGAGCGATTGACTGCTGCGCTGCGTGTCGCGGGTTCGATACCCGCACAATATTTGTTCCGCACGGAACAAATATTTGTATGACCTACAGATAGTTGTTCCGGCTCTGGGTACACAACACCCAGAGCCGGAACAACTATCTGTAGGTCATACAAATATGTGAGTTTATATGTTTGTGAACGCACCCACGATACAGGAAGAAATTCCTAGTGTGGGGCAAAGTTTCTAAAAAAAAAAAAGAAAAAAAATATAATGTATAGTATATTATGGGCAAAGGTCAGACCGCACTAGGCGTAACTACGCGACGCGACGCGACAAAATATATTTTATATGAAATTGTATGAGATAAAGTGTCGCGTCGCGTAGTTGCGCTGGCGCGTAGTGCGGTCGGACCTTTATGATTTGTAGATTCTTAATTCAAATCTATGAAGAATGGGATTTTAGAATCTGTTCCCAGTATTGCATGTGTATCATCATCTGCCTAGCCTTTTTCCCAATTATTGTTGGGGTCGGCTTCCAGTCTTACCGGATTCAGCTGAGTACCAGTGTTGTACATGGAGCCACTGCCTATCAGACCTCCACAACCCAGTAACTGGGTAACACGATACCCCTGGGCAAGACTGGTGTAAGATCTCAGGCTTCTGACTGAAAGACTGTCAAAGATCTTCAAATGACAGCCGGGACCAACGGCTTAACGTGCTTTCCGAGGCACGGAGGAAACTCGGTATGTTGAAATGGTCACCCATCCACGGACCGACCTCGTCAAGCGTTGCTTAACCTTGAAGATCGACCCGTGCGGCTGTTATTATTTAGCCACGAGCTCCTCATGTATAGTGACCAGAAAATGTCTCACCTTTCCCAAAAACCATAGCCCCTTTACAAATCCACATAGCCTACCCAGTTATCATCTCAATCTGACTGCTGCGATATTACTGATGCCTATCATCCGCGTATCATTACACGGACTCGATTCACGTCGCTGTGCGCACTTAATATTCATTGCTGTTTGCCTCATCTAGTTGATTATTTTTATTCTTTGTTTTTCTTGTTTATTGGCTGGCTGGATGGAGAGATTGGCGAGTAAATTTTTTATGTTTTTGATAGGAATGCGATAGTAAAAGTTAGTTATCTACGTTAGTCTTAAAGGAGAATGCCCATTTTGTAAGGGAACTTGGGCCCCTTTGAAAAATTGGTTGTATGTTGATGAATGTGGTTGTAAATTGTAGAAAAAACATGTTATATTCATAATTAGAAAACATTTTTTATTTATTTTGCGGGGTTCACGAGATATAAGGATGTTTCTGTTCTTGAAATTAACCCTTATTACAATGCAATAAGGTGCATACAAATGGCCAAGTGATGTAACCTGATCTGTTGTTGTCTGTACATATAAAGTAAAGGACACAGATGAAAAAAAAACACAAAATATAAATTCTATTTTTGGATAATATTGAAATCGCAGACACGATATCTCATAAGGGGCCTGTGTATGGGCAATTCCCTTTGCTGTCTTGTAGTGAAGCTGTGTTCCTGTTTGATGGAAAGTGCCTCATAAAGAATTACAAGGTTACGGGAATCCGCTGGATACGAGACGCACGAGACCGGTTCATGTGGCGAACAAGAATGATGATCGATCGTATCGACAGCATCTCAAAGACAATTTAATTATCTACATTTTGATCTGAGGCTTTTTTTTAAAGTCATAGATTTATAAGGAAACTATAAAAAACTACAAAATTTTCGGTCGCGCGGGTGTGAAACGAGTGCGCGTTTTGTTCCCTCAAGGTCTAAGGCGTTAGTCGTCGTCTTAATGCCTAAGGCCCAGTTTTTTTATCCGTAGGCTGTAGCACATCCGTAGTTAGTCAATCAATGGAATATGCTAACCAATAGCTTAAAATTTTAATAGTTTACAGTTGTAAGTCTAATAAATGGTAAAATTATTAAGTATCCAACTTATTAGATACTTTGTGAGGCTAATAATAACTGATGAATAAACCCGTTTTGGCAAAATTTTAAACATAAATGTTAGCATATTTAACCTTCTACGGATAAAAAACTGGACCTAGACATTTTCTACCAGTCAACCTTTGGGTGATGCAAAGAAAAGTGGTAGGTGCAATAACTATGCTGCTTCTTTGGCTTAATAAAGATAAAGAAAGTGTAAACCTCTCTCATCGAGCCGCACGGGTCGATCTTCAAGGTTAAGCAATGCTTGACGAGGTCGGTCCGTGGATGGGTGACAATTTCAACATACCGAGTTTCCTCCGTGCCTCGGAAAGCACGTTAAGCCGTTGGTCCCGGCTGTCATTTGAAGATCTTTGACAGTCGTTACGGGTAGTCAAAAGCCTGAAATCTGACACCAGTCTTGCCAAGGGGTATCGTGTTACCCAGTTACTGGGTTGTGGAGGTCTGATAGGCAGTCGCTCCATGTAAAACACTGGTACTCAACTGAATCCGGTAAGATTGGAAGCCGACCCCAACAATAATTGGGAATAAGGCTAGGCAGATGACTTAGGTTATATGACTGGTATCTATTACAACACTAGCTAACCCGGCAAATTTGGTTTTGCCATAAAAACACCAAACATTCATCTACCCTACCTACCATACTTACCCTAACCTACCTAACCTATCTACCTACCCTACCCTACCTTACCCTACCTACCCTACAAGACCTACCCTACCCTACCTACATACCTACTCTACCTATGTAGTTAAGATACCAATGATTATATATTTTTTTCTTATTGTTTTTTCATAAGAACCTTCTCCTAACAATAACAAACACAACAAAAAAAGCGAAATCGATTCAGCCGTTCTCGAGATTTGCACTTAGCAACACATTTAGCGATCATTTTTATATTATAGATAAATTAAAACAAATCCGATCATCTATGGTCACGCAAACCAGCATGGCCCACTGTTTAAACGGGTCATAAAACTGTAAAGCACACTGGCCCGCAATAATGGCGCTCAGCAGCAACTAATGAAATATAAACTTCATGCAGCTCTATTATTTAGCGCCTGATGGAGATACCGAGTGAGGAATTGCCTCGGAACCGACGTCCGCCATTATGGACGGCTGTAGGGTTAGGAGTGCGTAGACGCGGGATTAGGTTTTGCTGTATACACAAATGTTATCGAAAAATATTTTAGCTACACTCACAACGTAATGTTCCAAATATGAATACAAAAAATATTATATAAACACGTACTTTATATTCGTGGATAGAAAAATTTAAAGAAAACCATTACAGTGCAACATTTTCCTTCGATTTTCAAACAACCGCATCATAAAATAACTTTTTAATTTTTATAGCACACTTACTTTTAATTTATTGGCGCTTATGAACTCATTGACTTAATGTAGAAAAGTAGTGTCATTGTCTACAGAAGCGCGCGCTGCGCACTCATGCGCAATGAGGATCTAAATTGCCCGCAATACCACATATTTTTTTCCGTTTGCACTTTTGTTTTATTTCAACTGTATGAGTGAAGATGAAATAGTGTATGCAACGGCATATAATTAGGTATACACTCGCGTATTATTATTATCACATTCAGCTTCGCCTCATGTGATAAACCCACGCTCGTGTTTTAATAAGCCCTATTATATGACCATTGCATAAACTACTTTAATAGCTGTCAAAAAAGTAAAAACCATAATTGATTACTTAAATAAAGAACAAGAGCACTAGAAAAAATTATTAAATACTACCTGGATTTTATTAACTGTATAGCTCTACGAATAAAAACACCAACAGCTAAAACAAATAACCATTCTAAATTTAAAACAAAACCGCCAATTTAGTCACGCCGACAATAAACATGTCTTTACAAATAGTAGCGTCCAACCTATTATTAGAAATAAGTTTTGTCACCAGCTCTGCGGGGGTCTTCAAGCTCAGCGTTCGATCAGTGCCCGGTAGCTGGGAATTAGTCTCGGTTCGCTATTGTGTGAAGAAAGTGTGATTGTTAATATTATGTTGTTTCATGTTTCGAAGGAAATGGTAATTGCCATTTGTGACGTCACTTCTATGTAAAGTGTACTAAGGAGGAAATTTGAACGCACTGTATCGTTTTCTTATTTCAATATGTGTTCAATATTTTTTATTAATCTTCTGACGGACAATAATTACTTTTTAGGGTTCCATACCCAAAGGGTAAAAACGGGACCCTATTACTAAGACTCCGCGGTCCGTCTATCTGTCCGTCTGTCACCAGGCGTGTGCGAGTCTTATCATCGATTTTCATCATCAACTTTGCGGTGGTCTTTACTCAGTATTGCTCAGCTTTCGATCAGTACCCAGTAGCTAGGATAGTAAATTAGTCTCGGTTCTGTATTGTGTGATATAGGGTTACTTCCAACTTCTTTTAAAAGAAACAGAGTATTTTCTGATTTTGGATAGGATGAATGAAGAGTACAAAGTTTTTATAGGTATTAAAAGAGTATACTAATTTTAAACAGAACGTTCTGTATAAAATATGCAGTTTTCGTTGATTTGAAAATAATTGCACGATTGCTAGACGTCAACTTAAATGTACCACTGTGTTTCGCTTCCAATCTCTGAATCAAGAAAAATAAAAATATGGCAGAAAAGGCAAGTGAAATGATAGGAGTTCAATCAATTCAATTCAAAATCAGAGTCAAATAAATAGAGTAATAAATCATACTCCATTTTGTAGATTATAAAGTAAGCTTGAGCGAAATAAAGTACAGTTTTTTTTATTTTATCCTACACTGTCCAAATCCGTCTAGTGTTTCTCAGGAAAAAGTACTATAAATACTCTATATTAGAGTACGGTTGATGACCCTAGTGTGATAGTAATGAAGTAGCATATCTATCACACAATACATATCTAAAGCATCATAAATAAAACATGGTAAGTACTTAAAGATGGTATAGACGTAGGAAGAGATTTCAATACTTAGTCAGAAACGGGGTACTAAGACTCTACTGTCCGTCTGTCTGTATGCCTGTCGCCAGGCTGTATCTCATAAACCGTGATAGACAGTTGAAATTTTCACAAATGGTGTATTTCTGATGCCGCTATAACAAAAAATACTAAAAACAGAATAAAATAAATATTTGAGTGGGGCTGCCATACAGCTAATGTGATATTTTTTTTCGTTTTATGCGATAATGGTACGGAAGCCTTCGTGCGCGAGTCCGACTCGCACTTGGCCGGTTTTGCGAGCACTTCCTGGCATCCGATTAAGCTGAAACTTGGCGTACTGTTGTAACTTTGGCAACATTTAAATAATATGGAGCTGGTGTGATGATGAGGCTGTAAGGTGGCGATAGCAACTCCTCAACCAGACAAGATAGCACCATCGTGTTTGGGCTCATTGGATGTGTATTTATTCAAGCGATATTACATGTCGTATTTTTAGTCCTTTTAAAGCTTATTTTCAAAGTATTTTTAATTTATAATTTTTAACATAATTGTTATTGCTCAAAATAAAGTTAGTTTATTTTTTAACAGACTAAAAAAGATGTTTTGAAATTTTGTTATTTACCTAATTTGGGGCCTAATTAAAGTAGCGCCGGAAACATATTTCAGCTTTTCTACGTTATTAAGCGACTTAATACTTGCTTATGTAGTTGGTATCAAAATACAATTAAAAAAACATAGAGCTTACTATAAGGCATTACATTAAAACATAATAATAGTCGAAAAAAAAAAAAAAATACTAAAACCCGACTGCTTAAAAACCTAACTAAAATGCTGTTCAGTCGGAGGATACATGTTCGCGAGCTGGCTGATCAAAACCAGATGTATCCTCCGACTGCTCAGCATGATTTTCTTCTTGTTTACATCTTTTTAGTTCGCTTTTTAAGCAGTCGGGTTTTTTGTTTTTTTTAATTAACTTTTTTTATTTATAACTTTTTAGTTATCTTTTTTTAGAATTAGGTTCATTTAAACATATAAGTGTTATATATTTTTGATACGACAGGTATGGAAGAAAAAAAATTTTGTGCCCCACAATATGGCGCCCCAAATCCGCCATTTTTTTATTTTCCAATTTAATGTAGCCAGTGACACTCGCAGGGTTAAGACAAATCGATTGACGTAAGAACTATCAAAATCGGCCAACGCGTTTGGTCTCTAGAACGCCACATAGGAACAAACATACATACATACATAAACTGATAAATACATTACCCTCCTTCGGCAGTCGGGTAATAAACATAAGTACAAAACAGGCAAAGCACAAATTGAAGTTTTTTTTTAAGTGTAAGTTTTTTTTATTATACTGTGGTGACTGTGGATCAATATTGACTAATAACTTTTGTGTTTACCCCCTGTAGAGTTCAACCAGTAGCAGATGATTCGTCTCGCCAACTTTTGTCACCATTTCAACACAAACATTGTTAAAAAAGGTAAGTTTTGTTGTTTGAATTAGGTGTCATGGGGACGGAATGTTAGTCCAGAATTCTGAATGTTAAATATTTACATAATATGACGCAATTTATTACGTTATTATTTAACATTCAGAACGCAAATAAAAAAGCTGAGGTTTTGTTTTATGCAAGTCTTTTTACCCGACTGCCGAAGGAGGGTAATGTGTTTATCAGTCTATGTATGTATGTATGTATATTTGTTTCTATGTGGCGTTCCAGAGACTAAACGCGTTGGCCGATTTTGATGATTCATACGTCAATCGATTCGTCTTAACCTTGCGAGTGTCACTGGCTACATTAAAATAGGAAAATAGAAATATGGCGGATTTTGCGCGTCATTTTGTGGTAGCCCAATATTTTTTTCTTCCAAACCCATCGTGTGGGGTATCAAAATAAAGGGTTTTCAAAAATATATAACATTTATATGTTTAAATGTACCTAATTCGAAAAAAATGTTAACTAAAAGTTATAAATAAAAAAGTTAATTTAATAAATAAAAAAAAAAGACTTAGAAAGCGAACTTAAAACACGTAAACAAGAAGAAAATCATGCTGTGCAGTCGGAGGATACATCTGGTTTTGGTCAGCATGATTTTCTTCTTGTTTACGTCTTTTTAGTTCGCTTTTTAAGCAGTCGGGTTTTTTGATTTATTAAATTAACTGTTTTTTCTGTCTTTATTCTCTTTAAAAAAACCCAATAAAAACCTTTTTAAAACTCGTCACTTGAATTTATCACACTAAGGTTCGGGATAGAAATTATAGACGCATCAAAAATTAAATGCAACAAAGGTACTGCGCTATTGTTGAAAATTAATCCAACTTATGATTCATAGCAAGCCGCTCAAATATAGCAATTTGTTGCATTAATTTTATAGTAATTATCTTTCCAGAAACTGGGCTTAAGTATTTAAAAAAGTTATAAAAAGTTGGTAGGTATCTTAAAGTTAATAAAAATCTATAAAAAAAATCCAAAGCATATAAATTTAATGCCAACTCTAATCGTAACAGCTCTGTGCAAAAAAGAAAAACTCGTATAATTGTTCTAATATTGCAATTTCATTCCGCTTCTCAATTCAAAACCATATGTCGTTTCTCACTTCAGCGCCAAAAAGCCTTAAGCTACCCATTAGTACTGAACTTACAACTATTCTACCATAAAACGCGATGGCGCTTAAGATGTTTCGAATAACGCAGTAATAAAGAACGCGCCGCTAACAATTTGTTTTGGCCAATCACAGGCAGCGGACTTTTTTTGAAACAGCCAATGGCGGGACGTAGATAAAGGCCCGTTTCGCTCTAGCAATCCGTGCTAAAAGTCCCTGACCATTTTCCCGTATAACGTGGAGGAAAAGTGTTCACGGCATTCCGGACCGTATTGCATTGTATAATCAGCCATCATGGCACCCGAAGCGATTCATGAATGTGTTTTGTAGTCGGAAAAGCTTAGCTCGCTTGCTTTTCTCCTGTGAGTGGGAGAGGGATGGAGATGGACGGAAAAGCGTGGGGGAGAGAGAGGCAAATAGTTGGTGGTTAGGATGTTTCATGTATGGGTGTTGGTGAAGTAATTTTCCCGCTTTTATTCGCGTGCAGCGGCGGTAGGAGCGATAGAGTGTAACTTTTTGAGGTTCGCGTTTTATTATTTGAGGAATTAAAACCTGAAACTGTTTCCTATTGCGGTAACAAATTATCTAAAATCCTCTTAATCTGAAAAATAAAACAATTCAAATTAGGATAGAAAACATCAGGAAAAAATCTTTGTCAAAATAGTGTGGACTTTATTTTCAAATCATATGCATCTGTGATGGTAAAACTAAAACGAATCTTAAAGTAGGTGCAATTTTCAAATATTTTGTTCTCATTAGATTAATTGCATAATGTAATACATAACATCACGTCTATTTCTCGAAGTGTAAGGCAGAATTGCACCTATAGGATAAAACCAAGATAGTTGCTTCAGGGGTATAGTTGCCTCAAGGGTATGGTTGCCTCAGGGGTATAGTTGCCCCGATTTTAATTATGAATCGCATGCTATTTTAGTCATCTATTGAAATATTCTCCAACTACCACTAAGTTGAATGTATCTCATGTCTCTGTGTGATTGCATGGGAAGGCAAAATGCGATCAAAGTTTTTGCGGAATAGGTGTTTGTATTGTTTCTCGGTGGGGCATCTATCCTAAACGTAATTACATGGATTAGGCCCCTACGTGGGATAGATGTCCCAAAACCTAGAGGTCCGCTATAATCGCTAATACTCTGGCAATATTAAAGATAATGTTTTATACTTTTCATAAATTTGTAGATAAAAAACCACGGCACCGGCCAATTTTACAAATGAAGTATTTTGCTTTTTGTACTGCGAGATATTGAGAGTGATTTTATCATCATTCATCAACCGGGCACAAATTTATACTCTGGACTACTGCTTAGTTAAATAAAAAATGTAACACGAATACTCTTTTTTAGCCTATGGTACCCGGGCCATATAATAACGAATCGATTGACACCTTATTCATCAAAATCGGATTAATAGTTTAGGCGCTACGGAGTAGATACAAACTTACATACATACATAGACTGCTAAAATCATAACCCTTCCTTTTGGCTTCGCCGTAGTCGAGTAAAAAGGTGTCAACAAAACAATAATCACTTTTTCCCTGCATCGTTTCTGTTTATTTCTTGGCACTAGTTCAATAATATAATTAAAATAAATTAACGGATTTATATGCCATCGTCTATATAAATTAGTATTTTATTAATAATAACTTTAATTTTTAGTGCGTCGTATTTTTTAAATTATTATTTAGAACTACGTAAAAATGTATATTGGGACATTAAGCGCATTTTTATAGGTGTTTCAAATCATCTGTTTGTAACCTATTAAGCATGCTAGGAATTTCTCTAAAATCACAAAAGAGAAACAATGTAGCAGGCAGTAGTAGGCATGCATATTACGTATCTTGCAAGAGCAAAACGATAGCGATATTTGCGCAATAATTGCTCTTCATTACAGAAATTTTAAAGCATTTGGCGGTTTTTTTTAGAAATAAAAAAAATAAAGAAATAAAAATCGTTTATTTGCGCCAGGCACGATGCATACCATAAAAAAAACAAAGGAAAGCTTAAATACAAATACAGAATATGCGTCACAACCACGCAAAACGGTCATCGCTCAACATAATGCTGCAACACGCGTGCAAGACAGAGCCACAGCGCTGGTTTGATTCTGAAATAAGTGCATTTGACAAACAGCGAGTGATTAGCAAACGATTGTGTAGGACTTACCATACCGACACTGTAGGTAATTCCGACTTTTTTGTCATAAAGCGTTTGATCGCGCGATGATTGCTGAATGCTGTTTCTTACGTAATAAGCCTGCGGAAAAACAAAAATTATACTTCTTAAAAGATTGATCTCTGCGACATATGTCAAACTGACGTATACGTTATTGTTACGATAATGTTAGCCTGTCAAGCGCTATTGTTACCGTATTGATACTGACAGCTGTCGCAGAGATCAAGCTATATTTTATAAAGTATAGTAGTTTTTCTGCCTGTTGGTCTAGTGGTCGCCTTGCGCTATTGCGGAGCTTGAGAGAAACTGTTATTGGGTCTTTAGTATGGATTTGTCCATTATTAGTATATTATTATTAGTGTATTGTTATTTAGTGTGGATTTGTGTTTTATAGTGTGTGTTTGTTTATTTGTTGATCTGGTTGATGGTAAAAGACTATCTCCTATTAAGCGCTAGCCGTTTTTGTGCAGTTTTTAGGAGCTACTCAAATCGTTATTTAAAAAAGAAGAAATATCAGCTAATAAAAATACATTAAATTTCTACATAGTATTGATGCCAAAATGGTACATTTCTTTATTTTTTAAAGAAGTATATCATTCATCAATCTCCTTCCAACGAAACCATAAAAATGAGAAATAATGATCGATAGCATGCATCTCCTCGTAAAGTGTCCATTAATTATTTTTTCTACTAAAACTAATGGGTGGACAATTTAATAACGAACATTTTGTACAAAATTAGATTTTATTAAGATTTTATTTAAAAATCTGGGCCACAGATCATATTATACGTATTCACTATTGTAACTCATGGGTGCGGCAAAGAGGGAAGGAATGCTCAAGGTTTTTTGGTCAGGGTACGGCCTTAAATGGGACTAAAAACATAAACTGGTAGAGGTGTCGAATATTCGGTATCGGTTTCGCTTTTGGCTGAAAACCGTGTTTACTTATAATTTAGATCATTGCTTGATGAGACTTATTGACAATATATAAGTAGTCTCATCAAGCGATGACCTAAATTCGATCAGGGAGATCTCGGTAATCCATAATGGATTACTAGAGCCCATGTCTCTGAAACGTACATTATTTAAAGCGCGTAACTTTTAGCTGTTTTCATTGTTGATTAAATACATTTTCAACAGCCAATAACATCACTTGAATATTTTATTTTGAGTTGGATATCATCCAATGACTTCTCCCGCTCTGGGTGAATCGGGGCAGTCATTGGATGCGTTATTTCCAGAAACATAAATTATTAGAGTCTACGAACGTGCTGTGCATCTGTGGTCCTAGAAAACTGACATTCTATCAAACTATCTAACCATCCATCTATTCATCTATCTATTCTATCTATTCGGTTTCACTACTGGAAAATCTACCGTAGATGCGGCCCTTACTGTTAGGCAAATAGTTAATACATCTGAACATAAGTACGTAATTGGGATTTTTCTAGATATTTCTGGGGCTTTTGATAACGCATGGTGGCCAATGCTACTACTTAAAATGAAAATTCGGGGCTGCTATAGAAATATATATAATCTAGTTTACTCTTACTTTTTGAATGGTTCTGCGAAGCTCAAACTCGGCCATCATTCCATGTCGAAGTCTCTCACCATGGGATGTCCTCAGGGTTCGGTTATTGGTCCGCCTTTATGGAATTTAGGCTTTGGTACTTGCTGGCGTACTTCCGGTCGACCTTGAAGTGCAGCGACGTGCTGCAATGTACTATTCCGCACGAGAGACCACGGACGCGAACTTTTTAACGCGGAGTGACCGTGAGAAAATCTCTAGATTATTTAAACCACCTATTGACGTCTGGGAGGAAGTTTTATCCGAATGGCAATGTAGGTGGGATAATTCTATCAAGGGCCGACATCTCCACCAATTCTTTCCATCCGTTCGCGTTCGGCTGGCCAGGACGTGGCTGGAGGTGGATCACTGTGTTGCCCAATTTCTCACAGGGCATGGTAACTTTAAAAGTAAATTGTTTTCCTTCAAGCTCGTTGCCTCGCCTTTATGTCAGTGTTCTACATCTGACTGCAAATATGTACAATCTGCACATCATATCTTATGGGAGTGTATTCTTTGGCAGAATGAACGTAATATTATGTTGAATAATGTAGAGGCTACCTCAGGAGTTGTTTACTATACGGACCTTGTGGAAACTAGAACAAATTTCCGTGCGTTCAAGCGTTTTTGCCATACCTATTATTGGAATCAAACATAGCAGCTCACAATGTTAGGACCCATTAATTATTAATTCTTATTTTTATCCGTGGTGCTAGGCAACTGGGCTTATCCCGGTTGTAGGCGGCCCTTTGTGCCTGGTGGCCTTGTTTGTTCTGTCTCCTGCTTGATATGGAGGGAAGTGGAAATTTATGTTTTTTCCTACTCCTCCGTTATTCTTTTCTGATTGGTTTCGTTGCGGGATCCAAGACAGTTAAATTCATTCTCCGGGACTTCGTCGAGCTTCGTTGCCTCGGCGCTTTTCTGGTGGTCGCCACTGTTGATTCTGGCTTTCAGGAGTTGCAGTGGTTTGGGAATAGTGCGGTGGGTTAGTAACAAAAAAAAAAAAAAAAAAAATTCTATCAAAGAAACCGTCGTGAACTCGTGACAGCGATTGGGAAAATGTCAAAAATTTATGGGATTGTCAAGCGCTATAGAAATTTCACGTGATCAATCCCTTACATTTTGGCATTTGGACCCTCGCCATCGTTGACATCGAATGACACTCTTAATGTCTATGGCCTCTGGTCTTATGGTACCATAAGACCAGAGGCCATAGACATTAAGAGTGAGAGTACCTAGGCAGTCTGATAGTTCTTTCAAAGTCGCCCCCAAACATGGCTTATTTTCGCAATATCCCACCCCACTAACCAAGTTACATCTCCAATCTGTTTAGACTTAACCGGCGTATAATAAAACAGTCTCTTCCACCGCCAGTTCACCGACAATGATAACAGTTTATTCAGCGTCTGTATCCGAACGTTTCTGTGACGTACGTTTTGGCGCAAACCGACGCAAAATGGCCGACGATTTGTTTGGCTAAATGACAGATTTTGAAGGGATTTTGAATTTGGAATTCGCGAGCGGAATGTTGGCAAGACATTGGGTTGGATCAAAATATTTGAGGGGGTTATTTGCAGTTACATTACATGGTTGATGGCAAGGCTCGCGAAGGCAATGAAATTGTTGATTCAATAAACTTCTGAAAATAAAACCATTAATCGCAAATTCTATCACTATACAGGTTTTATTTTTGATAAAGTATCAAATGAAATTGCTACACACATAATACGGCAAGAAACAACCATGAGAGAAAACAAACACTTACTTGTATCAAAATACAAAGCGAATACTTTATTCATTTTGCTACTCATGCGATGCGATACTAATTTAACTTATGATAGCCATCCGTTTATCGACTTATGTTGCCCCACAAGGAATAAAACACAATGCCTTCGCCACCTTCTGAATCAAGAAAAAAAAGTCACACTAAACGCTTAATTACGTGTTCATAGAACTAACAACTTTTACAACGCATTGGAAAGAAATTGTAACAATTTCACCCGAAAACAATATTTCTTTCAACACTTTTACAACCTCAGGCATAATAGAATAAACAATGTGGCCGTCGAATAAAAAAAAACAAAAAACGCGGGAAACATTTTGACATTTCGTGAAGCAAAGTTTATGGTTGCGTTCACAATTTTGGTTTATAATTCTTGAAAAAAGGTTGGTGTACAATAATGGGCCGTTCCCCGCTGAGCATTGCTTGTTTATTTGGCTACCAGTAGCAAATGATTAGTTTCGGTCGCCATTTTAATGTGTAAATAATCTTGTCTGTTTTCTATTGAGATGTTTATTGCGCTCATCGGTGACGAATTTCTTGTTCCGTGTGAAGAAATGTAAAATGGAAAAGTTTTACACAAAATAAGGGTTGTTTTACAAAATTTTACATAGGAGTCGCAATGGTATAATGTTCTTTTATTTGACGGGTTTTTGCTACCATTTCTTTTCTTTCAAGAAAGCGTTTTTTACGTGGTCTAACATGAGTGACTAACATGACAGAAGTAGCATAAAGTCCTAACCTCTTTAAATTTGTTAGTGGTTAACTTTCGGTAACGCATAACTCTAATTAGTATCAAACTAACCAAGTTTAATTTGATTATTATGTCTACCTATTCCAATTTTGTCAGCAGATTTAATAGGCCAGAAGAAACCTGCTATACTCTTTGCGCTGTAGCATGGTGCGGGTGACAGTGGTGTTTTATTTGTAGACTAGACCATTCTGGATGGGTTTAATTTAATTTACTACATTTATTGATGATTTAATATATTACGAATGTGGTACAACTGAAATAGTAAGTCAATAATTTGTAAATCGCGGCACCTTTCAAGAGTGAAACGATATGTCACGCACTATGCTACAGCGCAAAGAGTGTAGTAGTGCTCATGACACAAATATTACATACAATTTCACGCCTATAGTACACTTATACCTATTTTGTTATTTATGATATAGCCCCATGTAATCACAAGCTTTCTTGCCTCAACGGGTACAAATCTATTCACTGAAAGAAAGAAAAAGAAGAAAGAAAAATTGTTTATTCTGCACAAACTAAACGCACAATACAAAATAAAGAGTGGCATTCACCAAATTCACAAATTAGCCAAAAGCCTCGTATTTAAAACAAAAAAAAAAATTATATAAGTTTGTCAAATTTTGTCTATTGCTTGATGAGAGCAATAAACAGTTATCTGTGGGTGAGAGGCCAAACTGAAAACACTGTGCTTCTATTGCGAAATTTCAGATTGAAAAACCCACAATTTTTTTCTCTAGAGCCTAAAAGTTGGCATGTATTCAGCTTTAAACTCAACCAACTAATAAATATGACTAAAAAACAGTAATTTCCTTACGTCATTAAACTATAAAACTTGGCTAAAACAAAACACACTCAACTCTTTCTCTCTAAATCCATGTCACCAAACCGTATAAAAAAACAGCACAGCAATAGTTTCCAAATAAAACATATATTAAGGGACGTCCCCAAGGACCAATGCTACATTTTCCCGGGAAAAAATAGTGCAGATAGCTGGATGATTGGCCCGGTATATCCGTGATCCACCCTGCCCGGGTGGTTTACGACCCGGCCGGATTAAAAAGTAAACGGGTAAAGGTGTTATGGCCCGGGCCGGATATTATTGTAGGTAAGGGTTGGGTTATTTGCTCGCCTTTTTTTCTTTAATTTTGTGTGATGGCTGCGAGGTGGAGGTTCGTTTTAGGCTGTTTGATGTCGATGAGGTTTTATGCTGTTTTAACGGGTGGTTTGTTATTTGGAAATCAGGGTGTATACATTGGTTAACAACTGTGCTACTCATGAAGTCTCGTTATATTGATCATTGAAATGACCATCGAAGGGACATGAAAGAAATGATTTACTGTAAGTTATTGTTCTGAAAACTGAAATAAAAGAGTTTATTAATTACATCCGGTATTTGAATTGTGAATTTAGAAAGATAAAGAGAGTTAAAGAACGTGTTAAACCTTACTTTACAGTAAAAAAAAAAATAAGTTTTCAAGCTAAGTAGATATTGAGAAATTCTCACCTTCATATTATCATTTAACTCTGATAGTGCGCGATAGTGTTTTATTTGACACACTACGCTTAAAACTTCATCAATCAAATCCCAACAAATAACATCAAAATATTTATCACTTTAATCCATAACAGAGGCGCCCCAAATCATAAATAAAAACAATAATCCCTCGCTGATATCAACTAATATAATAACAAGAATTTAATTCATTTATTATTAAAATTTTCGTTACACTCTCCCTTCGGTCCCGCGACGCTCATGAAAATATCATGGAGCGCTACCCGCGCGAATTGAATTCAAAATTGGAATCAAAAGACAATCCTTTTTTTTTTCGTTTCTTTTTTATTGCTTCGAATGGCTATCGAGGAGTGGGGTCGCCAGTGTTAAATTTTATATGGGTAGTGAGGAGTTTTGGAGATCGGTAACAATGAGGTCGGATGTTTTTTTTTTTTTCAGTCAGAATGTCTTTGATTGGTTTTAAGGTGTTAATGTTAAGTTAATAAGACGGTGTGTTCATTGTTACATTGTGTTTAGTCTGACACCATTGTGGCAGGTGTCTAACATTCTCTTTAATCCTTTGTTACTAATATTCCTCAATCAAGCCTCTACAGCTGAACGAATTTCGATGAAACTCGGCACAGTACCTGTATTTGAACATAGGATATTAGGTACTTCATCCCTATAGTATAATAGTCTTTAGTCGTCTATAGTTCCTTGAGATACCTAATACATTTTTTACGAGAGTGAACCTCTGTCTTTTGAGCTACAATGGGCTTAAATTATAGAGACAAAGGTAGTACCTACTACCTAGTATATTAGTGTATTTACAATAATTTTTACACTTAAGTGGCAGTGGGCAGGGCACATTGCTCGCAGAACGGATGGCCGATGGGGCCGAAAAGTTCTGGAATAGCGACCGCGAACCGGAAGACGATACGCTGGAAGGCCTCCCACTAGGTGGACCGATGACCTGGTTAAGGTTGCGGGAAGGCGCTGGATGCGAGACGCACGGGATCGGTCAATGTGGCGACGCCTGGGGCAGGCCTATGTCCAGCACTGGACGTCTTTCAGCTGAAATGATGATGATGAATTATTTTTAAGTCTAGAAATATTTTTTCCGTGATAAGGAAGACATAACTACTGCTCCGACTCAACATAAATTGTGATAAACGCAGAAGTATGATGAAACTAGTATGAAAAATCTCCTCCGTCTAAACACTCATTTAAAATCTGCCTGACAAGATAATTGCCTGGTTGATGGGCAACCAACCTGTCTCCGTTGCGGCCCCTTCTTGTAACTTACACGCTACGAGGGTGCTGCCCTCTGCAATAGAGGCATAGGTACGCTTGAATTAACTGTTAGTTTACATATTGATATAGTTTAATGGGGCGTAAATAAGTAAGAGAAGGAACAATAAAAGGTTCAAGTAATTATTTTAAAGTGTAAAGTTTTTATATCGGTGTATGGAGTAAATGCAAGTACTAATAGACAAAGTTTAATAATCGAGCATTCATTTATTAAAGGATCACTAAGAAGTGTTACAAAACGATAAAAATAAATAACCCTATCACTACATATTATAAAACAAAGCCCCCGCCGCGTCTGTCTGTCTGTCTGTTCGCGATAAACTCACAAACTACTGCACAGATTTTCATGCGGTTTTCAACAAAAGACAGACAGAGTGATTCATGAGGAAGGTTTATGTGTATAATTTGTTGAGCTTTTTTGTGTAAATTAGTTGTATTAAGACGATAATTGTTGAAAGATATAACAAAACAATGTATGGTGTAATTGTTCCTCTTTTATAGGTCTACGGAAAAGTCCGCGATGGCAATTATGTCTATCTTTTAGTTGATAGCTTAATATACCCATTATAACTTTTAAAAAACTGGCCAAGTGCCAGTTAGACTCGCGCACGAAGGGTTCCGTACCATTATCGCAAAAAAAATCACGTTTGTTGTATGGGAGCCCCACTTAAATAAACTATCGACTGACTTATATAAATTTTGGATAACATTATAGTCTTCGTTAAGCTGAATCCCTAGTTCCAGTGTACTGTATTAGGGAGTCAGCTAAGCCAGGAGGATACCAGATCCTGGGAGGATAGGTGGAGGTGTTATAAGGTACGATCACGCTTTAGTATAGGGGTGGGATTGGCAGAGAGTGCCTGCTGACGTAAATAATACGAGAATCTAGACATTGATTTAAAAAAAACCGGCCAAGAGCGAGTCGGACTCGCGCACGAAGGGATCCGTACCATTATCGCAAAAAACGCCAAAAAAAACACGTTTGTTGTATGGGAGCCCTACTTAAATATTTATCTTATTCTGTTTTTAGTATTTGTTGTTATAGCGACAACAGAAATACATCACCTGTGAAAATTTCAACGGTCTAGCTATCACGGTTTATGATAAACAGCCTGGTGACAGACAAGACAGACAGACGGACAGTGGGGTCTTAGTAATAGGGTCCCATTTTTACCCTTTGGGTACGGAACCCTAAAAACGAACGCGTGCGAAGCTCAAGGGAGAGACATGATCAACTATTTTGACATAATGACTTGTAGTTATTCTTATTACGATATTTAAAAGTGCATAAAACAAGAAATAAAATACAATTTCCCTTCAATAATTATGTGGTAAAAGAATCACCAGAATATTATGGCTTGGGCAAACGTAATAATTTTACTAACAAATTTTTACAATATTCAATAAAACAACTAAAAATAAATTACGACGGGTCACCTTCAAAGTTGCCGCCATTTTCTTGAAATGTCAAAGAAAGATGTCGCCTCGCAGTGTTGCGGTAGTATACGAATTACTCACGGTCGCAATATAACAATTAAAAACTACCGTAAAGTGGTCGGGATGGAGCAATAAAGCCATTTTCCTTTTTATGGCGGTAACTTTGAGACCATAGAAATGACAAAACATTTATTTCATCTAGTATGAACGCGTCATAAACAATAGGCGGGAAGGTTTTTTTTCAATTTCAATGCCGACTTTTTGGTGCGAGACTGCTTGAAAGAAAGTTGTAACTTTTTTTTTCGTAAATTGTGGTCAGGTATTGGGGAATAGACTACGCAATGTATTTTTTTTACTGTGGTAATATATTCACTCACTAGGACACTAATGAATACTTTGTTTGCCTATTTTTTGTTATTTGGATTGTGAAAAGGTTTTTTTTGCTAATAATAATCGTTAATTTCCAAAGGAAAGAAATTAATATTAATATTTTCACCATAGGTTGTAGGTGTATCATGTAAAACGGAACTAAGCTAGGTAAATATTTCATTCTAAGTAATTCCCTCCACTCGACTCAGCTGACTATGAAATTGAGTTGACAGTAAGTACTTATTATTTTTTATACGATGCTATTTATTGACATTCATCTAGGGTATTTCGTTAGGGAGACTGGAGTCGAATAGAGTGAAGTAAGTTTCCTACAAAAAGTCTTAAGATATGTGGCTTAGCACGCATTGCGTTAGCCGTGCGGATTTTATTAGAGCGAATTTTTATTTGCATACTGAATCATAACTAACAAGCACTGCGGATAAAATTTTGTCTCTTTCTACCCGTTCTTAAAGCTCAAAATATTCGCGTAAATTTAATCCGCGCCGCGGTGCGGCGAATTCTGTGGCAAAACACGGTTTTCTTGCGGTATTATTTCCGCGCGATTTTTTCACCGCAATGCTTGCAGCTTCAAACAATTCCATGTGTGGAAATGTGCGGAAAATATCGTGCGAATTAAAACCACAGTGCGTGCTAAGCTTTACTGTTAGTATAAGTATAGTGTCGGAGACTACCTACATTGGATCTTTAGTTTGCTATCATCATCATTTCAGCTGAAAGACGTCCACTGCTGGACATAGGCCTACACCAAGTGTCGGCACATCGATCGGTCCCGTGCGTCTCGCATCCAGCGGATCCTACAGTATTCTTTGCTAGAGAAAACTAAATTAAATTAATCAGATATTTCCCTAAATCATAAGTAATTTATTTCATAACAATATACCTATCCATTGCGTCGAAATTTTTAATAAGTAAAAATTTAAAAACATCACTAATACATTACAATCGAAAAATAAACAAAAAACCGGCCAAGTGCGAGTCGGACTCGCACACGAAGGGTTCCGTACCATTATCGCAAAACACTGCAAAAATATCACGTTTGTTGTATGGGAGCCCCCTTTAATTTATTTTATTTTAATTTAATTATTATTTGAAGAAAATATAAAACAAAACATTCTGTGAATATTTCAAGCGTCTACCTGTTGCCGTTATTAATATCGAGCAAAAAATGGTAAAAATATCACGTTTGTTGTATGGGAGCCCCCCTTTAATATTTACTTTATACTGTTTTTAGTATTTGTTGTTATAGCGGCAACAGAAATACATCATCTGTGAAAATTTCAACTGTCTAGCTATCACGGTTCATGAGATACAGCCTGGAGACAGACGGACAGACAGACAGACAGACAGACAGACAGACAGACAGACAGACAGACGGATCGCGAAGTCTTAGTAATAGGGTCCCGTTTTTACCCTTTGGGTACGGAACCCTAAAAAGTATTAAAATAACAATAACTTTCAATAATATTTATTCGTAATAATTTAACAGTAAAATTAAAATGTCAGAGATAAAGATTAAATAATAAAATAGATTCAGTTAATTAAAAATATCATTAGGTAGGTAGTGAGGAACTCATGGCTTAATAATAACAGCCGCACGGGTCGATCTTCAAGGTTAAGCAACGCTTGACGAGGTCGGTCCTTGGATGGGTGACCATTTTAACATACCGAGTTTCCTCCGTGCCTCGGAAAGCACGTTAAGCCGTTGGTCCCGGCTGTCATTTGAAGATCTTTGACAGTCGTTACGGGTAGTCAGAAGCCTGAGATCTGACACCAGTCTCGCCAAGGGGTATTTATTGTGTTACCCAGATAGGCAGTCGCTCCGTGTAAAACACTGGTAATCAGCTGAATCCGGTAAGACTGGAAGCCGACCCCAATATAGTTGGGAAAAGGCTAGGCAGATGATGATTAGGTAGGTAGTGATTATAATAGATTAACAAATAAATAATGATAATCCGAACAAAAAATACAAGTCAATTAAAAATTCAATAAAAATGATAAAATTATAAAAAGTTATTTTTTTTGCCAAAAATTCTAAATAATTATCCATGTTATATCAATTCGAGTCAATAAAAATTCAAATAATAATAAAAAAAAAATGTCACAATATGTCACAAATACCATTACAATTTAAAAATAATAATCCATATAAAAATAATTCTAGTCAAATAAAAATTCAATGTTAAAGATAAAAATATAAAAAGTTCAATAATATGTCACAAATTCTTAATAATTATCCATGTTATATCAATTCAAGTCAACCTAACATACCAAACGAACAGAAAGTAACACTGCTCTACTTAAAACAATTGCCAATCACTACCACAAATCAATTTACCCAAAACAAAAACACACACTGCTTTAAACCACTTTCAACGAGATAAACCCGCCCTAATCCGCTTAAAACCGGCAAAATCCGGATTAATAGTCTGTCAAATTGCCGGTGGGGGGCTCTAAATGCCACCTGAGCCTTTCTGCCGGCGTTTTTTCTGTTAAATCAACGCCTGTCTGCGTTATAAATGGGTGTTAGTTTATTATTTTGATTTGCGAATTATGTGAGGGTGCAGGGTTGGAAGGGTAGTTTAATTTGTTTATTACACATGTGGCTGAGGGCGTTGATAGGTTTGGATAAGCTTGATAGGATTGTTTTGTAAGTAAAAAAAAATCTCCAATAAATTAATATCTATACATATCTATACAAATAAATAAAATTTAAGTGTCTGTATGTAATATCAAAATAACAACGTTTTATTGAATGCACGTGAAAGTATATACGGTACTAACAACAAATAAGCAATTTTTAAGATTTTTGTGTCTGTCTATCTGTCTGTCTGTCTGTTTGTTCCGGGTAATCCCCGAAACGGCTGGACCGATTTTGACGGGACCTTCACTGGTGAAGCTGATAGCTGATAGCTGATGTAATAACGAGTAACATAGGCTACGTTTGACCACGAGAAAATTCATAGTTCCGGTGGGAAACCAAAAAAATAAAATTATATTTTTTACGAGTTATACGCGGACGAAGTCGCGGGCAACAGCTAGTCTATAATAAAAATCCTATTTTCTTAAAAAAATACATTACATTTCGCCGTCGTACGGTGCTGGCGGTTCAATAGAACAAGCAAATCTTATGTTTAAAACAAAAAGTAGATAGAGTCTGGCCAACGAAAGCGTGATCTGGGGTATTTAAGGTATGGCAACATTATTAATCTGTGTATTGTCTGTGATTGCGATTGTTAGTATGACTTGGTAATCTTGATCCATGTTGGCTGATTGTTATATATTAAATACAAATAATACAAGTATCAAAACTTTTAACTAGAGGTATAGTTGGTGATACCACATTAGGATTTTTTGAATTTGCCGCGTTTTTCAGATCACACTTTCGTTGGCCAGACTCTAATGATTTAAATCCTACCTACTAATATTAAAACGTGAAAGTTTGGATAGACGATAGATGTTTGTTACTCAATCTGGAATAGCATAGAGGCTACTTTTTATCCCGATAATTATGTCATCCCTTGGAATAATACAAGACTTTGCACTGAGTGAATCCGCGGGCAGAAACTAGCGAATAATAAAATTCGTAGCTAAAACAGTAAAAATTCTGATTCTGCACTGTCTTAAATAATAAGAAAAAGTTATTTTTATTAATTTATTTGTGTATTTTAAAAACTATTTTCAGCGAAGCTATATCAACACTTCACAAAAAAATTAACCAACTGTCACACAGCTATTTGGTCGCGTTCAAAATTAACGCAACCGTTTCCCCCTCCCCTATTCTATTTACGTTCTAAAAAACTTCAGCTAATTGCTTCTTTATTGAACGCTACTTTATTAGTGACATATTAGGAGCTCTTTACAAGCAGTTTTTAAGTGCCATCGTGTAGGGATGTCAGGATATCCGATGTTTTTTTACTGTGGATTCGAGTAGCCGCAATCTTGGGACGAGGTGCCGCCGCCGCCGCCGCCACCACCGTCGCTCGTGTCCGTTTGCTGAAAAAAATATGAAGACATGCGGATAGTGTATCGTTTTGAAAGTATTGTTTTTAATTTTTAGGTTTCCGTACCCGAAGGGTTCAATCGGTTCACAGTAAAAGCATCTTGTTCACCCAAAGCCATACAAATTGTCAAAAAATATTTATAAATGTTTTTAAGGAGGGCTCCTATACAGCTAAAGGGGGCCATGATAAAAAAAGAAGCCACCAAAGTCAGCAATTTTTACAAAATATTTGTGCCGAAGAATTCTTTAACTTCCCATTGACCTGTGAACTTGAAATGTGGTGATAATATTTATTATTATATTACTTATATTTTATTATCAAATAATATAAATCAGATTTTTCTTTAAATTCCCTCATTGTTACAAACAACTTAACTTTGCGGTTTGGTATGGAACGGAACCCCAAATGTGCGTAGTCCGACAAGCACTTGGCCGGTTTTTAGAATAGCCGACAAATGATGGGCTTATCAATATTATAAGTATTTAGTTAAGAATTCGATTCGTGAAGAAATCATTTCGCTAACCCGCGTCGACTGGTAAGAAATGCCTAAGGCATTAAGTCCGTCTTTGTACCTGTGCTAAAAGTTTTAATACATAAATAAATGTAAAAGGGTCATAGTTTACACAATATCTAAGAATCTAATTATATCAGCGGCAATGCATAATAACATCTATTATAGATTGCAAACTATACAAATTTAGGTTATGATTCAGGCATTCATTAAATATACTTCTAGCGGCAGTTCAATATTATTGCATTGTTTCCTCACAAATTAGCAGTCCATATTCACAAAAAAATACGTCACAAACACACGTACTTACAGTGCTGCTATTTTATTTTCGTTCGCTGGTAAAAAGTAGTCTACCTTTTTAGGGTTCCGTACCCAAAGGATAAAAACGGGACCCTATTACTTAGACTCACTGTCGCCAGGCTGTATCTCATGAACCGTGCTAGCTAGACAGTTGTAATTTACACAGATGATGTATTTCTGTTGCCGCTATAACAACAAATACTAAAAACAGTATAAAATAAATATTTAAGGGGGGGCTCCCATACAACAAACGTGATATTTTTGCTCGATATTAATAACGGCAACAGGTAAACGAAATATTCACAGAATGTTTAGATGTATATTATTCATCAAAAAAAAAAAAAAAAAAATAATTAAGGGGGGCTCCCATACAACAAACGTGATTTTTTTTGCAGTGTTTTGCGATAATGGTACGGAACCCTTCGTGTGCGAGTCCGACTCGCACTTGGCCGGTTTTTAAATCATCCAAAGAAGGGATCATATTATTATGATAACTTTTAAACCAACATAATTTCTCATAAAAAAAAAATCGGATAAAATTATCCGACGGCGTACTCTCAAGTCCCAACACTATTCTGAAACTTTCAGAAGCGACGACATTAATCCTACTGGCATTAATGTGTCGTCACTGAGTGCTTTTTTATAATTAGCCTTTTAGCCTTTAATTAAATATTTTAAGAGAAAGCAATTAAACCAATAACTCCTGTTTGTCCGTGACTTTGTTAAAACGTCGTACTGTTCATAAAAAGGCTGATTCTTATTATGTTGGACATTAAGTTTTTTATTTTTTATTTTTTCATCTCACGGTTTGTGCATTTAGCCAGTGTCACGTTTAGAACTTCTAGTTCCTTTAGATTTTAGTCCAATATCCTAGTTAGGCCCCAGTAAAATGGCGGTAACTTTATTGGAAGCTTCTACGGAGTTTTGTCGACAACATGAATAAACTCATGTTCTACCGCTGTGTTTCCTTGCCCACAGTCCCACACTCGTGCACGTTAACTAATATTATTAGAATAAAAACCACCATTTTTTTCTATTAATATTAAATTTAACACAATTTAGGAAAATAAAACAGAGAAGCAACATAGACGCCATCACGTTCCCGCCAAAACTATAGAGCAACGGTCTTTTGTTCTTCTTTTTTTAGGTTTCCGTACCCAAAGGGTAAAAACGGGACCCTATTACTAAGACTTCGCGATCCGTCTGTCTGTCTGTCCGTCTGTCACCAGGCTGTAACTCATGAACCGTGATAGCTAGACAGTTGAAATTTTCACAGATGATGTATTTCTGTTGCCGCTATAACAACAAATACTAAAAACAGTATAAAATAAATATTTAAGGGGGGCTCCCATACAAAAAACGTGATATTTTTGTCGTTTTTTGCTCGATATTAATAACGGCAACAGGTAGACGCTTGAAATATTCACAGAATGTTTAGTTATATATTTACTTCAAAAAATTATTAAATTAAAATAAAATAAATTAAGGGGGGCTCCCATACAACAAACGTGTTTTTTGCAGTGTTTTGCGATAATGGTACGGAACCCTTCGTGTGCGAGTCCGACTTGCACTTGCCCGGTTTTTTTAGAATACTTATTATAATTTTATTAAATGCATTTGTTTCATTTTTTCGCTGTGTTTTTGATATTTACCCAAATCTATTGTTATAGGGAAAGGAGGATGATGTTGATAGTAACTTTGTTTAACACTGTTATTCACTGTGAGTTTGGTACCCGCTAAAAACTTCGTTGCATCCGACCGCAGATCTTGATCAAATTATCTCCCTGTAAGGTATAACTTCTTTTCATACAGAGAATGCAACCAGTGGCATCAGTAGCGTAGTTACTTTTTTTACAAGCTTTTAATTAACTTGCAATGTATGTATGTATGTAAGTGTGTTCGGGTCAAATCTTGCAACTGAATTTTAAAGCAGTTATCCTCTACCGATTAAGATGAAGTTTTGCATACACGTTTAGTTTGGATGACAAAGCATGGTTAGATAAGTGACGTCATTCTAAATCCAATATGGCGTACGCCAAGATGGTGGACTAGTTATTTTTTTATGCACTGCCATGATATGGGTATCAAATGGAAGGGATTGCTGAGAAGAATACGAAAAAAACTGGTTTAAAAAAATAATTAATAAATTATTTTATTTGCAATTTCAAGCTGAGGACGGTCCGTGGATGGGTGACGTTACCAAGGCTGCTTCCTTCGTGCCTCTTAGGACTAGATTCTCGTATTATTTACTTCAGCAAGAACTCTCTGCCAGACCCACCCCTATACTATTATTTGAACGGATCATTTAAAATTGATGCCAATACATGTTAAAATTTGCATTGTAACACATTTTGGTGCAAAAAAACTGTAAAAACGTGCAGAAAAATACTATAAAACGAACCGTCACTGTATTTAAAGAAATAATTTTCGACAATCACGCGGGCGAAGCCCCTGGCAAAAGCTGGTGGTTAAATAAATATGCTAATTAATGGTTTAAAATTTCTTTATAATGCATTTTATCTCTTTAGCCTCACAAATGATCAAATAAGTTAAAAAGTTAATTATTTGATTATTTGTTAGACAAAAAAAATATGAAAATACACGTGTTTTACCAAAATTTTAAATCATTGGTTAGCATATTTAACCATTGGTTGAGTTAGGTAACTTCGGATCAAAAACTGGCTACCAGGGAGATAGCTTAGCACAGAGATGATTTGAGATGATATCAGGCACTATCTGTAAGACGACCGTAGTTCTCAGATCAAATAAAAAGTCAAGATGGAACGTTGCAAACAACAAGGTGACGCCGCTTAAAACTACGCCTTGCCGTATACATACACAATTACATGCGCAACAACGAAACTACGCCTTAGCTTGTCAATCGAGCTTTTTAAACCTTAATTTCACCCAGCTGACGAGCAAAACAGAGAAACTTGGCGTTAGTAGCACACAGATTTTTTGCGATGTTAGTCTACAAAGCACATTGTTTTATAGACCCAAAAAAAGTGACATCGGCTTTTTATTGGCTATTTCTACTTCATAGTTTATTACAAATGCACGAGTAGAACTCCCATGTGTCAATTTTGTGTCGTTGATTTTTTTTTAAATCGTAAAGTTTTCGTAACCTTGAAGCCAAAAAGACCAAAAAAAGAATCGTAAAAAATAAACTGTACATAATTTAGCTTTATTCGTATTGCAGGCTTATTAAGCAATTCAAGGAGAAAATTATCCCGTATTTATGTAATCAAAAACGATAATAGAACACACGAAAAAAAATGTTTTACCGAAATCACTATTTATATTTTTATTTTTTTTCTAGCTCGAAGTAGAACCTCTGTCTGGTACAAATAGATTGCTTTTACTAAGGTTTATCACCCATAAAAATATTACTTTCAACTTGGGCCAAAAAAGTAGTTCCATTTAGAACTACTTTTTTGGCTTTTGACTTCTAGTTACAGCAATGCACGAACTTATTAAAAGCTTAAATGACCATAATCCATATCTATACTAATATTATAAAGAGGTAAAGTTTGTGAATTGTGAGTTTGTGACGTTGTAGGGGGTAATCTCTGGATCTACTGAAACGATTTTGAAAATTCTTTACACTAGTAGAATGCTATATTCCTGAGTGTCATAGGTTATAAAAAATTAAAAAAAAATGGAGATCCTTATGAAAATTGCAATAATGTAACCCAAAGTAGCAAAATGTTGCCTGTAAAATTCATTCTTTGGCGTGCGCTGAGAAACCTATTGATGATACATACAAAATATTAGTTAGGTAGGTAGGGTAGGCAGGGTAGGCAGGGTAGGCAGGGTAGGCATGGTAGGCTGTCTAGGCTGAGTAACTAGGGTAGACAGGGTAGGCAGGGTAAGTAGGGTAGCCAGGGTAAGCAGGGTAGGCATGGTAGGCAGGGTAGAAGTAAGGCAAAGCCCCGGGGGTCAGTAGTTATATATATAGAACAATCTAGAAACACACGTCAGTGTTCACCTTTAACAAACATAATATTTTAAAGACCTCTAACCTCTCTGCTAGTCCCACTCTTCCACTAAATAGCGTGAACATACCTTATTACATCCTCCCAGCTACCAGGGAGGCAGCTCAGCGCAGATTATATTTTAACGCAATAATTCTACGTGATCATGCCGCGTTTACGAGAGAACGGTGTGTGAGGTGGTGAGGATTGCAGGATGTGTCCGGAGATATCCAAGCGATTTTATTTGACAACGGCAACGGTTGAGTAAAATCATTTAAGGTACAGTTTAGGCTGTGAATAAGCACAACTTGCAGGTCTAATACCACCCAAAACATACATAAATGTGAAACAATGTTTTGTCTATGATTGTCGTACGTCATTTATTTTCACTGCTTATATATTATAGTAAATATGTATGTATTTATGTATCTATTATATAGAATATAATATCTATTTGTGTTTTTTATTAAGTATCATTGTATATATTCATTCTTGGTAATGTTGCACCATTGACAACCCCTTGTCGATTTTTCAAACTCTTTGCCCTTTGCCTTGCCAAATTCATAACGCAATAAGGCTGCAGGCAATCACTGTCCATGTGCCTGGAAGAGATCGCCGAATGGGATAAGGCCGCCCGCTGTATTTTCTTAGTTTTTTTTTTTTTTTTTTTTGTGCCTGTATATTCTGGTGTACAGTAAAATAAACAAAGCCAAGTACCGCCAGGAGACCACCACGGGAACAAATTTGACCAGTAGTTGTAAGTTGTGCATGCTTGTATCACTTACCATCTATACTGGAATCGGTATACCAAAGAACAAACCCCTAGTTACCGCTGCCGCGTATCGCGGTTTCACGGTTTATAGACTTTGTAGGATCCAAGAGTTGCAGCATTGCTATGGGCCCCCAGTGTTGCATCTTGGCTTGTGATCCGCAGGCCTGTATTCAACACTTGGTTTACGTGTCCGATCTATAACGGCTTCGCTCATAAAAGTAGTGGTCTCAGAAGACAGCCCGTTGTTGACCTACCTGATGCCCTGACACAAGATACTCGATAGTTGGGAAGATTAACACCCAAGTCAATTGATGCCAATAGCTGCTGAAGATTCAGTCAACCAATCATAATAGTTGACATACGCTTGACAGTTTTGTAAGGGATATTTTGTTAATTTTGTTTCATAACACACACACCACATCTACATCTACATCTACTTTTGTTATGCGCTAGAGTAGTATCTAATCTGCAAACTCATCTGCTTCTATCCTAATTACTTCCTTCATTTTATAAGTAATAAAACAAGTGCGAGTCGGACTCGCCCACGAAGGGTTCCATTATCGCAAAATACGGCAAAAAATCACGTTTGTGGTATGGGAGCCACTTAAATATATATTTTATTCTTTTTTAGTATTTGTTGTAATAGCGGTAACAGAAATACATCATCTGTGAAAATTTCAACTGTCTAGCTATCACGGTTCATGAGATACAGCCTGGTGATAGATGTACAGACAGACAGACGGATCGTGTAGTCTAGGGTCCCGTTTTTACTTTTTGGATTGGAACCCTAAAAAGTAATAAATGTGTTAAAATTAAGCTTAAATAGGTCTAACACCCACTTACACCTAACTCTTAAACTCATATTCATACACATACTCACAAAAAGATGGAGATAACTTTTTTTTATTTTTTTCTTAATAGCTTTTTTTAATAATAGCCGTGAATGCAGGCAGGCCTTAATGAAAGTGTTGTTACTGAAGGTCAATCGGCAGGTAATATCTCATTATTTTTCCTACGATATCTCGCAATCTATCCCGAGACCTTTCATCCGTTCAACAAAGAGTCCTCGCCGCCGCTGCTAAGATTAAATTTGGCCAAACCTGAGCGAAGTTTATTTCTGCGTACAGTTCAGACAATAGATTATGTCTACGTTGTGTCTCATGGTGGTAGGAGGTGTTTGTTCTAGTGCATTATTATGGTGGGATCGACGATTTTAATATATTTTATTTAAATTAATAATAATAAATAAAATAAAAATATATAAAATTGTTGTATTTTTTATTTAATATTTATTTTAATATAATTTATATATTTAATTGGCCTTGGTCTTATTATAATAACCAACTATTGTTAAAATTAGCTGTAAGTTTTCCGAATAAAATAAAATAAATAAATAAATAAATTAATTAATTTGGTAAATTGATAGACACAAAATCTTTTAACACACATAGGCTAATTTTATGGCTCTTTCCCATGTGCTGACACCACAGAACACTATGTGACACGATGTCCTACCTACCTATAATCCATTTGAAATAAGATTAGAAATTTTTACAACCCCCTTTTTACAGTCCGTTCAACCAATTTTGAGTTCTATCCCGTAAGTATAAGGATGGCATAAAATGTATAAACCTGTTACCAAAACTAACTGTTTAATACATCTGCCATTTGTTATATCACGAAGTCAAAATTGGTTGAACAGGCTGTAAAATGGGATTATTTAAATGTCTAATGTTATAGTTCTCGCCAAACTTCTTGGCCGCCCTTAATTTAGCTACAATGGCTGCGCAGTAATAAATCTCATATAAAAACAGTACCGATCTTAGATAAAGTAGGTACAGATTAAGCACTGGCGTGGCCGCACATGAGACAGCAATAGTTAGTTCTGGTGTTACAACAAGAACAAGAGCACTACAACCCACCATCGCACTGACACTTATTATCTATAAATAACCCAAATTCCTTGTCTCAATTAACACATAATACCACGAAATCATAGAAAATCAAACAAAACCGAGTTTGTTTGTCAAACCTGCCATTGTATTAGAGTTTGACAAACGACAGAAACCGGCCATGGTGACAAAGACAAAAAATAATCTTTTGTCCTTATCATTTACATGGAGCTGCCAATTAGCCATCTCGCTCTATCAATCAAGGTCATTTTAAGGCTTAATCTATACCTACTTTATCTAAGGTACCGATCCGTGCCTTGCGCATCGGAAAGCCAACTTCAGGGCGGCCAAGAAGTTTGGCGAGAACTATATCTCAATTAGAGTATAAGTAGGTACTAACTTCTTTTGATTCGTCGACCTTCATACAATTAGGCCGCAAAAAATCGTAGACGACTTCTAAAAACTCCAATACCTTGGTAGATAAGTGATCAATTTTTAGTTTTATTTCATGAAAGCTTCCGATGGATTTGAATGAAATAAAAATTCCTTGGAAAGTCTATTAACACCCGATTGAGTTGATTTTCTTAACATCTAAGTTTTAAGTATTTGTATTTATTTATTTCAAACAATTTTTAGGGTTCCGTACCCAAAGGGTAAAAACGGGACCCTATTACTAAGACTTCGCGATCCGTCTGTCTGTCTGTCTGTCCGTCTGTCACCAGGCTGTATCTCATGAACCGTGATAGCTAGACAGTTTTAATTTTCACAGATGATGTATTTCTGTTGCCGCTATAACAACAAATACTAAAAACAGTATAAAATAAATATTTAAGGGGGGCTCCCATACAACAAACGTGATTTTTTTGCCGTTTTTTGCGATAATGGTACGGAAACCTTCGTACGCGAGTCCGACTCGCACTTGGCCGGTTTTTTACATTGTGTCGAAAATCATAATTGCCAACAAGCACCACTACAACTTTAAACAAATTAACTTCGAAAGAATTACAAGACAATGAACCAAAATTTTATATTGTACAATAATACACTTCTATTTCAACCTTCAAATAGTCAGACAAGTATTTAATTATCTCAAATAGATATTTAATGTAATATACAGATAATAAATCAAATAAAATATCAAACAGAAATATAAAAACAAATAAATTCAGGAGATGCCAATCGTAAAATATAATGTCGTCTTACGGATTGAAAACATAAAATATAATGAAAGCTATTTCACTCTTCAACATTGTCAAAAAGTATGCAAATATAGGTGGTATCACGAAGTAGGTCATAGATTTGTACCAATAAAACTTGTAAAGATTGTTTGATGAATCACATTGATTGCTTACAAGTCTACAAGTTCCACAACCTATGCTTTTGTAAATACCTAACTACAAAATATTGAACCTAACAAAACTTTTATCCAAATATTTTACATTTCACACCTTTCAAAAATATTCTCCATTCGTTTCAAACTTGCGTTGCCCGCTGTATCGCTACCATAGTATAATATTCAATTATTAAAACAATAATCCGCCCTCACGGGTCTCGGGGGAGATCAACGCCATCTAGCGCCGCTCTAACGCGTTAACCTTTCGGTAATCTGACAAATTGTTTTTTGAGTGAGAGACAATGGAAGGTTATTTTTTTAAGGCATTTTGGGATAAATTCTGATCTTCAGATGTTTAGATAAAAAAAAATAGTATTTATAAAAACCAAAAATAAGCTTCGTACTCGCGTCGGGGAACCGCTAAGTAAATAAAATAAACTGCTGTAAACGTTGGTGATTCCCCGACGCGAGTACGAGACTTATGGCGACGACTAACGCCAACGACCTTGGGGGAACAAAACGCGCAATCGTTTCACACCCGTGCGACCCAAAATGTAGTAGTTTTTTGTACCTACTTTCCTTATTATTCTATGACTTTAAAAAAAAAGCCTCAGATCAAAATGTAGATAATTAAATTGTCTTTCAGATGGTGTTGATTTCATTAAAATACGCCCAGCGGTTTTGGTGTGATTGCCGTGTTTTGACATAAGTTTACAAATTAATTTCACTATGTTATAGAAATAAAACTCAAAATTTGCTTAGATTAAATTATTAAGAAAATGGTCTAATATAACATATATTTTTCCAAAAAATTACGTCTTGCCATTCTGCCGCCATAAGGAAAAAAGACGTATCTAACATTTTTTACGAAACTGAGTTACATACATATTCGAAATCAGTAAAAAAAATGGCAACCACCAGTATTTTTATATTTGGCATAAATTAGACGGAACCCTTTAAATCTTATTGTTAAATAAGACGCATCTGCGATATGAATCAAATATTACTAAACAGAAAAGACATTTCTGACGTACACTAAGTTGAAAAAACGCATTTCAGTAGAAGCGTCTTATTTATTTACAAAATATGTAATTCATCATAAAATGAAAAGACACTTCTGCATGGTCATAAGAAGAAAAGACTGTTCTGCGTAGATGTGCCTTTTCAGCTTAGTATTACGAAAAGTAGGCAGGCGCAAGTGGCAGTAGTGCCTTTTCTACTTAGTATTGCTAGTTGTGCGGGGTGAAGTGGGGTTCGCGGTTGGAATTAGACGTGATTCTCATTTTAAAATCAGCTGCTCAAGGGAATCAGCGCCTTATTTTTTGCTTTTTGGAGGATTTTGTGTCGGGTTTAAAAAAATATATTTATTTATTTTTATTTCATGCTTTTTAAACTAGATATAATATACCTAGTAGACACGCTTCAATCGACAATCTATCGAAACACGTAATTTTGACATGATATCTTGCGAAAAAACCCAGATTCAAAGAGTAAAATGCGGATAACTTTTGAACGGGTCAACCGATTTTATTCAATCATAGCTAAAAACACTCGACAAAGTCAACTTTCAAACAAAATCAAAACGCATGCACCAGTTCGGGAGCTACGATGCCACAGACACACACACACACACACAGACACGTCAAACTTCTAACAGCCCGTCGTTTTTGCGTCGGGGGTTAAAAAGTGACTTCAACAATTGCGGTGGATGTTTGCTTTCGTCTAGCGCGCCAAGAAAGCTCGAGACAAGCAAGTGACATTCTTGATTCTACGAGTATTGAACGAAAGCATCGCGATATTATGCTAAAGGTATGCTAGTATATATAGTAAGACTATATATACTAGGTTAGGATATCAACAGGCTTGGATAAATAAACTAGCAAGCAACCAATTATGGTCAAGGATAGCGGATAGAAGAATACTCAAAGAGTAAATAATAAATACTCACTTTAAAATCACACACTAATTTATTCCTTCAACAATCAGTTTATCAAATTATAATTAAATTTATAGACTATTTCTTAGGTACACTTCGTAATAATCTCAAGAGATTTTCATTCAAAAACGAACCGTGCTCAGGACTAACTCCCAAAAGCCCGCCAACATTTTCTTTTTACCGCCTCACATTCATTTGTTTTTTTTTATTTTCTTCTTTTTTTTTAAACGCGGCATCGAACATTCGAATCCATTTCAAAATGTTGCCATAACGAATAATCTTAGAAATTAAATCAAATTCAATTTTTTATAAAAACCTAACACTAGTATTATATTATCTGTGGCGATAGCGATTTAAAAACGTCAATAAAAAATGTGCGATTGCCAAGCACTAACGAAATCATATCGAAATGCTCATAATCATATCAATCTTTTTCATTTTACGTCGCCATCGACTTTATCTAGAGGCTCAAGGCACATCTTTGAGAAGGTTGAAAATAAATTCGTAGTTCAGGAGGCATGACACAAGGGAGCAGGCCTATAATCTGCAGTGAAACAAGTCTGCCAATGATAATGAGTTGATTATTAATTAGTACCTGGGCGACCGAGCTCTGCTCGGGTGAAAATAGAGAAAACGAATTTACCTAAAAATGAAACCTAGCTAGATCGATTTATCGCCCCCTAAACCCCTTGCATAATAAATTTCATGAAAATCGTTGGAGCCGTTTCCGAGATTCAGATTATATATAGACATATATACAAGAATTGCTCGTTTAAAGGTGAAATAGATGTGTCCTTATTTTCACAGCCATCAGATTTTAAGTCTTCTGGTGAGGGTGACCACGTTTCAGTTCCGTATGTCATCAATTCATTACTGTCTTGTGACACTGTGGCGTTTGAGATGAGAAGATACCGCAGCTTCCCGAACGCTGCCCAGCAGAGTTGGACTCACTCAAAGTCAGACCTGCCTGGTCCAGTTAGGACCGTTTGTCCCAGGTAAATTTAATCGTCTACCTAACTACTAAGAGCGACCTTATTATGACCTTGTTAATTTTAAGACCAAATCTTTCGGAAGAAGGAGGCTTCCGAAATCAGAAATGAAGATATCTGCAGGAGATACACACAAGGTTACCGGCAAACAATGCCAACATTAAGTGGAAGTGGGCAGAAGACATTGCTCGAAGAACTGATGGTCGAAGTAAACAGTTCTGGAGTCCCTAAAACGCAGCGCTGGTAGTTCTCCCAAAAGATAGAGCAATGATCTGGTGAAGGCTATTACGGGGATCAGCTGGATACAAGGGCGGATTTAGGGGGGGGGCACGGGATCACGTGCCCCCCCCAGACGGTATTTTGTGTACTGTGAAGATTCCATCACAGCAACAAAGCAAATCAAATTACAGAGTTGTTAAAATATATGAATAAAATAACAGAAATAAACTATTCACCACTGCACTGGAGGATGTCTTCAAGGTTCTAGACTGGAGAGGCCGATTCGCCGATGATAAAGCTGTCATGGAGGACCCCAGTACAACGCTCGTTGACTTCAGTAGAGCTTCCGAAAGAATGGATCCAAAAATGAACATGGACAAACCAAGGTGACGTTGAGCGCTCATGTCGCACCCACTCCTATCAAGATCGGTGGTTCCACAGCCGAAGCCGTGGACGACCATGTCTACCTGGGACCAACGGTCCAGTTAGGCAGGTCCAATCTCGAGAAAGAGGTCAACTGTCGAATCCTACTCGGCGGGGCAGCATTCGGGAAGCTGCGCGGTTTCTTATCGTCCAACTTACCACAGTGTCTCAAGACGAACTTATGGCACTGAGAAGTGGTCGCTCACAATGGGCCTCATCAGAAAGCTTGCAGTCACCCAAAGGGCAATGTAGAGGGCCAGGCTCGAGGTGTACTTGCGGGGAACCGATCACTTTTCCGAAAAATGTTTGTTGGTCGAATTTAATTTTACCGAAAACTATTGACCGAAGTCTTTTTTGCTATATGCATTATTTGACCAGTGGCGTAGCTAGGTAACCAAGGGCCCTGGGGCAAATCAAAAAATGGGGCCCCACTGCTATCTAAACTGGTTAGGTTTTATCAAGTAAAAAAATTAAATATATAAATACTTTAAAAATGCACTACAGGGCAGGTAATTAAAATATTAAACAGTAACAATATAAATTACAATTAATACTTGGTGTAGGTATTGGGCAATAAAACGAAATAGAATAGATTCAAAGGTTTATTATATAAAGGTCGGACCAACTGACTAAATAACAATTATATTTACAACATTTTCCTAGCTTTAGTTTTCGAAAAAGTATTGATGCGGTTTTGTTTTCTTGTTCCAAAATTCATACACAGCACATGCTTCCGTATGGCCACTCAAACAACTGTGTTGTTTAATTCTTTCTGATAAATGCTTCCAATCCCGAATTCCCGTACACCAAACATTATTCCTTTGTGAAGCAAATAACCAGCAGGGTTGACTATAGGCAGCGTCTAGTATTTTGGAATAACACAACCAAAAACGATTAACTGGTCCATATTTAGAACTTGAAATGTAGTACGATTTTGAAAAACACCTATTGTTTTGGTTGATGTATGTTGGAAAAGGTCCTGAAGGCTGTAAAGGTCATATCAAGAATTTGACGTTTTTCGTTATTACTTAAGTTTGTTTTGTTCGTGAAGTTTCCCAAGTCATAAGAAGATTTATCGTACACATTTTCGAAAAATGTAGAGGTCTGTGGTTCCTCCAAAACCTCCGCTCTTATGTGTGCCATGAAAACATCATCCACGTTTACATGATCGGTGGCGGAGGTATCTCCAACTGCAATAATTGTCGAATCTTCTTCAGTAGGCTTCTCAACCAACACTGCAGTTAGCACATTATTTAAATCTCTATCAATAGAAATATTTTGTCCAGAAGTACTTTTGTGCAGAAGGCTAACTAAAAAACTTGTCAATTTTGGGCAATTTTTGTTTACTATCTTCTCTTTCTTGGCGTTGAATGCGTTTAAATGCTTTCTTCCTTTTGTCCATAATTTTAGTTTTCTAATTTATTTATGCAATATTTATATTAGATTGTGTTCGAGTAGGTACTCACTGTTCACTGACGAAGTTAAAAGTATAAGGAAGGAGAAACGTAATGATACGCTACAAGAAGTCGTTGGGGAATCCCCGGCACACATTTTGTCACCGCTAGTGTTATTAGATTTGGTGGAGACCAAGAACGATCTTCTCGCGCGCGTGCTTGAATTAATACACCTACTGCAGGTGACCTGCATTTTTTTCACGATATTTCGCGTTATAAAATGAGTAGCCATTTGACATGATTTATTGACCTAACGGACATCAATAAGAATGGTACTAAAATAAAATAAAATTGAACCACTATATTGACCAGTATTAAAAAGTTTTTTGATATTAGCTTACGTACTCCTGACACAGCATTAATTTTTTAACCGATCGAACTGAACTTTTGAAAATAGGAGAAATTTTTAAAGGTTCATTTCGATCGAGTTTTTCTGGTAAGGATTCGAGGGCCCCTGAGCTTGAGGGCCCCGGGGCACTGCCCCGCCCAGCCCCTAGGTAGCTACGCCACTGTATTTGACATATTTTAAGATCATCGAAGTATCATGTGGCATATGTATTATTTTACCGAACTACTTTTCACCGATTAACAAAATAACTTTTTGCTTTTGACCGAAGCCTCTTTTGAACTTTTTTCATTTGCCATATCTTCACCAAACCGAAACAACATGTTAAGGAATATTATTTAGTCACAAATATATAGCCGGTTACTTGGTAGCATTTTCAATTTAAAATTGAAAGTGTCATAAAAGTCAATATATTGTTCTACAAAATTTTGTGACAAAAACGAATCGCTGCAAAATTGACTTCACGCAGTCTTGTCTGTGTTTACGTATTTTCATGCAAATGATTTATTAATAGCTGTCATGCATGAGACATTTTTATTAATTAATTATTTCAAAGAATTTGTCCAAGAGCGAGCGAAGCGAGCTCGGGAATTTAGGCCACCCCGACACGGATAGGTTAGGTTCGAAGGGGATGACGGGAGGTGAAGTGAGCGAGCTAAGCGAGCGAACTTAGCGCCCGTCATCTCCTTCGTGTTAGGTTACTTTAGACCCTGCAGACAGGCTGCAGGAGCACCGCGGAGCGGGGCTCCGTCGACATTTCTTTTTTCAGGTCGCTGTTTTAAATATTTGTATTCGCCCACTGTTTCTCTCTCACTTATTATTTTGATATGCGTTTAAATATAAATATTTCGGACAAATGTTATTTCGGCTAAGTGTAACTTCGGTAAAAAGGTTTTCGACCAAGTAAAACGTTGGAGTAACGAAAAAAATCGAATTGATAATTTGAATATGAGACAGTGGCAGACGTGACTTCGATGAAGTAAAAAAAAACCGACCAAGTGCCAGTTGGACTCGCGCACGATGGGTTCCGTACCATTATCGCAAAAAAACGGCACAAAAATCACGATTGTTGTATGGGGGCCCCACTTAAATATTTATTTTATTCTGTTTTTAGTATTTGTTGTTATAGCGGCAACAGAAATACATCATCTGTGAAAATTTCAACTGTCTAGCTATCACGGTTTTTGAGATACAGCCTGGTGACAGACAGACAGACGGACCGCGGAGTCTTAGTAATAGGGTCCCATTTTTACCCTTTGGGTACGGAACCCTAAAAACTATACGATAATAGTTGAAAAGTTTTAGGTGAAATGAAATTCGGTCAAATGTTGTTCGAACTTATGATAGGTAACCGTCCTTGCGTGATTAAATCAGAAATGTAGAGATCTGCAAGAGAACCAGGGTTACCGACATAGCCCGAAGAATTGCCACACTTAAGTGGCAGTGGGCAGGGCACATGGCTCGTAGAACAGATAGCCGATGGGGCAGAAAAGTTTTGGAGTGTCTTCCGGAGACGTTGCGTTGGAAGACCTCCCACCAGGTGGACCAAAAACCTGGTGAAGGTTGCGGGCATCCGCTGGATGCGGGACGCACGGGACCGATCAATGTGGCGACGCTTGGGGGAGGCCTATGTCCAGCAGTGGAAATCTTTCGGCTGATATGATGATGATGAACAGAAAGAACATGAGAGAAACTCTTGTCTTTCATAACCCTTCCTGTACGTACTTGAAACTTGTAGAAATAAACATGAAGTATGATACTTCAAGTTTATTTCTGACAGTTATTATTGATTTTTTTGCCTGTCCGCCACTTGTGCCCCTCCCAGAAAAAAATCCTGGATCCGCCCTTGGCTGGATACGAGACGCACAGCGGAGCGAGCATGGGCGTACCCAAGACATTTGTGACAAGACATGATACATTATGTCATGTCTTACAATTTGTCTTAAATGCTAGCCGGGTCAAACATGTGACTTATTTTAAAGGCGCGACATGCCTTTCTTGTTGCTTCCCGGCGACCACGGCCTACTGTGACATGGCTTGAGTCACACATTTCATCGCAGTTTGGACGATAAAGCCATTTTGTCTTAATTATTAGTACCGGCGGCGTGAGAAAATTTCCTGACGTTTATTTGGGACTCATCGGGTCTTACTTTGCTAATACGGGCGCACCCATTTTGTCACAAATTTCACATTTAGACAGATGATTAAGAAAAATGTATCACTTTCGTTCGGAGGTGGTGATAAAATTTTATAGTTGAAAAATAAAATATTTTCCTGCACCAAATGGCAATAAATTTATTTTGTGTGTGTGGTGATCAATGCTTATTAATTAATTGAAATTTTACAGGATTATTAATTAATTCTATTTTATTACTTTTTTATAATTGTTATTTTTTTATTGTTATTCCTATTTTTAATTATTATTTTGATTATTACTTTTTTATAATTATTTTCTTATATTCCATATTCTTCTTACTTTCTACATTTTAAATTATTTCTTAAATAAAACCTCCAAAAAATATTAATTAATTGAAATGTTACAGGATTATTAATTAATTCTATTTTATTACTTTTTTATAATTGTTATTTCTATTTTTAATTATTATTTTTATTTTGATTATTACTTTTTTATAATTATTTTCTTATATTCCATATTCTTCTTACTTTCTACATTTTAAATTATTTCTTAAATAAAACCTCCAAAAAATATTAATTAATTGAAATGTTACAGGATTATTAATTAATTCTATTTTATTACTTTTTTATAATTGTTATTTCTATTTTTAATTATTATTTTTATTTTGATTATTACTTTTTTATAATTATTTTCTTATATTCCATATTCTTCTTACTTTCTACATTTTAAATTATTTTTTAAATAAACCCCCCAAAAAACAACTAAAATAAAAAAATAGGGGCTCACCGGTATCGGGAACTGGGTCCAAGCTATTATATTTTTTAAGTAATTATTAATATTTTCAAAATAATTATATCTTTCTAACAAACACTTAATATGTTATCAAACAAACAAAGAAAAATAAAGTGTGCATAAGTCTATGGTCGTGGGTCAAATATTAATTTGTTCCCAACAAAATTAAAAAGTATTTTATCTGTATGAACGGCACACTTTTATAAGTATCATTTTATTTGGTCGTCTATTCAGATTATGTCGCACTATGAAGTCAGCTACAAGAAAGGCATGTCGCGTCTTGAAACTATGTCGCATGGTTGTCCCGTGCTAGTATTTAAGACAAATTGTAAGACATGACATATTTTATCATAACTTGTCATGACCCAAAATATTTTCTGTTAAGAATTTGTAGTTCAAGTCGAAAACCAAGCAAAGTAAAAAAAAAAAAAATTTTTTTTTCTTAAATTCATGTTGGGATGCTGCTAGCATGGGGGTATCAAAGGGGGGGCTAAATTTTGGTTATTTTTTGCCTAGGACATACCGTTTTCGAGATATAGAGTGTTTTATGTAAAATAAAATAAAATTCGGAGGCACATAATTCGAAAATAGTGCGTCGTAGGACTATGCTTCTCTGAACCTAAATGGTTTTTATGGCCAAGGTTAAACCGAAACTGCCATAAAATTGGCAAATTTCCGAAAAAGAAAACAAATAAATGTCAAGAAGTTATGCCACAAGTCAAGAAAATATCTCACGCCGCCGTGCTAGCATTTAAGACAAAATGGCTTTATCGCCCAAACTGTGATAAAAAGTGTGACTTAGGCCATGTCACAGTAGGCCGTGCTCGCCGGGCTGGACCTTTTGATGTGACGATTTTTAATAGGTATAGCAGTCACAGCGGATCTTTGTGTCTCTGAAGTTGGCTCTGCCAACCATTGCTCAAGAAACAGTTTGCCATTGAGTATACTGCATAGAGTAAGCGAGATAGGACGATGCTACAAACGTTAGCGAGTGAAAGAGACAGTTATACAAAGCTATCTTCACCTTCAATATTGACACAAAAATAGCTACTGCCCAGGGTCTTGCAGCCAATTCAGAGACACAAAGATCCGTTGTGAGTATTAAGATAGGTACTTCGCTTCTTCGGGGCGATGATTTAATCTTATTTTACTCAGCCACGTCTATAGCGCTGGTCTCGCAAAGGTCTCCCATCTTTAGGGTTCCATACCCAATGGGTAATAACGGGACCCTATTACTAAGACTCCAATTTCCATTTGTCTGTCGGTCACCAGGCTGTATCTCATGAACCGTGATAGCTAGACAGTTGAAATTTTCACAGATGATGTATTTCTGTTGCCGCTATACCAACAAATACTAAAAACATAATAAAATAAATATTTAAGTGGGGCTCCCATACAATAAACGTGATTTCTTGCCGATTTTTGCGATAATGGTAGGTACGGAACCCTTCGTGCGCGAGTCCGACTCGCACTTGGCTGGTTTTTAATAGGTAGGTAAGTACTTTCTTCTGCGTGGCGATGATTAAATTCCATCTCATTTAAATCGAATTTCATTACATCGAATGATCGGATCTCTTTCATCTGGTAGGTACTAACTTGAGAGAAGAATATTACCGCCAGCGAACTGCTTAGCGACCTTCCTGATGGGTCGACGAGGTCCGACTAGGATCATACCGATAGACGATTTAAATTGCAAGACGTTCACATGGATGCATGCGATGCAATTCGACTAATTTGCACTCACAATATTTATAACTTTGATGTTCTGTTTTTTTGAGAAAAAGTAAGTGGAAAATTGCGAAATAATTTGTTCTATTTTGTTCCTGATATATGTGATTTTTGGTAGATATTAAACGTATTAGTTGGTGAATAATGTGTTTTGGGGAGGTAACAGCGCCATCTTGTAATGAATAGCAGTTCAAATTAAAGCTGAAAATTACGTATTAGTACGTACTGCTATTCGCTACTAGATGGCGCTAAAGTTCTTACTTATTAACTGTTTATAAACAAGATGTCGTTATAATAAAGAAACTAAAATTTAAGTTTATTTATAAATTAGTCGTTGATTAATAGATTGCTGATATTGATTTCCCAAAAATAAATAGTGAACAAAAGGAATATTTAGATAATTTTATTTGATTAATGTTCTGTATCTGTGATGTCAATGTCAACTGTCAAGGTACCTTAGTTTGGCTTTGACATTGACATTTGACATTCGTTATTAAAATTTACCGTAGTATTTGTTTTGGCTAAAACACTGGAATAATTAACTGAAACATAAAAATAACGAACTTTCATTACATAACAAAACAATGTATCTGTAATATTGTGCTGCGGATCTAAAAATGGAGCAAATCTACGCGTTTGGTGTAACATGCATAGAATACGTACAGTACTGGTAAGTATTCCAAATATTGATTAATTCTTGGTAATACTGCATTGTGCGGGCCGTTGCGAATTCCTCACGCGATTGCTATGAAAAATTAGGTCCGGTTATGTTAAATCTTGAGTCAGTTTAGTGCAGGAAATTTTAAATTAAATAATTTAATTCTTACACGCGCCCTTGGCTCTTCTTATATTTGTTCAGGATTTCTGGTGTTTGTACCGTTTTTCAAGTATGCTGTTATTATTAGATAATACAAGTGCTTAAATTTAAAGTAGGTAGGTACCCACTGTACTTCACAGTCCCAAGAACTTACTAATAAGATTTATTTAGAATATTATTGTTTCAAGTTTAGAGTGGTTTTCCCTAAACTTTTCCTTCCCTAAATTATCATCAATCAATACTGATATTCTGGCTCCGAGCGGGCGCACAGCCAGTACTGCATTAACATTGGGAAATATTGGTCAGTCAAAAAGATGAAGCTAATAATATATTTCAAAGCTTAAATCTCTATGGAGAATTACATGCTAAAAACTCTGCTTTTTTACATGAAATGATAAAAAACTGAATAAGATGTTAATGACAAATTATATCCTCTGTATCCACAGGTTTGAAGACAACGCAAACTTCTTTGAGATAGTCAATCATGTGTTCAACCCACAATATGCAATAGATTACTTGTTTCCGCTGTTGTCGGTCATAGACTCGGTGTTTGCTGCTCAGCTGCTGCTGTGCCTGGCTTTTGGAGGCTGGCTGAATGCTGTTATGAAATGGTAAGTTGATTTGATTAATTTAATATTTAAATAACATAACATGTTATCATAAACTTCCTGATATCATTTATTTTTAGCCCATATTTAACAATGCTAATGCATGCATTCTTACAAAATCTCACCCTTTTCCCCTTGAATGGAATGATGTATCATCATTTCAGCCGAAATACGTCCACTGCTGGACATAGGCCTCCCCCAGGCGTCGCCACATTGACCGATCCCATGCGTCTCGCATCCAGCGCCTTCCCGCAACCTTAACCAGGTCATTGGTCCACCAAAAATGATGTATAATAATAAATATTTAATTTCTTATTATTAATTCTGCACACACATGGTACCTATTACCACAGATAATATAATACTAGCATACAGATGCCTCATCCTATAAAAAGAAACCGTGCTGATGTAACTAAATCGCGTTCGGTTCCGTTCCACGGCTATAGATAGATGGTGTAAGCAGCGACTTGCAAGTAAAAGGGTTTACTCGGTTCGTGATTTTTTTTTTTTTAAATAAAATGACATCCCTTATTATTCTTAAAATGAATAATAAGGGATTGTTCAAAAAGCCTATCAAATTAATTCTCGAACTAGAGATCCATACAGACTTGTATTGCAGGATACTCCTAAATCAGCCAAGTATGCGAAAAGTTTCCTAGTCATGTGTTTACGCATTTATAACAGAATTCCAAAAGAAATAAAATTGTTATATAACATTAACTCATTTAAAAACAGATTATTGAAATGGCTGAAAGAACATGTGTTTTATGACATTAAAGATATTTTTTAACAATAATCTTGAAATAATCTTTTGTCATTGTTTATAATGCTCAGATAAATTATTATATATTATTGTATTGTCCTTATCTGTGACATTGAATAGCAATTAACTAATTATTATTTTGCCTGCAATTGATACATAACCTGTATAGCTAAACATGTGCCTTCTTACAAATAAACGCGGTATAAAGTTATACCAAGTATAAACCTATGAAAATGTATGGTTATACCTTTGTTATACCTGGTATAACTTTATACCGCGTTTATTTGTAAGAGGGGTGGACTTTATACTAATACCTGACTGTAACAACTTTATACCATGTTTAAGGCAAATAAAGACTTATCTTATCTAATAACAAATCGGTGCAAGTCGCGCTATCTAGTGAGATTTATTTGAACCAAATTTTCATTCTTAGCGCTGGGACCCCGTGGTATTAGTAATCCAATCTTTATAAATTGTAGCCTATGTGTTATTCTGACGTATCTATACTAATATAATAAAGCGGTAGAGTTTGATTGTTTATTTGTTTGAATGCGCTAATCTCTGGAACTACCAGCCTTATTTGAAAAATTCTCTTTGTATATCATAACCACATTCATGAGGTGGCTATAGGCTATATACCATTATGCTAAAGTTATGTGGTTAGTTTTAATATGAAGTTATAATGTTGATATTTGTAAAGTAAGTTTAAAAAAAAGCGCTATTGTAATGCTTTATCCGCGTGCGTTGGAGTAGTGGTTTACTATACTTAAGTACCATGTACTACAAAGATATTGGTTTTTAGTAGTAGAAGATGGTATTAGAACAAAAATAAAAAAAATATGTAGAGTAGGGTAGGGTAGATAGGTAGGAAAGGGTAGGGCAGGTAGGTAGGTAGCATTGTTCTCCTTTCTCTGTGATATTTTTGTTATTTATTAGTATATTATGTATTATTGTATGTATGTATTTTATGTTATTATGTCTAAGTATTATTATTTAAGACTAGCTGACCCGGCAAACTTTGTTTTGCCATAAAAACACCAATCATTAATTTACCCTACACTACTCTCCTACCCTACCCTACCTACACTACCCACCTACCCTACCCTACCTACCCTACCTACCCTACCCTACCTACCCTACCTACCCTACCCTACCTACCCTACCTACCCTACCTACCCTACCTACCCTACCTACCCTACCTACCCTACCTACCCTACCTACCCTACCCTACCTACCCTACCCTACCTACCCTACCTACCCTACCTACCCTACCTACCCTACCTACCCTACCCTACCTACGCTACCCTACCCTACCCTACCCTACCCTACCCTACCCTACCTACCCTACCCTACCTACCCTACCCTACCTACCCTACCCTACTCTACCTACCCTACCCTACCTACCCTACCCTACCTACCCTACCCTACCTACCCTACCCTACCTACCCTACCCTACCTACCCTACCCTACCTACCATACCCTACCTACCCTACCCTACCTACCCTACCCTACCCTACCCTACCTACCCTACATACCCTACATACCCTACCCTACCCTACCTACCCTACCCTACCCTATATAAGAACCTTCTCCTAACAATAACGAACACAACAAAAAAAAAATAAGCCAAATCGGTCAAGCCGTTTTCATGTTATGTCGTGACAACGGAAAACGGGTTTCATTTTTATATATATAGATAGATATATTGTACACTAACAACCCTCAATTCTGCTCCTCTCGTTCAGTTCATCCAAACTTCCAAAGGTTGTCTGTATTGCCCTGTGCGATAAGACCGCCCATTGTACACTTGCTTTTAAGATTGTTTGTCCTGTATACAAATTTTTGTGGTGTACAATAAAGAATATAATAAATAAATGAATCAATAAATTGACGGTACTGAAGCCGCGGGGGAATTACTGTAAAGATTGATTGAAATTCGTTCAGAAGTAACAAAATTCCATCCTCACAAACATTTTCGTTTAAAATAAATTAAAAAATAAACATGGCCATATCCACCTATCCATTAAATTATGGTCTTGTCTATATATTAAATATATGTTTTGTTTCCAATTCCAGGTGGCTCCTAGAAGATCGTCCATACTGGTGGATACGAGAAACAACATTCTACCCAGAGCCCGAGAGACCTGTGCTACAGCAAACACTACAAACATGCGAGACAGGCCCTGGCAGTCCTTCTGGCCACTCTATGACGGCAGCTATGATGCTAATCTTGTCTTTGATGTGGATCTCACATGTTATGCATGACAAGTTAGTGTTAATTTTGACCTTATAGATAGGGCATGCACCCGATTCTTCCCGGTTCTAACTAGGATTTAGCAGAACCGGTTCTGGAAGGAATAAAACTGGTACCCCCGGTTCTTTAAAAAACAAAAGAAATTTTTTCACATTATTTCCTCGATTCAAAATACGTGTTATATATAGTCCATGAAATAAAAACATTTACTGCGAATAAAGTCCTAGTTAAGTATGACATTATAGTAGAAGTAACGTTGCCTGAAAAGTCCATAAAAATCGCAAAGGAGACAAAGGACACAAAAAAAATATTTTTTGCTTAATTTTCGTGAAATTTTGGTATTTCTGCAATTTACGCAAGAGCAAGTTTACTCCTCAGTAAATTGTGCACAAAAAAGTTCTACATAAGAAAGAAAGAAAGAAAACATTTTTATTTGTGACCCGCACAGGAGACACGAGATAAGAATTCTAATGCTCATTGGTTTTCGAGATATAAGCCAAAAGAGAAGAAAAGTACCTAGTATTGTTACTAAAAACCGATTTGTTACAAAACTTACAAATATATGTTGATTAGTCAAACTTTAACTATTTTATGTCATATTGTCAGTGATAATTGCTTATCCTGTCAAATTCTCTATGAATTATTCCAATCCCAAAAAATCTTAAAATTTAATCAGCCAGAACCGGAGGAACCGGTTCACCCGTTTCTAACTGTTTGCCAGACCCGGTTCTCAAAAACCTGGAACCGGATTCGGTTCTGCATACTTATAGATAACTGGCTTCAGCCAGCGCCCGCGTGATAGTCGAAAATTATCCCGCAGAACATATTTTCGTGATATAAAATATCCTATGTGATATTCCAGACTATAATCTATATCTGTGCCAATTTCATCCAGATCCGTTCATCCATTCCGGCGTGATTGAGTAACAAACAAACATACATCCATCCTTCCATCCAAACTATCGCATTTATAATATTACTTGCTTCTGCCAGCGGCTTCGCCCGGGTGAATGTCGAAAATTAGTCCAAGGGAACATATTAACAGGATAAAGTATCCTATGTGCTCTTCCAGACTATATTCTATCACTGTGCCAAATTTCATCCAGATCCGTCCAGCGTGAAGAAGTAACAAACATACACACTCACAGACTTTCGCCTTTATAATATTAGTGTGATGTGATTAGTGTGATTAGTAAAATTTTACAACAGGCAACACAACACAATAAACAACCAACAACATAACACCATAATTACAACAGAGACCTGCCCTATAGCAGACACTAAATACTCGTACATATGACTCATATGAGACAGGCCCCTGGTAGTACAAGCGGGCACTTCAACAACACAAACAACAATCAATACTAGATAGATCGTTCGTCACCCGTCCTGAGCAGACGTGTGTCAATTTTTTGTCAAAATTCTTTAATTGTTGCTCTTCAAATATAACTAATAGTTACACAAAAATAGAACTCAAACTACAATATAAGAAAACAAATAATTGTGTCGTTTCGTCTCTGTGTCCTGCGCCTCAAGAACAACAAGCCACCTACGAACGTGCCCGCGCTGGCGCGCCTCACCTCCGCGTGAGTAGTACAGTTGCTATTTTTTTAACTCGCTCGCACAGTGACTCGGCGTACGCGCGGTGTTTAGTGCTCCAACCAAGTAAATCACTAATAAGTACACCTGCCCTCATCATTGAAGTTGAGCTAGCATTGAATACTGTCGCGTATTATGAATAAACAAAGATCGCCACCGCGCCATGCTACCGGCACTGCCGCCGGCACAGGCGGCGGATCGCAACCCGATTTATCAAAGCTGAGCTTGTCAGCAGTAGACCCGCAAATTACCTATCGTAATAAAAGGAAACATGAATGTGATTGCGCCACCGAGATTAAAGAAATGCGGTCGGAATTGTCCCGTATCGGTTCCTTGCTAGAAAAATACGTTGGCTCTAATGAGCAGATTCTGATTAAAATGCAGGCAAGTATAGCTGAGGTCAAAGCCGAGATCACTGAGTTGAAATCATGCAACGAACAAACTGCAGACATGATTCGAGGCAACACAGCACAGATTAATGATATTAAATCATCGACATCGGGCATGATAACTGAACATAAACAATTAAAAACAACTGTATCTCAATTGGAGAAACAGTTATCATTGGGAGAACATAAAATTAAATCCTTTGAGTCAGAACTTAACACGCTTAAACCAACTTCTGAATCTTCGACTTCAAACTTTCAAAACCAGCTATGTTTGAACGAACAAATAATAAAGGAGGTAGCGAATCGAAATAGCAGGGAAAAAAATATTATTTTTGTGGGCCTGCCTGAACAGTCAGCTGTTAGCGCGGAGGAACGATTATCCCAAGATGATGCCGATATTTATAAACTTACTCTGCTAGTGAGCCAAGACCTCCCAAAACCGATTAAAACCTTTAGAATAGGCAAATACTCACCGGGAAAAAGCCGCAGAATCAAGGTATGTTACGACACTCCAATACCTGCCAGGCATCTCCTACGCAATAAAGAGAAGTTGCCAGAAAAAATTAAAATATTTTCAGACCAAACCCCAGCACAGCAAAAATATTTTAAGAGTCTTAAAGAGGAACTAATACGTCGTCAAAATGACGGAGAGAATGGACTGACTATAAAATATGTAAATGGCACACCTACAATAATAAAAAACCCTGTAAAAAACTACCAACAATAAATGTTACAATACCCATGACCATCGCTAGCAATACCTACCAAGTAATCAACAATTACCAGAATATTGAAACTAGCAAATCACGGCTCAGATTTTTCTACCTTAATGCTCGAAGTATACGCAAAAAAGGAAAATTTGACGAACTTAAATGCATTCTACAATCGCTACCAAATACGATACATGTTATTTTGTTGACTGAAACATGGATAAGAACTGAAACACAAGCCTTGGAACTACAAATAAACAACTACTCGCACTACTACAACTACAGAACTGATTCAAGAGGAGGTGGAGTTTCAGCATATGTCCACAATGATCTCAAACATAATTTATCAGAATCTAAGTACACAGGAGGAAACAACTATTTATGGATACGACTAGAACGATATGCACTGGAAGTAGGAGTTGTATACAACCCTGGCGACACTAACTACACAGAATTTCTTGAAGTTTATGAGTCCCAACTGCAACAAAGAAAGAGGGCAATAGTTTTCGGAGATTTCAACATTGATCTATTAAACAAAGACAAAAAGACAAAACAATATAATGAACTCTTGAAGGGAACTGGACATACATTGCTAAATAAAATAACTAAGAAATATTGTACAAGGGAATCTAATACTAGAAAATCTATTTTGGACCATGTCAGCTCCAACCTGAAAGACGATCACTTCCACATGGCAATAGCTGACTCTTCAATGTCAGATCACAAACAAATATATGTTGAACTCAAAAAAACGAACTCCCCTAATAAAAAACGGACCCAATACGAGGCAATTGATTTCACGAAATTACATGATATTATGCTAGAAACAACAAACCTTGAAGAATTAGATGATGACTACACACTACTAGAAAACAAAATAAAATCAGTAATTGATAAAAGTAAAACAACAAAGACCAAAATTCTGAACCTACCCCAAAAGGACTGGATTAATAGAAGCATAATTGATGATATCAACCAAAGAAATGTATTGTGGACAGAACTAAAGAAGAATCCGAATGACACTAACCTGGAAACAGAATTTATCACAAAAAGAAAACATGTTGCCAAGCACATACAAGATACAAAGAATATTTTCTACTATACAAAATTTAGCAAATGTATTAATAAACCTAACAAAATGTGGCATTTGGTAAACATTCTAGCAAACAATAAAATTAAACAAAATTGTGCTCCTTCAAAACTATTGATCGATTCCGAACAAATTACAGACCCCACCAAAATTTGCCAATTATTCAACGAGTACTTTGCCACTATAGGTCCCCTTTTAGCGAATGAAATACCTAGATCATTTCATGACGATCATACACATGCTTTGCCAAAATCTCTTCCCGAAAGCTCTCCAGTGTTATCAAATCTTGATCCGTGCTCTGCAACTGAAATTACAAAAATCATATCAAACCTTGACCCTAACTGTAGTACTGGATTAGATGGAATAACTACTAAATCAATAAAGTGCATACAAAATATAATAGCGAACAACCTGAGCAAATGCTTCAACAAACTGCTAGCTGAAGGTAATTTTCCCGATACCCTGAAAGTGGCGAAAGTAACACCCATTCACAAATCAGGTTCAAAGATGGACCCAAGTGACTACCGACCTATTTCAGTTCTGCCTGTATTGTCAAAAATATTAGAAAAAATCATACACAAACGATTAGAACAACATTTAACTTCTTTTAACTTTCTTTCAGACAGACAATACGGGTTTAGACCAAAAAGTAGCACACTAACAGCTACAGTCGACCTCGTTACTAAAATTAAGCAAAATGTAGATAGAAAAAACATAGTCCTTGGCATCTTTATTGATCTCAAAAAAGCGTTCGACACCGTTAGTCATGAACTGCTACTTAAAAAGCTAGAAACGATCAATGTTACCGATAGTGCCTTAAAAATGTTTGAATCCTATCTAAAAAACAGGTCGCAGTTAGTTAGAACGGATAATAATTATCAAAGTGGCACATTACCTATAACGTGTGGCGTTCCCCAGGGATCAATATTGGGGCCCCTGCTCTTTTTAATCTACATAAATAATATTCAGGAAATTACACTACATGGCCATCTTACTTTATATGCAGATGACACTTGCTTATTTTATTTCGGATCTTCCATTCATGATTTGGTTTCGCAGGCTCAAGATGATTTAAACACCCTCTTCTCATGGTTTCAATATAATTTATTAACGATTAATATTTCTAAAACATGCTATATCTTGTTCAAAGCAAAAAACAAAATAATACCTCCACATAATCCATTAGTAATCAATAATGTGCCCTTACAGCAAAAAACTTGTGAGAAATACCTTGGATTGAGAATGGATAGTTATCTATCATGGACAGTTCAATTGGATCATATAAAATCAAAGCTTACGTCTCTACTTGGATCCCTCCGAAACATAGTTCGATGTATTCCACATAGACTACGTCACACCATCTATAACGCCTTAGTAAAACCCCACCTACTGTATCTGATTGAAGTTTGGGGCAGTGCGGCCAAGACGAAGCTAGCAAGTCTCCAAGTTGCACAAAATAAATTAATAAAAATGATTTTTAACTACCCATATTTAACATCAACGTGTAAAATCTACGAAGAAACCAAAATAATGAACATTAAACAGTTATATATTTACAATACATGTATTTTTATCCATAAAGCACTCAACAAAAGTATACAGACTAACTTATCGTTTATTAAAGTAAAACAAGTAACCCAACGTAGCAGTCGCCGAGCTAGTTTTCTGATTTTACCGAAGATGAGAACTAAGTTTGGCAAAAAAATGTTAACTTTTGAAGGAGCACAATTATATAACAAAATACCCTCATGTATAAAAAGGTTGCACTCATTCAATGCATTCAAAACTCAATTAGCTGCATATTTAATCACAACTAACACCATTTCTTAAAGCTGAATGCATTGGATGGGTGCATCATAATTGCTGCCGTGACGTCTGTGACGAATTTTATATAATTTACTTTAAGCCTTGTTCTCATGTAAGTGACTTTGTGTCTTTTTTGAGAATAAATATCTTTAAACCTAATACTACAAACAAGTACAACAAACAAACAACACAACAACAACGAATACAGTAAACGAACAACACTAAAAACACTACCAACAACAAAACATTCTAAAGCAAAATATTGTTCTTTACAGAAAGTTCTACATCTGGTGGTGGAAGTACCTGATGTATCCGCTGTGCATTACGGCGCTAGTGTCGGTGATGTTGGCGCGGTTGTATGTTGCAGCTCACTTTCCGCATCAGTGTCTGATTGGCGCCTTTGTTGGTGAGTATCTTTGTATTATTATTATTATTCAACAGAATGTACTACATCTGGTGGACGCTAGTGTCGGTGATGTTGGCGCGGCTGTTTGGTGCAGCTCACTTGCCCCATCATTGGCGTTTTTTTTTGTTGAGTACCTTTACAGGCTGTAAGAGTTATTAAAAGAAAAGTTAGTAAAATCTAAAATCCCGACTGCTTAAGCGAACATATTCGCAAACTGGCTGACCAATACTATAAATATCCTCCGACTGCACAGCATGATTTTCTTCTTGTTTACATCTTTTTAGTTCGCTTAAGCAGACGGGTTTTTTGATTTTATTAACTTTTTTAACCGACTGCCCAAATTGAGAAGGTTCTCAATTCGGCAGCTTCTATTTTTTTTAATGTTTGTTCGGGCTTCGGGCATATATAGACGGAAAATCGCGTTAAATTCCCGTGATATATTGTTTTTCAATAAATAGACGGATTTTAAAATAGTACATTGTGATACAAGGGTGGAAAGTAGGTTATTGCAAACGAGCTGTCATTAAAAACCCTCGCCTTCGGCTCGGGCTTGTTAATGACAGCTCGTTTGCAATAACCTACACACCCGTGTATCACACGCCATTTTTCAATACAGTTGTGGGAAATAGTAAAAACAAATCAAAGAATTAGATTTGTTTATTAACAAAAAAAAAAAAAATTCACGCGTTTTTGCAACTGGACATATTTTTTTTACAACGAAAACAGCCTACACAGCCTATTCGATTTTTGACAAATGTTGATGTGAAAATAATTAAAATGAAACTGGTAATTAAATATATTAAACAACCATTTAAAATACTTTTGAGAGTTCAACGCTAAAACGTACGGAATCATTCATTTTTCCTCGTATACAATCTATCCCATTTTATTCTATGTATGAAAACTCTGGTACTAAACTTTTTAAATTGATTTATAAATTTAAAACTCAACTGCAAAAGTAATGATCGAGCTCGTAAACAAAAGTCACGACCGCGTAACAGAAAGATGCCTATGCATAAGATTTAATTTTCGAATCATAATTATAGCCTCTGAAAGTACGGCATGTTTAACAACTGTATTGAAAAATATTTTTATGATTGAAAGGGTATACTCTCGAAGTGGTCCCATTGTCACCAAATCATAATTTGATGGTGGTATCCCATGGAAATCGAGGGAACGCCTCAAATATTATAGGCAGACATACAGCGGTTTTGGTATTTAAAACATGACAAGCATTTGCACTCGGAAAGTATCATTTGGTGAAGTTGAACTGATGAAGAAGACCACAGATACTACTGGAACTCCTTAATAAATATATCATGGGTATAAGATATCTCGAATAATTAGGCGATTATGATGAAGCAGAAAAACGGTGAAGGAGAACATCGTGAGGAAACCGGCATGTCCTTGAACCAAAAATTCGAAGATATGTGACATCCACCAACCCGCACTGGGCCCACGTGGTGGATTACGGCCCATTCCCTCTCACAGGAGGCCTGTGTCCCAGCAGTGGGAACATTAATAGGCTGATGATGTGTGCTGTGATGTGATGAAGCAGACGTCTTACGGCTGGAACGATGATGATGATTAATATATTTGTCCTCGGTGTCCAGGCGCCTTCCTCGCCCCCGCCCTCTGCATCTATGTCTCGGACCCCTTCATCTGGCAGTACGGCTACCACGCCACGTTCGAGACCGGCCGCGCAGTAGCGTGCCACGTGCTCTGTACCGTCGTCACGGCGCTGATCGCGGGGTTAACGTACGGCGGCTTGAAGATGCTCGGCTGGGACCCGCATTGGACTGTTAAGCTGGTTAGTTTTTAATTATATAATTTTTTCAACATTTCCACTCAACTCATCCTCAAACTCAACTCAACCTGAACTAAACCTCAACTCAACCTTTTTTGGCACCCGTGGTCCCACTGTGACGGGTCAGGTCTATCCCACCGCACTATTCCCAAACCACTGCAACTCCTGAAAGCCAGAATCAACAGTGGCGACCACCAGAAAATCGCCGAGCCAATGAAGCTCGACGAAGTTTCGGAGAATGAATTTAACTGTCTTGATCCCGCAACGAAATTAATCAGAAAAGAATAACGGAGGAGTAGGAAAAAATACAAATTTCCACTTCCCTCCATATCAAGCAGGAGACATAACTTACAAGGCCAATAGGGTCGTTTACAACTGGGTAAAGCCCGGTTGCTTAGCACGACGGATAAAAATTAATATAGATAGCATTAATATTAATAGGTCCTAACATTGTAAGCTGTTATATTTAATTCCAATAATAGGTATGGCAAAAACGCTTGAACGCACGGAAATTTGATCTAGTTTCCACAAGGTCCGTACAGTAAACAACTCCTGATGCAGTATGTATATTATTCATCATAATATTGTGTTCATTCTGCAAAAGAATAACTCCCATAAGATATGATGTGCAGATTGTACATATTCGCAGTCAGATGTGGAACACTGACATAAAGGCGAGGCAACAAGCTTGAAGGAATATAATTTACTTTTTAAGTTACCATGCCCTGAGAGAAATTGGGCAACACAGTGATCCACCTCCAGCCACGTCCTGGCCAGCAGGGGCCCTCTCCCTCTCCGCACGCGAACGTATGGAAAGAATTGGTGGAGATGTCGGCCCTTGATGGAATTATCCCACCTACATTGCCATTCGGATAAAAGTTCCTCCCAGACGTCAATATGTGGTTTAAATAATCTAGAGATTTTCTCACGGTCACTCCGCGTTAAAAAGTCCGCGTCCATGGTCCCTTGTGCGGAATAATACATTGCAGCACGTCGCACTGCACTTCAACGTCGACCCTAGTAAGTAGCCCCATAAATAGTCTTTAAACTTAAAAAAGAAAGACGCTACGTAGACTTAGATATTCTCGTTAAGGCATAGAAAGTATTTTTTGATTTTCACCGATTATTTTAATATGATCTATAAATAAGGCGCACGGATGGCGCAGTGGTTGAGCGATTGACTGCTGCGCTGCGTGTCGCGGGTTCGATTCCCGCACGGAACAAATATTTGTATGACCTACAGATAGGTGTTCCGGCTCTGGGTGTTGTGTATGTGAGTTTATATGTCTGTAAACGCACTCACGATACAGGAAGTAATTCCTAGTGCGGGGCAACGTTTTTTAAAAAAACAAAAAAGAAATAAAACAAACAAAAAAATGTAAAATTCCTCTCTAACACTATGATATATTGGCCGGCTACTCATATATATGGGCCGGTACGACTTTGGGTCGTCCGGAGGTTTGTCGCCAATTTTCGGGATGATTCGTATAAATCCGTGTTGCCATATACGAGGAATCATATAGGTCAGGTAAGTGGCCCTGCCCCCTACCACTTTTCGGCTGTATGGGATAGTAAGAGCGGCCAATGCCATACCGAGACACCTCTCGCGCTGCGGCGTCCAACCCTCAGCCGCGATGTCTCCCATACGACATCGCGGCCCGCCTCAGTAGCGATGTCGTCCAAGCGGCACCGCAACCTACGAGTTGGCCGCTACGGCCTCGGCTTATCGACAAAAGCCCTGACGAGCGGCCCCTCCTCGGGTTCCTCTTCGCTTCACCGTGGATGACCACGCCACGGCTACTGAGCTCCCCCCCTTAACAATGCGGGAACTCACCGGGGGCGAACCTCATCTCAAGGTCAACTCAAGCTTAACTCAACCTCAACTCAACCTCAACTCAACCTCAACTCAACCTCAACTCAACCTCAATTCAACCTCAACTCAACCTCAACTCAACCTCAACTCAACCTCAACTCAACCTCAACTCAACCTCAACTCAACCTCAACTCAACCTCAACTCAACCTCAACTCAACCTCAACTCAACCTCAACTCAACCTCAACTCAACCTCAACTCAACCTCAACTTGTGGTATTTCGCTATTTTAAACCACATATTTTAGTTATTTCACTGAGTGAGCTGGTGTTCTCACCTAATTCACACTTAGGTCTCTTAATACTTACTTCATTTTATTCCATGCCAATACATTTTACATCATATACTTATACTTCGCATCCTTTATACGTTTACATTATTATTCTGCGAATCGGTCTAAAACGATTCGTTTTCTTATAAAATAATCATATTTTTCAATGTTATGACACCTACGTCAGGTTGTCAAGCTGTCAATACTTTTCCTTTTAAATTTTCTGTCATAGAGCTTCTTACTAGCTTAGTCTATGAAGATTACTTTTGATTTATATAATTTAAATTCTTTTTATCAATATGGTTAGCTCAAATATTGTATTTTATAAATTGAAAATTAATTTACACGCTCTCAGAATTCATCGAAAAGGTTTTGGATTGAATATTACTGGCTGTTTTGAATACTGGCAGGTTGAACTTTTTTTATGACAACAAGATGTCACTAACTTAAATTCTGATTCTGATTCTGTCAAGCGGTGGATATAAAAGACGGAAAGGCCGAGGGCTTTGCAGTCTTGAATCTGGACTGAACGCTAGTAGTCCATTTTTCTGTTTGATACTATGAAGTATACAATTGTTTTTAAAATTTCTCTTTAAAACTATTATATATAAGGCCTGTGAATCTACCAATTCTGTTTAATGCAATAAATATTATTTATTGAGTGTGTTACTGGTTCTTTAACTTCGACGGTCACCGCTTCATATCAAAAGGGCTTGATTGATCAGCATATTAAGCCACAGCCTGACCTCCACACTCCTAGCTGCCTGTTCCTGCACCAGTGCTACTGCTACTGCTACCTGCCTGTTATCCTGACAATTGGTTCAAGCCTTGACCATCTGCGTGCTCATCTGCCTACCTCGGGCATTCCACGCCTTCGTGTCCGTCCAGCTGCCTAGCCTGCCCGTCCAGCTGCCCAGCCTTCCTGCCTGCTATGAAAAACCTGCCCACGTCGTGCGAAGCCGGCCCATAGTTTTATACTCAATATCCTTTTAATTAATTTTAATTTATAGTTACCTTTAATTTTATTAACGTGGCTTACGTATAGTTCTTTTGAATTACACGTAACGCTACAAACTCAACCTCAACTCAACCTCAACTCAACCTCAACTCAACCTCAACTCAACCTCAACTCAACCTCAACTCAACCTCAACTCAACCTCAACTCAACCTCAACTCAACCTCAACTCAACCTCAACTCAACCTCAACTCAACCTCAACTCAACCTCAACTCATGCTCAACTTTTGTCAAGTATTCAATATATTATATTTATATCTGTATTTCCAGGCTTTCCGCTGGTGCGAGAACCCAGAAACCATCCGTGTATCGACGACGCCGATGTACGCGTTAGTAGTGTCTACAGGCAGTTTACTGGGTTGGGCGCTCTGTGTGACACCGGCTATTGCTGAGTAAGTTGATAAGCTACTATAAAACAATATCTTTATAGGGTCTTTTGAAAATCTACCTGAAATTGTTTATAGATTTATCATTTTTCTATCCAGGAAACATCCCTATTGCAAAAGAAATCATCATCATCATCTTATCAGCCGATAGACGTCCACTGCTGGACATAGGCCTCCCCCAAGCGTCACCGACCGGTTCCGTGCGTCTCGCAACCATCCGATCCAGAACTTTTCTGCCCCATCGGCCATCCGTCCTGCGAGCAATGTGCCCTGCCCACTGCCACTTAAGTTTGGCAATTCTTCGGGCTATGTCGGTAACCCTGGCAAAAGAAATACTCTATTTATTTAAAAATAATCCCAAAACTGTCATTGAATTTCTTCTAACTAAGGTTTTCTCCATCTTTGTTCCAGGTACCGCCACTACACAAAGCACAGATCCATCCTAATATCACTGTTCACGACCGCTATCATCCTCATGGGCTACCAACACATACAAGACAATATGTGCAAAGCAGACGCTATGAGATATTATGTACTACAATTCGCTATGGCGGCTGCTAAACCGATGTTATTATTGAGAGTCACCGCCATGCTGTCTATGTGGCCTTTTATAGGAGCCAAAAGTAAGGTCGAGTAGACCTTAGCTTCTTTTGACTTTGGGGTCCTAAAGTCTTTTGACCTTGTGTCTTTAGACCTTTTGACTTTGCTGTATTTTTGACTTTGGGTCTTAAGAACTCAAATCTCATGGACTTGGGCCTTAAGATTTTTTGACCTAAAAAAAGTTCAAATTTAGAATTCAAAATCATCTCTAAGATTGCCATGCAAAAAATACAACTGTATTCCAATAATACAGTTATCGCCAACACACAATAATACAATAAGACAACAGGTGGAAGGCAGACGCCACTAGGTACAATGCTATGCAATTCGCTATGGCGGCTGCTAAACCGATGTTATTGTTGAGAGTGATTGCTATGTTGTCCATTTTACCTTTTAAAGGGGCTAGACGAAGATTGAGTAGATCTTGGTTTATAAATTCTAAAAAGGTCTTTTGACTTTCAGTACTTTGGCTTTGGGGTCTTTTGACTTCCCGTATTAATGTCTTTTGGCATTAGGCTTTAAGGTCGTTTGACTTTGGACGTTAAAGTTTTTAGGTAAGTCCTAAAACTTTACGTATTAAGATTCTTTATTTCTCAAAGATACCAAATCACGTACGAGGAGAAAAAAATACAAAACAAAACTTAAGTAATTTAAAGTACAGATGTGCACAGACGGTATTCTTAAAAAATAAGAAAATTACATTTCTGGATTAGTGGGTAATTTCAAATAACTGTGTCGTTCCTTAGGCTTATTACGTATCTTTTGCAAGAGCAAAACGATAGCGATCAAACGCTTTTTGTCATAGAAGTCGGAATTAACTGCAGTGTAGGTATTTTAGGTCCTACACAATCGTTTGCTAATCGCTCCCTGTTTGCCAAATGCACTTATTAAAAAAAAAAACCGCCAACAACTCTAAAACTTTTGTATTGAAGAGCTATTATTGCGCAAAAATCGCTATCGTTTTGCTCTTGCAAAAGATACGTAATAAGCCTGCCTGTTAACTAATACGGGCGACAGCTTTTGACTCATGATCCTAAGTTGTTAAGGCTTTGGGTTTAAAAGTATTGGCTCTGAGTACTAAGTGTTTTTTTTTTGCTCTTGGTATTTTGGTTCTGGCTCTGAAAGTCTTCTGGTCTGGGTCTTAAGGCGTTTTAGAGGGATTGAGGTCCTTTAGAGTCCCAAAGTCAAAGTTATAAGGATCTTATTAAAATATTGTAAGTACAGCATCGAAATATTAGTTAAAGAAACTAATTATTAAAAATTTTGCTTACACGAATTCGCGGGAGATTGCTTCATTAAAGTACGTAGCACAAATTAAAAAAGACCGCCATTTTACAAAATGCGTGAATAAATATTCGTAATAAGGGTTTCAGCGGGCTGTTATGTCAATTAACTTAGATAGACAAATTATAGACGTAATTCTACTAACATTATGATAATAGTTAATTTTACCAGTATTATTTAAGTTACCCTGGTTTTTAAAAGCTTGTTCAAGTTTAAGGTTGCATTTTCACCTGAGATGTGCTAGGAAAAACAAATCAGTAATGGGATCATTTCATCTTCCTTGTCTTATTTAGTGCAGCTCTGGTGGAAGAGGGGTAGCGGAGCGGTGGTATAGGGTAAAACCAGGACATTTGCCCCAGGGGTATAGTTGCCTTAGGGGTATAGTTGCCTTAGGGGTATAGTTGCCTTAGGGGTATAGTTGCCCTAGGGGTATAGTTGCATTAGGATTAGGAGTATAGTTGCCCCGATTGTAATTACTCTAGTTTCACGGATGAATCGCATGCTATTTTAGTAATCTATCGAAATATTCTCCAACTACCAGTATATTGACCGAATCTCATGACTCGCGATCAAAGTTTTTGCAGAATAGATTTCCTGTTTCTCGGTGGGGCATCTATCCTATCAACAATGCATCTATCCCCTATATGGGATAGAAGTTCCAGAATATAGAGATACTCTGGCAATATTAAAGATAATGTTTTTTAGCTTTCATAAATTTGTAGATAAAAAACCAAAGTACCGGCCAGTTTTACAAATAAAGTACCTATTTTCTTTTTGTACTGTCTCTCAATATACAGAATGATTACAAAAAGTGTAACAACTATCCGGCTTTTACCCTACTTATATACAAAAATGATAGAGATGTGTGTGAAGGTCAAGAGGGAGGAATGTGTAAGCGCACAGCTAAAAACAGACCGCTACGCATCATCACAGCTAGACACGGTTTTACAGCTTCAATACGTGTCCTGGCATCGCACAAGCTGCTCACCATAGAAATAAATCTTAGTTGGTGGCAAGTCCCTCCGTCTGTATGAAAACCAAGCGTGCCACTTTTTCACGCACAATTTAAAAACAAATATACTTATCAATGAAAGATAATATTGCCAATGCCTCGGCCAAATTTTCTATACAGTCTTTACATCTCAATATGGCATAAAAAGGCATTTTTCTAGATTTCAGTGGATTTCCCGTGGCGATAACGCTACATGAAAAGCTCAAATTCGATCATTGATCGTAATTTTTCTCCTTTTTTGATACGCTAAGTACATACAATCGCGTTATCTATAATGTGATTTTTTATTTCGTGGACTAAACTGACATTTGGGGGTTTGTCACTTTATCGTTACATTAAAATAGTGTCGTACCTTAACTATCCTGAGTGATCGAAAATCGAAGTAGATCGAAAATGAAACTATTTCACGGCATACAAAAATAATTTGTTTAGAAACTAGCGGCCCATATTTAGTTTCTACTCATTTATGTCAAACTAATTTTTATTGCATTTATTTTATTGTTGATTTCATATTTAACACAACAAAAGTTCATGTACTATGTGTATGAATACTGTTATATTTAAATATATTACGTTTATATTCATAAAACATTTATTTACACCAATTAGTAAAAAATAAATTCAGGAGTCATGTCTCATCGATTCGATGAATCACTTATGATTGAGCCTTACCTACAACACTATGCTCCGCGCTTGCAACATTTAAAAAAAATAAGGTCAATAGCAGCTGTCAGTTTAGTCCACGAAATTAAAAATCACAGTATAGTTAGATTTATCTGTGCTTCCCACACAGCTTTTGTGCTTTTTGCACTGCGCAGGTAGGACCCCCGCACCGCCTTTCTACCTCGCACGTCTTTGGCGGAAAAGCGCCCTAATCGGTAAATCTGCTGTTAAATACTTTGTAAACCGTTGTAATTAGTTGGCTAAATTAATCGTTTTTAAAAACCAGGGTTAAACAATCTTTCTAAAGTGCAAGTAACTTGCAGAAAACTACCGAAGTAGGTATAATAATATGATATTTTGGGTTGTAGTTGTTACAAACAAACTAATGTTTCAACTTTGTCCACAAACTTGCAAGTAGTTGCAGTGTGGAAAGATTTGATGGCTAGCTTTACATAGTGAAATAATTGTTTTTTTTATTAAAATAGAATAAGCGAATAAAATGCTTTTCTAGAAAGATATGGCCTTAGCGAAAATAAAAAATAAATCATTTGAAAATAAAACAAATGCAAATTAAACCGCAACAAAAATGCAATTTCGAAAGCGCTCTGCTTTTTTTTTCTAGCACATTTTAAGTTTTGCTTTCAAATCATTTGAAAAGGATCAAATTAAATTAATTAGCGAAACTCCGCAGACGTTTACGTACATTTAAGGGTAGAAATGCGGTCGGAATCAACGTTAAGTCCATTGATGTATTAAAAAAAGGGAAGATACGGTACTGGACACAGCGCTTGGTCCTACTAGACTAAGTGCATGCCTGTAGTGGGCACTCAGTCGCGCACGGCACAGGGTTGATCTCACAGCTCAATAATTTCAGTGTTTTTGTGTTTTTTTTTTTGCAATAAATACGCATCAAAATAATAAAAATAAAAATGTTAATTTGTTGAAAATTACAATAATATTTAATGTTTGATTCGCCATATTTGTGAGAGCGAGATAGATATTACAAACATGCGTGAGAGACACATACGTGTCATTTCATTCATAATAGTAAACATTCGGTTAACATTCGGCAGCTAACGCGATTTCGCTCGCACTACAGCGCCGTCTCCTATTTTTTTCCTTGTCTATCGGTAACTGAAGGTTTGGAACTGGTGATGACACTGAATACAGATGTGTGAGTTTCGGTGCATGTAGTCGTGCGCCGAGCCCAGGTTTTCTGATCGCGATATTAGCGCGTAACGTATCTTCCTATTTTTAATACATCAATGGTTAAGTCCTTATTTTTTTTTAGAACAATGTCTATGGTCCGCAGCAAGTCGAATATCAACTTGAGATTTTGTACTACAGATGAAATAGTTGTAGATTATTGAACTTCTTCTATAATGAAATTATAGGTACTATATGATTTGGTGATTGCGACTGCACTTTTGACGCTTGACGTACACGTCATTAGACATTGATACCTACATAACGATGTCTAAAACAAGTGTCAACTGTATTACTAGAAGAATTTTGTTATTGTCTGCAGTTACTGTTTTTTGTCTATACTTCATAAAAGATAGCTTGATATCTGACATATGCCAAACTGACGTATACGTTATTGTTAGCCTGTCAAGCGCTATTGTTACTGGATTGATACTGACAGCTGTCGCAGAGATCAAGCTATCTTTTATGAAGTATAATTAATAATAAAACGTATTTGCTCTTCCATTTAACTTTATACATTAGCAGAATAGTCGACATCGGCTTTGATTGCCATATAAAAATAGGGAATAGAACTATTTCTAAAAGTTCAAAACCTAACTTTGGGTTGGCCATGAACACGGCCACTTAAATAAAAACAATAATTTTAATGAGTTTTGGTTTTGATGTTTTATTGATATTTACTTCGGGGTGTAGACTAAGAGATGAAACGGATATCTGGTAACTATCCGGTATCCGGCCGGCTTTGGCAGCTAAGTAGTGGAATTCCCTGCCGGAGTCTGTATTTCCTGATAGCTACAACCTGGGAGTCTTTAAGTAAAGAGTGAATAGGTTTCTTCTAAGTAAGCGTGCTACATCGTCGACCACATCATCGCTTACCATCAGGTGAGATAGTGGTCAAGCGCGAGATTATAAAAAAAATCGCTAATGAATTTAATTTCACCTCGTTTATCTTCCATTAGAACACTAAGAGTTTGTAAAGTTTTGCTTGTAATTTTAACAAGTTTGTGATTTTTATGGTACAAAAAACGGGTTTATTTCTTTTTATTTATTATTATTATATACGTTGCCTGTGATACTTTCCAAAATTGTTTGTGTTTAACATGACAGAGGACGTAGTCCTGAGTTATAATAGTTTTTTTTTAATTATTTTACAAAGCTAAAGCTATGATTTTTTATGTATAATCAAGTATGTAATGTTATATAATATTATTAAAGTATCAAAGCTGTGAAATATTAAGGGATAATGCAATTTGTAAGTATATAGCACAAGATATCCTAGTTTGGATTCCTGACTCCCATAAACCTTTGTACCGGCAGTATTTGTAACACAATATAGAAACAAAATTGTACTTTGTAGAAGAGAAATATAAATATATCTATCTAATACCTTTAAACGATTCTTGTATATATACATCTGAATCTCGGAAACGGCTCCAACGATTTTCATGAAATTTTGTATGCAGGTTTCGGAGGCGATACATCGATCTAGCTAGGTTTCATTTTTAGTAAACGTCGTTTTCTCTGTTTTCACCCGAACAGAGCTCGGTCGCCCAGGGCAAAAAATTATTATAAAACTGAACACGAATAGCTTGCTAAACTGCAATCAAGAACTGTCAGTTCATTCTACTAGTAAATATAGATGTGATAGTTTGTGAGGCTGTTTGTTATTCATTCAAGCAAAAACTACTGAACGGATTTAATAAAAGTACAGTGAACAGAATAACACAAAAGCCGGGCAGAGCCGCGGCAGGCAGCTAGTAATATTATAAATGCGAAAGTAGGTAACTGTTTGTTAAGTTTTCTCACCTAAACAAACACAAAACAAAATTACTAACACTTACGTTTGGAACCTCAATGTTTAACTCTGGTCATTTGGATCGTAGCAGGTGGCGTTCAGTAGTTTCTGCCTACTCCCTTTTTTGTATGTATGTAATTAATCAATTGTTTTCACCTGTTTGGCTGTTTAACTGAAAGGTCATTTGTTCACGAGACACCGCACGACACGATTTTCGGTCACGATTATTAACACGCGACACACTACAGACGATCTTTCGTCCGTTCGTTTGTTCACTAGACACGATTCTGCAACGACACTGCAGTGTATTTGTATTGTTTTATACGCGCGTGGGTGACGAACCACGCGTGAGCCTTGCGGAGCCGTGTGTCGTGTCGTACCATCGTATGTCGTGTCGTCAACAAGCTCATAATTGTTTTGTACAGAAACGCTAAATCGTCACCGTAAAAAAGTCAGAACGATATAGCGGCATCGACGACATAGCCGAAAAACCGTTTTTATTTCGTGTCGCGTGTGGTGCAACGAACAAACGGTCCATACAAATATATGGAGCTCTGAATCGTCACCACATTTTGTCGTGTCGTGTGTCGCGTCGTGAACAAACGGCCTTAAACGTACATATTGCATTGCCCCCTTTATAGAAGTAAGTACCAAAAACATTTACATTATGTACTAGGGTAATAGTTTATTTTACTTTATGTATCAAAGATTTTTTATGTAAATTAATTATGTACCTATTTTTAAACCTTGCCAAATGCCAGTGCACAACAAAGTTTCTAATTATGGGTGGGTAAATAAAATTGTTTGAATAATTTTATGGTTTTATTTAAAAATTAATACTTATATGGAAAAAAAAAACCATTTATACTAGCACATGGAAACACCCGTAAGGGCCTAATAGAACTCCTAATAGAAAGGCTAAATATTATTTGTCGTATTTTCAACGCTCAGCTTGGTTTCGAGAGTTGAAAATCAAGCAGTTCAATATAAAAAAGAGCATTTTTACCATGCGTAATTCGTAGATGCAATTTAATACAAGTTACTTGCATAGTTGAAAAAAAAGTTAATTAAAAAAATCAAAATACCCGACTGCTTAAAAAGCGAACTAAAAAGACGTAAACAAGAAGAAAATCATGCTGTGCAGTCGGAGGATACATATTCGCGAGCTGGCTGACCAAAACCAGATGTATCCTCCGACTGCACAGCATGATTTTCTTCTTGTTTACGTCTTTTTAGTTCGCTTTTTAAGCAGTCGGGTATTTTGATTTTTTTAATTAACTTTTTTATTTATAACTTTTTAGTTAACATTTTTTTCGAATTAGGTACATTTAAACATATAAGTGTTATATATTTTTGAAATCACCTCTTGAAACCCTTTATTTTGATACCCCACACGATGGGTTTGGAAGAAAAAATAAAATTGGCCCCCCACAATATGGCGCCCAAAAGCCGCCATTTTCCTATTTTCCAATTTTATTGTAGCCTATGACACTCGCAAGGTTAAGACGAATCGATTGACGTATGAATCATCAAAATCGGCCAACGCGTTAGGTCTCTGGAACGCCACATAGGAACAAACATACATACATACATACATACATACATACATACATACATACATACATACTTACATACATACATACATACATACATACATACTTACATACATACATACATAGACTGATAAACACATTACCCTCCTTCGGCAGTCGGGTAAAAACCGGCCAAGTGAGTGTCGGGCCACGCGCATTAATACGCACAGTAACACGCGCAATATAGGGTTCCGTAGTTGCATAATAATGCGGACTAAAAAGAGGGTTTTTTTCAAAAATTTGGTTGTGTTCAGTATTTCGTTCTCGAAACTTCTTCGCTACTCAATTAGTGATGTAGTGGGGTCGCATATTGACTTTATAGATGGATATCGAAAAAAATAATTAATTTAATATTTGTATAAGATAATATTATAAAGAGCATAATTAAATTAGTACATAATTACAAATTGATTTTATTTATAAAAAATATGAAAGCAATCAAAAAAAAAATAGTTATTTTTTCGAATTAAAAATCGAGTATCTATCGATATCGATAATGTAATTAAAAATGCAATCAGTTATACTGCACAGATGTGACCTTGGTTGAGTAGCCGTAAATATCGACCTATGACACGAATGTCAACCTTACGGCAAACGCAATTAAGTTTATAATTGCGACCACTGAGAATACCGCCATCTATGGCCGGCTAGCGGAATTTGCTTGGCAATCGAATCTAGTTTGACTTTAGATTACAAAACGTCGAAATGACTTCTGCTTTAGCACAAAATAGACTCCCCCTACCTATATAAAAAAGTACTCTGTGACTCCCCCGCACCCCTGCGCCGTACGGACCGGTACTGCCAACAACTCCGCCCACTAATTTAGATATCATTATTATTATGGATTATATGATTTTATTTTTGTATATTTTTACATGGTTCATAAGCATATATTTACCATCTGTTTTACACAACTAACAACGTTATTTAAGTTATTATCAATGGAATTTGTAGAACATTATTACTATTCCAAGTACATTTTATAAGTTTGTCGACTATAACTCGTACACTTGTAAAGCCTACTTTGCTGAGATAGGTGTCCTTTTAATTTCGTTATATATACTACTGCCGAGATTTTTTCACATAGCCAAAAGCAACCATTTCGCTGGCAGAGGCCCCTCCCGGCACTTGACTCTAACAAAAAATTGCAATTTAAAGCTTAGTTTTATGCAAACGGATCTCTGATTCTAAAAATGGTTTTAAAGACCCGTTATTTTTAGGGTTCCGTACCCAAAGGGTAAAAACGGGACCCTATTACTAAGACTCCGCGATCCGTCTGTCTGTCCGTCTGTCACCAGGCTGTACCTCATGAACCGTGATAGCTAGACAGTTGAAATTTTCTCAGATGATGTATTTCTGTTGCCGCTATAACAACAAATACTAAAAACAGAATAAAATTAATATTTAAGTGGGGCTTCCATACAACAAACGTGTTTTTTTGCCGTTTTTTGCGATAATGGTACGGAACCCTTCGTGCGCGAGTCCGACTCGCACTTGGCCGGTTTTTTTAATGGCATAGCCAACGATACCCCACACCATGGGACAGACGAGAAAAAAACAACATCTCCACTGTACGTCTCCACTTGTCGTCACGACATAATTTTTATTTTTAACCGACTTACCAAAAAGGAGGAGGTTCTATGTCCGACATTATGTATGTTCACGCATATCTCCATTAATTTTGGACCGATTTTTAAAATTCTTTTTTTGTTCGAAATAGTATGTTTCGAAATTGGTCCCATTTTAATTTGGTGAAGATCTGATGAAGAACTTCGAAGATATACAACAGTACTCTTCAATAAATTACGGCAAATCTCTCGGGATTGCTGCAATCGCATGTCTGTTTATTGTTTATACCATTTCATAACATAACATCAAGCCAGTACGGTCTTAAGGGGTACGCAGAGCAGATCTCTCAATTTCACCAGTTATGTTCAAGTTGCCTACAACTACAACAACAACACAACTTGCCTATTAGGTAGGTACAACTAAAAAGTTAAAAATAAAAAACTATTTTACAAAAAAATACTACCGACTTCTAAATAGAATACTACAAAGTGAAAAATAACTTTATTTTTGGTAGTCGGTATCCGTATCGCAAAAAATTGGTACCTACGAAAGAAAGACGCCGACTTCCAAAAATAACGTTATTTTTCACTTTGTAGTTTTTTTTATTTGGAAGTCGGTAGTATTTTTTTTGTAAAAAAGCTTTTTATCATGATTTTATTTTACCACTTTGTTGGAATTATTAATATGTTTAACCATACCAAATTATAGCTTTCTAGTACTAAGAGTCTCTGAGCTAAGCTGCGGACGGAAAGACGGACATAGCGAAACTATAAGGGTTCCTTGTTGACTTCGGAACCCTAAAAATAAGATATAATCACGTCTTTAGTCAATTCAATTCTGCCGGTTCTCAGTAAAGTCTTCAAAAAGTTAATGCTCAACTAATTATGGGCGTACCCAGCTTCTGGCCTAGGGGGGGGCAAGTCAGATTTTTTAGATCGGATTGTCCGCGGCTGTTTTGTCATACACACTACACAAACACACCTACATGAAACATTAGGTATATGTTGTGTAGTGTGTAGGGCAAACAGCCGCAAATGATCCTGCTTTATAGTTATGTAGTTAAATAAATAAAAGAAAATTTTCGAATGTCCCGACTGCGTGAAATCGATTTTGCAGCGATTCGTTTCTGTCACAAAATTTTGTAGCACAACATGTTGACTTTTTATCACACTATTTCAATTTTAAATTGAAAATGCTACCAAGTTACCGGCTATATCATCATCATCATCATCATCATATCAGCCGAAAGACGTCCACTGCTGGACATAGGCCTCCCCCAAGCGTCGCCACATTGACCGGTCCCGTGCGTCTCGCAACCAGCGGATTCCCGCAACCTTCACCAGGTCATCGGTCCACCTGGTGGGAGGCCTTTCAACGCAACGTCTTCCGGTTCGCGGTCGCCACTCCAGAACCTTTCTGCCCCATCGGCCATCCGTTCTGCGAGCAATGTGCCCTGCCCACTGCCACTTAAGTTTGGCAATTCTTCGGGCTATGTCGGTAACCTTGGTTCTCTTGCGGATCTCTACATTTCTGATTCGATCACGCAAGGAAATTCCGAGCATAGCCCTCTCCATTGCCCTTTGAGTGACTGTAAGTTTTCTGATGAGGCCCATTGTAAGCGACCACGTCTCAGATCCATATGTCATCACTGGCAACACACACTGGTCATAGACTTTCGTCTTGAGACACTGTGGTAAGTTGGACGAGAAGATACCGCGCAACTTCCCGAACGCTGCCCAGCCGAGTCGGATTCGACGGTTGACCTCTTTCTCGAAGTTGGCCCTACCCAACTGGATCGTTTGTCCCAGGTAGACATAGTCGCCCACAACTTCGAGTGTAGAGTCTCCTACCTTGATAGGAGTGGGTGTAACATGGGCATTCAACATCACCTTGGTTTTGTCCATGTTCATTCTAAGACCCACTCTTTCGGAAGCACTACTGAGGTCATCGAGCATTTTACTGAGGTCCTCCATGGTCTCAGCCATAACCACTATATCGTCAGCAAACCGAAGGTGAGTGATGTACTCGCCATTGACGTTGATGCCTAGCCCTCTCCAGTCCAGAACCTTGAAGACATCCTCCAGTGCAGCGGTAAACAGCTTCGGAGATATGACGTCTCCCTGTATCACACCTCGCTGCAGAAGGACTGGTTCCGAGGTCTGATCCTGAAGTCGAACTGACATGGTGGCGTTTTTGTATAAACACTTCAACACTTCGATGTACCGGTAGTCAATTTGGCACCGTTGGAGAGACTGCAGTACAGCCCAAGTCTCGATCGAATCGAAGGCTTTCTCGTAGTCCACAAACGCTAAACAGAGAGGCAGGTTGTACTCTTCGGTCTTCTGTATAACCTGCCGCAGCGTATGTATGTGGTCTACGGTGCTGAAGCCTTTACGGAATCCGGCTTGTTCGGGAGGCTGGAAATCGTCAAACCTGCGCGCGAGACGATTCGTGATGACTCTTGAAAACAGCTTGTAGACATGGCTAAGAAGTGTGATGGGCCTATAGTTCTTCAGTAAGGCATTGTCACCCTTCTTGAAGAAGAGTACCACCACACCCCTGCACCATGCCTGTGGCGTTTTCCCTTCGTGTATGACGGAATCAAACAGCTTTTGAAGGGCCTTAAGGATTGGTTTTCCACCCGCCTTCAGGAGTTCGGCCGTAATTCCGTCATCACCCGGTGCCTTGTTGTTCTTAAGCTGTTTCAGAGCCATCCTAATCTCATACAGGCTGACGTCCGGAATGTCTTCGGTATAGTGTCGGGTCAATCTAGCTCTAGGGTCATTCGCTAGATTCGCGACGGGTTTACTGGTTGACGTGTACAGCTGCCCATAGAATCTCTCGATCTCCCTCAGAAGCTCTGGTTTGGCGGAAACGATCCTGCCATCATCGGTCTTCAGTTTCGTGAGCTGGCTCTGCCCTATAGACAGATCTCTTGCAAAGACCTTGGAGCCCTTATTCCGTTCAATTGCGTCTTTTATACGCTCAGTATTAAAGCGGCGGAGGTCGCTTTTCAAGGACTTTGAGATCCGTCTATTTAGCTGCCGGTATTTCACCGCATCGTCTGAAGACTGCAGGATCATCTCACGCCTCTCCTTCATTAGCTTGAGAGTAGGATCAGAGAGCTTTTTGTTCCTATCTGTACGGCGGGTCTTGAAAAACTTAGACCCGACCGTATGGACAGCTTCCACGAACCCATCGCTGTAATCGTCCACGGAGCTTCCTAGGCACTCGAAACGATTCTGGAGTTCGAGCTGAAAGTTCTCGGGGTTTTGGACCTGGATCTGTGCTGGGCGGAGCGTGGACTTCACCAGTCGAGACCTTTCAAGTTTAACATTAATGTTCAATGTGCCTCTTACCATGCGGTGATCGCTCCCGGTTTTAACCGAATTGATCACAGAGACATCATTGAACACTTGCTTCTTGGTTGACATGATGAAGTCGATCTCGTTTTTAGTTGAACCATCGGGGCTTTGCCAGGTCCACTTCCTGTGCTCACGCTTTCTGAAGAAGGAATTCATCATGTAGAGGCCCTCCTTCTCCATAAAACTGGCCAGTAGGTGACCGCGGTGGTTCCGGCGTCCAACTCCAAATTGCCCCACTTGCAGCTCATCCACGTCTCGTTTGCCCAGTTTTGCGTTGAAGTCCCCCATGACAACGGTGAAGTGAGTTTTGAAACCATGCATGGCTCTAGAGATATCCTCATACATGGTCTCTACCTCGTCGTCGGGGTGTGCCGAGGTCGGGGCGTAGACCTGTATGACCTTCAGCGAATATCTTGCGGATATTCTGAGTATAAGGTACGCCACCCTGGTCGACACACTCTCGATCTTCACCACGTTCACCACGGCACCACCGGCTATATATTTGTGACTAATTATTATTCCCTAAAACTATTGTTTCGGTTTGGTGAAAATATGGCAAATAAAAAAAGTTCAAAAGTGGCTTCGGCCAAAAGCAAAAAGTTATCTTGTAAATCGGCGAAATGTAGTTCGGTAAAATAATACCAATGGCAATTGATACTTCGATGATCTGAAATTATGTCAAATAATGTATATAGCAAAAAATACGTCGGCCAATAGTTTTCGGTAAAATGAAGTTCGATCAAAAAATATTCGGAAAAGTGATCGGTTCCCACTTAGATTATATTTGAAAGCCAGACAAATTAAAGTACGACCCCATAGTCAAACCATTGCTACGGTTTTGTGGGGCTTAGTTTATAAGTTACTTACCATAATGTGAATATAAATAAATAATAACAAAAATAATAAATACACACATCTTTAATGGAGTACTGTGTTAAATTCTATAACAAAATACCTTGTGAGATATTAAAACTAAATGAAAGAACCAAGGGCGGATCCAGGATATTTTTCTGGGAGGGGCACAAGGGGCGGACAGGCAAAAAAATCAACAATAACTGTCAGAAATAAACTTGAAGTATCATACTTCATGTTTATTTCTACAAGTTCAAGTATGTACAGGAAGGGTTATGAAAGACAAGAGTTTCACTCATGTTCTTTCTGTTCATCATCATCATATCAGCCGAATGATTTCTACTGCTGGACATAGGCCTCTCCCAAGCGTCGCCACATTGATCGGTCCCGTGCGTCCCGCATCCAGCGGATGCCCGCAACCTTCGCCAGGTTTTTTGTCCACCTGGTGGGAGGCCTTCCAATGCAACGTCTTCCGGTTCACGGTCGTCACTACAAAACTTTTCTGCCCCATCGGTCATCTGTTCTGCGAGCAATTTGACCTGCCCACTGCCACTTAAGTGTGGCAATTCTTCGAGCTAGGTTGGTAACCCTGGTTCTTTTGCAGATCTCTACATTTCTGATTCAATCACGAAAATACGGTTACCTATCATAAGTTCGATCAACTTTTGACCGAATTTCATTTCACCTAAAACTTTTCAAATATTATCGTTTCGTTTTTTTTTACTTCATCGAAGTCACGTCTGCCACTGTCTCAGTTGACCTATTATCAATTCGATTTTTTTCGTTACTCCAACGTTTTACTTGGTCGAAAAACTTTTTACCGAAGTTACACTTAGCCGAAATAACATTTGTCCGAAATATTTATATTAAACGCATATCAAAATAATAAGTGAGAGAGAAACAGTGGGCGATACAAATGTTTAAAACAATGCCCTGAAAAAAAAAATGTCGACGGAGCCCCGCTCCGTGGGGCACCTATTTCTGTCTGCAGGGTCTAAATTAACCTAACACGAAGGAGATGACGGGAGCTAAGTTCGCTCGCTTTGCTCGCTCACTTCAGCTCCCGTCATCCCCTTCGAACCTAATCTATCTGTGTCGGGGTGCCCTAAATTCCCGAGCTCGCTTCGCTCGCTCTTGGTCAAATTTTTTGTAATAATTAATTAATGAAAATGTCTAATGCATGACTGCTATTAATAAATCATTTGCATGAAAATACGTAAACACAGACATGACTGCGTGAAGTCGATTTTGCAGCGATTCGTTTTTGTCACTAAATTTTGTAGCACAACTTATTGACTTTTATGACACTATTTCAATTTTAAATTGAAAATGCTACCAAGTAACCGGCTATATATATGTGACTAAATAATATTCACTAACATGTTGTGTCGGTTTGGTGAAAATATGGCAAATGAAAAAAGTTCAAAAGAGGTTTCGGCCAAAAGCAAAAAGTTATTTGTAAATCGGCGAAATGTAGTTCGGTAAATTAATACATATGCCACATGATAATTCGATGATCTGAAAATATGTCAAATAATGCATATAGCAAAAAAGACTTCGGAAAATAGTTTTCGGTAAAATGAAATTCGACCAAAAAATATTCGGAAAAGTGATCGGTTCCCCGCAAGGACACCTCGAGCCTGGCCTTCTCCATTGTCCTTTGGGTGACTGTAAGCTTTCTGATGAGGACCATTGTGAGCGACCACGTCTCAGAGCCATAAGTTCGTCTTGAGACACTGTGGTAAGTTGGACGATAAGAAACTGCGCAGCTTCCCGAATGCTGCCCCACCGAGTAGGATTCGACGGTTGACCTCTCTCTCGAGATTGGACCTGTCTAACTGGACCGTTTGTCCCAGGTAGACATGCTCGTCCACGGCTTCGGCTTTGGAGCCACCGATCTTGATTGGAGTGGGTGCGACATGAGCGCTCAACATCACTTTGGTTTGTCCATGTTCATTTTTGGACCCATTCTTTCGGAAGCTCTACTGAGGTCATCGAGCTTTATCATCGGCGAATCGGCCTCTCCAGTCTAGAACATTGAAAACATCCTCCAGTGCAGTGGTGAATAGTTTCTTTCTGTTATTTTATTCATATATTTTAACAACTCTGTAATTTGATTTCTGTCTGGGGGGGGCACGTGCCCCCGTGCCCCCCCCCTAAATCCGCCCTTGGAAAGAACTATTGTTAAAAGCACACGTTGTAAACAAGCATATTACAAATTAGATGATTATATTCAAGATAAAAATGCTTGGAAACATGCTGGTCCTACTCCATAGGGCAATCTTTAGTGTAGACAAAATCAAACTGGTTAATTTGTATTATATTTATAATTATAGTAAAGCTTTTCATGTTTTTCTTCTCTTTTTGTTTAGATTGACTCGCACCCTGTTCCATAGTTGTTGAATTAGGTAATTTACCTATGTTTGCAATATTTGTAAGTATGTGAGAACCATGTTCCTATTTAATAAGGGAAGGAATTCATCTGTTAATGCTTGTGATACTTTATACCTATACGTAGTATAGAAGTGCTTTTTTTGTGTTGGAATTCATCCAATGACTTCTCCCGCTCTGGGTGAAGCGGGAGGGCGTGTCAGTCTTTTACTGACTAAAACCCACCCGTGTTCCTTCAGTTGCTTGTGCCAGGGCCGCGGTAACTCTCTTTCAAATTTATCCGCGACCCTAGTATTGTAGTGCTAGGTGCATTGTCCTCATGTATATGAATTTATGTAAATGTTTTAAAACACTATTTAAAAAAAATAAAGAGTAGGTATGGAGTTTCTTGTCCGTTCTTCTCCTTAACAAGCTACATTTTCGAATGGACAGTAGAATCAATTATTATTAACTCAAAATTTGTATTTTTTACCCGACTGCCGAAGGAGGGTAATGTGTTTATCAGTCTATGTATGTATGTATGTATGTATGTATGTTTGTTCCTATGTGGCGTTCTAGAGACCAAACGCGTTGGCCGATTCTGATGATTCTTACGTCAATCGATTCATCTTAATCCTGCGAGTGTCACTGGCTACATTAAAATTGGAAAATACAAAAATGGAGGATTTTGGGCGCCATTTTGTGGCGAAAGAAAAATATTATTTCTTCCAAACCCATCGTGTGGGGTATCAAAATAAAGGATTTTAAGAGGCAATTTCAAAAATATATAACACTTATATGTTTAAATGTACCTAATTCTAAAAAAAATAACTAAAAAGTTGTAAATAAAAAAAGTTAATGAAAAAAATCAAAAAACCCGACTGCTTAAAAAGCAAACTAAAAAGACGTAAACAAGAAGAAAATCATGTTGTGCAGTCGGAGGATACATCTGGTTGTGGTACGCCAGCTCGCGAATATGTATCCTCCGACTGCACAGCATGATTTTCTTCTTGTTTACGTCTTTTTAGTTTGCTTTTTAAGCAGTCGGCTTTTTAGATTTTTTTCATTAACTTTTTTTATTGACGTTCAAAACTGTCGCTTAATAACCTAGTTGAAATAAATAATTTTTGTCCTTGTCTTGTCTTCAATGTATAGTTTTCGGCACGTAACTTGGTAAGGTTTTGGCGTAGTGGGGATAAGTTAAAGATACCGTGGAGTTTCTTGCCGGTTCTTCTCCATAGGAAACGACCAACCCGAACCGTGCACCTTTTGTCGACGTTTTATAAGTGCCCATGTAGGCAAATGTGAAATAAAAAAAAATGATTTTGATTTCATAGTTTTTGCACGGTGGTAGGGTACTTTGTAGTACCCGCCTGGCTGGCAACCACCCTCAAGTTGAAAATCTGTCGCCAAACACCTTCCGGTGTGTTCCGACAGCAGCACTTGAGAGCCAGTTCCCTTCTAGGCTTTGTGTGCTTACCACCATCGGCCACATCATCACTGACCACGGTGAGATTGTGGTCAAACACAGGCCTATACATAGTAAAAAAAAAAAAAAAAAAAATGGTGATTGAACTGGCCAACCACCATATAGAGCGAACGGAACGTGGATGTGACGTGATTTGTCAGTCGATCCTTGTGTCAACTGACCAATTAATCGCGCGCTCGGAACGGTGTACGTAAACGTCCCCCGCATCCCGCTTGATAACCAAAGAGGTCTAAGTAAGACCCACATTGTGCGCATCTAACGGCTCTTTCAAAGTTACGTGCCGACAACTTCTACCTACCTTTTTTGAGAAATCCTCATGGACGCGCTCTAGAACAGAGATTTAGCAAGCTGGCCTGGCAGTGAGCCGGCCATATTTGTTGAAGGACCAATAACCGTTGGAGCAGACCAGTCCTAGAGTGGAGATGCCGTATCGACAAGCGTAGCGAGGGACGCCCTCAATTAGGTGGACCGACGATCGTTTGAAAAGGTGATTGGGATAGACTGAATGTGAAAGGCGGATGACCGGCAGCCTAATTGCGTAAGTGAATTCTGCAAAGGAAACCAGTCGATTCTTTCAAAGAATCAGAATCATTTCTTTCAACTTTTTCGGTATTGCGAAACTAATTTGGAAAGCTAGCGTTAGCTTTCCAAATCCTCCTCTGAGTTGAACACAAACTACTTAGAGATACTACGGAGTTGAAGATATATGACATTTGCATTATACAATACCAATAGTGAAGTTTTATCTCGATTCTTCCGCTTTCATTCATTCTTTTACAATCAATTTTACGTTAAAATATTGGTAATGAAAGGAGCATACCCTTTCCGTTTCAGAGTGTAATATGCAATACGAAATGTCGTTTTTGGGAAGGTTCCAACTTGTTTGCTTTGCATAATTCACTTAACGCAATTAGGCTGCGGGTATTGTGGCGCAGCTTGGGAGAGGTCTATGTCCAATTGTAGTCTATGATCGACTGAGTCATTGATTGATACATCTGTTTAACCTTATCAACCATGTTGGGGTCAGCTTCCAGTCTAACCTAGCAGTAGCATTGAGATAAGAAAAACATGGAGGCGCCACGATGTTCTATACATACATTAGCTTATACAAATATGAGTGAAATACGATACAGAATGTTAAACATCGTTTTGTTTCATTCTTTCTAACAATAAGAATATTTCAGTTGTTGCTCTTATTGGCAACATTTTTTGTGACGTAGTGACAATTGTAGGTAAGTGCTATATCCGCCAGTGATGAATTTTGTGGTTGTGCTCGTGGTAGTCCTGATGTCAAATGGTTGTTTACTTTTTGTATTATTAAAATTTGTGAGTGTGTGTGTTCCGTGTTTGACACAACCATAGCTTCGGCAGCCATTTTAAGTGACATTTTAAGGTTTAGGTAGGCACCTTTTTTGTAGGTATTTCCAGTCCATACAATTTTATATGCCTATGAGCAGTAGCAGTATGGAGGGACTGCCTCTCTGACCCCCAGTCCTCCACCCAGTAATTGGGTAACACGCCACCCCTTGGCAAGACTAGTATCAGATTTACTGGCATTCTGACTATCCGTAACGACTGTCAAAGATCTCCAAATGACAACCGGAACCAACGGATTACATAATACTTGATTGATTGATACCAGCAAGAACCGAAAAACCATCGTAATTCGTAAATTTTATTAGTGTAACGACAATACAAGGTCGGACCTATACAAAAACAAAAAAGTTCAAATGATTTTCACTGAAACGACCTCGGCGGCCTTTTTGACATAATCTTCAGTATTACTAAAAACCTGTTCATTTACTAAGTTCCATTGCAGAGGGATTTTGCTCATATGACTTGATAAACTCGGCGTTACTGGAGCATCACCTGCGGATTCTTCATTATCTGTGCTGATAGCTGTCAAACTTTCGCGCCGTTTTGTATCATTGACGATCCATATAAAGTTGCCAGCGTTTGACATTTTCATAATTCTTTTAGTTCTTTTCCATTTGTTGTCTCTTGAAAAATCGTGTTTACTTTTATTTTTACTCTTGATCGATGAATCGGTGCTTCTACATGATGAGTAAGATTTCTTTCTGTGTTTAAATGTGGTTCTTATACTTCCGGATCCAAACTCAAGTATTTTTCTACTTTTTTCCTTTAACTTATTTGTTTTAGATATTTTTGTTCGTTTGGGTTTTTCGCCGTTGCATGTTTTGTCAGAGAAAACAACGCTTTTGACATTCTTTAGGGTGGAAGCTCTGCTTTTGTCGTCCTTTATGCTAGAAGTTCTACTTTTGGCAAGCTTTAAGTTGTAAGCTTCGCTTTTAACTTTCTTTGCAGAGGAGATTCCGCTTTTGAATCGTTTTTCGTGGATTTCGCTTTTGGCTCTCGCTGGGTCATTGAAAGAAACTCTAGATCTTGGTTGGATATTTATTATTTTTATTTCAGTTAAACCTCTATCTGACGTCTGACATAGTCCTGATTGTCGGCTCATGTCTAACACATGTTTGGCCCTTTTGGGCTTGCTAGGAACTATTTGATCTAGGGGAAAGCAGCATAAGGATTTATAACAAATAATAAGTCTTCGTGAAATATTTTTAAGAACTAAAGTTAATTGTTCTTGGCTTACTTTGCCTGTTTTTGAAGCAGCGCTAGATTTTCTACCGAATAGTGATCTAAAGTTTGGCATTGTTGTAGGTTGCGAGAAATACTTATTTCTCTCATTAACCTATCTAAGCTCCATCACGTGTTTCATTATTTGTGGATTTTGTGCTACTGTAATATAAACTGAGGTATTTCGCAAATATCAAAGACCGCATCTTTTGTTAGACTGTTGATGTTTCGCGTTTGACAGTAGTTTGAAGTTTGTGGTTATGGTTCACTAGATTTTTTTTGAACACCAGATATCTATTTTTTGACGCAAAGAGGTGGTTACAACATTGTATAGTTGTCGGCACGTAACTTGGCAAGAATCGTCGGATGCGCACAAGTCTTTTTTTAGGTCTCTTTGGTTACCAAGCGGGACGCGGAGAACATTTAGCACCGTTCCGAGCGCGCGATTGGTTGGTCAATTGACACAAGGATCGACTGACCAATCGCGTCGCGTCCACGTACCGTTCGCTCTATATGGTGGTTGGTCAGTTCGCGCACTATGCGAACTTATCCCCATTACGCCAAAACCATGCCAAGTTACATGCCATAACATAAATGTTGGGGTCTTTAAAAGGCCTTCAATGAAACAAAAGTTGTTTATTTTTAGCCCTTTCCATCTTTAGCAATGCCTATGGAGCATAGATTTAATTGAATACAAATAAACAAAATTGGTGGAGAGACGACCCTGGCCTGAACACAAATCTATCGTGAGGGGTCGTATAAGGTGGCGTGGGCAAGGAAATCCCGGCAGGACTCGGAAATGGCATATGCAGTTCACTGCAGTTGGACACTACAGGCTAAGCAAAAAAACATAATTAATTATGTTTTGCACTGACATAAATATAAAATCATGTCAGTGCAAAACATAATTAATTATGTTTTTTTGCTTAGCCTGTAGTGTCCAACTGCAGTGAACCAATATTTTAAAGAGGAATGATTTTTTTTTGTTTGTTTGTACCGAATAGGCGCCGTAACTACTGGACCGATTTTAAAAATTCTTTCACCTATGGAAAGCTACATTATTTCTAAGTAATATAGGCTACAATTTGTTTAAAAAAAATATTGAATTATGAAAATTGCAATTGGGTTGAAAAATTTTGCCTATAAAATTCATTATTTGGCGTGCGCTGAGAAAAGTATTTTAAGATAGATACATACAAATTATGTACTCCATGATTAAAATACTCATTAACTACAAAAAATCTGCGCGAGAATATATCTCATTACACGTGTGTGAAGTTAGCATCTCAAATGTTAGCATCTCACAAATTAACACCACATATAGTGGCATCCCACATAGTTCTATAGTTCTTGATAAGTTTTAACAATAGTTCCGTCGATTTTACTATTAAAATTGCATTTTGAAAAAATGAGATGCTAACTTCGCAATACATATCATAGCATCTCATCGAATTTCTCACAAAAACACCACATATAAGGGCATTCCGCATAGTTCTATAGTTCTTGATGCGTTTTATCAATAGTTCCGTCGATTTTGCTATAACAAATTTTTTATATCAGCATTTAAAAAAAATTAGATGCTAACTTCTCAATACAGATCATAGCATCTCATCAAATTTCTCAAAAAAACCCCACATATAAGGGCATTCCGCATAGTTCTACAGTTCTTGATGCGTTTTATCAATAGTTCCGTCGATTTTGCTATAACAAATTTTTTATATCAGCATTTAAAAAAAATTAGATGCTAACTTCTCAATACATATCATAGCATCTCATCAAATTTCTCAAAAAAACCCCACATATAAGGGCATTCCGCATAGTTCTACAGTTCTTGATGCGTTTTATCAATAGTTCCGTCGATTTTGCTATAACAATTTTGCATATCAGCATTTTTAAAAATGAGATGCTAACTTCTCAATACATATCATAGCATCTCATCAAATTTCTCAAAAAAACCCCACATATAAGGGCATTCCGCATAGTTCTACAGTTCTTGATGCGTTTTATCAATAGTTCTGTAAATTTTGCTATAAAAATTTTGCATATCAACATTATGAAAAAATGAGATGCTAACTTCGCAATACTTATCATAGCATCTCATCGAATTTCTCAAAATTGACCTTGTTGTAGTTGGAAGCAAAAGAGTTCTGCATCCTAAACCTATTCTTTTGATAGTTCTGTCGGTTGAATCTAATTTAAATCCCTAAAAAAATATAAACGAAATATCCGAACAGAGAGCGAGATCCTGAGGTATAACTGGTCGTTCCAGGTCGTATCTTTATACAGCCCAGAAGTACCAGTTATACCTGGTTTTAACATTCGAACGATAAGTCTAGATCTCTCAAACAAGTCCCGAAAGAGTTTTAGTGTTTAAAACATCCACAATAATTATAAATCATTGTTATAAACAAAAGTGAGATGCTAAGGTATAGCTGGGAGTTCTGGTTCGTATAAAACATTTTAACTATTAGGCTAGGATCTCCTCCGTTTCAAATAATAATATGAATGGACTTTAAAAAGTATGCTGCCGAAAGCGAGAACTCTCACTCAAGTATCAGCAGAACATGGTTGAAGATTTAGGTTAGCAAAAATCAAGGAAATATACATGGTACGCAAAAAACAACAAAAAAATAATAATAAGAGGTACTGAGGCCCAGCATCTAATTGAATTATATTACTTCTATAAATTGTCTTAATGGAAACATGCAACAGAAAGCCACAACTCTCACCAAAGATTTCACAGAACCTGGTTGAAGATTTAGCTTAGCGAAAATCTAGGAAATGTACATTCTACGCAATAAAAAATGCAAAAAAAATGTATATAGTTACTGAGTCCCGGCATCTCGTCGGGTTCTAGTACTATTTTTAATAGACTTTACAAGAACATGCTACAGAAAACCAAAACTCTCACTTAAGTATCTACTGAGCCTGGTCGAAAATTTAGTTGAGCAACAATCAAGAAAATTTTCAGAGCTCATTACGAAAAATAAAAAAATAATGGTAGCAGGTACTGAGGCCTCCATCTCATCGGTTTCTATTACCACTATAACTAGACTTTATAAAAACATGCTACAGAAAGCCAGAACTCTCACTGAAGATTCCACAGAGCTTGGTTGAAGATTTAGGTTAGCGAAAATCAAGGAAATATACATGGTAAGCAAAAAAAAACTAAAAAAAATGTTAAAAGGTACTGAGGCCCAGCATCTTATTGAATTATATTACTTCTATAAATTGTCTTAATGGAAACATAAAACAGATAGCCAAAACTCTCACCAAAGATTTCACAGAGCCTGGTTGAAGATTTAGCTTACCTAAAATCAAGGAAATATACATTGTACGCAAAAATAAATACAAAAAAATTGTTAGCAGGTACTGAGGCCCGGCATCTCATCGGTTTCTATTACTCTTATAACTAGGCTTTACAAGAACATGCTACAGAAAGCCAGAACTCTCACTTAAGTATCTACTGAGCCTGGTCGAAAATTTAGTTAAGCAAAAATCAAGAAAATTTTCAGAGCTCATTACAAAAATTTCAAAAAAATTGTTAGCAGGTACTGAGGCCCGGCATCTCATCGGTTTCTATAACAACTATAACTAGACTTTATAAAAACATGCTACAAAAAGCCAAAACTCTCACTTAAGTATCTACTGAGCCTGGTCGAAAATTTAGTTGAGCAAAAATCAAGAAAATTATCAAAGAGTATTACAAAAATTTCAAAAAAATTGTTAGCAGATACTGAGGCCCGGCATCTCATCGGTTTCTATTACAACTATAACTAGACTTTATAAAAACATGCTACAGAAAGTCAGAACTCTCACCAAAGATTTCACAAAGCCTGGTTGAAGATTTAGTTTAGTGAAAATCAAGGAAATATACATGGTAAGCAAAAAAAACTAAAAAAAATGTTAAGAGGTACTGAGGCCCAGCATCTTATTGAATTATATTACTTCTATAAATTGTCTTAATGGAAACATAAAACAGATAGCCAGAACTCTCACATAAGTATCTACTAAGCCTGGTTGAAAATTTAGTTAAGCAAAAATCAAGAAAATTTTCAGATTTTGATCGGTTTTATGTTTCCATTAAGACAATTTATAGAAGAGGGTAGGCGACCAGCCGAAAGTGAACAGTGCAGTAATAACGCTCCGCAATCATAAATAGTTTAAAAATAGTTCTAACAACGTTTCGGATGAGTGTTGGTGATTCAGTTGTGTTTGGACATACATACTATCTGTGAGTGGAACAATTTAGAAATAAACATTACAAATAAGGACTAATTTGTAGAATATTGTGCGAGCTTTTTGTTAACATACCCAACCACACACGGAATACAGTGTCCTTGAAGCGAACGCGTAAGCGACGCTGTCTGCCGCGCACTTACGACCTTTTGGTCGCGAACTCCGAGACACACACTCTGTGTGGGCATTTATTAGTGTACACTTTCAATAGGCGAAATATTATTTTGCTTGTGGACCTTTGTTCGTGTCCACTTTGAGAGAAAGATATTGTGTAAATTGTTTCTACTATTCGGACTAAAGTTTGGACTTTGATTATTTTCACAAAATGGAAGAATTAAAACAAATGTTAATAGGAATGCAACAAGATATGAAACAACAAAAACAAGACATGCTAGAGATGAAGGAAGACATAAAAAACACAATAATCAACAACATTAATGACAAAGTAAATAGTCTGGAATTGAAAAATGAATTTTTAGAGAAAAAGTTGGAGGAACAAAACACTAAAATAAACAACTTAGAAAGGCATATAAGACGCAAAAATCTAGTCATGTTCGGAGTAGAAGAGTGCGAAAAATCGTATTACGAACTGGAAGAGATAATAATTAATATAGTAAACACTTACTTCAAACTGCCATGTGACAGAAACAACATTGAAGCCGTCAGAAGAATGGGGAAGAAAGGTGAAAAACTCAGACCGGTTGTAATATCATTCACCACGTTGGGTTATAAAATAAATATTCAAATAAACAAGTCTTGTCTACAAAATACTCCGTATTACTTAAAGGAAGACTACCCAATGGATGTCCTAAATAAACGCAGAGAACTACAAGCTGAACTGCAGAATGAAAAAGAGGCAGGCAACACGGCTTTCATAAAATACGACAAACTTATAGTGTTAAGCAACAACAAGCGCAGCCCTCGCAATCAGTCACATAAGAGGAACCTGTCTGAATCTCCAGAGACATCGCATCCTAGCGGACAAAAAGCTCAAACTGAGAATAAACAGCCACAGAAGAAAAACAAAGTTACCAACATTAAAGACTATATACTACAGAAACCTAAACTCACCTTCAATCAGACAGATTCCTCTCAAAGCCAAGCGAAGACAACACAGCACAACCTAACATAGCAGCCAAAATCGGTCCCTCTTTTACCTCCTCATCTCCCAGTACGCACGGTCAGCGTGGGAGAGATCGACCAAAACCCTTCAAAGGAAATCAAGAAAAAGAAAGTCAATTTTAATATTTGTAGTTTAAAAACAAAATATAACATGAAGAAAACATTAGACACAAGATCTCCCAGTACGGCTGGTCCCCGCGGGAGTGATCGACTGAAACCCTCCTTGCATTATAATGGAAATAGCACCACATCACATCTTAATATATGCACTCTTAACGTCAGATCCATAGCAAGCGATACGAGACAGGATGAGCTGCTACATGCCTTGAAGGATATCCATTGGGATATTTTGGGTGTATCGGAGACAAGACATAAAGACTGTGAAATCCTGGAAAAAGACAATCTCATATTTATGTACTCGGGCAACAGGAGCGGCTACAGTGGCGTTGGCTTTTTGTTGAAAGACTACATGAAAATACACGTAACGGATTTAAGAACAGTCTCGGACAGAGTGGCCCGACTCGACATAAGCATAAACAATACGCAAATTAACATTATCCAAGTCTACAGCCCAACAGAAAAATCAAAAGACGAAGACATACAACTATTCTACGAAAATTTAAATATGGCTTTGTACAATACAGGCCCAAATACAATAATAATGGGAGACTTTAATGCCAAAATTGGCACCGCTAAAATTGAGGACAGAGACATAATGGGCCCTTTTTGCTACATTGGCAAAAGAAGCAAAAGAGGAAAATTATTAACAGAGTTTTGCATAGAACACCGGCTTCATATTATGAATACTTATTTTAAGAAGAAACAAAAACAAAAATGGACTTGGTGTTCCCCTGACGGTAAAACTTACAATGAAATAGATTACTTCCTTACAAATAATAAAAACAGAGTTAGAGATATTAATATTATGAGCACATCGCACCCTACTGACCACAGAATGATACGAGCAAAATACTCAATAGGGACGCAAGTGAAATCAAGAAAATCGTTTAAAGGTAGAGTCTGTGGTCTGACACCACTGGAAAAAGAAACATTCAAAAACAAATTTATTGAGGCTTCTGCATCTATAATTAATTCTGAAGATGTACAAAAATCATACTCATCAATTATTAAAACTATTAAAAATATAACTTCATCATCAACCCATAACTCTAAAAAACCATCACCTAAATTAAATATTTCACGAGATATTGCTGAACTTATAGAACGAAGAACTCTCCTAAAAGAAAAGAAAAATAAAACTAAAAGCGAAAAATTAGAACTCACCAAACTATACAAAACTATTAAGAGAAAAATAAAGAGAAAGAAACACTCAGATAGATTAAAAATAATTGAGGAGGAGCTAACCTTGAATAATTCTGTGAAGAGAGGACAAAAACGGTTGAATGATGTAAGGAAATGGATTCCCTCTTTAAAATTGAAGGACGGCACATGTACTTCCAATAGAAAAGAGCTGGTAGAGGCTGCAACGGAGTTTTACGAAGATTTGTACCAACGCAGAGAGGAATTTGACAATAATTTAACTATAGTTATACCGGAAGATGTAAATACAGATGTACCAATACTAATGGAAAGTGAAATAAGCAACGCTATTTCGTCTCTAAAGTCCTTGAAGAGCCCGGGAGAAGATGGGGTTACCAATGACATATTGAAGACTCTGATCGAACCACTGTCTCCTATTATTACGAAATTATTCAATAATATATTGGATTATGAAAGCATACCCACGGAATGGGAGACGTCAATCATTACATTACTGTACAAGAAAGGAAATCCGGAGGACATGGGCAACTATAGGCCTATAAGCTTATTACAGACTACGTACAAATTATTTACGCAAGTGTTGCTTAGACGAATCATGCCTACTCTAGAATTAAATCAACCTAAAGAACAAGCCGGTTTCCGCCCAAGATACTCTACAGTGGACCATATATTCACTGTGACACAAGTCATCGAAAGGTACGAAGAATTCGGAAAAGAGCTCTACATTGCTTTCGTTGACTATTCGAAGGCTTTCGACTCTATTGGACACTTAGCTCTGTGGAGGGCACTGGATCAGCAAGGAGTCCCACACAAGTATTTAAAAATACTAAGGGAAATCTACAAGAGGGGTAAAGCCAAAGTGAAACTAGAAAGGCAAGGAAGATCTTTTGAGGTACAACGTGGAGTCAGGCAAGGTGACCCGATATCTCCGAATCTTTTTACCGCTCTCCTGGAAACCATTTTCCGAAACTTAGAATGGGACTCTATGGGGATCAATATAAATGGAGAAATGTTAAACCACTTACGCTTCGCAGATGATATCGTACTGATCTGCGACAACCACAGACACTTGGAATACATGCTGCAAACCTTAGATACAGAGAGTAGAAAATGTGGATTGACAATGAATTTGGAGAAAACTCGTATAATGACCAACGCAGTAAACATACCAGTACAAATATCATCTAAGGAAATAGAGTACGTGGAAGAGTATGTTTACTTAGGACAGAACATCACATTTAAAGATCAAACTGCGGGCGAAGTAGAGCGTAGAATCAAACTCGCTTGGAAAAGATATTGGTCATTGAAACAAATCTTTAAATCTAAACTCCCAATGACAATAAAGAAAAAAGCATTCGAAACTGTTGTGTCTCCTACACTGCTTTACGGATGCCAGAGCTGGGCACTAACAAAGGAAACATTGAACAAACTTCGAGTTTTCCAGCGGGCCGTCGAAAGAAGTATGCTGGGATTAAAACTGAGAGACAGAATTAGAAACAATGAAATCAGAATTAAGACTAAGCTAATAGACATGGCAGACTTAGCCTGTCGATTGAAATGGCGATGGGCAGGTCACGCGGCTCGCGCAGGCGACGGACGCTGGAGCGAGCGTGTGCTGCACTGGTGGCCGCGCGGCGAGGCGCGCCGCCGCGGCCGCCCGCGCCGCCGCTGGAGCGACGACGTGGTGCGAGTCGCGGGACACATTTGGACCAGGCTAACCAGAGATAGGAGAGTATGGAAATGCATGGAGGAGGCCTATGCCCAATCTTGGGTATCCAAAAATTAAAATGAATATTTGTTCTAATCCATATTTCTATTATTATTTATCAATTTTTTATTCTTGCTGTTATTGTCGGATTTGGTTCTATTGATTCAATTTTACCAAATATTTTTATTTATAAATCGCAATTTTACTAATTTGTTTTAATTAAATTATTGATCAATTTTATTTTATTAATTGAAATTTTATGAAACAGATTTTATTTTTGTCAGTCATAAATTGATACCATATTATTTTTTATTTTTATTTTTTTTGATATAATTGTATAAATTAAATGTGACATTTTGGTGAAATTTATCTTATAATATAGCTACAATAGTAAATTATTTATTCATATTGTTATACTCAGATTTATTTTTATGCATTAAATTTTGCCACATATTTTTATTTAATAATTGGTTATTGTATGGATCATAATTATAGTCTATATTGGAATCATGGGGTCTATAAATATAATATTTGTTATTGTAATGGTGAGATAATTTATGTGATTTCTTTCTGCATGAAATGGATTAGATGTTAGTGATTGTAATACTTGTAATATTTTGTGTTTTTGGAAATAAATGGCTTATTATTATTATTATTATATAAATTTTCGACCAGGCTCAGTAGATACTTAAGTGAGAGTTCTGGTTTTCTGTAGCATGTTCTTGTAAAGTCTATTTAAAATAGTACTAGAACCCGACGAGATGCCGGGACTCAGTAACTATAAACATTTTTTTTGCATTTTTTGTTGCGTAGAATGTACTTTTCTTAGATTTTCGCTAAGCTAAATCTTCAACCAGGTTCTGTGAAATCTTTGGTGAGAGTTGTGGCTTTCTGTTGTATATTTCCATTAAGACAATTTATAGAAGTAATATAATTCAATTAGATGCTGGGCCTCAGTACCTCTTGTTATTATTTTTTTGTTGTTTTTTGCGTACCATGTATATTTCCTTGATTTTTGCTAACCTAAATCTTCAACCATGTTCTGCTGATACTTGAGTGAGAGTTCTCGCTTTCGGCAGCATACTTTTTAAAGTCCATTCATATTATTATTTGAAACGGAGGAGATCTTAGCCTAATAGTTAAAATGTTTTATACGAACCAGAACTCCCAGCTATACCTTAACATCTCACTTTTGTTTATAACAATGATTTATAATTATTGTGGATGTTTTAAACACTAAAACTCTTTCGGGACTTGTTTGAGAGATCTAGACTTATCGTTCGAATGTTAAAACCAGGTCTAACTGGTACTTCTGGGCTGTATAAAGATACGACCTGGAACGACCAGTTATACCTCAGAATCTCTCTCTCTGTTCGGATATTTCGTTTATATTTTTTTAGGGATTTAAATTAGATTCAACCGACAGAACTATCAAAAAAATAGGTTTAGGATGCAGAACTCTTTTGCTTCCAACTACAACAAGGTCAATTTTGAGAAATTCGATGAGATGCTATGATAAGTATTGCGAAGTTAGCATCTCATTTTTTCATAATGTTGAAATGCAAAATTTTTATAGCAAAATTTACAGAACTATTGATAAAACGCATCAAGAACTGTAGAACTATGCGGAATGCCCTTATATGTGGGGTTTTTTTGAGAAATTTGATGAGATGCTATGATATGTATTGAGAAGTTAGCATCTCATTTTAAAAAATGCTGATATGCAAAATTGTTATAGCAAAATCGACGGAACTATTGATAAAACGCATCAAGAACTGTAGAACTATGCGGAATGCCCTTATATGTGGGGTTTTTTTGAGAAATTTGATGAGATGCTATGATATGTATTGAGAAGTTAGCATCTATTTTTTTTTAAATGCTGATATAAAAAAATTGATATAGCAAAATCGACGGAACTATTGATAAAACGCATTAAGAACTGTAGAACTATGCGGAATGCCCTTATATGTGGGGTTTTTTGAGAAATTTGATGAGATGCTATGATATGTATTGAGAAGTTAGCATCTCATTTTTTTTAAATGCTGATATAAAAAAATTGTTATAGCAAAATCGACGGAACTATTGATAAAACGCATCAAGAACTGTAGAACTATGCGGAATGCCCTTATATGTGGGGTTTTTTGAGAAATTTGATGAGATGCTATGATATGTATTGAGAAGTTAGCATCTCATTTTTTTTAAATGCTGATATAAAAAAATTGTTATAGCAAAATCGACGGAACTATTGATAAAACGCATCAAGAACTGTAGAACTATGCGGAATGCCCTTATATGTGGTGTTTTTTTGAGAAATTCGATGAGATGCTATGATATGTATTGCGAAGTTAGCATCTCATTTTTTCAAAATGCAATTTTGATAGTAAAATCGACGGAACTATTGTTAAAACTTATCAAGAACTATAGAACTATGTGGGATGCCATTATATGTGGTGTTAATTTGTGAGATGCTAACATTTGAGATGCTAACTTCACACACGTTCTCATTACCATAGTTAATTCACAATAGCAGCTTTTGTGTTCTAAAAAATTAGTTCGCCGATAGAAACAAAAGTTGGTTACATTCGTATTGTAATTTGTAGTATTAATTCTTATTTAAATGAATAGTTTAACAAACTGGTAGGTAGGTAGGTAGGGTAGTGTAGGTGGGTAGGTAGGTAAGGTAGGGTATGTAGGATAGGGTAGGTATGTAGGGTAGGATAGGTAGGTTGGTCGATAGGACAGGTGACACCTGTCCTAGTGGTAGGTAGGTAAGGTAGGTGGGTAGGTAGGTAGGGTAGATAGCCAGTAGACGGGAGCGAAGCCGCGCGGGTCAGCTTGTCTATATATATAAAAGAAGAAACTGACTGACTGCCTGATCGATCAACGCACAGCCAAAACTGCTAAGCCTAGAAGCATGAAATTTGGCAGAAAGGTTACTTAAGTGACGTAAGTGAGCACTAAGAAAGGATTTTTGTAAATTCCACCCCTAAGGGGGTAAAAATGGGGTTAATAGATTGTATGAAAAATCTAATTCCTTAGGCCAAAATTCTTGAAATTTAGAACAAATAGTAATCTTAGTAAATGATAAAGATTGACATTATTAGTTTTTCGAAACTACCCCCAAATTATGATTTAGGGGGTGTTGAAGTTTGTATGGAAAAATCTGATTTCTTGGGTCAACAAACTAGAAACTTGCCACAAATACTAACCTAAATGAATAATAAAGGTTGTTATTATATTTTTTTAAACAACCCCCAAAAGACGATTTAGGGGTGTTAATGTTTTTTTGAAGAATCTTATTACTTCAGTTAATATACTTGAAACTTGACATAAATACCAATCTAAATAAACAATATAGGTATTAAATATTAGATTTTCAATACTACCCCCAAAAAATGATTTAGGGGATATTATTTTTTTTTTTAAGAAACTTATATTTTGGGTTATTAAACATGAAATATGACATAAATACCAATCTAAATAAACAATAAAGGTATTCAATATTAGTTTTTCAATACTGGGTAGTATTGAAAAACTAATGATGATTTAGGGGGTGTTGAAGTTTGTATGGAAAATCTGATTTCTTTTGTCAATAAACTTGAAACGTGCCACAAATACTAACCTAATTGAATAATAAAGGTTGTTATTATTATTTATTTAAACTACCCCCAAAAGACGATTTAGGGAAGTAATTTTTTTTTTGTTATTTTATATCTTGGGATAATAAACATGAAACTTGACATAAACACCAACCTCGATAAACAATAAAAGTTATCATTGTTAGTTTTTCAATACTACCCCCAAAAGATGATTTGTGGGGTATTAAAGTATTTTTGAAGATTCTTAATTCTTGGGTCAATAAATTTGAAAGTTGACATAAATACCCAGTCTATGTAAAAAATTAAAGTTGTCATTATTAGTTTTACTAATCCATGGGAGTGGATTAGTAAAACTAATAATGACAACTATAAATATAAATACAATTTCGGAGGTGTGTTGGAAAAATCTTATTTCTTGGGTTAATGAAAGAAATAAATTTGAAAGCTGACATAAATGGAGGGTATTTAACTAATAAGTAAACAAAAAAGGTTGTCATTATTAGTTTATCGAATATGCCCCCAAAAGACGATTTAGGGGATGTTAAAGTTTTTTTTGCAAATCATATTTCTTGGGTTAATAAACTTGAAACTTGGCACAAATACCAACCTAAGGAAAGGTTGTCATTATAAGTTTTTGAAACTAACCCCAAGCTATGAATCTTACTGGACAGGGTTTCGTTTTTGACGTGGGGTTCTAGGAGAGCACTAAGGAGCGATTTTGCGTCAATTCAACCTTTAAGGAGGTGAAAAGGGGCAAACTTAGTTTGTATGAAAAAATCAAATTCCTTGGGGATAAAGTTAATAATCAAAATTAACATTTAACATTTTAAAACCTCGCCCCCAGACAGTTAGGGTGTTAAAGTTTTTTTGAGGAATCTTACTGCGCAATCTGAGTAACGTATACGAAAAATATTTAGGAATGATTTATAAATGAAATATGATGATGGAATAGCATATTTAGGTTGTTCAAAACTCGACCCTCAACGGGGCAAAAAGGGGTTGATATGTTTTTAGGGAAGGATTTTACTTTGTGGCGGTAACCTAAAATTTATGATTATTTAAGTCAAATAACGAATCGACCCAATCCAATAAACCCTGTATATCTACAATACCCAATTCTTATTTTTATTGATTTAATAATAGCTTATTTTTGGTCGCCTTCACTAACTGCATATAGGAAAAAAAAATAGGATAAACGAAATCACGCGAACGAAGTCGCGGGCGGAGTGCTAGTAAAATATATAATTGTGAGTATGGTTTTTCCCTTATTAAAAAGTACATAACTAATCTACTAACAGCTTTTAATAACTAGAAATCTACTTAATTAAATTTCATTATCATACCGATAAGCTTTCCACGTGAATCCAAAAAAAAATATATATATAGGTAGGTATATGAAGTGGATTGTTAATATAATTTTTTTTTATTATGAGCTTCTTATTTTTAATTAAGTATCAAAATGGTATCAATTCAATTAGTTTATCAGAGGAATATCACTGACTAGTTTTCTTTCGAGGGTTCGCTCCCGTGGCCACTGGAACCTTTCATTTTTTCGGATAAAAAGCATATATATCCGAGACCATCTCGGCTGTGAGAAATGCCACGAGGCCACATCCGCCAGATCAAGCTTCGCAGTTGGATCTTCATTTGCGACGCTTGATCTGGCTGGATTGTCCACAAACTCCGAAGGTGTCCTGAATACATACCCAAGCAAGCTTTGGATTATTCCCAACGGAAAAGAAAGAGACCGTTCCCGTCAAACCTAGCGTCACTTCGTACTGGAATAAGGCGATATATACGCCCCAATATATAATATATACGCAGTACTGATCGTGCGCATGCTCGATGCAAAAATATCAATATTGAACCTCCTTTTGAACAGTTTTGTTTGGAAAATATTATTTGATTTACATATGCTATGTTAGTTATGAAGAAATTCCAGCCGTAAATTTTTCTGTGTTAAAATATTTTTAAACATCCAAGTCGTTTTGGAGGAGTTTCCAAAAGTTGCGAAAAAATATCGTGTTGTTAATTTTTTTTTAAAGTAAAACTATTACTTACTCAAAAAACCTTGTGTTCAATATAATGTAGACCATGAATCAATAATAAATATATATTTTTTTCAAACCTTTTAACCTAGCCGTTACTAAGGAGTGTGCTTTAGAAAGTTACCGTTTTACGGCACTAAAGCGGTTGTAGGCCCATAAGCGACGAGCATCGTGATGACGTGGAACGAGGTGAAGCGTGCGATGGAGGACATCTGTGGACGCCATCTGCTCTATCCAATTAACTCATATTTATGCAGAGTGAGTTTTTTAAGTGGGCGTGGATGGCCAAATCCCGGAATTATGGGGAATAGCGGAAAACACTCAAATCAGTCACGAGGCCGATTTTGATGAATACTAAAACTGCATCATTGGATTTGTGAAAAATAAATATTCCTAGCCAGATATCGAACAAATTACTTTGAAAAAAAAAAAAAACTATATTTTTACACCATTCCAGTGTCGCTAATAAGGATCCAATTCTAGGCAGTAATTGCATATGGAAAAGGCTCATATTTAACAAACGAATATACGGATATAACGGATTTTTAAAAAATCCAATGATGCTGTTTTAGTTTTTAGGGTTCCGTACCCAAAGGGTAAAAATGGGACCCTATTACTAAGACTCCGCGGTCCGTCTGTCTGTCTGTCTGTCTGTCACCAGGCTGTATCTCATGAACCGTGATAGCTAGACAGTTGCAATTTTCACAGATGATGTATTTCTATGGCCGCTATAACAACAAATACTAAAAACAGAATAAAATAAATATTTAAGAGGGGCTCCCATACAACAAACGTAATTTTTTTGCTGGTTTTTGCGATAATGGTACGGAACCCTTCGTGCGCGAGTCCGACTCGCACTTGGCCGGTTTTTATAAAAATCGGCCTCGTGATTCCTTTGGGTGTTTGCCACTATTCCCCATGGTTTCGGATTTGGCCATCCACGACCACTTAAAAAATTCCACCTGTATTACAGGTACAGCGTAGCTTTGTATCAGTAACAAACATTACCTCCTACAAACACACATACAATGTTACCTCTTTATGATATTAGTTCGGATAATACGTTATCGTATTATGAAAGCTCGTATTATTACTAGGGCATAGACTGGTCAATGTCATTGGTCCATCAACTGTAATAGTGGTCGGTAGCACTTCTTGTGCTACCAGTAATCACCTTCTCAGTAATATTTTCTTTTCTTATTGTAAATAAAATGGTTAGCGCAGAAAACAGTTTCTCACCGATGGATTTATTTCAATATGTAAGTAGCTTTTTCTTATACTTACAGGGCGAAGTCTTTGAAAACGGTAAAAAGTGACAAAAAAATAATAGAAAGATGAAACCCATTGGAAAAGGAAGTGAATGTAACAAAAATTAATGGAAAAATCATTTACGGGCGAGCTGAGGTCGGGAAGTGCAAGGGGGTGAGTTTTTAAGGGTAAAAATGGTTTATCTCGATTGCCGGCAAAACTGCAAGTCCTATGGAAAAAAGTTACATGGAAAAGTTATAGGTAAATAAAAAGATCTATAACATTTGCTTTTTTTTTTTGTAAAATATAAAAATAAAAAACCAAAAACTTGGTTATTTGAATTTTTGACATACATTTTGAGGTTATGTGAAAAAAGTGTAAATACAAAAGCTGTAGATCTTTTTATTACCTATAACTTTGCTATTTAACTTTTTTCCAAAGGACTGCCGGAAATCGAGATAAACCATTTTCTACCCTTAAGAAACTCACCCCCTTGCACTTCCCGAACTCAGATCACCCGTGAATTATTTTCCTTTTATTTTTGTTATATTCCATTCTTTTTAACCGACTTACCAAAATGGAGGAGGTTCTATGTTCGACATTATGTTTTTTTTTTTGTTTATGTTCATGCGTATCTCCGTCAATTTTGGACCGATTTTGAAAAATCTTTTTTTGTTTGAAGAAATATGTTCCGAAATTGGTCCCATTTTAATTTGGTGAAGATCTGATGAAGAACTTCGGAAATATACAACAGAACTCTTCAATAAATAACGGCAAATCTCTCGGGATTGCTGCAATCGCATGTCTGTTTATTGTTTATACCATTTCATAACATAACATCACGCCAGTACGCTCTAAAGGGGTACGCAGATGTGTAAAATTCTCCTTGGTACACTCTCATTTCACCGGTTATGTTCAGTTTCATGATATTCGGGTAATCTATTTTCTATTGCCTATTAGGTAGGTACGACTAAAAAGTGAAAAATAAAAAGCTTTTTACAAAAAAAAAACTACCGATTTCCAGTCGGTGTACAGTCGGTGTCCATAACGCTATTAATTGTACCTACGAAAGACACCAAAAATAAAGTTATTTTTCACTTTGTAGATTGGAAGTCGGTTGATTTTTTTTGTAAAAAGCTTTTTATTCCAATGGGTTTTATCCTACTACATATTTTTTTTTTGTTTCAAAAATTATCGACCTTGATCTATGGCTTGCACCCCGACTACTTAAGGCATAACTAAATAAACATAATTGACGAAATGTTTTTTTTTTATTGTTGATTGGCTTGCGCTTGACCACTATCTCGCCTGATGTTAAGCGATGATGCGGTCTACGGTGAAGCACGCTTACCTAGAAGAAACCTATTCACTCTTGACTTAAAGACCCCAAGGTTGTAGCTATCAGGGAACAAAGACTCCGGAAGGGTGTTCCGCTCCTTAGCTGTGTGTACAATGAAAGTATTAGCAAAACGCTTTGTGCTTATGGGAGGGATGTCCACCATTTACCGATGGCGCATGGCCGTACGTCTTGTAGTCCGATGACGGCAAGGGCTAGGTGGAATCAAATTGTGCAATTCCGTCGTACACTCCCCGAAATGTAACCGATAAAAAACCGACAGGCTGGCAATTCGGCGACGATGTTCGAGGCTCTGGAGCTTTGAGGCGACCAGTGCATCGTTGCCAATAAGCCTTTTGGCCCGTCTGTCAATCGACTCAAGTGCATCAAGTTGGTATTTGGCTGATCCATCCCAGAGGTGAGAGCAGCACTCCATGCATGACCGAACTTGCGCTTTATACAAATTGAGCAGCTGTTCAGGCGTGAAGTACCGTCTCACTTTTGCAAGAATCCCCAACTTTATTGCAGCTAACTGAGCTTTCGCCTCAATGAATTGACCGAAATTGAGGGTTGATGTCAACGTAACACCGAGAAGTTTGAGATGGTCCGTTAACGGCACGGTTACACCATGGAAAGATGGAGCAGGATGGAATTGGCTCTTTTTAGCGGAAAAAAGACATGCCTGGGTCTTAGCAGCATTGAAACTGACCAGATTGGAATCACCCCATTCGGAGACCGCCTTCAAGGACAGGTTCAAGCATTCAACCATGGCCTCCTGGAGAGACCGAATCTGAGGCCCAGTAGCCCGTGCGCCGGACAAGTATCTCTCAGCAACAGTGCTGTCGTCTGCGTACCCAAAGGTTCCGGGTTTTAGCAGATCATTAATGTGCAGCAAGAATAATGTTGCCGGGAGCACTGACCCCTGAGGGACTCCGGCGTTGATATCTAACTGACCGGACGAGCAGCCGTCGATAACCACTCGAATGAATCGGTCCGCAATCCAATCACACAGACCACTAGGCAAGACCGAAGGAAGGAAGCTTACCAATGAGGCTTTCGTGCCAGACTCTATCGAAAGCCTTCGAGATGTTGAGGGAGACGGCTAGCGCATTCCCCGTGTCTCTCGATGGCCTCACTCCAGATGTGAATGGCATACGCTAGAAGAGAAGATCCCCAGTGGACCGATTTCGGCGGAAGCCGTATTGGCGGTCACTGAGGATGTCGTTCGCTTCTAGGCATGCCAGGAGCTTACCGTTGAGCACAGGTTCCATACTCTTACAGACATGGGTCTGTAGTTGGCCGGGTCAGGTCGACTGCCCTTCTTGGGCACGGGCTGTACGTTGGCTTGCTTCCAAGCCTTCGGCACTTTTCCAGTCTCTATCGAAAGGCGATATAGGCGCGTCAAGATCGGAGACAATTCAGGCGCACAGGTTTGAAGTACAATTGATGGTATTCCATCAGGGCCACTCGCTTTATTCACTTCAAGGCTACGCAGCACCCTAAGGACTTCCTTTTGATGGATGCGAATGTCCGACATTTTCGTCACACATCCATCAGGAAAAGGAGGAGGCTGCGCGCCATCAGAATTGACATGCGAAGATTCCGCAAAAAATGAAGCAAACAAGTTTGCTTTCTCCTCAGCGGAGTGGGCTAATGACCCGTCAGGTTTCAGCAGTGGTGGTAGTGAGGGGCGACAGTAATTTGATTCGACCGACTTAGCCAGGGACCAAAACGCTTTGCTACCCGCTGGGTATGAAGCAAGTTTGTTCCCGATTCTGCTAATGTAGTCAAACCGTGCTCTTCGCATCACCTTTTTGCAGGACTTGGCAGCCGTATTGAAGGCTCTCTTCTTCTGACTCACGTCATTTGCCTTACGCGTTCGAGCGTCAACTCATGCCTGGTAGGCCTTGTGTTTAACCGCGTTGGCGTGGTTACACTCGGCTCCAAACCATGGTCGGTCGACGTTAGACATTGCTACGTCAGAGAATGGAATATAGTACTCCATCCCCCGACGCAACACATCAGTCACAGCGTCAGCGCATGACGTTGGATCGTCCGAAGAGAAGCAAGTGGGCTGCCAAGGATAGCATATTGCGAAAAAAGATCGCATTCCATCCCAAAGGTACTTTTTAGTCAGTCGTAACAGGGTTACGCACTACATCCGTTTCGTGTCCGTGAAATTTCGGTTCGTAGGGAAGCTTACGGACTACATCCGAACATTCTGAACTCTATCCGTCATTAATTTATCGTCATAATGTTGTCTCTACATAATTCAGAGCATTTTGAACTCTGAACTCAACTCACGGACACGGACGTGTAGGGCATAACCAACCTAAGTTCATATCTCTTCATAATCCCGGCTTTGTCTCTATTTTTACTTAGGGCCGATTTCACCAATTATATTGGTTGAGACCGCTGAGAAACTACCAATCAGAACGCTGTATTTGCGTAAACTGAGTTTAGTTGAACTAATCGCGATTAGTATCATTGGTGAAATCGGCCCATAGGGTTGGCGTAGCTTGGCTTAACTACAAAGTTTTCAATATTTTATTGTATTCCAGGCTGAAATGCTGCTAAAAGAATCAAAGCTGCGAGAAGCGAGCATGCAGCATTGTTCCAATCATTACGGCTGGCTCACATCAAAACCTATTCAAAATGAAGTTACCAAAAGTAATAGAGATCTAGAAAGACTTAAGCCAATGATTCAAAAGGTATGGATTTCGCTTATTTTCTTAGCTCTAGGGTAGTAAGCAACGTTTTCCGAGGACGTGGGTAGATAGATGGGTGAAAGTCCATCGTCCATTACATACCTTGAAGCCTCCGTGCTGGCCGTTGACAGCTGTCATTTCTAAATCGTAGACAAACTTTACGTGCCTTATTATAAAAACCGGCCAAGTGCGAGTCGGACTCGCACACGAAGGGTTCCGTTTCCGTACCATTATCGCAAAACACTGCAAAAAATCACTTTTGTTGTATGGGAGCCCCCCTTAATTTATTTTATTTTATATTAATAATTATTATTTTTTGAAGAGAATATACAACTAAACATTCTGTGAATATTTCAAGCGTCTACCTGTTGCCGCTATTAATATCGAGCAAAAAACGGCAAAAATATCACATTTGTTTTATGGGGCTCCCTTAAATATTTATTTTATACTTTTTTTAGTATTTGTTGTTATAGCGGCAACAGAAATACATCATCTGTGAAAATTACAACTGTCTAGCTATCACGGTTCTTGCGATACAGCCTGGTGACAGACGGACAGACAGACAGACAGACAGATCGCGAAGTCTTAGTAATAGGGTCCCGTTTTTACCCTTTGGGTACGGAACCCTAAAAAGCGGTTTAACCAAAACCCAGGTATTAACCTTGTTTTTACCATGCATTATAGAGGTTTATACCAGGGTTTTTAGTAAAACCGCTTTTTGTAATAAGGCACTACGAGTCGGAAACCAAAATTCTGACAGTCAGTTTTTCAAAAGGTTATATTAGTAAGTACTTACCTATCTCTGTTTCTGGGTTTCTGGGTTATGGAAGTCAAATAGAGAGTCACTCCATGTATACTGGTACCTATTCGGTTGCATCCGAAAGCCGGGTCCGAGGCCAGTAAAGTTGGGATAAGACTCGGCAGATATTTTGATTATTCTTTTTGTATTATTCCTCTTGAACCAAAGGATGATGTTTTTTTTTTGTAACTTTGAATAGATGTCATCAGAAAATTGCGCCAAAATCGCTGTCAAACTTGACGCAATGACAGAAGAAGAGGAATCTTCTACCGCCATTTTGGCCGTCTTCAGGAAGCTCCTAGAAGATCAGTACAGCATACAGCTTATGGAGAAGAATGTGGTGAAGGCTAAAGAAAAAGTTTTGAAGAAGAAAAGAGTTAGTAAAGTGCAGCCTGTGTTAGTGCCTGATGGGCGGCAGCCTACAGTTTCTTTTATTTTGTACTTTTAAAAGTCAAACCACTGTAACACATAATCTGCTATAATAAAAATCTTTCTTGTCATGTTTTTTAGACTTTGTATTTTTGGGAGTTTCAAAACCTAGGTACGCAGTACAACGGAATGAAGACTAAGGTTGTAGCCAACTTATACGACACTGCTCCGACCCGGCAAAATAATGTTTATTGAAATGTGAGCTTCAGGGCGTCGTCTGTAGACATACTTTACATTGACAGAACAAATTAGCAGACAGCTCAGACAGACAGAGCTTACCGCCATGGTACCACTCAATCTTAGATAAAGTACCTATAGATTAAGCCTTAAAATGAGCTTGATTGATAGAGCGAGCTGGCTAATTGGCAGCTCCATGTAAATAATAAGGACAAAAGAATATTTTTGTCTTTGTCACCATGGCCGGTTTCTGTTGTTTGTCAAACTCTAATACAATGGCAGGTTTGACAAACAAACTCGGTTTTGTTTGATTTTCTGTGATTTCGTGGTAGTAAGTGTTAATTGAGACAAGGATTTTGGGTTATTTATAGATAATAAGTGTCAGTGCGATGGTGGGTTGTAGTGTTCTTGTTCTTGTTGTAACACCAGAACTAAATATTGCTGTCTCATGTGCGGCCACACCAGGGCTTAATCTATAGGTACTTTATCTAAGCACCCAATAGTTGAGATCTCACTACCGCATGTTTACCACGCGCTTCAAGCGGGCGGCCCGCACGCTGTACAAACGTAGACAAGACTGGCTCGCTTGAACAGTGTTGCCAGTGGCAGATAGTCAAATATTACATGAGACATCTCAAAAAGTTACATTTTCATGAGAAAACTTACATTACCTTATTTTATGTAGAAAACGACACTAATACGCTCTTATCGCTCGCCAGAGTAAGCGGGATGGAAGATTAAGAAATACACGTGAGGGTGTGAAAGAATATGCAATATGTCAATTTGTGTGTCACAAAATCAGGTGCGACAACACGACGAAAGAAAACTTTCTTAGATGCGTTCCGTTTCACGATTATTCTTTGTTTGCAGGAAAATATTTCAGTATTTTTTATGAAGTGAAAAGTAAGGTAAACGTTACATTTTGAGTAGTGTTACATGGAGGTTACATGAGAAGGTCAAAAGTAACGTAAAATGCAACAAAAGTACGTTCTGGCAACGCTCTTGAAGCACGTTGCTAGCTTGTCGAAAAAAGAAGGCGAAAGCGGTCGACGCGTTGACAGACAGTTGACTGCTAGCTGTAAGTACGTGTGCAGCCTAGTTGCCTGCTAACCAGGGCGTTTAATCTTAGTACAAAAAACTGGGGACAGCAATGGGTACAGTGATACAAAATCACGAAGCATATGTAGTCACTGTACAAAATAACTCATAATGTGTTTTTTAATTTTGTTGGATTATAATCGTGATTTTTTTACCAACTTGTTAAACTAGATGGCGCTAAACAAAATCATAATTTGTCAATATTGCCTAGTAGGTAGCATATTACTACTAAAATAGTATATTTTTAACCAACTTCTGTGATATAAAAAATATTTTATGTTATGAATAATTTTTACTGGTTTTAATTACATTTATCGCACAGTGTGACATTTTATTATTTTTTGATTAATTAAAACATATAGCAATAACTTTTACAATCATTTTGCAAATTTTCATTAGGGTGGTAAATTTCCCTTGGTGGTTTTATGAACCATAAACTGGTTAGGGTTACCCCAATTTACAAATGTCTGCTGATATCTGACGCTTGCGCCCGGTATTTTGCGATATTTTGTTTATTTTTGTGATCTTTTTGTGTTATTATCACAGATTATGATCACAGACGACTTAGAGATACTACGTATGTTACTATGTTATGATGTGCATTACAGTTAACGAACATTACAGTTCTATAGAATAAAATTAAACCCTTACATACACACACACACCTACGCACACTCACACACGCACACACAGCTATATCAAAGGTTTAGTTCTAACTATATAGGTCAGATGGCGCTAGTTTCTTCAAGAACGCAAATGACGCGTTCCACGGAACGAGATTGGTCTCTATTTCAGTATATTGAAATGTACTCTGTGCTGCTAACTGTCAGCAGCGAGCAGTCGTCTCCGTTCGAGGCGGTGGTGTGCGGGAGCGGTGTTGGAGCGACTATAATATCTATGTTTAACTACAGAGTAAGGTTATTTCCATTGTGATTAAGGGACAGATGTATATGACTTGTATACATCTGTCTACAATAGAAATAACCTTGCTTTAAGAGCTCATGGTTGGCCCTCAGAAATAGGAAATTTAGAATGTAACAGCAGAGCCAAGCTTGACGTCTAGAGGTGCATAGAATGTTCCATATTGGCTCAGGTTCGATTTGAGTAAACAAAGATTAAAAAATGCTAATAAAAAAAATCAAAAACCTGACTGCTTAAGAAGCGAACTAATAAATCGTTAACAAGAAGAACGTCATGCTGTACACTCAGTGGGTACATCTGGTTTTGGTCAGCCGACTTGCGAATATGTATCAGCTTTTATTTTTTTAATTAACTTTTTTTTATGAATTAGCCTTTTTTAATTTTTATCTTTTCAGTTATAATTTTTTTTTCGGCTTGCTTTGTAATTATGTATTTTTGAAACCACCTCTTAAATCCCTTTATTTTGATACCCCACACGATAGGTTAAGAAAAATTGGGCCCCCACAACATGCCACCCAAAATCCGCTTCGATGGCGTTCGGTTCCGTTCCACGGCTGTAGATGGTGTTAGCAGCGACTTGCAAGTAAAATGGTTTTCTCGGATTGTGACAATTTTTTTCTTTAAATACAGTGACGATTCGTTTTATAGTATTTTTTGCTCGTTTTTACAGTTTCATTGAACCAAAGTGTGTTACAATACAAAGGACATGGCTAAACAACTGGCCTTAGCACGTCTATAAATTTCTCACTAGCTCGTAACATTCAAATATTCATTAATGAATTATTACAGTTTTATTATTCTTCTAGAACTTTCGTGAATTAATCAAATAATTAAAAGTTTTTTCTTATTTTTGTTTGACAAGAAGAACATAAGATTCCGTTCTACGAAAAATTGTAGTCAATAAACCTACTTTTAAATACATTTGCGTAAGTCGAAACGAACAGTATTCATTATTATTTAATATTGTACCTATCGCAATACATCTCAAATATTCATTAATGAATTATAACAGTTTTATTATTCTTCTAGAACTTTCGTGAATTAATCAAATAATTAAAAGATTTTTCATGTTTTTGTTTGACAAGAAGAACATAAGATTCCGTTCTATGAAAAAGTAAAGTCAATAAACCTACTTTTAAAGACATTTGCGTAAATCCAAACGAACAGTATTAATTATTATTTATTTTTGTACCTTTCGCAATACATCTCAAAACCTTAGAGATTATCTGATTTCTAGAAATTATTGGCAAAATCTGGAAAGCAACGGCGCTTAAATAGTGCTGACACTTTAAAGTTCGATTCGATTAGAACCAAATAAAAAAAACATGTTGGGGGTGTCATGGGAACTCACTTTGAACGAAGTACCTTTCGTCGGGTATTATGTATTAATACAGAGCCAACTAGTATGGTCTTAAGTTTCAATTGCGTATTGATTCATCATGAGATGCATAAACTGTGGTGTAGCAACAAATGAAAGATCTTCAAATGACAGCCGGGACCAACGGCTTAACTAGCTTTCCAAGACACGAAGGAAACTCTCTATATAAAGATGGTACAGGATTAAACCACGGAATGATCTCGGCTAGCGTTGCTTAACCTTGAAGATCGACCTGTGCGTCTGATATTATTAAGCCACGAGCTCCTCTGAACGCCTTAATAAAGTATCAAAGCAAAATCTTATTCTTTTACAAGTTTGTATACCTATTAATGTAGGCGTTTCTACGATTTTATTTTCAGGATTGTGACGATATAAAAAGTGTCTGTAACTTTTTTCATACTAAATACTCATATTCAGCTATTCAGAACTACATATTACTAGTTAAAATGTTTATTCATTGCTAGGGCAGTCGTCCATACTTTATTTAGCCATGTCCTTTAAAAAATCGAGTGGCGTGCCTCAGAAATTTAAAACCGCGTCATCTATTTCAATCAATTTTAAATGATCCGTTCAAATAATTGTTGAAATGTGAATTAAGAGTCATTCCATAATGTTGTGCTTAGGAGAGTTGATTAAAAAAACCGGCCAAGTGCGAGTCGAACTCGCGCATGAAGGGTTCCGTACCATTATCGCAAAAAAACGGCACAAAAATCATGTTTGTTGTATGGTAGCCCCACTTAAATATTTATTTTATTCTGTTTTTAGTATTTGTTGTTATAGCGGCAATAGAAATACATCATCTGTGAAAATTTCAACTGTCTAGTTATCACGGTTCATGAAATACAGCTTGGTGACAGACAGAAACACAGACGGACCGCGGAGTCTCAGACTCTCAGTAATAGGGTCCCGTTTTTACCCTTTGGGTACGGAACCCTAAAAAACCGGCCAAGTGCGAGTCGGACTCGCGCATGAAGGGTTCCGTACCATTATCGCAAAAACGGAAAAAAATATACGTTTGTTGTATGGGAGCTCCATTTAAATATTTATTTTATTCTGTTTTTAGTATTTGTTGTTATAGCGGCAACAGAAATACATCATCTGTAAAATTTTCAACTGTCTAGCTATCGCGGTTCACGAGATACAGTCTGGTGACAGACAGACAGACAGACGGACCGTGGAGTCTTAGTAATAGGGTCCCGTTTTTACCCTTTGGGTACGGAACCCTAAAAAGAACATACAATTTTTAAGTTAAATTCTAGAAAATGTTAATTTTACACACAGTTCAATAACAATTCGATCCATATCACGCCATCTAGTGACATTTATTTGATTCAAATTTTCTTTGTGTGATGTCTGATGTCATTTTCCATCCATAATTGGCATAAATGGGCCTTTTAAATAAAAAAAATAAATTTCGTTAATATCTCACACACATCTTGTTTTATTAAATTTTAACATCGACCCGTCCTTGTTGAAAGACCCTTTATATACTGTTAAAGAAATATATAGTACGCAAAAATATTATATTTTCAACACCGAACGAAATCTAACAAACAAATATTTATTTTTTAAATTATTAACGCGCCTTTTCATTCAATTTTGAGTGAGGCGAGTTCGTGTAGGTAACCGAGGTATCTACAATTTTTTGTCTTTGGCTCCCACTGATCTCTATACTAACTGGAGGCGCTGCCAGCACGTCAAAGATGTCAATATCAAATTGACAACATCTAAAGAATTTTTTGGTCAGTTCTGTTTTTTTCGGGATTTGGTATTTTCAATTAGATATTATTCTTTGATTTGAGAACTTAAGCTCCTAAATATAAAAAAAACAAACAATAGTTATGGAAAGTGGTTGCGATGACCAAAGTGCGTCAAGTTCAAATGCGCCCTCAACACCGATAAATAAGCAAAAAATACAAAAAAGAAAATAAATAAGTAACAAAGATATCTTAGTCTATTTTTATTTTTTTCTATAAAATACTATATTCTTTAGAAGAGTACTATATCTTTTATAGATTATTTTGAAAAATACTGTATTTTGCTAAAAATAAGTTGGCAACCCTACCAGTGACACTTGCAGGGTTAAGACGAATCGATTGACGTAAGAATGATCAAAATCGGCCTACGCGTTTGGTCTCTAGAACGCCACATAGGAACAAACATACATGCATACATAGACTGATAGCGTAGCGTAGCGTACCATAGCGTTCCAACAGGAAAAATACAATAATAGAGACAGAAGATACAATCAATATTAGAATAAAAAGTGAATACAAATTCAAAATCAATTAATGAAAATTAAAATAATATAAAATTTAAAAAAAGATCTAAAATAAAATTAAAATTCTAGAATAAAATAAAAAATCTAAACAATAAATAAAATACAAAAATTATATTAAAATTCTAAATAATATTAATGTGATATTAAAATTCTAAAATAATGTAAAATTAAAGTAATTAGCAGAAATTGAGATTAAACACAAAAGTGTTTAACTTCACAATTTCTGCCTTTTTCTGCCTTTTTGCCAATTCACCTTGTCATTTTTGACAAGATGAATAAAAATTTAAATCCATCATTAAAAATTCGAACTTAAAATCAGCAAAAATATGAATAAAAATTATTAAATTAAAATACAAATCAAATCAAATTATTCAACAAATTAATGTAAAAAAGACGTGCGGAAAAATAACCTATAATCGGCGCACCACCACTTTATTAAACGTACCTACTTTGTATCTGACAGAGATTTTAACGTCCAACGTATAAATTGAATGGTACCCAAATAAGAGCAGTACATTCTTGAACATTTATCTCAATCAATTGTCAGGCGAATAATAAAAAAACTTAACGTTGCAGGAAGCGTACCAACGACGACGACCAGATTTTTACTTCAATTGATATGTGACATTTTGGGTGATGGTGTTACTATGAAGAGAACCAAGAAATTTGGTATTGAAACCAGCTTTTGGCTGTGACTTTTTTCGCTTAATAATATAAAAGGCCGCCTTTGTCTTCTAAGGGGTTTATTTAACTTGCGATGTATGTATATTCGGGTCTAAACTTGCAACTGAATTTTAAAGCAGTTATCCTCCACCGATTAAGGTGAAATTGTGCATACAAGTTTCGTTTGGATGACAATGCATGGTTAGCTAAGACGTCATTCCAAATCCAAAATTGGAGGCTTGTTATTTTTTGTGCACTGTCATGATATGGGTATTAAATGAAAGGAAAATGATATCCTTGTCAGCAAACGCTGACAAGGATAGAAAAAAAGCGTTATTTAAAAAAAGATTTTTCAATGAATAATTTTATTTAAATAGCTTTTATTTACTTTCATTTGGAGTCTGTAATCAAATCTTGCTAGCTAAATTTGACCCACTTCCCTGTGTCTGATTGAGCTGAAAATTTGCACACACGTTTGTTTCTCTTGACCATGCATTTTTTTTTAAATATAAAAGTTTGATCTTTTTCCCAACTGCAAGGAAAGGGTTCTGTTTTTCGTATCTTGATAGTATGTATGTATGTAACATTATTTATTACCTCATAACTTGCAAACCGCTTGACGGATATATATAATTAAGACTTCCTTAGATACGTCTTCCCCGTCCAAGAGTTCTTAGATAAGTGACGTAAAAAAAAAACAAAAATGGCGCCGGATTTTGTGTGCCATATTGTGAGGTCTCAATTATTTTTTCTTCCAAACCCATCCAGTAGGGTATTAAAATGAAGGTTTTTATTAGTTGGTTATAAAAATATATACCACTTATATGTTTAAAAGTGAGACGAAAAAAAAACGATAACTAAAAAGTTGTAAATACAAAATGTTAATTTAAAAATCAAAGACCCGACTGGTTAAGAAACCAACTAAAGAGATGTAAACAAGTAGAAAATATGCATTGTTTAGCCAGCTCGCGAATATGTATCCTCCGACTGCACAGCATGATTTTCTACCTGTTAACATCTTTTTAGTTTGCTTCTTAAGCAGTCGAGCTTTTGATGTTTTTAAATATTTTATTATATAAGCTTGATTATAATCATCTCTCGTAGCATGGCCCTCAAGCATTATCATAATTAGCCTATGTAACCGCTATCACCTCACTTTGGGAGGGAGTTGTTCAAGCGAGCTAAAACGGGTTGGTAGGTGACACACGTGTTAGATTTTTCAGCTGTAGGCAAGGCCTGAAAACTGCAGTCCCCGAAATTATTTAAATAAACAATTCGACTTTTAAATTTTTGCTGGTTACATTCCACATAACATTTGTCACCTGCTCCCACATAATAATATTACTTGCAAGGCCGAGAGTTGAATGATGCGTGCAACATTTCAAGATGGCTGCCACACGTTGACGTTTGCCGCCTAAATGAATGACATTCCGAATTTATGGCGGGAATATGCGAAGAAAGGTGATGCGGTTTTAATTGTAATTATTTATTACTATTCATAAATAATGGATTGAACACTGAAATAATATTAAAAATGGTAATTATATTCAGTTCATCTCGCCTATCTGCACGAATTAGGTACATTAATGCAATGCTTTTCTGAACTAATATTTTAAAGAGGGAAAGTTAATTGTTTCTATAAAGAGGAAGGAGGAGGAAGGAGGAGGTTATCCCTGGAAGTCAGGGAGGTGACCATAAGCTCTTAAAGTAAGGTTATTTTGAGTGTGTGTAAAGGACAGATGTATACGACTTGTTTTATATATACTACCCTTTACCCGATAACCTTACTCTAAGAGTTTATGGTCGCTCCCCTATCCGCGAAGTATTTTTTTTTATCTTTGCCCACAATACAATCAATCAATTAATCAATTATCGTAGGCGCGTTTACAAACATTTAAAATCACATAGGTACACAAGACACACAGATCGGAATAACTATCTGCAGGCCATCCAATATTTTTCCGTGCGGGAATCGAACCCGCGACACTCAGCGCAGCAGCCGATCACTCAACGACTGAGCCAGTCGTGTCCGTGTCGTATTTCACTGGGTGTCCCCCGAACAATGTTTCTGCGCGTAACGGCACCGATGTCGCATGTAACGCTAATAAAATATTAGACAGCAAATGGAAACGGGGCTAATTGACTAGGATCCACAGGCTTATTACGTATCTTTTGCAAGAGCAAAACGACAGCGATTTTTGCGCAATAATTTCACTTAAATACAGAAGTTTTAGAGAAGTTGGCGATTTTTTTTTTTAAATAATTTCATTTGACAAACAGCGAGCAATTAGCAAACGATTGTGTAGGCCCTACCATACCTACACTGCAGGTAATTCCGACTTTTATGACATAAAGCGTTTGATCGCTATCGTTTTGCTCTTGCAAAAGATACGTAATAAGCCTGCCGGATTCAACTCGCACCATTTAAAAGCACTTCAGTCTCTAAATAGCTGGCGACGGAAACGCGAAGTTGCTCGTGTGCATGTCTGAGGGCAATGTCCGACAGACAAGCTACTATATAACACCTATCCTATTATATGCCCATACCCATAAGAAATATATAGAACACCTATGAGTCCACATAAGACCAACCGTTCCTATCTTGGGCCGATTTCACTAATGAATCTAATCGCTATTAGTTCAATTAAACTCGGTTTATGCAAAAACAGCGTTCTGATTGGTAGTTTCTCAGCGGTCTCAACCAATAAGAACGCTGTATTTGAATAAACTGAGTTGAGTTGCACTAATCGCGATTCGTTTGATTGTTGCAGTTTTTCTAGCTCAGTGGTGGGCAAAGTTTCTTAATGGGGGGCCAGAAAGTTTAAGAAATTTCAGAGGAGGGACAGAATTATAGGAAAAACGCATTTTGTGTTGAAACTTTTAATCATATAAAAACATTACAGCATTACACATCACATCACATCATCAGCCTATTAATGTTCCCACTGCTGGGACACAGGCCTCCTCTCTGTGAGAGGGAATGGGCCGTAATCCACCACGCGGGCCCGGTGCGGGTTGGTGGATGTCACATGTCTTCGCATTTTTGGTTCTAGGACATGCCGGTTTCCTCACGATGTTTTCCTTCACCGTTTTGAGAGCAGTGGTGATGAAATAATTTACACAAAGTAAAGCGCCTGCCTGGGATCGAACCCACAACCTACAACTTGTAAGTCGCGGCCGATACCACTGGGCCACCACTGCTCTCCAGCGCACTGGGCCAGCATTACACACTTGCACAAAATGTTAAAAATTACAATGTAACTTTTATTCGAAGTCCCTGCCACGATATAAAGATATATGATTAGGATTCTGGTTCCGAAAAATACCTGAAAATCCCGCGTATTTTTCAACCACCATATTGCATAATTATCGCGGGTTTGTCGAAGGACCGTCGGCGGCGGCGGGCCGGATTAAACGGTTTCGCGGGCCGGAGCTGGCCCGCAGGCCATACTTTGCCCATCACTGGTCTAGCTAGTGATTTCCTCGCTTTGAAGCTCTACTATAGGGATCAATTATTTTTGATCAGACATTGTATAAACGTTCCTATAACACACCTAGCTTCATGTGTTCCATTCTCACATGTGAAACGTCTCAATAAAAATCGATTTGAAATTCATTTCACTCTAAATTGATTTATTTTGTCACTTTAAACAGAATATATTATTTCTTAAGATTTATAACTTCACGATTCTGTCCGCTATCTTTCATGTGTAATGTCCGATAAAATCCATTTATTAATCTCTGTTAACAAATTATAAAATTGATTTATGTTGTCATAAAAATAATTTTCATTTTTGCCTCGTTCTTTTTAGGGTTCGGTACCCAAAGGGTAAAAACGGGACCCTATTACTGAGACTCCGCGTCTCGTACGTCTGTCTGTCTGTCTGTCACCAGGCTGTATCTCATGAACCGCGATAGCTAGATAGTTGAAATTTTCACAGATGATGTATATCTGTTGCCGCTATAACAACAAATATTAAAAACATAATAAAATAAATATTTAAGTGGGGCTCCCGTACAACAAACGTGATTTTTGTGCCGTTTTTGCGATAATGGTACGGAACCCTTAGTGCGCGAGTCCGACTCGCACTTGGCCGGTTTTTTGTATTGACGTCGCATTTTTAACCGACTTCATTAAAAGTTGGAGGTTCTCAATTTGTCGGAATGATTTTTTTTTATGTATGTCACCCGATTACTCAAAGATGCCTGGCCCGATTTGGAAAATTCTTCTTTAGTTTGAAAGGGTATACTTCCTAGGTGGTCCCAAAGTCATCAGGTTATGATCTGATGATCCTGGAGAAATCAAGGGAACTCCTCAAATATTATAGGCATACATATAGTGATTTTGGTATTTTCATCAACGAATCAACAATGCAAACATTTGCACTCAGAAAGTTTCATTTATTGAAGTGGAACTGATGAAGAAGACCACAGACGGCCACTGGAACTCCTTAATGCTAACTGTGTCACGGGTATAAGATATCTCGAATAGTTAACCGACTATAATGAAGTTAATAGTTATAAATAAATGGCACTGATGAAAATGGTACCATCGAACTGATCTGATGATGAAGCCGGAAGGTAGGCACTGGAACTCCGATATAAAAAAATGTTTCCTACTCGTGTTTGGGCTTATTGGGATCGTCATGAGATGTCCTTTGGCTATGAATGATTTTCATGGTAATTGGAGGTACCTACCAAAACTAAAAAGAATTAAATAAAAAACTTCTTACGTTTGTACGTATGTTTAAACGTACATACGTACAAACGAGCATACGTACATACGTATGTACGTTTGTTTTTTTGTACGTTTGTACGTTTGTACATCTGTACGTCTGTACGTTTGTACGTTTGTAAGTCTGTACGTCTGTACGTTTGTACTTTTGTACGTTTTTAAGTTTGTACGTCTGTACGTTTATTCGTTTGTACGTTTTATGTATGTACTTTATTTATTATGTTTTTAGTTGCCTTACATATCTTGGCAAATATCTAAATAATGACTATCCCATTGATCTAGGTGTCCCAAACTCTACTGCCGTGAATTTCAATAAAAACCGGCCAAGTGCGAGTCGGACTCGCGCACGAATGTTTCCGTACCATTAGCGCAAAAATCACGTTTGTTGTATGGGAGCCCCACTTAAATATTTATTTTATTCTGTTTTTAGTATTTGTTGTTATAGCGACAACAGAAATACATCATCTGTGAAAATTTCAACTGTCTAGCTATCATACAGTGCGTCCATTATAACCTGTCCGGTGACGCGAATGGTAGCACTGTTACTATTAATATTAGTACTTTCAATATTGAAACTAAGGTGTCAAACAGACGAGCAGCACTTTGCTATCGACAGAGCGAACTTCAACTGTCGACAGCTGCAGCTGCAGCACAGTAAAAATATACAAACAGTATGGAAACTACCTACAAACCCTCGAAACAGCACACTCACACAAACATACGCCATTATTTTCCAACTGTCAACTTGACAGCGCGGGAACGCACATTTGGATGCACGTCCTTGCAACACCCAATACGTTCGGATATTTCAATACGATACGATGCATAAATAAATAAATTTTAACAATCGATTCGCTGCGTGAGTACTGATTTAATTAGTAAAACGATTTGTAAATTGAGTGTGATGTGAATGTTTGTAAATTTAGTGTATGATTTGTTACTGGAATTTTATCATTTTATGAGTATTATTCGTTGTTTCATGCATAAATTTATTTCAAACGACAGAAGAAAAAAAAGAGGAAAAGTGTTATCTTTTGTCATTATGGCGACAACACTAATCTGATAATAAAAACCCAAATGTGAAGAAAAAAAATAAGATTGGAGGGGTAGGTAGTAAATAATATAGCAAAAATTATAAAAAACATATGTTTATTTACAATTTTTTACACGTTTTTACAAAAAATATAATTACAAATGCAGACAAGCATTTTCTTACGAAGATGGAAGATGGAATGCGTCTATTTACATACATTTTTAAACAATATGGCAGTGCGTCAGTTAGAAACGACGAAATATTGCAGAGTAACCCAATTTTAAACTATTACATTGTTTACAATTTTATTGGCCATTTCGCTTTACAAATTCAACATGTATGTTTAAACCGATTTTTTTTAAAATTGCTTGTGGTACTACACGAAGACACTATTTACCTATAGAAGAGCGATTCCTAAACATGCACACATTAAAAAAAAATGTGTGACAGTTGACATTGTCATATTTTGACATAAGCACAGATAAAAAAATGCTTTCGGATACTCTTTAAAAATAAGACGGCGGCAACTTCATATCAATGGGTAAAACTGTCATAATGTGGTGCCGGAAAAGAGTTGTGGTCTTATGGGGTAATCACCAGCAATAGGGGTAGTTCGGGCAGAGTGCGGCGGGGAAGTCAGCGGGATACCTCGGGGCAGCGGGGACAGGCCTGTTAAAAGAAAAAATACTGTTTAGAAAAATAGTCTACCAAAATTAGTCTGTACTCCTCTAAATCAATATTAACTTTCAGTTTTTGCTCTAGAGAGGCACTTTGACTATATATTGTTTCCCCAACCTGTATTGGTCCACTGCAGGGCGAAGATTTCCTTGTGGATTACCTTCTCTATCTCCGATCAATCTCTCATCTTCCCAAAAGCATAAGTTGGGGTCACAGCAGAGTTATAACTCCATTGGGTTATGGGCATGCAGTAGAGGTTGTTTGGAACCCGCGGGTTGCAATATGTCTTAAACGGTATACCTTCGGGGTGTGTCTGGCAAGCGTGAAGTTTGAACCCCACGGGTTGCAATGTCTTGTAACACTTACCTAGCGTTAGCGGGGACCATAGCAGGCATGTACCCCCATTTGGGGGTATGTCTGGCGAGCGTGTCGGCATCGTTGTAGGGGTAGTTTGTTTCCCGTAGGGTACAATGTCTTGTAGTACTTACCCAGGGTGAGCGGGGGCCACAGCAGGGTTGTATCCCCACTGGGGGATGGGCATGCCATCGGGGGTGTGTCTGGCTAACGCGTCGGCATCGCAGTAAGGGTAGTTGGGGCACACTGCGGGATGTACGCCGGCGGGGTACTCCCGAGCAAGGGCTACCGCCACCAGAGCGAAGAACACCAACTGGGGAAAGAGAAGAATAAGTAGTTTATTAGAACAACATCACATCACAGTTGTATTACCCGGAGTTTTAGGCAGGAGTGCACATATGTACAAACATATTTCGCAACTTATGATTAAAAGTCCCTTGTAAAAGGGAGTAAGCTATAATGTGGTTTTTTATCGGTAACATTTCGGGGAGTGTGCGATGGAATTGCATGATCTAATTCCACCTAGCCCGTTTCATCATTGGACTACCAGACGTACCCCGATGTGTCATCGGTACATGGTGAACATCCCAACCATACGCACTAAACGTTTTGGGAACACTTTTATTATGCGTACAGCTTAGGAGTGGAATTTCCTGCCGCAGTCTGTGTTTCCCGATAGCTAAAATCTAGGGATCTTTAAGTCAAGAGTATTGACTCTTATTCTTGAGCTTATTTCTAGGCAAGCGTGCTTCACCGTCGACCACATCATCGCTTACCATCAGGTTAGAAAAGGGTCAAGCGCGAGCCTATAGATAAAAAAAAGAAAAAATTTAGTCCACCAGATGACACTTGAGCAGCGTGGATTAGATATCACATGCCCTCGGGTCGCCCAGATCATACACAGATGTTCTGAGAAAACCAGGAGCTCTAATTAACTTCTGGAGGGAGTTGGGCTGGTTGGAATAACCACCAAACGCCATAGGAGTTGGGCTGGTTGGAATAACCACCAAACGCCATAGCCCACGCACAATGGTCAACCTGAAGCCAGCCAAACGCACTTAGTGTGCGGAAACCAAACCCTCCTAACATAGAACATATATGTCACATATGTGTGTCTTATTTTGTTTCTAGAATTCCTGATGATGTTTTTCTTAGTTTTGATTTTGTTGTTACTGTTTTAATGAAGTAAATTAAACAATGCAAAGTGCCTACTTGTATTCGAACACACGCTCTACGATTCAAAAGTCAGAGTCGATACCACTGGGCTGCCACTGCTCATATTCGACTTAATATTACAAAACAAGATTTCGCACTGAGAAATTCTTATTAGTAGAACTTAACACTGCCCGACCTACACAGGTTTCGAACCCAAGATCTCACGTTCAACAGTCAAACCTGCAACCGCTAAACCAACAAAGCATTAAATCACCAATTAATAATCCGTTATTATAACTATTGCCGATTAGTACACAATCTGTCAAAATAAGCAGGCCGTAACGCGCTATGTAGGTAACATTGCAACGCGGTGTAATTTAGGCAACAGTTACACTGCATGTAAAATGTATTGCAACAGTAAACTAATAAATTTTTCGTATAAATGTGTGCTTGACATGAAACGGTGATTGATTTTAATAGCTGGGCCAATTATTTTGGTTTTATTTTAATTGATAGTTGAATGCAGTGTTTTATAACTGGGTTAATATTGTGCCTAGAATCCAGAACGAAATCGGTATGACAAAAACATTTTTTTTAAATCGCATGTACAGGTCGATTCAAACTTAAAGGCGGCTGTTAAGTTCGTTTTCGCTTGGCAGTACCTCACTTTTAACCCCTGCTGTCGTATGAATTAGCTACTGAGTAGACTTGCCTCTCTCTCTCTCCCGTGTTTGGGACACGGGAGACTCGCCTCGTCTTCCGAACACGAGTCAAGTCTCAGTAGCTAATTAAGTTTGAATCAACCGGTGTTAAATATTTAAAAAATAGAAGTGAAAATTAAAATACAATGTACAGTTAAAAATAAAAGAAAGTGCTGATTAAATTTAAAAAAAATTTTTTGATTAGGGTAAAAAAAAAATTAAAATTATCAATGTTTTCTTTTATTACAAGCTTTTATTTAACTTGCAATGTATGTATGTATGTATGTATGTAAGTATTTTCGGGTCAAATCTTGCAACTGAATTTTAAAGTATATTTTAAAGGCCCATTGAGAGTATTTGAGTACCGTAAAACGAGGTTAAATTGATTAATTTTGAAATTAAAATTGACATAACTAGTTCAATTATATTTTGAAAAATATGAATAAAATGCAGTGTTGGCGACTTCACAAAAGAAATTATATTCACTAATAATTTTTTTTTTTACTTCCATAGTTTGGGAGAAAATAAAAAAAAACGAGCCTTTGAACGCTAAAATGAAAATGGGGTTACTTTGATACCCCATTGTTTTTCATTGCAATATAAAGTAACCCCAATTTAAAACGTATTTTTAGTGAATTCACACTGTACAATTCAAAATATTTTTTCTGCAACAATTAAACTTATTCCTGCGCTGAGGTTAATGCAAAACATGGCTGACATGTCAGTGTTGCAAATTTAAAAAAGAAAATTGAGATGCGTTCCGTTTTCACGGAGTTAGCTTTAAAAACCTAAAAAAATAAAGTTATCATCAAAGTTACCCCAGATCTCAATGTAACCCCGTTTAACCGGTACGTGATGTTATAGGGAGTAGGGGTTAAGGAATATAATCCTTTATTAACCCCCGACGAAAAAAGAGGGGTGTTATAAGTTTGACGTGTGTTGCTGTGTATCTGTGTGTCTGTCTGTGGCATCATAGCACCTAAACGGATGAACCGATATAGATTTAGTTTCTTTCTGTTTAAAAGGTGACTTTGTCGAGAGCGTTCTAAGCTATGTTTGAATGAAATCGGTTTAGCCGTTCAAAAGTTATTCACTTTTTACTCTTTGAATCTGGATTTTTTCGCAAGATATCGTGTCATTATAACATGTTTCGATAGATTGTCGATTGAAGCGTGTCTGCTACTAGGTATATTATATGGACAGTAAAGCATGAAACGAAAATTAAAATCGTGGATATTTTACATTTGTAATTTTAATTTGTTTTTTTTTTTAGAATAGAGGGTATTTATTAACATATATACAATTGAACATTCTAAGAAAAAACAAACCTATATACAAAATACAAAAGGGAGACGGCAAAAAAGCTCATTGTGCATCAAAAAATTGAATTGCACATTTTATAACCGTTTTGAAATACAAATAAAACTGATTTAATTAATTGATACATTCATTTGAACAGCTAAAATCAAACAGGCAAAGCCTGAAATTCCTCACCCAAATTGTAATACCCAGTTTACCATTCCAACAATGCTGTTACATATCAATCCTACCAATAAACCGCCTCTATTGTGCGTTATCATAACGATTAGTCAGTATTACAATTTAAATTATGCATGAATGCAAGACAATATTCAAATTGAATGACATTGTAGAGCAGATTGCACGGTTTCAGGCAATCTAACTATTGTTTATTAATGTAATAATTCACGGGATAATTTTGAGTTTCGAATTTGAGTTCGGTGTGGTTTTGTCTGGCATTTGGATAGGCAGATTTGAGACTTGATTAGCATTCTGTTTGGTTTGAATTTGGATTCCTGTCTGGGTATTGTTGTTGTAGTTATACCAAAGGAAATTATTTATAATGTTTTATTTAGTTTTACCTGTGCCAGTGTCTATAATCAAATCAAGTTAAATTCGACTCACTTAGCAGTGTCCGTTTGTTTCTCGTGAGTGACGACGAAATTTTTAAATATAGAAGCGTGTTTAAAAAAATCTTTTTGTTTTTAATATGTTAGCTGAATGCATTCGCCGCTAGAGCCACTCACCAGTGCCTCTTGCGGCGAATGCATACAGCCACACCTTTTTAGGGTTCCGTACCCAAAGGGTAAAAACGGGACGCTATTACTAAGACTCCGCGATCCGTCTGTCTGTCCGTCTGTCACCAGGCTGTATCTCATGAACCGTGATAGCTAGACAGCTGAAAATTTCACAGATGATGTATTTCTGTTGCCGCTATAACAACAAATACTAAAATCAGAATAAAATAAATATTTAATTGGGGCTCCCATACAACAAACGTGACTTTTTTGCCGGTTTTTTTGCGATAATGATACGGAACCCTTCGTGCGTGAGTCCGACTCGCACTTTTTTTCCGTGAGGTCTCTGATATGTAAAATTTCATAGTTTTTTTGGCTTTTAGCGCGAGTTTACATACATTTTTTTTTATTGTTGTGTATACTTTCAAAATATGGCAGATTAAGATTACTAACCTCTGCTTTAAAGAGTTGTATGTTTCGTAAAATGTTATCCTCCTTTTTAACAACAAAATACTTTTATTTAATATACTTTTAAAAATCTATGAAGTGTTACGTTGCTATAAATTTAACAGATTTTTCTCACTGGAACGTAGACCCCGTTTTCTTTTTATCTAACAAAATTAGCTACGAAGCCCATTGACAACCTTCGTACAACGACAGTACATACTTCAAATACTATTTTAATAACATCATACCTTATTATACCACATGCCAACTAGGTGCCAGACAACTCAACACCTAACAATTACAATAATTGACAGATCAACATGTATATCACTATAGCAACCTCTAATTATTGCCACCGGACAAATTACCGATTAAATTATGATTGATAATGATTACAAACATATTAATAAAAGTTGAATTAATTATGTGTACTACACTTGTCGCTTGTGGCTGAATAATAACAACGCCACAGTTTGTTTAGCGAGGTTAAGAGTGCCCTAGTCGACGGCACGAACTATTTTGTGCGGGGGGTTAAAATGTATGCTATCTCATCCGACAACACGTGCGAAGGAAATAGATGCTGTGATGAGCAGTAAGAAGCTAGTTCGCGTAGGAATTAGCACTTTTGCAAATTTGTAGCGAAATGGATGATGATTTAGGACGAAAACGAGCGCTTGAAATTTTATGAACATACCTTGGGGAATATGGATATCATGAAAAAACGACTAAATGTATCTGTTCAAAATCAAATTATTTGAATTGTTGAACTACTACTCTATACCGGTATGGTGACTGTTTTGCAATTTTACTTCTTTTTTGCGTCCAAAGATGCGTTAAAATTAGTGTTGAAATATGGAACTTTCGACGCTCATAACTTTGAAATATATATTTTTTCCTTTTTATTCCATACAGAGCTAGATAATGATGAGACAAATTGATATGATTTTTTATTATGAACGTCACCGTCAAACAGTGGAGTAATCGCGAGATTACATTTGTATGGCAGAATGATCGACTAGAGCAACCTTAAGCAAAGCTGTCCGAGGTCAGTTCGTTGATGGGTGACCATCCTGAGATACCGAGACTCCGTGTTGTGGAAAGCACGTTAAGCCGGTGGTCCTGCGGCCTTATTGCGTAATGAATTCGGCAAGGCACCTTTGCCTTTGGGCAAAGAGGATGTGGATTTCCGTCAGGGAGGGAACTCAGATCCTGCTTTCCTCACAATGGTACCACCCTTGGGATATCTCCTTTCCAACAAAAAATAATCATCAAAATCGGTTCATAAATGACGAAGTTAGCCGCGAAAACACATAAAAAACATGTTTATAATTATATACGGTCGAGAAACCTCCTATTTTGAAGTCGGTTAAAAATTGCTCCAAATGATAGCATTGCTTATCACTTTTACTCACGTATTTTACACGCGCATTACATTTTCGCCATCTAATTAGATTTATATCTGTAAATATAATCTACCACAGTAGCGAAACCACACGCAAAATCTACTTGCAAAACTTCAAAAGCCCGACTCCACGTCTTTTCCTGACGTTCCTTTCGGTTTTCATTTGTAGATATAAGACAGTCATTACGGATAATTAAGCCAGAATCTGATACCGGACTTGCCAAAGGGTGTTACCCAGTTACTGGGTTTTAGAGGTCAGATAGACAGTTGCTCCTTGTAAAATACTGGCACTTAGTTACATCGGGTTAGACTGAAGCTGACCACAACATTGTTCGCGCTAGGTACATTGATAATGATCACATATATAGAATCCGACTCGGCTGGGCAGCGTTCGCGAAGTTGAGCAGTATCTTCTCGTCCAACTTACCACAGTGTCTCAAGACGAAAGTCTATGACCAGTGTTTGTTGCCAGTGATGACAGACGTGGTCGCTCACAATGGGCCTCATCAGAAAGCTTACAGTCACCCAAAGGGCAATGGAGAGGGCTATGCTCGAAGTTTCCTTGCGTCGAATCAGAAATGTAGAGATCCGCAAGAAAACCAGGGTTACCGACATAGCCCGAAGAATTGCCAAACTCAAGTGGCAGTGGGCAGGGCACATTGCTCGCAGAACGGATGGCTGACGGGGCAGAAAGATTCTGGAGTGGCGACCGCGAACCGGAGGACGTTGCGTTGGAAGGCCTCCCACTAGGTGGACCGATGACCTGGTGAAAGTTGCGGGGATCCGCTGGATGCGAGACGCACGGGACCGATCAATGTGGCGTCGCCTATGTCCAGCAGTGGACGTCTTTCGGTTGATATGCTGATGATATAGAATGGGCAAAAATCGTGGATCAAATGAAACAGGTCGATAGCTGGGATTTTAAGGAACAAAATTTAAAAAAAGACTTTAAAAAAATGGGTACTTTATGACCTACTGCAAATAACCCCAAATAACGCCGTTTCGTGTATTTTTGGCCCACCCTGTATATTAATATATGTAAAACTAATTAATATGTACTACACTTGTCATTATTATGTTACCTTGCACCCACTGTATCACGTAATGTGTTATGGAAATTAGATGTGTATATTTTAATTTGCATCTTAATACTGATTAATAATAACTAGTACAATAAACGGCTTGTTTTCAATGATAAAATTGTACGTCAGCAAAGGAACTAGACTTTTGACAATTTTATAGAGTTCGCTTACTGAATTTCAGTATGCTGAATATGAACAATATAACACTGGTAAAACCACATGCCAAATTTATTATATACTAGCTGTTCCCCGCGGCTTCGCTCCCGTGGGCCACCCCACAGGACCCGTTTTCGGATTTAAAAAGTAGCCTATGTTACTCAGGAATAACGTAGCTTTCTATTGGTGAAAGAATTTTTTAAATCGGCCCAGTAGTTTCGGAGCCTATTCGGTACAAACAAACATACAAACAAACAAACAAAAAAATCTTTCCTCTTTATAATATTAGTATAGACTAGCTTTTGCCCGCGGATTCGCTCCCGTGGACCACCCCTCAGGACCCGTTTTCGGGATTACAAAATAGCCTAAGTTACTCGGGAATAATGTAGCTTTCTATTGGTGAAAGAATTTTTTAAATCGGTCCGATAGTTTCGGAGCCTATTCGGTACAAACAATCAAAAAAATCTTTCCTCTTTTAAAATCTTTTCCCCCCTATAACCCTCGACCGGACACGGTATTGATCCAGACCAGGATGGTGGTCCCACGGGAGCAAATGTGAGTAGTAGTTGTAAGTTGTGCATGCTTGTATAACTTTCCATCTATACGGGAATCGGTATCCCAAAAAACAAACCCCTAGTTACCGCTGCCGCGTATCGCGGTTTCGTGGTTATAGCCCTTGTAGGATCCAAGAGTCGCAGCATTGCTCATGGGCCCCAGTGTTGCCGCTTGGCATTGTGATCCGCAGGCCTGTATTTAACATTTTGGCTTTAAGCTTCTAACTACCCATAACAACTGTCAAATATTTTAGTATCTGATTGCTTATGCATGAGTTTATTCGCCGATCAATCACAATTTAGTCATAATTTGTCGTTATAAAGACCCACGCTGACAGGTCGTACCATTGTTGGGCTAAGGCTACGTCTGTGCGACAGCGGGGCGTGTTTACTAGGCTTGTTATTAAGGTAAGCGGAGCGGGTAGCGTTTTTTATTTGAATTTAGAAGGACTTTTGCGAGAGCACTGAAAAATATTATTGTTTGAGCATACGCTTTACTCATTTTTGTTACACTGAGGAGTACAACTTGATATTGGTACTTACATTAAAGCATTAAGGTGCCCTAAAAATTACCTTTTTATAGTATCTAATATACTTATATTAGATTAGATTCATTATATTAGATTAGATTTTTTTGTACCGAATAGGCTCCGAAACTACAGGACCGATTAAAAAAAATATTTCACTAATAGAAAACTACGTTATTCCTGAGTAACATAGGCTATTTTTTAATGCCGAAAACGGGTCCTGTGGGGTGGCCCACGGGAGCGGAGCCGCGGGGAACAGCTAGTATTATCTATTAATACAGAACACAAAACAATAAACAACACAAACACAACAACGAACAAAGGATAATAAAGGTAATTTTTAGGGTACCCAAAGGGTAAAAACGGGACCCTATTACTAAGACTCCACTGTCCGTACGTCCGTCTGTCTGTCTGTCACCAGGCTGTATCTCATGAACCGTGATAGCTAGACAGTTGAAATTTTCACAGATGATGTATTTCTGTTGCCGCTATAACAACAAATACTAAAAACAGAATACAATAAACTTTTAAGTGGGGCTCCCATACAACAAACGTGTTTTTTTGCCGTTTTTTGCGATAATGGTACGGAACCCTTCGTGTGCGAGTCCGACTTGCACTTGGCCGGTTTTTGTTACTCTGAGGAGTACGACTTGATGTAGGTATTAACATTACAGATTTTTTTTTTTCTGGTTGAAGTTTCAGTTAAAAAATTAAGGAAAAACAAACTTGAAAAAATGGCTACAAAGCCTATTTTTCACTTCTCTCTCGAGATTTAAATAAAATATCGTATCTTATTTAATTAAAAACTCCACTCACCATTTTTCCGAACATGTTGTTGTTAGGTTGGTATGTGTATCCTCTCGACAACACTGTGAGACTGATGCCTTACGTTGGTGTCGAGCGGTTTATATAGTGCGCAGGAGTCGACTTGGCGTTGTACTGAACCTATTGTAAACATTGTAATGTTTCTCGAAGCTGTGAGATGTTGCTTGACAGTTCAGCAGTCGCTGAGTATGAATCGAGACCAAAAAAAACCGGCCAAGTGCAAGTCAGACTCGCGCACGAAGGGTTCCGTACTTGGTAAATTGCGGTTTACGATTTATGACGTATTAAAAAAAAACTACTTACTAATGATGATCTCGTTCAAACCAATTTTCGGTGGCAGTTTACATGGTACATTACCATGTAAACTTCCACCGAAAATTGGTTGAAATTGAAAAATATATGATGTACATACATCATATTTTTTTTTTAATTTTATCATTCTCTTATTTTAGAAGCTACAGGGGGGGGGACACATTTTACCACTTTGGAAGTGTATCTAGCGCAAACTATTCAGTTTAGAAAAAAATTGTATTAGAAACCTCAATATAATTTTTGAAAACCTATCCATAGATACCCCCACGAATGGGTTTGATGAAACAATATTTTTTTTTCTATTTTTGTGTGTAAATCTTAATGCATCTACTTACCAAATTTCAACAGCATAGTTCTTATAGTTTCGGAAAAAAGTGGCTGTGACATACGGACGGACAGATAGACAGACAGACATGACGAATCAATAAAGGTCTATCCACACATATCAGGGGCGTGCCCGGGACGTGACAGGGCCGGGTCCCATCAGGGGCTCAAAAAATATCGGTGGGAACATTTTATATGAACTCGTTCACACACGTCTGTCCACGTCCCGTGCACGTCCCGGGCACGGCCCTGATATGTGTGGATAGACCTTAAGGGTTCCGTTTTTTGCCATTTGGCTACAGAACTCTAAAAACACTGAAATAACGAGCTTCCGTATATTTTAGTCTTGACCCTCTCTATTTATGATGATAATCAAACATGCAACAACGATATAGAGATCATTTATTTGTCCGAAACATGAGTATGCACACACAAAGCATGCAAGATGTTAAGTACATTGCAGAAAGGATCACAGTCATGTTTTACCTTAACGGCGTACACATAATACAACAACACACAACTTTAATTATAACTATTAATTATCATGCATATAAAAAAAATATTAAATATAATGCAGTTATGCTTAAACATCAATTAAATTAGATAAGTATAAATAATATGCATAATATTATTATTAATTAAAATGTCAAAGTCAAAAAAAAGTTAATTAAAAAAATCAAAAAACCCGACTGCTTGAAAAGCGAACTAAAAAGACGTAAATAAGGAAAAAAACAATGCTGTGCTGTCGGAGGATACATCTTCGCGAGCTGGCTGACCAAAACCAGACGTATCCTCCGACTGCACAGCATGATTTTCTCCTTATTTACGTCTTTTTAGTTCGCTTTTCAAGCAGTCGGGTTTTTTGATTTTTTTAATTAACTTTTTTTATTTATAACTTTTTAGTATTTTTTTTTTCCGAATCAGGTACGTTTATACATATAAGTGTTATATATTTTTGAAAACCTCTTAAAATCCTTTATTTTGATACCCCACACGATAGATTAGGAAGAAAATAAATTTGGGCCCCCACAATATGGCGCCGAAGAAACGCTATTTTCTTATTTGCCAATTTGTATGTAGCCAGTGACACTCGCGGGGTTAAGACGAATCGATTGACGTAAGAACCATCAAAATCGGCCCACGCGTTTGGTCTCTAGAACGCCACATAGGAACAAACATACATACATACATACATAGACTGATAAACACATTACCCTCCTTCGGCAGTCGGGTAATAAAATAATTACAATAGTTAACAGAACCAGACTTCGCCACTACATTAGAATTATTATGTTTTCTCCATTAGAAACTCAGCAATACTATAGAAAAATTTGGCTGCTAAATACTCCTTTAGTATTTTCTTAAATAGGTTAGAACCAGTTATATCTCAAAGTATTTTAACTTTTAGTTTTGATAGGTACTTCCAATTGCCATAAAATTCATTTATAGCTAAAGTACATCTCATAACGATTCCAATAAGCCCATACACGACTAGGATACATTGTTTTTTTTTCGGAGTACCAGTGCCTACCTGCCGGCTTCATCATCAGATCAGTTTGATGGTACCATTGTCATCCACACTATGTATTTATAAGTATTTGCTTCATCATAGTCGTTAAACTATTCGAGATATCTTATAACCCATGACATACTTAGCATTAAGGAATTCTATTGGCCATCTGTGGTCTTCTTCACCAGTTCCACTTCACCAAATGTTACTTTCTGAGTGCAGATGATTGCATTGTTGATAAAAATACCAAAATCGCTATATGTATGCCTATAATATTTGAGGAGTTCCCTCGATTTCTCCAAGATCCCATCATCAGATCCTGACCTGATGACTATGGAACCAACTGGGAAGTATACCCTTTCAAACAATAGAAGAATTTTCCAAATCGGTCCAGGTGTCTTTGAGTAATCGGGGAACATACATTAAAAAAAAAGATTCCGACGAATTGAGAACCTCCTCCTTTTTTTGAAGTCGGTTAAAAAAAAGATTCTGACGAATTGAGAACCTCCTCCTTTTTTTGAAGTCGGTTAAAAAGAGTGCATAACTTATCTATCAACTAAAACCCTGAAAAGGTTAAATAAAGTGGTTGGTTCGTAGTTTGCGTTTGCCTTGAAAACACTCCTGTAAAATTGAAAGTATGCATAGACCACCTTATAGAAACAATCTAGAAAGTTTTGATATAAATATCTACTTAGTCTGCGTATGTAGTTATTTTCTAGCAACTATAGGCCCCGATTTCTGAAGGTGTAATGTTTTATAACAAGTTTCAAACAGGAGGCGGTTCTCAATTCCACTGTTTTTTAGGTTTCCGTAAGTACCCGAAGGGTCTAAACGGAGCCCTATTGCTGTCACTTACGTGTCCGTCTGTCCGTCGTCTATCACACAGGTTTTACAGCCAAACGGTTGGAGCTACAGTCTTCAAATGTTTACAGTATCAGCATCTTGTTGACCCAAAGCCATAAAGATTTACATAAAAATATTTTTTAATGTTTTATTGTGAAATATATTTTTATATTTTGACCTATCCAATCGAATGAGGTATTGTTGTTTAGAGCTCGTTGAGTAGATAAATATTGAAGTTTCTATTTATAAATTTTGGAAAACAAAGGAATGAGAAGCCACCTATATCAGATTTTTATAAAAATTTTGTTCCGATTTTTTTTTTTAACTTGAACCCGTCGATCTATGTATTTGAAATTTGGTGATAATGTTTATTATTACGTACCTATATTTTATTTACTAACAAATACAAATATAATGAAAATCCAGTTATTTCTTTAAAATACCCAATTTTTTTCTATTACAACCAATTTAATTTTGCGGTTTAGTACGGAACCCCAAACTGTGTGAAGTAAGACACGTACTTGGCCGGTTCTTTTTATGTGTGTTATCTCTGAAATTTTTACTAGGTAGAGATGATCCTTAAGAAAAAAAAAAGATAGTTAAATTAAAATAAATAATTTATAAATTTTTAATTGGTGTATTGTCAATTAGTATGATTTATTTCTGACATTATGACGTATATTTGTTTAGTATTTCGTGCGTTGATCGCTGGCGCAATCTGTCGGACTTTACCTGCCTCAATGCTTGCAATCGTGCGCGTATATTACTTGGGTAGTAATTGTAATACGCGTCTGAATTACATCAGCTAAGGGAACAGGCAGGGTTGTCTTGATTTGTAAGTGTTAGGGCTGAAGGCTGATATAGATTCAATAACTAATTCAATGACTTATCTCATAATAGAAACTTAATATTTTTTTTTACTTTTTCTACCTTCACTTTACTTTGTAAACTGATAATGATGTTTCATTGAACTTATGTTCTGATACAAAAATTAATATGTATTTCTTGCACGTCTTTCTTTGTTAAGAGTTTATTGTACTTATTTTTACCATATCACATTGTCGGCACTATAGGTCTTTTGTAAGTAACCAATTTTCTGAAGAATTATATTGATTGTATAAGACCGTTTGATGCCAAAATAAAATAAAATAAAAATAAATAGATCAAATCAGAAATATGCAATTTTTACACGACTGCCGGAGGGGGGTCAATAATGTGTTTATCAGTCTATGTATGTATTTATGTTTTTTCTTATGTGGCGTCCTAGTGACCAAACGAGTCGGCCGATTTCGATGAATCGTACGTCAATCGCTTCGTCTTAACCTTGCGAGTGTCACAGGCTATATACAAATTAAATAAAAACCGGCCAAGTGCGAGTCGGACTCGCACACGAAGGGTTCCGTACCATTATCGCAAAACACTGCATAAAATTCACGTTTGTTGTATGGGAGCCCCCCTTAATTTATTTTATTTTAATTTATTAATAATAATTTTTTGAAGTAAATATACAACTAAACATTCTGTGAATATTTCTAGCGTCTACCTGTTGCCGTTATTAATATCGAGCGAAAAACGGCAAAAATATTACGTTTGTTGTATGGGAGTCCACCTTTAATATTTACTTTATACTGTTTTTAGTATTTGTTGTTATAGCGGCAACAAAAATACATCATCTGTGAAAATTTCAACTGTCTAGCTATCACGGTTCATGAGATACAGCCTGGAGACAGACGGACAGACAGACAGACAGACGGATCGCGAAGTCTTAGTAATAGGGTCCCGTTTTTACCCTTTGGGTACGGAACCCTAAAAAGAATTATTCTCAAAAATCAAATTCAATTAAATATCACTTTATCAGGGCTGCTATTCCTTGGGTGAGTTAAAAAAAAATCAAACTGTATTTTGTATTTGAATCATCGCAATAAAAATATACACCTTGTTTATGACGCATTTGATGACACTGGCAAGGGAATCAACGATCACAACGATCCTACAGGGTAATTCCCGATGACGCTCCTGAAATTTGGCAAGAAGTAATGTCTTATAGCACAAGTGAAGGCAGAATAATCCGGATACCGTTAATTTCTACCTAGAGAATAAAAAAAATACTATTTGCAACTGGTAAACTGACCGCGGCTTATGTCGATGTATGAGGACAAAAGTTTTCCAAAGGCAAAGTTAATTTTGTCCGTCATTTATTTTTCATTGTTTATGATTTTCAGTAATGTTACCTAATTATTTTAGTGAATGTAGGTATTTGTACGGAACCCTCGGTGCGTGAGTCCGACTCGCACTTCGACGGTTTTTGATTCTTTATATCAGAAAAGTTGGATAATCTGACGATTGAGGCAGATTGAGTAAGAAATTTGGTGTCAAAACGTATATTGAGTAGGAGTCTTTGCAAATGAACTCATTTGGGGAAGTACGTAGGACCTATTATTACTGAGAGGCAGCACTTCTGTCTTCTAATTTATTGTCTTCCCAAGGCATGATTGACAATTTGACAGGACCAGGACACATATTAGGATCCTCACTAAAATAGCAACGCATCTTCGTTGCCTCTTTTTCCGTCACCTTAGCCGACGATGACCACATATCACAGCCCCATTTGAGGAATTCAGGTGTGAGCTTCGCGGTCCCTCTAAAATAAAAAGATCATCTACATAGTTGGCCCATCGTAATCGTGTCGTAGGTGTGGGTTCGAACCCAGGCAGGCGCATTACTTTGTGTAAATTATATTCTAAAAACGGGGAAGGAGGAAACCGAAGTGTCCTAGAACCAAAAAATCGAAGATATGTGCCACCAACCCGTACTGGGCCCGCGTGGTGGATTACGGCCCATTTCCTCTCACAGAGAGGAGGCCTGTGTCCCAGCAGTGGGAACGTGAAAAGGCTGATGATGATGATAAATCAAGTAATGGAAATCATGGATAGATTAAATAATAGTCGATCCAGAACATACAGGATCATATTACAAATTATTAAGTCATTGTAACTGCGTCCTTCTCGCAACAAGCAAGGTCAGCTTATTAAGTAGAACTTAACGAACTTGGGTGTGAGTTACACAAGGTATCAGGTATCCTGATCATACATCTAGCCTAGTTAGAACGCCTGCGAGAGGATCTTATTGTAAGTGTTTGATGGGGACAAATATTTTGTATCGCAACCTGATTTGTTGAATGACCTTAATACTCGTATGTATAGTTTTTGGAACCGAGAGGTTCCTTTTAAGAGATGGCGTCTTTTTTTTTTACATATATTTCCACCTGCCACACCGACTGCTACACTAAAACTGCCAGTATAGTATAGTATATACTGGCAGTTTTAGTGTAGCAGTCGGTGGTCCTCTTCTTGATGATAATGGACGCTCTGACGTCGGACGTACAGGAAGAGGCACCCTGCTGTTTGCCGATGACATTGTGCTGGTTGCCGAGAGTGGCCTAGAGGTCCAGAGAAGATTGGAGGTGTGGTGGCACAGACTGGAGAGCTCAATTTCAGTTCAACAAACTGAAATTGAGCAGAAACAAAACTGAATACTTGTTTTGCGATTTTGGCGGTCTCTCCAGTTCCGTGCCCTTAGCTCTCGCTGGAATGCCCATAATGACCCGCTCCGACTTCCAGTACCTAGGGTCGTCGATGGGCTGTGAAAAAGATGGATGAAAAGACATGCAATGTAGCAGAGATTAGAAAGTACCTAAGATTAGCGCGTTCAAACAAACAAACTCTTCAGCTTTATAATTTTAGTATATATTGGTGTTTGTTAGTAAAATAATTACGTAATAATAAACATTATCACCATATTTTAAGTTCATACGCCAAATACCAAAGTACACATACAAAATTTAAAAAAAGAAAGATGACTTTGGTGGCTTCGCATTCCTTTGTTTTCCAATATTTTTAAAACAAAAATACAGTATTTATCAAATCAACCAGTTCTAAACAAAGGTCAAGTTTACGCGCTCTCCTTTATTTGAATGAAAAAAATATATTTTAAAAACATTAAAATATATTTTTTGATCATTTATATGGCTTTGGGTCAACAGGATGCTTATTACTTACTGTGATAATTTTAAGACTATAGCACCAACCGTTTGGTTGTCAAACCTGTGCGACGGACAGACAGACGGACACGTGAGTAACAATAGCCAATAGCCAGACCGTTTGGACCCCTAAAAAGTAGGAGCCCAAATAGTTGCCCAAGTAGTAGCCTACAGATAGTTGTTGCGGCTCTGGGTGTTTGTGTATGTGAGTTTATATGTTTGTAAACGCACCCTCGATACAGGAAGAAATTCCTAGAGAAAGGATTTAAAAAAAAATATCTATATATATAAAAGAAAGTCGTGTTAGTTACACTATTTATAACTCAAGAACGGCTGAACCGATTTGGTTGAAAATTGGTAGGGAGGTAGCTAAGAACCAGGAAAAGGCCATAGGATATCGGGATATTTTTATCCCGTTTAGGGTAGGGTAGGGAGGGTAAGGTAGGTATGTAGGTAGGGTAGGGTAGGTAGGGTATGGTGGGTAGGGTAGGGTAGGGTAGGGAGGGTAGGGTAGGTATGTGGGTAGGGTAGGTAGGGTAGGGTAGGGTAGGGTAGGTAGGGTAGGTAGGGTAGGGTAGGGTAGGTAGGGTAGGGTAGGGTAGGTAGGGTAGGTAGGGTAGGGTAGGTAGTGCAGGGTAGTTAGGGTAGGGTAGGTAGGGTAGATGAATGTTTGGTGTTTTATTGGTAAAACAAAGTTTGCCGGGTCAGCTAGTATATATATATATTAAAGAAAGCGAAGCTCGAAGGGAAATTGCTACTTCCGAAATCAAAATGCAATGTCATGATAATCTTATCGGTCTTTTCATTGATTACAAACCATTGTAAATGATTAACTGCCAATCGGCCCTCATAAAGAACCCATAAAGACCTATAATTCTCGCATCAGATCATCGTAGTAGTTATTTTATTGTCACAATAAGTCTGCCCTTTGCACGACGCCATACTTGGGACCGACCGTAATAACTGAACGAATTCGACTACCAATTACTGCAACTTTGTCAAAGGATACTTCATTTTGTGTTGAGAGTGTTAAAGTTGGGTTTGCATTGATTGGGGTATGGTAGGAAATGGTAGATTTTTTGCTTGTTTTGTAACTTTTTGTAGAGTATATGGATGATACTGATAGTTGGTATCGATGTTAATTTAAAAGCTGAATATTTATTATTTGTTTATGGGTTGTATTTTTTTTTATCGGCTCGAGTTTGACCACTATCTCACCTGATGGTAAGCGATGATGTGGTCGACGGTGTAACACGCTTGCCTAGAAGTAACCTATTCAGTCTTGACTTAAAGACCCCGAGGTTGTAGCGAGGTTTTGAAGGTGTGGTCTTCTTTTTCGTGTGAGGATGTGGAGGTCAGCTCTGGTGTCAAAGTTAATTAAGCTTGGGAAACCCATGGGCATACTGACTTGGCTATTTCAGTTTTACATTAACTATATAAGTCCAGGTTCCCTCAGGATGTTTTCCTTTACCGTTGCCTGTGATGTCCAAGATAAACTTAGAAAGTACATATGAATTTGAAAAAGTCACATTGTACTTGCCCGGCTTTGACCCCACGACAAGCACGCACGAGAGGTGAGGTCTTAGCTACTGGGCGGTGGGAAGGAAATGCTCTCTATCTGTGAAAATATGAAATTAAGTATGTTCCTATTACCTATAGTCGAGACAATCTAAAGAAGTCGGATTTGACAGCTATAAAAAATATAAAACACTTAATAATAATTAAACTTGATGCTTACGAATGATCCTCGTTGTTATAGTATATCGGTAACATAGTAATTAATTAGGATTATGAATTTGATTTTATAAGCTTTTATTTAACTTGCAATGTATGTATGTATGTGTGTGTTCGGGTCAAATCTTGCAACTGAATTTTAAAGCAGTTATCCTCCACCGATTAATAATTTTGCATACACTTTTAGTTTGTATGACAATGCATGGTTAGCTAAGTGATGTCATTCTAAATCCAATATGGCGGACAACCCAAGATGGTGGACTAGTTATTTTTTGTGCACTGCCATGATACGGGTACTAAATGAAAGGGTTTGCTGAGAAGAATATGAAGAAAGATTGTTTTAGAAAAATATTTTTTAATGCATAATTTTATTTCAATTTCTTAATTAAAAAGTTATCGCGGTATCTAAAATGAGAAACGTCATCGGACTTCTTTTAGATTGTGACGATTATAAATGCCTAGTGCCATACTTTAAGGTGCAGATACTCCTGAGTAGCTGATTTTAAAATGAGAATCATGTAAACGGCTAGTCGTAATTTTTTGGAAAAAAATAAATTACATAAGACCATTTTCTTAATAATTTGATCTAAGACAATTTTGAGATTTATTCGTATAACATGGTGTAATTAATTTGTAAAGTTATGTCTAAAACGGACAAACACACGTCAATCGCACCAAAACCGCTGGGCGTATTTTAATGAAATCGACACCATCTCAAAGAAAATTTAATTATCTACATTTTGATCTGAGGCTTTTTTTTCATCATCATTTCAGCCGAAAGACGTCCACTGCTGGACATAAGCCTCCCCCAGGCGTCGCCACATTGAGCGATCCCGTGCGTCTCGCATCCAGCGCCTTCCCGCAACCTTAACCAGATCATCGGTCCACCTAGTGGGAGGCCTTCCAACATATCGTCTTCCGGTTCGCGGTCGCCATTCCAGAACTTTTCGGCCTCATCGGCCATCCGTTCCGCGAGCAATGTGCCCTGCCACTTAAGTTTTAAGTCATAGAATAATAAGAAAAGTACAAACACTACTAAATTTTGGGTCGCGCGGGTGTGAAATGAGTGCGCCTTTTGTTCCCTCAAGGTGGTTGGTGTTAGTCGTCGTCGCCTTAAAAGGTTGACCCAATATGAGACCAGCGCTACTATTTATTAGAGTATCTCGTCTAGTTTCAAGTATTTCCACATATCTATTAGTAATATCTTCCTGTAATCTTTTGACTTAGCACTTACAGGACTTTCTTTGGTTGTTTATTCCACGCTTCCCAAGCAGAGTGATCCTACTCTCAATTCATCCGAAAAACTGTGAAGTTCAAGCAATTATGGCAGCGGTAGCGCAGTTACTGAGTAGCTTGTATGACAAGTCACGGGTTTGATTCCAGCATGGAATGAATTTTAATTTGTACTCATAGCCTGTGTCTACTTCATCTGAACTTGGACTTTTAAAACACACCTTGATGTTCATACTATAGTACAAATTGCATTATTAATTCGTTGTCAAGCAATTAAAAACAACCTCCATACGTCCTTCCTTCAGATAATCCCAGCCTACATACATAAACATAATGACATACGTACATACATATAGGGTTGCCAACTTGCCAGGCTTCCGGGCACATTAGTGGTTGCGTATCCGGCTTCTGTAGGTTTAAGGGTTCCGTACCCAAAGGGTAAAAACGGGACCCTTATTGGGGTCCCATGTAGACCTATGTGAGATAAAAATATTTGATTTTGACTTTGATTGCCGATATTTTAATAGTTATTCTGTTATTCAGGGCGGAGATAGATCTAACTAATCAAAGTTCATAAAGATAGATCCAGCATTTCTCGAGTTATAAATGGTGTAACTAACACGACTTTGTTTTATATATAAAAAGATAACATCATATCTATACTAAGTTAAGCCCTTAAAATACCCTATTTTATCCAAAAGTCTCGCCTGTTTGATTTTCCGTCTTGAAGACCTGACAACCCTACATACATATAGATAATAACATACATACAGTCATTACTTACAATCATGTGATTCTCAATTATAATGTAAAGCGGCCCCGCCTTGCCCCGGCATGCGGAAACCTCAGCTGATGGAGGATTGCTACGCTATGGTCTTGTCGAAATTGTGGGAGGTACGAAGTGGAGGAGGTGGCGAAAATTTTCAAGAGATCTATTGATGCAGTGTAATTTTATTACAGGCGTTGCGACAGTTCTGTTGTACCCAGTACGCACTTCTTGCAACATAAAATAACCACTGTTAAATTATTTATTTTTTGAACCAAAGACACACACAGATTCTTCACCGCGAAGGTGAAGAATCTGTGTGTGTGTGATGCCTGATTATGTAATCGGGGCAAACTTGACCCGGGATCGCCTAAGACGGAGGGATTTGGAAGGAGAAATGGGCGGTCTTTGCCCAGTTGTGGGACATAATGAAGACTAGCAAAAAAGGGTACAAGAAGCACAGGCCCGGTGAAATATCTTACTTAATGTATCTACAAAACTTTGTGAATTTTCAGAACAAACTTTGTCATGTGTCGACGCGACGTTTGGTGATTTTTGCAAGGCCTATGTACAAAAGTGGACGACTTTTAGCTAATATCATGATGATGAAGTATACAAGTTGCTACTTGCTACATCGTCGTCAGGTAAAAAAAGAGGACATAAATATCAATTTTCCTCACTTAATATTTATTACTCATGCTAAACAAGATACTCTTACTCTTCTCTATATATTATTGTAGGTGCCTAATTACTTGCTTGCCATGTAAAATAAGTAAAGCAAAATTGCCACATCCACGCGAGCACACTCCGCTTCCATCATCCCAGACATAAAGAGTACTTTTTGTGATGCACTTATATGATCACTGGTAACAAGTAATAAATATACGACAAAAAACATTGATCAAACATTAATATGTATCTAATCACCTTGGATTGGCTTTTATTTGTGTTTTAATTGATTTATTTGTGATTCCGTTTTTTAGATAAATCAAAGTGCTACTTACTTGTTTCAATTTGCATTTGCATGACATAATGTGAATTGATTAGTAAGTAGATCATATTTAATTTTCTGTGTCAATACCTGCTATGGCAATGGCATTAACTTTTCTGCAGCCTAGTTGTATTGTCGCATATAATCTTACTCGATATAACTTTAAAACTGCGGCATATAGTTTTAAAGTTATATCGAGTAAGATTATGACCAAAATAACCAACTCCGGTCTTTCTGACAATTCAATTAATAATTTTTTGTACTTTTCTAGGTAGACTAAGTCTCTTTAATAAAAAGCAAAATTAAAAATTTTGAAAATTCCCACGACGGTTAAGAAGGAATTGAAAAAAAGGATAATAGTAATTATGGTACAAGTGTGTAATGTTGGTGATTACCGCTGAGGTGCCATTGAGACTCAAGCCGTTAGGTGAGGGTCATAAGAGAGCCGAGGACGGTAATCATCAATACACACCTGTAAATAACTGTAATTTAACAGTGAAAACGAGATGTGTATTTTTTTTCGCAATGGCGGGAAAAATGATTTCCTATGCGCTCGCATCTAACAATGGCGGTCGGCAATAGACTAAAAGAATGAGGTTTCTTTTTTTTTGGCTTTTCGCGGATAGCGTTTTAGCCACGTACAAAACGGGGAATTTCATGTTTTCTTTATTACAGAGAAAATAAAAGTTATATTTGAGTGAAAGTTTTATTTATTAAACGCGTACAAGTTGAAATTATCTATTTAAATACGAAGTTGCATGAAATGAGCAAGCAATAGGTACATTAATTTATTTGTACTATTTCATGAGCACGATCTTTTTTAAGAACAAAGCAACTCAATCAATATAAAAAACTCTATAACTCACTTGTGAATAATAGCAATGAAAAAGTCACAGTTTGATTACAGGTGTCGTTATGTGGCTCGTAATTGCGGTGAAATTAGAGCCACTTTATGAGCAAGTGTGTTCAAAAATAATTTAAAACCCCCGAATTAAATTAACTAGTGCCAAATTAATCAGTGCAGTCTGAGGATATATTCGCGAGCTGGCTGACCAAAACCAGATGTTTCCTCATAGGGACATTCAAATAGGAATACTTTCAGCGTGCATACAGCTATGCTAGTATTATATTTTCTGTGGTACAGCTAACGAGTGCAAGTAACTTTCGAAATCTATGTTTCCTGGTACCTTCAACCTGGGAGTCTTGGAATAAAGAGTGAATAGCTTACTTCTAGGCAAACGTGCTCCGTCGGTGTCTATTTATCATGGCTTACCATCAGGAGAGATAATGTTCAAATCATTGCATACCATCAGGTGAGATAGTGGTCAACATGATCAATGATAAAAACCGGCCAAGTGTGAGTTGGGCTCGCGCACGAAGGGTTCCGTGCCATTATCGCAAAAACGGGAAAAAAAAACACGTTTGCTGTATGGAAGCCCCACTTAAATATTTATTTTATTCTGTTTTTAGTATAGCTATCACGGTTCATGAGATACAGCCTGGTGACAGACAGACAGACAGACCGCGGAGTCTTAGTAATAGGGTCCCGTTTTTACCCTTTGGGCATAAGGCCCTCGAATTACTTAAATGTTATTTAAAAGCCAGACAATTTAAAGTTCAGGTTAACGGCGTCAACTCTCTAGGGTCTGAAATGATAATGGGCGGTCCTCAAGGCTCTCTCTCTCTCTCATATTGGGTCCATTCCTCTTTTTAGTTAACATAAACGATTTGCCCCAATTATTACAAAATCAACCGAAGATCATGTTATTTGCTGATGACACATCTTTGATATATAAAATAGATCGGCGGTCACAAAATCTTGATGATGTGAATAAGTCTATTCATCAGGTCCAAACTTGGTTCACGGCAAACAATTTGGTACTAAATGAAAAAAAAAACAAATGTATTAGATTCACATTGCCGAATGTCAATAGTAGCGAATGCGACATCATATTGAATGGGGAAAAGCTGGACTATGTAAATCAAACAGTTTTCCTGGGAATCACTCTGGACGATAAATTGCAATGGGGGCCTCATCTTTTGCGGGTCGGCTGAGCTCGGCCGCGTATGCTGTTAGAAAGATAAGACAGTTGACGGATGTGGAGACCGCGCGTTTGGTCTATTTTAGTTACTTTCACAGCATTATGTCTACGGTATTTTACTGTGGGATCGGGCGGCTGACATTGAATCAATATTTATATTGCAAAAGAGAGCTGTGAGAGCCATTTATAAGTTAAGTCATCGAGAATATCTTAGGGAGCTATTTAAAAAGATTAATATTATGACAGTTTTTTACCAATTCATTTATGAAAATATTATGTATGTAAGGAAAAATTTAAATCTCTTTAGTAAAGTTAGTGATAGACACAATTGTAATACTAGAAATAAAGATATGTTAGATCAGCCATCTTATAGATTAGCGAAAGTACACACATCTTTCATGGGGTACTGTGTTAAATTCTATAACAAAATACCTTGTGAGATATTAAAACTTAATGAAAGAAAATTTAAAACAATAATTAAAAGCACACTTTGTAAACAAGTAAATTACAAATTAGATGATTATATTCAAGATAAGAATGCTTGGAAACATGCTGGTCCTGCTCCGTAGGGCAGTCTTTAGTGTAGATAAATTTTATATACAAACACACAATCTCCCATTATCACTAACTAGGCAACATACCTACATACATCAGAATGCAACCTCGGTGAGGCTAGCGCGGTAATAACAGAGATCGTTTAGACAAGTCGACATCAGCAGGCTGCACGCTGTAGCACCCACAGTTATTGGGACATTCAAATTTAATTTATTGGCCGGCATTCTGGTATGGCCTACATTTGAAGCGAAACGATAGCTAGAGTGAAGCTAGCGATAGCAAACCGTTAAAAAATTTTTTCGTGCCCATCTCTACAAAAAAAATAGAGTAGATATTTGATCTTACGTAATTTCATCATCCCAATTTATTTGGGGTCGGTAAAATTTAATCGTTTAACGTTTGGAAGAATTATTTGTTTGCTTTCACGGAGGTTCTGCTGACCCTTTGTTAGAAGTGATTTGTCTATATTATCAATAGAATAAAATCGACGGTCCATTTGGGTAGGTTTAACTTCGAGAAAGAGGTCGCATTTTTTTTTCTTTTTACTTTTCTATACTAATATAATAATAATAATATAGACAAATCTTTCCTCTTTATAATTATAATCTATACCAAATCTTTCCTCTTTATAAGAGGAAAGATTTTTTTGTTTGTTTGTTTGTACCGAATAGGCTCCGAAACTACTGGACCGATTTAAAAAAATCTTTCACCAGTTTTAAGCTACATTATTCCTGAGTAACATAGGCTATTTTTTTTATCCCGAAAACGGGTCCTGTGGGGTGGTCCACGAGAGCGAAGCCGTGGGCAACAGCTAGTCTAATATAATTTAAGAACTACTAACATTATCGGTTTGGTTTGCAAAATCTACTAACACTGTTCTTGTTCTATCGATGTGAAAGCATTCTTTGACATTTATTTTATTGATATAACCTAAACTTTGTTTTAACAATATGGTAAATATTATTTCGGTCGATTTTTAGTCAACCGGGTGCAATTGAATTCTCAATATTTAGGGCTTGTGACTACCAGTAAAGACTGAGTTATCATTTGCCATTTACATTTAAGACAAAATAACATTCTTAACATAAAATATATCATCGCAGCCACTGTAACACCATCCTAAAAATCTCGCAATAAAATCATACACAACACAAAACCTGGCTTCCTGCACGCTAACGTCACAATTAATATTCCCTTAGCCAATAACAATTGAATTGTTATAAAGGTCACCTACATTATCTCTTTATTTGCACAAGTCGGGTAAATGTGCCCTTTGCATTTAAAAATCGTTGACAAGTACGCGGTGAAAGCTTGTATTGTAATGTTTTACAGTTTATGTGGGCTGTATTTCTTTGTTATGTCTTCATTATCGCATTTGTTCGCGACAACGTCGTTCGACTCAATGTGTTTTCGAACTCGTAAAGTTTATCGAAATAGCGTGCCTTGCAATAACGTCATTCGAAACTTCATATCACTCCCCTGGTACATTGCCGGTCTAGATTTTTTTGAATCGGCATGTAATATTTAAGATTTTATTACTTATGAAAGTTTTAAATTCCAGTAATTTGGGCTATGCGCTGCCTGCCAGCATGCATAGACTAAATTACTAAACTCCTTCTAAAATAACGAAGGTGAGCACTTAGGAAGTTTTTGAAAATTTATCTCCTAAAGAAGCAGGATGTGCCTCATAGCCGATAGGAAAATCCATTGAAACACACAAAAGCGGAGGAGTAAGGAACGTATATTTTTTACTGCCCTCCTTACCAAGCAGGGAACAGAACAGTGCTAGGTAAATAGACGCAAAGGGACAAGGTTGCCAAGCACCACGGATTAAAATAAACACTTATAAATTTCAATAATACAAACAAAAAAAGAAAAATGAAAAAAAATACATGGAAATTCTAAATTTTAAAATACCCCGACACAAATAACTCTTTAAACTACATAATGTATCTAATAGTAAATACGTTTCGACTAACAACCCATCGAACTAGGTAATTATAACACGATCATCATCTGCCTAGCCTTTTTCCCAATTATTGTTGGGGTCGGCTTCCAGTCTTACCTGATTCAGCTGATTACCAGTGTTTTACATGGAGCGACTGCCTATCTGACCTCCACAACCCAGTAACTGGGTAACACGATATCCCTTGGCAAGACTGGTGTCAGATCTCAGGCTTCTGACTACCCGTAACGACTGTCAACGATCTTCAAATGACAGCCGGGACCAACGGCTTAACGTGCTTTCCGAGGCACGGAGGAAACTCTGTATGTTGAAATGGTCACCCATCCACGGACCGACCTCGTCAAGCGTTGCTTAACCTTGATGATCGACCAGTGCGGCTGTTATTATTTAGCCACGAGCTCCTCGGAGCACCACGGATTAAAATAAACACTTATAAATTTCAATAATACAAACAAAAAAAATAAAAAATAAAAACATGGAAAATCTAAATTTAAAAAAACACCGACATAAATATCTATTTAAACTACATAATTTATCTAATAGTAAACACGTTTGGACTAACAACCCATCGAACTAGGTAATTATAGCACGATATCTTGCGAAAATAACCCGATTCAAAGAGTAAAATGCGCATAACTTTTGAACGGCTAGGAAGTGTGTTTTTAGTTATAAAACACACTTCAAACTTACTTTTGTGTGTAAAAACACACTCGCCAATGTCTCTCTTCAAACAAAAAAACAATCGAAATCGGGACCCTATAAGACTCCGCGATCCGTCTGTCTGTCCGTCTGTCACCAGGCTGTATCTCATGAACCGTGATAGCTAGGCAGTTGAAATGTTCACAGATGATGTATTTCTGTTGCCGCTAAAACAACAAATACTAAAAACAGAATTAAATAAATATTTAAATGGGACTCTCATACAACAAACGTGATTTTTATGCCGTTTTTTGCGATAATGGTACGGAACCCTTCGTGCGCGAGTCCGACTCGCACTTGGCCGGTTTTTCAATTCATATGCACTTTCTATGTTAATCTTGGACATTGATGACAACGGTGAAGGAAAACATCGTGAGGATACCTGGACTTATAGTGAGTTTATTATAAGATTGTGTTCCATTGGTGTAATTCTTGCAAGTCGTTCCAGTGCGAGGATAAACTAATAAATAAATAAATTATTCATCATTATGTACTAGATAATCGTTATTTACTGGCTCACCCAGTAAATACTAAAAAGATAACACATTTTGACAGTTACTGTTTTAATTAAAGCATATACACGACACCTATTAGCGCCTATAAATAATTTAATAATTCTTATGTGACGCCGAAGTAATAATCTTGATACTTTATGAGGTCGGGGCGTAGTTTATAACTCTAGCTTTATTATACGGCTTCTATTGGATTGTCACATGTGAGAATGTTGGTTAATTTATAATAGTGGCTCGGTGTGGTCTGCGAAGTTAAGCAACGCTTACCGAGGTAGGTCCTTAGATGGGTGGCCATCCATTACATATTACCGAGTCTCTTCCGTGCCTCGGCGATCACGTAATGCCGTTGGTCCCGGAAATCATTGGTATATCTTAAGGTTGCCCCATTTTTATTTTTTTTGTGCTTGGAGAAATGTTCATGCATACTGCGCTACCACGGGGAGATAGCGCAGTTATGTGGGACTCTAACCCACTAAAACTCCACGGTGTCCCCTCCTTGCCGCGTATGGCGGAAACACGGATACGCGTTAGCACTCACCGCGAACCCGCCGCGGCTGTCCGTGACCGGACCCTCCTCTAGGGAATACCCCCCATCACCAGCGCACTAGAACACACTGTGCGCCGTGACCACCCCAGGGACCAAACCAGCACTTGGGTGCTAGACGACCCCGTGTATGGCACCCTTGGTCCCCTTGTGACGGGTCAGAGTCAATGGCCCCACCACCTACCATTTTTCGGCCGCAGGGGATAGGGAGAGCGGCCAATTCTATACCGACATCAGACGGTGGCGACCCCGTCTAGGCCGCGGAAGGTAGGGAGAGCAGCGCACCGCTATACCGGCACTTCTCTCCCGCCGCGGCCTCCAACCCTTAGCCGCGATATCGTATGGGTATGGGAGACCCCATAGACATCGCGGTCCGCCTCAGTTGCGATGTCGCCTAGGAAGCACCGTAACCTACCTGTTGGCCGCTACGTCGTCGGCTTATCGGCTAAAGCCCTGACGAGCGGCCCCTCCTCGGGTTCCTCTTCGCTTCACCGTGGGTGACCAAGCCACGTTTACTGAGCCCCCCCGCCTCGACGATGCGGAACCCACCGGGGGGGATCTTAAGGTTGCCCTAGTCCATCATTCTTCCATACAAACGTAGTCTGGCGATTAATGACATCTACGCGAGCTGGCTGACCAAAAGAAGAAGTATCCTCCGACTGCACAGCATGATTTTCTCCTTGTTTACGTCTTTTTAGTTCGCTTTTCAAGCAGTCGGGTTTTTTGATTTTTTTAATAAACTTTTTTTATTTATAACTTTTTAGTTATTTTTTTTCGAATTAGGTACATTTAAACATATAAGTGTTATATATTTTTGAAAGCACCCCTTAAAATCCTTTATTTTGATACCCCACACGACAGGTTTGGAAGAAAAAAAAAAATTGGGCCCCTACAATATGGCACCCAAAAACCGCCATTTTCCTATTTTCCAATTTTCATGTAGCCAGTGACACTCGCGGGGTTAAGACGAATCGATTGACGAAAAAACCATCAAAATCGGCCCACGCGTTTGGTCTCTAGAACGCCACATAGGAACAAACATACATACATACATACATACTTACATACATACATACATACATACATAGACTGATAAACACATTATCCTCCTTCGGCAGTCGGGTAAAAACCGGACAAGTGCGAGTCGGACTCGCGCACGAAGGGTTCCGTACCATTATCGCAAAAAACGGAAAAAAAACAAGTTTGTTGAATGGGAGCCCCACTTTAATATTTATTTTATTCTGTTTTTAGTATTTGTTGTTATAGCGGCCACAGATATACATCATCTGTGAAAATTTCAACTGTGTGGCTATCACGGTTCATGAGATACAGCCTGGTGACAGACAGACAGACAGACAGACGGACCGCGAAGTCTCAGTAATAGGGTCCCGTTTTTAACTGTGTCACAATCATCATCATTTCGGCCGAAATATGTCCACTGCTGGACATAGGGGAAGCCTATTTCCAGCAGTGGATGTCTTTCGGCATGTGTCGCCACGTCGATCGGTCCAGTTCGTCTCTCATTCAGCGGATGAACTGTGTGTATGATGAAAAAAAAAGTGTGATATCTGGGATGATGTCTGAAAGAGAAGAAATATGACCCCAAATACTTTGGGATAATGGCAATAGAATCATGAAGATTACCAGAGAGCATCTTTTTGACATGATCCAGAATAGAAGATTTTTTTTTAGCCGACTGCCGAAGAAGGGTAATGCGTTTCAGTCTTTGTATGTATGTATGTTTGTTCCTATGTGGCGTAGAGACCAAACGCGTTGGCCGATTTTGAGGATTCTTACGTCATTTAATTCGTCTTAACCTTGCGAGGGTCACTGACAACATTAAAATTAGAAAAAAAAAGTTAGTTAAAAATATCAAAAAACCCGACTGTTTTAAAAGCGAACTAAAAAGACGTAAACAAGGAGAAAATCATGCTGTGCAGTCGGAGGATACATATTCGCGAGCTGGCTGACCAAAACCAGATGTATCCTCCGACTGCACAGCATGATTTTCTCCTTGTTTACGTCTTTTTAGTTCGCTTTTAAAACAGTCGGGTTTTTTGATATTTTTAATTAACTTTTTTTATTTATAGCTTTTTAGTTATTTTTTTTTCGAATTTGGTACATTTAAACATATAAGTGTTACACATTTTTGAAATCACCTCTTAAAACCCTTTATTTTGATACCCCACACGATAGGTTTGAAAGAAAAAAAATATTTGAGCCCCCACAATATGGCGCCCAAGAACCGCCATTTCTCTATTTTACAATTTTAATGTAGCCAGTGACACTCGCGGGGTTAAGACGAATCGATTGACGTAAGAACCATCAAAGTCGGCTCACGCGTCTGGTCTCTAGAACGCCACATAGGAACAAACATACATACATACATACATACTTACATACATACATACATAGACTGATAAACACATTACCCTCCTTCGGCAGTCGGGTAAAAAGAAAAATGGTGGATTATGGGCGCAATATTATGGAGGCCCAATATTTTTTTTTCTCACAAACCCATCGCGTGGGGTATCATCATAAAGGGTTTTAAGAGGTGATTTCAAAAATATATAACACTTATTTGTATAAATGTTTAAAAACTTATAAATAAATAAAAGTTAATTAAAAATATCAACGGCTTTCGGCTTCTTTTTTTTATTTTTTTTATTCTTTATTAGTAAGAACAACATTCTTAATAATTATTTACGATCTAGCCTAAAAGACTAATAAGCAATTTAACTCTAACTTAATATGTTACGTGATAGGTTATGTTAAAACTAAGAATAGTGTCCATTTGCACTTTTACACAAGTCCATAGCACTTTCTTAAGGTCTATCCACATATATCAGGGCCGTGCCCGGGACATGCACGGGACGTGGACAGACCGTGCCCTGTCAGGGGCTCAAAAAAATATCGTTGGGAACATTTTATATGACATCGTTCACACACGTCCGTGCACGGGACGGTCCCGTGCACGGACGTTTGTGAACGAGTTCATATAAAATGTTCCCAACGATATTTTTTAGAGCCCCTGACGGGACCCGGCCCTGTCACGTCCCGGGCACGCCCCTTATATGTGTGGATAGAGCTTTAGAGTCTGATATAATTTATAAAAACACTATGTTCATGTGTTATAAGTATATAGCACAGCGTTGTCACTATTATTCATTCACTTTGTACACTACACTAATTCAAAAGGTTTAGTTCTTTTTAGCCTACGCACTAAGTCTATATTGCCTAGCAGCTGGATAGCCTCAACATTCACGTGTCGATGAAGTCTGTGTTCGTGGGCTTCAGCAAATTTTTGGATGATGGTGGTGACGAATTCCGTTTTAAGGTCACGGTGAAGATCGTCATTTCTTATGTACCAGGGTGCATTAACAGCATCTCTAAGCACTTTATTTTGGAATTGTTGGATTAATTTTACGTTGCTTCGGCTTCTTTGATTTTTTGAATTAACTTTTTTTAAATTATTTATTGGCTCTCGTTTGACCACTATGGATCTGTATGGATTTACGGAACCTACGGTATTCTGTGAGGCAGGAAAGCAGTTAGGACCCTAATCCATCTAGGATAGGATATATTATGGACCACCTTTTCCGCAATTAGACTCTCATTTGATCCGTTGTCCGTGCAGGCATCCTCTCTGTTAGAGGTAATGGGCCGTAATCCACCACGTGGGCCCAGTACGGGTTGGTGGATGTCACATGTATTCGAATTCTTGTTTCTAGGACACGCCGGTTGCCTCAAGATGTTTTCCTTCACCGTTTTGAGAGCAGCGGTGATGAAATAATTTACATGAAGTACTATCCTACCGGCCGTTACCACTGGGCCACCACAGTAATCCACTGTAATCCACCTGGGCTGCATCATCTGTAATCATTTGCTCCGTATTCGCCCCACTATCGGAAAATTATGAATAAAAACCCTGCAAGATCTAATTGGTTCGATAAATTGGGGCGGATGCTTATAAAATAAAAGTGGAAAACTTTCACTCGTATTTGTGCCGAATAAATTTATTTTCTTACTTTTAAGCAATAGTACTGGTTAGCACCGAACCCACATTCCATTCCCGACTTCCAACATTTAAGCCATTGGTACCACCACAAAATGTCTTCCTTATTTTGATAAACTTATCAAAAACATGTACCACTCAACAATAATGAGTTTTTAAAACATGTTCTTTATTTATCGCGTACTTTGTGTTGTCATTAATTTATGATAATTTCTTATTTTGGGTCGTAAATAAGGCAGGTGTCACATTAAAGATATACAGTGCAATAATAATATCAAGTGACGTAATGGAAACTAAAGTGGCAGTGTCCTCCAAATAGGTGGACCGAAGATCTGTTTAAGGTTGCAGAAAGCCGGTGGATGCGAGATGCACAGTCCTGGGTTAGGCGAATACTCTTGGTCTAAAATTTTAAGGTATAATATTGTTTCGCATAATTTTTATTAGCATATTAATACTATGGCATAATAATATCTACTTTGGTAAAGGTTAGCATAATTGTCTTTTGGTATAATATGTTTTGACATAATTTGGAGTTGCATAAATTTTTAAGGCATGATATTTATTCGTCTATTAACACGGTACATACGTCTATTAACATGTACCACCGGTGGAGCACGGAGTATTTGCTGACACGGCGAGGTGTACCACCGGTGGCCACGTCACACTATACTTTCAATATACTAAGAAATTCGCGCCGCTTTGAGAGAAAGTCTTGTACTTACCGTACCGCCTAGTAAAATTGACAAATTTTCATAGTGCAGCTCAGGAGGTGGATATTATTTCGAGAAGTAAACAAAATCAATATTGAACAATATTCAATATTGAAAAATTGTGGCCACAGACGTTAGGTTAGGTATAGGTTAGTACCTACGGCGCTCTTTTTTTCACTCTTTATCCATTCTTGTCACTCCGCACTTCCATCTCAACTTTCTCATCTCTGCTACATGCAATCTCTTTTCATCCATCTTTTTACACAGCCCAACATTCTGATCTGCAGATCACGACAGGTCTAATCACGGACTTGTAAAATTTCCCCTTTAGCTTGAGGGGGCAATTTTAATCCGTAGGTTGTTCAAGTGACCTGTTGCGATTTCATCCATCCCGAGTTGATCCGGTGCTTTACGTCTAGATCTACCTCGCCATCCCCTTGGACAAGCGACCATAGGTACCGGAAGTCGGAGCACATCGGTATGGGTGTTCCAGCGAGAATTGAAACCAACATAGCTCCTTGGCTATATATATATTACAGTAGACGCCTACACAATTTGTCGGATCATGTAATATGTAGAAAAAAAACTCACAAATATACTACCTAAACTAGTTTCCGGGCACAGCTCCGCCTGCTTTGTATTAGTACTTCTATCCTGATAAATTATACCCTATGTGTTATTATGATGTATAAGCTATATTAATGTAAAGTTTAATTAAATCCATTCTGTAGTTTTAGCGTGAAAGAGTTACAAACATCCACCAATCCATCCATCTTCACAAACTTTCGCGTTTATAATAAGTAGTAGTAACACCACTATACTTGACGCTAATTAATCAATTATCTTTCTTTTTAGGGTTCCGTACCCGAAAGGTCCAAACAGAGCCCTATTGCTGTCACTAACGTGTCCGTCTGTCTGTCGTCTGTCACGCAATTTTGTTCCGAAGAATTTTTAAACTTGCCATTGACCTATGTGCTTGAAATTTGGTGATAATGTTTATTATTACGTGTATTTTACTAACAAATACCAATATATTGATAAATTGGTACGCAACACTTAATGTGCGAAGTCCGATACGCACTTGGCCGGGTTATTTTTATTTTTCGACGGCTTAGGCTTTGGTGTGCCTGTAGTAGGTACTTACCCACATATCGGCAGTTACCTATGTTTTTTAGTCCCATTCCCATGTAATAAAGGGTCAGGTTAACCCGGTTGATGGAAATAGGCTGGCCTTCTAAATAAATTCTCTTCCTGGGTTGACCAGGAATCGAAACTAGGAATAATTATCTACCTGGGTCGACCAGGAATCAAAACTAGGAATAATTTTCTTCCTGGGTCGACCAGGAATCAAAACTAGAAATAATTCTCTGCCTGGGTCTACTAGGAATCGAAACTAGGAATCATTTTGTTGCTGGGTCGACCATGAATCAATCTAGGAATAATTCTCTAACTGGGTCGACCAGGAATCGAAACTAGGAATAATTCTCTTCCTGGGTCGACCAGGCATCGAAACTAGGTATGATTCTCTTCGTGGCTCGACCAGGATTCGATACTAGGAATAATTTTCTTAATGAGTCGATAAGGACTTGAAACTAGGAATAATTATCTACCTGGGTCGACCAGGAATCAAAACTAGGAATAATTTTCTTCCTGGGTCGACCAGGAATCAAAACTAGAAATAATTCTCTGCCTGGGTCTACTAGGAATCGAAACTAGGAATCATTTTGTTGCTGGGTCGACCATGAATCAATCTAGGAATAATTCTCTAACTGGGTCGACCAGGAATCGAAACTAGGAATAATTCTCTTCCTGGGTCGACCAGGCATCGAAACTAGGTATGATTCTCTTCGTGGCTCGACCAGGATTCGATACTAGGAATAATTTTCTTCCTGAGTCGATAAGGACTTGAAACTAGGAATAATTTTCTCACTGGATCGACCAGGAATCGATCGAAACTAGGAATAATTCTCTACCTGAGTCGGCCAGGAATCGAAATTAGGAATAATTCTCTTCCTGGGTGGACCAGGAATCAAAACAAGGAATAATTTTCTTCCTGGGTCCACTATGAATCAAACTAGGAAAAATTCTCTACCTGGGTCGGCCAGGAATCGAAACTAGGATTAATTATCTTCCTGGGTCGACCAGCAATTGAAACTAGGTATGATTCTCTTCCCGAGTCCACTATGAATCAAACTAGGAATCATTATCTAACTGGGTCGACCAGGAATCGAAACTAGGAATAATTATCTTCCTGGGTCGACCAAGAATAGAAACTAGGAATCATTATCTAACTGGGTCGACCAGGAATCGAAACTAGGAATAATTATCTTCCTGGGTTGACCAGGCAGCGAAACTAGGTATGATTATCTTCGTTGCTCGACCAGGAATCGAAACTAGGAATAATTCTCTTCCTGGGTCGACCAGGCATCGAAACTAGGACTACATACTCAACGTTTGCAAGCACTAGTCAAACGAGGCCAGTTTTTTAATGTTATATATAAATGGATACTAATTGGTAATGTTCTTCAGAAAGGTCAGGAGCATAGTAGATACTCACAATTGGCATGCTTGTATGAACGTAAACCAAGCAAAATAAATATTTAAAGGTCGTTGCCTACCCCCCTGAGAAAGAGACGTAAGTTTATGAATGTATGTATATGTTATGGACCAAGTGATTAATACAACATTATTCATAATGCCCAGTCAATTTGAATAATGCCCAATAATTATGAGTACACAATATCTTAGAAACTATTGAAATCATTTATAAATTGACCGGACTTTCAGAATAATGCCCATCACTTATTGGGCCGCAAAAATATGTGATTTTTTATTATTTAAATGTTGACATTGAGTTTAATATAGAATAGGTAAGTACGATTACTATTTAAGCAACAAAGTCGACTGTCGGCAGGGTCTAAAGTAACCTAACATGAAGGGGATGACTTGGGCTGAGTTCACTCACTTCAGCTCCTGTCATCCCCTTCGAACCTAATCTAGCCTCCTGAGCTCGCTTCGCTCGCACTTGGACTAATTCATTGACCATAATTATCGAATTGCCTAATTTTCAATCCAATTTTTATAATTCCCAATGTGACACATATAATATGATAAATATAGAAAGTTTAAATCAGTGTTCATTACATTGCCCGATTTAACTTTGACTTGATTCATAATCAAAATCATAAATCATAATCATCAGTCAGTGTGGTGACGCTTGGGCAGGCCTATGTCCAGCAGTGGACGTCTTTCGGCTGAAATGATGATGATAATTCATAATGTGCATTATAATTTTATTCTTTTTTTATTGTCTATAGGCTTGCGCTTGACCACTATCTCACTTGATGGTAAGCGATGATGTGGTCGACGGTGAAGCACGCTTGCACAGAAAAAACCCATTCAGTCTAGACTTAAAGACATTGCCGAAGATTGTAGCTATTGGGAAACACAGACTCCGGCAGGGAATTCCACTCCTTAGCTGTACGCATAATAAAAGTGTCCCCAAAACCTTTTGTGCGTATGGGTGGGATGTCCACCATGTACCGCCGTACGTCTGGTAGTCCAATGATGGAACGGGCTGGGCAATCAAATCATGCAATTCCATCGCACACTCCCCAAAATGTAACCGATAATAAACCGACAAGCTGGCAACTCGACGACGATGTTCAAGGCTTTGGAGCTTTGATTTGACCAGTGCCTCATTGCCGATGAGTTTCTTGGTCCGCATTCCGATCGACTCTAGTGCGTCAAGCTGGTATTTGGTAGATCCGTCCCAGAGATGAGAACAGTACTCAATGCACGCTCGAACTTGCGCTTGATACAAGTTGAGCAGCTGTTCCGGCGTGAAGTACCTACTCACCTTCGCAAGGATCCCCAACTTTTTGGCAGCCAGCTGAGCCTTTGCCTCAATGTATGGCTCATAATTGAGAGTCGATGTCAACGTAACGCCAAGAAGCTCAAGGTGGTCCGTTTTTGGCACGGTTACATCACGGAAATTTGGAGCCGGGTGAAAGTAGCTCTTTTTTGCGGAAAAAAAGACACGCTTGGGTTTTAGCATTATTAAACTTGACCAGATTGGCATCGCCCCATTCAGAGACTGCTTGCAAGGACAAGTTCAAACGCTCCACCATGGCCTCACGGAGAGACCGGATCTGCGGCCCGGTAACCCGTGCGTTTATTTATTTAGACTTCATGCACAAAAGGTACAAAGGCGGACTTAATGCCTTAGGCATTCTCTGCTTGTCAACCAGGGGTGGTGCAGAGATAACATGGCAGGTGCATTTTTTAATAATAAAAATAAACCAGTTATTATGTAACATACTAAAATAGGTAAAATACACGTACATATATATATTAAAAAATATATATATATTGATAAATATATATATTTATAAATTAACAGAAAAGAAGAAGGTGAGATGACTCTGCTTAGTTGTTTTGAAAATAAATCCGCAATTTCCGCTTGAATGCACACCGACTAGCCGTCCTGATCTCGGGAGGAAGCACATTCCAAAGAAGAATGGACTGTATATGAAAGGAAGAGTGAACAAAATCAGTCGAATGAGAAGGACAGAGTAAGAGGAGATTATTAGAAGAACGCGGATTCCAAGCATGTGAAGAACATAGATATTGAAAGTTAGACATAAGATAGGAAGGAGGGGTGGGAGAATTGAGTAGGGAAAAAGTGTAGTCAAAGCATGTAGACATCTCCTCTGGCTAATAGGCAGCTATTTTAACTCAGACCTGTAGTTTGACACATGGTCATATTTTCTGAGGTTAAATATAAATCTGATACAGTTGTTCAAGACCCTATCTAGTTTATCAAGCAAGACCGCGCTCAAGTCAAAGTAGCACACGTCACCATAGTCGACCACTGGGAAAATTAAAGTCTGCACAAGCATTGTCTTTGTCTTTACGGGTAAAAACCTTCTCAATCTATATAAGGATCGCAAACTGCCGTTGGCTCTCTGACTGACACTGGCTACCAGACTTTGCCAACTAAGTGTCGAGTCAAGATGCAAACCGAGATCTTTCACACTAGGGCTGATGGGAATGACGGAACCATTAAAAATGATCGGAGGAAGAGAGCTAACCGCCACTCTACCCAACATGCGCGAGCTTCCAATCACAATGGCCTGACATTTTGAGGGGTTTACGGACACCCCAAATCTGTCAGACCAGTCTTTGATAGCATTCAAGACCCAGTCTACATCCTCTATGGCGTGCGTTGGACAAGTATCTCTCAGCAACAGTGCTGTCGTCTGCATACCCAAAGGTGCCTTACATACATATTATACATTATACTTATTATAGTGCACTGATTAATCACTTGGTCCATGGCATATTATATAAAAAAAACATAATATTGTCTATGCATAAAATGAATAAACTCCTTGCCTATAAATATTTGTAATTGCAGTTTACTAGAAAATAATTGGTCGGTTCATGTATTATGTAGCAATTTTGTTATTAAAACGCCAATTATTGCAGGTTTAGTGGCGATTATTAATTATTTTTTGTATGTGAGTGATTTATTACACTTGTTAGTACTCAGGTAATTACTTCATTCTGAAACTGAATTAATTTTATTGTTGGTATGTGTATCCTTAAGTATGAAATATACAAATAATGTTACTTTATGTTTGTCACAGTATTGCGGACTTTAGTCTTTCATACATACTTCTGAATATCTTGACCTAATAATACTATAAAAAAAGTTAATAAAAAAAACCCGACTGCTTAAAAAGAAAACTAAAAAGACGTAAACAAGAAGAAAATCATGCTGTGAAGTCGGAGGATACATCTGGTTTTAGTCAGCCAGCTCGCGAATATGTATCCTCCGACTGCACAGCATGATTTTCTTCTTGTTTACGTCTTTTTAGTTTGCTTTTTAAGCAGTCGAGTTTTTTGATTTTTTTTATTTAACTTTTTTTATTTACAACTTTTTAGTTATTTTTTTTTAGAATTAGGTACATTTAAACATATAAGTGTCATATATTTTTGAAATCGCCTCTTAAACTCCTTTATTTTGATACCCCACACGATGGGTTTGGAAACAAAATATTTTTTTTTCCCACAAAATGGCGCCCAAACTCCGCCATTTTTGTTTTTTTTTCATATTTTATGTAGCCAGTGACACTCGCAGGAATAAGACGAATCGATTGACGTAAGAATCATCAAAATCGGCCAACGCGTTTGGTCTCTAGAACGCCACAAAGAAACAAACATACATACATACATACTTACATAGACTGATAAACACATTACCCTCTTTCGGCAGTCGGGTAAAAATGTGAGTGTCATTTGATTTGATAAATCAATCTATAGATAGTTGTTCCGGATCTGGGTGTATTGTGTATTTGAGTTTAAATGTTTGTAAACACACCCACGTTATAGGAAAAAACTCGTAGTGAGGGGCAACGTGTTTTATTTAAATAAAAAATCACACATACCTTTGAAAACTATCAGAAAGAGTACTCAATGAAAGATCGCTAGAAAAAGGAATCTGGTATAGAACGATTCAAAGTGAACCTCTTTGTTTTCCCTGGTTTGCGAACAGTGTACTTAATATGAAATTAGTAATAATAGCTCAGACCCAGGTCTGGACACATTACTTGCAATAAGTTTAGGCATCTAATGAGATCAAACCCCAAACCAAACTGTACCGAGTCTGGTGTTGTGGAGGACGTATACCATTTGTTGGTGGAATGTGTCAGCACCAGAGCTGGGAGAGAGGCTCTGACTGATGAATAGATTAAATATAAAATTAATAGATTTAGGATTTATCAAAAGTATCCTTTCAGCGCCTCTCTCGGAAGCAGCCATTTTAGTTTATGAAATAATAGATAATTTAGAATAATTAAATGTAATTATGTTTCGGTTATGATCAATCAATCAATCAAATCATTTATTTGCAATGTAGGTTACATTAAAATACAGGTGGAGTAAATAGGAGAGAGCCATGTACATTCTGCCTAGAAATAGGCACGCAAAATTTCATAAAAATTGTTAATTAAGTATCCAAAAAAATAAAATTACAAATTAAAAAGTCACAGAATTATTACAATTATACATATATTAATTAATATTGGAAAATGTCATAATGATGATGTTACTTCAGAATAAAATATACACATTGCTGATTAAAAGGTTTTGTCCATAAAAAAATCATTAATCGAGTAATAACATGTTTCTGTTAGGAAGGCCACCAAATTCTTTTTAAAGTTTCTAATTGTATCATTTTTTATTACTTCTGGCAATTTATTGTAGATGGTAGGACCCATACAAATAACGCTTTTTCTTAATAACGCTGTGTTGCAGGATTCGATTTGTAATAAATTTTTGTATTGATTTCTAACGGGTCGTTTACTAGTTTCTGATATCATAAGAAATTGGTTTTGATGGGGTTGTTATGTTCTTAATTGTGACTAAAAGCCCCTAAATAAAAAAAGAATAAAAAACAAAAACCTTTGATGAAACTTGAAACATGGATAAAGGGATATTTTTTCGGGTAAAAGCTATTCTACGATAATTTTTTTGGCAGGTACAAGTCGACGCAATTAATAAGACAACGAGATGTCCCTTATTTTTGCATATATATGTACGTAGTTAGGTGGTATAGCTTAGTATATAACACTTTAGTACCTACAGTATTTCACAAACTATGCAAAGGGTCTCACTTGACCAACTTCGGGTCAAAATCAAAATAAATTTTTAGGGTTCCGTATCCAAAGGGTAAAAACGGGACCCTATTACTAAGATTTCGCGATCCGACTGTCTGTATGTCTGTCCGTCTGATACCAGGCTGTATCTCATGAACCGTGGTAGCTAGACATTTGAAATTTTCACAGATTATGTATTTCTAATGCCGCTATAACAACAAATACTAAAAACAATATAAAATAAATATTTAAGGGGGGCTCCCAAACAACAAACGTGATTTTTTTGCCGTTTTTTGCACGATATTAATAACGGCAACAGGTAGACGCTTGAAATATTCACAGAATGATTAGTTGTATATTTACTTCAAAAAATAATAATTATTAAATTAAAATAAAATATATTAATGGGGGCTCCCATACAACAAACGTGATTTTTTGGCCGTTTTTTGCCCGATATTAATAACGGCAACAAGTAGACGCTTGAAATAATCACAGAATTTTTTGTTGTACTTTAAAAAAAAATATATATTAAAGTAAAATAAAATATATTTAGGGGGGCTCCCATACAACAAACGTGATTTTATTGCAGTGTTTTGCGATAATTGTACGGAACCCTTCGTGTGCGAGTCCGACTCGCACTTGGCCGGTTTTTTAATTTATTTATTTCACATAGGCCTACATGTGCACTTATAAAACGTCGACAAAAGATGCACGGTTTGGGTTGGTCGTTTTCTATGGAGAAGAACCGGCAAGAAACTCCACGGTTACTCTTTTTAAAAAATGGTTTGGTTTACAATATTTCCATGTTACAGCATTAGTATGTATATATGGGGGGACAACGCGATGTAGGCCCGACAATAAGTCGTAAGAAACAAAAAAAAATAAAAAATGGTCGCGATCTAGTATTGGATAGGTCCCGAAAAAACCGATGCTATACCTGTAATGCAATGCAATGCAATGCAATGCAATGGCAATGTTTTTTTAAAAATAGATAGATAGAATAGATAGAATAGAATAGAATGGAAAAAAATAGTAAATAATTATACAAAAACAAATAAAATATCAAGATAACGACGATCTTAAAATATCATGTAATTATTTTTTAAGTTCAGCTCCGTTGTTGACAAACTCAGCGCCAAAAAATAAACCAAAACTATCAGTAAACAATATCAAAATACTTACTACAATTTACACACTCGTTCATCCAAACCGGTAGGATAAGCTGCATTCCACACATACATTATACATTATCATACACGCCTCGTCGATTAACTCTGAATGTCAAGGGCTTCTGTAATGAGTTCAGTTTTTGAATACGAATAAGTTTGGCCGCATACTGAGTGACTGGTCGTAACGTATAGGCGACTAGTGTCCGCTGCAGTCGACAACTGCAATCTTGCAATCCCATCTAAACTCCATTTGAAATAACATTAGACATGTTTCCAAATCTTTTTCCAGTCCTTTCAACCGATTTTGAGTTCTATCCCGTAACCATAAGGATGACATAAAAAGCATAAACCTAAACTAACGCAATAGAAGTCAATATCGGTTGAACGGGCTGTAAAATGGCCTAATTTAAACGTCTATTGTTATCGCAAATGGAGTATAGTATCTAATAATATTATAAATGCGAAAGTAACCTGCCTGTAACCTTTTCACATCTTACTTTCCTATAACTAAAGTTAGCCTTAGAAATTTACAGTTACAAAAGTTGTTCGTTTTTTTTTCATTGTAGTTTGTACTCAAATCAAATCAAATGTTTTTTATTTCACATAGGCCTACATTGGCACTTATAAAACGTCGACAAAATGTGCACATTGGATTGTTTACGTGTGCCGTACTAGTTTCGTTACATTTTATTCACGAAATAAAAAGAGTTGTGTGATGATAGTAGTAATCAACAGTCGCTCGGACCACAGTTCTGTTCAAATAATAATACTACAGCTCAGACACTCTTCAGTTGCCGCAAATAGTTGTCAAGTTTGCGGCCAACATTACTATGAGATGTCAACTGACATTGTAAGAACAATCATATTGTCCTTCTTTATCTCAATAAAAGTTTATAAAGATGTCTTCAGAGTCACATTAAGTATCGGAATTCCATTACCAATAATAATATGTTTTATCTTTGAAAGTAAGAGTTTTTTGCATGACGGATTAAGGCCCATTCTCTCTCTCACAGAGAGGAGGCCGCTGTCCCAGCAGTGGGAAAATTAATAGGCTGATGATGAAGAGTTTTGTGTAAATAAACTTCGTCTAGGTGAAGTGCCAGTTGACAGCATGATTGTAGCATTGGCTGAGAGATTAAGCTGCCGCGCTGAGTGTCGAGGGTTCGATTCCCGCACGAAACAAACATTTTTATGGCCTACAGCATCAAATAAAGCAAATGAATGATTATAATCTGTCAATAATCTTCCTGCCTTTATCTCAATTTATTTGAGGCATACGAAACAAAGAAATAATAATATTTTTCTCCTTTGTCAAGTTGACGGGGTTGGAGTGGAGGAAGTTTGCTTAGAATAATATTCCTTCATCATCATTATGTCAGCCGAAAGACGTCCACTGCTGGACATATTAATATAAAATTTTATTAAAATTACCGGCGTGTGTGTATGACTAGATGTGTGAATGTGAGTGAAGCAAAAGAAGTATGTAAGGATCGTAGCAGGTGGCGTTCTGTAGTTTCTGCCTACTCCCATGGGAAAAAGGCGTGAGTTTATGTATGTATGTATGTTTATTAAAATAAGCCATTATGTTTTGGTGCGATCGTCATTTTTTTCCGTGTTATACATAACTTTACAAATTAATTACACTACGTTAAACGGATAAAACTCAAAATTTTCATGGATCAAATTATTAAGAAAATGGTATAATGTAATAATTTTTGTTTCCCATAAATTGCGCTCAGGCATTTAGACGTGATTGTCATTTAAAATCAGCTGATGGGTTTCTGAGCCTTGGGGGCGGGATACACAGACAAGACGTTATTTTTTTTTTTTTTTTATTATAGATAGGCTCGCGCTTGACCACTATCTCACCTGATGGTAAGCGATGATGTGGTCGACGGTGTAACACGCTTGCCTAGAAGTAACCTATTCACTCTTGACTTAAAGACTCCGAGGTTGTAGCTATCTGGAAACACAGACTCCGGCAGGGAATTCCACTCCTTAGCTGTACGCATAATGAAAGTATTTCCAAAACGTTTAGTGCGTATGGGTGGGATGTCCACCTTGTACCGATGGCGCATCGCCGTACGTCTTGTAGTCCGATGATGAAACGGGCTAGGCGGAATTAGATCATGCAATTCCATCGCACACTCTCCGAAATGCAACCGATAAAAAACCGACAAGCTGGCAACTCGACGACGATGTTCAAGGCTCTGGAGCTTTGACTCGACCAGTGCCTCATTGCCGATGAGCCTCTTGGCCCTTTTTTTCGATCGACTCTAGAGCATCAAGCTGGTACTTGGCAGATCCATCCCAGAGATGAGAACAGTACTCCATGCAAGATCGAACTTGCGCTTGATACAACTTAAGCAGCTGTTCTGGCGTGAAGTACCGTCTCACCTTCGCAAGGATCCCCAACTTTTTGGCAGCCAGTTGAGCCTTTGCCTCAATGTATGGGCCAAAATTAAGTGTCGATGTCAACGTTACGCCAAGAAGCTCAAGATGGTCTGTTATCGGTACGGTTACACCTCGGAAAGATGGAGCCGGGTGAAATTGGCTCTTTTTCGCGGAGAAGAGACACGCCTGTGTTTTTGCGGCATTGAACTTGACCAGATTGGCATCGCCCCATTCGGAGACTGCCTGCAAGGACAGGTTCAAGCGCTCCACCATGGCCTCCCGGAGAGACTGGATCTGAGGCCCGGTAGCACGAGCATTGGACAAGTATCTCTCAGCAACAGTGCTGTCATCTGCATACCCAAAGGTGCCGGGTTTCAGCAGTTCATTTATGTGCAGCAAGAACAATGTCGCTGAGAGTACCGACCCCTGAGGGACCCCGGCATTAACATCCAATAGGTCCGAAGAGCAGCCATCGATTACTACTCGAATGGACCGACCCCTCAGGAAGTCTGCAATCCAGTCACACAGACCACCGGGCAGACCGAATGAAGGAAGCTTACCAATAAGGCTTTCGTGCCAGACCCTATCAAAAGCCTTCGAGATGTCGAGGGAGACGGCAAGCGCTTCCCCATGCCTCTCGATGGCCTCACTCCAGATGTGAATGGCATACGCTAGAAGATCCCCAGTGGACCGATTTCGGCGGAAGCCGTATTGGCGGTCGCTAAGGATGTCGTTAGCTTCTAGGTATGCCAGGAGTTTATTATTAAGTACACGTTCCATACTCTTACAGAGTATGGACGTTACAGAGATGGGTCTGTAGTTGGCCGGGTCAGCACGACTGCCCTTCTTGGGCACGGGCTGTACGTTGGCTTGCTTCCAAGCATTCGGCACTTTTCCAGTCTGATAAGAAAGGCGAAACAGGCGCGTCAAGATAGGAGACAATTCAGGCGCTCAGGTTCTGAGAACAATTGCTGGTATACCATCGGGTCCACTAGCCTTATTCACATCGAGGTTACGCAGCACCCTACGTACGTCCTTTTGGTGGATGCGAATGTCCAACATACTTGTCTCGCAACCATCAGGAGAAGGAGGGGGGCGCGCGCCACCAGGATTCAGACGCGAAGACTCCGCAAAAAGAGAGGCAAACAAGTTTGCTTTCTCCTCAGCGGAGTGGGCCAGCGACCCGTCGGGTTTCAGCAGTGGTGGTAGTGAGGGACGGCAGAAATTCGATTCAACCGATTTAGCCAGGGACCAGAACGCTTTACTACCTGCTGGGTAGGAAGCAAGTTTGATCCCTATCCGGCTAATGTGGTCGAACCGAGCCCTTCGCAACACCTTCTTGCAGGACTTGGCAGCCCTGTTGTAAGCTTTCTTCCTCTGACCAACGTCACTCGCCTTGCGCGTTCTAGCGTCGACCCAGGCATGGTACGACTCATGTTTACGCGCATCGGCGCGAATACACTCGGCGCCAAACCAAGGTCGGTCTTGGCTAGACATTGTTACGTCAGAGAACGGGATGTAGTACTCCATTCCCTGACGCAACAAATCCGTCACAGCGTCCGCGCACGACGTGGGATCAGACGAAGAAAAGCAAAGCTGCCAAGGATAGCATGCGAAGAAAGATCGCATGCCATCCCAATCTGCTGACTTGTACCGCCATACCCGCCGGGTGCCTCTTGGGCTGGGATCGGGCGGGGAGTAGACGGATACAGACTTCACCAGACAGTGGTCGGAACTACCCAAAGGTGGAGATACCGACACCGAGTAACGGTCTGGATCTGTGGTCAGCAGAAGGTCCAAGCAATTAGCCGTATGCGTTTCAACATCCGGCACCCTCGTTGCCCCCTGGACCAGCTGAGTAAGATTTAACGCTAGCGCAAGCTTTCGCGTCTCTCGCCCAGCATGGTCAGTGTACTGGTACGGGAAGAGCCACTCCTGATGGTGGGCATTAAAGTCCCCCAATATCACCAATTGGGCGGTTGGGTACCGTTGCTGAGCCTCATCAGCCGCCTCACTAAGGTAATGTATAAGCCCGGTTGTCTCCATGTCTCCGCTGTGCGACCTATAGACACAAGCATAGATAATCTTATCTAGGCCTGTGTCAACCAGGGCCCAGAGCACTGAGAATCGAGAGTCTTCAAGGTTTCGGAGACGCCGATAACAGATGTCGTCACGGGCGTACATGCATACACCCGCACGTGGCTTGAACCTGTGCTCCAGGGTAAACCCTGGGTAAGAAAGATACGCCACATCTGACGGACATCCGATCTGCGTCTCCGAAAGGAACAAAAGCGCTGGTTTATCAGTCTCCAGATGATGGTGGACTGCATCAAGGTTAGAGTGAAGACCTCGGATGTTACTGAGGTGAACCTTATGTGAGAGTGAGTGCTGCCGCTGTTCAGCTTTTCTCTTTTTGTTCCTTGGCATTATTGCAGTGAGTGAAGGAAGGTGAGGAGAAGGAAGTGAGATGAGGTTCCACGCTGGCAACCTTCAGACACGCGCAGACAGGACGTCATCATTGGGGGACTAGTCTGGAGACTGCGGGGACGCCCGAGCCCCCCCGGGAATGTCCATCGGGCACTCTCATCTGGTCGCCAACCAGCACGATGGCGCATCCCGGGATTTTTCGACAGTTGGCGGGGCAGCCTTTCGTGTGTGGCTGGCACACTACTTGGGCCCCCAACTACCTGCGGTCGGCCAGCGGCGCACCGTGCCTCAGATCCCGCTACCCTCCGCGACTAGTCCCACGATTGGCCCATAACAACGCGAGTCAGGCTGGTCTGCCTGCAATGGAACAACTATCTCGACCCAACTCCTCTTGTGGCTACACCGAGCATCGTACCGGAACACGGCTAGGCCGCTTGGCGGTACGTCTTTGCTCGGTGGGTGGTCGCAAGCCTTCGGCCGAAACCTACCACCAGTTTGTGTCACCTGTTTAGCACCACCCGGGGACCACGTGTAGGGTAACAAAAGGGGTACTCACCTACGGACGCGGGTGACTCAGCCCCCAAAACGTTAGACGAGGACGCGTACAAAATAGACCGCGTCTCGTCCGCGCCCTTTCTTTTCTGTTTAAATTGTGTCGCGACGCGACGCTTCTATATATTTTGTAAGAAATTTATTGAAGGGGCGCCGCGTCTGTGACGCGTCCTCCTCTTACGTCTTTTCTGTGTGTCCCGCCCCTTAGAGTAAACGAACGACTGCCTCATTGGTCTAGTAGTTGCAAGTGCTTACTGTTGAGCATGAATGTCTGGATTCGTTTCCCGAGTCGGGCAAATTTTTATTAGAATTTTACACCCAGAACTTCTCAATAGCAGCCCGGAGTCTACATTTCTGCTCTATTGATGACATTAGGCCCGCCTCTTATGACATGGGCACATATAATACTATACTAGCATGCAGATGCTTCATACCATACAAAGAAACCGTGCAGAAATACCTAGCGTTTTCCGTCGAAATAAACCATTTTTTTTTCTGTACTCTTGCGCTTGACCACTATCTCACCTGATGGTAAGCGATGATGAGGTCGACGGTGAAGCACGCTGAACTAGAAATAACCCATTCACTCTTGACTTGACCCCTAGATTGTAGCTATCGGGAAACACAGACTCCGGCAGGGAATTCCACTCCTTCTTCCACTGTACGCATAATAAAAGTAGACATCGGACGCGGTCGGTTCTCTCCAAAGCAATAGATTATGTAAGCAGTGACTTGCAAGTAAAAGGGTTTATTCAGTTCGTGAATATTTATTTATTTAAATACAGTGACGATTTGTTTTATTGTATTTTTAACCGACTTCTAAAAAGGAGGAGGTTCTGAATTCGTCGGAATCTTTTTTTCTTATGTATGTTATCCGATAACTCAAAGACTTGAAGCGTGTGAGCTAATAGGTGAGATAATAAACGAACTCAACAGCACTATCATACATTTATTAATATGTGGTCGCGGGTCACAGAAGCCCGTGTCAACTTTATTCTGTCTTGTGAAGGTAGGCGCGCAAAGTACTGTCCTGGCTAACGCGAAGCCGAGGAGTTGACCCCGAGGCTAGAAGACACGCAGGGTTGTGATGCTGGGATGCGCTGGCAGGTTTAGTGAGGGTCGCTAGATGACACGGCAGCCGTCCTCGTTAGTTCCGGAAGGTTGACTAAATTAGTCCAACACCTCCACTCCGAAACTTGAAACCCAATACGGGGATTCTTCAATAATAAAAAGTAAGGAAATATTATACGAATAGCTTAAAGTTATTTTAAATTTAATAAGTAACTTAATGGTCGCACGGTGGAAGTTACTGCTCAGATGACCCGGTAGAAGATCGACATATCGAGCGAAGATCCTAATGAGCCTCTCCGCTCGGGCCGAACGCAATGTTCACGCGTCTGTCGGTAAAAACGGAAGGGTCAGTAGGATTGGTCGTGAGCGATTGAGACAAGACACTAGAACAGTCGTGGGCTCGGTGTGGAATTGTCCGATGATCAGTGCAAACGCAAAATAATAAATGCTTAGATTTAGGTACCCACTTATGATGAGACTAAGATAAGGTATTTACGTTGTTAACTAAAGTATAGTTCCCGCCAAACTTCTTGGCCGCCCTGAAGTTGGCTACAATGACTGCACAGTAGTAAATCTCATACAAAAAACACCGTTTCGTGCCTCGCGCGTCCGGTAAACTAACTTCAGGGCGGCCAAGAAGTTTTGCGAGGGCTATACAACGTTACAGACGCCTAGACCGATTTAAAAACACTCTTATTTTGTTTGAAAGGGATCTGACGATGGGATCAAGGAGAAATCGAGGGATCTCCTCAAATAGCGATTTTGGTATTTTCATCAATAATGCAATCATTTGCATTCAGAAATTATCATTTAGTGAAGTGAAACTGATGAAGAAGACTTCGGATAGCCACTGGAACTCCTTAATGCTAAGTATGTCACGGGTATAAGGTAATACCGACTATTATGAAGCAAATACATAGAAATAAATGTTACTGATGAAAATGGTACCATGGAACTGATCTGATGATGAAGCTATAAGGTAGGCACTGGAACTCCGTAATAAAACAATGTATCCTGGTCGTGTTTGGGCTTTTTGGAATCGTCAAGAGTCTTATTGGACTTTGGCTACAATGGGTTTTTTTTCTTAATTTTTTTCCTACTCCTCCGTTTTTCTTTTCTGATTAATTTCGTTGCGGGAATATAACTATCTTTTCTGAAGTCGTTGTTAAAAAACGAAAACAATAGGTATAGGTACCAAAGACACCGACTTCGAAAAATAAAGTTATTTTTCGCTTTCGCACTTTTTAACAAAAAAATCAAACCGCTACTGTTTTGAAAGTCGGTTTGATTTTTTTGTTAAAAAGTATTTTATACGTTTTTAGAGTTTCATTGTACCAAAATGTGTTACAATAGGAAGTCTGTTAACAAATTAATAAATTCGAGCAGAGTGCCTCAGAAATTTAAAACCGCGCTATCTATCGGAATACATTTTAAATTATCCGTTCAAATAATCTTTGAAATGCCAATATTCCATAATTTTGTGCTTAGGAGTGTTGATTAGAGGGTTTTTAACCGAAGAGGCGCCATACGCCAGAGATGGCGTGCCAGGAATCGCGGTAGTAAGGCTGACGCGGCAGGAACGGCGACACGCGCTCGAGCGGTGGCGTGAGTGGCTACAGCAGCCGCAATTTTCGCGCAAGCGCGTTGTCGAAGGCTGAAGAGAGAGGAGCGCATCTCCTACAGGTTCACTCAGGTACTCACTGGGCACGGCTGCTTCGGTGAGGACCTGAATAGGATTGGGCGAGAGACCACTGCTAATTGCCATCACTGCGGAGGTGACCTTGACTCTGCACAGCACACGCTCGAGGAGTGCCATGCGTGGGCCTCTGAGCGGCAGGTCTTGGCCGCCAAGATCAGGCGAGACCTGTCTCTGCCAGCAGTTGTGTGGGTCATGCTGGTAAAACAGAAAACTGGAGGGAAATGGCCTCCTTCTGTGTGACCGTGATGGTACAGAAGGAGGTTGCCGAGCGGGATCGTGAGAGGGCCGATCCCACTCGGAGAAGAAGGCGTCAGTGAGGCAACCGCCTCGACGCTTAAAACACCGAAACGCGCCTGCATCATTGGCAGGCGGGACTCCAGGGTCACGGGAGGTCAGATTGGGGATTCTGTCCTGCCACCAAGTGACTCCAGGAAAGACGGTGACACAGAGAGGTGAGATCACGTGCTGCCGTGCACAGCGAGGCTCAGGAGAGACGCTCAGGCTCGCCAAGGATGTGCCCTAACAGGCGTCGCACAGAGGGAGTTCCAGAGTGGTCTTTTAAGAATTAACGGGGCCCCTTTCAAGTGCTGATGGTGATCACCGGGGTGGTAATAGTGAGGTAAAGAGCCCACACTCCCTGGTCTTTGCCCTAAAAGTCCAGGCGCCGGATACCTCACAAACAAACAAAAAAAGCCTGTTCTTACAGTCTCATAGAAGCCCTGAGTCCCATTAATGATAACGTTCTAGGCTGATTATATTTGCCAATTATTGTCCAGTATTAGAATTCTGATTCTGAGTTTTCGGCTCACGTCTTAGAAACGGGATTCCTCCTCATCCTCGCATCGTGTTCCTCGTTACTTAGGGTCGTTATTCTCCGGTCGTCGTTGAAACAACTTTTAGAAAAGCCAAAAAAAAAAAATCTTCACGAAACCTGATTTTCCGTTGGTAATAATGTTTATGTTGTTAAATAAAACACCAAAATCAATTTTCATATGCACATATATTCGTTACAATAATAATAATATTTTAATAATGTAATATAATTATAATAATTATCTCTTACAACACTATTAAAGCTGGCACATATTTCTTTTGTTTTATCGCAACGCTAATTTCATGATTATTAAATAATAATAATAAATTAGAATTATTATAATAATTCCTAATAACAATAAGTACTTTGAAATTATTAACTAAGGAAAAAGTCTAATGGCCTATTGACACTATTCTAGCAATAATAAATAAAATATTATGGATTTGTAGAATCATGGGATAGACATATTTTAAAATTTTAACATTCATAAAATTTTTGTTTTTTTTTTATTTACCATATTCATTATAATATTTGTTTATTAATATCATTAAAGCATTTCAAATGAAATAATTTTAAATATCTAAAAAGCCTTGCATTTATTTCTTTTTGTTATACTGATATTTAGTTTAAATTAAAATTGGGCCTCACGGTAAGTTGGGTTCAATTTCAGTTTAACAGATCTTAGAAAATAATAACAATAATAATGAACTATCTATGTATATTGTATATTTGAACTATGCATTAAGCTTCTTATTTAATCCGATATCATAATTCGATAATTTCGTATAGCTATCTATGAATATTATACTGATTTTTTATATTTTTTACTTAGAACGAGGCTAGCATTAGGTTCTGCAAAAAAAGGACCAAGTATGAAAGTGTAAGATCTGCTGCATTATAATCTTCTATCTTTTTCTTCTATATATATAAAAGAGTAAGTATCTATGTTCTTATAGACTCCGAAACGGCTGGACCGATTTTAATGAAAATTTCAGACAATCTTAAGATTGATCCAGCGGATAATCCTGTAAAGTTTGGTGGCGATATTTTTTTTTAAAACTTTGAACGCGGGCGAAGCCGCGGGTAGAAGCTCGTTTATTATATTCTGCATAAGAGCATAATATTATAAAATCGTTCACATTAATGATTAATTTGTTTTATGATATAGGAATAAGCCCAGTTTCTGTAATGCAAATTATCGTATAATTATTATGACAAATATTTGTCAATCCTGCTGTCAACGGAAGAATGAACATTCAACAGTCAAACGCACTTGCAAGACAACCTGCATCCAATTTGTAACTGTCAATACTTAAATTATTTTCCAAAACTGGGTAAAAAATAGAAGAATAAAATTATTATATAACTAGCTGTTCCCCGCGGCTTCGCCCCCGTAGACCACCCCACAGGACCCGTTTTCGGAATTAAAAATAGCCGATGTCACTCAGAAATAATGTAGCTTTCCATTGGTGAAAGAATTTTTAAATCGGTCCAGTAGTTTCGGAGCCTATTCGATACAAACAAATAAACAAAACAATCTTGGTATAGATACCTCGTTTAAAGTAATTTATTATCAAAAATCAGTACTATTTATAATAATACAGCAATAACGTATAAGATATATCTTCAAAATAGGGCTATTTAAGGACTTGGGCTCTAATAAAGACACGAATGAAATTAATCAGCGTAACTCCGCTTACTTGTTGCCAATACCTTAAAATCAAAAGACATTTATTTTTCATTTAATTTCATTTAAAGTCCTTAAACAGCCTAATTTTGTTACATCTCCCTTTTCAAAACAATGCGATAATATATTTTATTATAATAATATTTTAATAATGTATATATTTTATAATAACTTTATAAGTATCAAACATTAGGATTTTTTAGTTAACATCGCATGGTTTTGCAAAGAGAGACAAATTCTTAACGAGCAAAAGATCCATTGGATAGTTTGAAACAATAGCCATTTAGAAAATGAGTAAATAAATAAATAAGTTTTGTTAGTGTTTGGACTAATAATAATAATTATGTGGATTTACTATTAAAGGTACAACTGAGCCTAACTCTTCAAGAAAGTAAACTGCCGAGCAATGAAAAAGTTCCACCCACAAAATGCCGAACAACTCCTTAATTTATTTTTTCACATTTAATTTAAAATTTTAACAATATTTACGTTTTTAGTTGGTAATATTCTTATGCGCTGTTAAATGTAATTCAATATTGCATACGGCGTCATTAAGCTAGCCTTTCCCATTTAGGAGTAATTTGGTGCTATGTCACTGGAACTTTTTCATTGCTCGCGAGTGTACATGAGTGGTGTGATGTTATGTTAAAAGTTGTCATAGGTCAAATCAAAGCATTAAATATTCTGACTTAAAATAATAACATTGAAGTGGAATGTATAATATGAATATAAGGGTGAAATATTGTTTTTTACATGTTGTATAATAATATTATTGTACATTTTACTAGCTCTATCTTCTCGTCCAACTTACCGCAGTGTCTCAAGACAGAAGTCTATGACCACTGTGTGTTGCCAGTGATCACCGATGGGACCGAGCCGTGGTCGCTCACGATGGGCCTTATAAATAAGAAAGCTTAAAGTCACCCAAAGGGCAATGGAGAGGGCTATGCTCGGAGTTTCCTTGCGAGATCACGTCAGAAATGAGGATATCCGCAGGAGAACCAAAGTTACCGACATAGCCCGAAGAATTGCCAAACTTAAGTGGCAGTAGGCAGGGCACATTGCTTGCAGAACGGATGGCCCATGGGGCCGAAAAGTTCTGGAATGGCGACCGCGAACCGGAAGACGATACGTTGGAAGGCCTCCCACTAGGTGGACCAATGATCTGGTTAAGGATGCAGGAAGGCGTTGGATGCGAGATGCACGGGATCGGTCAATGTGGCGACGTCTGGGAGAGGCCTATGTCCAGCAGTGGACGTCTTTCGGATGATTACATTTTACTATATGGACTTTTATTATAAAGACTATTGCTTCAAACTCTGTTTCAATAGTTTAACCATATCTAGAAACAGTACAACAAATATACTCAATAGAAAAAATCATAGTGATGTGCATTTGGAATAAGTGTAAACGTGTTAATACGTTATAATACGCTACAACTTAATTGTTATAATATGCAGAGCACGTTTTCAATTTGTGCTTGAATATTTTTGGTGAGTACAGAATTAACACAGTATTTTTTTTTGTTTGTGCTGTTACTTGCAAAAGAGTAAAGTGCTTTACAACAATTCCTTAACTTTTTTTTAAATACATAACAGTGCCAATTACCCTTATAAAGTAGGTACGTGAAAAAAACAGCAAATTCATTTTTATTAAAAAAAACAGTTTAAGATATTTTGGAATTTTGTTACGTGTATTAAAAGATTTTTTTTAAATAAAACAGAGCTAATGGCGTGAAAATTGGCTTCTACAAAGAAATTTTCTCTTTGAGTCACACAATGCAGACCACTATGACCTTTCCGAACTAAACTCTAATATTCACAACTTTTATAATAGTGTACGGAAACGATATGCTACACATTAATACTAGAAGCACCAACACAGACACAGACAGACAGTGGTACATTTATCAAATTTGACACAAATTTACATTTATCGCGATCAACATTACAGAAAAAAAATCAAAAGTAATAAATACTGAGAAATTCCTAAAGTTGAGTATAGACTAGAGCATATACTTGTAACAGAACATTCGAATTTTAAAATTTACTAGAACCACACTTCAAACACGACGCTCGATGTTTTGTTACAACCTGTTTTTTAAAACCAACGAGCGTTTTGGTGTAACATTTTATCGAGCAAAGGCACGAGCGCGGAGTGAGGGCAATAATGAACGCAAGGTACGAAGAAATGTTACAGGTAAATTCTCATCCGCCGTGAACACAGCGTGGAACATTCGCAAGAACGTTACATTACATGTTACATTACATTGTAATGCTCGTGAAAATGCTCTAGTGTCATCATCATCAGCCTTTTAATGTCCCACTGCTGGGACACAGGCCTCCTCTCTGTGATAGAGGGCATGGGCCTTAATCCACCACGCGGGCCCAGTGCGGGTTGGTGGATGTCAATTGAATTTTTGGTTCTAGGACATGCCAGTTTTCTCACGATGTTTTCCTTCACCGTTTTTAGAGCAGTGGTGATGGCATAATTTACACAAAGTAATGCGCCTGCCTGGGTTCGAACCCACAACCTACGAAACGTAAGTCGGGGCCGTTACCACTGGGCCACCACTGCTCTCTGCTCTAGTGTATACTCACCTTAATGGATAAACGTTGTCCAATCGGGCTTCGATTCCCCGACAGCATTGCTTGGGACCTCTTGACCAACGAGACAATGGTTATTAAATTAAATACATGGTATATGCATCATAATACCCGTCCTTAATAATTGTCGTTGTTGTTGTATAATTGTTTTTTAATTGTCATTTTTATTTGATATATGCTTGTGACCTTTTAATAATTTTAGGCCTTTTGTAAGTTTTTATATCAGCGTGCAGAAAAACTGCTTGTACATGATCAAATAGGATCAATATTATGGTATAAAAAACATATCGACACTTTTTCTTTAACTTATTTCATTTTTGTAAGGTACAGATTTTACTAATTTCGAGGCCTGTTGATCGCGATTAAAAATAAAATTCCTGGTTTGCGATGGCGCTATATTTATACTAGCTAAATAGATCTATCTGTTTCCTATAAATGGATAAAATCTCCTATAGAAAAATATTTACAAAAATGCTGGCGTAGGAATATAGGACGTATCCATTTCTTCTTGGCACAACATTGATATAATTTATTTTTATAATATTTTTTCAGATAATTTAAATTTCTCCAAAGTTGAATTTTAAATATAAGTTTGACTAAATTAATATGAACTTAAATGTGTAACCTTAACTTAAAATATTATGCCAAAATGTATTATGGTGTGTTATTTAAATTATATTAAACTTGTAGTGGAGTTTTTATTAATAATTTAGTGACTAATAACTGAACTTCGAATGCCATATTAACGACAAAGCTTTTACATTTTCACGACACAAAATTTACATTTAACACGACATCATTATTTTTCATTTAAAATGAATAAATTGTTATGTCAGTACAAGTTTCACATTTAAAAGCCTTAAAGTATTATATCTTAAATTAAAACAACACATTGATAATGTCTTAAATATCTTTAAACATTTTATAACAGTAAATATAACATTTCATAATAATAAACACAATCATTCGCTTACAAGTTATTTTATAATTACATTAAAATTTATATAATACGAAAAATAATATATTTATAAATAAATGGGACGTATAACAAAATGCACGAATATTAATAATTCAATAAAGAATAAAAATTAAATTTAATATCTAGATTACAAAAAGTATCAGTCACTCCATGACTTTTGAAACTAATTTTACTTAAAATATAAAATCACTTAACAATATTTTTCTTTCGAAAAAAAAATTAACATTTTAGACACTCATATAATTATGTTCATATTTAATAAATATGTTAATAATATTTTTTTAATTCTGTAAATGTATTTTCTTACTTCTTTTATTTATTTTCTTACCGGTTCATTTAATTTTGATAAAGATTACACAGTGAAATGTTTGTGTGTTAGTCTTAGGTCGCGTCACTTTAGTATATTTATTCATCTAGTATTGCCGATATTTTTTGGCTTTATTACACAGTAATATTATTTTGTTATGTTCCTTACAATTAAACTTGTAAAAGTCTCATTCTTGATGCAAGATTGACTTGAAATGAAGCGAGATTCAAAAGCATTTTATGTTAATTTAAAATAAATCATCGCTGAAAATAAAAAAATAAAAAATATTTGCCGCATGTCATTTTTATTTAATTTATTAATTTATGGACTTTAAATGTAGATAATATATTATGTTTTATATATAAATATATTTATAAATGTAAACATTTATGTCTAATATAGCAAAAATGGACGTTAGGGTTTCTTCAAGAGCATTTCTTACTAATAGAAGATACTGAGTTCAAGAGATCTGACGTGGTCTTAAGGACATGGAATTTTAAATACTTCATGGACGCTACATTTAGGAAAGAAGCATAGATAGGCCTTTACATGAAAAAATGTGAGAATGAGTTATTATTACTGATACAATCACCTTAAGACGGCTTTCATCTTTTAGTTTGGTTGAATCAACCAAATTTCTTGACTATTAATGTTACCCTAGCCGTCATCATTGGTTGTGAGTTATTATTACTGATACAATCACCTGAAGACGGCTTTCGTCTTTGAATTTGGTTGAATCAACCAACTTTCTTGACTATTAATGTAACCCTAGCCGTCATCATTGGTTGTGAGTTATTATTACTAATATAATCACGTTAAGACGGCTTTCGTCTTATAATTTGGTTGAATCAACCAAGTTACTTTACTATTAATGTAACCCTAGCCGTCATCATTGGTTGTGAGTTATTATTACTGATACAATCACCTGAAGACGGCTTTCGTCTTTGAATTTGGTTGAATCAACCAACTTTCTTGACTATTAATGTAACCCTAGCCGTCATCATTGGTTGTGAGTTATTATTACTAATATAATCACGTTAAGACGGCTTTCGTCTTATAATTTGGTTGAATCAACCAAGTTACTTTACTATTAATGTAACCCTAGCCGTCATCATTGGTTGTGAGTTATTATTACTGATACAATCACCTTAAGACGGCTTTCGTCTTTCAATTTGGTTGAATCAACCAAATTTCTTGACTATTAATGTAACCCTAGCCGTCATCATTGGTTGGTTATGCCTTTGTCATAAATAAAAGGCCAAAATGATAATAATATGAAGATTGATAATATGATTAGACTAAATAAGACTTGTTCTATACCAAAAAATTTGAATATATATCTATATTGATAGAATCTCACATATAGCCAAGATCTCATCGCTTAAAAATCTGAAGGCATGTTTTTTTTTTATAAAACTTATCTTGCATGCATTTTAGCGGTTGGATCTCGAACTATTAGTCTAGAGAAGTAGAGATTAAGGTTCTAAGTCGATTTTAGGTTTTCATAGGCCAACACTACTAGTAAGAAAATTTTAGTTGATTGAAAGCTAAGAAGAATCGTGATAATATTTAGGCTACCATATTGAACACATGGCAAGTCTTTTTATCGTTTAGATATTATTATTATCGATCGACGAATATTGGTCGATAATACGAAAAATCATCGATCTTTAATTGATTTAGCGAAACTTTACTGTGCTGGTCCATTTTTTGTTGAACGATTTTTGGATTTTGTAAGTAGGGGGAAGCAAAAATAATAAAAATATTTTTTAGGTGTGTTGCTAAAAATGCTATCAATTCCATGTATGAAAATACGAAAAGATTTTTTATCATTATGTAGGTATAATCAATAATTCAACTCTTGTATCAAATGTTTGTCAGAAAATACCTGTTTTTTGCGTTATTATTATTATTTAAGTTGATAAATATGCTTATACGTATTCATATCATTATAATCTTCGTTTCAAAGTACTTCGAATTTTATCAATCAGTTTTTTGTAAACCAATAAATGTGTTGAATCAACTATTTAATTTATCAATCAACCAACCAAAAGGACAATATTCTTTTATTTATTCTTTGTCTGGTCGATAATAAATGAAATGATTGATATTTTCTGAAGGATGAAAACAACAAAATTCTTCTATTGTCTGTTTGAATCCTAGTTTTTTTTTTAATTTGTGATGGGTTTGCTCTTGACTCTAGTCTAGGTAGTTGAAGTAAAGTCAAGGAAAAAAGTGTATGCCTGTTTTACAAGCCTTTATTTAACTTCCAATGTATGTATGTAAGTATGTTCGGGTCAAATCTTGCAACGGAATTTTAAAGCAGTTATCCTCAACTGATTATGATGAAATTTTGCATAAACGTTTAGTTGTGATGACAATGCATGGTTAGCTAAGTGACGTCATTCCAAATCCAATATGGCGGACGGTCCAAGATGGTGGACTAATTATTTTTTGTGCACTCTCTTGATATGGGTATCAAATGAAAGAGATTGCTCAGAAAAATGCGAAAAAAGCTTAACCGTGTTTCATTTTAATCGGTTGAAGATACAAAATTCGGGTTTAAAATTCAGTTGAAAATTTTGATCCGACCATACATACATATATTACAATATTGTAAGTTACTAAAAACTTGTGAAAATATATCTTAGGCCTAGACAAGTGGCATGCGATCAACGAAAGCGTCGCGATAGCGTTTTGTAAAAAATTAGGGGATTGCCAAGCGCTATAGATATGTCACGTGATCAACGCTTTACATTTTGGCATTTGGACCAACGCCATCGCTGAAACAATGACCCTTTGTCTAGATCCTCTAGTCATTTAATGACGTAAAAGTGAGATTCAAACTTAAGGCTCAGATCAAATAAAAAGTGAAGATAGAACGTATACATACATAATTCACACGCACATACGTAAAACGAAACTACGCCTTAGATTGTCAGTCGAGGTTTTTATTTGATCTGAGAGCTCGACTGTCAAGCTAAGGCGTAGTTTCTTTGTACGTGTAATTTTGTTTGTATACGGCAAGGCGTAGTTAACCGGCGTCACCTTGTTGTTTGCAACGTTCCATCTTGCCATTTTATTTGATCTGAGCCTTAAGGCGATGAAATATGAATTTCTCTGAATGTTCAGAGAAATATTAAACAAATTCATAGACCATAGTAATTATATACTTATATAGAACAGAGTTAATTTTTATTTGTACAAGAAAAACCTTTAAGATTTTAAAATTTTTGATAGATACGTTGAAGTTAAAATATCATCAAAATGTAGACAGTTCAAACCTGAGTGTAAACCAAACGATTGATCAATCGTAAACTTGAAGATTGAAGTTTGAAGTAAGAATTAGCAATGTGTGAACAGTTTGAAGAATCCCCGCCCCTTTTCTGGAGCTGGTCCCATCAGCATCGGGACTTGGTTCTTGTGGGTTATTGTTATCTGCAAGAGAAAGGTATGCATTTTAATTTATGAGCTTAAAGTAACCTCCTTTTTTTGAAGTCGGTAGATAATAGTGTGACACCGCTTTAGTGCCGTACAACGGTTTTATTCTAAAGAATACTTAGTAATGGCTAGGTTAAAAGATTTGGAAAAAATATATATTTATTATTGATTCATGTACATTATTTGTGAAACATGGTTTTTTCGTATGACTAATGCGTTTGCTTTAAAAAAAAAATTAACAACACGATATTTTTAACACGCTTTTATTAGCTTGGTATGTATGTATCTATGTATCAATGTAACGTAATCTTTGAACGTGATTTTCACCTCCTTTTAAACATTGGATTGATTTGAAACTTTGCACACTTTTTAAGGACCGATGACAATGCAATAATTTAAATAGTTTGTCCCATTATCCTTACCAGGATCTTCAGGATTAGCGACTTTTTAGTTCAATTTACCATTAAAGCGTGTTTATTAGTTTTTAGAACTGCAATTTATTTCGCTTATTTTGCATACTCCTCCAAAACAACTAGGACGTTTAAAAACATTTTTACACAGAAAAAATTATGGCTAGAATTTGTTGAATGCGATGTTTTTATCTTACATAATTAAGATACGACCAAATTTTTTTTGTAAACAAAACCGTCCTAATGGAGGTTCAATATTGATATCAAGTGGGCGCGGATGGCCAAATCCGAAACTATGAGGAATAGTGAAAAAAAACCGGCCAAGTGCGAGTCGGACTCGCACACGAAGGGTTCCGTACCATTATCGCAAAACACTGCATTAAAATCACGTTTGTTGTATGGGAGCCCCCCCTTAATTTATTTTATTTTAATTTATTAATTATTATTTTTTGAAGTAAATATACAACTAAACATTCTGTGAATATTTCAAGCGTCTACCTGTTGCCGTTATAAATATCGAACAAAAAACGGCAAAATTATCACGTTTGTTGTATGGGAGCCCCCCTTTAATATTTACTTTATACTATTTTTAGTATTTGTTGTTATAGCGGCAACAGAAATACATCATCTGTGAAAATTTCAACTGTCTAGCTATCACGGTTCATGAGATACAGCCTGGAGATAGACGGACAGACAGACAGACAGACGGATCGCGAAGTCTTAGTAATAGGGTCCCGTTTTTACCCTTTGGGTACGGAACCCTAAAAACACTCAAAGGAGTCACCGAAGCCGATTTAGATGAAAACTAAAACTGCATCATTGGATTTTTGAAAAATCAATATTCCTAGCCAGGAATCGAACCTGTTGGTTTTGAAAAAAAAATACATGCTGTATTATTACACCATTCAATATAGTTACTAATAAGGATCAAATTCTGGGAAGTAATGGTATGTGGCAAACTTAAGGAAAAGGCTAATTTTTAACAAAATACTTATTTTTATAGTTTTAGATTTCATCAAAATGGACCTCGTGACTCCTTTGAATGTTTGCCGCTATACCTCATAGTTTCAGATTTGGCTATCCACGCACACTTAAAAATTTCACTCTGTATACAACTTAATCATTATCATTATCGTCATCCGCAGCTCTTCTTTGCCCACTGCTGAGCAAAGGCCTCTCTTTTCTTGTGGCAATCCCCACGCTCCTGTGCGACTCTCATCCAGGTTCATGATATTAAATCAACCTGCCTAGCCTAGTTGAGAAAACCAAATTTCAGGTCAGGTTCCAACCTCACTGGATGCAGCTGTGTACACATGGAGCGACTGCCTATCTAACCCTTCACAACCCAGTAACTGGGTATCACGATATCTCTTGGAAACACTGCTTTCAGATCTACTCGTGATAACTGTAAAAAATGTACAAGGACCAACGGCTTAACGTGCCTTGTACAGTAACCGTCAGATAACAAAAAAATAAATGTCGTTGACACCTATCTACCAATGTATTCCAATAGTTCATAACGATACGCAAAAAATGTAAAGGCAGTGTCGCTAACACGATCAAAACAACGCGGCAACGTATCGCGGTAAGGGGCGTCCGTAACTCTTTCACTTCGCATTAAGAGGCCTTAGTGCGAGTTTTTACTCACGCTCAATCGCGTTAACGTAAACGTCAATATGTATAGAAATTGGATACGCGTCGTCTTGGGACGGTAAGGAGAAACCTCTTTTTTTGTATACATTTTGACATAAGAGATCGTTTTCGTTATCACGAGTGAGTACGTTAAAAAACTCGGAATAAGCACACAGTAATGAGTTATCTTCTATCTTCTATTTGTCTTATATAAAAGGCAATTTCCTGACTGAAATATCAACGCCCAGCCTAAACCACTAATAATACAAGTATGAAATTTTTAGAGGAAGTTGATTTTATACTGTAGGCGTCATTTGTGAAAGGATTTTTTAAAATTCACCTTCTAAAGGGGTGAAATTGGGGATGAAAAGTTTGTATGAAAATCAGTCATTTTTAATTTGAAATGAATGATATTTGGTATTTAGCCTCTAAATATAAAATAATAAAATACGTCTCTAAGCTATTTTTGAATTTCATCCCTAAAGGGGGTAAAAAGGGGTGTTAAAGTTTATGTGAATGATTACTGGATTTGCTCGGGGGGAGTTTTCATAACACTAGAACCACTGATACCCTCTATGTCTTTGAGTTAAAACGATTACAATACTTAACTTAAGGTCTGCTTTGCAATGACCATAAATAAATCCCAAGGTAAATTATTACGGGTGGCAGGCATAGATTTAAGGCAAGATTGCTTCCGACACGGGCAATTTGCTTGCCAGTGCAGTCAACACTAGCAGCCTGGTCGACAGCCAGACGACATCGGGCCGCCAAACCACTACTGTGGTCGACGAGGTCACAGAGCGATGATCAACATATTTCGCTATCCTTAAAAGGAATAAATTTGAACTAGAGAACATAATGGTTGCAACAGGATAAAGCAACGGCGCTTACTGCACGGGCGAGCGGAGCACGGGAGGGCGGCATTACCGGGACATGCACGGGCCAGTAAGGTCACCTGCAGCCTAATTGCGTCAGTGAATTCTGCAAAGGAAACAAGTCGATTCTTTCAAAGAATCAGAATCATTTCTAACAACTTTTTCGGTATTGCAAAACTAATTTGGAAAGCTAGCGTTAGCTTTCCAAATGTTCCTTTGAGTTGAACACAGACTACTTAGAGATACTACGGAGTTGAAGTTATATGACATTTGCATTACACAATACCAATAGTGAAGTTTTATCTCGATTCTTCCGCTTTCATTAATTCTTTTACAATCAAAGTAAGTAATTTCGTTGTAAGTCAAAATATTGGTAATGAAAGGAGCATAACCTTTCCGTTTCAGAGTGTAATATGCAATACGAAAAGTCGTTTTTGGAAAAGTTCCAACTTGTTTGCTTTGCAGAATTCACTTAAGCAATTAAGCTGCTGATGTAACTATTCCAGAATTCTTTGTGTTTTTTTTAAGTCACGAGTCTAAGTCAACAAGCTTCAGACTCTTGAAGCTCTCATAGATAATATCCGCCGGAAGTTCTGGCAAGAGTGATGGTAAATGCCACAAACGAGGCCGAATGTTTATCAATTCTGGCGAAGCGACGGCCTCTTAGCTGTATCATTTTCTCGACTAAATGGATAATAAATTGGTGTCTACCAAATAAATATTATCCAAAAGCAGAAACAAAGTTTTCAATTCATAAAAAAAATTACAGCCAAAGAACATCGGGTGATAACTTTTGCGCCACCTTGTATTAATTTTCTATCGTGTCGGTAGTAGGATTCAGAAATTTAAAGCAAAGTGGTCTTTCACTATTTGTATCTCCCCGTGTAAATCGATCACACGATACCTCCGGAATTAAAGTCTGACTCTAGCTATTAGAACAGAAAGGAAGTGCAATTCGATAAAATAATAAAATTGAGCAAATTTCGTGGTCCTACGCGAACAAAGACGCGGGCGGAAAGGGCGCCTGCCCCCGCCTCTCCGCGCTCATACGTCTCGTGTCCCCTAGGTACAGTCGCGCATTATTGTGTTAATTAAGAAGTTCTGTTGAATAGTGTTTAATAATTTCGTTCGTTTCGTTGCGGAGGAAAGATGCCGAAAAAAAAAGTCTTAACGAGGCAAGCACGAAAGCTTACATAAAACTGTGTGTTCTTTATTTCTATATTTAATTTAGTCACATATTTATATCCGTTATTAAAGATTACATTGCTTTACTTTGTGTAAATGAGTTCATCACCACTGCTCTCAAAACGGTGAAGGAAAACATCGTTAGGAAACCGGCATGTCCTAGAACCAAAAATTTGAAGACGTGTGACATCCACCAACCCGCACTGGGCCCGCGTGGTAGATTACGGCCTATTCCCTCTCACAGAGAGGAGGCCTGTGTCCCAGCAGAACGAACTTTAGTAGGCTGATGATGTGATGTGATTACAGATTAAGCATTTATTAATATGATGATATGCTAATGTGCCTAAAACGCACTGTGTTAAAATTAGCTCTTTAAATATCAATGCTTCACAAAATTACCTACAACCAAATAATTAGTTCAAATCGCTCTTAGTAATTTTATGCGTGAATGTACACATGCGCAAATCACCCCACTACTTAACTAACCTATACCACTTTAATTAGAGGAAAATCACAAAATATATTCTTTTTACCTATATATAATTTTTATTTCAATAGTTTTGTCCTTAAACAGTGGAGCACTGTCATACGAAGTAGTTGTATTTATCAAATAATGTGCAATAATTAACACAAAATGATTGCTATATTATTTTTGTGTGTAAAACTGGCTATTTTTCATTTATGTGTGTCAGATCTTGGATATCAGTGTCAAAGTAAAAGAGGTAATATTTTAAATATTTACGCCGTAAAAGTTTTTTTTAATATCCTTTTTTTACACTAATTCTTAATGGAAAAAAGACAGATGGGATTGTCATGTCAGCCACAGGCATTTTAGGGGATTTTTATTATATCTCTAAGCATAAATTTATTTTTTAGCACTGTGTAGGACTGTGCCTATCATTCAAGTAGATAGATCGGCTGTTTTACAGTACCATATAGGTTTTCTTTTTCACCATTTTGGTAAATACAGGCCCCTAAAATAGTTTTATGCAACCAATCCTTGTAGGTACGTACGTATTTATATAGATTATTGTTGTCAAGTTCTCATGAAATTGGATTGCAAACAAGTTATATGTTACTGCCGCCTCTAAACAACTGCATACCAGTAACATCGTAGAGAGGCTGTTCAAGCTGAAAAATGAATCAACGCCTGTAAATTTTACACTAGCCCCAAAACATAATAACTAGGTATACCAACGCCCATCTTTCTAATTGGTATTATTAATGCGAAAGTTAGACGTATGGATGTTTGTTATTCAATCACTCCAGAACGGCTGAATGATTTGGCACAGAGATAGATTATAGTCTGAAATAGCACATAGAGACTACTTTTTAACCCCCGACGGAAAAAGAGGGGTATCTGTGTATATGTGTGTCTGTCTGTGGCATCGTAGCGTCCAAACGGGTGAACCGATTTTGATTTAGTTTTATTGTTTGAAAGTTAATTTTGTCGAGAGTGTTCTTAGCTATGTTTGAATAAAATCGGTTCAGCCGTTCAAAAGTTATGGGCGTTTCACTGTTTGAATCGGGGTGTTTACGCAAGATATCGTGTCATAATTACGTGTTCAATAGATTGCCGATCGAAGCGACTATGTACTAGATAAATTATGTATCATGAAATAAAAATGTGCCAGAGGTTTTTTAAATTTTTAAATTTTACGTGTTTTTCCCATTATAATGTGTCGTTGGGATAACAAAACACTTACCACGCAAGCGATGCCGCGGGCAGAAGCTATTACTATAATAAAGTTAAACATGTCCGTTTTTATTTTACCTTCATGTTCTTATCGTTCTTTTTATTATAAATTAGTTTATTATTACAAGCTTTTAATTAACTTGCAATGTATGTATGTATGTTTGTGTGTATGTATGTACGTGTGTTCGGGTCAAATCTTGCAACTGAATTTTAAAGCAGTTATCCTCCACCGATTAAGAGGAAATTTTGCATACACGTTTAGTTTGGATGACAATGCATGGTAAGATAAGTGACGTCATTCTAAATCCAATATGGCGGACGGCCCCAGATGGTGGACTAGTTGTTTTTGTGCACTGCCATGATATGGGTATCAAATGAAAGGGTTTGCTGAGATGAATACGAAAAAAGCTTATTTAAAAAAAAAGGAATTATTAATTATTTCTTATCTCTTTTATAGCGCTTTGACAGTAATAATTTATTTATTTTTAATAATTTTATTTGGCATAAATACAAATTACACAGACGCCTCTTTTACGGTACCTAACTAGACCATGTGGCAATTGAATTCAAGAACATATAAGGCCAAATTTTTCTGTACTTGGTAATAAGCACAAGGACACAAGGACATTGTGTAAACAGATTAAAGAATAAATAATAGTTACAGAAAAAATAACTATTTTTTGAAGTTTCAAATATCTTCATGGTCTCCATCTTGAGTGTGGATCTTGTGCGAGTACACCGCTCTAGTTTCTAACAGAAAGAACCTTGGTGTTTTAGTCGGTAACCACTCATTCTCCCATACGCAGTACGCAGGGTTATATCTAATTGTCATATTTTTCTTTTATTGCAGAAGATTGATCGACAATGAATCCAGCAATAACTTTGATTTACGATTTCAGCAACGGGTATTTCAACTCTTTATTAGTCAATAGTTTTGTAACGGAATGTTTTATATTTTATGATATCAACACTAAGACTATAAACTACACGTATTTTTTGGAAAAACCACATAAAGATGAGTAAGTTAATAATTTACTATCGCTTATTCATAAAAATACAATAGGTTTACTGAGTGCTAGCTGTAGAGATAGGCAAAATCCCGGGCATTTTTATTATAGAAAGGCTCGGGCTTGACCACTATCTCACCTGATGCAGAGCGAAAATGTGGTCGACGATGAAGCACGCTTGCCTAGAAGTAACCTATTCAATATTGATTTAAAGACTAGAATAGACTAGGTTGTAGCTATCGGAAAACTCAGACTCCAGCAGGGAATTTCACTTCTTAGCTGTGTTAATGGCAACACAAAGTTTTTATTATTTCTAGTTTTGTCTATGATAATTTGTGATCTGTTATAAAGAACGGTCATACATCCTTTCTCTTTATAATCATTTTTGATAATCTGAATCTTGGAAACGGCTCCAACGGTGTTCATGAATTGTATAATTTAATCAATTTGTGTGCAGGGGGTTTCGGGGGCGACAAATCGATCTAGCTAGGTTTCATTTTTAGTAAACGTCGTTTTCTCTATTTCTACCTAAGCAGAGCTCAGTCGCCCAGGTACTAATTAATAAAACAAGCAAATTGTGTCAATTAACCAGCCTATACAAACTACAGTCCACAAATAAAGATATTAGAAAGCTAAAACCATATTAAGCATTTAACAAGCTGCACGCATAGTGATAGTATTTCCAAAACGTTTAGTGCTTGCGTTAAAATTATTTATATACATTTTATCCACACTCACAACGTAATGTTTCAAATATGAATTACATAAAAACCTTTTTTATAAAAAAATACTACCGACTTCCAAATAAGAAAAATAGAAAGTGAAAAATAACTTTATTTTTGGAAGTCGGTGTCTTTGATAGGTACCAAATTTTTAAGTGATGGACACCGAGTTCCAAAAATAAAGTTATTTTTCATTTTCTATTTTTCTTATTTGGAAGTCGGTAATATTTTTTTATAAAAAAGGTTTTTATTTTGCACTTTTTAGTTGTACCTACCGAATAGGGAAGTAGTTAAGTAAGGACCTATAACGACAGAATAGATTACCCGAATAACATGAAACTTGAATATAACCGGTGAAATGAGAGATCTTTATACCCCTTTCGAGCGTACTGGCGTGATGTTATGTTATAAAATGGTATAAACAATAAACAGACATGCGATTGCAGCAATCCCGAGAGATTTGTCGTTATTTATTGAAGAGTTCTGTTGTATATCTCCGAAGTTCTTCATCAGATCTTCACCAAATTAAAATGGGACCAATTTCGGAATATACTCTTTCAAACAAAAAAAGAATTTTCAAAATCAGTCTACAATTGACGGAGATATCGGTGAACATACATAAAAAAAAAAAAACATACATAATGTCGAACATAGAACCTCCTCCTTTTTTGGTAAGTCGGTTAAAAAATATTGTATAAACACGTCTTTTATATTCGTGGACAGGCAAAATTAAAAAAATACCATTACAGTGCAACATTTTCCTTCGATTTTAAAACAACTGCATCATAAAAAAACTTTGTAATTTTTATAGCACACTTTTACTTTTATATTTTGGCGCTTATGGGCTCATTGACTTAATTAATGTAGAAAAGTAGTGTCATGTGTTATTGTCTATGGAGGCGTGCGCTGTTCAGTTATGCGCAATGACAATCTAAATTGCATGCCATAGTTACCACATATTTTATTCGTTTCCACTTTTTTTTCAACTGTGTGAAGATAAAATAGTGTATGCAACGGCATATAATTAGGTATTAAAACACTCGCGTGTTATTATCACATGAGGCGAAGCGAACAAACGCTCGTGTTTTAATAACCCTTATTATATGACCATTGCATAAACTACTATTACAATTTAATGATTCAGTTAATATTTACTTATTTTAAATCGTCGCAACTGTCTGAAATAGGTCCTTAGGGGAAAGAAACATTCAAAAAGTAGACGGTAAAATAAAATGTAACAAAAGGTTATTTCTAGCCAAGCGTATGTCTTCATCCATTGACCACATCATTGCTTACCATCAGGTGAGATAGTAGTGATATTAAGGGCCTACATACGCTTAATTGCTGTAAAACGGTTCCTTTCTAAAGCATACTCCTTAATAACGGCTAGGCTAAAAGGTTTGAAAAAATAATATATTTATTATTGATTCATGTACATAATTTTGAACACAAGGTTTTTTCGAGTACCTAACTAATAGTTTTGCTTTAACAAAATAATTAACACGACATTTCTTCGCAACTTTTGGAAACTGTAGGAGTTTTCAAAAGTTGCGAAGAAACGACTTGGATGTTTAAAAATATTTTTACACCGAAAAATTTATGGCTGGAATTTCTTCGTAACTTACATAGCATATGTAAATCAAATAATATTTTGCAAACAAAACTGATTTTGGCATCGAGCGGTCGCACGGCCAGTACTGCGTTAACATTGGGGCGTATATATCGCCTTATTGCGTGCCTATCAATAATAATAATAAAAAACACGGTCAAAATTAAAGTGCTTTTCAATATAGGGTTGTATACACTTAGTTAATCCACCAAAAGAAAGAACTGCCAAAGTAATGTAGCAGTGAGCAGAGCACATTGAACAGAAAGTCAAGAAGATCAGAAGGTCAGAAGGTGAGGTGAAGAACAAATGGTCGATGGAGCTGAAAAGTTCTGGTGTGGCGACCGCAAACCGGTAGAAGCAACGTTGGAATACCTCCTTCTAGGTGGACCCATGACCTGGTTAAGGACCGATCATTGTGACGAAGCTTGTGGGAGGCCTATGTCCAGCAGTGGACGTCTTTCAGCTGAAATGATGATGATAAAATGTGTTATGTATAAACGATTATTATTTAATTTCTTTGAAAAGTAAAACTAAACCATATTTAACCAACCTCATTTACCTTGTGTGAAATGGCTCCCGATTAAGAGAAATTCAAGTTTAAAACAAAATTGAAATCTGTATTAATTATTTTCTTAATTTACAGGAACGTTATTTACTTTGCGGTTCCTAATTATTATGAGGAAAAACTACTGGAGAATTTCGAGTATGCCGGTAATTTAAGCGATACTAATGATGCTGTATGCAATAAAATAGATGAATCAAAAACTAAATACGACTGCCACGAAATACAAACTCTTGTTAGCAGTTCGGTTCTAAAAATAAATGATGGTGATCTCTACGACTATGTACAGAGAATGAAAATAAAAGAATTCCCTGTGATCCATAGAGAAAGTTGTAAGCCCTCAATCGAAAGAAAGACATCAAACTTGATGATAGTAGTACTTTGCTGGGATGAAATTCTGCCATACTATTATCACAGTAACGTTAATATATATCCATTAAAGCTAATAATACAAAAATATAGCTGCGCAAAAGAATTGTATCTACATAATGATCGTCTTCTTGCCGTGTTAGCACCTAAGCCATTTGAGGTATACTTATTCACCGAATACTCAGTTCCAACCATATTTTATGATATCCCATATATGTTTTCTGAAAATAAGATTGCTTTTACAAATTCTATGAATCTAGTACCATGGCGACTTCTCAAGTATGGATTTTTAAAGTTTATACAAACTATGGGCTGGCAAAGAGTTTTGATAGTGACAGATGATTCGGAATACAGCCTGGAATTTGAGTATGAACTGATTGCATTGTTTAATAAAGAACGAATGGTATACACTGTGATACGGTGCGAGGACGCCAATTGTGAAATGAACAAGGTACCTATTTTTTATTTCATACAATTCGTCATCAAAGAAATCGATGCTGTGGCGAACCGAATGAAGAGCTCATACCTGCGCTATATTCTCCAATATGAATAATATTATGTACTTTTCAGATAACACAAGAACTGAATAGAGTTTCAGCGGAGATAGTAATTGCAAACGTTGAAGAGGAACATGCCCAATATCTGTTCGAAAATGCTCACGAGAATATCACGTGGATAGTGAGGGACATGGCCAAAAGCGAAAAAAGAGTAAGAGCTTTTTTTTGTTAGCATCCGATCATCATCCCCATCAGCCTTTTTAATATTCCCACTGCTGGAACAAGGCCTTCTTCCTTTGAAAGAAGGAATGGGCCTTAATTCGCCACGCGGGCCCAGTGCGGGTTGGTTGATATCATATATCTTCGAATTTTTGGTTCCAGTTTCCTCAAGATATTTTCCTTCACCGTATTTAGAGCAGTGGTAATGAAATAATTTACACAAAGTAAAGTACCTGCCTAGGTTCGAACCCATGGTCTTCGACACTTAAGTCGGAGCCGTTACCACTGGGCCACCCATAGATATAGAATATTTTTGCTACGCCAAGGGCAGGCACCACTGCTCTATTTTTATTTTAGGGTTAGGATTGATTATGCAATTATTTTAGTTCTAGTAATTTTAACTAATAGTACGCATCTTCAATCTACTAAAGAATGCAGCTCGATTAAATATTCCAAGTTTTCGTTTTCTTTATCCCTGTATTATAAATGAATGTAGGTACATTGGTGTTAATTTATTATTTTATGTTTCTTATTCAGATCCACAACATAGACGTGTTCTCCATCAGTTTGCGATCAGTCAACAAAGCCAAAGGTTGCGATTTGAACGACAATATTTTGGCCGGTCTAAGCAGTATTGCCCTGGCTTACAAGAATATATCAAATGAAGACTACGATGTTAAGATAAAAGAGTTTTACAGGTAACATTTTGAATACAGATAAGTAATAATAAACATTTTGCTCCATACTTAATATTATAATATTATAAAAGTGAAATTAACCCTGTCTATCTGTCTGTCTGTCTGTTACCTTTTCACGATTAAACCGCAAAACCGATTTATATGAAATTTTGTATGGAGATAGTTTGAGACCCTGAAAAGGACATAGGATATTTTTTATCCCGGTAGTGAGTTCCCTTGGAATGGTAAAAATGTTTGACGTAGGCGAAGCCGCAAGCAGAAGCTAATTAAGAAAGTATTAAATGATGAAATTTTATTATATAAGTCAAGCATTTCTGCCAAGCTACAGGATTTTATAGTCGCATTACAAACAGATGTACACAAACAAAGCAAGTGCAACACAAGAATCAATATCAAACTTTTTCTTTTCAGGCGTTTCATTGTTAAAGCAAAACAAATAAAAAACACTGAAGCAATAATAGTCGTACATAAATTAGGAACTTATACGAAAGAGATTTCAACAATGTATGTCAACGAAAGTGGCGCGGAACTGCTAACGCTTAATGATCCATATTATGGATCTAACAAACCATCCGATGGCACTACACACTGTTTAGTAAAAAGTTACGACTACTTCAAACCTTGTGAAGACAGTCTTATTATAATTTTAATGTTAATCATCTTACTGTTCATCATAACATTCCTATTAATCATTTGGTACTTTGAGAAGAGCTCACTGGTTAACGACACAAGATACCAACAATTTCAGTAATATATGTATACTTAGTTATATTTTTAATTAATTTAGTCTTACAGTGAATTGCTGTAAATGTGTGTCCATGGGCGTACCCAGCTTCTGGCCTAGGGGGGGCAAGTCGGATCTTTTAGGTCCGATCGTCCGCGGCTGTTTTTTCATACACACTACACAAACACACCTACATGAAACATTAGGTATATGTAGTGTAGTGTGTAGGGCAAACAGTCGCAAATGATCCTGCTTTATAGGTAGATATATAAAGAAAAGTAAATTTTCGAATAAATCTCTATTATAATATCTATCTTTATTATTGCTCAGCAGAATGTATGTGCGTGTCACAAACACAACACAATATCTTCTACACTTTTCTATACTTACTTACTATACAATTTTCTATACTTTAATATAGACACTGAATGAATGTTTTTTAATCACCTTCGTTTGATTTAGTTTTTTAAAACAATAACATGTCAAATGAAGTAATTTATTTCAAATAAATGCTAGTCGCTCGCAACTCCCTACCTAAGATTACCGAATACAGCCGAGCGTTCAACGCTCGGCTAGATTCGGTAATCTTCGCCCGCCATCGTCGCTTGCGGTTTTTTACCCGACTGCCGAAGGAGGGTAATGTGTTTATTGGCAATTGCACCGTGCATTTTGCCAGTGACTACTGCGCGGTTTATTTAAAAGTTACACCTTGATTAGTAATTAGGCCCCGTTTACACTTTGATTAAGTAATTAGGCGAGTTCATACATGTTCTGCGAGATTTCCAGGGGGGGGCAGCTGCCCGTCCCTGCCCCCCCTGGGTACGCCCATGTGTGTGTCGTACTGTTTGAAATAAAACTAATTTCACGGCATACGTTCTTATTTCATTTATTAATTACTTATTAGTATACGTATAAGATTTTTTAATTTCGCAGTCAATTACTCAAATTATTTTATTTTACATAAATTAAGCAATTGTTTAAATTATATTATTTTAAATTTTTGCATTAATGCATTTTTTATTATTACACATGTTGATCACATAAATCTGCATAATTATATAATAATTAACAATTAAATTCATCAAAGTTTTATTATGAATGATTTGTTATACTAAGGAATTTTAATGAATTTAATATAATTATTTTTGGTAAAAAATGACATGACTTTTATAATAAATTAAAGAAATTAATGTATATTTATTTGTTATTTTACTGTTTTAAATTATCCAAATAGTGAAATTATTATCATCTTAATTTATAAACCGTAAATAAATAAAAGTAAATTCTTTATAAATCACAGTATTTATATTTATGAATGATTTGTTATAAAAATGAATGAAATTTTGTAAAACCTACACTTTTACTTTTACTGTTCTTAAGCAATGATGTTAACGTGATTTTTTATATAGAAATTGACTGAATAATATATGCAAAGTTTTACGAGTCTGTGAAACAATGTTAATAAATTTATGACAACATTCTCATTTTACTATGAACTAAAATTTAAATTTTGTATGATGTAAAAATAACTGATGCATGAAATAAAAGTCTTTTATTTTATTTATATATTATACTAGCTGACCCGGCAAACTTTGTTTTGCCATAAAAACACCAAACATTCATCTACCCTACCTACCCTACCCTAACAACCCTACACTACCTACCCTACCCTACCTACCCTACCCTACCTACCCTACCCTACCTACCCTACCCTACCTACCCTACCCTACCTACCCTACCCTACCTACCCTACCCTACCTACGCTACCCTACCTACCCTACCCTACCTACCCTACCTACCCTACCCTACCTACCCTACCCTACCTACCCTACCCTACCTACCCTACCCTACCTACCCTACCCTACCTACCCTACCCTACCTACCCTACCCTACCTACCCTACCCTACCTACCCTACCCTACCTACCCTACCCTAACTACCTACCCTACCCTACCCTACGTACCCTATCTAACCTATCTACCCTACCTACCCTACCTGCCCTACCCTACCCTACCCTACTCTACCTACCCTACCCTACCCTACCTACCCTACCCTAAACGGGATAAAAAGTAAGTAAGTAACCAATTTTCAGCCAAATCGGTTCAGCCGTTCTTGAGTTATAAATAGTGTAACTAACACGACTTTCTTTTATATATATAGATATGTAAGGGCCAAAGATCGAAAACGCTCATTGAGTGAAAAAAATCTAAATACGTTGTAGCATCTACCAAACGGTCACAACGCGAGTTTCACGTCTTGACAGTTTGTTTCATTTGTTCGGCGTATACGCTGCTATGTCGTACACTCCTAGTTCTATCGTCTATGGCCTTTCCAACGCTGGGTAACAGTAAAATATTAAGTTTTTTTTTTTACTTTTTATTCCAATTCAGCCCAAAGTTACAAGTAAAGTGACCTGTTTCATAAATGGACCATTTCATAGGTATTACGAGTATCTAATCGTGGGCCCTTGCTTTTCATTTTGTTTATAAATGATATAAAACATTGTTTTTAACCGACTTACCAAAAAGGAGGAGGTTCTATGTTCGACATTATGTTTGTTTTTTTTGTTTATGTTCACGCATATCTCCGTCAATTTTGGTCCCTTTTTGAAAATTCTTTTTTTGTTTGAAAAAGTATGTCTTGAAATTGGTCCCATTTTAGTTTGGTGAAGATCTGATAAAGAACTTCGAAGATATACAACATAACTCTTCAATAAATTACGGCAAATCTCTCAGGATTGCTGCAATCGCATGTCTGTTTATTGTTTATACCATTTCATAACATAACATCACGCCAGTATGCTCTTAAGGGGTACGCAGATTTCACCGAATATGTTCATGTTTCATGATATTCGGGTAATCTATTCTGGCGTAGGTATCTTACTAAACAACTTGCCTATTATATAGGTACAACTAAAAAGTGAAAAATAAAAAGCTTTTTTACAAAAAAATACTACCGACTTCCAAATAAAAAAACTACAAAGTGAAAAATAAATTTATTTTTGGAAGTCGGTGTCCATAATGCAAAAAATTGGTACCTACCTACAAAAGACACCGACTTCCAAAAATAAACTTATTTTTCACTTTGTAGTTTTTTTATTTGGAAGTCGGTAGTATTTTTTTGTAAAAAAGCTTTTTATGTTAATGTGAATTTCTTACTGTACGCAGATGATATGAAAATTTATAAAGATTGGACAATCCCACCGCACTATTCCCAAACCACTGCAACTCCTGAAGTCCAGAATCAACAGTGGAGAGTTATTTTTTATGTCATTGTTTCTTTTTTAATTTATAAATATTGGCAAAAAAAATATGACTGCCTAGTGCCTACTGCTTCAATAAGACAGACTTAATACTGTAGACAACAAACTCATTCATACCCCCGGTTTCTCAACAGTCGATTATCGGGCTGTTAAGGTAAGCGACGAATAATCGCCGGTTATCTGCTGTTTGGCTGTTGAAAATTCACACACACATCACAGCAGATAATGCGTGCTTGAAAATTTGTCATATTAATTCTGCGATAACATAGCGGTGAGAAACCCGGCCTTAGTCTTCCAAAATGTCACAGTAAAACAAAAACAAACTTTTTTTATTATTATTATTGATAGGCTTGAGCTTGACCACTATCTCACCTGATGGTAAGTAATGATGTGGTCGACGATGTAGCATGCTTACCTAGAAGAAACCTATTCACTCTTGACTTAAGACTCCCAGGTTGTAGCTATCAGGAAATACAGACTCCGGCAGGGAATTCCACTCCCACTTCGACTAAATTTTAAGTATAAGTATTGAATATTACATTGAGTAGCCAACAATTGAATATAGTAGAATCCGTTGGCGACCTTGGTGTAACTATTGATTCATGTCTGCCTTTTGACTTGCATATTGAAGACATAATAAATAAAGCCTTTGAGATGTATGGTTTTGTTATGAGATGCTCTAAACACTTTGTGCGAACCTCTACCTTTTTGGTATTATACAAAACTTTAATAAGATCTCATTAGAATAATGTAATTCCCATCTCGAAAACGTTTTGCCTCATATATACATCATCATTAGCCTATTAATGTTCCCACTGCTGGGACACAGGCCTCCTCTCTGTGAGAGGGAATGGGCCGTAAACCACCACGCGGGCCCAGTGCGGGTTGGTGGATTTCACTTGTCGTTGGTTTTAGGACATGCCGGTTTTCTCACGATGTTTTCGTTCACCGTTTTGAGAGCAGTGGTGATGAAATAATTTACACAAAGTAAAGCGCCTGCCTGGGCTCGAACCCACGACCTACAACTTGTAAGTCGCGGCTGATACCTCTGGGCCACCACTGCTCATATATAATATTACGTATATTAGTTCTAATAACTAATGCAGATTTTTTTTACGCATAAACTATAGATGTAACCATTCGAGGATGACACACAGTTATTACAGCGATATAATTTTTTAAGTTTAGAGTCTCGGTGCTTACTTTTGGTGGCCATGATTCTGCATGGTTTGTATAACAATAGATTCAATTGTATTGAAATCACAAATAAGTTACGCTATACAATCAATCTGCCTATCCTTTTCCCAACTATATTGGGGTCGGCTTCCAGTCTTACCGGATTCAGCTGAGTACCAGTGTTTTACATGGAGCGACTACCTATCTGACCTTCATAATCCAGTAACTGGGTAACACTATGCCCCTTGGCAAGACTGGTGTCAGATCTCAAGCTTCTGACTACTCGTAACGACTGACAAAGATCTTCAAATGACAGCCGGGGCCAACGGCTAACGTGCTTTCCGAGGCACGGAGGAAACTCGGTATGTTGAAATGGTCACCTATCTGACCTATCCACGGACCGACCTCGTTAAGCGTTGCTTAACCTTGACGATCGACCAGTGCGACTGTTATTATTTAGCCACGAGCTCACGCTATACAGTGCCCCGAAATATTGTCAGAAGGGCGGCCCACATGCCCCGGTTGTGCCATGTGGATACTGTGTGATTATGTAGGACTAACGCCGGGGCACGGATGCCTCTTCGTCAAATTGTGGAAACCTATAACACACACTTCATGGACATAGATATCTTCTCCCTTTCTAGGATGAAAAATAAATATCTGGTTATAAATAGTTTATCTCCGTAATCAATCTATACTAATATCCGTTTCCGTGAATATGTCCGTGGCATCAACAGTGGGCCCTATCAGAATATCAGCGAAGCGTTATTTTCTTTTTAATATCTTTGCACATGTTGAGATAGGAGCCTTTTTGGTCTCGCACGGGGTTATTTATTTTTTATTATAGTTTGTGTTTTTCTCATCTCGTGTCTCCTGTGCGGGACACAAATAAACATTTTTTCTTTCTTTCTTTCTTATAAAGAGGAAAGATTTTTTGTTTGTTTGTTTGTACCGAATAGGCTATGAAACTACTGGACCGATAAAAAAATCTTTCACCAATAGAAAGCTACGTTATTCCTAAGTAACATAGGCTATTTTTTAAGCCTGAAAATGGATCCTGTGGGGTGGCCCACGGGAGCGAAGCCGCGGGGAACAGCTAGTCAATATATATAAAAGGCAATGTCCCGACTGACATATCAATGCCCAGCCTAAACCACAAATGACACAAGTTTGTAATTTTTAGAGGAACTTGATTTTATACTATAGGCGTCATTTAAGAAAGGATTTTTGGAAACTCATCCTCTAAAGGGGTGAAATAGGGGATAAAGGTTTGTATGAAACTCTGTTATTTTTAATTTGAAATGAATGAAATATGGTATAGCCTCTAAATATAAAATAACAAAATATACGTATTTAAGCTATTTTTGAATTTCATCCCTTAAAGAGATAAAAATTGATGTTAAAATTAGAATGAAAAATAAAATTGTTTAAAGGCAAAAAATTACATGACATTTAGTATTAGATTTTTCAAAAATAATTAAACACGTATTGGATTTTTTGAATTTCATCCCTTAAATGGGTAAAAAGGGATGTTAAAGTATGAATTAAATATTAATTATTCAGAATCAAAACTTCTTGAAATTTAGTAATTCTGCTCTTCAATACAATTAAAGAAACACATATTTGAGGTTTTTTTTGAATTTCATCCTTAAAGGGGTAAAAAGGGGAGTTAAAGTTTGTCATCCTCATCATCATCATTTCAGCCGAAAGACGTCCACTGCTGGACGTAGGCCTCCCCGCACGGGATCGGTCAATGTGGCGACACATTGACCGATCCCGTGCGTCTCGCATCCAGCGCCTGCCCGCAACCTTAACCAGGTCATCGGTCTACCTAGTGGGAGGCCTTCCAACGTATCTTTTTCCGGTTCGCGGTCGCCATTCCAGAACTTTTCGGCTCCATCGGCCATCCGTTCTGCGAGCAATGTGCCCTGCCCACTGCCACTTAAGTTTGGCAATTCTTCGGGCTATGTCGATAACTTTGGTTCTCCTGCGGATATCCTCATTTCTGACATGATCACGCAAGAAAAATCCGAGCATAGCCCTCTCCATTGCCCTTTGGGTGACTTTAAGCTTTTTGATAAGGCCCATTGTGAGCGACCACGTCTCGGTGCCGTAGGTAATCACTGGCAACACACACTGGTCATAGACTTTTGTCTTGAGACACTGCGGTAAATTGGACGAGAAGATACCACGCAACTTCCCGAACGCCGCCCAACCGAGTTGGATTCAACGGTTGACCTCTTTCTCAAAGTTAGACCTACCCAACTTGACCGTTTGTCCCAGGTAGACATATTCATCTTCAACTTCGAGTGTAGAGTCTCCGACCTTGATAGGAGTGGGGGTATTACATGGGCATTCACCATGACCTTGGTTTTGTCCATGTTCATTTTAAGACCCACTCTTTCGGAAGCTCTACCGAGGTCATCGAGCATTGTACTGAGGCTCTCCATGGTCTCAGCTATGACCACTATGTCGTCGGCAAACCGAAGGTGAGAGATGTACTCGCCACTAACGTTGATGCCTAGCCTCCTCCAGTCTAGAACCTTGAAGACATCCTCCAGCGCAGCAGTGAACAGTTTCGGAGAAATGACGTCTCCCTGTCTCACGCCGCGCTGGAGAAGGATTGGTTTCGAGGTCTGATCCTGAAGACGGACTGACATGGTGGCGTTTTTGTACAAACACTTCAACACCTCAATGTACCGGTAGTCGATCTGGTACCATTGGAGAGACTGCAGAATAGCCCAAGTCTTGATCGAATCAAAGGCTTTCTCGTAGTCCACAAACGCTAAACAGAGAGGCAGGCTCTTCGGTCTTCTGTATAACCTGCCGCAGCGTATGTATGTGGTCTACGGTGCTAGGAATCCGGCTTATTCGGGAGGCTGGAAATCGTCAAACATTCGCGCGAGACGATTCGTGATAACTCTTGAAAACAACTTGTAGACATGGCTAAGAAGTGAGATGGGCCTATAGTTCTTCAGCCGGGCATTGTCGCCCTTCTTGAAGGAGAGTACCAAGAGAAGAAGAGTTTTTGTTGGAATTTTGAATTACTTGGAATTTCATCTTTATGCTCTTCAATACAATTATAGACACATTACTTTAAGGACTGTTTTAAATTCATCCCTAAAAGTGGTAAAAAAGGGTGTTAAAGTTTGTAAGAAAACTAAATTGTTTATTAACAAAATTACTTGAAATTTAGTATTTCTGCTCTTCCTTACAGTTAAAGAAACACATATTTAAAGATGTTTTGAATTTCATCCGTCAATGGGGTAAAAAGGGGTGTTTAAATTTGAATGAAATAATATATATATTGATAATTAACAAATTTACTTAGATCATGTTTTCAAGTTATGTAAGATACAAGCCGGATGTGTGTGGACTCGGACTTTTATTAGTTTGTTACCTGACGGAGACTTTAGGGCACAGTGGAATATCGGTATGAATAGATGGTCACTCATCCTCGGACCAACCTCGGTAAGCGTTGCTTTACCTTGAAGATCGACCAGAGCAGCTGTTATTACTTAGGTGCAAGCGACATTCAACCTTAAGGTGAAGTATACAGTAGAGATGTGTCCCTCACTCATGAGGTGCCTCATTTGAGGTACTCGTGATCGCAAATTGAAAGTTAATCGAATTTCAACATTGAACCACCTCACTCTTTCACGCGTCCTCACTTAAAAATTGACATTGAAATTATATTGAGGCGAGTACTCGCGAGTGAGTTTTGAGTGATTGAGCGAATGATTACTATGAACTCTAAACTTTAACTATAAACTCTTAGATAAAGTACCTATAGATTAAGCCCTGGCGTGGCCGCACATGAGACAGCAATAGTTATTTCTGGTGTTACAACAAGAACAAGAACGCTACAACTCACCATCGCACTGACACTTATTATCTATAAATAACCCAAATTCCTTGTCTCAATTAACACATAATACCACGAAATCACAGAAAATCAAACAAAACCGAGTTTGTTTGTCAAACCTGCCATTATATTAGACTTTGACAAACTTTTGTCCTTATTATTAACATGGAGCTGCCAATTGGCCATCTCGCTCTATCAATCAAGCTCATTTTAAGGCTTAATCTGTAGGTATTTTATCTAAGTGTAAACTCTAAAAACATTGGCATTAGATTGGTATTCAATATTCAAGTGTCATTGATTCGTTTATTTTGGCGCTCTAAAATTTATGAGCGAAAGAAAATGATGTGTGTGAGGGAGACGTAAAAATCGGAATCGTGAGTACTCGTGAGTCGACGCGCCCGTTCGCCTCGCTTGCCGGACAATCGGCAGAGTTCGGCTCATGAGTTGAATATACGTATGATGCCTCGCCTTAAATGAGGGATACCTCGTGAGTACCTCGCGAGGTAAAATGATGCTCCCTCAACCTCATATAAAAATGATGAGTTACCCATCACCAGTATACAGTGTATAAGTTACCTTGCAAGGAGGCTGCATCCACGGCTCGCCGTCTATCTGCATGGGGAATGTCTTCTTAGTCGTCAACGTGATGGAACTACACTGTGCTAGTCGCCTGCCTGATGCTCGGAGTCCTGGAAATTTTTATTTTACTCAGAAAAAGAAGGAAAATGCCACTATAAATAATATAGTATATATACATTATTTTCACCAAGTTACGAGTAGTTAAATCTTCTACAAAAATAAAATCTTTGGGAACAAAATTTTTAAAAAAGTAGCTGACTTAGGTGGCTTCTCATTCCTTTGTTTTCCTATATTTTTAAAACAAAAAATACAGTTTTAATCTACTCAACGAGTTCTAAAAAAAGATACCCCCAGGGTAGGTTAAAAAAAAATTCACGCTCCCCTTTGTCTGTAGGAGCATAAAAATGAACATAAAAAATATATTTTATAATTTGCATGGCTTTTTGTCAACAATATGCTTATACTGTGAAAAATTGAAGACTGTAGCTCCAACTGTTTGACTGTAAAACCTGTGTGGCAGGCGACAGACAGACAGACACGCGAGTGACAGCAATAGGGTTCCGTTTGGACCCTTCGGGTACGGACTTAAAAAAGGGGGTAGTTTACAATGTACTGCTACATTCAAAAGTATGGTGCAGGCATAAGCCAGAATTCTTAGAAAGGGGAGAGGGAGGCCTTTGCCAAACAGTTGGGAAAAAATACGATAGACAGAATATTATGTGTTAGGTCCGACTCGAGGTGTTAAGAACTGTTCCCTTTTTGCTGTTACATCGAAGCAACCGTGCTTCATCGTCGACCACATCATCGCTTACCATAAGGTGAGATAGTAGTCAAGCGCAAGCCTATTACTAATAATAAAAAAAAACCGGCCAAGTGCGAGTCGGACTCGCACACGAAGAGTTCCGTACCATTATCGCAAAACACTGCATAAAAATCACGTTTGTTGTATGGGAGCCCCCCTTAATTTATTTTAATTAAATTTATTAATTATTATTTTTTGAAGTAAATATACAACTTAACATTCTGTGAATATTTCAAGCGTCTACCTGTTGCCGTTATTAATATCGAGCAAAAAACGGCAAAAATATCACGTTTGTTGTATGGGAGCCCCCCTTTAATATTTATTTTATACTGTTTTTAGTATTTGTTGTTGTAACGGCAACAGAAATACATCATCTGTGAAAATTTCAACTGTCTAGCTATCACGGTTCATGAGATACAGCCTGGAGACAGACGGACAGACAGACAGAGAGACAGACAGACGGATCGCGAAGTCTTAGTAATAGGGTCCCGTTTTTACCCTTTGGGTACGGAACCCTAAAAAAACACCCTGTATGTGTTTGTGAGCCGTTCCGGATTCAAACACTAGCTTCGTGCGCTCATGGAGTTTTTATGCTCAACAGCAGTTTAACCAAAGACATAAATCTAACTAGATAATGCAAGTCCCTCCATCTGTATGAAAACCAAGCGTGCCACTTTATCACACACAACTTAAAAACAAATTTACTTACCAATGAAAGAAAACATTGCCAATGCCTCGGCCAACTTTTTCTATACTGTCTTTATATCTCAATATGGCATAAAAAGGCATTTTTTTTAGATTTCGGTGGTTTTCCGGTGCCTATAATGCTAAATGAAAAGCTCATAGTACGATAATTGATCGTAATTTTACTCCGTTTTTTGACACGCGAAGTACTTCGCGGGTCAAAAAACAGAGAGAAACGGATCGCGTCATCTAGTTAGATTTATATCTGTGAGTTTACCGATTCTTCACGTGACAGGGCTGGCCTTTTTGCAAAAAAATAAATTTGCCTATAAACTTTGCAATGGTGCCAGTGGGCTGGCAAGAAACTTATGATAGTTGGATGCATAATTGAAATAGGTATATAATTTGAAAATATGATTAATTATATTAATAACTAGCTGTTCCCCGCGGCTTCGCTCCCGTGGGCCACCCCACAGGACCCGTTTCCGGGATAAAAAAAATAGCCTATGTTACTCAGGAATAACGTAGCTTTCTATTGGTGAAAGAATTTTTTAAATCGGTCCAGTAGTTTCGGAGCCTATTCGGTACAAACAAACAAACAAACAAAAAAATCTTTCCTCTTTATAATATTACTAGCTGTTCCCCGCGGCTTCGCTCCCGTGGGCCACCCCACAGGACCCGTTTCCGGGATAAAAAAATAGCCTATGTTACTCAGGAATAACGTAGCTTTCTATTGGTGAAAGAATTTTTTAAATCGGTCCAGTAGTTTCGGAGCCTATTCGGTACAAACAAACAAACAAACAAAAAAATCTTTCCTCTTTATAATATTAGTATAGATATAGATTATATATAATTACCAGTTCTGACTTGTCCCATGTGTAGACAGTTCTCTAAGCCGATGACTTCTATTAATTTATCGCCAATATCTGAAAACAATATAGTTGAAATAATTTTTAACCGACTTAAAAAAGGAGGAGGTTCTCAATTCGAAGGCAACTGTTATTTATATTTTTAACCGACTTAAAAAAAGCAAGTGCTCAGTTTGACCTGTATGTTTTTATGTGTGTCTGTTCGCGATGTTGCCACGTTTGGCTGAACGGATTTTGATGCGGATTTCAGAAAAGTATTTGTTACACTCTGGGGAAGGTTTTGGTGTACAACAACTGGATACCCCATGACGTCGTCCGATTATTATAATGTTCCTCACCTTGCTGAGCGTTAGGGAAGCGTCCCCTGCGGTGTGCGGTGGAGGAGCCCCATAGGTTGGAGCCCCCGTGAGCGTACGGTATGTTCAGTAGAGCCACGCCTTGGAGCGCTGGCCCTTTGTTCAGCTCGAGGGAAGCTCCGTCACACTGGAATGGAGAAAAATACAATTATTTCACAACTTGAGCAAACTGAAAAGCACCGTAATGGGATAGTTGAATAAATATACATATATAATATATTTAGTCCGTCAGTTAGATATGCTAAAATTATTGGACACGTATTTTTTATTTTACTTCGTAAACAAAATTTTACGTCGTTACCTGCGTTGAAATATCGTAGACCTTACTATTGAACTTACTCATTAAGTAACACAACTAAAAAGTTATAACAAAACTTTATACAAAAAAATTACAACTAAATTCCAAATAAAAACACTACAAAGTGAGAAATAACTTCAATTTCGGCAGTCAGTGTCAATAAACGATAAAACAAAAACAGGAACACCGACTTCCGAAATTATAATCATCATCATTGGCCTATTAATGTTCCCACTGCTGGGACATAAGCCTCCTCTCTGTGAGAAAGGGGCCGTAATCCACCACGCGGGCCCAGTGCGGTCCCAGTGTCTTCGAATTTTTGGTTCTAGGACATGCCGGTTTCCTCACGATGTTTTCCTTCACCGTTTTGAGAGCAGTGGTGATGAAATAATTTACACAAAGTAAAGCGCCTGCCTGGTTTCGAATCTACGACTTACAAGTTGTAAGTCACGGCCAATACCATTGGGCCGCCACTACTCTACTTAGAATTATAATACTACAACAGAATTAAAGTTTTCTGATTTGACCTGTCTTTTAGGGAAATTAAACAATAATCACGAACGTATTACAAGGTAACTGAAACCTCTGCATTAATTATCACTAAATTAATCATCTATACATTCTAATCAGCTGTTGCTGCTGATGTCATGCGAACACCATCATGAGGTCAATGTCAGTCAACAGCGACGTGACTCGACTGATGATCACCGAATATCCACACTCACTATTATAAAAGCGAAAGTAACTCTGTCAGTCTGTCTGTTTGTTATCTAGTGTCTTTTTAACACGCTTTTATTAGCTTGGTATGTATGTATCTATGTAACGGAATCTTTGAATGTGATTTTCACCCCCTTCAAAACTTCGGATTAATTTGAAACTTTGCTCACTTATCAAGAACCGATGACAATGCATTCATTTAAATAGTTTGTCCCATTATCATTACCGGGATCTTCATGTTAAGCGATTAAACTAAAAAGTAAATAAAAAAGTTAATTAAAAAAAAACAATATGGCGCCCAAAAGCCGACATTTTTCTATTTTCCAATTTTAATGTAGCCTATGACACTCGCAAGGTTAAGACGAATCGATTGACGTATGAATCATCAAAATCGGTCAACTCGTTTGGTCTCTGGAACGCCACTTAGGAACAAACATACATACATACATACATACATACATACATACTTACATACATACATACATACATACATACATACATAGACTGATAAACACATTACCCTCCTTCGGCAGTCGGGTAAAAATAAATAATAGTTTCAAAAACACGCTTAAACTGAAAACCAAACTAAGAAGTAGAAAATAATTTTCAATAAATTTAAATTATGAATAGTGTGATTAACAAAAAATATGTATTTTATCGGTTGATTGTTAATCATACTATTCTTAATTAAAATTTATTGAAAATTATTTTCTACTTTTAAGTTTGGTTTTCTATTAAAGCGTGTTTTTTTAATTCTTTTTAACTATTATTTTTCATCATTAAATTTTGAAATATACGCTGTCCTTTTTTTCTGAATGATAGATACTTAAGTCCTCAGTAAAAAGTACCTATTGTTCCCAAAGGATAGAAATAAGATAAATTACCGCGAGCGAAGCCGCGGGTAAAAGTTTGTACTTAGTGTGGAAGTAACTCTGTCGGTCTGTCTATCTATTTGTTACCTTTCAAATCAGTAACAGTAACAGCTGAATGGATTTTAATGAAATAAGGCACTCGGGTCGACCGTGTCCTGGTTATTAGATACTTTTCATCCCAGTATAATATTCTAGAGAGATAATATAACTGTTTTCACGCGAGCGAAGTCGCTGGCAGAAGCTAGTTCGTAGCTGTCTAGTCTATTGCCGTCCTTATCACACCATATATGACATAACAATGCACCATTAACCGAACATCATAGTATAAATTAGTCTGAAACATAACGACCAACATCATTCAACTGTTCCACATCAACCATGAAGTTCCTAGTCCTGTCTTGTGTGGTGATCGGAGTTTTCGCTGAACCTCCTCGTTTCAGACAGACGAGGTTCAGGTTCCAGCGTCAAGAACTAGCTCCGACAACCACGGATTCACCAACGGAACCTACCACAGAAGCTTCAGGACCTTACCCTGCTTCTGGGTGGAAGCCTGCAGGAGAACCGTTCACACTGCCCAATGAACAGTCTGAGAAACCTGCTGATCAATACGGAGCCCCCGATACTGGGTACCCAGCTTCTGGATGGAAGCCTGAAGGGCAAGCCTTCGAGTTACCAGCAACCAGCTATGGCGTTCCTGACAACACGTATGGAGTTCCTGATAACACATACGGAGTTCCTGATAACACATACGGAGTTCCTGACAACACATACGGAGTTCCCGAATCCACTGAAGTTCCTACCACTGATAACCCTCAAGCGGAGAGGTTAGAAGGCTCAGCTGATATGCAGGAGAATGTTGGCAGCTACTTCGTGTTGCTTGCCGGTGGACTGCTGCAGAAAGTGGAGGTTGTGACCGAAAATGATGTGCAGAACTCGAAGTCTGGAAGGCTCCAGCTACGCAAACCTGCGCGTCTCTTGTTTAGACCTTAATTTGTTACTTAAATAAAAGACTGTTAACCTATTGTGTATTTTGTCATCAGTTCAAACTTACCTTTCCTTAAGCATTTAATTCTAAAGACCCAGCGAGGTGCTGAGTTCACTACAAACTCAAATCAAAAACCAAAACCCACTTACAGACACTTTCAAATTGTCAAGAATTAGGTAAGTTCGAAGAATTAGGCTACTTGCACATTCCAAAGCGTCGTTAAATCTCTATAGAGAAGAACATGCAAGACACTTCATGAACATTCTTTTATTTAAATCAGTAAGTAACAGAGTATTGGTTACATCATTATTGTTGAAATGATTGCATACATATAAGGACGATGTAGAAAATTGTTAAAACCGTCTAAGGTAAAATAAATAATTAGAACAATAATTTAAACAGTCTGAGGCAGTTAAGATAGGACCAGTCCCAACTGACGGCGCCCGTTCCCGAACATGATGCAAGGATTGGCACCACTCAGCTCAACCATCATGAAAGGAACCGAATGATCCAACACATGCGCCACCATCAGAGAGAAATTAGAGGGAGCCTGATTCACTCAACTGCCAGGAATATTAAGGGATGGAAATGATAAATGTTGATGCATACCACAATATCTATATGCTCGTGCAGATTCTTGCAGCTGGCCGCGAACTGCTCTGAGGTGGCGAACTCGAAGTACCACAGCTTGTTCTTCATGCGTGAGCTGAACTTGTCGGGGTTGCGCTCTCGTTCCGTGTGGAACTTCACGCAGATTGCAGCGTCCTGGAATAGTCGGTAGAAGTGTAGGTACAGAGTGACTTCTCCGTTACTCATCACAATCTTTATTAGCCTGCACTGTCCTACTGCCCTACAAAGGCTTCCTCCCAATTATTGTAGCAATTGGGCCCTATCAGAATATCAGCGCGGCGTTATCTCTTTTTTGGATATCGCTGCATATGCTGAGATAGGAGCCTTTTTGGTAACAAATAAATATTTTTCTTTTTTCTTTTCTTTAAATTTTTCCTAACTGCCTTACCGCAAAAAATAATGACATGTTTTTGTGTTGGTAGGTTGTTCTTTGAAAAATCTTGGCCACAAAAGAGTATAGAACTTGGCGACTTTTTATCGCATTACGAATCAGTCCCCTTTAAATCTATCTGTCTGGTATAGCAAGGCCGTCTTTTAGACTCACGTATTTCTGTACTGAATAGATCTGCTTACCAATTATTTTGGGTACGACTTCCGATACTTCTAATACAGCTTATAACCAGTATAATTACCTTTTAGTGCGCTCTAATGTTTTTCCAGGACCTAAGTTTATTTTATACTTCTAAGATACTTTTTTTTTTTAAACTCACAAAGGGCTGGCTAGCTATCTTCCTCAAATTAACTGCTTGCAGAAGAATGATACTTACGACGCCTACTGAGAAGTAGTTGTTGATGATATTGTATGGTACCATCGTGGGATGCGGCGCTGAGTCGGGCATCTGAAGCTGTTCGCACTGGAAACAGAACAGATGGCATGATAAAATATGAGTTAGGAACCAAACACATTTAATGCCGTCATCATCGTTAGGTATATGTAACAGAGGATGATCCTGTCATCAATCGGGCACAAATTCCTTTAGGATTCTCTTTAAAGTATGTTAATCAACCTGGAGGCTAAACACAGACATGCCTCGTGAAAAACCCTTTGTCGGACCTATAAAATGAGCTCAGGAGAGTCAGAACCCATGTTCAAAGATTGCGTTTGCGAACAATTAATAATCAAGAAAACAGTATGTATAAAATAGTTGTTTTTTTTAGTTTGTAACTCACATCTGCGGAAGAATTCTCAACGGTGATGTGCCACCGGTCCATCATGACGGTACTTGCGCGAGCTATCTTGTCTAGAATCTTGTGGATCGATTCGCCTTCATAACTGCAATGTGAAATTGAATTAGTATAAAACCAGCCTCGCTAGCGCCGATTTACGTGTCGCGGGTTCGAACTCAGGCAGGCGTTTTACATCTGTGTTTTACATAGTTTAAATTATTTCATCACCACTGTTCTAACAATTGGGACAAAAAAAAAGTGACAAACAAAAAAAAGCGACATTTTTGTACTATTTAGTGTTAGCCAAATTTTATTACACTCACTCATTCACTCATTTTTATCACTTTTCAAAAACAGTTTTCAACAAAATACAACCAATATCCAAATAAAAACACAATAAAGTGAAAAATTACTTCAACTTCTGCAGTTGGTGGTTTTCGATTCTACGTTTTTTGACACCGACTTATGTAATCGAAGTTATTTTTCATTTTGTAGTATTTTTATTTTGAAGTCGGCTGTATTTTTTTGTAAAAAAGATTTTTTTCAATCGCTCTTGCTACATTTTCGTTGACAGAATGTCTTACTGGTTACCTAAAAAAAGGTTAATTAAAAAAATCAAAATAGTCGGGTATTTTGATTTGACATATTCGCGAGCTGGCTGACCGAAACCTGATGTATCCTCCGACTGCACAGCATGATTTTCTTCTTGTTTACGTCTTTTTAGTTCGCTTTTTAAGCAGTCGGGTATTTTGATTTTTTTAATTAACTTTTTTATTTATAACTTTTTAGTTAACACTTTTTTCGAATTAGGTACATTTAAATATATAAGTGTTATATATTTTTGAAATCGCTTTATTGATTATATTAATCGCTTTATTGATTATTATATTTATTGATACCCCACACGATGGGTTTGGAAGAAAAAATAAAATTGGCCCCCCACAATATGGCGCCCAAAAGCCGCCATTTTTCTATTTTCCAATTTTAATGTAGCCTATGACACTCGCAAGGTTAAGACGAATCGATTGACGTATGAATCATCAAAATCGGTCAACGCGTTTGGTCTCTGGAACGCCACGTAGGAACAAACATACATACATACATAGACTGATAAACACATTACCCTCCTTCGGCAGTCGGGTAAAAATGCCTTTGCAATGATGATTTTGTATGTGGGTACATTGTCTTCAGAGTCGCATTTGGAAGCCAAGAGTTTGGTGGACATGTCAACGGATTATTGCAAAAACCGTAAGATTGTAATAAATCTTGCGAGATGCTAATATCTCAATATATTGTGTACTGATCATTTTAAAAACAATAAATCCCATCCAAATTCGATAGTTTATCATGTATCCGAACCTTATTGAGAAAAAGAGTTTTCTATCTCACGCGTTTTATTATAAACTATCAGTGCAATAACCCGAACATATACAAGAATTGTGCTTACCCGCCACCCCACCGCAAACACCTGGCTAAATCATTGCCAGTTCCCAAGGGTATCACTCCAACAGCTGGCTGCGTATCCATCTGGACCTTATCTGTAACAAAACCAATGTGCTCATTAAAATACGTTCAATTCTTCGATCAACAATAACCAATTAGATAACGGGTCACGTGTAATCAACGCTAAATTTTGTCCGTGTGAATACTTACTATGACAAACTGAACAAAATAAGAGCTCGTCTCAAGTGAGCTGTTATTTACCGAGACGTATTTCTTGCGCCAACCCTACATCCATACTTCTTAAAAGATAGCTTGATCTCTGCGACATATGTCAAACTGACGTATACGTTATTGTAACGTTAATGTTAGCTTGTCAAGAGCTATTGTTACTGTATTGATACTGACAGCTGTCGCAGAGATCAAACTATCTTTTATGAAGTAAAGTTGGTATTGGTGATCGAAGGTTAATTTGAATTGGTTCCTTTAGTTCTTCGTTATCATCAACATCTAGTCGAAAGATGTCTACTAATGGGCATCGGCTTTTACTAAGCTTCACAAAACGGTGAAGGAAAATATTGTGAGAAAACCGGTATGTCATAGAAACAAAAAGTCGAAGATATGTGACAGCCACTAAGCCGCACTGGGCCCGCGTGGTGTATTACGGCCAATTCCCTCTCACAGAGAGGAGACCTTTGTCCCAGAAGTGGGATCTGGCTAAAAAGGCTAAAATTGATAATGAAGCTTCGCCACATCGACCAGCCTGATATGCTGCTCGAATGTAGCGGATTGCTGTAATCTTCAACCTCTCATAGGTCTTCTAACGCTGCTTTTTCCGATACGTGACCAATACTATAGAACTTTTTGACCCCTGCTGTTCTACGAGCAATGTACCCAACTGAATTTTTTTGTTCAGAATATGTTAAGACAACGACCTGTCTTATTATTCTACGACTTAAAAAAATACCGCATATCAAAATGTAGATAATTAAGTTGTCTTTGAGATGGTGTCGATTTCATTAAAATACGCCCAGCGATTTTGGTGCGATTGTCGTGTTTTACTCCGTTTTAGACATAATTTTACAAATTAATTACACTATGTTATATGAATAAAACTCAAAATTTTCTTATATCAAATTATTAAGAAAATGGTCTAATGTAACATATATGTTTTCTAAAAAAATTACGACAAGCCGTTTTGACGTGATTCTCATTTTAAAATAAGCTACTCAGGGGTATCTGCGCCTTAAAAGAGAGATCTCTTGAACGGTTATTATTTCATGTTGTATGAAACTCACCCATAGTTTCAAGCACCCATCCGACGGTACCATCACCTCCACAGCATATCACGCGGTAATTCTTCACGTCTTTAAACATTTGTAGTCCTGAGGAATTAAAAAGATACGTTGCTAACTCAATCCATCACAGTAACGCCAAAAATGTATTCGTCCAGGGGGTACTTATTTTTTGTGTGTGCTAAACTTATTTAAGACGACGACTAACGCCAACGACCTTGAGGGAACAAAACGCGCACCCGTTTCATACCTGAGCGACCCAAAATTTTGTAGTTTTTAGTACTTTCCTTATTATTCTACACGAGCGGACGCCTCGCGGTTTCACCCGCGTGGTTCCCGTTCCCGTGGGAATACAGGGATAAAAAGTAGCCTTTGTCACCCGGGGATAGTGCAGCTTCCCAACGGTGAAAGATTTTTTGAAATCAGTCCAGTAATTTTTAACTTTATTCGTTACATACAAAAAGCCAAAAATGCAAATCTTTTCTCTTTATCATCTATCTAATATATATAAATCTCCTGTCACGATGTTTGTCCGCGATGGATTCCTAAACTACATAACCGATTTTAAATTAAATTGGCACACCGTGAGCAGTCTGGTCCAACTTGAGATATAGGGTAGGGTAGGGTAGGGTAGGTAGGGTAGGGTAGGTAGGGTAGGTAGGGTAGGGTAGGGTAGGGTAGGTAGGGTAGGTAGGGTAAGGTAGGGTAGGGTAGGTAGGGTAGGTAGGGTAGGGTAGGGTAGGTAGTTAGGGTAGGGTAGGTAGGGTAGGTAGGGTAGATAGGGTAGGTAAGGTAGGGTAGGGTAGGGTAGGTAGTTAGGGTAGGTAGGGTAGATGAATGTTTGGTGTTTTTATGGCAAAACAAAGTTTGCCGGGTCAGCTAGTATTAGTATATAGTATAGAACTATAGATAAAGAAGTAAAGATTGTGCGCACAGTTAAGATGGAGAATGCCCTGCCAGAGTTGCTACAACTTAGGGGTCTTTAAATCAAGAGTGAATAAGTTTCATCTAGGCAAGCGTGCTTCACCGTCGACCACATCATCGCTTACCATCAGGCGAGATAGTGGTCAAGCGCTATCAACATTTTCTGGGCATTTGATTACGAAGCCAGGGAAGGCACTCTCTTAAAATGTCAAAAACTGGTTATCTTACCCTACTACGTCTACTTCGGAACCGAAATTTCTCGGATTCGGATCGGATGCAGTGCGTAACCGCTCTAAAGATAATTTATCAAATACTCACCCTGCGTAGGCCCGCCCCCTTTCGCAATATCATGCACCTGCCTCGGATTGAGGATGTACTGCAGCTTCCGCAACACCCGGGAGCCCTGGCGGCCCCCGGACTTGGGGTTGATGAACACGAGCAGCGGGCAGGAGCCGTCCGGGGGTGTTATCTGGAAGGAGATGGGGGGCGCTCGGGCTTCACGCTTGTCTTTTTCTTCTCTCTTCTCTTCTGAGGTCGCGGCTATTGAGATGGGAAGGGATATTGAGGTGGGGAGGGATTGCTGCGAAGAGAGAGTGAGAATTTGTTAGACGTAGATATTTGTGTGTTTGGGTTACAAAACCAAAAAAAAACGCTTAAAATAAAAATGCTACATTTGAAAACGAGTTTAAATTTTCGTTTTTTATACAGTAACTAGTAGTAGTAAGGAGTCATTGAAATTTTATTCACCATGTTCTAAAGGCATTTAGATCTAAGTCACTTTAAAGTATCGTTTTATTGCCGGCTAACGTAAACGTAACGTAAACGCAACGTAAACGCAACGTAAACGTAACTCTAAACGTAACGTAAACGCAACGTAAACGAAGCGTAAACGAAACGTAAACGAAACGTAAACGAAACGTAAACGAAACGTAAACGAAACGTAAGCGAAACGTAAACGAAACGAAGTCAGTAAATCTGGGCAGACCAAGAGGAAAAATATGTCTGATGTACCTGATCATGCTGCGGTCGATGCGGTAACGACCGCTGTCGGTCCAGCACGAGCGGCCGGATGGCTGTGGGAGGCAGGATGTGCCGCGCGTGCCTGCCCAGAGAACATGCGCCGCCTGCACTGCCGACGCAGCGGTTGTGGAGCTGTGAATGTGGAAGTAGAAGTCAATGTTATCGGTCTTGGTAGGACGTTTATGACAACAATGTTGAAGGCTAAGTTTGATAGGACTTCATAAAGATTACTTTAACAGCTTGACTTAATTTAATTAATTCGACTCGGTAAACATGCTCCAGTAAATACGGCTGTCATATCAATTTCCAAGGTTTTTTTTGTTGCGTAGGCCGACAGCTTTGCTAAACAAAACTTCCGCGTTAACTTTCAACATGTTGAGCAACATGTCGCGCGTCAAATGTTGCCTAGTGGATACGAGGCTTAAAGAACAAGTGATAAGAAATCAAGAGACATCACGAGATTGATGCCTAGCTAATCTTAAGAGAAGAGGCAATGTCATCTGACAGAATAAATGGCTTCTTCTTTTCGAGGCGATGGAAAACTCTTTAGATATTTTGGGACCAGTACGGTGGAGATCTGCCCCGCTTGGGCGGAGCACCGTGTCGCAGCCGTGTCCTCGCGGAGGCGATCAGCGGTGGCGATCTCTCGCGTCCGGCCCTGGTTCAGGCCATGTTACGGAACGAGAGGGCATGGAATGCTGTCTTCTCCTTCAGCGAAGCAATAATGCTCGCAAAGGAGAAGGCGGAACGCGTGAGGGAGACGCAACGGAGACGCCCTCACGCCCCTAGCCACCGCAGGAGACGCCCAGGGCGTCGGGAGTCGCAAGCCAATTCCCGGCCAACATAGGCGCGGTCCGGCGAGTAATGGGTAGCTCACCGTCCGATTAGGACCAGGCTCGAGTCGCGTTGTGTTCCACGCGCTCCTCAAAGAGATGTCAGCAGAACTGACGGGGTCCGCGAGGGCCGATGCCTGTCTGGGTCGCGGATAAAATTGAAAAAGAGTTACCTCGGCCCTGGCTCAAGCAACTGAAGGAACACGGGTGGGTTTTAGTCAGTAAAAGTCTGACACACCCTCCTGCCTCACCCAGAGTGGCAGAAGTCGTTGGATGATATACCAAAAAAAAAAGGGCAACCACAATAGTAGCGTCAGTGGCGTTCATTAGGTAGTCTAAAGTGCTAGTGTACAAGCACTTGGGGAAGGCCAGCATTTGTGTCATATTCTGTACAGGGGCACCGCACGCACATTGTGTGTCAGACGAGTCTCTAAAAGCCCATTTCGCCAAACTATCTTTGCAGCGGCCTGGCTTGGGTTACGGTTTCTTTTAATTTAGTGTTTAAAACAATAGAACTCACAGTGATATGGCACCATCGACAGTGCAGTCCAGTGATTCCGTTGTAGCCCTTGATCTTTTTCCGACATCGCGCGCACTTGCCGTGGCAGTTGCCTGAAAATTATCAAAATTATATTTGTATAAGGGCTCGTTTCTGGAGACGCGGAGAGGAGATGGAGGTAGAGAGACGGCGCGTGCAGTGGCCTGCTACATCGCACGCGCAAACGCAAACATATGGCAATGTACGGTTTTGTTTATGGAGGAGCGGGGCGTCAAGAGTGGCGGTGGTCGCCACAGCATCCGTGGTGCGTTAAACGCGGCAGCAAACGCGGCGGAAAATGCGACGGCGGGAATCAGAATCAAGCCAATTCTTATATTAAATAATTCACATTTTAACATCGAATTCTCTTTTATTTTAATGTCGATAATTTCGTTCTTCATTGGTGACGATGGCTCATGTCTGCCTTGTGCTATTTTTAAACAAGACTGGCAGAAGGTGCCGCCGCGTTTAATGCCACGTCCGCCACCGTGGGCTCCATCTGCATCTCAAGCAAATGTGTGTAAAATCGCTACTCTGTGAACACTCTCATACAACGCGATATGTTTGAATTTAGTGCCAGAAACGAGGCCTAAAAACTCAAAGTTAAAACTAGCCTGTTTGTATTTTCTATGAGTAACTCGCTATTGTTATGTAAGACATGATTGGACTAAATAAAGACCCAAATAATAGTCTTGTTCGAGATCATTTCTGCGAAACAACAGGAACAGGATGCTCCTTCGTATAATTTCTGCGTATTTCAAACTTTAGGGTGTTACCACACCAATCGATCGATAGTCAATCGATGCCATCGATCGACATCGGTTGACGTTGATCGATTGGTGTGGTAGCTTTAATTGATCGACGGATACCGGTCGAATAACCAATCGATCGATTGCCGGTCGACGGATACCGGTCGACTAACCAATCGATCGACGTCGACCAATATATTCTACCATCGATCGGCTATCGATCGATTGGTGTGGTAGAAACTATCGATCGACGTCGACTAATCCATTCTACTATCGATCGATGGCATCGATCGACTATCGATCAATTGGTGTGGTAACACCCTTAGATTTGCATTTTCAGACGAAGAAATCGTAGGTGCTGGGGATAAAAGTGACGACTTAAAAATTATTATGAAGACCAAATATTTGATAACTATTTGCATCGTTGGCAACTTTTAGAATGGACCCTTTTAACGAAATTTCTCTTCATACCTTCCACCCAGTGATGTGCCAGTGTGGCGGGCGCGCGCTTCGACTTGGAGTAGGTCGCGATGCACGACGCTGGAGCACGCTGTACACAGCGCTCGTGTACGGTGAACTTGCAGACTGGAATACATGAAGACCAATTAGTAGGAGCACAGATAATATAATACTAGCATACGTGGAATGTGTGTGTGAGTGGAATGCCTCAGAAATTTAAAAATGCGCCATCTATTGGCATCAATTTTAAATGTGAATTAAGAGCCCAATATTCCATAATTTTGTACTTAGGAGAGTTGATTAAACAAGAACATACAATTTTTGTGTTCAATTCCAGAAAATGTTAATTTTACACACATTCAATAACAGATCGAGGTGCATATCGCGCCATCTAGTGAGATTTATTTGAACCAAATTTTCTTTCTTAGCAATGAGACCCCGTGGTAGGAGTACAGAAATCGATGAACAAGTCCTTAGTAAATACCAATATCAATAAATGCCCCAGGCACTACTCCACGGCTCTAAAGATATAAAAGCGCACACGCAGGTCGCGAGCGTCATCTTGCCCACGTAGGTATTTTCCGAACGCATATCACTTTATCATGATCCAGCCCTAGTTGTCCCCCCAGCGACGCCCTGAGCCGAGGCTCGACCCCACAGGGGATAGCCCTCAGCGTGGACACTTAGGTTTAGCTTTTTGTGCCTGGCTGGAGGCTCTTGTTTAAGTCCCCACAGGATCGCCTAGTATCCAACCACTCCGATTGAACTGCGAGACGTCCATCAAAAATTATATAAAAAGTCGCGAGTGTCGTCGGCACATAGAACTTGTAATATCTAGTTGTAATCAAATTCATACGTGTTAGTAATAAACAAGAGTAAAAGGAAAAATAAATTGATGATCGCCAACTTTGAGTTTAGTATATCAGCTCCGCACACTTACCTGACACCACACAGACAAGGCCATAATCCTAAATAGTACATAATTATTGAAGGTGAGAATAGGTACTTGACTTAAAGATGAGACGTTCAAAAAGTTTTTATTTATTTATTTATTTAAACTTCATGTACAATGGTCATACATAGGCGAACTTAATGCAGCAAGGCATTCTCTACCAGTCAACCTTTGGGATAAAAAGGACGCAATAGTGGTAGGAGTACAAAAAATAAATAAAAAATGAACAATAATTAAATTTCGGATATTAATAAACTATCTAACTAATAAAATACATAAATAATTTCTAAAAAAATAGACTAATAAATATTATAATAAATATCATATTCTATATAAAACAGAAATTTAAATATAATAACTATGACAAAGATCGCTATGTAAGAGAGGACAGGTAATAGCAGGGGGGTGTCACTCCGCAGTTTAGGTACGATCGGCCGGCGGTACCTTGCAGAGGGAATAACGCATTAGGTTGCCGCTTTCCGCTCGGCTCGCACGTTAGCCACGTTATTTATATTATGCAGCAAATAACGATGACTTCTAAACGTAGGTACTTCTAAGGCCTTTAAAAGATATTGTTGTGTTTACGGGTGTTTAAATAAAGCAAAGAACAATGAATCGATATTAAGCTTTTTTAAGGTACCGAAAGATTTTGAAAGGTATAAGCTATTTTGTTGTACCTATTTAATTCATTACATAAATAATCTGTAACTATCGGTAGTAGGTGCATAATGAGTACGAGTTTTGTATAAAAATTTAAGCATTTTGGTGTTCCTAAAAGAATGAATAGGTGAAATACTTAAATAGGTACCCACCTACTTAGATATTTTAGATTTTCGTGTTGTTCACAAATATAATTTAATTTCTTTTTTTATTGAATGTAAAAAATAACATAAAAATAAACGCTTTAGATCCAGTTTAAAATAAATTATAATTGCCTAAGTAGTTACCTACTTAGCCAATGAATTTACCAATAGCCTGAGTAAGTGTACGCACTTATTAAAGTTAACGTTTGTATATAAAACTAGGTACTTACTTATACCTAACGAATAAACAAAAAATATTTCGTAAGAGTTCTTCAAGCCAACTTTAAATAAACTAACAAAAAATATCACTAAAGAGTAAACAAAGAGGTAGGTACCTATACTCGATTTGAAATAACATTAGACGTCTTTACAACTCGTTTTACAGCCCGTTCAACCGATTTTGTGTTCTATCTCGTACACATAAGGATGATATAAAAAGCAAAAATCTGTTACCAAAACCAACTGTTTACTACAGCTTCCATTTGTCGTATCACCAACGCAATAGAAGTCAAAATCGATTGACCGGGCTGTAAAATGGGCTTATTTAAATGTCTAATGTTATATTAAATGAAGTTTAGGTAACCTAGTTTTCATTTGTTAAGTACCAAACAAAATGACGGTCTATAATATTCATTGTCTATCTACCTACTTGACCGTGTAATCATAGGCATCAAACATAAGAAAGATTACGTGGTCAAGTAGGTAGATAGTGGATGTAAGCGAAAGCGGCAAGTCGACAACCCTTACGAGCCGAGTCAAACCGCGCCAGACAGCGACGGAGATACGCGTTAGAAGAGAACGGCAACGTTTAGGTGAATATCACGTTAGGCACTGAGCGCTTATGCGAGTTGAATAGCACTTTGTTGCTAACTAGCAGGAGTGTCTATTTCAATGAATTGTTGCACGAAGTGAGTCTTCTGTACTTGTACTATTATTTATTCTGTGGTAATAGTTCCGTATTTTACGCTTAAATGAAAATTTACTCTCAACTTTTTTTATGTCAAGGGGAAGGACGTTCCAGAGTTTTATTTTTTTTGATCAAGTATTCGACAAAGCTTACTGAAACAGTATAACTCGGATCTTATAAGAACCGAAAGTTGAATCAAAATGCATACAAACAACTAATTTTATAGGTCCAGGCCAACTTTTGATTCCCAATCCTTAATATTTAAAGGCTTATGTTTAACTTACCACCAGATATAGTAACATATAACAGACAAAAATAGTAAATGATCACCAAAATTAAACCCGCATCTTATTGTAAAATTATAACCAAAGTTTTAACATCTCGCTATCCTGTTTAGGCAAAATGACTCCAAATAAATCATTGTTAACCCAAAAGTAGTAAATGATCACCAAAAGTAGTAAATGATCACCAAAATTAAACCAATGACCAAAAAGATTATAAAATTTCTGGGAGCAACTTGGAAGTAGCGCTCGCCGGCCGCTGCCGCGGCACCGCTCGCTTTGCTCGCTCGGCTCGCGCGCGGTTGGTCACAGTTCTAACCTAACCTAACCTATTTTACAACATTAAATAGCGCAATAATTTGCTATTAAAATTTGGTGATCAATTTACTAAATTTGGGTTTCATAGTACAATTTTAGGTAATAGAGGTTATGGTCACAAAGTAATTTTAGGTGGTCATTATATTTATCCCCATATTTAAATAGGACTAGCTGACCCGGCAAAATTTGTTTTGCCATAAAAACACCAAACATTCATCTACCCTACCTACCTACCTATCCTACCCTACCTTATCCTACCTACCCTACCCTACCTACCCTACCCCACCTACCCTACCCTACCTACCCTACCCTACCTACCCTACCCCACCTACCCTACCCTACCTATCCTACCCTACCTACCCTACCTACCCTACCTACCCTACTTACCCTACCTACCCTACCCTACCCTACCCTACCTACATATCTACCCTACCTAGTAGGTAAGGTACCACTTATTATTTTTTTTTGTTTTTTTTTTCATAAGAACCTTCTCCTGACAATAACAAATACAACAAAAAAAGAATAAGCGAAATCAGTCCCGCCGTTCAAGCGTGATACCGTGACCAATGGAAATAGGGATTTATTTTTATATATATAAGATAGATATATATAGATAGATTTAGTTTTATAATACTACTAGTTTCTGCCGGTGGCTTCGCCCGCGTTAAGTTATTATCCCAAGGGAACATTATACCAGGATAAAGAGTTTTATAATAAATTCACCCATCCAAACTTTTGCATTTATAATATTAGTAAGATTACCGAGAGTAGAGCACTATCCCCTGACTGACTTTTTCAAACTATTGGCTGATGTGAACCATTTCAGAATAGCGTCGTATCAACAAAAAAACCAGATATCCAAATTTAATTGTTCCATAAAAAAGGAGACCTTAATACTCACAGATATATCTGCTGCTGATAGGTCTGTAGCATAGCCCCTTCTTGCCCAGCCCCACCAGCATGTTGAGGCAGGGGTTGCAATATTCTGGTCTACTGAAGTGTTTCAGTCCCCACAATCAGACGACATCATCTCATCTGCCTAGCCTTTTTCCCAACTATATTGGGGTCGGCTTCAGTCTTACCGGATTCAGCTGAGTTCCAGTGTTTTACACGGAGCGACTGCCTATCTGACCTCCACAACTCAGTAACTGGGTAACACGGTATCCCTTGGCAAGACTGGTGTCAGATCTCATGCTTCTGACTACTCGTAACGACTGTCAAAGATCTTTAAATGACACAATCAGACGAAAGTAGACCTTAATACTCACAAATACAGCACAGCCCCTTCTTGCCCAGCCCCACCAGCATGTTGAGGCAGAGGTTACAGTACGCTAGTCTACTGAAGTGTTTCAGTCTCCACAATCAGACGACAGTAAACATTAATACTCACAAATACAGCACAGCCCCTTCTTGCCCAGCCCCACCAGCATGTTGAGGCAGAGGTTGCAGTATGCTGGTCTGCTGAAGTGCTTTAATCTCCACGCGTGCTCTCCATCTTCTTTGACGTTTGTGTCGAGGCCTAGTAGCACTAGAAGTGGGATTGTGGTCATGCTGTGGATGAAAGGATAAAGTCATTAGGAGACCTGGATTTTGAACTGTACCTTATTGCCTTGCAGCACTAAAAATTGACAAAAAATTCGAAGTCTATGCGAATGACCACGTAATATTTCGCTGCTGCTACTAAATCTCATACATTTTTAACTTTTGTAAGTTCTACTACTTTTTATTTGATAACTTTGAAAATATGTTTACTGACCCTCCCCGTTTCCATTCATCCAGTGACACGGTACCGTCAGCATCGTAGTCTATCTCCACCATCATGTCTTGTAGGATCTGTAAAAAGTAAAAAAAAAGTTATTGGTGTATTTAATTAAGACATATTTTTTTTTTATATATATATCGGAGGAAGGCAAATGATTAGTAATAAATATCGCTCGTAAACTTATTACTTCAGGTTTGTTTAATTGGCAACATTTAGCTTCTGATCAGTTCTCAGTTCGATTTTATTCGATTGACAACACTTTATTTTTCTTATGTCAAAATACTCGATTTGGATTGGATAATACAAGCAGTAATTTGCCGGAAGAGATTCTCTTAGCCAATAAAAAGCAGGAGTGTCATAGAGGCACTCTGAGTGGGTTCTCCCGCCAGATTGGGTCGTGAAGTTAGAAAAGATACGCGCGGACGCGCGTTTTGGGAGTTAAAAAGGAGTTGAGAGAAAAAGAGTTGAGAAGTAGCCTAAAGTGGCGTGTGTGAACTTGAACAAGTGTGTTTTAGTTGGGAAAAAGCGAAACGATTGGTGGCCGAATCCGCTGCTTTGATAAAATTGGAACAAGAACTATCTCTAAAACGGCATAAGTTACCTGCTTTGTGCATTGCATACCCACGATATGCCCACAGACCGAGGGTATTATTGAAGATAACCCTCCTATTTCCGATATCAGAAGTCTAAACAATGCAAGCACAAGGCGATGATGGACCAAATGAGACGAGTAATGGCTGGCGCGCTCTCTTTGGTGCGCGAAAATTAGCATGGAAGTACCTACCTACCTACCTAATGGAGATGTTTTGCAACTTGCCGGCTATAGAGACAGGAATATCATGTTGCCCGTTCAACTGTATAGTGTGGCCTATCCTAGACAACATGCGAAGTCGGGTTGCAGATAATGATGAAGTTAATGATGACATCGATGCCCAATCCTGACTAGATACTTGGGAAACGCAACTGTGGTGGTGATGTTCAGGGAAGTATAAACTTAAGTATTCCGACAATAATAAGTACCAATCTAATGCCTTATGAAGTTTAGCCACAATATTGTTTTTCTTGGTTTATAGTGGCTAAAATTTAAAATAAATTGTTATTTTCGTTATGATGCTAAATGAAACTCAGCCAGATTCATACTGCCAGCGGAATCCGCAAGAGATTAAGACCACTTGTGCAAATACAGTGCAAGAGAGCAAACATCCTAAGCTACAACTTGATTCAATAAAACTTTATGCTTGTGGAAATCTTGCTCATAGACATGAATTTTTCAGCCATTCACACAATATGCAACAAATAGCACGGACGTCTGAGCCCTTCAACATGGCTGTGGATACCACAAGACCTGTTGTGACCGGCTGCGTGTAGTGCTACAAGATAAGTGTGGAGCTCAGGTTCCATTTCAAGAGGCAACATACAACCTGCAGTTTACAGCGCTATGAAAGAGGAAATTTAGTGGTTTTATACATGCCGCTGCGGTGATCAATCAATTTAATATTTTCTGATAGCACCTAGGAGTCTGGACATGTGCATGGTTGGCACTGCTGCCTGACCTTTCCGGGAGTACAGGCTTAAAGGTATGTTACTTTGATCTGCATTCAACTATCTGTGCATTGGCATACATTTGTGGCAGCCGAAGTATGTATTGGATTTGGAAGTACCTAAGTTTTATAATTAATTGTTGCATTAATTGCAATTTATAACTATTGCATTATGTTGTTTAATGGAAATGTTTAATGTAAGTTACATGAAAAGATAGAAAAATCAAACAGCGCCATCTATGTAATGGTATTGATACTGTATGTTTCTTTCAATAATCATCGAAATTGGATTCGGGACCCCATTATGCCGTGATTTACTGCTTGGGGGAGCTTATTGAATACGAGCATGTTGTTTTTTCGTGATCAATTTAAAAACAAACAAATAATTTTTGCATAGACAGAATGAGAAGTCCGTGCATGTCACGCCATCTTTTAAATCTTTGACGCCATCTTTGAAATATTTTGTTTCAAGTATTGGATCGTTTTTATTCACCAACAAAATAAACAATGAAACGATTTTCGCAATTTCATCTTTCTAATGTACTTAGAGCATTGGAATGTGAGAACAAAACGGAAAGAAATTAGATTTCATTACATTATTTTATGTTGCATGATGTTAGAACAATATACGGTTTTGTGACCACTAGTGCTGTCACAAGAGTACACACATTTATGAATAGGTTGTTAGTTTACTCACTACTGATAATCGAGAAGTAAAGATACTAGGCATTTTAGCCATGCATTCTTTATTAATAGGTGTCACTTCAGATTGCCCGTAAATATTATTACCACTGAGTTTGTTGTTGATTTGATCTTCAAGGAAATTTGTGAATATGCTTTTCTTGAAAATAACGTACATTTTAACTATTCGCGTTAGTATTTTTAATGCAAGTGTGAATCCAGTTATGGAAAGTAAAAAGAAAAATCGTAATAATAGTGTATCTTTTCACATCTTTGGCTGATTGGGATTGTTTTTACAACTAAATTAAAGTATCAGGTAAAAGGGAAAGAAATTTATTTTGTTAACGTTGAATTCAAATATCTTTGTGTAATACATTCGACTATTTTTAATTAATATTTTGGTTCATATCAAAACAGAAAAATCGAATCTCGATATTCTAGGGCGAAATATCGATACGCTGGATCGATTCAGTACTGGATATCGATTGAAAAATTGTTTGTTTATTTTTTGCCTTTAAATCGATTCGTCGATTAATTGATAACAGATCGCCATCCCTTACTCATCTCTATTAGACAGTGACATGAAGGTGTCAACATTCGAAAAAGTTCGAAAAAAGTCGGACAAGACAAAACATAAACAAATAACTTTTAACTGTGATATGATTTTTAACTTATAAATTACTGGATAAAGACTAGATTATAAATAAGTTGTTACAAAGTGTGAGTCACTGTGAGGATTAGACTTTTAACTTTTGCTTTGTTGCAAAAACATGCAATAACTTTCAGTTAAGAGTTATGTGATCAAGATTATTTTCAAACCCGTGTTAAAGTTTAGTTAAATAGTTTGTTGGTCGACTCGATTTGCAATCTTACAACCTGCAGACATCACGAGGATTAACGTTAGTATAGCCAATACAGTTGGCGTTTAGTTTTGTTGCTACCAACGGTTGAATAAAGGTAAAGTTAATGTCTGTAGTTGTTATATATCGCATTGTAGAGAATGAACCAGCTGATTACATGTCATTCTAACGATACCTACCTACAAATAAAAATTATTTAAGTGGACTATGGCAAATGAAAAGTGCAACTAGACATGTAGATGGTGTCTAGAAGACGTATTCAGGTATTATGGGATGCCCGAGGGCCAATTACTGTTTGAAGTTGTGGCTGAAGATGAGATAGATGTTCAATTGGCAACATTTTAATTTACATAGAACAGTTTTTCAGTTTCATGGGTCAGAGAGATGACGGAGTCAAGAGTTGATTCGGCATTTAAGTCATTCATTCTACTCGTTGCTTCGGATCAGTGAGAACGTGTGTTGTGTTATTCCTCATAACTATTATACTATTGGTTGATTAGTGAAATTTCAAATCTCTGTCGCACTTTGAGTGTTCTTATGGCTTAACCACGCCTATTGGGAGGGTCAAGAAAGAGACAATAGTTTTTGCAACTTTACATTCACAATTGGGGCAAGAAGATCCGCTCCGACTGGTGTGTTTGCAGACGTCTGGTGGGGATCGAACTTGCGAACACGGGCGCACGGTTCCGCGCGCTGCACTGCTGAGCTACGGTGTTGCCTGGCGCACTCGACGAAATAGTGAATCACCTACGACTGACCGGCTACGAGTGCTACGAGTGCTACGACTGGAGACGTCCTCTGCTACAAAAATCAAAATCAAAAATCAAGGTATTTATTTCAATTAAACTTTAGAAGTACTTTTGAATTGTCAAACAAAAAATTAATAAAAAGATGACTCTAGTTGCAAATTCGCAAGCGTCTGTAGGTCTCAATGGAGAAGAATTTGCAAGAAACTCCCCGGACACTCTTTTCCATCAGTTTTAATTACAAGTTTTTGGTTACATCATTCTTGTTGAAAAAATACATATATGTGAGAACGATGTAAAAAGACGTGTACGTAAAAGCGTCTAGAGTAACAAATAATTAAAAAAAAGCACTTTAACAGGCCGAGACAGCTAAGTTATGACCAATCCCAACTGATGGCGCCCGTTCACGAACATGACGCATGGATCGGCACCACTCAGCTCAACCATCATGAAGGGAACCGAATGATCCAACACATGTGCCACCATCAGAGAGAAATTAGAGAGAGCATGACACACTCAACTGCCAGGGCACACAGAAGTCAACGAACGACATATAGGTACAGTGAATGGTAGATTTATCTACAGTCGGAACATAGTACTCACACATGTGCTGTGCAATTATATAATACTAAAAGAAATTGAGTTTATACAATACAAAAATTTGCATACAGTCTTCAGCATGTCCAACAATACTTCGATACTTTTCTGCCCATCACTAATTGTTCTTGCGCCCTAGTGGCTGCGGAGCAGGACCAGCATTGAGCCAAGCATTTTTATCAGCGATGTAATCCCCCAACTTATAATATGCTTGCCTACATAGTGTGCGTTTTATACAAGTCTTAAATTTCGTCTCATTTAGTTGTAGAATGTGGGGAGGAATTTTATTGTAACATTTTATACAGTACCCCATAAAAGATGATGCTACTTTAGCCAGCCTGAAACCTGGTTGAATTAGTTGATCCCTATTTCTAGTAACATAATTATGTCTGTCACCGTTTTTACTAAAAAGATGTAAATTCTTTCTAACATACATGATGTTTTCATAAATATATTGACAAGGTACCGTCATGATGTTAATGTTCTTAAACAGTTCCCTTAGAGAATCGCGCCGGCGAAGATTGTATATCGCTCTGATGGCTCGTTTTTGCAGAACAAAAATTGACTCAATGTCTGCAGCCCTTCCCCACAGTAAGATACCGTAAGACATTATACTATGAAAATAACTAAAATAGACCAATCTTGCGGTATCGACATCAGTAAACTGACGTATTTTTCTAACAGCATAAGCTGCCGAGCTTAGCCGCCCCGCAAGTGATATTAAATGAGGCCCCCATTGCAACCTCGAGTCTAGCGTGATCCCCAGAAAAACCGTTTTATCGACGAATTCTAGCTTCTCCTTGTTTAATAAAATGTCACAATCATTACTTTTGACATTCGGCAAGACAAATTTTATGCACTTAGTCTTTTTAGCATTTAAAACTAGATTATTAGCTGTGAACCAATTTTGAACCTGTCGCAAGACGGTATTCACATCGTCAACGTTACTCGTACGTCTATTTATCTTAAAAATCAACGAAGTGTCATCAGCAAATAACACCATGTTTAGATTGTTTTTCAATAGATGAGGTAAATCGTTAATGTAGACTAGAAACAAGAAAGGACCCAAAATTGAACCCTGGGGTACCCCCATTTTCACGGTTAACCCGGACGAATTGACACCGTTTATTTGAACTAATTGCTGTCTATCATTTAAATAAGATTTAACTAAACTCAACGCTGATTGGCCTAGCCCGTAATGCTCAAGTTTCAAAAGTAATGTTTCATGATCAACGCAATCAAATGCTTTCGACAGGTCGCAGAAAACCCCTATGGCATCTTGTGCCTCTTCCCACGCTTCAAAGATATGTTTTAATAAGGTGACACAAGCGTCAGTCGTACAACGTCCTTTGGTAAAACCATACTGTTTATCGTGTAGGATGTTATTCGTATTAAAATGAATGAGCATCTGATTTAGCATTATCTTTTCAAATATCTTGCTGAAAACCGGCAGCACCGATACTGGTCTATAATTATTTGTGTCTTTACTGTTCCCGGATTTAAAAAGTGGTATAACCTTACTATGTTTCATTAGATCCGGAAAGACTCCTTGATCTACACACAAATTAAAAATTAAAGCTAAGTACGGCGCTATAGTCTGAATAATGGAGGTACAAACTTTGATGGACATTCCCCATAGATCTTCGGTCAATTTGATCTTGATTTGCTTAAAAGCTTTTATTACTGTTATTGGGTTTACATGTGAAAAGTTAAATTCTGTCGGGCAGGCTGAAACGTTTGCGTTTAATAAACCAGAAGCAAGTGAGGGCGAAGAATTTATGGTTTCAGTAGTTTTAATTGGGATGCTGGTAAAGAAATCCACAAATTCTTGAGCAACTTTTTTGTTATCTCTAATAAGTCCATGTGTAGTTTCAAGCGTGTAATCAGTATTATTTCTTTTGTTTCTGTTCGTTTCATTGTTTATAATTTTCCAAACAGTCTTGATTTTATTTTCTGCGGTTTTAACTTTATTACCAATGTATAAAGCCTTAGCTACTTTACACGTATTTCTAAAAATTTTTGAATAAGTAGCAACATACTTGTTAAAAGTTTCAGTGTTAATATAAGGCTTAAGGCCATAGAGCTCGTAAAGTCTTTCCCTACTTTTCCTGAGTCCTTCAGTCGCCCAGTCACTGAATAAAAACTTAGGGCATACAGTTTTAGTTTTTTTCCTAAAAGAATTATTGAACTCCTTTTGGATTACTGAGAAAACTTTTTTATATAGAATATTACCATCATTCACTGTAAGGTCTTGATCACTTAGCTTACTAATTAAACTGCTGTTAAACTGATTTAATTTACCGGATGTTATTGGTCTGGATTGAATCTGCACTTGTTGAATTGGTATGTTGGACTCAAAGGTTACCAATAGCCCACTATGATCCGAAGGCAGACAATTTATAATGGCTTTGTCTAAGTAGTCGCAGCAACAAAATACATTATCAATACATGTAGCAGAAGTTACAGTTTTTCGTGTTGGTTCCATAAACACATGTGACAAATTAAATGATTTGAAGAGATTTAATAATCTACTGCTATCTGAATTACTCTCTAAAATATTTATATTAAAATCACCACAGATTATGATTAGTTTATTTCCAATTGCAAGTTTTGCCAAAACATCTTCCATCACTGACTCAAATATAGAGTAGTTACCATAATTGGGGGGTCTGTAAACGCACACTATGACATGCTTATCCAGCTCAACGCATGACAGTTCAACACTATGTTCAACTGATAGATCTACAATATCTTTACGAGGTTTTGATTTAATACCATTTTTAATTAATATAAGTGAACCTCCACGTAACATAATATTTCTATTAAAACAACTACCCACGGTATAATTTTCATAATTAATTAGCATTGTATGATCTTTCAGCCAATGCTCAGTAAAACAAACAATTTCAAACATTGTTTTTTCCAAAAACAGTTCTATTTCCAATTGCTTCGCAGAAAAACCTTGAATATTTTGATGGAATAATTTCAAGGAATTCTGCTTAGCCCCTTTTTTTAAATTAACTAAGTGAGAGCAAGAAGGTACCTTCTTGATGGTGGATTTACTAGTAACTATTTCGTTGTTGGTACCCTCCCTTGTCCTACAAACTAGTTTAAACTATAAATATTAATAGCAGAAGTGCTAACGTTATTAAACTTATTGACTACCTGTATATTAGTATTACTACTAATATCAACTACAGTACATGCCTTCGACATACTATTTATGTCTGAGTTTATAGTAAAAGATAATAGCCTCGCTATTTGACGTCTTACCCTAATAGGCAGATACACTGTATTGCCTGTCGTTTTTAATTTATCAACAAAAATGTTGATGTCCAAAAAAACTAATTTGTCGCTGTAATGGCTGACAAGGAAATGAACATGCTTATTCAGCATGTGTATATAATTATTTTGTCTACTAGACAATTTTTCCAAATATGGAAAAGCACACAATACGATTTTATTACAATTTAACTTTAATAACTCCGTTACACACTCAGTGATGTCATCTTTTTTTACATCCAAACTGTTACCTATAAAGACAGTTACATTGGTAACTACGAGCTCGAACATCGGCTACGCGCTACGCAGCTACAACAACTTATTAGTACAAGCGGTATTCTTTTGTTTGAATAATCAATTGTTGGTCATGCAGCGTCCTCCGCCGAATAAATCACTTAAAACCCCGAATACTCCGATAGAGCAGACGCAGTCAGTCCCGAATATCGTGCAGGCTGTTAATGACCCTGAATTTCATGCACGTCATAAACGCCCACGAGCTGATTCTACTAGTGATCAGCTGGAAGATTTCAAGCAGGAAATTAAAGATATGCTGTCGTCGTGGAAACGTGAGCAAGAGCAAACCATATCGAAATTTATGGTAGAACAGAATGCGTTGGTGACAAAATTAGTTTCCGATATGTCCGATATGAAACTTCAAAATTTAGAGATCCAAAAAATAAATATTGGCATTGAAAAATCCATTACCTGTATTAGTGATCTTTATGATGATATGAAATGTCAAGTAAAGCGACTCCAGGATGATTGCAGCGAATATAGGAAACTGACAGAGTCACTGGAAAAAACGGTAAGAGATCTACAATATAAGTCTCGGTCATCAAGTATTGAGATCCGTAATGTCCCCAGTCAAGATAAAGAGTCAAGTGTGGACCTCCTAAAGATTATGACTGCTATCGGAAATACAGTGGACCTGCCGATTTCACCATCCATCATCCGTGACATATATCGTATTCCAGGGTCTTCAGCCACCATTAAACCGATCGTCGCTGAGTTTACGAGTGTCCATGCTAAGTCTGAACTCATTTCTCGTGTTCGATGCTTCAACAACAAGCAAACTAATAGGGACAATAAACTTAATACAGAGTTGTTGGGAATCACTGGCCAAAAACATGCCGTGTATGTTGATGAACACCTGTCTAATACCACGAAGAGACTATTTTATTTAGCGAGAGAACACGCAAAAAAACACGACTTTCAGTTCTGTTGGGCCGCAAATGGGAATATCTTCTTGCGCAAGCAACCTGGACTTCAACAAATACTTGTCAAATCTGAAGCTACCCTCATCGAGCTACAAGAGAAGAAATGACTACTCAAAACCGACGCATTACATAGTCATCTTTCCAGCTGGATATCATGTAACGTATTTCAGTTGCTGGCTGTGTTCGCTGAATTGTTATTTTTTAACCTTATTGGTATTGTGTTTTTACTTTGCTTTAATTTACCCTATAAATACATCTACAGTCAACACTTTCAATCTCATCTTCTAATAACACTAATTTTCATACTTACATCATATCATATTCTTACTCACACACTAAACCTTACATATACAGTCAGTACCCTAACTAATTTTACTGTGCCTTGTTTATACTCCTGCCGGTCTGTAGTACAGCTTCTTTTTGTCCTTTTTGGTTCTTGTATTTGTGATCTCTGTTATTCATACATAAAATGGCTAATTTGGTAGATAATATAGCATCAGATTTGGACGATATTTTTGTTGCAAATGCGCATTGCTGTGTACCGGAGGAGTGTACAAAATACTTAAAGATGTCTAATAATTCCACTACGATTTTGCATATTAACGTCCGCAGTATAAAAAAGAACTTTGACCAACTCTTAACGTTACTATCCTTAATTAAAATAGATTGTGATGTTCTGGTGTTGACTGAGTGTTGGTTAAGTAAAATCACAAACCTTCCGGTGTTAGATGGCTATAACTCCCACTTAACATATAACAATAGAAACCAGAATGAAGGCGTAGTAATGTACATAAAAAACTATATTCAATGTACCGTTCTGGAGCCTGTTTTCAATGGTGGTAACTGTCTTTCTTGCCAAATCAATAACGATCTAGCAATAATCGCCGTATATCGTTCGCCCTCTCTGAATTCTAAAGTGGATTTTGATAATTTCCTAGACAGTCTGGACTGTGTGCTTACAACATTAAATAAGTGTAGTAGTATATACCTCATTGGAGATACTAACATAGATATTAAACCGTCAAATTCAGATGAACGATGTGCTAATTATCTAACCCTCAATGCCACCCATGGTCTTCTACCGGGACATTACCTGCCCACTAGAATTAATAATTGTATTGATCACGTTCTACTAAAATCAAACAAATCTACATCCATACTTGTCTTGGAATCCCACATCACTGATCACCTTCCACTTCTAATATGTATCGATGATCCAGGTTCGGTGAAACAGACAGTGCCTGCCTATAAGATCCCAAAAATTGATTATCCTAGTGTTGTAGAAGATATGGAAAGTCAGGATTTCTCTCAAGTAATTAGCACAAATGACCCTAATCTAGCTGCCACTTGTCTGATAAACACAGTTCAATCTATTCTTAAAAAACACACACGTATAATCAATGCTCCTAAAAAAGAAAGAAACCTTAAGCCTTGGATTACTCCAGGTTTATTGCGTTGCATTCGACATCGTGATAAACTCCATAAAAAAGCCCGTAGCTCAAGCAATAATGATGTCGTCCAAATCTCATATAAACGTTACCGAAATTATTGTAATAATCTTCTCAAGAAGCTTAAATCAGCATATGAGAAGTCTGAGTTGGACAAAGCTAAACATAACCCTAAAACACTCTGGAACAAAATAAAAGAAATTACTCATACGCAAAAAAGAAGTGCTCCTCCTCTAGAACTTCTAAAAACCCGTTTGGACCCGTATACTGCAGCCAATCAAGTTTGTAAGTTCTTTGCCAACATAGGCGCAGACCTAGCCTCTAAAATTGCGGCCCCCTCACAGCCATTTTATCCACCAAAAACGTCCTCCCCTGGTTCTTTTGTCATTCTCGACGTCGACTATTCTGAGGTTGAGTCTACCATCATGAATTTAAGACATGATAGTGCCACTGGATGGGACGGAATATCTTCTTTTCTCCTTAAAATATGTCGCAAACCTCTCGTTCCTGTTATAACACATATAATAAATGTATCTATAGCGTCAGGAATTTTTCCGGAACCCTTTAAGAAAGCTTTGGTCCATCCAGTGTACAAGGGTGGGAGCAGAGACCTTGTTAATAATTACAGACCGATCTCAGTTCTTTCGGCAATGTCTAAGGTTATGGAGAGATTGATAAATGGTCGTCTACTTAACTTTCTATGCAAACATCAAATCATTGCGAGCAACCAATATGGCTTTAAAAAAGGTGTATCTACGGAAGATGCAATTGCCGACCTAACGGAAACTGTTGCTAAGAATTTAGATGATCGTCGTAAATGCCTTTCAATATTCTTGGACCTGCAGAAAGCCTTTGACACGGTCTCTGTTCCTATTCTCCTGTCGAAATTGGAAGCCGTGGGCATTCGGGGAGCAGCGCACGAGCTTTTCAAGAACTATCTCCAAAACAGGAAACTCCGCGTTAAGATCGATTCATACACTAGTGATGAGGAAATTATCACATACGGTGTTCCGCAAGGCAGTGTGTTGGGGCCTACGCTCTTCCTAATATATATAAATGATCTTTGCACACTAGCACTCCCCAACACCAAGATATTTACATATGCTGACGATACTGCGATCGTGGTATCTGGGAATACATGGTGTGACGTGAAATATCATGCCGAACAATCGCTACGTACGATTTTTGGGTGGCTGCAGGATAACCTTCTGTCACTTAATTTGGCTAAAACCAACTACATTCCTTTTGCGATTAGTCATAGGACCTCAGCCCCATCTGATTTAAATATTCTTGCTCATTCCTGTTTGGACTCCTCTTCGTGTTCATGTTCTGCACTATCTCGTGTCAGTCATACCAAATACCTAGGTGTAGTGATTGATGACGGACTAAAGTGGTACTCTCAAGTTGTAAGCCTAACGTCAAGGATCAGGAAACTTATTTACATCTTTAAGTCTCTAAGGCATTGCGCTGACTTCAAAACATTAAAAATGGTGTATCTTGCACTTTGCCAGTCTGTCATCGGTTATTGCATTCCGGTTTGGGGTGGCACCGCTAAGACAAAACTACTTGGATTGGAGCGCGCCCAGAGGGCTGTGCTCAAGGTGATGCTCGGCAGACCGTATAGATTTCCCACAAGTGAATTGTACGCGGAATGCAGGGTACTTACTGTGCGGCAGCTCTTTGTGCTCAATGCCACCCTCAGGAAGCATAGTCAGGTTCCTCCATTAGATCCGAACAGTCGTAAAGCTAAATCTGCATGCCCATCTATTTCTCACAAAACAGCTCTAGCTAGCCGCCAGTTTTATGTGATAAGTTCTCTCATTTATAGAAGGGTCAACAAACATATCCAAATAAGTAATTTAAACAAACACACAGTCAAAACCAAATTGCAAAACTGGCTGTATAATCAGGACTACTCCAGTACAGAAGACCTTATTTCTTATATAATGTAGGCACATAATAATCATTGTCATTATCACACAAAAACGGATATAGAAACACATGCAACATCACACGAACACACCTTACACGACACCACACACTCTCACACACACACTCCCACAAGACACCCAATCTCATCTCATACACCACACCACACTACTTCACACCCCATCCCAATCACACAACCATCTCCCCTTGTACACATATACTCACGTATTCATAATCATAGTTAAATCAGGACATTATAGGTCTATTATATTAACACACATAAATAAAGGTTTATTTTGTACATGAAGTTACAGTAGAACACTGACTCCTAGGTCACAGGGTTCCCCTAGTTTAGGAGGCAGGGTTTTTCACTATTTGTGTAGCCTTTTCCAAAATCCAATGTATCTGTGTGAAATGTATTGGTATTGTATACAAGGGTATTTTGTGTCAATAAACTTATTTTATTTATTTTATTATTTAAGTTGAAAGTGTATTCTGTGTAGCAAATGTATTTGCTAAGTTATTGTTGATTGTGGACCATGAATGGGACACTTGGTTTCTATTTGATTTACTTGGTTCATGAGTTTTTGTTTTTTGGAGAAAACTAGGAATGGTTTCCTTGTTCTGTGTTGTTCAACGATGCTTGGCCTCGGTAATCTTGAACATTATTCAGAAGTTTTAATAATTGTAACATCTCTTTAAAGAAAGGTGTGAATTTGTGAATTGTGTGATTGTGTGGTGTCATGTAAGCTAGTACCTACCTTGAATAATAAATGTGGAATTTAAAGTATACTGTCAGTAATGGTTGTGGTGTTCTAACTTGTTGAATGTTCTGTGCTGGTCATTGTGAACATACCTAACGTAATTTTGTTTTATTTGCTATCTGAGCAAGTTGGATAAGATAATGTTAACGCAGATGTAAACTCGGTGACATGCGGTGCATGATTTCATTTTCAATTTTAGTTTGCAAAATTGGTAATGTTTGATGTTGCTAGTTATTATACCTATCGCACTGAGGGTTTGGTATGAAATCATGAACATAAAATGAAGTTCTTGAATATGCTTTTGGCAGGGTTAGAAATCCTGAATATGAGGTTGCCTTTGTATTCAGTACTGAGAATGAAGATTGAAATAACAAATTTGATTTTTGTTTAAATGTGCTGTTTATGGTTATTGGAGTTCTGAATGGTGGCAGCTATGTGTTGAATTAAAGGCTTTGGTTCATGATGAGTTAGAGGAAAGCTGAAAGATCAAGTACCCATTGAAGTAACTGAATGTACTGTGTTGAAGACTGATTCAAATCAATCTAGCAATGGTGAGGTCGTGTGTATGGTCAAAGGACTGACTGTACGGTGATGAGTAGTCGCTGCGGTGACTGCTGTAACCGAGGTGGGTTACGAGGTGAGTGGTCAGAGATGACTGCTGTAACCAAGGTGGGTTACGAGGTGAGTGGTCAGAGATGACTGCTGTAACCAAGGTGGGTTACGAGGTGAGTGGTCAGTAAGATGACTGCTGTAACCGAGGTGGGTTACGAGGTGAGTGGTCAAAGATGACTGCTGTAACCGAGGTGGGTTACGAGGTGAGTGGTCAGTAAGATGACTGCTGTAACCGTGGTGGGTTACGAGGCCTGGTCAGGATGACTATGGTTGCAGGGTGGTCACTGGGTTGACCATCAGGAGCTACAGCGATTGCTGTGGGACCAAGAAACATTGCTGGATTTGTCAGGGGGGAACCTGGTCCCTCTGGGGCTTTGGAGTCCTGTTATCTGTCTGGGGAAGCCTGGTCCCTCTGGGGCTTTGGTGACCTGTTGTTTTGTGTATGTGGCATGGGTATCTGGCAGTCTTGTTGCCTCGAGAGGACCGGTTGTCTGGGGGAGCCTGGTCCCTCTGGGGCTTCGGTGACCTGTTGTCTGGGGGGAGCCTAGTCCCTCTGGGGCTTCGGTGACCTGTTGTATGTCTGGGGGAGCCTGGTCCCTCTGGGGCCTCGGTGACCTGTTGTTTGGTGTATGTGACATGGTATGTTGTGTTGGGCGTTTGGGTGGTTTCTGGCACACTTAGTGCTTCGAGACCGACTTGGCGTTTGTTGGGAACCTGGTACCTCTGGTGCTTCGGTAACCATTTAGAATGTGTTAATATGGTTGTCTAAATGGTGAGGTGGCTGGTTCGATAGTACGATGATGGTTGTGTACGGTGTATGGTGTGGAGACCTAGATTTACATGGAGAAAACAAATGAACAGTGTGAAAGCTAAGAGAATTCAGTTTTCATGAGTAAAGATGTACTTGAGTTTTGTTGTAGGCTGGTAATATAAGGTGTTGATTGAAGGTTTCACGTGGAAGATGTCACGACCACGTTATTTTTTTTTATTTGGTCAGGAGCGGCCGAACTTAACCTATTACTTATTTTTTTTATCTCCTCTTGGTTTTTGTTTTTTGGTTGAGTAATGATGTTGCTCGTCGCTTTACATCAAACGTGGGACCGTTTGAATGTCAAGATGGCCGTATCGGAGGAAGGCAAATGATTAGTAATAAATATCGCTCGTAAACTTATTACTTCAGGTTTGTTTAATTGGCAACATTTAGCTTCTGATCAGTTCTCAGTTCGATTTTATTCGATTGACAACACTTTATTTTTCTTATGTCAAAATACTCGATTTGGATTGGATAATACAAGCAGTAATTTGCCGGAAGAGATTCTCTTAGCCAATAAAAAGCAGGAGTGTCATAGAGGCACTCTGAGTGGGTTCTCCCGCCAGATTGGGTCGTGAAGTTAGAAAAGATACGCGCGGACGCGCGTTTTGGGAGTTAAAAAGGAGTTGAGAGAAAAAGAGTTGAGAAGTAGCCTAAAGTGGCGTGTGTGAACTTGAACAAGTGTGTTTTAGTTGGGAAAAAGCGAAACGATTGGTGGCCGAATCCGCTGCTTTGATAAAATTGGAACAAGAACTATCTCTAAAACGGCATAAGTTACCTGCTTTGTGCATTGCATACCCACGATATGCCCACAGACCGAGGGTATTATTGAAGATAACCCTCCTATTTCCGATATATATTTATTTCAACTAGGCCAATAAGCGGCACTTTTGAACGTCAAACATTAAATCTAAATTAAAAATGTACAAGTAATAAAAATTTACTCTACCGTGCATTCGGAAAGTAGCTTGTTATGGAGAAGAACGCACAAGAAACTCCATTTCTTCAGTCTCTCGTGTTACTTTCATCCGTATCAAGTAAAATATTTATTGATTATTTCATATTAACAATTATAAAATTGAATATTCTAAAAAAAAAACTTTATACAAAGGGGAGAGACCCCGATCGACCGCCAGATCAAGCGGCCTAAATGATGTTGGATTGGTCACATGCTCCGGAGGGATTGCGATCACATTCCTAAACAGATCTTGGATTGGAATCCTCAACCTTCAAGGAAGGAGGAGGAGAGAAAGGAAGCGAAGCCGTCCTCGTCAAACATGGCGACCCACCGTATTGGAATGACGTGGAACGAGGTGAAACGCGAAGCTCAAGACCGGTCTCGACGGAGGACTGCTGTGGAAGCCCCCTTTTTTTTTTTTTTTTTTTTTTTCGGTGTGGAAAATCCTCATTGGATGTTCTCCGCCCTGGGGAGGGCGGAGGGGTCTGTCAGACTCGTACTGACTAAAAACCACCCCGGTGTTCCATCCCACACCTACGCTGGGGGTCGCGGGAACAGCGATACTTCCGCAACCCCCGGCTAGTGCCGGCCCACCTCTGCGGGCCACGACCTCGGGTTGGGGGGGGAGTGAGGTGTTGGACTCCCCCCGTGACGTCTAAGAGGGGCGCGCGTGGAACACTACGCGCCACCACCTCGGGTCCTGATGTGTGGGGGGCGAAGGACGTTGTGGAAGCTCCCTGCCCCAGCTAGGGCCATAGGATCTTAAGTCAAGTCAAAGGGGAGAGAGAAAAGTTAGACATGCATGTGCATGAAAAAAATCGCCCACAGCCAATGGCAGCAAATATCCCGATGTGCACTCGGACCCCATGGACTCAATGTTTAAAACCCAAACGGCTCAAACATATAACTTCCAATAAGGTTGTTACATTTGCGCCGTTTGAGCCCGCAGCTCGCCGTGGTAAGAAGATGGGATGGTGCAAAGGCGTCGACACATGTTGCATCGCACACCAAAGGCCTACCCAAGGCTATATGGTCATCCCATCTGGTCTCTTCCCATCGTCGCGTGCCAGGAATTTGGGATCTAAAACAGCTGACACCCGCTCGGTGACAAGAGCTCGACGTAAAATGTAATTAATGCTGGCGTGCCGTGCTATCTGGTCAGCGCTCCTACTGCAGGATAGGCCATGGTGTCCGTGGTCATCGACTGCTTCACCAATTTTCCTTATCGACATCTTGTTACTCAGGAACTGGGTTGTGGAGATCAGATTGGAAATCACTCCATGTAGCTAAAATGGTATTAGCCGCATTCGGTTAGAATGGTAGCCTTTTTGGGGAAATAATTATTTCTTCAACCTTTAGCTGAGGAATCACTCAACAGACGATGCGCCATCTCCTGTTCTGCTCCTTGTGCAAAAAACACTTGCACCATACGAGACAATTTTTGAGAGAGACTGAGTCGAAGAATATTTAAATAAAAAAGACTTTTTGGAGCTTTTTAATTAGGGGGTTTTTTATTTAAATTTAATTTTTATATCATGCTTTTTAAACTACATATAATATACCTAGTAGTAGACACGCTTCAATAGACAATTTATCGAAACACGTAATTATGACATGATATCTTGCGAAAAAACTCTGATTCAAAGAGTAAAATGCGAATTACTATCGAACAGTTGAACCAATTTCAATCAAACATAGCTAAGAACACTCTCGACAAAGTCACCTTTCAAACAAAAAAATAACTAAATCAAATTCGGTTCATCAATTTTGGAGCTATAATGCCACAGATAGACATGTCAAACGTATAAGACCCCTCTTTTTCCGTCGGGGGTAAAAGAAGGAATCATTAACACGAAGTAGAACCCTTAGCTAAAGTCTTTTCGAGCTAAAACTTAGTGGAGATCTATTATTATACTCACTGGTCTGAGCTCTGAAGTCTCCCACCCCAGGTACTCGGCGACAGTCATCATCTGGTTGACAATGCAGTCCATCTCGTTCGTATCCAGTACACCGTTCCCGTCCGTGTCGTAGAGCCGAAACATGACTGCAATGAAAAGACAAAAGTTTAATGTCTGGCTAAGTAAAGCATGTTATTTTTACAAGCTTGTATTTAACTTGCAATGTATGTATGTAAGTGTGTTCGGGTCAAATCTTGCAACTAAATTTTAAACCAGTTATCCTCAACCGATTAAGATGAAATTTAGCATACACGTTTAGTTTGGACGCACGTTTAGTGTGCACGGGTAGCTAAGTGACGTTATTCTGTATCCAATATGGCGAACGGCCCAAGATGGCGGACTAGTTATTTTTTTATCACTGCCATGATATGGGTATCAAATGAAAGGGCCACTCTTTATTTTGTATTGTGCGTTTAGTTTGTGCAGAATAAACAATTTTTCTTTCTATCAGTGTAATAATGCTCGTAAAAACATATAAACTCAGAAGCATAGACTACTATTATATATTACCTCAGAAGACAGATTGATGACAGCAAGTAGCGTCTGAGTTGTCATATTTGCGATTATAAGAAAAGGTTTATATCACAGACTAGTTAGAGATACTACCGTATGTTTATATCCAGCAGTATTTTTTTTTTTTGTTTAAGCAGTTACCTAGCGGCAAATAATTGTTATAGTTCGGTACTTAATCCATAAGGAGATGCTTTATAAAACTAAATAATTAAGGAATACTTGTTTGAATTTAGCCATGTTCAGAGGATGAATGAAAGGCGACTAACGAAAGGTTTAAGGGATTTACAAGGCAGACGTGAATGGAAACGCCCGCGCCGGGAGGGGACGCCCTAGAAAGACATACATAGACCTTATAGGTGATGTTCTTCAGAAAGGCCAGGTGCGCAGTACTCATAACCGGCGTGTGTGTATGACTAGATGTATGAATGTGAGTGAAGCAAAAGAAGTATGTAAGGATCGTAGCAGGTGGCGTTCTGTAGTTTCTTCCCACCCCCATGGAAAAAGGCGTGTGTTTATGTATGCATGTTTGTATAATTAAGGAATACTCACATTCCAGTTTGTCTTCAGGTCTTCCAGCTTCTAACAGAGACAGGTAGCACACGATGTCCTTGAGTGACACCCGCGCCGTATGCACTTCTAGAGTTGACGACCGCCTCATTAGGTGCCTGAAATCTGCAAACAAAACCGTGACAAAATTATGAAAATGTTGACCTTAGCAAAACTGGGTATCTTGGCAAAGCCCTTGTCATAGTTTCAGAGAGGAGGAAAACTATGGTAGAATTGGCTGGGTCTTATTAATTACTACCTACGGCTTCGCCCGCGTGGTATTAATACTTCTCCCAATATTTTTATACGTTATTTTTATATATTTAGATATCCTGTTGTTTATGTGTTATCCTGATGTATAAGCTATATTTCTGTAAAGTTTCGTCAAAGTCCGTTCAGTAGTTTTTGCGTGAAAGAAAACAAACATCAAATAGTAAGATATCTGAAATAGTTTATCTATTTATCTGATACTAGCTTCAGCCCGCGGCTTCGCCCGCGTTCAAAGTTTAAAAAAATGCTCCGATAGCCACCAAACTTTACAGGATTATCCGCTGGGTCAATCCAAATATTGTCTGAAAATTTCATTAAAATTGGTCCAGCCGTTTCGGAGTCTATCTGGAGCATACATACATATTTTCTCATTTATATATATAGATTTATTTATTATATACTCTATTGTATACCACTTAATAAATACAGGACAGTACTATTGTACACTATTTTATAACATTTATAAATCTTAGTGTACAATGGGCGGTCTTATTTCACAGGGCAGTCTCTTACAGACAATATTTCAGCATTTTTAGGGTTCCGTACCCAAAGTGTAAAAACGGGACCCTATTTCTAAGACTCCGCGGTCCATCTGTTTGTCTGTCTGTCACCAGGCTGTATCTCATAAACCGTGGTAGCTAGGCAGTTGAAATTTTCACAGATGATGTATTTCTGTTGCCGTTATAACAACAAATACTAAAAACAGAATAAAATAAATATTTAAGTGGGGCTCCCATACAACAACTTTTGCCGTTTTTTGCGATAATGATACGGAACCCTTCGTGCGCGAGTCCGACTCGCACTTGGCCGGTTTTTTTATCTTGTCACCATCTAGGTCTTCCTGCGTTTTCTTAAAATGAAGTTGGTACATTTCATCTACACAGGAGTTTTATATTCAAACACATTATTTTAAGTTACTTGCCCATTAATATATGTAAGTACGAATTGATCGCATTCTTTAATTTTGTCAATTCATTGAATTAGTATTCATTGCTATTGAATTTGTGTTTTACGCTGTCGTAAAGACGAATTTTGGAACATATGAAGATATTTAAACGTAAGAACTTCTCAGGTGTGATGGAAATTACACTATTAAAGTACGGGACGTTCAACACTGTGATCTTCCGTTATTTGACGGATGCCTCAGGTCTTCGCTTTTAGTTACTTGTGGAAGAACACCCTATTTTCCTCGTCCCCTAAACATTTTAGGTCTAAAACCCACAAGGTGAATATTTCATACCTTCGATCTTCGTCGACTGATTGACCCTGAGCGAGTTGCTGCTCTTCCGTGAGGAGTTCCTGGACATTTGGCTGTGACTGGGGCTGGTCTCGTTGCGCCTATCCAGGCACAGCTCGTGTGACGAGTATGAGGGGTGCGTGGTAACTGTGAACATCGGGTGGACGCTCCCTGAAACATTTGTACAATAGTTAGATTAGAACGTGATCCCGCTGGGTGAAGATCTGACGATAAATTTAGCAGGAAAAGTGTCATGAATAAAATCATGATCTACTAATGAAGGACCTCAGATGGAACTACTCGGAGTTAAAACTATTTTGAAGGATCAGAAATGTATAAACCTATTTTTGACCAGTTTTTGTTTACAGGAGGCTTAAACAAGCAGTTATTACAATGCCACGGTGTCCCGACGCTAAGAAAGAAAACTTGGTTCAAATAAATTTAACTAGATGGCACGATACGAATCGATTTGTTATTGAATTTTGTGTAAAATTAACATTTTCTAAAACTGATTATAAAAAATTCTATGTTCTTGTTTATTAATCAACTCTCCTAAGCACAAAATTATGTAATATAGGTATCTTATTTCACAATTCAAAGATTATTTGAACGGATCATTTAAAATTAATTATAGATGGCGCGTTTTTAAATTTTTGTGACATTCACTTTTTAAATTTGTATCGTAACACATTTTGGTACACATTGCAAAATGGTGCAAATAAATAGAATGAAACAAACCGTCACTGTATTTAAATAAAAAAATATTCACAAACCAAGTCAACCCTTTTACTTGCTAGCTTGGGAAAGTTCCAACTAGGGAACGACCGCGTTCGATGTACTTTTAGTAAAATAGTCCGACGTAAAACCTTGTACTATTATTTTATTCTGTGGTAAAACGCTAGTTACGTCGGCACGGTTTCTGTGTATGTGATGAGGCATCTTTATGCTAGTATTTAAGTATCTGTGACAAATAAATAAATAGGCTCGCGTTTAACAGCTATCTCGCCTGATGGTAAGCGATGATATGTTCTACGGTGACCTAGACCGTCCGACAACCGACTAACCTATTCACTCTTGACTTAAAGACCCCAAGGTTGTAGCTGTCAGGGAACAAAGACCTCGGCAGGGAATTCCACTCCTTAGCTTTGCGCACAATGAAAGTATTAGCAAAACTCTTGCGTATGGGTGGGATATCCACCATGTACCGATGGCGCATGGCCATACGTCTTGTACTCCGATGATGGAAAGGGCTAGGCAGAATCAAATTGTGCAGATATTAACTTGATTCTTACCCGTTCGACTTCTAGATCCCTTATCCCCATCGACGGAGTCCCCAGAACTCTTGCCGAGCTGCTGCAACCGCTCCGCCAGGCCGTGGATCTTGGACGCCAAGCTCAACTTGCCCTGCAATATCAAATAATGGCTTATAAGATTATGAGGTAAACGAATCGCGAGCTTTAACAACCAAACAAGCAAAAATACCAGGTTATTTATTAGCATAATTTGGAAGCTATAAGCCAGAATAATAATTAAATAATGTTTTAGCCCCAACGATTCGTTAAGCATTCCTTTAAGCTTTTTAAAAGCACGCTTTTTAAATGGAAAAATATGCCTATTGTAAAGAAAATTAATATTAATTATCAGTTTTGCTTACAAAGTCCGAGTTTCAGGCATTGATGTTTAACGGTTACGATGGATTAGGTATGGTTAAAGGTTCCATCGGTATTTTAGGAAAACCGAAGCTTGACAAGCGATTTGGCTCTGTCGTGCATGTGAATCCCAATATTATGCTGAGCGATAGCCGTTGTGATGCATACGTTATTTCAATTACTCCATGTATAATGATTGTTGGGTTGGGTGGCATTGTCGAGGCGGGCGGGGCTTGGACGCCACGGCTACTGAGCCACGGTGAAGCGAAGAGGAACCCGAGGAGGGGCCGCTAGTCAGGGCTTTTGCCGACAAGCCGACGACGTAGCGGCCAATAAGTAGGTTGCGGTGCCGTATGGGCGGTATCGCAACTGAGGCGGGCCGCGATATGGTATGTTAGGCATCGCAGCTGAGGGTTGGAGGCCGCGGCGGGAGAGGAGTGCCGGTATTACGGTGCGCCGCTCATCCTACCCTTCGCGGCCTGCACGGGGTCGCCACCGTCTGATGGCGAACGCAGTGGGGCCGCAGGGGAGGAGGAGTGTCGGTATAGCGTTGGCTGCTCGCCCTATCTCCTGCGGCCGAAAAGTGGTAGGTGGCGGGGCCACTGTCCTGACCGTCACACAAGGGGTCGTCTGGCGCCCATGTGACGGTTTGGTTCCTGGGCACGGCGTACAACTTGTTCTCGTACGCCGGTGACAGGGGTTACTCCCCAAAGGAGGGTCTGGTGACGGACAGCCGCAGCGGGTTCGCGGGTGTATGCTTCCGCGTTCCCGTTTTTCCGCCATAGTGGCAAAGTTGGACACCATGGAGTTTTAGTGGGTTAGAGTCCCACATAACTGCGCTATCGCCCCGTGGTAGCGTAGTATGCATGGGCATTTCTCCAAGAAAAAAATAAATAAAAAGGGTTCTATTGACTGATTGTCCATTTTAATTAGACTGATGGAACCATTTACCTTACTACAGCATTATTTTTTAGAAGCTTCTAAAGAAGTTAGTTTAAAAACCGCTACCTCCCAAACTGCACCCTGCAGAAATCTAGCACTCATTTGATTCCTTTGACGATTCTGAAGGCAGATAAGAATTATTTATAAGTGTAGATTGATACTGTTTCATATACCTGCCGTACCTGATGGTCTGCGTGGGCTGTGACGGCTGCGCATGCGGCGGTGGAGCTCGCTGCCGCCATCTCGCGGAGCGCCGGGCGACGGTCACGGCGGACGAACGAGAGGAACAGGTGTCTGGAATCAGGAGTTGCAAATTGTTTGGACGTTTTGGTTACCTCTGTTATTGTAACGGAGTTCTTTATTGCACGTTATAGTTCTGATTTGTTTGCGGGCTGAGGGGCTAGACCGAAAACAAATATTAAATATAAACGAAAAAATTAACAATGGAAAAAACCACACCAAAACCTTTTTGCAGTGATTTTTGAGGCATTTTCCGATCACTTAAAAAACTAAAACTTCAGCTTGCCGAGAGCTTGAGAATATGAAAAAATATTTATAATTTTAACGGTAAAATACCATTTTTTATTAATATAAATAATCATTTTCTTTTGACACGTAAACATAAAGTGACGACGATATAATGCGTTGAGAAATCGTGTGACGTCACGCCGCTAGTACACTTTATACTGCCTTAGTGACGTCACAAGCCCCCACTCCTGAACTATGATGCGGTATAACTTGATTGTAATTTTTTATTGATTTGGCAAAGCAAAAAATACGTGTCCAATATTATTTGATAATCTCACTGACGAACTAAATAGACTTATTATTTTTCTACCCAGGAAACATCCCTATTTGGGCCCAGTAGATGACCACGTTTAATGCAGCGTCAGTGGCTTTGTTTAGGTCACCTAGGGTACAAGCTCACTATGAAGTGGGGCGTAGTCGTTACAGGAGCACCGCAGTCTGACCAGGTGCCAGATACATTATGTACCTACCTACCTATCTAAGTATTTTGTATCTTCTAACGCGACCAAGAAATGTAGTTACGTTGAGCCGTATGAATCCGTAGTACCTAAATTGTTTCTCGGTGTAAAATACTCAACTACTGTACTGATGGATTAAAAGTTAATTTCTTTCAAGTCCAGGCTTTTCCAAAGTTCCAATTAGGGATGATAAAGTTTTAAAAGTTCATTTATATCAATAGCAGACTGCTTCCAACTTCGTGGCAATCCATACCAACTACTTAGTTCAAGTAATTATCCCATATAACCAGTGGGCTTATTATATATGAAACAGCAATCAGCTATAATTGCGCAGTAATCGCGCGATCAACCCCTTTATGTCATAAAAAGCGGATTACCTAAAAATCGCGTTCGAAAAAAATTCGCCTAAAACTCTAAAACTTCTGTACTTAGCAATTTAGCAACGATTGGCAATCGACCAACAACAAGGGAAAAAGTAATAACAATTTGACAGCCAAATTTGCTCGTCGATGGCTGTCGCGCTGCTATCAAAAATCATACGTAATAAGAAATAATCGCGACCACCTTGCGATCAAATGCATATTAGTTAACTAATTATTTATTTATTATATACTTTATTAAACACCACAAAAAACATACAGGACAAATGTTAAAATATACAAGTGTACAATTAAATAAATAAATGTTTGTGTAATTGTTCCTTAGTGCAGCCTCACTATCACAAAATTGCTATGGTGTGAAGAGGATTTATTGCGTACAAATCGCTATCGTTTAGCTCTTGCAAGAATGCAAGATACGTAATAAGTCTGCAAGGCTGCGTTGCTATGTCGTACCTACTCAACTTTATTTTTATTCATATTATGAAGACGTGCTTTTTTATTAGGAAGGAGATAACTGAACTCGATTCAATTCAATTCAATTCAAATCTTTATTCCCCTTGCCAAAGCCCCACCTTTTTCTTTATTTGTTTATATCTCTGTACAAGTGCTGGATTTCTTTCTATGTCTAGCCACGTCACCCATTCCATTTATTTGTTTATTTTGACCGTCAACCATGTCCACTGTCTTTATTAGTTACAAGTGAATTGCTGCTCACCTGCACAGTTCATCAGGGGCGGACACCTCGAGGAAGGTGTCCAGGAACCATCGGAAGCCTTCATAGTCAATGTCCTGAAACAATAGAGAATAGTGTCATTAGAATCTATATTGAAATATGCGAGCATGAAAACGGCAGTGTTTCCAATGCCTCTCAAAATATAGTCGGACAAGGCGAGCCAACTAGAGAGCAGGTCCAGATGTGCAATGTCCGGATACACTATAGGGATCAAACTTATGACCATGGCATGTCGTGACTTAGTGTTATCATTGGCTTCTTTTTACCCGGCTGCAAGGAAAGGGTTATGTTTTTCGCGCGTATCTTGTATGTTTGTATGTATGTATATTTGTATGTATGTAATATTCTTTATTACCTAATATCTTTCAAACTACTTGTCGGATTTTTATAATTAAGACATCGTTAGATAGGTGTTGACCGCCCAAGTGTTCTTAGCTAAGTGCCTTTAAAAAAAAGGAACATGGCATATTTTGGGCGCCATATTGTGGGAGCAGATTTTTTTTTTTTCCGTACCCATCGGGTGGGGTATCAAAATGAAGGGTTTTTAGAGGAGATTTCAAAAATATATAACACTTATATGTTTAAATGTACCTAATTAGAAAAAATATTTTAACTAAAAAGTTATAAAAAAAAAAGTTAATTCTAAAAATCAAAAAACCCGCCAGCTTAAAAAGCGAACTAAAATACGTAAACAAGAAGAAAATCATGTTATGCAGTCGGAGGATACATCTCGTATTAGTCAGCCAGCTCGCGAATATGTATTCTTTTTTGGCAGCTGGTTCCGTATCTGGACATCTTTTTTGTAAGGTTTTGTATCAGTGGAATCATCTTCATCTTCCTGCCCATTTATCCCATATTACTTGGGTTCGGCGCAACACGTTTTCTTCTTCCATACCATCCTGTCTCCCATCACACTATCTCTAACTCCCTTTTCTCTTATATCACTAATAACACAGTCCATCCATCTTTTCTTTGGCCATCCTCTCCCTCTCCATCCATCCACATTTATATTCATAACTCTTTTAGTAACATGCATAATTTCACCGACGAATTTAAGCATAACAAAAATTCGTCGATGCTCACAGATTCTATTGGCGCCTGGTTAAAATCGTATAGCAATTTGTAAGAAATAAACATAACAAGTAAGAATTTAACAAGGAGTTGCTTTGCCACCAGCAAACACTGGCATTAAGATACTATTAAGTTTAAGAACCTCTTAAAACATCGCCAACCACCTGTTATCTCCGGCCGCCATCTTTAACTTCTATCAACTGTTGTTTACAAGCGCAGACAGTTTATTTCTGAATTAAATCGATATGTTTTGTGTTAGAAAAAACGTTGTACGGTACACGAATTGTGGGATTTGTATTTAAATGTAAATAAGAAAAAAACCGCCCAAGTGCAAGTCGGACTCGCGCACGATGGGTTCCGTACTATCGCCAAAAATGGCAAAAAAATCACGTTTGTTGTATGGGAGCCCCACTTAAATATTTATTTTGTTCTGTTTTTAGTATTTGTTGTTATAGCGGCAACAGAAATACATCATCTGTGAAAATTTCAACTGTCTAGCTATCACGGTTCATGAGATACAGCCTGGTGACAGACAGACAGACGGACCGCGGAGTCTTAGTAATAGGGTCCCGTTTTTTACCCTTTGGGTACGGAACTCTAAAAAAGAAATATGTAAACGTAAACGAAGCTAAAGGAATAGGCAAGTTATAGATCTTAGCATGTGGCGTTCGACCTGTAGTTTTTGCTTATCCTCATGGGAAAAACTTTAAACACTTTACACGCGCGTAAAGCTGCGAGTTGAAGCCAATATCCCACATCCTAAAGTTTAATAGGATTAGTACCATTTTGGTGAAAATATTGAAAAGCAATCGGAGTTGACTAGGGTTTTAAAAATAATCAGCTTGTTAATCTTGGGCACCCATCCCTAACATGACCTGCAGAAGGTGTAGCTTAACCTTGCAATCTTTTCAACAGTTAATAAGAAAAAAAACAAGGACAAGAAAAGTATTTTCCTTTAGGTGTCCTCTAAGCTTGTGCCGATAATACCCAGGTGGGTAGTTGCCTAGCAACGCTCATTGCGTCTCTTATAGCCGCCATCTTTGGTACCGACAACAAACAAATAAAACGCCTTTGACATACTTATGTTACGCTATGTTAGGGTAACAGAGTGTGCTAGTTTAGCACGTGGTTCTGTTTGCGTAGTAGTAGGTCATTATTTGGGGTCGAAATAACAAGACAAGTAGGTGTCATTTTTCGTACGGGCAATACCCTACCCAAGTTCTTCCAGGAACACTTTTCTTTTGTTGTTGTAGAGTTCCGTACAAACAGTTACATTCACTAAAATAATTAGGTAACATTACTGAAGTTTATAAGCAATGAAAGCACATTGCTCTAACGAAAAGATAAACTTGATTTAGGGACAAAATTAACTTTGCCGTTGGAAAACTTTTGTCCCCGTACATTGACATTAGTCGCGGTCATTTTACCAATTGCAAATAAGTTAATATTTTTATTATTTCGAAAAAAAATACGGTTTTCGGATTTTTCCTTTACTTATGCTGTAAGAAATTGCTTCTTGCCAAATTTCATGATACTAGTTCAACAGGATAAACTCTATAGGGTTTGATTGCCTTACAATTCGTCAAAATTGCGATTCTTTTGATTGCGTTGATATATAAGTTTGGTTTTTTCACAGCTCCAAGAAGTTGAAGACCTTAGCATATGACGTTAATTTCAACCCGGTATCTCCAGGCGTTCCAGAGAAAAAGATCGTGACACACGGACAGATAGAAAACGAAGTAATCCTATACGGATTCCTTTTTTGCTTTTGAGGATCGGAACCCTAAAAAGTAGACGCTCCATGTAAAATATTAGCATTTGGTTACACTGGAAACCGATTCTAACACCCACACCGGTTGGCTGTTGGGATAACGCTAGCCATATGATAAATAAGCAGGTCATTATTTATAAAACTAATCTAGGTACTTATTCTTAAAAATCTCTGAGTGTGCTCAAAATAGCACACAACACGCTTCTGTACACACAACTTTATAAAGAAGAAAAAAAAAATATAGTGACCCGCACAGGAGACACGAGAAATAAGCAAACAATTAAAAACAAAAATAAAAACCCAAGGACCAAAAAGGCTCCTATCACAGTATGTGCAGCGATATCCAAGAAGTAAATAACGCTGCGCTGATATTCTGATAAGGCCCACTGTTGATACACCTCTGCTCACTTAAGTCCCACCTAATCTCCCATACAGCTGCAAGAATACACCGTTTTATCCTTTATAGATCGCAGAAAGGGGATAGATTAGAGACCAACGAAACATACAAATAAAATTTCAAAATTTAAAAAACCCCCGATCAATTTTTATTTCATGCTACATAATTTATCTAGTACCTAGTAGATACGCGTCGATCGGGAATCTATTGAACACGTAATTGACACAATATCTAGCGAAAACACCCCGATTCAAACAGTAAAACGCCCATAACTTTTGAACGGCTGAACCGATTTTATTCAAACATAGCTAAGAACACTCTAGACAAAATCACCTTTTAAACAAAATAAACTAAATCAAAATCTCCCGTTTGGACGCTATGATGCCACAGACAGACACACAAATACTCAGATACACAGCAACACACGCCAAACTTATAACACCCCTCTCTTTCCGCCGGGTTAAAAATAGATCCCACTACTACTTTTGCAATGCAAGCTCAATATGTTTTTCCTTTGATATTGTTCGTTATCTATACCATAGTCCATACAATGGGTTATCAGATTAAATATGAAAACTCTAACATCGAAGGAAAATATCGGACAATAAAGGAGAATATTGGAGTATATCGAGTTTTCTGCGAAATTCCATTTGTGGACAGTACGGAAGAAAAGTGCGTCTCTGCTCGCCAGATTGCGTGGCAGTGGCAACAGCCTCCTGAAGGTGATAGCTGACAGGCCTGATGAGAGTTCTATAATGGGACATCTCATCAAAACAACACTGTCTGTCGTAGTGTATAAGTACTAACATAGATCATAAGCCATATTGTTACTAACATCCTAGTATATAAGTACTAACGTAGGTCATAAGATAAATTGTCACTAACATCTTAGTATATAAGCACTAACATAGGTTATAAGATTTTATATTGTTACTAACACACTTTAATTATTTTATTCGTTTAGTCTACATTTGACAGATTCTACTTTTGACATCATAGTCTACTTTTGACAGATTCTACATATGACAGATTCTACTTAAGACAGATTCTACTTAGGACAGATTCTACATATGACAGATTCTACTTATGACAGATTCTACATAAGACAGATTCTACTTAAGACAGATTCTACTTTTGACAGATTCTACATTTGACAGATTTTCAAATTCAAATTAAATTTATTGCATCCATAATGTACATGTATTTTGAAAAAAGTGAGACAAGTAAGGAACATTGTTGCATCAAAAATAATAGTGTTATATAGTAATCACTATATTTATTGATAGGCGTATTTTGTTTTTATACCTAGTATTAAAAGTTTATATTTATAGTAACTAATATTTTTCGTTCAAGTTCAAGGAGAAAATGAACCGTCTCCTCATTTTCTTTTCTGAAGTCGGTGTCTTTTGTACCCATTGTTTTCCGTTATTCGACACCGACTTCGTAAAAGAAAGTTATTTGTAGCTTTGTAGTGTTTTGTTTTAGGTGTCGGTTTGATTTTTTGCTAAACAGATTTTTATTTTCGTTTTTTTGCTTTTGGTAGGTACTCTCCAATTAACATGAAAATCATTTATAGCCAAAGTACATTTAATGACGATTCGAATAAGCTCAAACACGACTAGGATACATTGTTTTATTTCGGAATTCCAGTGGCCATTGTGGTCTTCTTCATCAGTTTCAGTTCACCTAATGATACTTTTTGAGTGCAAAAGATTGCATTGTTGATGAAAATACCAAAATAGCTATATGTATGCCTATAATATTTGAGGAGTTCCCTCGACTTAGCTAGGATCCCATCATCAGATCATCGGTTTCTTCATTGGAATATCTCCTTTCCAACAAAAAAAGAATCAACAAAATCGGTTCGTAAACTACGAAGTTATCCGCGAATCGATCATGCATGGAGTACAGCTCTCATCTCTGGGACGGATCTGCCAAATACCAGCTGGATGCACTCGATTCGATCGAAAAACGGGCCAAGAGGCTTATCGGCAATGAGATACTGGTCGAGTCTAGGCTCCAGAGCTTTGAACATCGGCGCCGAGTTGCCAGCCTGTCGGTATTTTACCGGTTACATTTCGGGGAGTGTGCGTTGGAATTGCATGAACTGATTCCCCCTGGCCCGTTCCATCATCGGACTACAAGACGTACGGCGATGCGTCATCGATACACGGTGGACATCCCACCCATACGCACCAAACGTTTTGGGAATACTTTTATTATACGCACAGCAAAAGAGTGGAATTCCCTGCCGGAGTCTATATTTCCCGATAGCTACAATCTGGGAGTCTTTAAGTCAAGAGTGAATAGGTTTCTTCTAGGTAAGCGTGCTTCATCGTCGACCACATCATCGCTTACCATCAGGTGAGATAGTGGTCAAGCGCAAGCCTACTAAGAATAATAAAAAAAAAAGAATACACATAAATATATATATATATATAAATACGGCCGAATTGAGAAACCTCCTCCTTTTTGGAAAGTCGGTTAGTGAGGACACAGTTCATTTTCTCATACATTTTGTACGGAACGGCTTTAATGAAACTCGAACTTGAACGAAAAATATTATTTACTATATAATACAAACATTTAATACTAGGCATAAAAACAAAATACGCCTATCAATAAATATAGTGATTACTATATAACACTATTATTTTTGATGCAACAATGTTCCTTACTTGTCTCACTTTTTTCAAAATCTGTCAAATGTAGAATCTGTCAAAAGTAGAATCTGTCTTAAGTAGAATCTGTCTTATGTAGAATTTGTCATAAGTAGAATCTGTCATATGTAGAATCTGTCCTAAGTAGAATCTGTCTTAAGTAGAATCTGTCATATGTAGAATCTGTCAAAAGTAGAATCTGTCAAATGTAGACTAAACGGGTTTTAGTTTTTATTGGATTATAGTATTCTTTGGCTATGTATTTTTAGTTCTGTGTTTTCTATTTTTTTAATTAGAATATAATTTAATAGAAAAAACATTTATTCGAACAAACACAGAGTAACAGATAACAAAGAAAACTTAATTTAAAAATCAAAAACCTTTTTAGTTCGTTTCTTAAGTAGTTGAGTTTTGGATTTTTAAATTATCTTTCATAGCTTTTATCGCGGGCTTTGAGCGCGGCGAGGTGAAATTTAAAAACTGAATAAAATAAATATTTAAGTGGGGCTCCCATACAACATACGTGTTTTTTTTTTGCTGTTTTTTGCGATAACGGTACAGGAAACTTCGTGCGCGTGTCCGACTCGCACTTGACCGGTTTTTTACCTTTTGAGGTACGGAACCCTAAAAAAGTCTAATAAATCTATCAATCATCTCACTTTAAGTTATCTCTCATTAATTTTGCTGTCTTTGGGATGGGAAGTCAAACACGCAACAGGTGTGGTACAAAATAACAATCTTTCGCTCGCTAGCCCACATTTTAGCTAAAAAAGGCTTCAAAACTATTACTATTATTAATATACAGGTTGCGCACAAAATTGTGGATCAAACGAAACAGGGCGATAGTTGGGGTTATAAGAAGTAAATAAAAATATTAAAAAATAATATTAAAAAAGATACTTTATGACCTACTGCAATTAGTCCCAAATATGTTTTATGTCTCGCAACCAGCGGATTCCCGCAACCTTCACCAGGTCATCGGTCCACCTGGTGGGAGGCCTTCCAACGCAATGGCTTCCGGTTCGCGGTCGCCACTCCAGAACCTGTGGACCTGTCCAGGTTGTGGGTATCCACTGGATGCAAGACGCACGGGACCGGTCAATGTGGCGACGCTTGGGGGAGGCCTATGTCCAGCAGTGGACGTCTTTGGGCTGATATGATGATGATGATGATGTTTTATGTTTCGTTTGATCCACGATTTTTGGCCCATCCTGTTAATACTATATCTATTCTTCTATCTATATATATATAAATGAATGTTTGTCTGTATGTCCTCTATAGAATCGTAAACGGCTGGACCGATTTCACTTATTCTTTTTTTGTTGTGTTTGTTATTTATAGGAGAAGGCTCTTATGAAAAAAAAATAAGAAATATAAATGGTACCTTACCTACATAGGTAGGGTAGGGTAGGTAGGGTAGATGAATGTTTGGTGTTTTTATGGCAAAACAAAGTTTGCCGGGTCAACTAATGGACCAATAAAAGAGAAAGTATGTATGTATGTTCCTTGTAGACTCCAAAACGGCTGGACTGATTTCAATAAACCTTTCACTGTTGGGAAGCTACACTTACCCGGGGTGACATAGGCTACTTTTTATCCCTGTGTTTCTACGGGAACGGGAACTATGCGGGTGAAACCGCGAGGCGTCCGCTAGTATACTATATGGACCGATGACCTGGTGAAGGTTGTGGGGATCCGCTGGACGCAAGACGCACGGGACCTGTCAATTTGGCGACGCTTGGGCGCCTCCAGGGGGTGTCCAGCAGTGGACGTCGTTCGGCTGATATGATGATACTATAAATTTTGTTTTCATCTCCCTGCTCTGGTTGTTACTAGGGGCACGAGGTCTCATTGCATAGAAAGAAAATTTGGTTCAAATAAATCTCACTAGATGGCACGATATGCACCTCCATCTGTTATTGAATGTGTGTAAAATTAACATTTTCTGGAATTAAGCACAAAAATTGTATGTTCTTGTTTAATCAACTCTCCTAATACAAAATTATGGAATATTGGGCTCTTAATTCACATTTCAAAGATAATTAGACGGGTTATTTAAAATTGATGCCAATAGATGGCGCATTTTTAAATTTCTGAGGCATTCCACTCGATTGTTAAAGTTTGCATTTTAACACATTTTGGTTCAAAAAATACTGTAAAAACGAGCAAATAAATACTAGAAAACAAACCTTCACTGCATTAAAAAAAAAAAACACGAACCTAGTAAACCCTTTTACTTGCAAGTCACTGCTAACACCAACTATCTATCACCGTGAAACAGAACCGTATGCGTTCGATGTACAAAAAATTGCCAGAATAAGCAGTCGAAAAACGCTAGTTACGTCGGCACGGTTTCTTTGTATGGGATGAGGCATCTGTATGCTAGTATTATATTACCTGTGCTAGGGGTCGGTGTAACTCGTCATCATCTTCCATACTCCGTCTCCCATCATTTTAACAAACTAAAATAATATAAACTGAAATTCGTTAAAAACAACCTTGAAATTAAATACGAAATGCACGTCCGATGCATAACAATGTCCCAAGAATAATCACTTGAAGCCGTAGTCAAAGTGCTACGAAAGCGTAGCCGCGTAGCGTGACGTCATGTCGTGTGCTACGTCGTAGCACATTTATTGCGATCGCTTCACTATGTGATCGAAATAAAATTGTTTCTCTCGACGTGTTCGAGTAATACATATTTTGAATGTGCATTCTTCTCAAGTAACTTAGATACAGATTTTTGCCATAAAAGGCCACTTAAGTGAAGCAGCTTTTAAATCTTAAATACCTTTTTACCCGACTGCCGAAGGAGGGTAATGTGTTTATCAGTCTATGTATGTATGTAAGTTTGTTCCTATGTGGCGTTCTAGAGACCAAAGGCGTGGGCCGATTTTGATGGTTCTTACGTCAATCGATTCGTCTTAACCCCGCGAGTGTCACTGGCTACATGAAAATTGGAAAATAGGAAAATGGTGGTACTTGGGCGCCATATTGTGGGGGCCCGAATTATTTTTTTCTTCCAAACCTATCGTGTGGGGTATTAAAATAAAGGATTTTAAGAGGTGATTTCAAAAATATATAACACTTATATGTTTAAATGTACCTAATTCGAAAAAGAAAATAACTAAAATGTTATAAATGAAAAAAATTAATAAAATCAGAAAACCCGACTGCTTGAAAAGCGAACTAAAGAGACTTAAACAAGGAGAAAATCATGCTGTGCTGTTGGAGGATACATTTCGCGAGCTGGCTGACCAAAACCAGACGTATCCTCCGACAGCACAGCATGATTTTCTCCTTGTTTAAGTGTTTTTAGTTCGCTTTTCAAGCAGTCGGGTTTTTGTTTTTTTTTATACCATAGTTTTACACGTTAATATTAGTCTTCTCTTTAGTGTAGACAAAATCAAACTGGTTAATTTGTATACGGTATATTCACAATTATTATAGTAACGCTTTATTTTTATTTATTTTCTTTTCGCATTGTTTAAAAAAAATTACTCGCACACTGTTCCATTGTTGTTGAATTAGGCAATATTTGTAAGTATGTGAGAACCATGTCCCTATTTATCAAGTTAAGGATTTTACCTGTTAGTGCTTGTAGTGTGCTTGTTGTGCGTTTAGTTTGTGCAGAATAAACAATTTTTCTTTCTTCTTCGTTTTTTTTTCTTTTTAATACTTTATACCTATATTTAGTACTAGCTGTTCCCCGTGGCTTCGCAAAAAACAAACAAAAAAAACTTTCCTCTTTATAATATTATTATATTATATTATTCGTTTATTTAAGCTTTTTTCTTATTATTTTACATTTTTAAATATTTTAATATTTTTTTTTTTTTACTTTATTATTACTATTATAGTATAGATAAGTATAAGTAATAAGTATAGATAGTAGTGCTGGGTGCATCGTTCTCACTTATATGTATTTATTAATGTATGTGCTAATGTAAATATTGTAAAACGCCTTTATTTTTAAAAGAGTAAGTATGTTGTTTCTTGTGCATTCTTCTCCATAACAAGCTACTGAATGCATCTGAATGCACGGTAGAATAAATTTTTATTACTTGTAAATTTTAAATGTTTAACGTTCAAAAGTGCCGCTTAATGGCATAGTTGAAATAAATACATTTGACTTTGACTTTCTTCTTGCTAGCTTCTGTCCGCGACTTCACCAGTGTGAAATTTCTGGTTTGAACCTAAATCATCTCCTTTCCTGTCCTATGACACTTGACAATAGTACAGCTTCTTCAGTGAAATATTTTTTGCTACAGGCTCAATAAATCCTTAACAAGCAATTAAACTTCTTTATAACATAACTTTAAAAAACTTACATAAAACTTCTCATATCTACTATCAGCAATATAATACTAAGCAATTAAATAACTTGTCATAAAAGAAATAGTACATTGCTGCAGCGGCCAGCAAAAGAGGCATTGATGGACGAACGTGTAAATGTGGGCCGAAGCGAAGCCGAGGCACACATACGTAAGTCCATCAATGCCTAGTTGTGGCCAAGGCTTGTATAGCACTTTTCTCAAATAATGCGCGGAAATTTAAACTAAGCATTACCTAGAACTCATTTATTATAACCCATTTATCATTTTTTTGTTTAAAAAGTGTTTTTGTCGAGAGTGTTCTTAGCTATGTTTGAATAAAATCAATTCAGCCGTTCAAAAGTTATGGGCGTTTCACTATTTGAATCGGGGTTTTTACGCAAGATATCGTGTCATAATTACGTGTTCAATAGATTTCCGATCGAAGCGTATATACTATGTACTAGATAAGTTATTTAGCATGCAATAAAAATGTGCCGGGGGTTTTTAAATTTTGAAATTTTACTTGTGTCAAATACATTATTACTTTTCAAAATCAATGACGAACAACGAACAACAATAATTTTACCAGCGTTAAAGTGTTCATTTGTTTCTTTTTTCAATAAACGGCTTTCTATTTGCAATGCAGTTCGAAATTTAAATAAAACCTTTGATAAGTAACCTACTTGGTTGCCATGTTTCGGAGTAAAATATCGTTCCATTTTTAAAGTACACGACAGAGGTTTACTATGTAATTTATTTGGCCGCTAAACACGACAGATATGGCTTTTCATACAACTTTTGCCGGCCGCTGCTCGCATGTATCTGGCCAGTACAGCAATTTTGATTTATCTCTAAGAAGGTTGTTAAAATAATGTTCAAACTTCCAAGCATGTTTGAGAAAATCCTTTAACACCTTCACATGTGTACTTTACCACTTTCAATATTTTGTCCAAAATAATTTCCGTGGAAATTCCAAGAGAAACAAAAGAACAGCTCTCCTGCAAGAGGTCCCCAGATGGGGCCTCGGGGCAAACTATTAACCCTTCTCTAGGGATGTGAGTAGAGGTGGATCCGAAAGTTTGCGGACATTTTTCGGTTGGAATATTTTTTAGTGATACGTATGGAAATTTTTGTCGGTATTTGAAAATTGTTTTGAATTTATCATGGGAACGATATTGATGCCTTGAACGTGGCATAAGTTTTCTTCGGTATGGGAAACTTTTTGAATACGTTATTTTGGGATTGAATTCTAGCTATGCTTACAAAAACTTTTCTTTAAGAGACGATACATTCGAGTATAATGTAGCTACTTGTGCTAAGCTTGTATTTTCATCATCCACTGCTGGAACACAGGCCTCCTCTCTGTGAGAGGAAATGGGCCGTAATCCACCACGCGGGCCCAGTGCGGGTTGGTGGATGTCACATGTATTCGATTTTATGGTTCTAGGACATGCCGGTTTACTCACGATGTTTTCCTTCATCGTTTTGAGAGCAGTGGTGAGCAGTGGTGGCTCGCGCTTTACAAAACGTAAAGCGCCAGCCTGAGTCGAACCCACGACACGTATGCCGTGGCCGTTACCACTGGGTCACCACTGCTCTCCTCATCAAGCTTGTATTTTCGTACACTAGTATATTATGCACTTAGAACACAGACAACTAACACAGAGTAAAAGAGAATAATAATAAAAACATACAACCACAAATTGCGCCGAAAGGGTTACCAACTCAGCATAAAAAAAGTGCTTTATCAAAATATTTCCAAAAGCCAAGACAATGACAATGTAAATAACAACTTCCATATCCTAAGGGCTACGCGGATATTTATCCGCATAGCCCGCGGATACACTACAAAAATCCGCACCACATGTCCGTCCATCACTAGTCATAAAACGGGATTAACCATGGTTTACGATGGCGTGAGTTAAGATTGCTGTGCGCTCCCATGGGGGTCTCACCTAGTGGGTAGTCGGATATAAAGTCGACCGTCCACTGCTATGTCAGCTGTGCACGGAGAGGTTTACCGTGTTAGCTTAGCGTTTGATCGCTATCGTTTTTCTCTTGCAAAAGATACGTGATAAGCCTGCGGGTTGTGGAGGTTAGATAGGCACGGGCTTCTTGTAAATTATTGGTACTCAGCTGGATCTGATTAGATTGGAAGCCGACCAACATAATTGGAAAAAGGCTCCGCGAACCGAAAGACGATACGTTGGAAGACCTCCCACTAGGTGGACCGATGATCTGGTTAAGGTTGCGGGACGGCGCTGGATGTGAGACGCACGGGATCGGTCAATGTGGCGACGCCTGGGGGACACCTATGTCCAGCAGTGGACGTCTTTCGGCTGAAATGATGATGATTATCCGCAATGAAAAAAGATTATTTTATGTTTATTGTTAAGAAAATATCTTTAATGTCATAAAACACATGTTCTTTCAGCCATTTCAATAATCTTTTTATAAATGAGTTAATGTTTTTTTTTGAATTTTGTTATAAATGTGTATACATATGACTAGGAAACTTTTCGTATACCTGGCTGATTTAGAGATGTTAAGTAGAGAACCTACTTAGTTTCTCATCTTAGGCAATCTCATCATCATTTTAGGCAAGCTCGCACCATCGTCGACTACATCATCGCTTACCATGGGAAAACTGCACAAAGTGCAGGCACCATGACCTTTATCGACTTAAGGGGACACCAGTTTTCTAACGGCAAAGTTATGTTTGTCCCTTAATCCAGTTCATCTTTTTGTTAGAGCAATTTTCGGTGTTTTCGTACATACATACAAGTTTATACAGAACTCTCAGTGCGCGAGTCCGACTTGGAAGGTTTTTTTACCCGGCTGCAAGGAAAGGTTTATGTTTTTCGCGCGTATCTTGTATGTTTGTATGTATGTATGTTTGTATGTATGTAATATTCTTTATTACCTCATATCTTTCAAACTAATTAGCGGATTTTTATAATTAATACATCGTTAGATAGGTCTTGACCGCCCAAGTGTTCTTAGCTAAGTGCCTTTAAAAAAAAAAGGAACATGGCGGATTTTGAGCGCCATATTGTGGGGGTTGCATATCAAAATGAAGGGTTTTTAGAGGAGATTTAAAAAATTAATAACACTTATAAGTTTAAATGTACCTAATTCGAAAAACTGTTATTCTATGGAGTACTGGGAGCAGTCTTAAGTGAAAACTAAGAATATAAAATTGATACTTGTATGTCAAACGGATACTTTATCAAAAGAGAAGAACCCTTTGTCCAAACACAAGTACCCACAGGTCAACGCAACCGACGCAGGGTGCGGGGGCCGCGGGAAGGCGGACACCGCCACTATATTAGCACCGCACATCAGTTCTTCAGCTCTCATTATTTCTTTCATCATTCTTCCATACATAAAACCTCTCGAAACCACGCATTGTCGGGATCTACCTTGTAATAATAAAAAAAAAAATTGTATTTTTTCAAGCCACGCATCGTGTCTCCATTCTCATCATCAACCCTGACCCAAGCCACCACACACGCATCAACAATTACCAACATTCTACCCTATAATTCCACAAAAACGCCCATTCCATAGACTCAAATAATAAATAAACAAACGAAATAACACCCAGAAGGTTCCTGAAAAGCTTTTTGAGCTGTTTACTCCGAAATCCAATATCTATTACATTTTTAGAATAAGTGGAGGAGGACAGACGCCCACAGGCGCTTAAGCGGAGTTTGAACCAAAATAAGTGTTACACTGGCTCCACACTTTGGGCCCAACGTTGGTCTGTTGGTGGGATGGAAAATACTTTATTGAACACATTGGTTTCAAGTCAATCAGAAGGCTAGTCACCCAAGGAGCAATGATGAATATGCTCGGAGTTTTATCGTGTGTTCGCATCTGTAATGTGGATATCCGCAGAATGACCAATGTTACCGTTATATCCCGAAAAATGGCGAAACTTGAGTGGCTGTTTGAGTCACTTTGCTAGCAGAACAGATGGTCGATGGGGCCGAAAAGTTCTGGATGCAGCTACTGCTGTGCTCCAATATTATTTTCTCGAAATACAAGTAAAACAAATGGCATTGGTTCCAACTTTGGCACCAAGTTGTAGAACTGGGGTAAGACGCACACTGTACTGTTAAAACTTTGTAGAATTTTATTGAAAGAATATTGAAATAGTTTTGTGAGGAAGGTATTGTGGTTGTTCAGTAAAGATTTGTAGAGTTTAAGTTTTGTTGGTACAATTAGAGCCTGGATTAGTTAGTATAGGAGTTGTGTAGGCTGGGACTTAAGTCAATCAAAATAAGTTTTTATTTGACTCGTGTTTAGAATTTCGTACAGATTATCTCTAAATACATAATGTGACTGTTCCTAAATTACCCTAGGCTTTTAAATTTTTCGTTTGTTACCCCCGACGGAAAAAGAGGGGTGTTATAAGTTTGACGTGTGTTGCTGTGTATCTGTGTGTTTGTCTATGGCATCATAGCGCCTAAACAGATGAACCGATTTTGATTTAGTTTTTTTCTTGAAAGTTGACTTTGTTGAGAGTGTTCTTAGCTATGTTTGAATAAAATCGGTTTAGCCGTTCAAAAGTTATTCGCATTTTACTCTTTGAATCTGGATTTTTTCTGAAGATATCGTGTCATTATTACGTGTTTCGATAGATTGTCGATTGAAGCGTGTGCTGCTACTAGGTATATTATATGTAGTTTAAAAAACAAGATATAAAAACCGGCCAAGTGCGAGTCGGATTCGCACACGAAGGGTTCCGTACCATTATCGCAAAACACTGCAAAAAATCACGTTTGTTGTAAATAAACCCCCTTAATTTATTTTATTTTAATAATTATTATTTTTTGATGTGAATATACAACTAAACATTCTGTGAATATTTCAAGCGTCTAACTGTTGCCGTTATCAATATCGAGCAAAAAACGGCCAAAAAATCACGTTTGTTGTATGGGAGCCCACATTAACTTGTTTTATTTTAATTTAATAATTATTATTTTTTGAAGTAAATATACAACTAAACATTCTGTGTATATTTCAAGCGTCTACCTGTTGCCGTTATTAATATCGAGCAAATAACGGCAAAAATATCACGTTTGTTGTATGGGAACCCCCCTTAAATATTAATTTTATACTGTTTTTAGTATTTGTTGTTATAGCGGCAACAGAAATACATCATCTGTAAAAAATTTAAACTGTCTAGCTATCACGGTTCATGAGATACAGCCTGGTGACAGACGGACAGACAGACAGACGGATCGCGAATTCTCGTCCCGTTTCCCGTTTTTACCCTTTGGGTACGGAACCCTAAAAATTTAAATCGGAGTTTTTTAAAACTTGTAATTTTATCTTGTTCCTAAATTACCCTACATTTAGGCATTGCTTGTATAAAACAAAGTCGCTCTCTGTCTAATTACTTAGCTAAACCACGCAACAGATTTTTATACGGTTTTCGCAAAGAGTTAAAAACGAAGAAGGTTTGTGAATATAATAATATGTTCCTTATAAAGCCAGGGCGGGTCACTAGTATTTACATAAATTATGGTGCAGGCTATAATTTTGTGTAGAGTAGTAAATTACGCCAGGGTTTGTTAATTTTCCCTACAGTATTTTGCCTCAAAAAAAAAGGTGCAGAATCCAAGACAGTTGAATTATTTCTTCGGGAATCATCAAGTTTCATTACCTTGGCGCAGGAGATGATAAGTCTGGGAATAGTGTGACGGTCTTTACCCAAATATTTAAGCCTAGCGACCCAAAGGGTAAAAACAAGACCTTATTACTAAGATTCCGCGATCCGTCCGTCTGTCTGTCCGTCTGTCACCAGGCTGTAACTCATGAACCGTGATAGCTAGACAGTTTTCACAGATGATGTATTTTTGTTGCCGCTATAACAACAAATACAAAAACAGAATAAAGTATATATTTAAGTGGGGCTCCCATACAACAAACGAGATTTTTTTGCCGTTTTATTTGCGATAATGGCACGGAACTCTTCGTGCGCGAGTCCGACTTGCACTTGGCCGGTTTTTTTATATCACTATGACCTTTGTACCTTGTAGGATTCTGAACTACTCACAAAATAATAAATTGCGACTATAAAATCGCACTGTAGTCGCTAGTCTGAACCCTTGCCATTTATAATACCCCATTGCTGTATTATTTGCTTTTGAACGGCAAATCATTGAAACGGAAAGCTCGTTAGCACGTTATTACTGCTTCCTACTAACAATATTATTGTTGTTTACAAGGAACTCGTGTTTCTAAGGAAGTAAGGATAGGGTACGCAGAGCTCGGAATCACCGTGCCGCCAGTTACTAGACTAGAAACGCAATATTTTTATATTAGTAGTCTTACATAAAAATATTGCGTTTCTAGTCTAGTGAAAAGCCCACTACAAGGCAATTTTCCCCACATTTTTACTTCTTCGACTTCCAAAAATAAAGTTATTTTTCACTTTGTAGTTTTTTATTTGGAAGTCGGTAGTATTTTTTGCAAAAAAGTTTTTTTTACAGACACTGCGTGCCAGCTCGAACCAGCCAATATTTTTTAATTTATTTTTGAGACGTCAATAAATAAAATCCACCTCGCTGGGTAGCTTTCGGGAAATGGCGCGGTATTATCACGTCTAACTTACCATAGTGCCTCAAGACGCAAGTCTATGACCAGTGATGACTTATGGAACTGAGACGTGGTCACCCAAAGGGCAATGGCGAAGGCTTTGCTCGGCGTTTTCTTGCGTGATCAAATCAGAAATGTAGATGCAGGAGGAATCAGGGTTACCGAGTAAGCTCGACGAATTGCCAAATTTAACTGGCAGTACTGGCAGTGCAAATTGTGGTATCGGTCGCGACATATTAGTTGTAGGTTGTGGGTTCGAACCCAGACAGGCGCTTTACTTTGTGTAAATTATATCATCACAACTGCTCTCTCAACGGTGAAGTAAAATGTTATGAGGAAACCGGCATGTCTATGAATAAAAATAAAAAGCTTTTTTATAAAAAAAATACTACCGACTTCCAAATAAAAAAACTACAAAGTGAAAAATAATTTTATTTTTGGAAGTCCGTGTCTTTTGTATGTAGGTACCAATTTTTTGCAATAAGGACACCGTCTTCGAAGTTATTTTTCACTTTGTAGTTTTTTTATTTGGAAGTCGGTAGTATTTTTTTGTAAAAAAGCTTTTTATTTTTCACTTTTTAGTTGTACCTACATAATAGGCAAGTTGTTTAGTAAGGTACCTACGCCAGAATAGATTACCCGAATATCATGAAACTTGAACATAACCGGTGAAATGAGAGATCTGCGTACCCCTTAAGAGCATACTGGCGTGATGTTATGTTATGAAATGGTATAAACAATCCCGAGATATTTGCCGTAATTTATTGAAGAGTTCTGTTGTATATCTTCGAAGTTCTTCATCAGATCTTCACCAAATTAAAATGGGACCAATTACGAAACATACTTTTTCAAACAAAAACAGAATTTTCAAAAATCGGTCCAACTTTATTAATATTGTTAATACCCACGCAATGTGCCATGAGCACAAGTTTCGTCTTTCACGGCCCTAGTCAGAATTATCACACGCTGTCAATTTCTATGCGTAAACGGCGACACTTAGGCCGAGTTTTGCAGTTAACGCGTGCTTGACAATTTGTCACATTAGTTCTGCAATAGTTTAGAGGTGAGAAACTCGGCCTCACTGACACGCTTGGTTTTTATAGCAAGTTTTGACAACGCTGTCTGTAGCAGTGGCCGGTGAGATGTCTCCGAGGTCTATGGATCCGTTTCAAGGTATTATGTCAAGTGTTTGTCTTCTTATGCTGTCTGTGAAATACTTAGAACTTGGGTATCCATCTTGAATATCTCCGATAGTACTAAAAGTCAGTTGAGAATACGTGCTATTACGCCTCTATACCCCGAAAGGTAGAGCAGTGGTGGCCCAGTGAGATCGGCCGCGACTTACAAGTTGTGGGTCGTGGGTTCGAACCCAGGCAGGCTATACTTTGTGTAAATTATTTCATCAACACCTGCTCTCTGAAATAACGGAGAAGGAAAACATCGTGAGGAAACCGGAATGTCTTAGAATCAAAAATTCGAAGACATGTGACATCCACCAACCCGCACTGGGCCCGCGTGGTGGATTACGACCCATTCCCTCTCACAGAGAGGAGGCCTGTGTCCCAGCAGTGGGAACATTAATAGGCTGATGATGTGGTTCTAAGTTACCGGTGTCACTTTTACTTTTATTTCTGTAGGTATGGTTTCCACTTTTCTTTTTATGTTGGCACCTTGTTTTTAAACATACATGTAAATTGTATTAATTTAATTAAGATTTTGTGTGTTATGCTGTGTCTTTTGTGTGCACTAAATAAATGATTTATCTATCTATCTATCTATCTACCATAATTTCAGCTGAAAGTCGTCCACTGCTGGATATAGGCCTCCCCCAAATGTCACCACATCAACCTTTCGTGTGCGTCTCGCATCCAGCGGATTCCATCGGTCTACCTAGAAAGAGCCTTTGCAACGCCGCGTTTTCGGGTACGCGGTCGCCACTCCAGAACTTTTCGCAAGTATAATATACCCACATTATGCGAGTTATCAGAGGGTGAAACTAAGGCCGAGCACAAAACGAGCTTTTGATGAGAAATTCATAAACACAACGTAACATCACGCCCGTATTCCTCGAAGAATTGGGCAGATGTGTATAATCTATTTTATTATATAAAAATTAATCCCTATTTCCCTTGGTCACGGCATCACGCGTGAATGGCTGGACCGATTTTGCTATTACTTTTTTGTTGTGTTTGTTATTGTTAGGAGAAGGTTCTTATGAAAAAAAAATATAATAGGTGGGTAGGGTAGAGTAGGTAGGATAGGGTAGGTAAGTAGGGCAGGATAGGGTAGTAGGTAGGGTAAAGTAGGTAGGATAGGGTAGGTAGGTAGGGTAGGTTAGGATAGGTAGATAGGGTAGACTAGGGTAGGTAGGGTAGGGTAGACAGTTGACGTGAGCGAAGCCGTGGTCACAGCTAGTAAATATAAAAAAAAATGAACCCTACTTCTTCTGGTCACGCTTTAACTTGAGAACGGCTTTACCAATTTCGCTAATTCTTTTTTTGTTTTGTTTGTTATTGTTAGGAGAAGATTCTTAGATAAAAAAAATAAGAAAAATAATAGTAGGTAGGTAGGGTAGTTATGTAGGTAGGTAGGGTAGGGTAGATAGGTTAGGGTAGGTAAGGTAGGGTAGGTAGGGTAGGGTAGATAGGATAGGGTATATAGGATAGGGTCGATAGGTAGGGTAGAGTAGGCAGTTGACGGGAGCGAAGCCGCGGGCACAGCCAGAACACCCATAATATATTTTGAGCGTTATGTTAAAGTTCCATGTAATAAGGGACGGGAAGGCAAAAATCTAACTGTTAATGATAAATTCCATTCCATTCATTCATTAGAAAACTCGATAATATTGCAAGACCAAGGTGAAGTTGGCAAGCTTTTCCTGACGAGGCGATTACAATTTTCTTTAACAGGGTAAACTCAACAAAGTTAAATTAATTATAAACCAGATTATTACGAATAAATACGCGCATTACTCGTCAGGTTTGATTGAGGCTTGGAGGCTTGAGGCTTGGAGGCTTAAGGCTTGGAGGCTTGAAGCTTGGAGGCTTGAGGCTTGAGGCTTGGAGGCTTGAGGCTTGGAGGCTTAAGGCTTGGCGGGTTGGCTATTTTCATAAGTTCTCGCAGGATGTTTTTAATTTACTAATGACAGTACTCTAACATCAACTTAGAAAGATATGGGGTAATGTGATACATGTGAAGATCGCGTGCTGTAACAAATCTTACAGCTTGTAGTTATCATCATCTACCTAGATTTTGCCCTACTATGTTGGGGTCAGCTTCCAGTCTTACCGGATTCAGCTGAGTACCAGTGTTTTACATGGAGCGCCTATCCGACCTCCACAACCCAGTAACTGGGTAACACGATACTTCTTGGTTAGACTGGTGTCAGATCTCAGACTTCTGATTATCCGTAACGACTGTCAAAGATCTTCAAATGACAGCCGGGACCAGTGACTTAACGAGCTTTCCGACGCACGGAAGAAACATGTTATGTAAAGATGGTCACCCATCCACGGACCGGCTTCAGCAAGCGTAGCTTAGCTTTGAAGATCGACCCGTGCGGCTGTTATTATTTAAAGGATAACCAACAGAACCCATTTCCAGCAATTTTGTAATTTTTGTCTGTTTGTCTATTTATTTGTGCACGCATCGCGTAAAATGTACCAAACCAAGTTGATAACTTTTATACATACAAATTGTGCGTAACTTGAAGTATTACTTAGTTTTTGTTTTATAGCAATCGGTTCACTCTAACAAAAGTTAGATGAATTTAAAGTGTACAAGAAGTAAAATTATCACAACACACACAATTTAGTTTCTCGGACAGTTCAACTCCGTACTCGATAGATGGCGTTGTGCATTTGAAGTCATTTTCTGAATGGCGAGGTTAAGATTCTACGTGGAAGAATGACCCTAGAAAACAAATTGGTAGGTAGGTGGGGTTGGCATGCGGACGGCGAGTAATGGGCAGCTCGCCGTCCGATAAGGACCAGGCCCGAGTCGACGGCGCGTTGTGTTCCACGCGCGCCTCAAAGAGATGTCAGCAGAACCGACGGGGTCGGCGAGAGCCGATGCCTGCTGGGTCGCGGATAAATTTAAAAAAGAGTTACCGCGGCCCTGGCTCAAGCAACTGAAGGAACACGGGTGGGTATTAGTCAGTAAAAGTCTGACACGCCCTCCAGAACTCATTGGATGATATCCCACCCAAAAAAAAAAAAGGTAGGGTAGGCAGGAAGAAAGGTAAGTAGGGTGGGGCAGGCAGACATTAGGCATTCAGTTGACGGGAGTGAAGCCCCTGGCACAGCTAGTACTTCTAAAAACAGAATTACACCTAAACCAGATATTCATGATGCTGTTTAAGCAAATAACAAGCCATTTTACGCAGCTGACACACGTCTATCCATATTTTATCAGAACCTTAAAATATTATGAAACGAACCGTTTATTATTAACCGTCATAAACCCGTACGAGCTTCTTCACACACTTCGAGATAAGGTTTTAGGAATCATCAAAAATTATGATGTAGTCCCAGAAAATCACCGATTTGTGTAAAAGATGAGATGTCACCTTGGAAACGGGTCATCATCATCATTTCAGCCGAAAGACGTCCACTGCTAGACATAGGCCTTCCCCAAGCGTCGCCACACTGATCAGTCCTGTGCGTTTCGCATCCACCGGACGCCCACAGCCTTGACCAGGTCGTCTCTGTACCTAGAGGGAGGCCTTCACCTACGCGGGTACGCAGTCGCCACTCTAGAACGTTCCGGCCCCATGTTTTGCGAGCAATGTACCCTGCCCACTGCCACTTAAGTTTGGCAATTCTTCGGGCTATGTCAGTAGCCTTGGTTCTCTTGCGGATGTCTTCATTTCTGATTCGAGCACGCAAGGTAACTCTGAGCATAGCTGGAACGGGTACCTGGCCCATATTCCTTATGCTCATACTCGACTCAAACTCAAAATTGACCACACCTATCAATGAACTGCCAACCAATCATAACTCACGAGTTTTGCATATGATTCTTCAGCTTGCTTGCGTAGCGGACGAGGCACACGCCTTTGACCGTGTACAAATTCAGATTCCGGGCTGCTACAAAAAAATATTTTTAGATGGACATTAAACTTTGCCCGACCCAGAAATCGAACCTGTCTCAGAATCGGTTCTGCCTAATGCCGGTGCCCCCGATCCAGAGATTTTTTCTATTGAATCTGCTAATTAACGCTGGCGCAACTTGACCTGTCACCACCTACTTGAATATAAAATGACTAGTTATGCAGCATAAACAAATTAACAAGCAAACAAACAATAATTCTAAGTTCTCTATGTCCAAGAAGATAGTCCTACCTAACTTCCCCTATATTTTTAACCTCACCGCTCTCCTCTCCTAAACAACGTAACCACGGCAGTAAAGGCGGGTGGCTGGTAAAAAAAGGAATAGCTGTGTTTAGAGCTAATAGAAACAAATGACGGTAGCTCTCCGGCTGAACGAACACCGATCTTCATTATAGAGGCTGATTGTCACACCGAAGTGTAACGAAGGAAAGGAAAGGACGAAGGATATATTATAAGTTATTTTATGAAAAAATAAAAAAACATTTTTTACAAAAAAATACTACCGACTTCCAAATAAGAAAACTAGAAAGTGAAAAATAACTTTATTTTTGGAAGTCGGTGTCTTTGGTAGGTACCAAATTTTTAAGTTATGGACACCGACTTCCAAAAATAAAGTTATTTTTCACTTTCTAGTTTTTTGGAAGTCTGTAGTATATTTTTGTAAAAAAGTTTTTTATTTTTCACTTTTTAGTTGTACCTACCTAATAGGGAAGTAGTTAAGTAAGTACCTATAACGACAGAATAGATTACCCGAATAACATGAAACTTGAATATAACCGGTGAAATGAGAGATCTGCATACCCCTTTCAAGCGTACTGGCGTGATGTTATGTTATGAAATGGTATAAACAATAAACAGACATGCGATTGCAGCAATCCCGAGAGATTTGCCGTTATTTATTGAAGAGTTCTGTTGTATATCTCCGAAGTTCTTCATCAGATCATCACCAAACTAAAATGGGGCCAATCGAAACATACTTGTTCAAACAAAAAAAGAATTTTCAAATCGGTCCAAAATTGACGGAGATATGAGTGAAAAAACATAAAAAAAACAAAAAATAACAAACATAATGTCGAACATAGAACCTCCTCCTTTTTGGTAAGTCGGTTAAAAACTGTCTCCATTTTACTTGACTTGATAGCCGCCATGATGAGAACGGTAATAATGTCAATAAATATAAAACAGGAACTGACAATTTGATTGTGGGACTCTGATTCGAGGTTGAGTCGAGTGGAGGCAGTTACTTGGGTTAAGCAGTTTGCTATTTTCAGATATTTGACAGTCATTACAGGGAGGATAGGATAGGATAGATGGATCCCCTTTTCCACACATAGACTCCCATTTGGTCCATTGTGCGTGCAGGCCTCCTCTCAATAAACGGCCCAGTGCGTGTTGTTGGTTGTCACACATGTCTTTGAATTTTTGTTTGAGATGAGCTAAGACATGCCTGTGTGTGACATGTTTTGAGAGCAGTGGTGATGAAATATTTTACATAAAGTAAAGTGCCTGTCTGGTTTCGATCTACAACTTGTAAGTCGCAGCCGTTACCGCTGGACCACCACTACTCTTCAGTTATTATAGTTCTCGCCAAACTTCTTGGCCGCCCTGGAGTTGGCTACAATGGCTGCGCAGTAGGAAATCTCATACAAAAACAGTACCGTTTTGTGCCTCGCGCATCCGGTAAACCAACTTCAGGGCGGCCCAGAAGTTTGGCGAGGGCTATACAGGTAGTTAGAAGTCCGAAAATTTGATAAGCAGTCTTGCCAAGGGGTATCGTGTTGCCCAGTAATGGGTTATATAACAAAAGAAGACCTGTCCACAGATTTTTCTGACATTTTATGCGATTACCCATTTCAAAACACATAAAAATTGTACAAGCACAAGATCAGCATGCACAGTCACTGCTAGAATTGGCTTTCGCCTGTACAAATCATGAAAGTCAGGCAATGTCTAAAAAATCTAGGCTAGATAGAAAATGCAGATAGACAATCGCTCTATGTAAAATATATACTGATAAACTTGAAATATGTAAACGGAGAGAGCTAAAATAAATACGAGCATGTCCTTATGTGTAATTTTAAAACCGACTCTTAACCGTTATATAAGTAGTTAAATATAAGCGATCTTAGACGTACGGTGATTCACTTTTATTTTAAGGTATGACGTGGGTCTAATAGCAACTTACTTTGGCTGGTTTTTCGTAATATCAGGGTATCAGAACGACCACACATAAAATAATAAGTAGGCTATTAACGGCACACCTGGTTTAGTAAGTGTGCCGTTAAAAATGCCTTTATTTTTGCTGATCGTATGTGAAATGGCGAAACGTGGTGTAAGGCAGTGACCAAGTGCTACCAAGGAGAGGCAGTAGGAATGTTGGCCGTCCGGCAGCGAGATGGGCAGACGTCTTGTTGCCATCGCAGATAGAACCTGAATAAGGGTGGCACGGGGGCGTTGGGATTGGCACAAAAAGAGAGGCCTATGCCAAGCAGTGGGCGAAGTCAGGCTGCGGACGATCATGCATGATGATGTGATCAATCCTGTAGATTGTCAAAGTGTAGGCAATTTTTAATCTATTCTTGTAACACGTACGGCGATGCCATCGATACATGGTGGATATCCCACCCATACGCATAAAACGTTTTGGGAACACGTTTATTATGCGTACAGCTAAGGAGTGGAATTCCCTGCCGGAGTCGTTGTTTCCCTATAGCTACAATCTCGGGGTCTTTAAGTCAAGAGTGAATAGGTTATTTCTAGGCAAGCGTGTTTTACCGTAGACCACATCATCGCTTACCATCAGGTGAGATAGTGGTCAAGAGCGAACCGAAAAAAAAAAAAAAATTGTTTGACACGAAATAACTGCTCTACGTGCCTTTGTCTTTTTTTAAATTTTCAGTACCTTTGTTGCATGAAACTTGCATAACTGTAACTGCATTGCAAAAAATCACTGACTCCTAAAATACAGATAGGTACTTCTATCAAGTACGTAACTCTAACATGTAGATAACTTTCTAGTAAAAGCCTAGGAATATTAAATTTTCTTTGTCAGTAAAGAATATGTTATTTACGAGTTAGTTGGCCTCTCCCATAAGGACCGTGAAACATTTTTCTGGAAAAAAAAGTAGCCACAAGCCTGCCATTCAGAGTAATTTGCCTAGTAACCGGATCAGATCGGATTAGCACTACAATCTATTTTACAAAAGCAAGTAAACTAACAATTTTAACTTTAAGTATTAGTTTAGAAATTAACCTTCAGCACCTGTAGCCAAGTTGACAATCTACAATCGATAACACTAGTAGATAACGAATCAATGTACGGGAAGGACACATCTGAACTAGTGATGGGTAACTCATCATTTTTATATGAGGTTGAGGGAGCACCTCATTTTACCTCGCGAGGTACTCACGAGGTACCCCTCATTTGAGGCGAGGGATCGAACGTCGGCGTATTCACCTCATGAACCGAGCCCGTGCCGAACTCAGCCGATTGTCCGAGACATCGGCAAACGAGGCGAACGGGAGCGTCGACTCACGAGTACTCTCGATTCCGATTTTTACTTCTCCCTCACACACATCATTTTCTTGCGCTCATTTTTAGACCGCCAAAATAAACGAATCAATGACACTTGAATATTTAATACCAATCTAATGGCAATGTTTTTAGAGTTTATAGTTAAAGTTAAGAGTTCATAGTAATAGCAGTAACAAAAATATTTTCCATTAAATTATATTTGCACAATAATTCGGTTCATTTGCTCACTCAACCACTCAATACTCACTCGCGAGTACTCGCCTCAATATAGTCAATGAAGTGAGGACGCGTGAACGAGTGAGGTGGTTCAATGTTGAAATTCGAGTAACTCTTTCAATTTGCGATCATGAGTACCTCAAATGAGGCACCTCATGCGTGAGGGACACATCTCTAATCTGAACGTTAATTCACGTGTTCAGACCATACCAATAGAAGGCGTTAACGATTGTAGAAAGAGAACCAGAAAGAGATTCGATACGAAACGTTTGTAACTTGGCTAGGGCGGCAAGTACAGACGATTCTCCTGCTTGAAATATTTGTAGAACGTGAATAAGACTAATGTTTTCAATTTTTTAACGTACCTATACTTGATCAGATAATCTACAAAAAAAAAACAAAATCAAATGGTTTTTTTATTTCACATATGCCTACATGGGCACTTATAAAACGTCGACAAAATATGCACGGTTCGGGTTGGTCGTTTCCTATGGAGAAAAACCGGCAAGAAACTCCACGGCCACTCTTTTAAAAAAATTGTTTTGTTTTCACAATATTTCCATTTTACAGCATTCGTGCTTAGATATGGGGGGACAAGGTAGGCCCAACAATAAGTCGTAAGAAACAAAAAAAAAAAGTTTGTATAAACGAGATAAAAAGTTAACAAATGTTAACAAGCATCTAGAAATCTAGAAGCTCAGGGCTTCTAGATTTATAGAGAAGTGTCTGTCGATTTAAATGATGGCGATGGTCGAAACGTCAAAATGTAAGGAATTGGGATGTTTTACAAAGAAAAATCTATGGCTCCTCCGACACCCCCCCTCCAGCTGACTATATTGAGCCTGCAGAAAAGCTCTCTGCGGGCCACCAACTGCCTTGGCCCACCTGGCAATTTCTAAACCGACTACGAAGTCAAATGGGTCGCTGCAGGCACAACCTAGTTAGATGGGGTACTCCAATGACCCACAGTGCGAATGCGGAGCCGCGTCCCAAACAATCTCTCACCTTTTGTTTTGCTCTCTGTGTAACAACACCTGCACCTTAAAAGACCTTTGTGAGGCAAATGACAACGCTGTTGGCGTGGCTGAATTCTGGTCAAAATATATTTAATTTTGGATTCATCGATACGACGAAGAAGATGAAGGGAATGATCACGTGATATTTAGACTGGCTTGGTCTAGAGCCTCGGGAGTCAGGACCTCATGCTCAATATTGTATAGATTCTATTACCGATTGTTTTGTGAATGTGTGAACATTGTAGGTCTTCTAGATTTCTAGACGCTAGTTAACATTTGTTAACTATTTATCTCGATAATACAAACTTTTTTTTTGTTTCTTACGACTTATTGTCGGGCCTACGTTGTTCCCCCATATCTAAGCAATAATGCTGTAACATGGAAATATTGTAAAAACAAACCAATTTTTTTTTTAAAGAGTAACCGTGGAGTTTCTTGCCGGTTCTTCTCCATAGGAAACGACCAACCCGAACCGTGCACCTTTTGTCGACGTTTTATAAGTGCCCATGTAGGCCTATGTGAAATAAAAAAACATTTGATTTTGATTTTTGATTGAATATAGTAGCGTTTGCGACCACTAAATATAGACCAATAAATAAAATTAATAAAGACCGGCCAAGTGCGAGTCGCGCACGAAGGGTTCCGTACCACTACGAAAAGTAGTCCTCTAAATTGTATGAGCGCCAATACAACTCAAAGGACAATCTTAATTGGCGTCAACTATGTATGTATGGTGACACCCTTTAATTTTCACTTTTTTATTTTTTGGAATTTTTCCTTTATTTGTGCTTAAGACCTTACTTTTTGCCAAATTTCGTGATAGGCCAACGGGAACTACCATATAGGCTTTCAACCCAAAATCTATAGGGAACTTCCGGTTGACCTAGAATTGTCAAATTTCGTTGAGAGCAAGGTCTTACAGAACAAGTAAAGGGAAAATTACGAAAAATAAAAAGTATGAATTTTAAGGTAAATTTTGGTACTTACAAGTTTTCGCGAAAATCTAAATTTGCCCATATCTTTTTATCGTGTTGACTCTGACCTTGATTTTTATACACTTAATAGGGACTACTTCAACTTGCTAGGTCCTCCCATTCCTGAAAAAATCGGTGACACACAGAAAGACAGACGGACAAGAGAGTGATCTTATAAGGGTTCCTTTTTAGGGTTCCGTATCCAAAGGGTAAAAACGGGACCCTATTACTGAGACTCCGCGGTCCGTTTGTCTGTCTGTCTGTCACCAGGCTGTATCTCATAAACCGTGATAGCTAGACAGTTGAAATTTTCACAGATGATGTATTTCTGTTGCCGCTATAACAACAAATACTAAAAACATACAACTCCCAAACAACAAACGTGATTTTTGTGGCGTTTTTTTGCGATAATGGTACGGAACCCTTCGTGCGCGAGTCCAACTCGCACTTGGCCGGTGTTTTTACCTTTTGAGGTTCGGAACCCTAAAAATTACTAATGTTATCAATCGTTAGTCCTACCTATACTTGAGCTTGATCAGTAACACGTACGTTTATCACAGTGAACAACCAACTCAGCCCTTATTCGCTTCGGTGTAACATCCATCCAGTTGTAGAACATACACCCCCACTCCAGACCGACCCTCAGCATTTTACGACCTCGATAGAAATTTATTACAGTGATAATAGTACTTTTGCTCTTAAAATAAGGTATTTTTTGTCCCAAACAACTTTGGTTATACGAAATTATGAGAACGCTGTGAAGAGGTCGAGGACTTGAGATACAGAAATAAAATTTGCGTGGGTGTTAGTTATGTGTTTATCAATATAGAATTTATTTTAAGTACCAGAAGCTATTCACCCCATACCCAAAGGGCAATGCAGAGGGCTATGCTCGGCGTTTCCTTGCGTGATCGAATTAGAAATGAAGATATCCGCAAGAGAACCAGAGTTACCGACATAGCCTGAAGAAATGCTAACTAAAGTGACAGTGGGCAGGCTACATTGCTCGCCGAACGGATGGTCTATGGAGTCGAAAAGTTCTAGAGTGGCAACCGCAAACTGGAAGACGCAGCGTTGGAAAACCCACCTCTAGTTGAACCGGTGGATACGAGAGGCACAGGATCGATCAATGTGGTGACGCTTGAGAGAGCCATGTCTACGTTTTTTGGCTGAAATGATGATGATGTTGATGACCAGATCAGCTCGTAGCTAAATAATAACAGCCTCAAGGGTCAATCCTTAAGGTTAAGCAATACTTGCCGAGGTCAGTTCCTGGATTGGTGACCATCCAAACTCCGTGCCTAGGTAAGTACGTTAAACCGTGGGTTCTGGCTGTCATTTGGATATCTTTGAGAGTTGTTACGGCAGTAAGAAGCCCAAAAATTGGTTATCAGACTTGCCAAGTGGAATCATGTCATGCATTTACTGAGATATAGAGGTCAGATAGGTACGCATAGGTGTGTGTAAGTGCAAATGAAGCTAGGTAGGAACAAAAATATTTTTGTCCAGAGAAAAAAGTATTTTGTCCTTAACAAATTTTGTAATACAGAAATAAGAACGTTGTGAGCAGGTCGAGAACTCGTGATACAATAAAAAAACTTTTTTGCAAAAAAATACTACCGACTTCCAAATAAGAAAACTACAAAGTGAGAAATAACTTTATTTTTGGAAGTCGGTACCAAATTTTTCAGTTATGGATACCGACTTCCAAACATAAAGTTATTTTTCACTTTGTAGTTTCTTTTATTTGTAAGTTGGTAGTATTTTTTTGTAAAAAGCTTTTTATTTTTCACTTTTTAGTTGTATCTACCTAATAGGCAAGTAGTTAAGTAAGGTACCTATGTACAATGCCAGAATAGGTTACCCGAATATCATGAAACTGAACATTGAAATGAGAGTGTACCAAGGTAAAATGTACGCATCTGCCTACCCCTTTAGAGCGTACTGGCGTGATGTTATGTTATGAAATGGTATAAACAATAAACATACATGCGATTGCAGCAATCCCGAGAGATTTGCCTTTATTTATTGAAGAGTTCTGTTGTAAATCTCCGAAGTTCTTCATCAGATCTTCACCAAATTAAAACAGGACCAACTTCGGAACATACTCTTTCTAACAAAAACAATAATTTTCAAAATCGGTCGACAATTGTCGGAGATATCGGTGAACATACATAAAAAAAAACATACATAATGTCGAACATAGAACCTCCTCCTATTTGGTAAGTCGGTTAAAAATAGTATTTGCGTTGGTGTAACATAATAGGTGAGTATTTATTGTTAACCGCACATTTAAAAAAAAATCTGATTTATCAATAGCTTCTGCCAGCGGCTTCGACCGCGTGAATGTCGAAAATTATCCATAGGGAACATATTCCCGGGATTAAAGTATCTTATGTACTAAATTTCATCCAGATCCGTCCAGCCGTTTGAACGTGAAGAAGAAACAAACATACAAACACACTCACAAACTTTCGCCTTTATAATATTAGTGTGAAGTATGATTGGTATTTGTTAGTAAAATAAACGTAATAATGAAACATTATCACCTTTCAAGTGTCATAGTTCAATGAGAAGTTATAAAGTTCTTCGGGTCAAAATTGTGTGACAGACGACGGATAGATGGAAAGACGGACAGACAGACCGACAGACGGGCACGTGAGCGACAACAATAGGGCTCCGGTTGGACCCTTCGGGTACGGAACCTTAAAAAGAAGGAGGTTACGAATTTGCCAACTTTTTTTTATTATATTTACTCAGTGATTCCTGACGATTTACCCTCATTGGTTGCGTAGTAGTTTATTTTTAACCGACTTTCCAAAAAAGAGGAGGTTATGGTTCGACTTTGTTTCTTTTTAGGGTTCCGTACCCAAAGGGTAAAAACGGGACCCTATTACTGAGACTTCGCGGTCCGTCTGTCTGTCTGTCCGTCTGTCTGTCTGTCTGTCCGTCTGTCTGTCTGTCTGTCTGTCTGTCCGTCTGTCTGTCTGTCCGTCTGTCTGTCTGTCTGTCTGTCCGTCTGTCTGTCTGTCTGTCCGTCTGTCTGTCTGTCACCAGGCTGTATCTCATAAACCGTGATAGTTAGACAGTTGAAATTTTCACAGATGATGTATTTCTGTTGCCGCTATAACAACAAATACTAAAAACAGAATAAAATAAATATTTAGGTTAGGCTCCCATACAACAAACGTGATTTTATTGCCGTTTTTGCGATAATGGTACGGAACCATTCGTGCGCGAGTCCGACTCGCACTGGGCCGGTTTTATTTTTGGTTTTGTTCAACGAATCTCCGAAGTTCTTCATCAGATCTTCACCAAATTAAAATGGGACCAATTTCGGAAGGTACTCTTTTAAACAGGAAGATTTTTTATTCAAATAAATTTTGCGTGAGTTTTCTCTGAGTTATCTTCAATTACAGAATTTTAATCCACGTAATTTATAGTTATGGCCTCACAGTGTTGACATAGTAATTAAAAAACGTAGTGGTACCCACTATAAAAATATATTACAACCCATAAAAAAAATAACTGATAAACAAATACACTCAAAGATCGTTGTGAGTGAGCAAACACAACACAAACAAATAGTGTTTGCGTGGGTGTGAGAGGTGAAGGAATAATATTGTTTATTTTTAGTTAAGAAAGGTGGTAAGAGGCTTAAGATCAAAGAATAGGGTAGTTTATTGTAAATTAGTTTTTTGTCCGGCAGGTAAATTGATAAAAAAACAACCGGCCAAGTGCGAGTCGGACTCGCGCACGAAGGGTTCCGTACCATTATCGCAAAAAACGGCAAAAAAATCACGTTTGTTGTATGGGAGCCCCACTTAAATATTTATTTTATTCTGTTTTTAGTATTTGTTATTATAGCGGCAACAAAAATACGTTATAGTACGTGTAAGTTAGTATTTACCTACAAGCTAACATTTCCAACATATTCAATATTTTATTGCAATATCTGTCAAATAGCCAATTCTGTAAATTATTTCATCACCACTGCTCTCAAAACGCTGAAGGAAAACATCGTGAGGAAACAGGCATGTCTTAGAACCAAAAAATCGAAGATATGTGACATCCACTAACATGCACTGGGCCCGCGTGGTGGATTACAGCCCATTCCCTCGCACGGAGAGGAGGCCAGCACGCACAACGGACCAAATGCGAGTCTAAGTTCGGAAAAGGGGTCCATCTATCCTACCCGCAGTATGACTCCAACTAGAATTCCAAACTGAGAGTCACGGCTAGTTAGTTTTTGACATTAACGTACTCGCCTGACCAGTCAAATGTCAATGATTTGGTAGAAGATTCTTCAGCTTGTTATATTATGTTCATTCAAATCTATCATGTTAAGGTTACACTAGTCGATCATTCTTCCATACAAACGTAGTCTGGCTTTTACTCCACTGTTTGACGATTTACGTTCAAAATAATAAAAAATGATATCAATTTGTCTCATCATTATCTAGCCCTGTATGGAACCAAAAAGTAAAAAAAAGGTATATATTTGAAAGTTATGAGCGTCGAAAGTTCCATATTTCAACACTAATTTTAACGCATCTTTGGGCGGAAATAAATACCATAAGAGGAAGAAAAATTTAAAAACGGCCTTCATACAGGGATAGATTAGTAGTTCAACAATGCAAATAATTTTATTTTGAAAATATATATTTAGTCGTTTTTTCATGAAATCTAGTCTCCCAAAACTCTGTTTATAAAATTTCGCGCGCTCATTTTCGTTCTAAATCATCATCCATTTCGCTACAAACTTGCAAAAGTGCTAATTCATATGCAAACTAGCTTCTTACTGCTCATCACAGCATCTATCTCTTTCGCACGTGTTGTCGGATGAGATGGCGCGGATGAGATGGCGCGGATGAGATGGCGCGGATGAGATGGCGCGGGTTTAAAATGCATGCTGCATTTTAACCCCGCGCGCAAAATAGTTTGTGCCGTCGACTAGGGCAACCTTAATGCAAATTTATAACAAGCTACTTTCAAGTTGAGTTTTCGAGTTGGAGTGGAGTTGAGTTGGAGTCATATTGCGGAATACGGGTCTTAATATGACTTTGGTTGGATATGAAGGCCGTTAAAACATTCATAGATATGTGGCTATGGCCTACCTTCTGTTCTATTCTTGAGTTAGAGATAAGTTTAATGGAAACCATGGTAATTTTTAATCTGAGACTACTTGCTTCATCAAAACTTTTAGTTTTCAACCGAGTCCTCACATACGCATTTTCCAACTCCCATCTTTCCTGTCTTAAAATTTATTTAAATACCCCAAAAAGGCCAGTGCTCTAGTTGCACTACAAATATATGCAATATGCAAATTAATGCATACTACAGTATCGTATGCTTTTTATTTGCATATGACTACCTGTGCTCGTTTACATTAGAATATTTTAGCGTTGTTTTTGTTGAACTCTGAAAATGGATACTGCAACTGCTATCTATGGTAGTTGCGCTATCCGTGGATACGGATATCGTAACTACCATAGATAGCTCTGTTATAAGCTAGCTTTTTAGTGCGAATTTCACCAACGAAACTGATAGACTAAAACGAGGATGAATAAAAATGAGGAGAATAAGACAACATCAATTTACTCTTTTTGCGCAGTAACAAAAGTCTCGTTACCCCCAACCATTCGCAGCTGAATTACCTCAGATTTTTTATTTGTAGTTAAATATTTGTCAACTTTACTTTAGTTTGAAAACCTGTCAAACTTTGGCATCTAAGTAGGCTTTGACACGTACTTAACTCAAAATATACTTTTGAGTTATAAAGATTAAGACCGATTGCTGAATTTAGAGAAATAGGCCTTATTCTAGTCCCAAGTGCACGTGGAAATTTTCGGATTATTCTGTCGTATAAAATTCTCCGTAGCAGCCCGAGACTTGGAACTGTGTAAAGTACTCGTAAGAGCCCGCCCCATACATGGGAACTGGTTAAAGTTCTGACGAAACTTCAGTGTTAAACAACTCTGCTAAAACCTTTCTTGGAGAAAATATAAAAAAAGGAAACGATGTTATTCTTTGCTACCGCTATGTTCGTGTCCGTGATAAGTGACAAAGTCCTCCATTCGACTCAACCTCTACCACAGTAAAAATATACAAACAGTATGGAAACTAACTACAAACGCTCGAAACGGCACACTCACACAAACATACGTGACCACTAGTCGCGTCGCGGTGCTCAGTACTGACAGCACCGCAGAAGTGCCCGAGTGGTCTCGTCGGTGCGTATATTTGTGTGAGTGTGCCGTTTCGAGCGTTTGTAGGTAGTTTCCATACTGTTTGGATAATTTTTACTGTGCCTCTGCGCAGCCTCCCTCAATTTGACAGTTATAGCTCGTATTTTATTAATCGAGGATTTATTCCGTCGCGTCATCATGGGGCACCAAATTGAAATCCTTCAAACTGACTTGGAATTAAACCCTTAGGGTCTCTTAAATTACATAAGTTTTATGACATAGGTATGTCTCAAAACTTTCTCTATGATCATAGATTTAAATAGTAAAGATTCGCAGGCTTATTACGTAAGATACAGCAGTCAGCAATCATGGTACGGTCAAGCTATGAAACGCTTTACGTCATAAAAGTCGGAATTACCTACAGTGTAGGTCCTATACAATCGTTTTCTAATCGTTCGCTGTTTGTTAAAAGCACCTATTTGAAATAAAAAGCCGGCAAACCTCCAAATCTACTGTATTGAAGAGCAATTACTGCGTAAAAATTGCTATCGTTTTGCTCTTTTAAGGAACGTAATAAGCTTACGGGTCGTCCGAAAGTTTGCCAAAACGCGTTCACTATACAAATAACAAGGCATTTTTAAAGATCTCGCGAATACAATCGCTCTAGTACGAACAAATAGTGTTGTCAGTAAAATTCTTTCCTATCCTCGCAATTTAAGTCAATACTAACGACATGATACTCATTCAACCGCATCACATGCCCATATCACGAAGATATACAACGCCATACTCACACCATGTAAAAGAAACGCTGCAAAAGATGCCATACATACCCATACAGCTATCAACGCACGTACCTACGCACGGACAGACTAATCAATATGGATTGATTTATGTAAATATACAAGGAAGTGGGAACTTTCCACGGGATCGGAAGAATGGGAAACGCGTGGCAGATACTCAAGTAACGGAGAAAAGGAAAAAAGTAGGTTTATTTTATTGTTGTTGATTGATTTTGTGACCTTGGTGAGAGAGTTTTCAAACTCAAACTAGTGAAATGAGTACCTACTTAATTAAGCTGGAAAACTGCAGCCTAATTGCGTAAGTTAATTCGGCAAATCTAAAATAAAAAAATATCTTTAAATAATTAAGTATCGGTATATTAGACGCATTCATTGGTAAAGATGGGCTTGAAAAAGAGTGCAATAATTTTTGGCAATACCTAATTGTTTAAAAAAAACTTGTCATACTCTTTCATGAGATCATACCCTTGGCAATTGCAGGCCAGGCAATAGGGCTGCCGGTCTTCTTAATATATTATCTTCAGCCTGCGGCTTTGCCAGCGTAAAAAGTGTTTTATTGTCTCAAAGGAAAACACTACCGGAATAATAATATCCTATCCTATGTCCTTCCCAGGGGAACCAATCACTTCACGGTCTTTTTTCGTTCGATTTTCATTTTACCGAAAACTATTGGCCGACGTCTTTTTTGCTATATGTATTATTTTACATATTTTCAGATCATCGAAGTATCACGTGGCATATGTATTATTTTACCGAACTACAATTTGCCGATTTACAAAATAACTTTTTTCTTTTGTCCGAAGCCTATTTTGAACTTTTTTCATTTGCTAAATGTTTTATTTGTCATATTTTCAAGACACCGAAACGACATTTTACAGAATTTTATTTGTTCACAAATATATAGCCGGTTACTTGGTAGCATTTTCAATTTATAATTCAAATAGTGGCATAAAAAATCAATATGTTGTGCTACAACATTTACAGAAACGAATCGCTGCAAAACCGACTTCACGAAGTCTTGTCAATGTCAAAGTATTTTGTATTAGTATAAAGGGCTTATTACACTACACGGTATTAAAGGCCCTAAACCCTAATTCAGGGTAGTGTAATAACTGTTAGGGAGTTAGGGTACTCATAGTATCGGCCTTATTGCTTCGGAATGATTTAGTGACCCGGTATTCAGGGCCCTGAATACCGTGTAGTGTAATAAGCCCTTAAATCTTGAGTTACTGTGGTAAGTTGGATGAGAAGATACCGCGCAACTTGATCACATAAACAATTGGAGCCCCACTTAAATACTTATTTTATTCTGTTTTTAGTATTTATTGTTATAGCGGCAACAGAAATATATCATCTGCGAACATTTCAACTATCTAGCTATTTCGGTTCATGAGATACAGCCTGGTGACAGACAGAGAGACGGACAGTGGAGTCTTAGTAATAGGGTCCCGTTTTTACCCTTTGGGTACGGAACCCGAAAAACTACGAACGCGTATAAAAGGGCAGGGGTCGTTGGGTCAAAAAATTCGTCCAAATCGCTGTAAACGTGAATAGTGCCCAGAACGCTGGCAGCATTAATACACTTATTAATTAAATAGTTTGATCCCAGAGAGGCAAACTCGGTTTTTTATCCGCTATTTGTGAACGTCCTTTTTCCTGCTGGGGGACAACTCGGGCTGAAAATAAATATTTCTGAAAACTAAAAACAAACCTAAACCTTTGATCTCTGCTTATCCCTAAACACAACAAATTCCTCGAATGCGATCTAAATGATAATTTTCCGTAGGTATATAGGTCAGATAAATATGACTAGAACAATCTTTTCCCGTCACTTTTTAACCAGAAATGAACCTTATTTCGATGAAGCACAAAGTTGAAAATACCATGCCTACTTTATGGCAAAAATATCAAGTAAATTGCTACCTTATGAGCAGGCGTTTAGGTTGAAATTCGCTTATAAATGTTTAGCTAAACTCACATATCTTGATAACGATATTTTCTGCTTTGCCTTGCTTTTTTTATTCATTTTTCCGTTGAAAAGAATTTGTTAAATAAAGTAATAGACACGTTTTCAGCGTGTAATCTTTGGTGAAAAGGAATATTGCCAGGCATTTGAGAGTTTGTTGCCAATCAAGATATCGTAGCCTTGGAGTACCTACATTATTATGGGCGGTCGTAGCGGCTCGTAGCAAATTGCTACGCCGTAGCAATAGGTCTACGAGATTTATCTACAGTTGATAATAATGGTTGTTCTTTGATAATTAAGGGTACACTAGTCGACGGCACGAACTATTTTGTGCGCGGGGTTAAAATGCGTGCTATATCAACCGACAACACGTGCGGAACAGATAGGTGCTGTTATGAGCAGTAAGAAGCTAGTACGCGTACGAATACACACTTTTGCAAATTTGTAGCGAAATGGATGATGATTTAGAACGAAAACGAGTGCGCGGAATTTTATAAACAGACCTTTGGGAGTCTGGATATCATGAAAAAACGACTGAATGTATCTGTTCAAAATAAAATTATTTGCATTGTTGAACTACTAATCTATCCCTGTATGGAGGCCGTTTTTCAATTTTCCTTCTTCTTATGGTACTTATTTGCGCCCAAAGATGCGTTAAAATTAGTGTTAAAATATGAAACTTTCGGAGCTCATAACTTCCAAGTAATTTTTTTTTTTACTTTTTTGCTTCCATACAGGGCTAGATAATGATGAGACAAATTGATATCATTTTTTATTTTGAACGTACATCGTCAAACAGTGGAGTAAAAGCCAGACTAGGATTGTATGGAAGAATTTTCGACTAGTGTACCCTTAAAATGTATCACGTGATATCCATGCCTATGAGATAATGATTTAGGGTTATGCTGACTGTCATAATGATTAGTATAGTTCGATAATATTTGATGTATGGATGTATTTATATTTTTTATGTATGTTCGGACATGTTGTGTGTTCATATATTTATGGTTTGGCCATGTTGTTAGAATGAAATAAGGCGACTAACGAAAGGTATTTACAGGGCAGACGTGAATGGAAACGCCGGGAGGGGACGCCCTAGAAAGACATACATAGATCTTATAGGTGATGTTCTTCAGAAAGGCCAGGTGCGCAGTACTCATAACCGGCGTGTGTGTATGACTAGATGTATGAATGTGAGTGAAGCAAAAGAAGTATGTAAGGATCGTAGCAGGTGGCGTTCTGTAGTTTCTGCCTACCCCTATGGGAAAAAGGCGTGAGTTTATGTATGTATGTATGTTCGGGCATAACTCCGTCTTACATAAACGGATTTGTAAAATTCTTGTTTTGTTCGAAAGAAGTTTATTCCAAAATGGTCCTATTTATATTTGGTAAAGATCTGATGAAGAGCTTCGGAGATATACAACAGAACTCTTCAATACATGACAGAGGCAAAACTCTCGGGCTTGCTGCAATGTCTGTTTATTGTTTACACCATTTCATAACATACCATCACGCCAGTATGCTCTAAACGGGTACGCAGATGTGTACAGTTCACCCTGGTACACTTTTATTCCACTGGTTATGTTCAAGATACATGTTATTCGTGTTATCTATTATGGCATCACTGTGTGCATTATAGCCTTACCTTACCTTACCGAAAAACTAAAAAAATTAAAAAAAGTTTTTACAAAAAAATACATCCAACTTCCAAAAAAACACTTCAAAGTGAAAAATAACTTCAATTTCGGAAATCGGTGTTCCTGTTTTCGTTTTGAAGTTATTCGTCTTCCGAATTTGAAGATATTTTTCACTTTGAAGTGTTTTTTTTTTGTAAGTCGGTTGTATTTTTTCAAAAAAAGGTTTTTGTAAACCGGTTTCACAAAGTAAGAAAGCGGCGGCGGCGTTTCTATTTTGTGCCAGTGTTATCAACGTAGGTACAGATAATAAAGTAGACTTTTTATTTACAATAGAATTTAACTAAAATATTGAGGACGAATAAATAACTATTGTTGACAAGCCCAGGTAGGCGCTTTACTTTGTTTAAATTATTTCATCACCACTGCTCTCAAAACGGTGAAGGAAAACATCGTGAGGAAACCGGCATGTCCTAGAACCAAAAATTCATTTAATTTAATTATTTATGTATCATACTAAATAAATCTATTGAAATGAATAATAATTTAACTATGTATACAGAAATGAAATCATATAAAAAATTTAGATTTTATTGTAAAATTTAAATATTTGTTAGTTTTGTTAATGTATTTGATTTCTTTTTTAGTGTTACTGCTATAGTCAACTATAATTTAATGAATTAAATAATATCAAATTGTTATTTTGTACTAATCATCATCATCTGCCTAGCCATTTTCCCAACTATATTGGGGTCGGCTTCCAGTCTTACCGGATTCAGCTGAGTACCAGTGTTTTACATGGAGCGACTGCCTATCTGACCTCCAAAACCCAGTAACTGGGTAACACGATACCCCTTGGCAAGACTGGTGTCAGATCTAAGGCTTCTGACTATCCGTAACGACTGTCAAAGATCTTCAAATGACAGCCGGGACCAACGGCTTAACGTGCTTTCCGAGGCACGGAGGAAACTCGGTATGTTGAAATGGTCACCCATCCAAGGACTGACCTCGTCAAGCGTTGCTTAACCTTGAAGATCGACCCGTGCGGCTGTTATTATTAAGCCACGAGCTCCTCATTTTCCTCCTCATTTTGTATTAATCGTAATCTACAATAATTTATTGCATGAACTAACTTGTTGAAAATGCATTATGTTTACGTTAATTTTACTAAAATCATTAATTACAAATATATTGCTATGAATGGACAATTGAAATATGAAATATAAATTGTGAGTTTGTTTGTGATGAAATGGATTAGATACTAAAGAATGTCATAGTTATAATTTAATATGTTTTGTATTTTTGGGAATAATTGGCTATATTATTGTGGCAATACCACTAAATCTACATAATTCTCTAAACACTTTACGTGAAACAGGACCACCAATACAGCTCTCAGTAACTCTCCACATGCTATGAAGTATAAAATTTGTTTTGCCACGCGACGATGGTAAAGGAAGAACACCCACGTTACACTATGCTTGACAAATACGCGTGAAGATGTACAAAGCGTGTATGAGCGGCACCAATTTTATTGTTATATGTGTAACGAATTGTTTGTCGGTTGACGTTAGTTGTAGTCGGGTATAACTTCATTTCACAATTTAAAGTTTATAAATCACAGTATAACACTAATTTTATAAAGGCAAAGTTTGTGAGTGTGTGCGTGTGTTTGTATGTTTGTTACTTTTCAGATACTCGTACAGTTGAGCTCCATATTCGATAGATGGCGTTTTGCATTTGAAGCCATTTTATGAATGTCGGTGTTAAGATTCTCAACGAAAGAATGATCCTTGAAAAAAATTGGTATGTAGGTAGGGTAGGCAGGAAGCAATGTAGGATAGATAGGAAGGTGGGTAGGGTAGGCAATTGATGGGAACCAAGCCGCGGGCACAGATAGTTACGTAATAAACTTTTGCAGGCTTAAATGAATACACAAAGAAACGCAAAATATGGTTTTCACGTTAGCTAAAACTCCATTTACTATAACATTAGACATTTAAATAAGCCTATTTTGCAGCCCGTTCAACCGATTTTGACTTCTATAGCGTTGGTGATACGACAAATGGAAGCTGTAGTAAACAGTTGGTTTTGATAACAGGTTTATGCTATTTATGTCATCCTTATGTATACGTGATAGAACACAAAATCGGTTGAACGGACTGTAAAAAGATTTGTAAAGACGACTTATGTTATTTCAAATGGAGTTGTAGGTTCACACACATTCACACTAAAAAAAGCGGTAATATAAAATGCAAAAACTAAACGGAGTTTAACTGCCAACCGTCCGTGAACGTTTTAATGTCCTTTCATTAATTTAGTTAATTCGTTCTCGGTCCGAATGAAAGAGTCTGCGCTTGATTTAATGGAATGAACTGTAAGTTGAGGAATTATATGAACCGTTAGATTACATTAAACTTCTTTAGTGTTAGTTTTTAAGATTATTTTCAGATTTTGATCTATGAAATATTAAAGTTTTTATCAACCAATTAAAGTGCCTAAGTGACCTAATAATTATATAAAATAATTTACATAAATTTTCACTCTACACTCGAAGTTGTAGACGAATATTTATGTAGTATACACGGTCCAGTTGGGTAGGTCTAACTTCGGCTGGGCGGCGGCGTTCTGGAAGTTCCGTGGTATCTTCTCGTCCAATTTACCGCAGTGTCTCAAGACAAAAGACTATGACCAGTATGTGTTGCCAGTGATCACCTATGGGACCGAGACATGGTCGCTCACAATGGGCCTTATCAGAAAGCTTAAAGTCACCCAAAGGGCAATGGAGAGGGCTATGCTCGGCGTTTCCTTGCGTGATCATGTCAGTAATGAAGATATCCGTAGAAGAACCAAAGTTACCGACATAGCCCTAAGAATTAGCAAACTTTTATTTTTTGTTTTTTTTCAGGTAAAATAAAAAGAGTTTTTGTGACAGACCCAAACTTAGATTATGTACATTCTATAAAATACGGCAAGTGACTTTCTGATGATTCGATTTTTACCCACAACAAAAATATCCTAGTCGACCCTGGTTTACGCATAATTTTATTAATTTACCCGACTATTTATATCGCAAAATCCACTCTTGTAACTTATGCATTATATAGATACTTAGATACACGTAAAACAATAACGCTAAATAGATAAATATGTGATGTGGCTCTGCAAAAACCCTAAAATATTTTAAATAAAAAATAAATTCAAAAACTAAAACCCGACTACTGAAAAATTACGATCTAAAAAGTATGAAACAAGAACATATTCTCATCTGAAATTGTTACGAGTATGTACAAACTATTCCGTATATATTAACTGTGTTCGTATGCCACTTTGCAGAATGTATTGTTTTTAGAGAATGGTTTTATTGAACTTATTTTTAACCTCCGACGGAAAAAGAGTGGTGTTACAAGTTTGAAGTGTGTTGCTGTGTATCTGTGTGTCTGTCTGTGGCATCATAGCTCCTAAACGGATGAACCGATTTTTATGAAAGAGAATTTTATTTAGATTTGTTTGAAAGTTGGCTTTGTCGAGAGTGTTGTTAGCTATGTTTGGTGAAAATCGGTTAAGCCGTTCAAAAGTTATGGGCTGTTTTCTGTTTGAAACGGAGTATGCAAGATATCGTGTCATAATTACGTGTTCGATAGATTGTTGATCGAAGCGTGTCTAGTACTAGATAAAATATGTAGTTTAAAAAGTATTAAATAAAATAAAATTGCCGGAGGTTTTGGAAATTTTTAATTTTTACTTGTAATCCAAATAGTTTTGAAAGCCCGAACTACAACCGATTGGGTTATTTTTAAGAAACCTGCCACTCTGTCTACCTCTTCTAACAAAAAGTCGTGATAATGCTGACGTCACATCCGCAAATAATGTGCGTCATTATCATCATGACGTAACATCCGTGATGTATTGCCGTCATTTGGCAGTGACGTATATCCGGGCATTGGGTGATTAGGGATCTTTAATTATATTGAAATTGACGGTATTAGGACCCTATAATGCTTAACTAATGTTATAAGAAGAAAAAGATGTAGCAAAAGTGAGATATGCTTTTAATAGTCATTTAGGTTTCTACTTCAAAATATCATTGTTTTTTATGTGGTCTTTAATGAGATTCTGAGGCGATTTCTGAATTGAATATTTGGGGTTAAGAATGTATTAAAGGCCAAATTTTTACAGGTTTTCAAGCTCATTTAGAAATTGGGCAAAGCACAAATTCTGGAACGAAAATTATCGCAGAAAAGTGGGTTTTAAACTCGCGTTAGCAGCAGTTGGGACTAATTGAATGAACTTTAAATATTGCACCTACCACTATTTGTATCTGCATCACCCAAAGGTTGACTGGTAGAAAATGCCCAAGGCATTAAGTCCCGCCTCTGTACGTTTGTGTGCATGTAGTATTAAATAAATAAATAATATCTTGAAATATCTTGAAATCAGTATTAGGCCGCGGACAGGGCGATGAGCTTGCGCGGTTGGAAAAGAGGTTGCGAAGTATCAAAAATAGTATTGGTAGTGGTAGGGACTCCCTTTTCCTTACTAAGACTCCCGTTGTGCGAGGGGCCACTGACTGTCATACCCAGCCTAGCTCCGTCCGAAAGCACAGAAGCTTCCTGGAAGCTTCACAGGCTTCACGAAGCTACCTCACTGTTCAGAGGATTTCTTCGCGTTGCGATGCCACGGCCTCTCATTCCAGGATTACGTGGGCGGCTGATTATTCGGCGTTAAAACAGTCCCTACAAAGTGGGCTGTCCGTGGCGCCTATGTTGAATAGATGTTTGTTAAGAAGGGTGTGTTATTGTCCCTATAATTATTTTTAGGTTATTTCTACTCAGGCTGAGGAGTTTTTTAGTAAGACGCGGGTGTAAGTTTGGCAAAGCCATTTTTGATGGCATTATCAAACATTATGAAACTGCGACCGTGCGACCGTGCGTCCGACCGAGCGTCCGACCCTCGAGCGATCGTGCGAAGGCGGACGCAAAGTACTACTCGGTCAAAATAAGTGAGTATCCGAAATCTCATACGACCTCACTCCCTGATACCCACGTGGCACCCCCATTTGCCTCGTGAGCCAGTTGCGAGAGTCAAACGTTAGAGTGACATTGAAATTTCGGGTGCTGAGTTAGATTGATCGAGTAGTAACAACCATATGAATCGTTTACTGACAAAACATTTAGCTATAACTTCTGGCTAAAGCTTCATCCTATCAGCGAATCATCATCATCATCATTTCAGCCGAAAGACGTCCACTGCTGGGCATAGGCTACTCAACACACCATAGGTCACACCATAGGTCCTGTGCATTTCGCATCCACCAGACGCCCGCAGCCTTGACCAGGTCGTCACTCGACCTAGATAGAGGCCTTCCAACGCTGCGTCTTCCGGTACACGGTCGCCACTATAGAACTTTTCGGCCCCAACGGCCATCCGTTCTGCTAGCAATGTGCCCTGCCCACTGTCACTTAAGTTTGGCAATTCTTCGGGCTATATCAGTAACCCTGGTTCTCTTGCGGATTTTTTCCTTTCTGATTCGATCACGCAAGGAAGCCTCGAGCATAGCTCAATCCATTGCCCTTTGGGTGACGCTGTTAAGCCTTCTGATGAGGCCCATTGTGATCGACCACGTCTCTGTCCCGTAAGTAATTACTGACAACACACACTGGTCATAGAATTCCGTCATGAGACACTGTGGTAAGTTGGACGAGAAGATACCGCGCAACTACCCGAACGCTGCACGGCCGAGTCGGATTCGTCGGTTGACCTCTTTCTCGAAGTTGGACCTACCTAACTGGACCGTTTGTCCCAAGTCGTTTATCAGCGAATGCGATGATCGAAATGCCAAAATGTAAGGTATTGATACCGCTTGACAATCCTATACATGTTTGACACTTTTCCAATCACTGCTGCGACACTTTCGTTGACACAATGGCACTTCGTCTAGAGCCTCTGGGGATCTCTAAATCAAGAGTGAATAGGTTACATCTAGGAAAGCGTGATCTATTATCCTAGCCTAGCCTATCAATAATAAAACGCTATTATTTATTTTTCACTAACACATATCAGTATAGTGACACAAACCACTCACCTCTCAGAATGTTATCTTAAGGTTGCCCAAGTCGACGGCACGAACTATTTTGTGCGTGGGATTAAAATGCATGCTATCTCATCCGATAACACGTGCGAAGGAGATAGATGCTGTGATGAGCAGTAAAAAGCTAGTTCTCGTACGAATTAGTACTTTTGCAAATTTGTAGCGAAATGGATGATGATTTAGGAAAAAAAGAATCTAAATAAAATTATTTGCATTGTTGAACTACTTGTCTATCCCTGTATGGTAGCTGTTTTGCAATTTTCCTTCTTCTTATGGTATTTATTTCCGCCCAAAGATGCGTTAAAATTCGTGTTGAAATATGGAACTATCGACGCTCATAAGTTTTATTTATTTTTACTTTTTTGTTTCCATACATGGCTAGATAATGATGAGACAAATTGATATAATTTTATATTTTGAACGTACATCGTCAAACAGTGGAGTAATCAACATACTACGTTTGTATGGGAGAATGATCGATTAGGCCAACCTTAAGGCAGTGTTAGGAGAAAATGTCGCAAAATAGGTGTTAGAATCTGGACATGATGAAGAGCTGCATCGGGTGCTAAGCCGCAACGCCGTGCTAATGAAACCGCTGCTCGCGTACATACTGAAGTGACAAAGGTGAGCGCCTAGCGCGACGTGACGGACTGTCCTCGCTAGGAAGCGATCGTCTTATTATAATAAAAAAAGCTTTTTGAAAAATGTCTGTCTGATGTAAACTAAGGTCAAACAATAATAAATTATTTACATTTTAGGGTTCCGTACCCAAAGGGTAAAAACAGGACCCTATTACTAAGACTTCGCGGTCCGTCTGTCTGTCTGTCACCAGGCTGTATCTCATGAGCCGTGATAGCTAGACAACTGAAATTTTCACAGATGATCTATTTCTATTGCCGCTATAACAACAAATACTAAAAACGGAATAAAATAAATATTTAAATGGGAGCCCCATTACAACAAACGTGATATTTTTGCCGTTTTTTGCGATAATGGTACGGAACCCTTCGTGCGCGAGTCCGACTCGCACTTGGCCGGTTTTTTTTCTCTTTAATTTCTTTTTGACATTATTATTAAAACTGTTGGACATTATATTGAAATCTGTTTGACAATATATTTTAATCCTGTTTTGACATTATTATATTTTATAACTATTTAACATTACTTTTAAAACTTATAGATATTATATTTAAAACTGTTTTAGCACTCGAATTTCACTTGAAATATTAATTAATAATTCATAGTATTTGTATGTAAACTGCATCACACATCACATCATCAGCCTATTAATGTTCCCACTGCTGGGACACATGCCTCCTCTCTATAAGAGGGGTTGGGCCATAATCCACCACGCGGGCCCAGTGCGGGTTGGTGGATGTCCCATGTCTTCGAATTTTTGTTCTAGGACATGCCAGTTTCCTCACGATGTTTTCCTTTACCTGATCAATGGGGAAACGATTGTCAGGTTCTTCAAGTCGCAAAGGCTCAGATGGGTAGGTCACCTAGAAAGAATGGGCCATACCAGAGCCGTTAGAGTCATGTCTAAGTGGACTCCGATTAAAAAAAGACCCAGAGGAAGACCAAGGAAGCGCTGGATGGATTGTGTCGAGGAAGATTTGAAGAGGATAGGAAGGAAAACATCTTGGCGAAAGGAGGCCAGTGACAGAGCGAAATGGAAGAAGATCGTTGAGGAGGCCAAGACCCACAAAGGGTTGTAGCGCCAAAGGAATGAATGAATGAATGTTTTCCTTTACCGTTTTTGAGAAACCAAACCACCAATGTAGTTTACACGCAGAGAGAAGCGGTGGCCCAGTGGTATCGGCAGGCGCTTTGCCTGCCTGGGTTCGAACCCACGACCTACAACTTGTAAGTCGCGGCCGATACCACTGGGCCACCGCTTCTCTCTGCATGTAAACTGCATGTGTATATATTCAACACAATGTAAATTGTTTTATGAATAAATAAAATATATTGACTAAACAGTTACCAATAGCCTAGGGATCTTTAGATCCTCAGGTTAAACTCAAATTCAAATTAAATTTATTTCATCCATAATGTACATACAGGTGGTAAATATTAGTTACAGAAACAATTATGGACCCTGTCGGGCACAGCAACATTCTAGATACAGCTAAGTGTCTAGGAGAGAGGAATAGCGCTTAATATTTTCCTTTATAATTAAAATTTCAGTTATTCGTTTCTCTCTATCGATCTGCATTTATTTGGTTAAATCTACTAATATGTTTGTGCCTTTCTATGTTCATGTTAAATTATGAATAATTATTTATTTGCTTAAATTTTTGTATTACAGTTAGTTTATTTATAGTTTATATTTAATACAATTAATATTCAATACTACTACTACTGTTACTACTAGGTAAGCGTGCTACATCGTTGACCACATCATCGCTTGGTGATATAGTGGTCAAATGAGAGCATGTCAAAAACAAAACACTCCATTATTCACTAACACATCTCAGCATAGTGATATTAACCACTCGCCTCACAGAATGTCATCTTAAGGCCGTATTAGGAGGAAGCGTCCCGAAATAAGTGCTAGAGTGACGACATAAGCCTTTGTAGTCGGGTTTAGGAGAGGGGCCATGCGTTTTGAGGTTAGATGGAAAGTCCTCTCAGATTCTTGTGTGTTGACATGAAACGACTTTCTAAAAAAAGCGAACTAAAAAGTCTTAAACAAGGAGAAAATCATGCTGTGCAGTCGGAGGATACATCTGGTTTTCGTCAGCCAGCTCGCAAATATGTATCCTCCGACTGTACAGCATGATTTTCTCCTTGTTTAAGTCTTTTTAGTTCCCTTTTAAAGCAGTCGGGTTTTTAGATTTTTTTAATTTACTTTTTTTTTATATTTTCCAATTTTAATGTAGCCGCCAGTGACACTCGCAAGATTAAGACGAATCGATTGACGTACGAATCGTCACAATCGGCCAACCCGTTTGGTCTCTGGAACGCCACATAGGAACATAGGAACAAACATACATACATACATACATAGATTGATAAACACATTACCCTCCTTCGGCAGTCGGGTCAAAATGAAGATGTCCTGATCACACACCCAAGCAAGTTTTAGACTGGAATCCCTAAGGAAAAAAAGAAAGCGTGGCTGTCCCCGTCAAACCTGGAGTCGCACCGTGTTGGTAGAAGCGGCGAGCATCAGCATGAAGTGGAGCGAGGTGAAGCAAGTTCAAAACCGATTGCGATGGAAGTCTTCTGTGGACGCCATCTGTATCATCTAGGGGATTTAATTTAAAGGAAGTAATGATGACGATCTCTAAAGTCGTCACAATCTAAGATGTCCGTTGACGTTTCTCATTTTACATGCCGCGAGAAAGTTATTTCTACGTAAGAAATTGTAAAATCAAATTCATAATCTTAATTAAATACTATGTTACCCATACACTATAACAACGAGTATCATTCCCAAGCATCAAGTTTAATTATTATTAAGTATTTTCATAGCTGTCAAAACAGGCCTTTTATTTTTTGACAACTTTAGATCAACGATACAGAAAAATAAGTACACATTTTTCTAAGTATTCTGGTACTTACCGAAACATAGAAAGTTTAAATTGATCTCTAATCTCGGAAACATATCTTGCTTAGCAACACAGCCACAAATCATAGGCAGGTTCTTACAGAAAAACTTATCTCATTTTTCTGTCTTTAAAGATATTTTTAGGACTTGAGCCCAAAGAAAACATCAAATAAGACAGATTCAGATTACCGAGAAAATTACAAGATTAGGTTCTGGAAAATAAAAGAAAAATATATTGAGAGGAACTCACGTATATATGGAAATTTGCGGCGTCAGTTTAACATTTAGGGACGACACGAAATATATTTATTTTAGAGATTTAACAGAGAATAATTAAAATTTGAGGAATTTGAATTCCGATTTCAGTGAGCGGATAATTAGAATAAATTTTACTTTTTTGAAGACATGTATTTTTGAACTGAAAATGGAGTTGAGAGTTTGTACAAAAACGCCAGCATGTCTGTTCGACTTCAGGATCAGACCTCGGAAACCGTCCTTCTGCAGCGAGGTGTGAGACAGGGAGACGTCATATCTCTGAAACTGTTCACTACACTCGAAGTTGTGGGCGACTATGTCTATCTGGGACAAACGATCCAGTTGGGTAGGGCTAACTTTGAGGAAGAGGTCAACCGTCGAATCCTACTCGGCTGGGCAGCGTTCGGGAAGTTGCGCGGTATCTTCTCTTCCAACTTACCATGTTGTCTCAAAAGTCTATGACCAGTGTGTGTTGCCAGTGATGACATATGGTTCTGAGACATGGTCGCTTACAATGGGCCTCATCAGAAAGCTTACAGTCACCCAAAGGGCAATGGATCGAATCAGAAATGTAGATATCCGCAAGAGAACCAGATTTACCGACATAGCCCGAGGAATTGCCAAACTTAAGTGTAAGTGGGCAGGGCACATTGCTCGCAGAACGGCCGATGGGGCAGAAAGTTTCTGGAGTGGCGACGAACCGGAAGACGTTGCATTGGAAGGCCTCCCACCAGGTGGACCGATGACCTGGTTAAGGTTGCGGGGATCGGCTGGATGCGAGACGCACGGGAACGGTCAATGTGGCGACGCCTGGGGGAGGTCTATGTCCAGCAGTGGACGTCTTTTGGCTGATATGATGATGATGAAACACTTTCACTATCTAAACTAACAAATATAGCTAATATTACTTGTAAAAGGATTACCTTTAACAAATTTAAAAAACCGGCCAAGTGTGAGTCGGACTTGCATACGAAGGGTTCCGTACCATTATCGCAAAACACTTCAAAAAAATCACGTTTGTTGTATGGGAGCCCCCCTTAATTTATTTTATTTTAATTTAATAGTTATTATTTTTTGAAGAGAATATACAACTAAATATTCTGTGAATATTTCAAGCGTCTACCTGTAGCCGTTATTAATATCGAGCAAAAAACGGCAAAAACATCACGTTTGTTGTATGGGAGCCCACCTTAAATATTTATTTTATACTGTTTTTAGTATTTGTTGTTATAGCGGCAACAGGAATACATCATCTGTGAAAATTTCAACTGTCTAACTATCACGGTTCATGACAGACAGACAGACAGACAGACAGACGGACAGCGAAGTCTCAGTAATAGGGTCCCGTTTTTACCCTTTGGGTACGGAACCCTAAAAATGTTAGCTATGAGCGATTACCCTCTGATACGATTAAAACACACTTTAACTCTTAGGAAGCTACTCTATTATTGCACTTGTCTTAGGCTAGTATTAGGCTTCGGGTATGTTCGCATGGGCGCGTACGAAACGTTTTCATGCGACCATGCGGAAGCGCTGCGCGTCTCTTGTGCGCAGAGTGCGGGACAGCTCCAATACCGTTCTGAGTATGATAGCAAATAGGTTGGACTGTCATTATGTGCGACACTGTTGTGATAGACAAGTTACATTTATAGTGTCGAACGTAAGAGACTACTGTAATTAATGTGATTATTATGGAATATGAATTTGAATTTATTTGATGTGTTGAATGTTGATGTTGTATTTATTTGTTTGTATTTATCTATGTGTGATTTTGTATTTGTTATTGAATAATTTAAAGATGTTGTCTGATATGGGTTTAAGACCTGAAATAAATGAATTTGAATTATTTTCTTTTAATTATTTTTATCCAGAAAAAATGCACGGTTCCTGTATGATGGGTCCGAAGGCGATGTCACTGAAAAAAAGCTTAGTTCACAATAATATGGCCGGACAGTTTTAAACTGTACACACTCATTATAGATACCAATTGAAGTAGTGATTTTTTTAGGCCCATTAAATGCCACATAGTGTGGTAACCCTGGCGGCGTCGCGTCGGCGCCTCGTAATCAAAGCACACTCATCCCCCCCTCGAGTAGGCGCACCACATCGCAATATTAAACCCCGGACATTTCCCGGCGAGGAATCTACAAGTAAATTATTATGGGTAGCGGCTGCAATGTCAGGGAATGAAGGTCAGGTTGGTGTGAGGCCCAGTTTTTTGATCCGTAGTTAAATCAACCAATGGTTAAATATGCTTACCAATGGTTTCAATTTGCTATTTAGTTTTTTCTATTTAGTGAAGTCCACCTAATTTGTTATCATTTGAAAATATGAGCCTAGAGAGAAGGTAAACTTCTGTATATAGCTTAAATTATAGAAATAAAAGTGACACACGTGTGTCACTTTGTTCCCTAGTGCCAGGTAATCCCCGTATAGTCTGAACTTTTTAAACAACTTCAAAAAGGAGGAGGTTCTCAATTCAACTGTATGTTTTTGAATGTTTGTTACGCGATTACTCCGCCAATTATGAACCGATTTTGATGATTCTGTTTTTTTATTAAAGCTTCTCATGTGGTCCTATTTAAATCAAAGAATTATGATCAAGATTATGGTAATATCGTACCAATAAAAAGAGAAAATTAAAAATCCTTTAAACAAAAAATTTAACCAACTTTCAAACCTACAAAGCAAAAAATAACTTTCATTTCGAAAGTCGGTGTCAAAAAAGAAAAAATAAAAAATTATTATTATTATTTTTCGCTTTGTAGTGTGTCGTTTTGACAGTCGGTTTGATTTTTTTGTTTAATTTTTTTTTTGTCATTAGTCCTTATCACTGATAGAGTACTTTTTCAGGACATGTCTAAAATACAGAAAAGGTCGTTGGGCGTCTTTGTATGGAAAATATATCCATGGCGCGGCGTACACAAACGAAATATAGCAGAATGTGTAGCATATCATATAATTATGGCTCTGGTTTATCAAAGCATAATAATCACAACTTGCGTCGTATCTTCTCTTCCAATTTATCGCAGTGTCTCAAGACAAAAGTCTATGACCAGTGTGTGTTGCCAGTGATCACCTAAGGGACCGAGACGTGGTCGCTCACAATGGGCCTTATTAGAAAGCTTAAAGTCACCCAAAGGGATCGGTCAATGTGGCGACGCCTGGGGGAGCCCTATATCCAGCAGTGATGATGAATGATGAATGATCAATAATCACATTAATGTGAGTCACGGGAATCTCGAAAAAAAATGTCGTTTACATGGTCAGTTTTCCAAGTGGGACAAATCCGAAACTATGTGGAAAAGCGAAAACATTGAATGGAATCTATTTACATCCGACTTTGATGAAAACTTAAAATGTATCATTGGATTTTTGAAAACTCGAAATCATGCTTCGCCGAGTGACGCTGATTTTGAAAAAAAAAACACGCTGTTTTTACACGATCCGATAGTGTGGCACATCATACATACATACATCTTCCTGCACTTATACCATGTTACTTGGGGTCGGCGAAACACGTTTGTTTCTTCCATACCCTCCTATCCCCTGTCACGTTATTACTGACTCCCTTTTCTTTCATATCACTCCTCACACAGTCCATCCATCTTTTCTTTGGCCTTCCTCTCCCATAGTGCGTCCCTATAGCTATTAAGGATCAAATTCTGTTTAGTAATAACACCTCATTTTTAACAAAATATACAGAAAAAAAAAAAAACTCTAGAACCGTTTAATTTTTTAAAAGATTCGGTACATTTTTCTACATAGATTCAAATCAAATCAAATCAAATGTTTTTTATTTCACATAGGCCTACATGGGCACTTATAAAACGTCGACAAAAGGTGCACGGTTCGGGTTAGTAGTTTCCTGTGGAGAAGAACCGGCAAGAAACTCCACGGTTACTCTTTTAAAAAAAATTGGTTTGTTTTTACAATATTTCCACGTTACAGTATTAGTGCTTAGATATGGGGGGACAACGTAGGCCCGACAATAAGTCGTAAGAAACTAAAAAAAATAATTGTATAAACGAGAGAGTTAACAAATGTTAACAAGCGTCTAGAAATCTAAAAGGCCTACAATGTTCACACATTCACAAAACAATCAGTAAAAGAATCTATACAAAGGAAAAAATAAATAAAAATATATAACAAGACTAAATTTAACATGTGGCACAAATGTTGTTATCAGTGCTGTAACTATTCATAGCAAAGGGCTATAAAGATTATTGAAATCATTGTAAAAAGTCTAATTAAAAGAAAGAAAAAAAGTAAAAATGAGATTGAGAATAGTTAGAGACATCCACATATTTGTGCCGTTTATGAGTTACCAGGGAAGCCGCATGCGCAGAAGGAGCTAAAATTTTTATCTTCAACGTAGTCCTTGATTTTGTAATATGCTTTTTTAATAAGGACACGTTTGATGTAGTTTTTGAACTTTCCATCGGTCAATTCTATAACTGGCTTTGGCAACTTATTATAAAAGCGTATACTGTTTATAAGAAAAGACTTGCTAGTTTTCGTTAATCTGAATTTGGGTATTACAATTTCATGCTTACTGCGTGTATTTAAATTATGGAAATCGCTTCTAGTTTTGAAAAGCCCTCGATTTTTGCGGACATACAACATACATTCCAATATATAAAGAGAAGGTAGGGTCAGTATATCGATCTCTTTAAATTTTTCTCTGAGGGACTCTCGTGGACTCATTTTATAGATTGCGCGGACTGCCCTCTTTTGTAAGATGAAAATTGAGTCAACGTCTGCAGCTGATCCCCACAGCAGAATGCCATAAGACATAATACTGTGGAAATAAGCATAGTATACTAACCTTGCTGTGGCTACATCGGTTAACTGCCTTATTTTCCTTACTGCATATGCAGCTGAACTTAATCGACCCGAAAGAGTTCTAATGTGCGCGCCCCACTGCAATTTTGAATCGATAGTAATCCCTAAGAATACAGTTTCCTTTCCCTAAGATTTTTAATCAAATAAATATATGCAATGAAAGGTCACATTATTCCTTTTAGTTGAAAACTATTTCGGTTAATGTACGCCACACTTCGGAAAGCGGATCAGATTATGCCCAATGACCTTTAAAAAAAATATTTTGATACCCAATCGCATGCCAACCCTACGGCCATCAGTTCTTGAACTAGAAATCCCCCTTGAGACTACCATTTGAAGTGCTCCTATTTAGCGACGTTTTTGTCTACAATGCAGGGATTTTGCCTGTGCCATCGATGAGGACGTTTAGAGGATGTTTATAAATATTTAAGAGGTTTTATATAGGTTTTCCTTTGAAGAATCTTGGTTTTATATGTTTATGGCCCATTTTGAAAATTCTTGTAGTCCCATAAATTTGATGAAGATCTAAGTACTTTGGAGCAATACAACAGAACTCTTCAATTAATGAAATTCTTTAGAAAGAAAGAAAACACATTCGCGATAGTGTAGTCTTTTATCAGTGAAATTGTTGTTGTAAAGGGATCAGTAATAAAAAACTTATCTTTTTTTCACTTGTTAGTTGTTACTTAGTGAGCAAGTTGTATATTGAAGAGTTCTGTTCTATATCTCCAAAGTTCTCCATAAAATCACCACCAAATTTAAATGGAACCAATTCGGGCACATATTTTTTCAAACATAAAAAGTGTTTTCAAAATCGGTCCACAATTGACGGAAAAATCAGTGAAAATGCATTTTATTGAACATAGAACCTCTTCTTTTTTGAAAAGTTGGTTAAAACATTATTTAAATTGATCTTTAACATCGCAAAACCTTGGGGTAAAGGATTTTTGTTTGAGAAAAGTTGGACTTATCTTAATCAAAAAAGAATTGCTGCCAAGTGGTGGTTTTGCAATGAGTAGTTAAAAAAAACTATTTTTAGTTACATCATATAATAAAAATATTTTTAGTAATTTTAAACTTACTACCCCTTTTCTCATGAACGCGTAGAGGTATTAAATTGAAATTCATATCAAATACTCAAGTTTATAATACCTTTAAGTTGTAACAAAATCAAACATCTATGTCAACGCAATCAAAAGAAACAGCAATTTAAGTTATTTTCAAACTCGCAACTACTCGCAAGGGAATCAAAACCTAAAGGGTACTTCCAGTCGACGTAGAATCTTGAAATTTGGCATGAAGCAATGTTTTATAGCACATATAAAGAAAAAAATCCAAAAACCTTATTTTTTATGTTAAATTACATATTTTTAGGGTTCCGTGCCTCGAAAGGAAAAATCGGAACCTACAGGTTTGTACGGAACCCTCGGTGCGCGAGTCCGACTCGCATTTGGCCGGTTTTTTTACATGCTATGCAATTTAAACGATAAATATAGGCCTTAGGGGACTAATGCGTCGACAAATGTTCGACGAGGGAGGGATTACGACGCTCTCGAGAAATTTATTGACGTGTTTATATCGATTATTGTCATGGGAAGGATTTTCCTCTTAAAGATTTGGACGCCTTGGCTTTTTTAAGTTCCTTCCTTAACCGACTGTGAAGAAAATCTAAAGGAGGGTAATGTATCCTAACAGCCCAGTTTTGAGAAAGGGACTTGACGTCACACAAATCCTACATCGCGCTATCAAAGTTTTCCGCGTGATTTGTACTTATAGAACAGCCTGACCACACCATTGGCAGTTGCCTACCTGACACCAGCACCCGTTGGGTCGCAAGGAGGACACACTCTTCAATGCAGGTTGCGGGGATTTCCACCCTGTTAAGTTCATACCTTTATTATATAAGTGTGTACCTTTATATGCATTCAAAAACTGTCTAGCTGACATTTTAATTTATTTTAGGGTTCCGTACCCAAAGGGTAAAAACGGGACCCTATTACTAAGACTTCGCGATCCGTCTGTCTGTCTGTCCGTCTGTCCGTCTGTCACCAGGCTGTATCTCATGAACCGTGATAGCTAGACAGTTGAAATTTTCACAGATGATGTATTTCTGTTGCCGCTATAACAACAAATACTAAAAACATAATAAAATAAATATTCAAGGGGGGCTCCCATACAACAAACGTGATATATTTGCCGTTTTTTGATCGATATTAATAACGGCAACAGGTAGACGCTTGAAATATTTACAGAATGTTTATTTGTATATTCACTTCAAGAAATAAATCCCATACAACAAACGCACACAAATTTTTGCAGTAGTTTGCGATAATGGTACGGAAACCTTCGTGCGCGAGTCCGACTCGCACTTGGTCGGTTTTTACGTCATGCAAGATAAAGACTACTTAGGGATAAGCGTACTAAATGCCTTAGGCATATTCTACCTGGTAGAGAGACACAATGAAAAAAATCATTCTAAATAACAACAACATACCAGTTATAAATTTTGTTCCCATTTACCCCTGCATTCCTATTTACCCCGTTTTACCCGATACACATATTTTATGCTAATTAAATTGAAAGAAACAAAACAACAAAAACAAGAAGGTTCAATTTGACTCTTTATTAGATGTAGTACACAGCAAAGAAGCCTCGGGCATCGTTGTCAAAACTTTCCATTGCCTGCTACTGACAGCTTCATAAGCTTGCGTCTCTAGATGATGGCTTTTCGGCATTCGGTAGAAATGCCATCACTTATTGTAATAAAAAGCTTTTTACAAAAAAATACTACCGACTTCCAAATAAAAAGACTACAAAGTGAAAAATAACTTTATTTTTGGAAGTCGGTGTCTTTGGTAGGTAGCATTTGCGTTATAGACACCGACTTTCAAAAATAAAGTTATTTTTCACTTTTTAGTCTTTTTATTTGGAAGTCGGTAGTAGTTTTTTGTAAAAAGCTTTTTATTTTTCACTTTTTAGTTGTATAAGTTGTTTAGTAAGGTACTTATAACGCCAGAATAGATTACCCGAATATCATGAAACTAGAGCATTACCGGTGAAATAAGAGATCTGCGCACCCCTTAAGAGCGTACTGGCGTGATGTTATGTTATGAAATGGTATGAACAATAAACAGTCATGCGTTTGCAGCAATCCCGAGAGATTTGCCGTAATTTGTTGAAGAGTTCTGTTGTATATCTTCGAAGTTCTTCATCAGATCTTCACCAAATTAAAATGGGTCCAATTTCAAAACAACTTTTCAAACAAAAAATAATTTTTAAAATCGGTCCAAAATTGACGGAGATATGCGTGAACATACACAAAAAAAAACATAGTGTCGAACATAGAACCTCCTCCTTTTTGGTAAGTCGGTTAAAAACAGTGTAAATATTTCGTATTTTATTTTTACAGCAAACCAACAATGTAATTTGCATTGTGTATGGGTTTCTGTACAAAACGGAAAATCGTGTTGTATTGTAAAATGTGTTATAATTTATTTACATTAGAGCAAATATAGTACATTACCGCAGCGGCCAGCAAAAGAGGCATTGATGGACGAACGTGTAAATGTGGGCCGAGGCGAAGCCGAGGCACACATACGTAAGTCCATCAATGCCTAGTTGTGGCCAAGGCTTGTATAGTACTTTTCTCAAATAATGCGCGGAAATTAAAACTAAGTAGTACCTAGAACTCATTTTGTCAAAATCAATGAAAAACAACTATAATTGTTCCCGCGACCTTTGATAAGTTACCTCCTTGGTTGCCATGTTTCGGAGTAAAAGATCGTTCCATTTTTAAATTACACGACAGATATGAGTTTACTATGTAATTTATTTGGCCGCTAGACACGACAGATATGGATTTTCATACAACTTTTGCCGGCCGCTGCTCGCATGTATTTGGCCAGTACTGCAATTTCGATTTATCTCGAAGAAAGTTGTCAAAATAATGCTTAAATTTCCAAGCATGTTTGAGAAAAATAATTAAAATTGCCCTATGGAGCAGGACCAGCATGTTTCCAAGCATCCTTATCTTGGATATAATCATCGAATCGATCGAAAAACGGGCCAAGAGGCTCATCGGCAATGAGATACTGGTCGAGTCTAGGCTCCAGAGCCTTGAACATCGACGCCAAGTTGCCAGTCTGTCGGTTTTTTATCGGTTTCATTTCGGGAAGTGTGCGATGGAATTGCATGAACTAATTCCTCCTAGCCCGTTCCATCATCGGACTACAAGACGTACGGCGATGCGTCATCGGTACATGGTGGACATCCCACCCATTCGCACCAAACGTTTTGGGAATACTTTCATTATGCGTACAGCTAAGGAGTGGAATTCCATGCCGGACTCTGTATTTCCTGATAGCTACAACCTGGGAGTCTTTAAGTCAAGAGTGAATAGGTTTCTTCTAAGTAAGCGTACTACATCGTCGACCACATCATCACTTAACATCAGGTGAGATATTGGTCAAGCGCGAGACTATAAAAAAAAAACATCTAATTTGTAAAATTCTTGTTATTAAGATCTAATTCATCACCCATATCAAAATCCTTAATACCTACAGGTTTAACCTCGTGTCTATTCATATATTCGACAATCTTCCTGTTATCAATAGTTTGGGATAAGGAAGACGGTAATGCGACAAGAATAATCGGAAGCCAAGAAGGACGTAACGTGAGTAAAGTGACAAGAGTGATCGTTGAGGAAGAGATTACAATCACGTGTAATTTATTTGTTTATTTATTTGTCTCGCTATTTTTAGGGGAAGTTTTCCTCCTTAATTTATACAAATACCTTACATCCGTGTCTATCCGTTGTTTTGGCTAAACCACGATCGTCCTTATTTATAAAGGTAAAATATCTAATAATAATATGATAAAAATTCGTCGACATCGTTGTCAATGGTCAAGTGCCGAGAACGCTGGCAGTATTGCTATGCTGGATAGCAGTGCTGATTTCCTGGAAGAAAAGTCCAACCGGCAGCGGGAAGAGTTGACTGATGTCCCGAGAAGCTCGATAAGCACTACAGAAATAAATAAATCTATGTGTTTATTCTTTTATCCTCGCACTGCAATTAAACCAATGGAGCAAAACTTATAGTAACTATAAGAAACAGTACTAAATATCTAACTACTACGCACACACACACACACACACAATACACACTACTGATAAAGTTCATAAGAATATGCTAATCAGTGCTAACCATATTTATGGTATAAAAAGTATTTATAAATAAGGCCCGTTATTTATACAGAAACGATGGCAATATTTCGGCGGGTGAAAATACAACTAACTTAGCCTATATATTTTCCCAGTGCAGGGCAAAGGCCTTCCTCGTGTGGGATTGGGCCGGAGAACTTCTTAATTTTTTATTGTACACCAAAAATAATATACAATGCAATGTGTTAATAAAGTACATGTTATCTGTACATGTACTTTATTAAAAAAATCATTCTCTATTTTTGACCCCCGACGGAAAAAGAGGGGTGTTATAAGTTTGACGTGTGTTGCTGTGTATCTGTGTCATCATAGCGCCTAAACGGCTGAACCGATTTTGATTTAGTATTTGTTTGAAAGGTGACTTTGTCAAGATTGTTCTTAGCTATGTTTGAATAAAATTGGTTTAGCCGTTCAAAAGTTATTCGCATTTTACTCTTTGAATCTGGATTTTTTTGTGTCATTACTACGTGTTTCGATAGATTGTCGATTGAAGCGTGTCTGCTACTATGTATATTATATGTAGTTTAAAAAGCATGAAATAAAAATTAAAACCGGGGGTTTTTTAAATTTCTAATTTTATCTTGTCACCCGAGCGGAGCTCGGTCTCCCAAGTACTGTAGTATAATTTGTCAATACATATCCAATGAGCCAAACATGATGGTGCTATTGTCTGGTTCAGGAGTTGCAAAGGCCACTCTGCGGCTTCATCATGTAATCAACTCCATAGTACCTACAATATTATTAAAAGGTAAAGGTGTGCTTAACTCAATGTTTAGTTCTCTTGTCTCATCTCTGTAGCATGCCAGGTAAGAAATGGGCTAAAAGAACCACCAAATGAGTCCCATCGCGGTATCCCGAGACATAAATTGCAGGGTGAACTTGAGTCATATCAAAAGAAATGGTCCGCACGGGAAAAACGCGAAAAAGAATTCAGTCAAGTTGTTCCCTACCTTTTGTAAAGTTATGAGAACATACATTCAAGGTCTGAACAGTAGTTTATGCTTTCAAACTTCTAAGTAGTACTACTTGCCTATTAGGTAGGTACAACTAAAAAGAGAAAAATAAAATATACACATTTTTGCAAAAAAATACTTCCGACTTCCAAATTATAAAACTACAAAGTGAAAAATAACTTATTTTTGGAAGTCGGTGTCTTTGGTAGGTACCATTTTTAAGCGTTATGGACACCGACTATCAAAAATAAGTTATTTTTCACTTTGTAGTTTTCTTATTTGGAAGTCGGTAGTATTTTTTTGCAAAATGGTTTATTTTTAATTTTTCTCTTTTTAGTTGTACCTACCTAATAGGCAAGTAGTTAAGTAAGGTACCTATCTATAATGCCAGATTAGGTTAACCGAATATCATGAAACTGAACATAACCGGTGAAATGAGAGTTTACCAAGGTGAACTCCGCAGCATATACTGTTAGAAAAATTCGTAATTTAACTGACATAGAGACAGCCTGTTTAGTATACTTTAGCTATTTTCATAGTGTAATTTCGTATGGTATTCTGTTGTGGGGAAATGCCGCCGACATCCAGACTATCTTTGTTTTGCAGAAAAGAGCTGTTCGATCAATTTATAAATTAATCCCGAGACACTCTCTCAGAGAGAAATTTAAGGAGATTAATGTAATGACTGTGTCTTCTCAGTATATTTATGAAAATCTTTTAAATGCCCATAAAAATATAAAATTGTTTAAAATACAGTGATATCCATATAATAAATACTAGGAACAAACACAAATTTGAAGTACCTACAACAAGGCTCAAGAAAATAGGTGGCTCGTTTAGATGTCAATGTGTACGCTTTTATAATAAGCTTCCAAGCCACGTACAAGGTCTAAATGTTAATAAATTCAAATCATTCATTAAACGTTAGTTGTGCCAGAAAGCGTTTTATATCATTAAAGATTACTTTGAGGACAAAAAGGCTTGGGATTGAGCTGCTCCAATTAATTTAGATACTTTTTTATTTTGCACCGTGAATTTAGTTTTTTTAAATTTTCTATTTTTTTCTTGCAATGACAAGAATATTTACTTTTTAAAGTATGATATTATTTTATTTTAATCATGTGAATGTGAAGACTATGTGGATCATTCTTTTTTACCCGACTGCCGAAGGAGGGTAATGTGTTTATCAGTCTATGTATGTATGTATGTTTGTTCCTATGTGGCGTTCTAGAGACCAAACGCGTTGGCCGGTTTTGATGATTCTTACGTCAATCGATTCGTCTTTATCCTGCAAGTGTCACTGGCTACATTGAAATTGGAATAAACAAAAATGGCGGATTTTGGGCGCCATTTTGTCGGGAAAAAAAATGTTTTTCTTCCAAACCCATCGTGTGGGGTATCAAAATAAAGGATTTTAAAAGGCGATTTCATAAATATATAACATTTATATGTTTAAATGTACCTAATTCTAAAAAAAAATTACAAAAAATTTGTAAATAAAAAAGTTAATTAAAAAAATAAAAAAACCCGACTGCTTAAAAAGCAAACTAAAAAGACGTAAACAAGAAGAAAATCATGCTGTGCAGTCGGAGGATACATCTGGTTTTGGTCCACCAGCTCGCGAATATGTATCCTACGACTGCACAGCATGATTTTCTTCTTGTTTACGTCTTTTTAGTTTGCTTTTTAAGCAGTCGGGTTTTTTGTTTTTTTTTTAAATTTTATTTTAATTTATCTTAGTTAGTTTTTGTCATGGTCTGGCAATTTGAGTATTTATGCGGCCTACCCGAATGTCCTTTCTTTGGTATTGTTCGTCAATTCGTTGAGCTCCTTAAATTCTGAGTTGAGCTGCACGGTTATTGACAAATGCGTGCACTGACTGGACAGTTCCACTCAAGCTGGCTGGTTCTTTCCTCAAAAGACCATTTCAGACATCAGTTTACATGGTCATCACATGATCTAACCAAGTTTTTGTCTGGACTTTAAAAGAGACTGTGACCTCTGAGTTTGTTTCGGCCTTTCTTCTCAGAGTAGTCAGACAGGAAACGCCGACCTCATCTAGTTTAAAAAAATATGATCTACATGTAAAAGTATTTGTACAAACCAACTTACAGAAATAAAATCATTTATCAAATGGGGCCAATTTCGGAACATACTCTTTCAAACAAAAATATAATTTTCAAAATCGATCTACAATTGACGGAGATATCGGTGAACATACACAAAAAAATAAATACATAATGTCGAACATAGAACCTCCTCCTTTTTGGTAAATCGGTTAAACATAAATAATAATAATAAAACCCCTTGTTCAATAAACAAAGTTGTATCGATCGTGTTTTTGTCTCAAATACCACATCCCAGAGGACTATTGACTCCAAAGTAGGTTCTAAGCAATGAAACTCTATGTAAAGGATCCACTTTATGTCTCTTTAACTTACAATGACATTTCGACCTCCACTAACCCCGGAAGATACAAAACACCCCCCTTTTCACCCAATTTCACCCCCTTTTTGATCCCCACGTAGGTTTTTACAAGGGAAAACACTTAATGCCAAGCAAATAGGCCTCGGAATCCTTGGCGAAACTTTAGTGGGACATCAAATTTATTTATAGACCGCACACGAAATCGAACCTTATCACGGACGCAATAAAGTCCACAGTGTAATCGGCAATAATTATTTATTTTTCTTCTTTAGACCCCTTTTCTGTGACGTCATGGTTCCTTATCCGAACGGCGTAGCTCGATTTTGAACCTTATTATTTTTAACATAAAGTCGGTTTTTCTTTGCATGTGTAAAAGGTTACCATCGATTGTCAAGCAGCATGTGACGTCATGAAGAGAGAGGGAGACAAGGAATATGACGTCATATTCGTCGTCTCACTCAAACAGATTAGGAGTACGTAAATAGATGAAAGTCCATAAAAAGTTTTTGTGTTTTCATAATAATGACTATTTTGATGGGTTCGGGGATAAAATGGAGGATTTCGGTTCTTATCTGTCGTCCCCTGTCGTAAAAAGGAAGGTAGTATTATAAGTGCTTATGTGTTATTGTGTTTTACGAGGTTTTTGGCTTCCAATATCGCGCTAAAAGGTACTGAAAAGGAAATTTTGTCCAAGAAGTCATTAAAATATTAATTTCAGAAAAGACCTAGTACCTAACCTGAGATACGAATCTAGGTACCGAACTGTTCTGGTTAAAGCAGGTTCATAGATAAAACTCCTTTTTCCTTGATCAAGGCAATGCTTTATTTTTCGCAACAAAATAATTAATACCTCAATCAACTCAGTCTAATTGCAGTTCACAGCTGGACATAGGCTTCTCCGATATTGCTCGAGTATACACTAGGGCATTATCGCGAGCATTAAAATGTAACATAACGTTCTTGCGAATGATCGACGTAATGCTCTCGGCGAGTGAACATTTACCGGTTACATTTCTTTGTAGCTTGCGTTCATTATTGACCTTACTCCACGTCACCCGCGAGCACGAGCCTTTGCTCGATAAAATGTTACACCAAAACGCTCTTTGGTTTTTAAAATCATGTTGTAACAAAACATCAAGCTTCATGTTCGAAGTGTGGTCCGCGTAAATTTTAAAACAGCGAATGCTCGATGTTCTGTTAAAAGTAAATGCTCTAGTATACTCAAATTTACGTTAGGGTCAAGTGTATTCCAGCATCCTTCTCACTCTCTTTCCATATCTTAACCATAGCGCACAGAGATACTGTTTTTCACCAATTCAAAAAAAGCTTTTTAACAAAAAAAACAAACCGTCTTCCAAAATAAAACTACAAAACGAAAAATAACTTTGTTTTACGATGTCGGTGTCTTTGGTACCCATTGTTTTCCGTTTTTCGACACCGACTTCGGAAAAGAAAGTTATTTTTCGTTTTGTAGCGTTTTGTTTTGGAAGTCGGTTTGCCATGACCACTATGTCGCCGGCAAACCGAAGGTGAGTGATGTACTCGCCATTAACGTTGATGCCAAGCGCCTTCCAATCCAGAACCTTGAAGACAACCTCCAGCGCAGCAGTGAACAGTTTCGGAGAAATGACGTCTCCCTGTCTCACGCCGCGCTGGAGAAGGATTGGTTTCGAGGTCTGACCCTGAAGACGGACGGGTAACAATCATTGAAAAAAAAAGATTCTGACGAATCCTTCTGACCTCCTCCTTTTTTGGAGTCGGTTAAAAAAAATACTGAAAACAATTCGCGAAATGTAGCTATACTACATAAATAATAGGAACCGTCTGCCCAACTTTTTAGAGTAAAACAATCGAGCGATGTTATGTTCAAAAAAATTAAATACCAATATTATTTTCCGACTCCCACACTTGACAAGCGAAGCTGCGCTGGCAGCTAGTATGTACTCGTAATAAAACACTTTATCTCTTATAATGAGGTGCCAATATCAGTGTGATAAATAATGATATCGCTCCACAATATTGAGTGTGCCACTTAATCTGATTCCACTTTAATATGACAATGTGGAGTTCATTTTGAAAACCGTTGGTTTCAGAAATATTAGCTGAAAATGCACAAGTACCGAACATTGCTGCAACGAAGGGACAAAATTAACTTTGCTGTTCTAAAACTGTTGTCCCCATACAACATCATCTTCCTGCCCTTGTCCCATGTTACTTGGGGTCGGCGCAACACGTTTTCTTCATCCATACCGTCCTGTCCCCCGTCACGCTATCACTGACTCTCTTTTCTTTCCTCACATAGTTCATCCATCTTTTCTTTGGCCGTCCCCTACCTCTCCATCCATCCATATTTATATTCATAACTCTTTTAGTAACATGCGTCCCATACAACAATATACAAAATTTTTACTTTTCCAAGTACATTTTATAAGTTGGTCGACTATTACTCGTAAACTTATAAAGCCTATTTAGCTGTGATAGTTTTCATTTTAAATTCGTTATATCGCCGGCCCCGGGCAATAAAGCGGTAATCGCCGGTTACGCCCTTTTTAATGTTATTTGATTTTTGGCTTCTCTGAGTATCAATCTATCACTCCATTTTTTTCGGATTTTTTATTAATATTCCTTTAAAATAAATGGCAATAACGACTTTATTGCATGGGAAATTCTCTTATGACTAAGTTATGTATTATTGCATTACTCTAAGAAACATAACACAAACAACCAGTAAACATCTTTACACTAAATTTGTAAACGATGAGAAACAGTAATATATTTAACCACGTTTTTGAAAATAAGCTTATTATATCAATAAACTGTAAACACTTAATACAAAGTATTCACGAGAATTTTTATTCTGTACAAGCTATTACGCCTTTTTTCCCGTAAATTTATTGTAGCCCCGGCGACGTATTGTCATGTTACGCTGAACGAAATACGCAGAAAGGTTGGGGTTGTAAAGATAAGATGTAGAAATTCTCTTCATGAAGCTGAAATTTGGCAGATGGGTAGTTTAATCATCTTCATCAACTTCCTGCCTCTGACCCATGTTACTTGGGATCGACGCAACACAACGCAACAGTAACATGCGTTTCATCCCTCCTCATCACATGCCATACGAGAACAAACGGTTTCCTGACGCCACTTTCACACTACCTCTAATATACTCATTTCTCACTTTATCCATTCTCGTCACTCCTCACATTCATCTCAACATTCTCATCTCTGCTACATGCAATCTCTTTTCATCCATCTTTTTCATAGCCCAACATTCTGATCCATACAGTACGACAGGTCTAATCACGCACTTGTAAATTTTCTCCTTTAACTTAAGGGGCATCCGTGGGTCGCAAGTTGTTCCAGTGACCTGTCGCCATTTCATCCATCCCGAGTTGATTCGGTGCGTAACATCTCGGTCTATCTCACCATCCCCTTGGACAAGCTTTGACCGGAAGTTGGAGCACGTTGGTATGGGTGTTCCAAAGACATGTATAGGCACGGAACTCGAGAGATTGCCAGAATCACAGAACAAGTATTCTGTTTTATTTCTGCTCAATTTCCAGCCCTGTGCCAGCCCTTCACTCTCTTGTCCGTACCACCAAACCTCCAATCTGGACCTCTAGGCCACTCTCGGTAACCAGCACAATGTCGTCGGCAAACACCAGGGAGCCTCTTCCTGTATGTCCGACGTCTGAGCGTCCATTATCATCTGAAAGAGGTAAGGACTGAGATCCGACCCTTGGTGCAAGTCGACTGAAGCTGTCAGTAGTGCCCATTGTAGATCGGACTGGGTACTGCATCGACTGTACATCCCTCGGACCAACTGTACATACTTCCAGGGTACACCTTTCTCACTAACCTCTCATTCAAAGGTTTATTTTCTAACATACCACTCCAGTTATTTTCCTCATGCATCAGTTTTTCAAAGTTTTCCTTCCACCTATCCTTAATTTTTTCATCATCAGAAAGAATCATTCCAGCCTCATCTTTAATACATCTTATCTGACAGACATCTCTCTTCTCCCTTTTCTCTCTAGCTCTATCAAGCCGGTACAGGTCCTTTTGGCCTGCTGGACTATCCAGCGCGTGTTAGCAAAGAAAAGATATTTGTACATTCAAATTTTAAGGGGGGAAATGGTTGCAGCTGAACTTTGTATGTTTTTTTTTATTGTGGCTTGCGATTTGGTTGAAACTTTGCAGGAATGTTTTTGGCAATAAATTATTGAGGACTGCATATTATTTTTTTCAATCTACTCCTAAAAGGGGTTGAAGTGGGGTACTATAGTTTTATGGGGAAAATAAGAGTACCGGTTATGTTTATGTGAAATATTGATTATGAAATGCAACTTAATGTGTATTTTACACAATAACTAATATAATATAAATATAAATATAATACAAAATAAATAATAGATGCCACTATATTAACAGGTATGAGAAAAGGGAAAAGCGTGTTCATTAGTCGAATCCCAATAATCTCCACTGATCTTCCATTTCAATTTAAAAGACTCAAGTTCCCAATCAATAGCAATAGCAAAACTAAGTAGTAATAGTTACTCGTATTAACCACAGCTCGCAGGTAGCAGGTAGCAGAGGTGCATTTGAAAAACCAGGGTACACCCACGACCAGCTATACATAGCATATGCCCGTATGTCCAGGGCCCAGAATGTATTAGCGCCAAATGGAAGGACATAATACATAGTATAAAACATTGTACCCATGTGTATCGTCCTAAAATGTTGTGCCCATGATTAATGGCATAATTAAGGAATGTCAATTACCTGCAGATACAATTTAAGATAGAGTGGTATCTTCAATTCGCGGGCAAGCAGAACCTATGATTCTGTAGATTTATTTCCCTTTTTATAAGTATTTAACATCTACCTGTTATTTAATTCTATTATATTAATTTAACGATTAACTTATTTAATTCTAGACGTTGGTCAGTACCAACATTTAAAATTAAATAAGTTAATCGTTAAATTATGTTAATGCTTGCTGTATCTGGATATACTATACAGGCTGAGTTTTCCAAGTGGGCGTGGATGGTCAAATCAGACACTATGAAGAATAGCGAAAACACTCAAAGGGACACACGGGGCCGATTTTGATGAAAACTAAAACTGCAACATTGAATATTGCTCTCTCCTGTATATCGACAACCAGAATTGCTTATAAAAATTTAGTAGTTAATAAATAAAGTAGTTTATAAAAATTATATGAATTTATTCAAGTTAAAGTAGCATAATGTTTTTATTTTTTTAAGGATTTGTCTGTTTTATTTTTGTTTGCAAAGTTTAATACTTAATACAAAATAACAAAAAATAAAAAACAATAAAAATCATAAAATACTGTTTAAAATGATTAAAAATTAAAATAAATTACAATATAAGGTCAGTCTGTTACGATGGTTACATAAAAATATGTTTCATTGATAGGATTCTAAAATAGCGATTAGTGCATGATACAGCTAAGCTTTGGCTATAAAATTTCCCTGAAAAAGGTGGTAATCGGCCATTACGCTCGAGATCTAAAGTGGAAATTACTTCGTATTACATACTTACATTCCTAAATCTCAGTGGTCGGTGTGCCTAAAAAGTCGTTAATGATGTTACAATTTAAACGGTATCGTCTATAATTTGTATTATACATTCTTTTAATTATTTCTGTAATTTTATATACCATTACAATTATTTTTAAATGGTTAAATTGGTAAAAAAATTAGCTTTCATTTGACACATTGAACTTCTGTTTTGGATTACTTTACGCTGAAATATAAATAAATTAGCTTCTTTTATTTCTCCTGTAAAATTAGATTTTTGATATTACCGCTTTTTAGCCCGGGGCCAGCGATATATATCTACTACTGCCGTGATTTTTTTACATATCCAAAAGCAATCATTTAGCTGGCAGGGGACACACTTGACTCTAAACAAAATCTAGCCATTTATAGCTTAATTTTACGCAAACGGATCCCTGAATCGAAAAATGGTTTTCAAAGACCGTAATATTTTTGAATGGCCTATCCAACAATACCCCACACCATGAAATAACGAAAATCCCCATTTTACGTGTATAGGATTTTATGAGCAATTTTTTTTCTTTGTTTTATGTTACCACTTTGTCCGTGTGACTACTATGTATATCCGTGCCAAATTATAGCTTTCTAGTACTAAGAGTCTCTGAGCTAAGCTGCGAACGGACGGAGGGACAGACAGACGGACATGGCAAAACTATAAGACTGACTGACTAACAAGTAAAATTTCAAAATTTAAGAAACCCCCGACACATTTTAATTTCATGCTACATAATTTATCTAGTTCATAGTAGATACGCTTCGATCGGCAATCTATTGAACACGATATCTTGCGTAAACACCCCGATTCAAACAGTGAAACGCCCATAACTTTTGAACGGCTGAACCGAATTTCATCAAACATAGCTAAGAACACCCTCGACTTTAAAAAAAAAAAATATAATCTATTCGAAAAAAGCAGTTATAAAATAAATAGTAGAACACGACACAAAGACAAATTGAGATTACCTCAAATAAAATTAACGCTATTTAAAAGAAATTTTTACTGCATGGCAATTATTATATACAATCATTTACCAAATAATACTCAAGATTTGCCATTGCCATTGTTTAAAAGGGTATTGTTCAGACTGTTATTGGAGAAAAATTATAACAGTGTTCAAGAATATTTAGGAGATAATTCGTTACTAATATTATACAATATTTTTATTTTTTATTCATTATTATTTCTGCAATACAATTTTTATCTTAATTAATTAACTATTACAGATTCAGATTTTATATTTTAATTCATAATTATTAATAAATATTTGTACGCCATATTATGGCAGGATATGCTGGAACCAATATTGTAACATCTATTTTACCATATTCGAACAAATAAACATATTTTATTTGATTTGACAAAATCACCGTTCAATCAAAAAATAAACTAAATTTTAATCGGTTCACCCGTTTGGACGCTACGATGCCACAGACAGACACACATATACACAGATACACAGCAACACACGTCAAACTTATAACACCTCTCTTTCTCCGTCGGGGGTAAAAAAAGATCGACCCGTTCGATTGATATAACTTGGCCACAAGAGAAAAGGCACCAGAACAATGAAAACATCACAAAATGCAAACTCAATAAAAAACCAATTACTTCTATACAAAACTATCACTATGTACTTTCCTCCCTGTATAAAAAGCAATACACTCTAGATAATCATTGAAAATGAGTACCTCGGTTCGCAACAACGGTACGAGGTCAGACATAGTCGGGAACTAATATTAGTTTAAAAACTTTAATGCGGTGTAGCGCTGTCTGTTTCAACTTTGTAGGGAGTTCATCATTGGTTTCTATTAAGGCCCTTACTCCGCTTTAGTTCCGTAAAACGGTTACTTTCTAAAGCTTACTCCTTAGTAACGGCTAGGCTAAAAGGATTGAAAAAAAAAAAAAAAAAAATTTATAGTCTTGCGCTTGACCACTATCTCCTCCAAAACGACTTGGATGTTTAAAAATATTTTTACACAGGGGAATATAAACGCCTTAAAAGCAAAAATACAATTATTCATTAAACAATATTTTTCTAAAACAATCTTTTTTGTATTTTTCTCAGCAAACCCTTTCATTTGATACCCATTATCAAATGAAAGGGTTTGCTGAGAAAAATACAAAAAAGCTTGTTTTAGAAAAATATTGTTTAATTCATGGCAGTGCACAAAAAATAACTACACCGCCTTCTTGGGCCGTCCGTCATATTGGATTTAGAATGACGTCACTTAACTAACCATGCATTGTCATTCAAACTAAACGTTTATGCAAAACTGGGTGGACGATAACTGCTTTAAAATTCATTTGCAAGATTTGACCCGAACACTCATACATACCATACATACATACACTGCAAGTTCAATAAAAGCTTGTAAAAAGAAATATAGTTTATTCCGCACAAACGAAATGCACGATACAAAATGATACATGGCAAATACTGAGCCCAAATACTCAATATTTGGGGTAAAAATAAAACATAAAAAATGTTTCGCGTTTAAAAGACACCAAAATTGTAGCACAACGTACCCTTATCCCAATTTATACGAGGTAGACGCTGCATGATGATCACTATCAGCCGTCATTTCAGTATCAACCATACAATCTTGGACTGATGCGCGATATCGAGTTACTAAAAGTCCAAAATGGACCGGTGGTCGATTCCATATTATATTTTGAATTTTTAACTTTTGAGAATATTGCTGAAGTAATGTCGCTATATCCAAGCCCTAGCTAGGCACTCCCACCACCGACAATTAGCAAGAAGCGAGTAAAACTAGAAACTAGATAAGAGTTGGCGAGCAGCGAGAAGCTTGTGTGTAGTTCCGATAGTTTTGTCGCTCGGCTATTAAGCGAGTGTTCTTGTGCGACGGGCGATTACTTGCACCACTCGCTCAGGGCGGTCAGTCCTGGAGCAAACCTGCCACTCTAGCGCTCGGATCCACGCTGTAAGTAGAAATGACCGCTGGTTGGTCTCACGTGAGTTCTGCCCGCTAAGCGAGCATCGCTGAGCGAGTATTATCTATGATAGTTCTTGTCGCAGCGATAAAATAGTGGTGAGAGTGTTTTCGCCAGAAGTGTGAACAGCCAGCGACTCAACTATTAATATAACATATATACACATAATATGTTTCTTTTTAACCCCCGACGGAAAAAGAGGGATGTTATAAGTTTGAGGGGTGTTGCTGTGTATCTGTGTATATGTGTGTCTGTCTGTGGCATCATAGCGTCCAAACGGGTGAACCGATTTTGATTTAGTTTGGTGAGGTTGAGTGTTCTTAGCTATGTTTGAATAAAATCGGTTCAGCCGTTCAAAAGTTATTCGCGTTTCACTGTTTGAATCGGGGTTTTTTCGCAACATATCGTGTCATAATTACGTGTTCAATAGATTGCCGATCGAAGCGTATCTACTATTTACTAGATAAATCATGTAGCATGAAATAAAAATGTGTCTGGGGCTTTTTAAATTTTGAAATTTTACTTGTATTGACACGGGATCTATAATCTTTTGCCCGTTTCTTCAGCGAGAAAATAGTCGAAAGCTAATCGCTTCATCGTCAGCGGTGGAACAAGTGCCTTAAGAGGGCCTTGTTTGCCAACCTATACAATTAAAAACTAATGAGATAGAAAACAACAATAAAATTGTATAAACTTTTGCTCTCATAGGTCAAACAATAAACAGTAGTGGATCAAAATTATATCCAATACTAATGCATTGCAATATTAGTTTGTGGAAGTGCAAAGTTGTGTTAAACTAACTTTGTTAGCAATATAACTCGATGTTTGTTCTATAATGCAATTTCTGATTGAGGTTTTAATGGGGAATAAACATTGAAAATAACACAACATTAAGCCTTTCTTTCCGGAAGGTTCCATACAGGATTATATATTATTTATCATCTATATAATACTATTATACCATACTATATAACACTATAAAGAGGAAAGATTTGTTTGTTTGTTTGTTTGTACCGAATAGGCTCCGAAACTACTGGACCGATTAAAAAATTTATTTCACTAATAGAAAGCTACCGTTTTCCTGAGTGACATGTGGGCTATTTTTTATCACGAAAACGGATCCTGTGGGGTGGCCCATGGGAGCGAAGCCGCGGGGAACAGCTAGTCATCTATATAACTAGGTATATATTTTATCGGGTTATTGGACGATTCGCTCGAATAATTTCTTCATATTAAATTCGATTAATTCTTCATATTATTTCCGAGACGGGTGAGCACGACTGTACTTTTTTAGGGTTCCGTACCCAAAGGGTAAAAACGGGACCCTATTACTGAGACTTCACTGTCCGTCTGTCTGTCTGTCTGTCTGTCTGTCACCAGGCTGTATCTCATGAACCGTGATAGTTAGACAGTTGAAATTTTCACAGATGATGTATTCCTGTTGCCGCTATAACAACAAATACTAAAAACAGTATAAAATTAATATTTAAGGGGGGCTCCCATACAACAAACGTGATATTTTTGCCGTTTTTTGCTCGATATTAATAATGGCAACAGGCAGACGCTTGAAATATTCACAGAATATTTAGTTGTATATTCTCTTCAAAAAATAATAATTATTAAATTAAAATAAAATAAATTAAGGGGGGCTCCCATACAACAAACGTGATTTTTTTGCAGTGTTTTGCGATAATGGTACGGAACCCTTCGTGTGCGAGTCCAACTCGCACTTGGCCGGTTTTTTATTTTATGTTCTCTAAAATTAACTTCAGGTGAATCGACACAGAAAAATGAATATTTTTAATAATGGCCGATTCGCCCGATTCGGGCGATATAAATTCGGGCGAATCGTCTAATAACCCATTTTATCAGTTACTCCTTGTGAGCCGATTTCCTAAATCTGACAAGAAATTATTATTTACGAGCTGTCCCACGCGGCTTCGCTCCCGTCAACTGGGTACCTACCTTACCCTACCTACCCTACATACATGAATGTTGTGTTACTTTAACCGCGCAGCGCACGCAACGGAAGCTCTCAAAAAGGTATAATATTTGCAACATTTTCCATTTTTGCTCCGCTCCTATTGGTCGTAGCGTGATGTTATATAGCCTATAATCTGCCTTGATAAGTGAACTATCCAACACAATTTTTTTTTTTCAATTCCAACCAGTAGTTCCTGAGATTAGTGCGTTCAAACAAAGAAACAAACTCTTCAGCTTTATTTGAGAAAGAAAGAAAAAATGTTTATTTGCGACCCGCACAGGAGACACGAGATAATAAAAACATAAACAATAATACAAATAAATAACCCCGTGCGAGACAAAAAGGCTCCTATCACAGCATGTGCAGCGATATTAAAAAGAAAATAACGCTGCGCTGATATTCTGATAGGGCCCACTGTTGATGCCACGGACACATTCACGAAAACGGATCATACTTAAGAAATAAAGTAATATTAGTATAGATTTATGTACACACAAAAACAATTAAAGAGAAGAAAAAAGGAAATAATATATTTAGTAAAATAGCAGAGTAAAAAGGTGCTGGTTATTTCAAATGATATTTTTTTCACCAGACATGCATCAGGAGAGTTGGATACAGATACATAAACACAGTGTGTTTAAGATCAAGGAAAGTTATTAGACTAAAATAACAGTATTCATCTGGGAATTCCTGGTGAAAAACCCAAAAACATTTCCAAAGTCATTTAAAGTTAACTTATGTTATAATAAACACGTAAAATTGTTTGTAAAATGTAATTTCTCGAACTGCTGATCCGATTACGGAAATTTTAATCACGGTACCTTTTATCCCAGCGCCGTTCCTGTGGGATATCGCACAGGGAAAAACCGCGGGTGAATGCTTGTTTATAATATTTTACAAGCTTTTATTTGTTAGTTAGTATGTGTGGGTCAAATCTCGGTACTGAAAAAAATGTTTGTTTATTTTTCTTGTCGTTTATTACTAGCACTAGTTTTAAGGTATTTTCACTTACAAAATGGGTGTAAAATATTAAAAAAACAGGGTGGCCAAAAAGTCGCGGATCAAACGCACCTAGAGGTTAGATGGGGTCATCAACTGCAAAAAATTGTTCTACGGGAGGTCCTTAAGGTCAACCCCTGCAGAGTTATAATTTATTTTGTGTTTTTATGAGAAAATTTACTTATTTTACTAATCTATATATATAAATGAAAGTCGTGTTAGTTACACTATTTATAACTCAAGAACAGCTAAACCGATTTGGCTGAAAATTTTATCCCGTTTAGGGTAGGGTAGGGTAGGGTAGGGTAGGTAGGGTAGGGTAGGTAGGGTAGGGTAGGGTAGGGTAGGTAGGGTAGGGTAGGTAGGGTAGGTAGGGTAGGTAGGGTAGGGTAGGTAGGGTAGGGTAGGTAGGGTTGGGTAGGGTAGGGTAGGTAGGGTAGGGTAGGTAGGGTAGGGTAGGGTAGGTAGGGTAGGGTAGGGTAGGTAGTTAGGGTAGGGTAGGGTAGGTAGGGTAGGGTAGGTAGGGTAGGGTAGGTAGGGTAGGTAGGGTAGGTAGGGTAGGGTAGGTAGGGTAGGGTAGGTAGGGTTGGGTAGGGTAGGGTAGGTAGGGTAGGGTAGGTAGGGTAGGGTAGGGTAGGTAGGGTAGGGTAGGGTAGGTAGTTAGGGTAGGGTAGGGTAGGTAGGGTAGATGGATGTTTGGTGCTTTTATGGCAAAACAAAGTTTGCCGGGTCAGCTAGTTCTTATTAAAATTCGAAAAAATGTACATTCTGTATCTTTTTATAATTTTTACTAGATTGGTAAAAAGAAAGAAAAAATGTTTATTCACATGTGTATGTTTATTACATGTTGTTTGTTTATTTGGTACTGATGAGTCCTTGCGTTAGACATGCTATTTGAGGTTGTTTATTGGGTGTGTTGAAGATAATATTAAGTTTTACGATTTTTTTTCTCAAATCACAACTTTTTATTTACTTCGGACCGCACTGTGAAAACAATATACTCCACCGAAAAGTGACCCTGTATTACAAGTTTTGGCGCATTAAATATGAATTCTGAAATAACACATGGTCGTGAGTGGCTTTAATATCTTTCTAGGATGTAAAACCAAAGTAACGATTATTGTGAACAATACAAAATAAATTAAACACAAAATAAATTATAACTCTGCAGGGGTTGACCTTAAGGACCTCCCGTAGAACAATTTTTTGCAGCTGATGGCCCCATCTAACCCCTAGTTGCGTTTGATCCATGACTTTTTGGCCACCTTGTATTGCTTAATACTGGCGTAATAACTATCCTTTGTGCAACAAGGCGTTATCTGTGCGATCAGAGTAGAACATATTGTCATTATTGAGCATGTTATCTCTCCACCACCCTTGGTTGACTGGTAGAGAATGCCTCAGGCATTAAGTCCGCCTATGTAAGTACATGTATGTTGCATGAAGTGAGTGAGTGAGTGAGTGAGAGTTGTTGTGTGAGTCTTGTGAGATAGTGGTCAAGCGCGAGCCTATTAATAATAATAAAAAAAACAAAAGTTTAAATAAATAAATATATTGTGGTTGTCAGTAGTGGGTGATAATAGAGCTTACACCCGAGTATTAATAACAATATTGTAACCACTAATTATGTAATATGCAGTTTGCATTTGAGTGAGTGAGTGTTGTTGTGTTGTGTGAGTGTTGTGAGATAGTGGTCAAGCGCGAGCCTATTAATAATAAAATAAAATGAAAAAAGTTTAAATTTATAAATATATTGTGGTTGTCAGTAGTGGGTGATAATAGAGCTTACACCCGAGTATTAATAACAATATTGGTAACCACTAATTATGTAATTTGCATTTACACTTCCATAAATCAAATAATTTTTTACGGGTCATGATTTTGATAATTAATAGCGTTTGTTTATATCGAAATTCAGTCATTTATTTTAGGCTGAAAGTCGAGAATCTTTATGAACGTCAAAATATACGAAAAACTAAAAAAAAATCTACCATACATAAGTACTTTTGAATTGTCAAACAAAATATTAATCTAGTTGCAAGTTCGCAAGCGTCAATAGGTCTCTATGGAGAAGAACGTGGAAGAAACTCCACGGATACTCTTTTCCATCAGTTTTAATTACAATTAGTTGGTTAAACCATTCTTTTCGCAAAAATACATATGTGAGAAATCATTCTTACATATGCAAACAAATAATTCAAAAATAAAATAAGTACGTAATTAAAAGCAGGCCGAAGCAGTTAAAGTTATGACCAATCCCAACTGATGGCGCCCGTTCACGAACATGACGCATGAATTGGCACCACTCAGCTCAATCATCATGCAGGGAACCGAATGATGAATTACATGTGCCACCATCAGAGAGACATTTGAGAGAGCGTCACACAATCTCAACTGCCAGGGCACACACATGTCAACGAACGACACATAGGTACAGTAAATGGTAGATTTACAGGTGGTACATAGTACTCACACATGAGTCACAAACTTCCAAAATGCCCTCTCGACACCACTTATTAGTATTTAGCTGCGATGAAGAAGTAGCGAAAATTACGAGTACCACCGTATAATTCAAACAGTCAAAAACCGATTAAGATCAGTTTAAATGTATCTGCCATAATTAAAGGTATATAATTAAACCTACTTGCGGATTTGGTAACTTCAAAACCGTGTGTAACTTGATTATTTAAAACCCCAGGAACATCTGCCAACTGGACGTGAACTGCAGTGGCCTATAAGGAAAGCACTAAATCGTTTGCGCACCCAAGTAGGCCGCTGCAAACACAATTTGGCAAAGGGGAGTTTTATAGACCCGTCTGATACCCAGTGTGAGTGCGGTGCCGGTGTGTCCCAAGTGCCCATACACCTGCACTTTGGAAGGCCTTATGCTCGCCACTGACGCCGCAATCGGCGTGACGACCTAATGGGCCCAAAATGTGTAAAGAGTTTCCCATCGACTCGAAAAGAAGAAGAAGATTTCCATAAAACACGTAATTTTGCTGGAATTAATGCTAAAACAGACCAAGAGCTAAGTTAAGTTAGTTAAAGCTAGCTTGTATATACAGGGTATTCAAAAAACTGTGGATCGTATCTACCAGAACTTTCGTGGAATTAAAACAAAACGCCGGCAATGACCAAGCCAGCCGAACAAGATCTGATAGCGGCTACTGAGACATTCCTGAATACCTCCGTTGAAGATTCAGAGCTCGTGACCAAACAGGGCGATAGTTGGGGCTAATTGCAGTAAAAAATGCACTTGAGGACCTTTTGCAAATAACCTCAACTATCACCCTGTTTCGAATGATCCAAGATTTTTTGCCCACCCCGTATAAGACAGAGTTTCGTACTAATGTGCAGACCGCAATCTATATAACATTTATAAGAAAAATACCTCAGATATGCAAACTAAGCTAGGCTAACTTACTTTAGCTCCTGGTCTGCAGTTGGAGCCGACGTTGCCCCCCCACACATCTGGACCCGAGGTGGTGGCGCGTAGTGTTCCACGCGCGCCCCTCTTAGACGTCGCGGGGAGAGTCAAACACCTCACTCCCCCCCAACCCGAGATCGAGGCCCGGAAGCGGGCCGGGGGTTGCGGAAGTATCGTTGTTCCCGCGACCCCCGGCGTAGGTGTGAGTTGGAACACCGGGGTGGTTTTTAGTCAGTAGGAGTCTGACCGACCCCTCCGCCCCCCCAGGACATCCAATGAGGATTTTCAACCAAGGAAAAAAAAAAAAATCTCCTGTTCTGCAAACCGAGGTAAAATGGAGAAAGAAACTCACCCCATCCGAACTCTGCTTCTTGACTTCGCAGAACTCCTTGAGAACATCCTGAAGCTTCTTTGTTGAATCTGAAAATAAAAGAACAGATCAGAATTTTAATATATAAATATAGAAAAACAGTAAATTTGTATTTACTGACGATAGTTGGGTCCTCAAAGATTCAGGTTAATGGGGACTTGGAACACTCCAGCACATCGGTCATGTTCTGGACTGGAGCAAATCACTCACACTAAGAACACCACTGACGCTGCTATATTAACGTGACTACTTCATCATCATCATCATTTCAGCTGAAAGACGTCCACTGCTGGACAAAGGCCTCCCCAAGCGTCGCCACACTGATCGGTCCTGTGCATTTCGCATCCACCGTGGGTGCTTACTGGCCCAAATTATTTAGAAAGTCGACCACCATCGACTCGAAAAGAAAAGAAAAATTACGAAGGGCGATGCTTGGTATAAAGAAAAATCAGCTGAGAACAATATAAGTTATCGGTGTTCAGGCCCCTAACATATGCTATGAAGGAGAACTACCATCTGAATCGGGCCTTTGGTCCAGCAGCGTAATCACATCCTCCAGTTAGATGTTTGTCGAGGCTCTACACCAACAAGCTATTAGCTGTTACAACAGCCGGAACAAAATGACAGAAGAAAAAAAAAATGTAAGGACAACTTTGGCTTGAGAGGTGTCACGGCGTCGTCACATTCCGCCTGACGCAGGTCCTCACCGGACACGGCTGTTTTGGGAAGTGCCTGTTCAGGGTACGGTGGGAGGAAACGCCCGGGTGTCACCATTGTGTGGACCACCCGGAGGACACGGTAGAGCATACGGTGGAGGTCTGCCCCGCTTGGGTGGAGCACTGCTGTATCCTCGTGTAGGTGATCGGCGGTGACGACCTCTCGTGTCCGGCCCTGGTTCAGGCCATGGTACGGAGCGAGAGGGTATGGGAAGCTGTTTCCTCCTTATGCGAAGCAAAGGAGGAGGCGGAACGCGTGAAGGAGACACAAAAGAGAAGCCCTTACGCCCCTAGGCACCGCAGGATACGCCCCGGGCGTCGGGAGTCCTAAGGACCCGGCCTGAGTTTACGGCGCGTAGTGTTTCACGCACGCCTCAAAGAGATGTCAGCAAAAGTGACGGGGCCCGCTAGGGCCGATGCCTGTCTGGGTCGCGGATAAGTTTGAAAGAGAGTTACCGCGGACCTGGCACAAGCAACTGAAGGCACACGGGTGGGTTTTAGTCAGTAAAAAACTGACACTCTCGCTTCACCTGGCGTGGGAGAAGTCATTGCATGAAATCCCACACAAAAAAACAAAGGTAAGGACAACTTAGGACAGATTTGCACATACCACACCTTTCGCTAAGTGATTGGCTCTTGACAGACATTTGTTAATATACGAATAAAGCCTTATTTGTACGAAAGCTTTAGCACCAATTAGTCCAGGTTGATCAGACTAAGTCCAATATGCTAACAGTTTTATAGTACCATCATTCTGTACATTGTACATTGTATGAATAGTGTTTTGCTATCAATTTGTATTATTCTCTTTAGGGCTGGTAGATGTCAAATATTTTGTGAATGATAAAATTTAAAATAAAGCGAATGGTAAGGTTCCAGGTGGCGGAATCATCATTATCTGTCTACCATTTTTCCAACTATGTTGCGGTCAGCTTCCAGTCGAACCGATGTAGCTGAACACCAGTATTTTACAATGTAGGGTTATCTATACTAATATTATAAAGAGGAAAGATTTTTTTGTTTGTTTGTTTGTACCGAATAGGCTCCGAAACTACTGGACCGATTTAAAAAATTCTTTCACCAATAGAAAGCTATGTTATTCCTGAGTAACATAGGCTATTTTTTTTATCCCGAAAACGGGTCCTGTGGGGTGGCCCACGGGAGCGAAGCCGCGCGAAGCAGCTAGTGTAATATAAGCAAATCATATAGCAAAAAATTATACACGCTAGGGCAGGGGTCGGTAAGTAATTTTAAGTGGGGTCCGGATACTGTAGAAAAATATTATCGAGGTCCAAAAAAAATACTGGTGGGTTCTTAATACGTTCTAGTTGAAAATAATGCTAAAATTACACCTGCGGTCTTGAGCCAGTTTTTTATAGTTTGGTTCACGTGTGGAACAGTTTATGCGAATAGTATTTTCAAGTTGGGCGTCCTTTAATATATCCTATTTCGCGTTATATTTATATATATATATATTTTTTTGCGGTCCAAGTTCTGACCTTTCGCAGTCCGGTTAGGGACCGGAGTCCGCCTGTTCCCGATCGTTGCACTAGGATTTACCTGACAGGCATACCTGTCATGGCCACCATAAAAATTGGGCGAGTTCTGGAGGAAAGATTCAACAACTGTGGCACCCGCAAAGAAAAACACACTGAAATAAATTATTCATTAAAAATGATTTTTTAAAACAAGTTTTTTCGTATTCTTCTCAACAAACCCTTTCATTTGATACCCAAACCATGGCAGTGCACAAAAAATAACTAGCCCGCCATCTTGGGCCGTCCGCCATATTGGATTTAGAATAACGTTACTTAGCTAAACATGCATTGTCATTCAAACTAAACGTGTATGCAAAATTTCATCTTAATCGGTGGGGGATAACTGCTTAAAAATTCAGTTGCAAGATTTGAGCCGAACACACTTACATACATACATACATACATAGCAAGTTAAAAAACCGGCCAAGTGCGAGTCGGATTCGCGCACAAAGGTTTCCGTACCATTATCGCAAAAAACGGCAAAAAATCACGTTTGTTGTATGGGAGCCCCACTTAAATATTTATTTTATTCCGTTTTTAGTATTTGTTGTTATAGTGGCAAGTGGTCCCGTTTTTACCCATTGGGTACGGAACCCTAAAAAAATAAAAACTTGTAAAAAAGCATACGTCCCATCTGATGTTAAGTTAGGCGATACCAAAAGCATCGCAGATGTGCCACCTAAGAAAAACTTCAAATTCATATACCCGTAACACAGGCACACGTACCCTTCAAAACTCCAAACCTTACCTGCCTTCAGGCACACCCCTATCAAAATTCGCTAAGTGCTAAAGTTTAATTTGCTAAAACATACTCCCGAGGGCCATATGTCTAATTGAATTGGAACAAGACTCTATTACATTAGTGGTCTGATATGATGTGCCTACTAATCGGGTAAAACCGTGGGTAATAACCCAGGTAAATTTTACCTTAGGGAAATACATTTTCGGGGTTTGAGTTTGGTTTGCCTTTTTGCCTACGGGTGTAGTAATTGGAATTAATTTAATAGGCAGTGTTTTGCGTATAAATTGTTAGTTCGTGCAGTCTGATCTATTATTTATTATTAACTATATACTCAAATAAAGTAGATAACCAAGTGGCTATATCAAGCATTTTTTTTTTTTACATAATTTGCTCCACATAAGGAATTTCTTCCTGTATCGTGGGTGAGTTTACAAACATATAAACTCACATACACACAACCCAGAGCCGGAACAATTATCTATAAGTCATACAAATATTTGTTCCGTGCGGGAATCGAACCCGCGACACGCAGCGCAGCAGTCAATCGCATAACCACTGCGCCAACCGTGCGCCTAAATAACCAATGGACGTATTTAGGTTGAAATGATAGGGATATAGCTCAAGTGGTTGCAAATTCACCGGAATGCTCATATTCTTTGTCTTCTGTATAATGTGCTCTTTACTCCTTCCACCCCTCTTTACCTCAAGGATCGTTTTCAGTTTATCTGCGATTCCCACACGAAATCACTTAGGTCATCGGATAACTTACGACTTAAAATGTCAAATGCATTCCACAAATTTCTTGGATAAAGCTTTTACTCTCAAAGCTGCTCGTCTGTGGAATGCATTGCCCGACCCAATTAAACGCGCCCAGTCATTGCCTGTATTTAAAAAACTAGTAAAAGAACATTACTTGTCACTGTGTCGTTAGTCACTATTTACTTTCATTGCGTATATATATATATATATATATATATTTATGTATCTATTATATAACATATTTATGTATCTATAATAATATTATTGTATATTTAAAGTAAATATTCGTAATGTTATGTGTTACACCAATGTCAACCCCATTTCATGTCCTAGGCTATCTATCACTGTCCATTCCAGGTTGCCTGGAAGCAGATCGCAGTATGTGTTAAGGCCGCCCGTTGTATGTATTTTAGTTAGAAGTTTCCTTATCTATGTTTTAACTTGGTGTACCTACAATAGAGTATAAATAAATAAATTAACTATTAAACGGTTTTGAACAAATGAGGATATGGTGGCAATTTTCAAAGTCAAGTATATTTAATTCAGCGGCACTTTTGAACGTCAACAATTAAAAGTTACAAGTAATAAAAATTGATTCTACTGTCCATTCGAAAAAGTAGCTTGTAATGGAGAAGAACGGACAAGAACCTCCATACTTACCGTTTAAAAAAGTATAGGCGATAAACTTAAAGTACGGAGTACGGGTAAATAAGAAAGTATCTACGAGAAGCCCTCGAGATGTTCAAATTCATAGTCTTGATCCTACTTTTACGTTGATTCACATTTTTCTAAACTCCGATTTATAAAATTCACCCATGCTAGGCCATTCTACAAAGTATTAGGCACTGATGGAGGCATGTGATGAATAATGAAAAGTATATTTCTCGCCAATATTGACCGCCCTGAAGTTTGCTACAATGGCTGCGCAGTTGTAAATCTCATACAAAAACAGTACTGATCCGTGCCTTGCGCATCGGAAAGCCAACTTCAGGGCGACCAAGAAGTTTGTCGAGAACTATCACCATCATCATCATTTCAGCCGAAAGACGTCCACTGCTGGACATAGGCCTACCCCAGGCGTCGCCACATTGACCGATCCCGTGCGTCTCGCATCCAGCGCCATCCAGCAACCTTAACCAGATCATCGGTCCACCTAGTGGGAGGCCTTCCAACGTATCGTCTTCCGGTTCGCGGTTGCCAATACAGCACTTTTCGGCCCCATCGGCCATCCGTTCTGCGAGCAATGTGCCCTGCCCACTGCCACTTAAGAACGACGGCGAGAACTATACATGTTTATTATTTTACTAGCTGACCCGGCAAACTTTGTTTTGCCATAAAGACACCAAACATTCATCTACCCTACCTACCCCACCCTACCTACTCTACCCTACCTACCCTACCTACATACCTACCCTACCTATGTAAGTAAGGTACCATTTTTTTTTTCGTTTTTTTTTTTCATAATAACTTTCTCCTAATAATAACAAACACAACAAAAAAAGAATAAGCGAAATCGGTGCAGCCGTTCACGCGTGATGCCGTGACCAAGGGAAATAGGGATTCATTTTTATATGCAGCAGAGTCATTAAAAATTGGACCTCTCAGATTCGTGCCACCATACGAAGCCGCGGCGGACATTTGGACGATGTCATATTCCATCCATAATGGCATAAATGGGCCTTTTAAATAAAAAATAAATTTCGTTAATATCTCACACACATCTTGTTTTATTCAATTTTAACATCGACCCGTCCTTGTTGAAAGACCCTTTATATAGATATATATATATATATAATATTATTACATATTCGAAGCCTTTGTTCAGCAGTGCTTGTCGACTAAAATGACAAAGATGTTGAAGCACTAATAATACCAATTAATACGATCACAATGTTTCATAAAACAATGTTATCCTTAAATGCCTTAACGATAAAACGATGTTTATGTCTACGGTACACAGGTAGAGGCGAAGTTAATATTATTAATAGCTAAATTGGTTAGATCAATTACATTGGTTATCCACGCTGGCGTCCGGTATCAAATCAGACCATGTAAGGGCGTAATCCTATTATCGACAAAGCGTCGAATGCCATGTTAAGTGGTTTCAGTGGCTGAGCTTTTGAAACGATTAGGTGATTTTCGTGATATTGGGGTTTGTGAATTCTCACACGTCTCTTATTCACGTCAGGCTTTGGTGTGAAGCGTTAAGGTTACACTAGTCGATCATTCTTCCATACAAACGTAGTCTGGGGATTAGTCCTCTGTTTGAAGATGTACGTTCAAAATAAAAAATGATATCAATTTGTCTCATCGTTATCTAGCCCTGTACGGAAACAAAAAAAAATCAATATCAAAATCATTTTTTTTTTATTTTACATAGGCCTACATGGGCACTTATAAAACTTCGACAAAAGGCGCACGGTTCGGGTTGGTCGTTTTCTATGGAGAAGAACCGGCAAGAAACTCCATGGTTACTCTTTTAAAAATATGGTTTGTTTTTACAATATTTCCATGTTACAGCATTACTTAAATATGGGAGGACAACGTAGGCCCGACAATAAAACGTTAGAAACTAAAAATAAAAAGTAAAACGAGATATAAAGTTATCAAATGTTATCAAGTATCTAGGAATCTAGAAGGCCTACAATGTTCACACATTCACAAAACAATCGGTAAAAGCATCTAAGATACAAAGGTAAAAAAAAGATAATGTATAACAAGACTAAATTAAACATGTGGCACAAATGTAGTTACCAGTGCTGTAACTATTCTTAGCAAAGGGTTATTAAGATGATTGAACACCATTGTAAAAAGTCCAATTAAAAGAAGAGAAAAAAAAGAAAAATGAGATTGAGAATAGTTAGAGACATCCACATATTTGTACCGTTTATGAGTTACCAGGGAAGCCGCATGCGCAGAAGGAGCTAAAATTTTTATCTTCAACGTAGTCCTTGATTTTATAATATGCTTTTTTAATAAGGACACGTTTGATGAAGTTTTTGAACTTTCCATCGGTCAGTTCTATAACTGACTTTGGCAACTTGTTATAGAAGCGTATACTGTTTATAAGAAAAGACTTGCTAGTTTTCGTTAATCTGATTTTGGGTATTACAATTTCGTGCTTACTGCGTGTATTTAAATTATGGAAGTCGCTTCTAGTTTTGAAAAGCCCTCGATTTTTGCGTACGTACAAAATACATTCCAAAATATAAAGTGAAGGTAGAGTCAGTATATCGATCTCTTTAAATTTTTCTCTGAGGGACTCGCGAGGACCCATTTTATAGATCGCACGGATTGCCCTCTTTTGTAAGACGAAAATTGAGTCAACGTCCGCTGCTGATCCTCACAGCAGAATGCCATAAGACATAATACTGTGGAAGTAAGCATAGTATACCAGCCTAGCCGTAGCTACATCGGTTAACTGCCTTATCTTCCTTACTGCATACGCAGCCGAACTTAACCTACCCGAAAGAGTTCTAATGTGCGCGCCCCACTGCAATTTAGAATCGATTGTAATCCCCAAGAATACAGTTTCCGTTATAACTTCAAGATTTTTGCCGTCATGATTTAAATTTAGGTCACGTTGAGGTACATTTGGTAAGGAGAACTTTAGACATTTTGTTTTTTTCGCATTCAGTAAAAGATTGTTAGCTGCGAACCATTTTGAGAGAACAATTAGACTTTCGTTGACATGTAAGACATCCGTATCTTTCCTATCTATTTTAAAAATTAGCGAAGTATCATCAGCAAATAAAATTATATCCGATAATTTGGCCATCATAAAAGGGAGATCATGAATGTTAACAAGAAAAAGGAAAGGGCCGAGAATTGAACCTTGGGACACGCCCATCTTGACTAGAGACCCGGAGGACGTCGCCCCATTTACATTTACTTTTTGCTGTCTGTTTGATAAATATGAAAGCACAAGATCAGCAACTTGTCCTCGAATTCCGTAGTGTTGTAATTTACAGATCAGTGTGTTGTGATCGACGCAGTCGAACGCTTTTGAGAGATCACAGAAAATGCCAATTGCATCCTGGCACTTCTCCCAAGATTCCAAGATGTGGCTGATGACTTTCACTCCCGCGTCCGTTGTCGACCTACCTTTCGTGAAAACAAACTACTGACTATGCAGGATCCCATTTAAATTGAAGTGAGACAACATCTGGTCCTGCATGATTTTTTCATAGATTTTACTCCTCTTTTTGAAGATGTACGTTCAAAATAAAAAATGATATCAATTTGTCAATAAAAAATGATAAGTATTTGAAACTTATGAGCGTCTAAAGTTTCATATTTCAACACTAATTTTAACACATCTTTGGGCGGAAATAAGAAGAAGGAAAATTGAAAACCGGCCTCCATACAGAGATAGATTAGTAATTCAACAATGCAAATAATTTTATTTTGAAAATATACATCTAGTCGTTTTTTCATGATATCTAGACTCCCAAAGGTCTGTTTGTAAAATTTCGCGCGCTCGTTTTCGTCCTAAATCTTCATCCATTTCGCTACAAGCTTGCAAAAGTGCTAATTCGTACGTGAACTAGCTTCTTACTGCTCATAACAGCATTTATCTCTTTCGCACGTGTTGTCGGATGAGATAATAAGCATTTTAACCCCGCGCGCAAAATAGTTCGTGCCGTCGACTAGGGGAACCTTAACTGTTTAAGGTCTATCCACACATATCAGGGCCGTGCCAAAGACGTGTACGGACCGTGCCCCGTCAGGGAATTAAAAAAAATATCGGTGTGTACATTTTATATGAACTCGTTCACACACGTCCGTGCACGGCCCGGTCACGTCCCGGGCACGGCCCTGATATGTGTGGATAGACCTTTAGCAGGGTTCAAAGAAGAACAGTAACTAGGTTAGAAAGGCAGTATCTTCGTGTATAAAACCACAAAAAAGCAAAACACTAAAAAGTGCAAAATAACTTTCGTTTCGGAAGTCGGTGTCGAAACATGATAAAAAAGAAGTACCTAAGACATTTTATTTCTATCTTTTTAGTTATTAAAACTATACACTATCACTAAAAATAACGGATCCATGCGGACGACGTCACGGGGTACCCATTTGTTGTATACCAAAACCTTCTACAGAATGTAACAAATACTTTTCTGAAAACCGCATCAAAATCGGTTAAGTCAAACGCGAGATAATCGCTGACAAACGTACTATTTTTTTAAAATATTCTATAGGCTCGCGCTTGACCACTATCTCACCTGATGGTAAGCGATGATGTGAAGCACATTTTCGTTGATAGAATGTCACCTGCCTAGATCCTCTAGTAGATCAAGATTGTACTCACACGAGGTCAACTCCTGCAACTGCTGGAACTCTGCGGGCGACAGCTTGTCCCATTGGAAGCTGCTGCCCGCGTGGACCATCTCCGCCTGGAACAACAAAGAATAAAATAAATATGTATTCGCCCACCCCGGCTTTGCATGAGATATAATTATTAATAGCCTATTACCATCTGGAGTAATGTACCTTTCAAATGGTGGAAGATTTTTTGAAATAGGTATATTGGTTCCAGAGTTTCACGTGCTTCAAAAAATTAATAAGGCAAATATTAAGTGCTATTATTCCTCTCTCCTAGATACTTTTTGGGGGGATGAGTCACCCACGTCCGTAGGAGTGTACCCCCAGTTGATTCCCTACATGTGGTCCCCGGGTGGTGCAAATCAGGTGACACCAACTGGTGGCTGTGGCCAAAGGCTTGCGGCGTCGTACCGCCAAACGGCCTAGCCGTGTTCCGCTACGATACTCGGTGTAGCCGAATAGAGGAGTTGGGTCGAGATAGATGTTCCACTGCAGGCAGACCGGCCTGATGCGCGCATATAAGGATGTGTCGGGAGACTGGTCGCCTGGTGCGCCGCTGGTCGACCGCAGGTAGTTGAGGGCCCAAGTAGTGTGCCAGCCACACACGAAAAGCTGCCCCGCCAACTGTCGAAAAATCCCGGGATGCGCCATCGTGCTGGTCGCCAGACCAGACGAGAGTGCCCGATGGACATTCCCGGGGGGAATGTCACTTCCTTCTCCTCACCTTCGTTTCACTCACATATAATGCCAATGAACAAAAAGAAAAAAGCTGAACAGCGGCAGCACTCACTCTCACATAAGGTGCACCTCAGCAACATCCGACGTCTCCACATTTGTTATCGGCGTCTCCGAAACCTTGATGACTCTCGATACTCAGCGCTCTGGTCCCCGGTGGACACAGGTCTGGATAAGATTATCTATGCTTGTGTCTACCGGTTGCACAGCGGAGATCAGAAGATAACCGGGCTTACACAATACCTTAGTGAGGCGGCTGATGAGGCTCAGCAATGGTACCCTTCCGCGCAACTGGTGATACTGGGGGACTTTATTGCCCACCACAAGGAGTGGCTTTTCCCGTACCAGTACACTGACCACGCTGGGCGAGAGCCGCGAAAGCTTGCGCTAGCGTTAAATCTCACTCAGCTGGTCCAGGGACAACGAGGATTGATTCACATACGGCTGATTGCTTTGACCTTCTGCTGACCACAGATCCAGACCGTTACTCGGTCGGTATCTCCACCCTTGGATAGTTCCAACCACTGTTTGGTGAAGTCTGTATCCGTCTACTCCCCGCCCGATACCAGCCCAAGAAGCACCCGGCGGGTATGGCGGTACAAGTCAGTGGATTGGGATGGCATGCGATCTATCTTCGCATACTATCCTTGGCAGCTTTCCTTTTCTTCGTCTGATTCTACGTCGAGTGCGGACGCCATGACGGATTTTTTGCGTCAGGGAATGGAGAACTACATTCTGTTTTCTGACGTAACAATGTCTAGCCAAGACCAACCTTGGTTTGGCGCCGAGTGTAATCGCGCCGATGCGAGTAAACATGAAGCGTTGGTACGCTTCATGTTTACTCGCATCGGCGCGATCCCTGGGTCGATACTCGAACCCGCAAGGTGAGTGACGTTGATCAGAGGAAGAAAGCCTACAATAGGGCTGCCAAGTCCTGCAAGAAGGTGTTGCAAAGGATTCGGTTCGACCACATTAGCCGGATAGGGATCAAACTTGCTTCCTACCCAGCAGGTAGTAAAGCGTTTTGGTCCCTGGCTAAATCGGTTGAATCGAACTTCTGCCGTCCCTCACTAACACCACTGCTGAAACCCGACGGGTCGCTGCGCTGGCCCACTCCGCTGAGGAGAAAGCAAATTTGTTTGCCTCTTTTTTGCGGAATCTTTGCGTCAAAATCCTGGTGGCGCGCGCCTCTCTCCTTCTCTTGATGGATGCGAGACGAGTATGTTGGACATTCGCATCCATCAAAAGTGCGCAACCTCGACGTGAATAAGGCTAGCGGACCTGACGGTATACCAGCAATTGTTCTGAACATGTGCGCCTGAATGCTTGGCAGCAAGCCAACGTACAGCCCGTAACCCGGCCAATTTCAGGCCCATCTTCCTAACGTCCATACTCTGTAAGAGTAAAGTACTCTGTAAGAGTATGGAACGCGAGCTTAATAGTAAGCTCCTGGCATACTTAGAAGCTAACGACATCCTTAGTGACCGCCAATACGGCTTCCGCTGAAATCGGTCCACTGGGGATTTTCAAGCGTATGCCATTCACATTTGGAGTGAGGCCATCGAGAGGCATGGGGCAGCGCTTGCCGTCTCCCTCGACATCTCGAAGGCTTTTGATAGGGTATGGCACGAAAGCCTTATTGGTAAGCTTTCTTTGTTCGGTCTGCCCGGTGGTCTGTGTGATCGGATTGCAGACTTCCTGAGGGGTCGGTCCATTCGAGTAGTTATCGATGGCTGCTCGTCTGGCCAATTAGATATCAATGCCGGGGTCCCTCAGGAGTACCGACTCTCAGCGATATTCTTCTTGCTGCACATAAATGAACTGCTAAAACCCGGCACCTTTGGGTATGCAGACAACAGCACAGTGGCTGAGAGATACTTGTCCACCGCACGGGCTCTTGGGCCTCAGGTCCGGTCTCTCCGTGAGGCCATGGTGGAGCGCTTAAGCTTGTCCTTGGAGGCAGTTGCCGAATGAGGCGATTCCAATCTGGTCAAGTTCAATGCCGCTAAAATACAGGCGAGTCTTTTCTCCGCTAAAAAGAGCCAATTTCCTGGCTCCATCTTTCCGAGGTGTAACCGTACCAATAACGGAACATCTTGAGCTTCTTGGCGTAACGTTGATATCGACACTCAATTTCGGCCCATAAATTGAGGCAAAAGCTCAACTGGCTGCCAAAAAGTTGGGGATACTTGCGAAGGTGAGACGGTACTTTACGCCAGAACAGCTACTTAAGATGTATCAAGCGCAAGTTCGATCTTGCATGGAATACTGTACTCATCCCTGGGACGTCCGCCAAGTACAAGCATGATGCACTGGAGTCAATCGAAAAACGGGCCAAGAGGCTCATTGGCAATGAGGCACTGGTTGAGTCAAAGCTCCAGAGCCTTGAACATCGTCGCCGAGTTGCCAGCTTGTCGGTTTTTTATCGGCTGCATTTCGGGGAGTGTGCGATGGAATTGCATGATCTAATTCCACCTAGCCCGTTTCATCATCGGACTACAAGACGTACGGCGATGCGCCATCGGTACATGGTGGACATCCCACTTATACGCACTAAACGTTTTGGAAATACTTTCATTATGCGAACAGCTAAGGAGGGGAATTCTCTGGCGGAGTCTGTGTTTCCCGATAGCTACATCCTCGGGGTTTTTAAGTCAAGAGTGAATAGGTTTTTTTCTAGGCAAGCGTGTTACACCGTCGACCACATCATCGCTTGCCCGGGACCACGGTCGTTGCAACACGGCCGAAACACCGGGTTAAATAGGTAAATAAATAATAGAAATCCTCGCGTTAAATTCCCGTGATATATTGTTTTTGCAAAACTCAAGTGGGCAGGGCATATTGCTCGCAGAACGGATGGCCGATGGGGCAGAAAGGTTCTGGAGTGGCGACCGCGAACCGGAAGACGTTGCGTTGGAAGGCCTCCAACTAGGTGGACCGACGACCTGGTGAAGGTTATGGGGATCCGCTGGTTGCGAGACGCACGGGACCGGTCAATGTGGCGACGCTTGGGGGAGGCCTATGTCCAGCAGTGGACGTCTTTCGGCTGAAATGATGATGATGATGATATTGTTTTTCAATTATGAAACGCGAAAGTTTTAAAGTTAATATTTTTTTTGTTTTTGAATTTTGTAAGGATGCTTTTTTGTTATTGCTTTTTTCTGTCTCTTTTTAGTTTTGGTACCTTATATTATCTTGTAAATACGCATTATCTAAGATAGCTTAAAAACTACTCGTCAGATTTTGATCAAATTGATTTAAATGTGACCACATAAGAAGCACCAGTTTTCAAATAAAAAAGAAAAACATAAAAATCGGTTCATAATTGGCGGAGTAATCGCTTAACAAACATACAAAAACATACAGTCGAATTGTGAACCACCTTCTTTTTACCCAACTGCCGAAGGAGGGTAATGTGTTTATCAGTCTATGTATGTATGTGTGTATGTATATATGTATGTATGTATGTATGTTTGTTCCTATGTGGCGTTCCAGAGACCTAACGCGTTGGCCGATTTTGATGATTCATACGTCAATCGATTCGTCTTAACCTTGCGAGTGTCATAGGCTACATTAAAATTGGAAAATGGCGGCTTTTGGGCGCCATTTTGTGGGGGGGCAATTTAATTTTTTCTTCCAAACCCATCTTGTGGGGTATCAAAATAAAGGGTTTCAAGAGGTGATTTCAAAAATATATAACACTTATATATTTAAATGTATCTAATTCGAAAAAAATGTTAACTAAAAAGTTATAAAAAAAAGCTAATTAAAAAAATCAAAATACTCGACTGCTTAAAAAGCGAACTAAAAAGACGTAAACAAGAAGAAAATCATGCTGTGCAGTCGGAGGATACATCTGGTTTTGGTCAGCCAGCTCGCGAATATGTATCCTCCGCCTTTGTACCCTTATAATTAAGTTTTTATTGTAAAAAAGATGTGTAACTTTTATGGTGTACAATAAAGTATATTCTATTCTATTCTATCCCACTATATTTTTATAAATGCGAAAGTTTGTGAGGATGAATGGATGTTTGTTACTCTCTCACACAAAAACTACTGAACGGATTTTGATGAAACTTTATAGTAATATAGCTTATAAATGAGAATAACAGATAGGCTATAATTTATTCACAATATCTATTAATTATATCACACTAATATTATAAAAACGAAAATATAAATTATAAATGGCTGGACGGATCTGGATGAAATTTGGCACAGAATTTTCGAAATTAACGCGGGCGAAGCCGCTGGCAGAAGCTAGTAAATTATACAGATACTAGCTTCTGCCAGCGGCTTCGCCCGTGTGAAAGTCGAAAATTATCCCGAGGGAAAATATTCCCGGGGTAAAAAGTATCCTATGTGCTATTCCTGACTATAAACTATCTCTGTGCCAAATTTCATCTAGATCCGTCCAGCCGCTTGAGCGTGAAGAAGTAACAAACATACAAACACACACACACTCACAAACTTCCGCCTTTATAATATTAGTATGATTATATAGAAGTAATAATTATACGCGGGTGGGACCGCGGGCGGTAAATCTTTGTTTTATGATCATCTAAGGCCGCTGCCTCGAATCTTGCGGGCAGCGGGGCGGCAGCGGCGGCGGCGGCGGCGCGGGAGCGGCCGGATCTAATGCGTGCTATCAAATGGACCGGCCCTCGAAAACAGCGGCGCGGGCGCGGGCAACGAGCGGTGCACTCCAGCCAAGCGGTGACCGCGGTCCGCGCGTCTGAATTGTAGTGTTGTGCAATTTATTTTTGTGACGTGTCGAAATGTCCTCGGACGTACTAGAGCAAATTATTTCAGCAATTTTTGAGAGGACACCGGTATGGAATATCAAAGATGTGTACCATAAAAATAGAAGAGTAATTAACCAGTTTAATTAACAAATCGCCCTTGATAGCTTCAAGAATATAGGCAAAAGTTTCTACAATCATTCTGGTGTAGTCGTAGAATTTGTCAGGAAATTTGTCTCTGTTCTTCATAAAAATGATAAACGAGTCCGATAAAACTCGCCTTTTCTTTTCCTTGCCCTATAGTAGGGATTCAATTCTTCTTTTGCCCACAATTAATCGAGCGTTAGGAATAAAATCGAATCAAAAACATGTTGTCGCCGTTGTTCAGACATTTCGTTCGCGAATAAAAACAAATATCTCGGTTGTGTAACCACGAACACAACACTACGCCGCTATAGTGCCGCGCGATCTACCCGCTGGTTTCGAGAACGGCTCTGCGTTGCCCGCCCCGCTCCCGCGCCGCCGCCGCCCCGCTGCCGCCCCGCTGCCCGCAAAATTAGGGGCAGAGGCCTAAAACCTACTAACGATCCTGAAATAAACAGAAAAATACAAAAACAACAACAAAATGAGAAAAATTCCCAGAGAAAAGCCAGGCCTCATACGAAGTAAGTTTAATACCACATAAGTGGTACATCTTGACCGGCCAGCATGATGGATGGAGCGGATAGCTTTTACGATGTTATGAGAGCCGCAAATGTACTGGGAATTATGTCATACGTTGTTGTGGGTTTCATATCTTGTTGATGTTGTGTGGATTTCTACAGCTTGTGAGTTGTTGATTGAGGAAAAATCGACGGGAATGAAAGGAATGTTATTATAACATACAGTCTGTAATCTTTCAACAAGGACGGGTCGATGTTAAAATGCATAAAACAAGATGTGTGTGAGATATTAACGAAATTTATTTTTTATTTAAAAGGCCCATTTATGCCATTATGGATGGAATATGACATCGTTCAAATGTCCGCCGCGGCTTTGTATGGTGGCACGAATCCGAGAGGTCCAATTTTTAATGACTCTGCAATGGCAAAGTGCGATTCGAAGTCGCGCACGAAGGTTTCCGTACCAATATCACAAAATACGGCAAAAAAATATCACGTTTGTTGTATGGGAGCCCCACTTAAAAATATGTTATTCTGTTTTAAGTATTTGTTGTTATAGCGGCAACAGAAATACATCATTTCGCCGGTTTAATTCAAAAACCAACTAACTGCCCACTTTATGATTTTGTGCTAGGGCGTTTATAAAGTTTGTATCAAAAAAAATCATGTACTATCTTAGATAACGTTATTATGAGAAAAAGCATCTGATTTATAATAAAATCACGTATGCATTGATTTATAGCAGTTCATAAAAAAGTAACAGGGTTGCACAGAATATTGCATTTTGTGCCCTAAACCCCCTTATTTAATTGCTTTTACCTCCCTACAAAATAAAGGCATTATTTTCAAAATTAAGCGCTACTGTAGAATCTCAGAAAGTCACTGGTCATTAATTTAAATATATACATCGAACAATAATGTAATATTCTTATAAATCCTGTTAGTTTCGACAATAACGCAAAAAAATAAAATTTTAGTCGCTTTTACCACCCGATATTTGTTGAAATTTTGAACTAACCTATGTAACCGTGTCCCTTAACAAAGCGTTTTCATCATGAAAACTATCTAAGTGTTTAACACTGGTTGATCGATGGTTTCATAAATTGAAAACAGATTGATTAAAAACACACTGAGATGAAAAAAAAATAAAAAAATAAGAAAAACGAACACAAAGGCATGGAAAACTTATAAAAGAATATTCTTCATCAGAAGTCAATTAGACACAGTAGCATCCGGTTCAAGGCCAAATTTAGCGACTGATGATTCTTCGGGGATTACTCCATTTTTGCACAATTTCAGCAAGTCGATGGCATTTGTAGTTGCAGCTGGTAAATTCGCTACTTTGTCTGGTTCCATAGTGGCGAGCGGGAATGTCACCAGCAGTAGAAGTAGCTTCCACGTTTGTTTCCTGGTTTTCAAGATCTATAACCAAAGAATCCTGAGACGTGTCATAGTTAGGCAAAATTTTAATTTGACTCTTTTCATATTTCATTCTCTTAATCTTTAACCAGTTCTCTCTGTCTCCTATGCTTTTACTTTTGTTTTTCACTATGATGGCTGCCAAAGATTTTAAATTCAGCGGCACGGAAACTTGGCCACATGCAAATTTTTCAATAAGTCGTATATAAATTAATTTTTGACTCTGAATTATGGGTCATCATCATCTTCTTGCTTTTTTCCCATGTTACTTGGGGTCGGCGCATCGCGTTTTCTTCATCCATACCATCCTGTCCCCCGTCACTCCATCACTGACGCCCTTTTATTTCATATCACTCCTCACACAGTCCATCCGTCTTTTCTTTGGTCGTCCCCTCCCTCTCCATCCATCCATATCTATCATCACACTGAATTATGGGTAAATGCACTAAATAAGTGTTTTTTATTTATATGTGTGGCTTCCCATGCGACCAGTGCTCCATTTCGAAGTTGGTTGAGTTTCTGGCGGGTTGGAGGTGGACTTGGTATTTCTTTTGTGCAAGTCCCAGAGCATGTCTATTGTCTATTGGGTTTAGGTCCGGACCACGAGCTGGCCACTGCAATTTTGAAATACCGACGTTTTGAAGATGATTACTCATTACTACTCATCAACATAATGTGCAACGTATGGGCGTAGATTATAGTGCATTAGGAGGAACTCGTCGTGCCCAATGAACCACGAATATGGCAAAACATGTTCTTGAAGGACCTCCTCGATGTATCGGGTTGCAGTTAACCAGTTATCAACAATAACCAGCTCCGTACGAGCATCGGAACTTATTCGTCCCCAAACCATAAAAGAACCTCCATGAAAACTCCCAGTTTGTAATTAGTAGAAACCTCTCTCCTCTTCTTCTCCACACTTGCTCCTGACCAACAGGTGCGTCGCAATTCGACACTCATTTGTGAACAGAACTCGAACCCATTGCTCGTGGGTCCAGTTGGCGTGTTCACGTGCAAACTGAAGTCGAGATACTCGGTGATGTCTAAGAAGTTCTGGACCGCGTGCTGGTCTACAGGCTTTTATATTTACTTCGACCATTCGTCTTCTCAAGGATCGACGCAAGCGCGTTCAGAAATTGCAGAATTTAAACCAACTACCCGCAGTTAATCGGTTTTACTTCTCAATATTTTGAAGAGATCATGATCAAAATTCTCAAAATTATAGAAGTAAAACCTACTAAACCTATTTACTAACAATTACTTCTTAATTTTGTGTCAAGAATTAATGAATAATCAACAAGTAATAGCTATTATCCTTTAATAACTGCTATTATTATTGAATATTTACGCTATTTTCTGTTTTTTCTAAGTACTAAAACCATATATTTGCATGTGATCGATTTTCTTTCCAAAAAATCCGTATATTTTGCAGGTTTTTTTATTTTGAAAACTGATTAAATTTAAGTAGCTTGTTTGACTTCGATAAAAAACATAATTTTGCTGATTAACAAGGAATATTTGTTTTGCATATAAACGGTATGATTAGATAGTTGGTTTCACCATTCAGTATCTCTGAAACTAACCATCGCGCGGCTTAGTATGTTTTACCAGTAGAAAGAGAATAAAATTTCGAATCAGTGGGTATATTTAACTCAAAATCCCAAAATCATCGAGTTAGTTGGTTTTTGAATTAACCCGGCGATTTGTAAAAAATTCAACTGTCTAGCTATCACGGTTCATGAAATACAGCCTGGTGACAGACAGACGGACAGTGGAGTTTTAGTAATAGGGTCCTGTTTTCATCCTTTGGGTACGGAACCCAAAAAACGGGCATCTAACAGATGAGTAAAGTAATTTATTTACTTTCGCCGTAGGGAAATCATACCTTTGTCGATGAAAGAGCGCGCGCACAGTGGAAACACCAAGGCAAAATAGTCATTTTAGTACTTAGATTTTGATGTGTTTTATAGCCAGCTTCATTATTTTTTAGAGAAATCGTAGCTAAGTGATAACAGCCATATGGGTCATTCTTCAAGGTTAAGCAACGCTTGTCTAGGTCAGTCCGTGGATGGGTGACCATCCTTAATATACAGAGATTCCTTCACAGTACGACAACCACGCTAAGCAGTAGGTCCCGGCTATAATTTGAGATATGTACAATCACTTCGAGTGGAAATTTGTATTTTTTTCCTAATCTTCCGTTATTCTTTTCTGATTAAATTCGTTGCGGGATCCAAGACAGTTAAATTCATTCTCCGGGGCTTCGTCGAGCTTCATTGCGACGCTTTACTGGTGGTCGGCACTATTCCCAAACCACTGCACAATCCTGAAAGACAGAATTAGGCTTTCAGGATTGTGCAGTGGTTTGGGAATAGTGCGGTGGGAGGGAACCAAAAAAAAAGGTCACTTCGGGTAGTCGGCTGTCAGAAACTCTGTCAGCAGTTTTACCAAGAGATAGTTGGCAGTCACTGAGTTTTGGTGATCAGATATGCAGTCGCTTCACAATAAGTGGGGAAAGGCAGGCAATTTTTTTTTGTTTCTTTTTAGCCTCTCTGCCTAAAACTTAGGTTTCTCTATGAACAGCTTTCGAAATCAGCTCAAAGTATTTGCTTTACGTAAGCGCAAGTTTTATTACAGACTGACGTTTAATTCATTGTACATAGTTCACATATTGAAAGTACTTTATTTTTTATATTAGCTATTTATTTAGAATCAGAATCATTTATTTGTAAAATATAGGTAATAATTACACGCCCTTTTGCCTGGGCACGCGTTGCTTTGGCCGACCTGGAAAACTCCGTCGTTACGAGTAGTCAGAAGCTTGAGATCTGACACCAGTCTAGCCAAGGGTTACCGTGTTACCCAGTTACTGGGTTGTGGAGGTCAGATAGGCAGTCGCTCCATGTAAAACACTGGTACTTAGCTGAATCCGGTTAGACTGGAAGCCGACCCCAATATAGTTGGGAAAAGGCTAGGCAGATTGGGTATTTTATTATAATATACTAGCTTTGCCCGCGGCTTCGCTCCCGTCAAATGCCTACCCCAACCTAACTATCTACCCTACCTACCTACCTTATCCTAACTTCTCTACCCTACCTACTTACCTACCCTATCTACAAACCTACCCTACCTACATACCTTCCCTACCTACCTACAATTTTTATTGTTATTTTTTCAATCTAAGAACCTTCTTCTAACACTAACAAACACAACAAGAAAAGAATTAGCGAAATCGGTAAAGCTGTTCTCAAGTTATAGCGTGACCAGGAGAAATAGGGGTTCATTTTACCCGACTGCCGAAGGAGGGTAATGTGTTTATTAGTCTATGTACTCGTATGTAACATCTGGTTTTGGTCAGCCAGCTCGCGCATATGTATCCTCCGACTGCACAACATGATTTTCTTCTTGTTTACGTCTATTTAGTTCGCTTTTTAAGTAGTCGGTTTTTTTGTTATTTTTAAATATATATTTTTTATATATATACTAGCTGACCTGGCAAACTTTGTTTTGCCATAAAAACACAGAAGCTCTTTTTACCCAAATGCCGAAGGAGGGTAATGTGTTTATCAGTCTATGTATGTATGTTTGTTCCTATGTGGCGTTCCAGAGACCAAACGCGTTGGCTGATTTTGATGATTTTTACGTCAATCGATTCGTCTGAACCCTGCGAGTGTCACTGGCTATATTAAAATTGCAAGATAGAAAAATGGCGGATTTTGGGCTCCATATTGTGGGGGCCCAAAATGTTTTTTTCTTTCTATCCCATCATGTGGGGTATCAAAATAAAGGGTTTTATTTATTTATTTATTTATTAAAACTTTATGCATAAGTACAAAGGCGGACTTAATGCCTTAGGCATTTTCTACCAGTCGACCTTAGGGTGGTGCAGAGATAAAACAAGGCAGGTGTAACTTAAAGATATGATGAATAGAGAAAAGAGTATAGAGTAAGAGTGTAGAGGGTTTTACGACGCGATTTCAAAAATATATAACACTTATATATTTACATATTCGGGAGCTGGCTGACCAAAACCAGATGTATCCTCCGAATGCACAGCATGATTTTCTTCTTGTTTACGTCTTTTTTAGCTCGATTTTTAAGCAGTCGGGTTTTTTGCTTTTTGTAATTATTTTTTTTAATTTAATTCTTTTTAGTAATTTTTTTTCGATTTAGGTATATTTATACATATAAGTGTTTTAAATTTCTGAAATCACCTCTTAAAACCCTTTATTTTGATACCCCACACGATGAGTTTGGAAGAAAAATATTTTTTTCCCCCCACAAAATGGCGCCCAAAATCCCCCATTTTTTTATTTCCAATTTTAATGTAGCCAGTGATACTCGCAGGGTTAAGACGAATCGATTGACGTGACAATCATCAAAATCGGCCAACGCGTTTGGTCTCTAGAACGCCACATAGGAGCAAACATACATACATAGACTGAAAAACATTACCCTCCTTCGGCAGTCGGATAAAAAGAACTTTGGACCCTGGAAGACTGCAAATTACATAAAAGTCACCTTGTATAAAATCAATTCCAATCCTGTATGAGAAAAAGCTCCAGCAATAAGTCGTCTACAGACGAACAGACTGATTTATTTCTTTACCTTAAGGCAATAAGAGTCACAGCCTGACATTATGAACGATTTAATGCGATTTCCCTCCGATAAGTGTGGAAAGCATCTAAGGGTTAGCTCACACTGAGACACGACGTGATGCTCCGTGCACTTTTTCAAATTGCGATACATATACAAGGCTTTTTTATGACCAGCTTCTGTCAGTGGCTTCGCCGTGTGAAAAGTGTTTTATCATCCCAAGGGATAAAAAGAGAGGATAGCCTATGTGCTAATTCAGACTATAATCTATCTCAGTGCCAAATTTTTTCTAGATCCGGTCAGCCGTTCTGGCGTGATTAAGTAACAAACATACATCCACATACACACATCTATCCAAACTTTAACATTTATAATATTACTAGCTGTCCACCGCGGCTTCGCTCGCGACAGCTGGCTACCTTCCTACCCTACCCTACCCTATCCAATCTATGTACCTACCTACCTACCCTACCTAACCTACCCTAACTGCCTAATCTACTCTACCCTACCCTACCTACCCTATTTTTTTTACTATAAGTAGTGTATCTCCTTCCTCAAGATGTCATCTATTTCCTTGCAAAATTACATTGAATTCCATTCAATACTTTAGGCGTGAAAAGGTAACAGACAGACAGACAGAGTTTCTTTCGAATGTATAATATTAGTATGGATAGTATATAATATAAAAAGATAAAAGTCTATCTTAGACTCGCGTTTGAGGAAATCGTGTCCAAATAATACCTGCCGCAAGGTTCCAAGGTTCGTGCAATGCTTGTAGAGGTTGAATCGTGAATGGGTGACCATCGAATGCATACCGACACTCCTCCATACCTCGGAAAGCACGCTAAGCTGTTGGTCCTAGTTGTCATTTGTATCGCATCACATCATCAGCCTATTAATGTTCCCACTGCTGGGACACAGGTCTCCTCTCTGTGAGAGGGAATGGGCCGTAATCCACCACGCGGGCCCAGTGCGGGTTGGTGGATGTCACATGTCTTCGAATTTTTGGTTCTAGGACATGCCGGTTTCCTCACGATATTTTCCTTCACCGTTTTGAGAGCAGTGGTGATGAAATAATTTACACAAAGTAAAGCGCCTACCTGGGCTCGAACCCATGACCTACAACTTGTAAGTCGCGGCCGATACCACTGGGCCACCACTGCTCTCATTTGGTCATTTGTATATTGACAGTATTTACAGCAAGTCAGAAACCAGAAAATCTGGTACCAGTCTTGCCCAAGGGTCCCGTGTTACTTCTCGTACTCCATGTAAAATGTTGGCACTGAATTGCCAGGTTAGCTAGAAGCTACGTTGAAAACTAAGTAGACCACAACATAGTGATATTGAATCGATATCTTAAAAAGCTGGTGCAGCATCGCATCGCTTCGCGACGCTTTTCGTTGTATAAGCTGACCCTTAACACGGAAGAAAAAATACCCGACTGCTTAAAAAAGCGAACTAAAAAGACGTAAACAAGAAGAAAATCATGCTGTGCAGTCGGAGGATACATATTCGCGAGCTGGCTGACCAAAACCAGATGTATCCTCCGACTGCACAGCATGATTTTCTTCTTGTTTACGTCTTTTTAGTTCGCTTTTTTAAGCAGTCGGGTATTTTGATTTTTTTAATTAACTTTTTTATTTGTAACTTTTTAGTTAACATTTTTTTCGAATTAGGTACATTTAAATATATAAGTGTTATATATTTTTGAAATCACCTCTTGAAACCCTTTATTTTGATACCCCACACGATAGGTTTGGAAGAAAAAATAAAATTGCCCCCCCACAATAAGGCGCCCAAAAGCCGCCATTTTTCTATTTTCCAATTTTAATGTAGCCTATGACACTCGCAAGGTTAAGACGAATCGATTGACGTATGAATCATCAAAATCGGTCAACGCGTTTGGTCTCTGGAACGCCATATAGGAACAAACATACATACATACATACATATATACATACATACATACATACATACATACATACATACATACATACATACATACATACATACATAGACTGATAAACACATTACCCTCCTTCGGCAGTCGGGTAAAAAGGTTTGATCTCAAGTCTCAAATAAATATTTAAGGATCCACGTCAAAGATGTAATTCCTTTGCTTTTTTTAAAAATAAATCTCAGTTTCTTTTTCGGATCAAGTCTGCTAACAGCCTTTACGTTTTGATTCGTTCTCTTTGAGTGTACCGTTTGATCTTTTATTTTGGTAGGTAATTGGTAATCTTATTTTCGGGGTATTTGGAGTTGAAAAGGATACCTTATTCTTAAACGAAAATCATCTTTGAGCTGTCTTTAAGTCTAATGCAGTCATTGCCCTTTATATTAATATTCATCAACATTTGTCTAGCCTTCTCTCTACTTATAAATATAGGAGTACTAGCTTCTGCCAGCGGCTTCACCCGCGTGAATGTCGAAAATGATCCCAAGGGAACATATTCCCGAGACAAAAAGTATCCTATGTGCTATTCCAGGCTACAATCTAAATCTGTGCCAAATTTCATCCAAATCCGTCCAGCCGTTTGAGCGTGAAGAACTAACAAACATACACACTCACAGACTTTCGCCTTTATAATATTAGTGTGATATTTTCTATTAACTTTCAGTTTTAACTGGAATCTAGCAAAAAGAAAGAAAGAAAGAAAACATTTTTATTTGTGACCCGCACAGGAGACACGAGATAAGAAAAACACAAACAATAATAAAAAGTATCGTTTAGTAATTCTGATATAAAACTCTAGTTCAATCATTTATTTGTTGAACATAGATTTGTTTAGTTTATTTAAGTAAGGATTTAAATATTCAGTACTACCTATAAGTTATTTTTGACTTATGACTTACGGGACTGAGACTTGCAGCCTAATTGCGTAAGTGAATTCTGCAAAGCAAACAAGTTGGCTTTCCAAAAACGACTTTTCGTATTGCATATTACACTCTGAAACGGAAAGGTTATGCTCCTTTCATTACCAATATTTTGACGTAGAATTGATTGTAAAAGAATGAATGAAAGCGGCAGAATCGAGGTAAAACTTCACTATTGGTATTGTGTAATGCAAATGTCATATATCTTCAACTCCGTAGTATCTCTAAGTAGTCTGTGTTCAACTCAAAGATGGATTTGGAAAGCTAACGCTAGCTTTCCAAATTAGTTTCGCAATACCGAAAAAGTTGAAAGAAATGATTCTGATTCTTTGATCGAATCGTGGACCACATCATCGCTTACCATCAGGTGAGATAGTGGTCAAGCGCGAGCCTATAACAGATAAAAAAAAAAAAAAAAAAAACGACTTGTTTCCTTTGCAGAATTCACTTACGCAATTAGGCTGCTGGACACTCACGGTACGGCTGGGCCATCAACTTAAGGTCGCTCAGCGAGCTATGGAAAGGGTTATGCTTGGGGTATCTCTGAGTGATCAAATACGAATCTAGGTGATCCGCCAGAGAACCAAAGTTGTCATAGCTCAGAGAATAAGTAAGCTCAAGTGGCAATGGGCCGGTCATATCAGCCGTAAAGCCGATGACTCAGTGTTCTCAGGTGGAGACCACGAGTCGAGTGACAATATTCGCAGGATGGCTGGTAGCAGCTGAATGAGAGTTGCCGATAATCGAGACCAATGGTGGTGCGATTGGAGAGGCCTACGTCCAGCAGTGGACTGCTATAGTCTGATAATGATGATGATAAGTTATTTTCATACTTGGGTTTATAGTCATATTTGCAAATCTCTCTATGGCACTGAGGTTTGCTGTTAGAGAACCTAATTCTGGGTTAAGCTCGCCTTCGTACGTTAGCTGTTCTATTGTATTTGTACGAGTATCTGTTTGTGTGCAGTAAATATTCTCAATTGCGCACAAAAACATACAGAGAGAACAACTGCTAAACGAATTCTTGAACCCAGAATTATCAACGATATACAATTTAAGGTTAAAATTAACAATCTAGTCTATGTCTAAGTGCAGGTGTCCTTGTAGGTAGGTAAGAATACTGTAGTGTAGTAGAAATAAATGAATTACTTACTTTCAATTAATGATAGGCAAAAAGACTAGTATCCAAGTCAAAAAAAAATGTGGCTTTGTTGTTTACGACGACCTTTTGATACAGTCAAAGTCGCTAAATAAATAAATATACCGTACTCTTTCCAAATAGTTTGTTATTCTTTCTATCACATTTCATGCTGCAATACTAATGCGACATTGCCACGAAATTGTAATAATATTACCTATTAAACACATTATTAAAAGTTACCCAGACATAACCTACAAAAGTTCATGACTGAATATCTATTATTTTCGGCATTCTTGAACAAAAATTCTTGCACAAACTTATTCAGAAGATGACCCTGAATTAAACCAGATGTTTTTCATTTAGAGTCGTAGGAATTTAATCTCAGCTAAAACAATGTATGGGTTTCTACCATTGTCCTTTGCAGTTTGAATTAACGCCGGTAGTTGTCGATGTGCAGTTGGCGGGCAGTTAGCGTGCAGTTGTCATTGGAACTGCATCCAAACTACAAATATGCAGTTGGAGTGTCAAAGTCAAAGTCAAAAGTCAAATATATTTATTTCAACTAGGCCAATAAGCGGCACTTTTGAACGTCAAACATTAAATCTAAATTAAAAATGTACAAGTAATAAAAATTGACTCTACCGTGCATTCGGAAAGTAGCTTGTTATGGAGAAGAACGCACAAGAAACTCCATACTTACTCTTTTTAAAATGTTTTACAATGTTTACTTATGTACATACATTAATAAATTCATATATGTGAGGACGATGCACCCAAAAATAGCACTACACACTATACTACGTACAGGTATAAAGTAATAAAAGCACTAACAGGTAAATTCATTAATTTGATAAATAGGAACATGGTTCTCACATACTTACAAATATTCCAAACATAGGTAAATACCTAATTCAACAACAACGGAACCGTGTGTGAGTCAAATTCTGGAAAAATATAAAAAATAACATAAGAATACAATAAATACTGCGTGCAGTTGAAATGCTGTCCGTATGTCTAGAGTCTTAGTCTCGTTTCATATTGCGTCAAATAACTAAAACATGGCGTTACTTAGTTTTTATAAACACCCTTTGCCATTTCTATCTGTAACAGAAACTTTCGACCCTAATCAAAATACAATTTCGCGCCATTCTATTTTTAACTGCCATTACGTTTCAAAAATAGAACCGTGTTGCCAGCCAGCCCACACACCGGTGATAGATCCAGCCAGTTCAACCTGCGTGGGATGAAACCATAGAGTAAAAAATAACGTGCTGGTATTCGGAAAACCATTAAATTTATATTCACTACAATATCTAGCTCATGTTTAACACGGGTCGATCCTCAAGATTAAGCAACACTTGCTAAGGTCAGCACGTGGATGGGTGACCTGAGCATTACAAAGAACGTTACGCCTGCGAGGTCTGCACTACTCAACTTCTGAGGCGTGTTTTCATGAATGCTAGAGATCGCTTTGAAGAGTGCCAGAGCCGCGAAGTACGACATTTGACTAATGTTATTTTCAAATAAAACCGGCCAAGTGCGAGTTGGACTCGCGCACGAAGGGTTCCGTACCATTATCCCAAAAAACGGCAAAACAACCACATTTGTTGTATGGGAGCCCCACTTAAATATTTATTTTATTCTGTTTTTAGTATTTGTTGTTATAGCGGCAACAGAAATACATCATCTGTGAAAATTTCAAAAGTCTAGCTATCATAGTTCATGAGATACAGCCTACTGACATACGGACAGACAGACAGACGGATCGCGGAGTCTTAGTAATAGGGTCCCGTTTTTACCCTTTTGGTACGGAACCCTAAAAAGTAATTTTCCCATGTCTTCAGTTTCTGTTTTTGTAATTTATAACGTATATATCACACTTCACACTATATATGTGTTTTTAATAAAATTATAGATGTGAAGGTTTGGATGGATGTGTGTGTGGATGTATGATTGTTACTCAATCACGCCAGAACGGCTGAACGGATCTGGATGAAATTTGGAACAGAGATAGATTATAGTCAGGAATAGCAAAAAATAATACTTTTCATCCCGGGTATATGTTACATCGGGATAATTTTCGACGTTCACGCGGGCGGTACCGCCGGCAGAATCTACTATAAATAAAATGTTATAATGTGTATGTGTGTAATGTAGTGTTAAATTTTATGCATCTACAAAAGTATTCTTTTTCTGAGAACTTCACCAAACTTCTTGGCCGACCTGAAGTTGGCTACAATGGCTGCGCAGTAGCAAATCTCATACAAAAACAGCACCGAGCCTTGCGCATCGAAAAGCCAACTTCAGGGTGGCCCAGAAGTTTGGCGAGAACTATATAAACTGTCTGTTAAAACTAAAAGCCAAACTCAACATAGTTGGAAAAAGGTTCGAAAGCAAGCAAACCCGACAACGTGACGTGGACGTTACAGAGATGGGTCTGTAGTTGGCCGGGTCAGCACGACTGCTCTTCTTGGGCACGGGCTGTACGTTGGCTTGCCGTCGACCTCATCATCGCTTAACATCAGGTGAGATAGTGGTCAAGCGCAAGCCTAACTATAATAAAAAAAATGTGTGTGTGTACCAGAGTACACAGGTAAGAAGTGAAACTTCTTTACGACATATAATTTTTCTACTATTTGCAACTTACCGAAAATGGGGTAGATAAGGCTTAAGCCTTAAGAAAAACAATTTTTTCCGTATTAAATTAAAGCTATTTTATTATTATAGACATGCATACAATTAATGAGTAATTTATTTTATCATTGTTCTTATTATAATATTGTTGAATTTCATCAATAATGATAGCATCATTATTACTATTGTTGTAAAAAATATAAAAAAAAAAAATTAAAAAAAAAATGTATACATATATAAAAAAGAAATATAAATAAAAAAAAATATATAAGTAAAAAATAAATAAAAAAAAAAACAAAAAAAAAAATTAATTAATTTATAAATATTAAAATCATGCTCATACGTGTTGAATTTATAAAACGAAATATATAATCACTCACTTTTCTTGTAAATTCACTTAAATTTGAATAAGTCTTTTTACTAAACTTTGATAAAAAAGCAACATGGCGCGTAACCGAAAAACGTGACGATACGTACAAAATTTCTCCCATACGTCGATAAAGAAGTCTCACTTCAAAAAAAAAAAAAAAAAAAATTATTTATAAATATTAAAATCATGCTCATACGTGTTGAATTTATAAAACGAAATATATAATCACTCTCACTTTTCTTGTAAATTCACTTAAATTTGAATAAGTCTTTTTACTAAACTTTGATAAAATAGCAACATGGCGCGTAACCGAAAAACGTGACGATACGTACAAAATTTCTCCCATACGTCGATAAAAAAGTCACACATCAAAAAAAAAAAAAAAAAAAATTAATAAATATTAAAATCATGCTCATACGTGTTGAATTTATAAAACGAAATATATAATCACTCTCACTTTTCTTGTAAATTCACTTAAATTTGAATAAGTCTTTTTACTAAACTTTGATAAAAATAAAAGCAACATGGCGCGTAACCGAAAAACGTGACGATACGTACAAAATTTCTCCCATACGTCGATAAAGAAGTTTCACTTCAAAAAAAAAAGTTTGATCTATATCTCTTTCTTCACATAACATTAAGCTTGTATAAAGGGTTATACAGAGATAATCCAACTTTTACCAATTATGTTTCAAGTCCCATGTACTGTATGGCCATCAAGGTTAATTTTTGTACCGAAAAATCCTTTATAACACAAAATTGAACCGACGAAATAACGAACTGAAATGCAAAAAATAAAAAATCTTATAGTCTAGCATTTTGAGTTGTCGTCAAACAAACAAACAACATGCAAATTAATTACCTAAAGCGTAGAATGATTGTGGCTTGGTTGATCTTCGTTGATAGTTTATTTGGCGCCCCCTCAAAATGCTAGTTATTTCGTGGGTTCAATGTATTGTTAAAACGGGTTTTTTCCGCTTTTTAGTTTACTTAATTTAATAGAATCGGTTCTCAATGGAAAATTCAGTGGGCAAATTATCAATAAATGTTTTTTTTTCTACCTTTAGGGGTGGATATTATTTTTAAAATTTAAATGAGGCCAACTTTCTCTTTCTAATAAAAAAAGATGTTTTGAAATAGGACCACTCTTAAAAGTCATGCGTAAAAAAAATACATGTGGCATTCAGAATCTACTCCTTTTTTTAGTCGGTTGAAAATGCAAGGTTCCAGTAAGATAGTCCACGGGAGCAAAACCGAGGCAAAAAGCTAGTTTGACATAAACTTGACTACCTCTATTAATTATTATTCTATGGACAAACTAATGGACTGTTTATATTTCATCCCGCGATAAAAGTTGTTCTAAATAACGATCAAGGTCCTCTCCTCTTCGGGATCCTTCGGGAACCTTCGGAAGGACTCGTGAAGGACGTACATATTTATTTATAGGATGAGATAATAAACGATCTTTGAAAGCCTTGAGACCTTGAGGATGGGATCGAGATAGCGACTTAGAGCGCTTCAAATATCCCATTTTATTTCATTACTATTAATGAAATAAAATGGGATATTTGAAGCGTAAGCTTCCGAGAATATGACTCCTTCGCGAATTCGATTTTTGCACCGATTAAATATGAAACTCCTTACTCCATGTAGCTTTTGGTCTCGAGTTCGCAAGTGGTATGTTGATAAAAGTATAATGTGTCCTTCTCCAAGTCCTAGGCTATGTGGTTCTATGATATATTTTATAAAAAATACTAGCTGTCCCCCGCGTACACAGGTGAACACTAGTACTCAGCCGAATCCGGTAAGACTGGAAGCCGAACCCCAATATAGTTCGGAAAAGGCTAGGCAGATTGATTGACTAGCTGTCCCCGCGGCTTCGCTCCCGTCAACTGGCTACCTATCTACCCACTTACCCTGCCTACCCACCTACCCTAACCTATCCTACTCTACATATCGGCCTACCTACCCTACCTTACCCTACCTACATGATTGTTGCGTAAGTTAAACCATTTAAGCAGCGCACGCAACGGAAGCTCTCAAAAAGGAATACTTTTTCCCGTTTTTGCAACATTTTTCATTTATGCTCCGCTCCTATTGGTCGTAGCGTGATGTTATATAGCCTATAACCTTCCTCGATAAATGGACTATCCAACACAAAAAGGTTTTTCCAATTCCAACCAGTAGTTCCTGAGATTAGCGCGTTCAAACAAACAAACAAACTCTTTAGCTTTATAATATTAAGTATAGAAAAAATAGTACAGTTAGTAGGTATATAAAATATATAAATTATAAAAATTGCTATTGCAGCTTAGGCGCGAAAACTACTTCCGAATTTGTTATTAGTAGGTATGGAGTATGGACAGGTTTACAGAAAATATGTTTTCTTTTGTTGGTCCTGAAAACTTTGTAGTTTGCCTTTAAGGACGTGCAAAAAAACATTTATTTTCTTGTTTTTTTTTTATGGTTGTTGAGATCACAGTGGCAGTTGCTCCATACAAATTCATTTACCATCTGCAAACTCCTAAGAAAAGAAGTCGGAATAACTGTCACGACACCTGAATTGTGTGACGCCATTGTTTTATAATTGTGTCTGCTAATAACGACAGATGAGTGGATATTGTCCCACTGCTGGGTTAATACCTTTCACTCCTGTTTCTATACAATTCTATGTTCTGCTAGTAGGTATGGGTATACTATACCCCTACAAAAAAAAAACATCAGTAAAATATACGCCCATATTTCTCACGAATGGTGTCATATTTTTTATATACCCACCCTCGTTTGATGAAAGACGTTCGTTTCGATTTTCCTCCTCAATACATAGGTATGGGTATTTTGTACCCGGAAAATACCGGTGACAATTTAATACATGGCTCGTGTTACGGGGTTTTTATCGTATGTTTTGCTGTTCATAGCATTTAGTTTTATTTGGATTCGTGACTTGGAAGATAATGGGAATTTCTTTGTGTGACTTGAATTCATATATTATTTCTAAGTTAATTTTAACGACACAGTGAAGAAAGGCATGAGCTTTAGATGAACCGGTTCCTGAATTGAGTATTTGCAGTTAAGGGCCTACAACCGCTTTAGTGCCGTAAAACGGTTATTTTCTAAAGCATACATAGTAACGGATAAGTTAAAAGGTTTGAAATTTTTTTTTTTTTTTATTATTGATTCATGTAAATAATATCTGAAACAAGGTTTTTTCGTGTAACCAATAGATATGCTTATGCTTAAAAAAACAATATAATTTTTTCGCAACTTTTGGAAACTACTCCAAAACTACTTCGATATTTTTACACAGAAAAATTTATGGCTGGTATTTCTGCATTTGTAAATCAAATAATATTTTGCAAACAAAACTGTTCAAAAGGAGGTTCAATATTGATATTTTGGCATCGAGCGGGCGCACGGCCAGTACTGCGTTAACATTGGGGCGTATTATTATATCGCCTTAACAACGTGTCAAAACCTTCTTTAATGCCAAAATTTGACAGGTCCCCATGCAAAATTAGATTTTTTTAAAGTTGAAAATTTATGTGATTGGTCACGTGGCATTGCCGCAGGGCATGACATTGTCATTTATTTTGGACTTTTTGACAATTCGTATCGCTGAAAGAATGACACGTTCTGAAGGCCCTAGGGACTTTATTGTCGGCAAGACAGGACGTAGAGAGCAAACTTAGTGATCAATCCTCGTTTGTTTTTAACCGACTTTCCAAAAAAAGAGGAGGTTTCTAAATTCAACCGTATACATTTTCTTTATGTGTGTTCGCGGATAACTTCGTCTTTTATTTACCGATTTTGATTATTCCAGAAAGGAAGAGGAAATAAATTGTAATAAGGAAACCAGGATCTGATAATTGAATCCTAGAGAAATCGAGGGAACTCCTCAAATATTATAGGCATACATATTGCGATTTTGGTATTTTCATCAATAATGCAATCATTTGCACTCAGAAAGTATCATTTGGTGAAGTGGAACTGATGAAGAAGACCACAATGGCCACTGGAACTCCGAAATAAAACAATGTATCTTAGTCGTGTTTGGGCTTATCGGAACCGTCATGAGATGTACTTTGGCTATAAATGATTTTCATGTTAATTGGAGGTACCTACCGAAACTAAAGAAAAGGAGGAAAATAAAAAACTTTTTAGCAAAAAAAAAACGGACTTCCAAAACAAAACACTAAAAAGCGAAAAATAACTTTCTTTTCCCAAATAACGGAAAACAAAGTGTAAAAAAGACACCGACTTCGGAAAAGAAAGTTATTTTTCACTTTGTGGTGTTTTTGTGTTCGTTTCTTTAAACATGATTTAGGCCCAAATTTTTAACCATTGGTCGAGTTAACTACGGGACAAGAAATTGGGCCTTACTCCAAGCAGCACTAAAGTAAACCTTTTTACACGCTTTTTATTAACTTGCAATGTATGTATGTGTGTTCGGGTCAAATCTTGCAACTGAATTTTAAAGCAGTTATCCTCAAACGATTAAGATGAAATTTTGCATAGACGTTTGATTTGCATGACAATGCACGGTAACTAAAATTATTGATAAAAAAAAATCTTGTATTTTTTTTAACTAATAAAAATTGCTTAAAAGTCGCTAGTATATTATAAATGAAAGTTTTGAGGATGTTTTTGTTATTCTTACACGCAAAGACTTTACTGAACGGATTGTGATGAAACTTTACAATATTATATAGCTTATACATCAGAATAGCACATACGCTATAATGTATAAGGATATTGGCGGAAATACAAATTCTTTGCGGGTATAGCCACGGGTAGCAGTTAGTTAAAAACTAAACATGGAGCACTAATCAAATGCAACGCAGTTCTTCACTTTTCCACGGACCAAACAAACAAAACGGCAAGAAAAATTACATTCGATTTGCTCTGAAAAAGGTAGAAAAATACGGCAACAAAAATACACAGCCAATTTAATAGAAACATGTTCGCTTCGTCCCCTTTATAGTACACCAATATTTATTTACTTTTTTTTGTCCCTTCATGGCGTTTGCAATTTTATTGGAAAATTCAAAATTGCTACTATACCTACCTAAACCGGTTTCAGAATACGGTCATTAATATAGCATAATAATTGGGCTTAAAAAAGTAACTATCATACAGGTCAGGAGGCATGACCGTACTTTGAATTAAGTTTCCTAAATTTAAAGTTCTTTATGAATGTGAACCTTGCTTTGCACTTGCTCAATTTTCCGTATGCTAGTAAGAACTACTAACCTCTTCCAGTGGCTTCATTCCTTTTGCCAGTAATGCAGCAATCGTGCATTTTTTCAGAATTAAAATATGTTTTTATAAGAAAAAATATTGAAATACTGCTCCGTGCGCAAATTTCACTAAAAGCTAAACCAAATACTACTACAACTACTATGCTATTATTATTTTTATACTATTATTATTATGCATTAATATATACTATTATTAGTATGCATTAATATATACTATTATTAGTATGCATTAATATATACTATTATTAGTATGCATTAATATCTTTGAAAAATTTGCGGTCTCCACGGCAGTGAAGCCACGGGGAAAGCCGGATAGTACTAGTTAGCACCTATAGCATAATAAAAGACTGACTAAACAACTGCAAGAAATCAGTTGTAAACTGTTTGCATCTGCAGCTCCCTGAGACGTCTTCGCAATTTTCTTCCCATCACCAATAAAATTGCAATTGCACAATCTCTTCTTCTTCCTATCCTGGGTTATGCTGATGCCAGCTATCTTGATCTCACCCAAGACCAATTGAACAAGCTTTAACTACTTCAAAATCTCTGTATTAGGTTCATATTTGGCTTGCGCAAATATGATCACGTTTCTGAATATCGTATTAAGCTCAAATAGCTTCCTATTCGCCTTCTCCGGAATGCGCACATACTTTCTTTGCTTTATAATGTGCTCTTCAATCCTCTTACTCCTTTTTACTCGACTGCCGAAGGAGGGTAATGTGTTTATTAGTATGTATGAATAATTGTTCCAAACGCGTGGGCCGATTTTGATGATTCTTACGTCAATCGATTCGTCTTAACCTTGCGAGTCACTAAAGACATGCCAGTACTCAAAAATCACCACAGCGACCACCAGACGTCATACTGTTAAAATGAAAAAAAAAACTAAAATCGGCGATCTATGTCAAGGGGGTATCGTTGAATATATATCGGTATTTAAAAATTATCTTTAGGTTTGTTTCACCATTTTTAATTTTAAATAACAGTTTAGGGTATAATTATAACGATTTAAAGGTAGTTAACAACCATTCTCGCTAATTACCTCGTATCTTTCAAACCACTTGACGGATTTTTATAATAAGTCTTGACCGCCAAGGTATTCTCATTTATGTGAAAAAAAAACCGGCCAAGTGCGAGTCGGACTCGCGTACGAAGGGTTCCGTACCATTATCGCAAAAAACGGCAAAAAAATCACGTTTGTTATATGGGAGCCCTACTTAAATATTTAAGTTATTCTGTTTTTAGTATTTGCTGTTATAGCGGCAATAGAAATACATCATCTGTGAAAATTTCAACTGTCTTACTATCACGGTTCATGAGATACAGCCTGGTGACAGACAGACAGACAGATGGACAGCGAAGTCTCAGTAATAGGGTCCCGTTTTTACCCTTTGGGTACGGAACCCTAAAAACAAAAAAAAATGGTGAGTTTGGTCCTCACATTGTGGGGGTCCCAGTTTTTTTCTTTCAAACCCATCAAGTACGGTATCAAATTATGGGTTGTTAGAAGTAATTACAAAAATAAATACCACTTATAGGTATGATTAAAAAAAAAAGCTGACTAGAAAGTAGTAAATAAAAATATTAATTAAAAAAATCAAAAACCCGTAGGCTTATTACGTATCTTTTGCAAGAGCAAAACGATAGCGATCGAACGCTTTATGTCATAAAAGTCGAAATTATCTGCAGTGTAGGTATGGTAGATCCTACACAATCGTTTGCTAATCGCTTGCTGTTTGTCAAATGCACTTATTTAAAAAGAAACCGCCAACAACTCTAAAACTTTTGTATTGAAGGGCAATAATTGCGTAAAAATCGCTATCGTTTTGCTTTTGCAAAAGATACGTAATAACCCGGCCGACTGCTTAACTAGCGAACTAAAAAGATGTAAACAAGAAGAAAATCATGCTATGCAGTCGGAAAATCATGCTATGCAGTCGGAAAATCATGCTATGTTTGTCATCAATCATGCTAAGCAGTTGCGTTTTAGATTTTTTTTATTATCATAAAGAACGCTTTCAGTTCCTCTGTGACACACATTCTAGGTCCTTGAGATCATCGGAGAATCTAAAATTGAGTATTCGTATGCATTCCACTTTAACAAATCTTTTACGATTCAAACAGTTCGGTTGTGGAATATATTATCTATTGAAATAAGACATGCTCAAACACTGCCAACATTTAAGAAAGTGGTAAAGGAGCATTACCTTTCACTATAATTTGTATTCTTCTCCTTTCTCTGTTATATATTTCATATTTATTATTTTATTTTGTAGTATTGTTTTATGTATTTTATTATGTCTAAGTAATAATATTGATGATATTTGGTACCTACTCTGACAGTCCTAATCATCTCTCGTGCAGTCCATCCTGAGATTGTTTGTAAGCGATTGCCTAGTGCGATAAGACCGCCCATTGTTTGTATAAATGTTTGTCCTGTATATGTTTGTGGTGTACAATAAAGTATATCTATACAAATAAATAAAATTGAAGTGTCTGTATGTAATATCAAAATAACAACGTTTTATTGAATGCACGTGAAAGTATATACGGTACTAACAACAAATAAGCAATTTTTAAGATTTTTGTCTTTCTGTCTGTCTGTTTGTTCCGGGTAATCTCCGAAACGGCTGGACCGATGTTGACGGGACTTTCACTGGTAGATAGCTGATGTAATAACGAATAACATAGGCTACGTTTGATCACGAGAAAATTCATAGTTCCGGCGGGAAACTAAAAAAATAAATTTTTTTTTTTTTTTTAGTTTGACGCAGACGAAGTCGCGGGCAACAGCTAGTAATAAAAAAATAAAGAACATACTAAGTACTTACTTTAGTTGCAGTCATCTTGGTGACCTCAGTATCTCATGTTGCTTTTAGTTCCGTCATCATCTGGAACGAACAGAAATGTATATTTTATTACTTTGATAGTACAATAATTTCTGGAAGTAGGTAGATAAGTAGGTATACAAGATTTGTGATAACAAAAACATGAACATGTTGATTTCAGTGAGTTCTGATACGAATTACCATAACGTTTCGTCAAAATCAAGAGCTGAACCCAAGAGGGTATTAAACATAATTTCTTTGAGAAATAGAATAATATAGGTGTAAGACACAATTTAGGAATTAAATTACATGTCAACGAAAATCAGTGTCCATCTTGCGCGTAATATTTTAGAATGTCATACCCAGTAGGAAATTGTGACCAAGTTCCATTGATGTATTAAAAATAGGAAGATACGTAACGCGCTAACATCGCGATCAGAAAACCTGGGCTCGGCGCACGACTACATGCACCGAAACTCACACATCTGTATTCAGTGTCATCACCAGTCCCAAACCTACAGTTACCGATAGACAAGGACAAAAATAGGAGACGGCGCTGTAGTGCGAGCGAAATCGCGTTAGCTGCCGAATGTTAACCGAATGTTTTTAAATGACACGTATCGTGTCTCTCACGCATGTTTGTAATATCTATCTCGCTCTCACAAATATGGCGAAGCGAACATTAAATATTATTGTAATTTTCAACAAATTAACATTTTTGACTGTACTTACGAGTGGTAAGTGATGCCGTGTGACTTATTTTTCTTCCTCGTATTATTTAAACAGTGTTTAGCTACACAAGAAGTCATTTTGATGCGTATTTATTGCAAAAAAAAACTCAAAAACACTGAAATTATTAAGCTGTGAGATCAACCCTGTGTCGTGCGCGACTGAGTGCCCGCTACGGGCATGCACTTAGTCTAGTAGGACCAAGCGCTGTGTCCAGTACCGTATCTTCCCTTTTTTAATACATCAATGCCAAGTTCTCAAAAATTGTGTACAAGAACAAAACTAATGCAGGATCACAAAAGCGTGAAAATTATGGCCATTCAAGAACATAAACAAATTCTAAAGATTAAAACACTACTTAACTACATTTTGGTACATACGAAATAAAATTTACACATAAGAAAATTATGCAAAGTTCTTTCAAGTTTATGAACAAGATAACCATTAATCGATAGACAGCAACTGACTACCTAATACTTTCGCAAAGATGGCAACTCAACCATCTCCCAATTTCAAAGATGGCCGCTCGGCCATATGCAAAACGAGATGTCAAAACTGGGTAGTTTTGACATCTCGTTTTGCATATGGCCGAGCGTCCTAATTCACTGAACAGAAATGAAAATGTATCGAATTGTGTACCCTCAAATAAACCTTGTTTAGTATAAAATTGGTAAATGTTTACCGTGTAATCTTGTAAACGTTGGATACTCTAGGGATGGACCGAAGCTCGAAGGTGCGAGCTATTTTTCAGGGCTGTCAGTACGGAGATTTAGCGGTGGAATATCAAATGCTTTGTTTTTATAAGTAAAGGTAAGGTGTTTGTACTGAGATAATACACAGAAGTGTTCATATATGACGGTTTACTGTATATCCGAATGGCACTATCTACTGGATAAATTTATACAGATTTTGTATGAGATAAGGATAAGGAGATTTTCTGGAAATTTATGGAGCCTGGGCCGGCACCATGTACACTAGTAACCGTTTTTAGGGTTCCGTACCCAAAGGGTAAAAGCGGGACCCTATTACTGAGACTTCGCGGTCCGTCTGTCTGTTTGTCTGCCTGTCTGTCACCAGGCTGTATCTCATGAACCGTGATAGTTAGACAGTTGAAATTTTCACAGATGATGTATTTCTGTTGCCGCTATAACAACAAATACTAAAAACAGAATAAAATAAATATTTGGGGGCTCCCATACAACAAACGTGATTTTTTCACCGTTTTTTGCGATAATGGTACGGAAACCTTCGTGCGCGAGTCCGACTCGCACTTGGCCGGCTTTTTGTTGTTAATTTTCTTTAATTTCATTTTTCAATTTAAGTAATTCAAACGCACATGAAAATTGTGCGCAAGGAGGTATTGAGATGGAGTTCGAATATATTGGTGTCTCAGATTAGGGAAAATTGGTGTGTTCTAAATTTAAACACCAAAATAGCGATTAAAAGTGCGTTTTACTTATTCACTGTTTTCAGTGAATAAAATAAGCTTATTAGAGGGGGAATGGTAGAAATATTTTTTTCTTCTTGTATGTTGAAAATTGTCTGCAATATATCCGGGTAGGTGAAAAAGCCCCATTTTAGGCTCACTTACAGCTTTTGTTTAGTTATTGTAAGTAGTTGCAAGAAAAGTAAAACCTTTTACATTGAAAAAGTGACAAATAGGTATAAGATATGGCAAACAATGTAATTCACAAAACCTTTTACAGTATACATCCCAAGTAACCACAAAGGTGAGGTGATACATCCCACAACACTTTCACAAATCATTCGAACAATTGCCATCCCTAACCTGCGGACCCTTTTGTACCCGTTACTGCGATCCGTTTTGTTACCCATGTCACGCGCTTACTATTTGATCTATGTGTCGATTGTAGTGGTCCGGGGTGGTGATGACGTCAGCAGGAAGGTTATGTTCGGGTACTTTTATGTGGCTTTTAAAGGGTGTTGGTAATATAACATTAAAGGTTTTACATAAAGCACATTTTCAGTGAATATTTTACACATGTTTTGTCAGTAAGCCTTTACTATATTTTGCTGTTTTGCCTATCGAAACTGGAGCCTATGAAACATGACAAACTCCAAAATTGAAAAGAAAGAATCTGACTGTTGGAAAGCATGGAATTTCGTTTGCAAAGAGACAGTATTATGTCACCAGCACGAATCTATATAAACAGCTTAATAAAATGCAAAAAATTATCTCGATACTAAATATCAGTACAATTTTGAGTTACAGGAATATCTTCTAAAACTAACTTATCGCAATACTGAGGATCTTCTTTTAGGCAATTTTGGTTACATAAATAAATTATGTAACCAAAATTGCCTAAAAGAAGATCCGATAGAGTAAAAGTTTTTTATAAAAGTTAAATTATGAAAACTATTATACTATCGCATAAGCTCGCACACTCACCCATACTTACACTCACACTCATACACACTCTTTCTCAAACATACACACACTCTCAACAACCCACACACACATAACTCCAAACAAATTATTATTTACATGAAAAAGTTATGTTTTGATTGTTGTTTACAGTATGCCCGATTCCTGTTACATAATGTTTTGCTAATACTGTAATCTAGAGATTATAAGAATGAACTTTAAATGTGTGGAAATTGACATAACACGACGTAGGTAGGAGTCTTACGAAAGCTGTGAAAAAATAATTATTTCTTTATTTAAATAAACTCTTTAAGAAGGTGGTATTTCGAAACTAAATGATGTCGGTGTTACCTATCTGATTTCCCTGAGATGAAAAACCGAAATAAACTTAGAGGTCAGTAAAGTTACACAAACATACCTAACTAATTTAAACGCTACAGATTAATTAAAATTAAGCCCAAACCACACACACTACACTCGAGGCCAACGCGAGCCAGCCCGTCACATTTGACCATATTTGCTTCACGTGACGACGCGTCATCGTTGAGCACTCATCGATAAATCGCGTCGAGCATATTTAATTATACCCTTCAAGAAGGTGGTATTTCGAAACCAAATTATGTCGGTGTTACCTATCTGATTTCCCTGAGATGAAAAACCGAAATAAACTTAGAGGTCAGTAAAGTTATACAAACATACCTACCTAATTTAAACGCTACAGATTAATTAAAATTAAGCCCAAAACCCACACAATACACTCGAGGCCGACGCGAGCCAGCGCGTCACATTTGACCATATTTGCTTCACGTGACGACGAGTCATCGTTGAGCACTCATCGATAAATCGCGTCGAGCATTGCAATACTGTTTCTGGCTTTACACAGGCATGTACGTTATTACCTTTTAGCTACTTTAGCTATTCTAGTTGAGATGAAAATAAAGTGTCTACTTCGATTTTTAAAATAGAATAGTAACTAATAGTAGAATAAAGTCTTATAGTTATTTAGCTAAACTTACATGACTGAATAATGCTACAGGCTAAACTTGTAAGTAAAACCTTAGTAATTTGGCTGTTTCTTAATCAATTAAGGAACGGACCATAAAAGTATCCTCTCTCCTAATGTTCGAGACATTAGGAGAGAGGGTACTTTTTAGGGTTCCGCACCCAAAGGGTAAAAACGGGACCCTATTACTAAGACTCCGCGATCCGTCTGTCTGTCCGTCTGTCACCAGGCTGTATCTCATGAACAGTGATAGCTAGACAATTGAAATTTTCACAGATGATGTATGTCTGTTGCCGCTATAACAGCAAATACTAAAAACAGAATAAAATAAATATTTAAGTGGGGCTCCCATACAAACAAACGTGTTTTTGCCGTTTTTGCTGTAGTGGTACAGAACCCTTCGTGCGCGAGTCCGACTCGCACTTGGCCAGTTTTTTTTATACCTGTAGGTAGTATATTTTCTTTGGGCAGTAAAAACCATCACGCAGGCAGAAGCTTGCTAATATTTTGATGAGGCATGAGCTATATGTCTGATGTCGTATAGATTTTACCGATACAAACAAACAATCATATTAATATTTAGAAATAACTATATCAATATTGAAGAAGATAAAAAGAAGACCGTCTTCATAACATCTTTATTTTTTAAACAGCTTCATAAATGACAAAATTACCTTCCACAAGACAAAATAAAGACATTTTACCCCCTTTTGTATCCAAAAAGGCCGAAATACAATAGAATACACACCCCTTTGTCCGGCTTATGACAGGTCATAATTTAAAAACCCGGATAATACAACCATACCTGGCTATGACGTAAGAATAACACTGTTCCAGTATTTTTGTTACACAGTTGAAAAACGGGTCAATTTGTTCAACAAAACATGCAGCGCGTCGGAAAAATATTCTAAATTTTTCTCGCAAAAATTGGGTGGCTTTTTTTGGCCGGACTTGTATAACTTCGTTTTTAACCCCCGACGGAAAAAGAGGGGTGTTATAAGTTTTTCGTGTGTTGCTGTGTATTTGTGTATCTGTGTGTCTGTCTGTGGCATCATAGCTCCTAAACGGATGAAATGATTCTGATTTAGTTTGTTTGAAAGGTGACTTTGTCGAAAGTGTTCTTAGCTAAGTTTGAATAAAATCGGTTTAGCCTTTCAAAAGTTATTCGCATTTTACTCTTTGAATCTGGATTTTTTTGCAAGATCGTGTCATTATTACGTGTTTCGATAGATTTTCGATTTAAGCGTGCTAGGTATATTATATGTAGTTTAATAAACCAAGTTAATAAAAAAATCAAAAAACCCGACTGCTTAAAAAGCAAACTAAAAAAAAGACGTAAACAAGAAGAAAATCATGCTGTGCAGTCGGAAGATACATATTCGCGAGCTAACGGACCAAAACCAGATGTATCCTCCGACTGCACAGCATGATTTTCTTCTTGTTTACGTCTTTTTAGTTCGCCTTTTAAGCAGTCGGGTCTTTTGATTTTTAAAATTTACTTTTTTTATTTATAACATTTTAGTTATTTTTTTTAGATTTGAGTACATTTTAACATATAAGTGTTATATTTTTGAAATCACCTCTTAAAACCCTTTATTTTGATACCCCACACGATGGGTTTGGAAGTAAAAAAAAATTTTGTCCCCCACAATATGGCGCCCAAAATCCATTTTTCTTTTTTAAATTTTAATGTAGCCAGTGACACTCGCAGGGTTAAGACGAATCGATTGACGTATGAATCATCAAAATCGGCCAACGCGTTTGGTCTCTGGAACGCCACATAGGAACAAACATACATACATACATACATACATAGACTGATAAACACATTACCCTCCTTCGGCAGTCGGGTAAAAAGGGTCTTGACAGATAGACGGACGGACGGACAACAAAGTGATCCTATAAGGGTTCCGTTTTTCCTTTCTAAGTACGGAACCCTAAAAAGTAGCAGCAGACACTTTAGTGAAATCTTCTAAAGTGTCTAATACTACTTTTATCTTGAAAGATTTAACGGGTCTTCCGGGGTACGGCAACGGGAGCAAAGCCGTGGATAAAATTATACTTTATCATACTCGAGTACAGACCGCAAACTATGTTAATAAGTTTGAAAAATTACCTGACGCTGCACAAATTTAACTGAGTTATTGTACTGCTTAGTTAAGGTGCTATATACGCCCCAATGTTAATGTAGTACTGGCCGTGCGCCCGCTCGATGTCAAAATCTCAATAATGAACATCCTTTTTACCCGACTGCCGAAGGAGGTTAATGTGTTTATCAGTCTATGTATATATGTAAGTATGTATGTATGTATGTATGTATGTTTGTTCCTATGTGGCGTTCTAGAGACCAAATGCGTGGGACGATTTTGATGGTTCTTACGTCAATCGATACGTCTTAACCCCGCGAGTATCACTGGCTACATTAAAATTGGAAAATACGAAAATGGCGGTTCTTGGGCGCCATATTGTGGGGCCCAAATTTTTTTTTCTTCCTAACCTATCGTGTGGGGTATCAAAATAAAGGGTTTTAAGAGGTGATTTCAAAAATATATAACACTTATGTGTTTAAATGTACCTAATTCGAAAAAAAAATTCGGCAGTCGGGTAAAAAAGGCGCAACGATTCTTATCCAAATCCATAACCTTAAAATTTCCAACCAGATTATTCCTTTTTTTCCTCAATAAAAGGAAAGCAAATACACTTGGAGTATCAATGAAACATAATATCAGCAGAGTATCTCCAGTAATTGTGTGAATCGTCGTCATCCGCGCTGTCGCTCCCCGTTTATGAGGCGAAGCGGAATATTACAGAGATTTCGGTTTACTGTTTGTTATTTTTAGGGTTCCGTACCCAAAGGGTAAAAACGGGACCCTATTACTGAGACTCCGTGGTCCGTCTGTCTGTGTCTGTCTGTCTGTCACCAGGCTGTATCTCATGAACCGTGATAGCTAGATAGTTGAAATTTTCACAGATGATGTATTTCTGTTGCCGCTATAACAACAAATACTAAAAACAGAATAAAATAAATATTTAAGTGGGGCTCCCATACAACAAACTTGATATTTGTGCCGTTTTTTGCGATAATGGTACGGAACCCTTCATGCGCGAGTCCGACTCGCACTTGGCCGGGTTTTATTGACAGCTTCCGTTGCTTGCGCTGTGTAAGTGGTTAAAGTTACGCAACATTAATATATGTAGGGTAGGTAGGTAGCCAGTTGACGGGAGCGAAGCCGCGTGGGAAAGCTAGTCGATAATAAAATTCAAATGTTTCTAATGACTTTCAGAACAAAAACCAAATTGAAAACGAAAAGCCAGTGTTGAAATGTAACGTAATACTGGCTTCGTTATCTCTCGTAATTCTCTGAACTGACTCGAATACCGCTACCACTGGTTCAAGTTTATTAAGAGCACGATAGATAAGGAAAAACATAGACAAATTGTTTGTCTTTTTGTTTTTTTTTTTTTCATATTTTCCTTATTGTAAATTTGTTTTGTTGTTTTGAGTTAAATTGAATATGATTTTATAAGTTGCTTCACAAGACTTTGTTTTTTTAATTGATTGCCAAAATCGATTTTGCTTTCATAAGCCTTGAAATTTTCATTAGGTGTTTCTGAGAGATTCAAGACCAGGTACAATAAAATTACAAATTTAAAAGACCCCGATTTTAATTTTTACTTCATGCATTTTAAACAACATATAATATACCTAGTAACAGACACGCTTCAATCGACAATTTATCGAAACACGTAATAATGACACGATATCTTGCGAAAAAACCAGATTCAAAGAGTAAAATGCGAATAACTTTTGTACGGCTACACCGATTTTATTCAAACATAGCTAAGAACACTGTCGACAAAGTCACATTTCAAAAAAAAACTAAATCAAAATCTGTTCATCTGTTTAGGCACTATGATGCCACAGACAGATACACAGCAACACACGTCAAACTTATAACATCGCTCTCTTTCCGGTCGGGGGTTAAAAATACTGCAGCACGAGAATCTGGTTTCGATTCCCAGGTCATTCGCAAAATAATTTTAAGTTTTTCTACTAGGAATAAAAATATCCAGTAACAGTCTTGATTCGTGCCCGGTTTTGGCTCATATTGGTGAATGTGTTCAAAAAGGCTAGGTGCATTATACTCATTACCGGTTACCATATATTACTTGAATGTATGAAGGTTCACGAAGCATTAGGTGTATGTCAGGATCGTAGCAGATTCTGCCTACCCCCATGCGAGATTTTATGTAAGTAAAAATAAAATTAATCATTCAAAATCTTTTTCCTTTTTCGCATTCCGCGCAACCCGCCTTTTTCGTATTCTTCTCAGCAAACCCTTTCATTGATACCCATATCATGACAGTGCACAAAAAATAACTAGTCCGCCATCTTCAGCCGTCCGCCATATTGGATTTAGAATGACGTCACTTAGCTAACCAGTCATTGTCATCCAAACTAAACGTGTATGCAAAATTTCATCTTAATCGGTGGAGGATAACTGCTTTAAAATTCAGTTGCAAGATTTGACCCGAACACGCATACATACATTGCAAGTTAAATAACAGCTTGTAAAATACCAGTTACCATTAGTAAGGGCTTCCCAAAAAGGCTTAAAACTGAAAGATCTTCTAATACAGTGTGGTGTTGTTACGAGCCGCGACTCAACAAGTAGCTACTCCGACACCACACCTAATTTCTTTTCAATAACAATTTTTTTAAGATATTTTCAATGTTTCTGATTGCTTTTCATTAACAAAATTATTCAAACTCTAGCTTCGATCAATAATATACTAGATAAACAATCCCATACAAAACTTTTTTTTAAAACTGACGCCAATTGTGTTTAGGTAATTCTAAGAATTCTAGTTAAAATAAAAATACGTTAATGCAAATTCAACCTTAAATGCAATGTTTAAAGTTGCATTTACAAAACTATGTACAAAAAGCAAAACAAAAATTATGAGCTTGCTTCGCTGCTCACAACATACATCAAAACAAATTTAGTCTTACACGCATGTTTTAAAGCCTAAATTACAAAGTTCCAGAACAGTCGATGTTTGTTACAATAGTTAGCGCGTTGTCGACGCAAAAGTTGGTCAAATAATCATAATATTTGGTAATTGATACATATTTACTAAACTGCCAAGCATTGAAAAAGTTCCACCCACAAAATGCCGACAAACACCTTAATTTATTTTTTTCACATTTAATTTAAAATTTGAACACAATATTTACGTTTTTAGTTGGTAATATTCTGATGCGCTGTTAAATGTACTTCAATATTGCAGACGGCGTCATTAAGCTAGCCTTGCCCGTTAAGGAGTAATTTGGTGCTATGTCACTGGAACTTTTTCATTGCTCGTTAGTGTATTTAATTCGGTTTTTACTTTATAAAAAACAATTAATGATATAAACATACCGTAATGAATGGACGATACTAATTTGGAATTTGACCACAAACGTATTTGTGCTCTTATTTTTCTGGCCGTATTTGAAGCGTTGGACGGGCATCTAGTGAAGACCTCTAGACTAGTAATATTAGTAGCAGTAGTAGTTGGTGTGTTTGCAGCGCTACTGCTAAGCGTGAGATCCTGGGTTGAAAGCCCAGATCAGTTGAAGTGCTTCATTTGTGATATTTTTAACCGACTTCACAATAAGGAGGAGGTTCTCAATTCAGATGTTTATATTTTTTTTTAATGTATGTTCGGGCATATCTCCGTCTTCTATAAACAGATTTGCAAGTTAATTTCGAAATAGTCCCATTGGTAAAATTCTGATGAAGATCTTCGGAGATATACAACAGAACTTTTGAATAAATTACGGCAAATCTCTCGGGATTGCTGCAATCACATGTCTGTTTATTGTTTACACCATTTCATAACATACCATCACGCCAGTATGCTCTAAACGGGTATGCAGATGTGTACAGTTCACCCTGGTACACTCTCGTTATACTGGTTATGTTCAAGTTACATGTTATTCGGGTAATTTGTTCTGGCATCACCTGGTACCTAAATATAGAACTTGTCAACACCACTAAAAAGTGACAAATAAAAAACATTTTTATAAAAAATACAACCAACTTCCAAAAAAAACACTACAATGTGCAAAATAACTTCAATTTCGGAAGTCTGTGTTCCTGTTTTCGTTTCTTCGCTTTTTGACACCGTCTTCCGAAATTGAAGTTATTTTCAACTTTGTAGTGTTTTTTTTGGAAGTCGGTTGTATTTTTTTGTAAAAAAGTTTTTTCAATACGAATTTGCACAGTAGCAAAACAGGGTCTGAATTTGTGTCCACGTCCACTTGACGGCAATAAGCTCGTCTCCTATTTTCCTCGTAATACAGTGCGGTGTTGTTACGAGCCGCGACTCAACAAGTAGCTACTCAGACACCACACCTAATTGCTTTTCATTAACAATATTGTTCAGAAATTTCAATGTTTCCTAGAAATTTTACTTTAGTGATCTTAGTTTTAGTTACTTCGATTCTACATGCTCTTCAAAGTAATTTTAAACTTTAAAGTAACTTTTTTTTTTCCAAATCGATGTAGGCAATTACTTTGATTGCTAATACTCGTAGTTAGGTATTGAAAATTACCTTATCTAAACTTCATAAAGAAGCTACATTTATTATTATCAAGCGTCAGATCAAGCATCGCAAATAGAGATGGGCCTTCGGGGCGTGTGACTACACACACTCCAAAGGCCCCGACCTCATACCCTTATACCCTGTAGAAGCTTTGCACTGGAATCCCCAAGGGAAAAGAAAGCGTGGCCTTCACCGTCAAACCTGGCGTCGTTCCGTTTTGGCAGAAGCGGCAAGCAAGGAATGACGTGAAGCGAGGTGAAGCGTGAAGCTCAAGACCTATTGCGATGGAGGACATCTGTGGACGCCCTCGACCCCATCTAGGAGACATAGGATATTTATTTTTAAGCTATTGCATAGCTTTTATCGCGGGCTTTGAGCGCAGCGACCGATTGAGCGCGGCGACCGAATCAAGAAATTCCGTAACGAAAAAAATCCTGACACCCCGAGCTGCTTTTATTAATTATAATTGCATAAGTTGATAAAAAATGCTATGCAATAGCTTTACCGCGGCAGTCCCCGAGAGCCACACGTCTTTTTATTTATTTATTAGGTTAACCAACAATTGTTTACACAAATAAAAATACATTTGCAAGTGTAACAATCACTTATAGGCTAACACCGCATGTACAGTAAATGGGTTAAATATACAAAATAAATTATTTTTTCATCAAATAGGTTAGTTTTGTTCTTAAGATTAGGTTAGTTTTAGTATAACATTCGAATTCTCTAAAACAAATGGAATCATAAATTCAATTCCCGAATAATAAAAGTGCCAATAAAAAAAAATAAAAAAAAAAAAACCTTATAATTAACTTATGAAACTTAAATTTAATATTGTGCTGGATAAATCAAGTTTTTGTGAGTGAATCATTTACAATTACTTTAATAATTTTATCAATACTGTCCTAGTTTATATCCACTTAAATCACTGCAGCTATTGAACGTTTTACATTCGTTCATTACATCATCATTCATTCATCATTCATTCATTCATTCATTAATTTTTATTTTTTGTATTTTTTTTTCAAAAACAGTAAATAGCCCGTTTCTAAGGTTAATTTTACATTAAGTCAAGTAGGTACATAAGTTTTATATGGGCTTCAAAACAGACTATGGCCTCTAAGTTTGTTTCGGTGTTACTTTTCAGAGTAGTAAGCTAGGAAACACCACTCAACTAGTTCAAATCGTCAAAAAACCGGTCAAGTGTGGGTTGGAATCGCGCACGAAGGGTTCCGTACCGTTATCGCAAAAAACGGCCAAAAATCACGTTTTTTGTATGGGAGCCCCACTAAAATATTTATTTTATTCTGTTTTTAGTATTTGTTGTTATAGCGGCAACAGAAATACACCATCTGTGAAAATTTCAACTGTCTAGCTATCACGGTTCATGAGATACAGCCTGGTGACAGACGGACAAACAGACAGACTGACAGACGGATCGCGGAGTCTTAGTAATAGGGTCCCGTTTTTACCATTTGGGTAGGGAACCCTAAAAACATTCATTTTAACCAATTTGGCTTGGCTTAAACTTATATATATTTAAATACAGGGCAGTCGTAACTCAACAAGTAGGTAATCTGACACCACAGCTAATTGCTTTTCATTAACAAACTGTTTTAGATAATTAAATGGTTCCTAGAAGTACGAGTTTACTTTAGTGATGGGCGTTTTCGAATAGTTTGACATACTAAAAGCGGTTCGAATACTTTCTATCAATTTTCTTTCGGAAGTAAATGAGCAAACTTCTAATTGACTGGTAATAATGAGGTGTAGTAAGTACCCTAACCATATATGTAATCTGGCTTCTAATAATATATAACACTCATGTACTCTTTAGTCAGTAATAAAAGGTAATCGCTTGAGAACTGTTGTTTGACTAACACAACATCCCCACATGGCGACCCTTGCCATTTTTGGGGCGCGTGACGCGATTGATATCTCAGCGTAGTGTTACGGCTCCAAAACAAAGTGAAATAAACTGAATTAAGTTCGTGATAAATAAGTCTAAATTCGTAAAAAAAAGAATGGAGGACAAAAAAAAAAAACAAAAAAAAAAAAAAAAGATTGAAGCCTAGGTACTAATATTATGAACAAGAAGTCTGTTTTTAGGGTTCCGTACCCACAGGGTAAAAACGGGACCCTATTACTAAGACTCCACGATCCGTCTGTCTGTCTGTCCGCCTATCACCAGGCCGTATCTCATGAATCGTGATAGCTAGATAGTTATGTGATTTTTATTTTATTTCTCTCTTTTTAGTTTTAGTATACCATCACAAAAAATGATCAATTTCTATAGTACGGTATCTAAAGGAATGACAAAATACTCTAATAACTCAATTTACACATTCGTGCTGTTTGATGCTAAGGAGTTCGGTTGTATGTTCCATATCTTGAAAACTAATAGACCTATTTTGATGAAACTTGCACTATTCCCTAAGTTGAGAGATACTTAATCCAATCCAAAAATAATGATCACGATTCGATAAATAGTTTCGTCGAAATGTGTGGACAAACATACACACATGCACTTATGAAATTTGGTAGACGTGTTTAGAAGGCTTACTCAGTAACATATATGAATATTGTGCAATTCCACCAATATAACATAAATACGTGTCGAATTGATTACCTCCTTTTTTTGAAGTCGGTAAAAATACCTGTGTAAATGATTTCAAACATGCATAAGTTAGTAAAGAATCTTTACTCATTCCTTTTATCTTTACTATTAATCCGCTATTAAATACACACAATACATCTCTGCACCATCCTAAAGGTCTATCCACACATATCATTCATAACTCGTTCACACACGTCCGTGCACGGGACGTGCCCGGGCCCGTGCACGGACTTGTGTGAACGATGTCCTATAAAATGTTCCCACCGATATTTTTTTGAGTACCTGACGGGGCACGGTCTGTCCACGTCCCGTGCACGTCCCGGGCACGGCCCTGATATATTTGGATAGACCTTTAGGCCGACTGTAAGCAAAAGCCTAAGGCATTCAGCCCGCCTTTGTACTTGTGCATAAAGTGTTTTATAAATAAATAAATACCAAGTCTAACCTACCTATTAAAAGATTATTCAATGGCTGAATCATACGGATCAAACATAAATTCTATTCGGTTAACATTTGCCCAACCCTAAGACCTTGAGTGCGCATCTCAAAGCTATTCAAATATGAAACTTCTTCACACAGCGTTCTTCGATCCGTTCTCGGCGTCTGCTTTGTTTTAAGTTCAAAACTTTCTCCTGCTTATTCATGCTCCATTACAGTTTCATCCATTATTTATAAGTTTTATAACGAACATCCTGATATTACGGACGAAGGTACCTGCTTCATTCTAAATTTTAAAGCGATATTCTCTAAGCATCAGTTGTCTTCCAAATTCAAAAGATGGGTCGTAGAATATTTACTGAACCTTCGATTTGAAGAACAAATGAATTTCAAAATCTGGCGCAAATAAACTCTTTTTAGGCGGGCCGCATACGTACGTTTTCCGTATTCGATTTCCGAATTCGTTTTCCGTATTCGGAATCCCGAATGCACCGTACGCTAATAAAATTCGTTGACTGCCGCACACGTCCGTTTTTTTTCGAACGGAACACTTACCGTACGTACGTATCGAATGCCAGCCAAACAACAAAAAACTAACGTCTGCGCTAGGTTCACGGGATTCCGAATCTGCATTCCGTATTCGGAAATCGAACGCGGAAAAGTGCGCGTTCGATTTCCGAATGCGCGGTGTATCTGTGTATTTGTGTGTCTGTCTGTGGCATCATAGCGCCTAAACGGATGGACCGATTTTAATTTAGTTTTTTTTTGTTTGAAAAGTGACTTTGTCGAGAGTGTTTTTAGCTATGTTTGAATAAAATGGGTTTAGCCGTTCAAAAGTTATTATTTGCATTTTACTCTATGAATCTGGATTTTTTCGCAAGATATCGTGTCATTATTACGTGTTTCGATAGATTGTCGATTGAAGCGTGTCTGCTACTAGGTATATTATATGTAGTTTAAAAAGCATGAAATAAAAATTTAAATCGGGGGTTTTTTAAATTTGTAATTTTATCTTGTTATCTATCTGTATTTTAACCCCCGACGGAAAAAGAGGGGTGCTATATGTTTGGCGTGTGTACCTTTGTATTTGTGAATCTGTCTGTGACACCATAGCTTCTAAACGGATGAACCGATATTGGTATCGTTTTTTTTTGTTTGAAATGTGATCTTCTATCTATCGAAAGTGTTCTTAGCCATGTTTGATGAAAATCGGTTCAGCCATTCAAAAGTTATGCGCGTACTGTTTGAATCGGGTTGTTTTCGCAAGATATCGTGTCATCATTACGTGTTGGGAGGTTTTTAGATTTTACTTGTTACCATCTAATTTCAGTTTGTGTGTGTTATGTGTTTGTAATGTGTGTGTGTGTTCCAGCGCATAGTTTAATAACTAATGAATTCTAATGAATTCTACCTTGCTTAAGGATTGACATAAATACATCCTCACAACATCTCAATCACATTGCCTCTTTATAATTTGTTGAATATGAGGAATTCACTGTATCTCGTAGTACATCACACACACATCATCAGCCTATTGATTTCCCAGTGCTGGGACACAGGCCTCCTCTCTGTGAGAGGGAATGGGCCGTAATCCACCACGCGGGCCCAGTGCGGATTGGTGGATGTCACATGTCTTCGAATTTTTGGTTCTAGGACATGCCGGTTTCCTCACGATGTTTTCTTTCACCGTTTTTGAGAGCAGTGGTGATGAAATAATTTACACAAAGTAAAGCGCCTGCCTGGGCTCGAACCCACATCCTACAACTTGTTAGTCGCGGCCGATACCACTGGGCCACCACTGCACCATTTCGTAATAATGAATGTCGAAATCTTGTAATTTGAAATGTAAACGTTCGTAAAAATATTATAATTCACCTTCTGTTATGATTAAAATGGAATTCTTACATTTGGTAGAATATGGCAACACTGTTTTGCTAAAAATTAGCTTATGGATTGACATAAATTAATCTTCACAATCACATTTCGTCTTTAAAATTTGTTGAATTTGAAGAGTTTACTGGTGTATTGCAGTGTTAATTAATGTTGCAAACTTGTGATTTGAAATGTAAACGTTCGTAAAAATTTAATAATTTACCTTCGGTTAGGATTCAAATATAAATTTTACATTTGATAGAATATGACAACACTGTTTTGCTAAAAAACCTAGTACTTCAGACTGCATTTGGTCCAAACAAAATAAACTAAAAACATGCAAATGCAAAATCATTTTACGTAGAATCTCTAACCAAATCACTTTGTACCACAGCCTAACAACCTACCTTTAATCCCTGTAAGTGGACAGGAAGCTGGTTAACCAAACCTCGTTAAGTGCGGAGACTCTGTGCCTGCAGGGGGGATCTAATATTGATAATTACTTTACTGGCGATTGAGGGTATCTTGGGAATGCGGTAACAGATGCTGGGATCGTGTTTTAAAAGGCTCGAGGCGAATATTAGTGGGTTGAGTTGAATTTTCTTTAAGGTATTCTGTTTTGATAAGAATATTAGTAAATCAATAATATTAGGGCGCACGGTTGGCGCAGTGGTTGAGTGATTGACTGCTGCGCTGCGTGTCGCGGGTTCGATTCCCGCACGGAACAAATATTTGTATGACCTACAGATAGTTGTTTCGGCTCTGGGTGTTTGTGTATGTGAGTTTATATGTTTGTAAACGCACCCACAATACAGGAAGAAATTCCTAGTGAGGGGCAACGATTTTATAAAAAAAAAAAAAAAAAGTGCTTTTTCTGCGAGGTGCGTTGTTAAAGTTAACCAGTATTCAAATTCTGATAACTCTCTATTTTATTTCTCTTGCTGCTTGTAGGTATAGGATTAATGGAAGGAAACTAATTATAAAAGTAATCACCAATTAAGATAGCAAAAACCGGGCAAGTGCGAGTCGGACTCGCGCACGAAGGGTTCCGTACCATAATCGCAAAAAAACGGCACAAAATCACGTTTGTTGTATGGGAGCCCCACTTAAATATTTATTTTATTCTGTTTTTAGTATTTGTTGTTATAGCGGCAACAGAAATACATCATCTGTGAAAATTTCAACAGTCTAGCTATCACGGTTCATGAGATACAGCCTGGTGACAGACAGACAGACAGACGGACCGCGGAGTCTCAGTAATAGGGTCCCCTTTGGGTACGGAACCCTAAAAAAAACTCTTTCTTACTCGGTGAGATAATAGCATCTGTCAAAACTGGAAACCATCAAAATTAAATCGTCAACGAAAAATAATATCCCCGTTCAAATCGAATGACTACACGCGTAGCAGTGTAGTTTAGGTGGGTTATTTGCTACGAGAGCTACGGCGTAGCACTACGTAGCCATTACGTAGCAGCCTACTAAGCAGAGATGCGTTGCTTGATGTTGTGCTTTTGTTATTACATTTTATATTAACGCAAGCAATGTGCTTGTTCGGTTTTCCCATAGCTAGAAATAACAGTCCTTCCTAACTTTAACTGTGATAAAAATACCCCCTATCTTGACACTTAAATGATGAATTTTCAAAAATCGTCCTTTACTGCTCGCCTTTCTTAAAAAACCGGCCAAGTGCGAGTCGGACTCGCGCACTAAGGGTTCCGTACCATTATCGCAAAAAAACGGCAAAATAATCACGAGATATAGCCTGGTGACAGACGGACAGACAGACAGACGGATCGTGGTGTCTTAGTCACGTCACGTTTTTACCCTTTGGGTACGGAACCCTAAAAAGAGTCAACAAAAAAAACCTTGGCTATCGAAGTTAGAAAGATAAGATCAAAATCAAAATTTGTTTATTCAATTAAGCCATTAAACGGCACTTTTGAACGTCAAAAAAATTTATAATTTAAAAGTAACAATAATTGATTCTACCGTCCATTCGGAAATGTAACTTGTTATGGAGAAGAATGGACAAGAAACGCCACACTTATTATTTATTTATTTATTTATTTATATACACTTTATTGTACACCATAATAAACAAGAAAAAAAGAAACTTAATACTATAGTATACAATGGGCGGCCTAGGCCACTACCCCACTTAGTTTACAAAAAAAAAGTGTTTAAAATAAAAAGTGTTTTACAAGTATTTGGTTACATCATTTCTTGTTGGAAAAAATACATACATGTGAGAACGATGTAAAAAGACGTGCACTTAAAAGCGTCTAGAGTAAAACAAACAATTAAAAAAAATATCAATACATAGGTAATTAAAAACAGGCCGAGGCAGCTAAGTTATGAACAATCCCAACTGACGGCGCCCGTTCACGAACATGACACATAGATCGGCACCACTCAGATCAACCATCATGAAGGGAACCGAATGATCCAACACATGTGCCACCATCAGAGAGACATTAGAGAGAGCATGACACATTATTAACTGCCAGGGCACATTAGTATAGTCAACAAACGACATATAGGTACAGTAAATGGTAGATTTACAGTTGGTACAAGTAAAGTTTCTGTGTGCACATTACATGGCACTCCGGATGTAATTAAATATCGTCACTCATAGCTCGTTTACTGCTCTTTAAGGCCCACTTACGCTACAACTTACTTAATGCTTTTATCGCTAAACGTGTTTAAAACTTCATTCTGTCTCTGGCAAATGTCTCGTTTAGCGCTAGAACAGTGGTGGCCCAGTGTACGGCTTCGAACTACGTGTTGCAGGTTGTAGGTTCGAACCCACTCAAGCACCGTGCTTGTGTAAATTATTTCATGACCACTGCTCTAACAAGTAAAATCGAAAAATTTAAAACCCCCGACCCATTTTTAACCGACTTACCAAAAAGGAGGAGGTTCTATGTTCGATATTATGTTTGTTTTTTTTTGTGTATGTTCACGCATATCTCCGTCAATTTCAGGCCGATTTTGAAAATTATTTTTTTGTTTGAATTAGTATATTTCGAAATTGGTCCTATGTTGCTGCAATCGCATGTCTGTTTATTGATTATACCATTTCATAACATAACATCATGCCAGTACGCTCTTAAGGGGTACGCAGATCTCTCATTTCACCGGTTATGTTCAAGTTTCATGACATTCGGGTTATCTATTCTGGCGTTATAGGTTACCTTACTAAACAACTTGCCTATTAGGTACAACTAAAAAGTGAAAATTTAAAAGCTTTTTTAAAAAAAAATACTACCGACTAAATAAATAATGTACAAAGTGAAAAATAACATTATTTTTGGAAGTCGGTGTCCATAACGCAAAAAATTGGTACCTGCGAAAGACACCGACCATAAATAAAGTTATTTTTCACTTTGTAGTTTTTTTATTTGGTAGTCAGTAGTATTTTTAAAAAAAAAAATGCTTTTTTATTTAATGCTACATAATTTATATAGTAGTAGCCACGCTTCGATCGACAATCTATGGAACACGTAATTATGACACGATATCTTGCGAAAACAATCTGATTCAAACAGTAAAACATCCATAACTTTTGAACGGATGAACCGATTTTATCAAACATAGCCTTAGCTATATTATATATGTATGTGTAGAGTGTACTTAAACACTCGAAAAAGTAACCACAAAAAAAACAAAATCTCTTCATCCGTTTAGGAGCTATGATGCCACATACAGATATAACACCCCTCTATTTCCGTCGGGTGTTAAGAACGGATACCGTTATGTCATAGAACCAGAAAAATTCGAAGACATCTGACATCCACCAACCCGCACTCGACCTGCGTGGTGGATTATATGTGGATGTCTCTAACTATTCTCAATCTCATTTTTCTTTTTTTTCTCTTCTTTTATTTGGACTTTTTACAATGGTTTTCAATCATCTTAATAAATCTTTGCTAAGTATAGTTACAGCACTGATTACTACATTTGTGCCAAATGTTTAATTTAGTCTTGATAAACATTTATTTTTATTATTTTTTTTACCTTTGTATCTTAGATGCGTTTACCGATTGTTTTGTAAATGTGTGAACATTGTAGGCCTTCTAGATTCCTAGATGCTTGATAACATTTGATAACTTTATATCTCGTTTTACTTTTTATTTTTAGTTTCTAAAGTTTTATTGTCGGGCCTACGTTGTCCTCCCATATTTAAGTAATGCTGTAACATGGAAATATTGTAAAAACAAACCATATTTTTAAAAGAGTAACCATGGAGTTTCTTGCCGGTTCTTCTCCATAGGAAACGACCAACCCGAACCGTGCGCCTTTTGTCGACGTTTTATAAGTGCCCATGTAGGCCTAAGTAAAATAAAAAAAATTGATTTTGATTTTGATTAAAGCCCATTTCTCACAAAGTGTCCCAGTAGTGGGCATGTCAAAAGGCAAATTATGCTAAATGCATTTAGTGAACTCACTAAATGCATTTAGCATAAATTTAGCATATGTGCAGTCGGAGTATACAGTCATATTCGCAAGCTGGCTGACTAAAACCAGATGTATCCTCCGACTGCTCAGCATGATTTTCTTCTTGTTGACGTCTTTTTAGTTCGCTTCTTAAGCATTCGGGGTTTTTTTATTTATATCTTTTAAGTTAACATTATTATTTCGAATTAGGTACATTTAAACATATAAGTGTTATATGTTTTCGAAATCACCTCTTAAAACCCTTTATTTTGATACCCCACACGATGGGATTGGAATAAAATAAAATTGGGCCTCCACAATATGGCGCCCAAAAGCCGCCATTTATCTATTTTCCATTTTTAATGTAGCCAGTAACACTCGCAAGATTAAGACGAATCAAAATATGAAGTTACACATCTCTTTTACAAAAACCTTGAAACATATAACATAGTAATTTATTTGTGACCCGCACAGGAGGGAATAATAAAAATAAAACCCCGTGCGAGACCAAAAACACACAAACATAGCTACAAAATATGAATGTACCATCTATGTCAACGCTTCAGGCGTGAGGTTATATTATTTATCTACCTCCAAGTGCCCTATTGATTTCAACACCAGTAAACTGATATCTAATGAAACACAATATCTACCCACCAAATCATCGATTTTCCACCCATATAATTTTCATCTTGAAACTACCCACATAGAGTTTCCTCCTTCCCAGAAGGGTCATTTTATCATGTAACATGACATTTAATATCAAACTACCCACAGTTTGGAGTTAGTGGCTATTATTATTTGACAACCGGTTATAATCGGGGGATAGGTGTCACGGGCTTATGTGATCTATGCGATCATCCCACTTCATACCATATAACTATTTTCAGATAGCGTAAACTCGCGAATGTACGGTCTATCCCCCACTCTAAGAAAACTTTAATGATTTCTATGTAAACAGAGATGCAACCAAGCATTACCTTTTTATTTTGATTGCCTTTTCGTTTTGTTCTGTGGCCTGAACAAGTTTTATACTTACTAGTTCGCGATAGGTTAATTCAAATTTTTACTAAAACTAAATAAGCGACATCGACGTCTGGTGACAATAATGGTATAACTTTTTGGGGTTCCATAGTCAACAAGGAACCCTTATAGTTTCGCCATGTCCGTCTGTCCGTCCGTAGCTTAACTCAAGAGACTGTTTGTGTTAGAAAGCTATAATTTATGGATATACATATTAATCACGCCGACAAATCAGTAAAATATAATTACATTTTTTTTTTTAGGTTAACTGCTGTACCTACACATAAAGTGGTGATGATTTTTAGTGTTCCGTACCCAAATGGTAAAAACGGGACCCTATTGCTGAGACTCCGCGGTCCGTCTGTCTGTCTGTCTGTCTGTCTGTCTGTCACCAGGCTGTATCTCTTGAACCGTGATAGCTAGACAGTTGAAATTTTCACAAATAATGTATTTCTATTGCCGCTATAACAACAAATACTAAAAACAGAATAAAATAAATATTTAAGTGGGGCTCCCATACAACAGACTTGATTTTTATGCCGTTTTTTGCGATAATGGTACGGAACCCTTCGAGCGCGAGTCCGACTCGCACTTGACCGGTTTTTTTTCTTGTCTATCCCATGGTGTAGGACTGTAGGGTATCGTTGGATAGGCAATACAAACCATTCTTCGTCTGTAAAAAACATTTTTCGATTCAGGGATATGTGAAAAATATCACGGCTGTAGTACCAAGCAGCGGTTATGGACCAAGTGATTAATACGGCATTATTCATAAGGACCGGGCAATTTGAAAAATGCCCAATATAGGCAATATGATAAGAACTACAATTAAATAGACCGAGCTTTTTGAATAATGCCCATCACTTTTTGGGCCGGGTAATAAAATGATGGGTTGGGGGTGATGACGTGTGATGGGTTCTCCTTCGAACCTAACCTATCCGTGTCGGGGTGCACTAAGCGGCCGAATTCACTTCGCTCGCTCTTGCACTAATTAATTAAAATTGTAATAAAAAAACCGGCCAAGTGCGAGTCGGACTCGCACACGAAGGGTTCCGTACCATTATCGCAAAACACTGCATAAAAATCACGTTTGTTGTATGGGAGCCCCCCTTAATTTATTTTATTTTAATTAATTAATTATTATTTTTTGAAGTAAATATTACACTAAACATTCTGTGAATATTTCAGGCGTCTACCTGTTGCCGTTATTAATATCAAGCAAAAAACGGCAAAAATATCACGTTTGTTGTATGGGAGCCCCCCTTTAATATTTACTTTATACTGTTTTTAGTATTTGTTGTTATAGCGGCAACAGAAATACATCATCTGTGAAAATTTCAACTGTCTAGCTATCACGGTTCATGAGATACAGCCTGGAGACAGACAGACAGACGGATCGCGAAGTCTTAGTAATAGGGTCCCGTTTTTACCCTTTGGGTACGGAACCCTAAAAAAGAAGGAAACTTGCAAAACAGTCACCATACAGGGATAGATTACAGTAGTTCAACAATGCAAATAATGTTATTTAGAAAATATAGATTTTCAAAATAAAATCATTTGCATTGCATTTCCCAAAGGTCTGTTTATAAAATTTCGCACGCTTTTTCGTCCTAAATCATCATCCATTTCGCTACAAATTTGCAAAAGTGCTAATTCGTACGCGAACTAGCTTCTTACTGATCATCACAGCATCTGTCTCTTTCGCACGTGTTGTCGGATGAGATAGCATGCATTTGAACCCCGCGCCCAAAATGGCTCGTGCCGTCGTCTAGGGCAACTTTAAAGGCTACACGTGTCCTCTTGTCCTTGTTAAATTATATTTAATACACGGTATCTCATACCTAATCACCCTCCATCTAACCATAACATCATCTTCACATAACCCATTCAGCCTTCCTATCGTATCATTCCCTTAGTCTTATTGTCATGTTCTTCATTCTTTCTCATCAAATACCTTTACCACGACAACTAATGTATGCATTCACACATAATTTATCCAACTTACTTAAGGCGCAGATACCCCTGAGTAGCGTATTTTAAAATAAGAATCACGTCTAAACGGCTAGTATATTTTTTTTGGGAAAAATATATGTTACATTAGATCATTTTCTTAATAATTTCATCTAAGAAAATTTTGAGGTTTATTCGTATAACATAGTGTAATTAATTTTTAAAGTTATGTCTAACGTGTGTTATGTTATGTGTTAGTTATGTGTGTTTGTGTGATAAAATGTGGTGTGCCGTGTTTTGCGGGTATTTTTTTTTTTTTTATTATGTTTACGTCAAGAATTCTGGTTAATTATGTTTTTGGTTTTGGTCACTTTATAAGTTTGGGTAGTTTTTTTTATTTATTTTTTACTGTATTAATTGTTTCTTATTTGTATCTATTTTAACATACACAACAGATTTGGTTTCCGTACGTCACGTCCTAGGCGACCACTGAAAATCAGCGCCGTGCTGTGGGTCCCCCACGGTACAGCATTATGCTGAGTGGAAGCCTTATTGCCACAATCACGACATGCATCTGCCTACATATTTTTCACCCTATTTCTTTTGTGTTTATAATTGTTTGTTATCATTGTTTGATTTATTTCTCGTCTTTACTAACTTAATTTAAGTACTACTAATACTATTTTAAGGGTTTAGCTTAAGTATATTCTTATATTGTATGTCGTTTTGTGACAAATAAACACTTTTTCTTTCTTTTCTTTTCTTTCTTTCTTTAACACGGACACAAAAACGACAATTGTACCAAAAACGCCGGTAAATTGTCACCATCTCAAAGACAATTTAATTATCTACATTTTGATCCAAGCCTTTTTTTTAAGTCATAGAATAATAAGGAAAGTACAAAAATCTACAGATTTTTGGGTCGCGCGGGTGTGAAACGAGTGTGCATTTTGATCCTTCAAGGTCTCTGGCGACTTTCAACGTCTTAAATAACTTAGTTCTAAGTTTTGGACAATCAAAATTAGTCGTTCAAGCGACGCAAAGAACTAACATTTTTAATTTTTCGCTTTTTATTTGTACCTACCTAATAGAGAAGTAGTTAAGTAAGTACCTATAACGACAGAATAGATTACCCGAATAACATGAAATTTGAATATAACCGGTGAAATGAGAGATTTGCATACCACTTTCGAGCGTACTGGCGTGACGTTATGTTATGAAATGTTATAAACAATAAACAGACATGCGATTGCAGTAATCCCGAGAGATTTACCGTTATTTATTAAAGAGTTCTGTTGTATATCTTCGAAGTTCTTCATCAGATCTTCACCAAATTAAAATGGGACAGATTTCGAAGTATACTATTTCAAACAAAAAAATAATTTTCAAAATCGGTCCACAATTGACGGAGATATCGGTGAACATACCTAAAAAAAAAATCGTTCATAATGTTGAACATAGAACCTCCTCCTTTTTTGGTAAGTCGGTTAAAAAACAACAAATGCAACCGACCAACAAATTAACGATATATTTCAGTGTTTGTTATGTTTATAAATAGGTAGAACCCGCAAATACCCTCCGTAAATTTCAATCAATAAGCCCAGCCGGAACGTATGAAAAGCAGCTTATATTTCTCAAGTGTGTGTTCAGCTTAGGCGAAGCTTACCGCTGTCGGCGCGATATCCAATAGATGCCACTCGAAGCTGAGTCTAAGAGGATTTAAAGATGTTCGATATTAGTAGTATGAAATATGGACAGGGGGGCTTATAGAGTTCTTATAGTGTTAAGAGTTATTGAATAGGTACTCAGATATATGAATATGTTGGTTTACTGCATTGATGTATTAAAAAGGGAAGATACGGTACTGAACACAGCGCTTGGTCCTATTAGACTAAGTGAATGCCCGTAGCGGGCACTCAGGCGATTTCGCCGATTTATCCGCCGCAGATTATCATTTTAAGAAATGTTGGTAAATGGACATTTAAAGAACTTCTGCAAATTGTTATCGACCACTCTAACGCACCGTTAGAAGGTTGCTTCGACCTCTTGACTATTTGACCAGGATTCAGGGACCTAAGATAATTCTGTCAGTAGTAATATTGTGAAAACAATATATGATAGAAAATGTCCGAGAAAATGTTGTGCCTCGTTTATATAATAATCAGCCTAGCGAGCTATATTAGGGTACAAGCAAGGAAATAGTCTTATGCGTCCGCCTTTGAGGAGGAGGTGGAGTAGCAGGCGCGCAGACTTCAGTCGTGCAATGTTTTAACTTCTTTAATTTCTAAGTAGTAATATGGATTCTGGACTTGTGCTTGGTTAAGGGCAATAGGCAAGCGAGCCTTTTATTAATACAAAAGGCTTAAACATATATGGCGCAAAAATATATTTTCATTAAAATCCATACTAATATTATAACTTCGAAAGTAACTCTGTCTGTCTGTCTGACTGTTACCTTTTCACGCCTAAACCACTGAGCGGAATTCAATGAAATGAAATTTGGCAAGGATAGATGGCATCCTGAGAAAGGACGCTACTTTAAGAATGAAAAAAATATATTTTGGTAGTGTATGGTAGGGTAGGGTAGGGTAGATTGTTAGGTATGGTAGGTGGGTAAGTAGGTAGAGTAGGGTAGGTAGGGTAGGGAAGTTAGTTAGGTCGGTAGAGGTAGGTCAAAGTTAAAGTCAAAATCAAATATGTTTATTTCAACTAGGCCACCAAGCGGCACTTTTGAACGTTACACAATTAAAATTAACAAGAAATAAAAATTTATAGGTAGGTAGGGTAAAGAGGTAGGTTGGTTGGTAGGTAGGTAGGTAGGTAGGTAGGGTAGGTGTAGACAGGTGACAATGAGTTGACGGGAGTGAAGCCGCGGGGAACAGCCAGTTCGTAATATATTTAAATCTAATAGCTTTGAGCAGTGGTGGCCCAGTGGTATCGGCCGCGACTTACTAGTTCTAAGGTCGTGGGTTCGAACCCAGGCAGGCGCTTTACTTTGTGTAAATTATTTCATCACCACTGCTCTCAAAACGGTGAAGGAAAACATCGCGAGGAAACCGGCATGTCCTAGTAACCTAAAATTCGAAGACATGTGACATCCACCAACCAACCCGCACTGGGCCCGCGTGGTGGATTACGGCCCAATCCACTCACAGAGGAGGCCTGTGTCCCAGCAGTGGGAACATTAATAGGCTAATGATGATCATGATAATAGATTTGTCTCGAAAGTACCAAAAATAAAGAAATGTGAATAATAAAATAGTAGATACGCTCTTAATTTAATATACAAAATCTCACCAAGCTGATTGATGAACCAACAACATTTTCGACATTAGTAATCCGCCATCTTTCACCGCATAGGAAGAGTATATAAATGTAATAAGACGCTATCTATCCCCACTGTCATGTAAACAGTGTTGCCGCTTAGTATTCTGTCCGCAGACTCGTTAGGTCCGGGGTGCATGCCCGGAGATGGGCGCCAGCGGACGAAGTTTGAAAGAAAAGAAAGAAAGAAAAAAACCGGCCAAGTGCGAGTTGGACTCGCACACGAAGGGTTCCGTACCATTATCGCAAAACACTGCAAAAAAATCACGTTTGTTGTATGGGCCCCCCATAATTTATTTTATTTTAATTTAATAATTATTATTTTTTGAAGAGAATATACAACTAAATATTCTGTGAATATTTCAAGCGTCTACCTGTTGTCGTTATTAATATCGAGCAAAAAACGGCAAAAATATCACGTTTGTTGTATGGGAGCCCCCCTTAATTATTAATTTTATACGGTTTTTAGTATTTGTTGTTATAGCGGCAACAGGAATACGTCATCTGTGAAAATTTCAACTGTCTAACTATCACGGTTCATGAGATACAGCCTGGTGACAGACAGACAGACAGACAGACAGACAGACAGACAGACAGACGGACAGACAGACAGACGGACAGCGAAGTCTCAGTAATAGGGTCCCGTTTTTACCCTTTGGGTACGGAACCCTAAAAATGGTGACCGGTCAATGTGGCGACGCTTGGGGGAGGCCTATGTCCAGCAGTGGACGTCTTTCGGCTGATATGATGATGATGATGATAATAAAAAAAAAGAAAACGATAATTTGCCCAACTGTTACATATCAATATTCATAATGACCACATAATGTGATAAATATAGAAGTTTATATCAGTATTCATTACATTGCTCGAATTGACTTGACTTGATTCATAGTGCCCTAATTAATCACTTGCTCCACGACATATATAACGAAATTAAAAGGAAAACCATCACAGCCAAGTAGGCTTTACAAGTTTACGAGTAATAGTCGACCAACTTATTTAATAAATTCGAAAAAAAAAAAAAAAAATCTTTAGAGCAATGTTCGGTGCTTTAATTTTTTATGAACTTCAGTATTTTTACCTAATTATGTTAGTGTAGCTGTTTGTTCAGCACCCTCGGTGCGCAAGTCCAACTCGCACTTGTCCGGATTTTTTTACCATACAAATTGAGATAAGTTATTTAATAAGTATAAAAATCTCGCAATAGTTGGTTCTACATTCGTTCAGTCTAAACTTATTTGATGGTGAAGTTCTAACAACAAGAATATCGCGAGTTCGCGCGTAGTAAGAACGTATGTATTTGGTGTCAAATGGATATAAACGGGAGGGCAAACGGCCTAGAGGCAGAAGTCCTATACGCTGGTCAGACCTAGCTGAACATCAAAGCCTCAGAAGCCGTGCATGTTGCTGAGAATAGGAGCAGGTGGAGAAATATCATCAAAGAGAAAGTATTGAAACCCCATGATATGGTCACGACCCCAGCATTGGGGAATCGACGCGAGGAGGTGGAGGATATAAACTACATACTTGACATTCGATGATCTCGTTTGCAATCGCATTCATACTCGAATTCCAGCTTAAATGGAATTGTCATTTCATTGCTTCAAGTAGACATGGACTTGGATTATAGGTCCAGGTCCATGGACGGTCGCAAGGACTTACTTGCCAGTTCTATAGACAAATTACCGGTCGTGTTCATAATTAGCACAATATAATGGAGGAACCAGGTACGAGACACATTAGTCCCTAAGGTGCAATATCACCCGGATAAGTTAGAATACCTTACCTAACGTACGGTGGTCGTGGTCGAATGAAGTGTACCCTAGGGAAGGTATAGTTGTAACTACTGTTGTTCAGGAGAGCGAGGTGTGAAGCTTGAAACGTAAGCAGTTCCTGAGGGGGCGATTAAATATTTGAAATAGCTTCCTTATGTTGGCTAATATTAGAAGACAACAGCCCTGTCTGTGGATTATTAAAATTCGCCCCCCATTTGACAATATTGTGCCTACAGAAAAAGTCCCAGCGGGGCATAAACTGAATCTAAATCAAAATCGGTTCATCCGTTTAGGCGCTATTATTATTATTATTAATCCATTTATTTCAGGTGACAGGTCCTATATAAAATAACTTTAACCTAAACATACATAATAATGGTGTTAGTAACAATACAAACTTATACCTATGTTAGTAGCACAATAACAAAAGATACAATTTGAACAACATTTAAAATTTACATAGATTCAATGATCATTGTTTCAGCATTCCAGCTGAAATACTGGAGCAACGATTCATATGAACACAGTCCAGCCTAGTAGCAATCATGGTCAGGATGGCGTTGGAGCTGGCCCGCACCATGCGCACCAAGGATGCACATCTTTTACGCATCAGTGCATAAAAGCAATCGACGCGCATTTCCGCTAGGCTTGTCGAAAAAATATCGATACATCGATATATCGATATTTCTGATTCGATATATCGATATTTTTTGCCGATATATTTTCATCCGATACATCGATATTTCGATACAAAATATTCAATATCGAAAAACGTATCAAAAACGATATTTTTTTTCAAATTGAATTTTTTAGCAGAATATTTAACAGAATTCAAAGCCGTAAAAGACAGGAACGAACGGCAAATTACTGTATTGTCTATGACTTGAATGTTTTGTTTGTGTTGCGGCTGCCGCAGGCCTCGGTGGCCAAAATCCGTCACTCTTCACTTACTTTCAAATGTGAGTTCTTTTGCGTTGTGTGTGTGTGGTCGTGTCATCATAGAATATTTTTAGAAGATTGCTATCTAGTTTTTGAAATTTTAAAATTTTGCCTGTTATAAAGGATTAATTAACGATTAAAATACCTTCGTTTTTATTAAGACTTAAATAATTAAGACATTTAGTATAAGAAATAGTACTACCTATTATTGAGCCAGACTGAACTAAATACATTATTATTTTAAAAACGAAAATCTATAAAAATTGGAGCGATATAGCGATATATCGATATATCGATATTTTTTCCTCGATATATCGAGGTCGATATTGATATTTTTATAAATATCGATACATCGATATATCGATATATTTTTGCACTTCCGACATCCCTAATTTCCGCAAACATCCCTGACGCGCTACAGAAGCGAGGCAGCCCCATCAGCACCCTGAAGGCATTATTATACTGAACGCGAAGGGCGCTGTACGATTTTTGCGTGAAATGAACTCACAGGCTGCAGGCGTAAAACGAGGTACAGAACGCCCTAAACAGAGTCTTCTTAACCCCCGCAGAAGCACGTGAAAACCTGCGGGCAATCATATTCGCTCTGACCGACAGCGCCCTCCGCTCTCTCTCAATGTCGTCATCGTCCCTGAGGCTAGCGGTCAATACGTGCCCAAGGCACTTAAAGGTCTGTACCCTCGACAAAGGTACACCATTCACTTTAACATGATTACCGATTCTGGATATTTATCAGCAGTCCTAAACACCATAACGACACTCTGCCGCACATTATACAATAGGCCGTGGGCACTGGCGTAACTTTCACCCAGACTGGCTGTTGAGTGTGTCATGCTCTCTCAAATGTCTCTCTGATGGTGGCGCGTGTGTTGGATCATCCGGTTCCCTTCATGATGGTTGAGCTGGGTGGTGCCAATTCATGCGTCATGTTCGTGAACGGACGCCGTCAGTTGGGATTGGTCATAACTTAACTGCTTCGGATGTAAATGTTTTTCTAGTATCTATTAAATAACTGCACAGTACATGTGTGAGTACTTTTAATACTTTATGTCTGTAGGTGGTATAGTGTGTAGTGCTATTCTGGGAGCATTGTCCTCACATGTATGAATTTAATAATGTATGTACCTATGTTCCTAAATATAGTAAAAAAACTATTTTTTTTAAAGAGTAAGTATGTAGTTTCTTGTGCATTCTTCTCCATAACAAGCTACTTTCAGAATGCACGGTAGAATCATTTTTATGTAACGTTCAAAAGTGCCGCTTGGTGGCCTAGTTGAAATAAAATATCTTTGTCTTTGTCTTTGACTCACCAACTTTCTAAGGCCACAGACAGAGGCACTGAGCAGCACCATGTCATCTGCGTAGCTAATGTTGTTGACACATATGCCATCAATATAACATCCGACTCTGGTGCTGCTCAAGCTCCACAATCAACTGGTCCATGTACAGGTTAAAGAGTGTGGGAGAACTTAGACCCCCTGTCTCACACCACACTCCAACACAACTAACTTTTAAAATATTAATTACTTCAGGTAGTAAGTTAGCATCATTTAGCTTCTTCCAAAGAGTGTCGTAGGAAACCAAATCAAAAGCACTCGATAGGTTAAGGAAACAGGCGTACACTGCCGTGCTACGGCTTGTATAGTACTCCACAGTGTGCTTAAATCCCAAAATCGCACTAGGCTATTCCCTGTGGATCGCTCACACCACTTGCTTTGGTGCCACAGTCACACAGACACACAGCAACACACGTCGAACTTATAATACCCCTCTTTTTCCGTCGGGAGTTAAAAATAGGGGAAACGGTATAGTTATTGGCCCCTATATAGTTATTAGCCATTTCACCAGCGGTTTTGAAAAACTAGCAACCCACATTACTAAATGGTAAATATTAAAATGCATTAAGTCAACACAATTGTTGACCGTCTAAAAGTTTCATCAAAACACCGCTAGATGTATTCGTTCTTTTGTAGCCTGTGATGTTTTCGTGGCGGTATCGAAAACGGGTAAGTTTGTTTAAAAAATGTTAAGTTCATACAATTTTAGGATGTTATATTTTGAAGTAAATTTACATAGTTCAGTGATTAAAAATCTGTAAAATATATAGATTGAAATGCATACTACGCGTATTTGAAGGGTAAAATTACAAAATCATAACATAAACTTTAAAAATGTAGTGGCCAATTACTGCACCAATAATTTATAGTACATTACTGCAGCGGCCAGCAAAATAGGCATTGATGGACGAACGTGTACATGTGGGCCGAGGCGAAGCCGAGGCACACATATACACGTTCGTCCATACGTGAGTTATACGTTCGTCTCATACGTAAGTCCATCAATGCCTAGTTGTGGCCAAGGCTTGTATAGTACTTTTCTCAAATAATGCGCGGAAATTAAAACTAAGTAGTACCTAGAACTCTTTTTGTCAAAATCAATGACGAACAACAATAATTGTTCCCGCGTTAAAGTGTTCCTTTGTTTTTTTTTCAATAAACAGCGTTCTATTTGCAAGCCAGTATGAAATTTAAATAAAACCTTTGATAAGTTACCTCCTTGGTTGCTATGTTTCGGAGTAAAACATGGTTCCATTTTTAAACTACACGACAGATATGAGTTTACTATGGAATTTATTTGGCCGCTAGACACGACAGATATGGATTTTCATACAACTTTTGCCGGCCGCTGCGCGCATGTATTTGACCAGTACAGCAATTTCGATTTATCTCGAAGAAGGTTGTCAAAATAATGATCACATTTCCAAGCATGTTTGAGAAAAATAACATTACAGTAATTGGCCACCTATGCCAATAACTATGTTCATTTCATCCAAAACAAAATGCGTTTATAGTGAATTAAATCTTTACCGTTTGTTATATTAGGCATCATATTCGTTTGTCACTAATTTTAGGGCTGTGTAAACAGTTATTGGCCTAGGCCAAGTACTATGAAGTCTGGAATAATTTTCAATACAAAAAAGGAGGCCAATAACTATAATATTTTTATTTTGGACAAGATCACTCATGCTTATTTTTCTGTTCTATCAGGTTAAATTAAAAATAATCATGCCAAAAAGACCTCAGTACGCCAAAAAAGCCCTAGATGAGGTGTTAGATAAAAATAAGAATAAAAAAATGTCTTTGAGAGTAGTTGCGAAAAAATATAATATTACCAGGGCAACTTTACAATTTAATCTTAAAAATCCCACTTTAAATCGGAGTTTGGACCAAAGCCGTATTTGACTCATCGAAAAGAAGATTCCATCAAGGAATGGCTACTCAATAATCTCAAGGAATGGCTAATCACTGCATACCCAATAATCATCGAGAAAATATCCCGGATGCTGACGAATTTGTTGATTTTATATGCCACAAAAGTTACGCAATTAACGATGATTTCGAGCCTTTTGATGATTAGAACATTTTTAATTAGTAGTTTTTGTTTTTAAATATTAATAATTATTTTCTTTTCTATGGCCAATAACTGTAAGATTACATGGCCAATTACTGTGATTATGGTGGCCAATAACTGTTATTTCAATATTTGTATCTTTATGTAGATTTTATTAATAAAACTGTATGAAAAAGGAGTATGCAAGCCATACCATTGAATAAATACTTTAATGTTGTATATTTTAAAAATTATTTCCTTTAAATTTATCCGTTTTATATTTTTTTATATTATAAATAGCGTCTTGAGGTAGCTTAACTGGCCAATAACTTAGTTAGCGTTAAACATCATTAAACTTTATATCTTCATAATCACGCGGACGAAGTCGCGGGCAACAGCTAGTTTGTAATAAAATTAACAAAATGTTTATAAAAGTATGAACAATCGATATAGTCCACAAGAAAAATACCATCATAACCATCATTTTACCGAATGCAAAACCGACATCCTATCTGACCACAACAAACAAAATAATATCACTACAAAAACAGTTTTTCACACCAACAAATTATACGGCCGACAAAGGCGCGAGCAAACCGGCTATATCCAGTATTATCCAGTCGTAACTAGTTATATCCGATAATATCCGGTTTCAGTGGCGCGATCTCTCCCAGTGGATGCATTAATCCGAGACCCTGCATTATTGGACGAGCTCTGCTTGTTAATTTACTGGATCAATCCGGTTGATACCGTTTTTAATGTATTTTTTTTTGGCGATGGTGTTGTTCTTTTTGCTCGGACGGAAAAAGAGGGGTGTTATAAGTTTGACGTGTGTTGCTGTGTGTCTGTCTGTGGCATCATAGCTCCTAAACGGATGATCCGATTCTGATTTAGATTTTTTTGTTTGAAAGGTGACTTTGTCGAGAATTTTCTTAGCTATGTATGATTGAAAGCGGTTTAACCGCCCAAAAGTAATTCGTATTTTACTCTTTAAATCTGGGTTTTTCCGCAAGATATCATGTTTAAATTACGTGTACGACTTTCGATAGATTGTCGATTGAAACGTGTCTACTACTAGTTATTTTGTATATATATTAAAAATCATGAAATAAAAACTACTGTAATTAAAAAAACCCCGATTTAAAAACCTCTAAAAAGCAAAAAATATGCTTCGTACTCACGTCGGGGAACCGCTAAGTAAATAAAATAAACTGCTATAAACGTTGGCGTTCCCCGACGCGAGTACGAGGCTTATTGTTTGCTTTTTAGAGGTTTTTAAATCGGGGGTTCTTTAAATTTAAATTTAGTTTTTATTTCATGGTAAAAAACACTGGCCATAAAGTCGCGACCAGGATAAACGTGTCGAAATGAACGATAGCGGTAACCGGGTATTTCTGGTTATAACTATCTGAGGGTAGTTATGACGTCTTTGTACTGCACTCTCCCACCCCAGTGTAGGTACTCTACTAAATTACTTTCTCACTCTACTTGACCACTCTACTCGCCCGCTGAACTCTCACACTCTACTCTGTCATTCTACTCTCTCGCTGTTCTCTCACACTCCACTCTCTCGCTTTACCCTCACACTCACTCGACTACTCTACTCTCTCGCATTACTCTCACTTTCTACTCGACCACTATACTCTCTCGCTGTACTCTAACACCGTACTCTCACACTCTACTCTGTCATTCTACTCTCTCGCTGTTCTCTCACACTCCACTCTCTCGCTTTACCCTCACACTCACTCGACTACTCTACTCTCTCGCATTACTCTCACTTTCTACTCGACCACTATACTCTCTCGCTGTACTCTAACACCGTACTCTCACACTCTACTCGACCACTCTACTTAACAACCCTACACGATAACTCTACTCGACCACTTCACTCGAGCATTCTACTCGACCATTCTACACGATCACTCTATTCGACCACTGTACTTACTGTACACACTACCCCGATAAATAATTTATCAAGTTCTAAGAATAAATGGCAGTGCATCTCGGATAGCTGGTAACAAACACTGTCCATAAAGTCGCGACAAAGATAAACGTGGCGAAGTGAACGATAGCGGTAACCGGATATTTCAGGTTATAACTAGCTGAGGGTAGTTCTGACGTCAGTGGCGCGGTTGAGCTTAATGGAGTGTCAGTTTTCTTTTTTTTAAAGTGGTTTTTAGGGTTCCGTACCCAAAGGGCAAAAACGGGACCCTATTACTGAGACTCCGCGGTCCGTCTGTCTGTCTGTCTGTCTGTCCGTCTGTCACCAGGCTGTATCTCATGAACCGTGATAGCTATGATGAAATTTTCACAGATTATGTATTTCTATTGCCACTATAACAAAAAATACTAAAAACAGTATAAAATAAATATTTAAGGGGGGCTCCCATACAACAAACGTGATTTTTTTGCCGTTTTTTGCTCAATATTAATAACGGCAACAGGTAGACGCTTGAAATATTCACAGAATGTTAACTTATATACTCACTTCAAAAAATTATAATTATTAAATTAAAATAAAATATATTAAGGGGGGCTCCCATACAACAAACGTGATTTTTTGCAGTGTTTTGCGATAATGGTACGGAACCCTTCGTGTGCGAGTCCGACTCGCACTTGGCCGGTTTTCTTCTTTGATGTTTTGTGTTTTGGGTTCCGTAGCTAAAAGGTGAAAATGGGGCTAATATTATACATAGTGCTGTCGTCTGTCAGACACAGGGTTATTATATTTGGACCGTAATAGTTATCTAGTTGAACTATACGGGCTATAAGGGTAAATAATATTAATTGATCCGTGTCTGAGGAGGATATCCACTCCATATAAGAAACCTCCTAAAACGAATTTTCTCGGTGTTTTATTTTGCAGACATTTGTGGTGGTACGGAACTCTTGGTGCACAATTTCGACTCACACTTGACCTTTTTTTGTCCAGCCATTGCATTCCCAGTGCTGGGCAAATGCCTCTACAAGTCTTTCCAGCTACTCTTTTCCCTCGCCATTTCAAACCAGCCCTCATGATACCCGCCCAAATTATCTCTCCAACTCTTTCTGGGCACTCGACGTCGTTTTCCGTCTTCAAGAATCCATTGCGTGAATTACTTTGACGTTGCGGCTGGCGCGTGTTGCTGTTTTGAAGTTTTGATGCCTTTTTTTTTTTTTTTTTGGCGTGGGAAATCATCCAATGACTTCTCCCGCTCTGGGTGAAGCGGGAGGGCGTGTCAGACTTTTACTGACTAAAACCCACCCGTGTTCCTTCAGTTGCTTTTGCCAGGGCCACGGTAACTCTCTTTCAAATTTATCCGCGACCCAGACAGGCATCGGCCCTATCGGACCCCGTCATTGTGCTGACATCTCTTTGAGGCGCGCGTGGAACACTACGCGCCGTAAACTCGGGCTTGGTCCTTATCGGACGGCGAGCTACCCATTACTTTCCGTCCGCAAGCCCGCGCCTACGGTGGCCGGGAATCGGCTTGCGACTCCCGACGCCCGGGTCGTCTCCTGCGGTGGTTAGGGGCATGAGGGCGCCTCCTTTGCGTCTCCCTCACGCGTTCCGCCTCCTCCCTTGCGAGCATAACTGCTTCGCAGAAGGAGGAGACAGCTTCCCATGCCCTCTCGCTCCGTATCATGGCCTGCACCAGGGCGGGACGCGAGAGGTCGCCACCGCCGATCGCCTCCATGAGGACACGGCGGTGTTCCGCCCAAGCGGAGCAGATCTCCACCGTCTGCTCCACCGTGTCCTCAGGGCGGTCCACACAATGGTGACACCCGGGCGTTTCCTCCCGCCTTATCCTGAACAGGAACCTCCCGAAACAGCCGTGTCCGGTGAGGACCTGCGTCAGGCGGAAGGTGAGGACGCCGTGACGCCTCTCAAGCCACTCCTCAAAGAGGGGCCTTACCGCCGCAATTGTGGCGTGCCCAGCGCTGGGTTGCGACAATCGCCCTCTCCATGTCGCCATGAGATCCTGCCGGAGCTCTGTCCGCTGAGCCGCAATTTGTCGCGGCAACGGAGTTTCGCCCCGGCATTTAGCCACCTCGCGCCACTCCCATATTTGCGCGAGGACTTTGGCTTCCAGATCCCATGGCGGCAATCCGGCAAGGAGGCTCGCCGCCTCACCGGAGACCGTGCGGTATCCCCGGACCAGCCGGATGGCCATGACCCTTTGGGACGTGTTCAACCGGCGGGCTGGTCGCCGCCTGCACTTTACAAATATTTGTATGGGTTACAGATATTTGTACCGGATATTGCTATTTGTGTGTGTATGAGTTTAAATGTTAGTAAAACGCACCCAGGATTTTGGAGAGACTTTCATTATGCGTACAGCTAAGGAGTGGAATTCCCTGCCGGAGTCTGTTTCCCGATAGCTACAATCTAGGGGTCTTTAATTCAAGATTGAATAGGTTTTTTCTAGGCAAACGTGCTTCACCGTCGACCACATTATCGCTTGCCATCAGGTGAGATAGTGCTCAAGCGCAAGCCAGTAGACGATAAAAAAACCGGCCAAGTGCGAGTCGGACTCGCGCACGGAGGGTTCCGTACCATTATCGCAAAAAAACGGCACAGAAATCACGTTTGTTGTATGGGAGCCCCACTTAAATATTTATTTTAGATCGTTTTTAGTATTTGTTGTTATAGCGGCAACAGAAACACATCATCTGTGAAAATTACTGTCTAGCTATCACGGTTCATGAGATACAGCCTGGTGACAGACAGACAGACAGACAGACGGACCACGGAGTCTCAGTAATAGGGTCCCGTTTATACCCTTTGGGTACGGAACCCTAAAAAAGAAGTTCCTAGTGCGGGGCAGCGTTTAGAAACAAAATTTACATTCCTAACTCATCACTGCACCCAATGAAAAGTAAACACACCAATGCTATATGTACAATTTTCATACACTGATCACATCAAATTAAAAACAGCATCCATTGTTGTCACAATGGAAATTATCCATCGCATTGTGATTATACTTCGTTCCATTTATCTTCCATTTTAAACAGTTCTGAAACATCTGTCAATGTATTTTGTGAAACGCATTTACGAATAAGTGGGGATGAAATAAATGATGACAGCGAAGCGGATTAACTCACAATGAAATGAGGTTTTACATGAAGCTGAATACAGCTCTTTAAAATGACTGCGTACGCAATTTAAATTAACATTGAAATAGTTATTTATGCTAAAAGTGCGGAAGGTAGGTGATTTCCGATGAGTGTCATTTTGCATAAATCGACACGAGTCGTGTATCATACAACATTTTACTATGCATTGTGCGAGGAAATAAAAAAATATATCCGAACCAAGCAAAAATTAATAAAATGGCGGACTTATTCTAGCGCGCTCAGCATAACCACAGATTAACTAAAAGTTCCTCGGGCATATCTACTGCGCATGTGCAAATAGCTGTCACGTCGTAACGCAAAAAGGCACGAGTAAAATATACGTTCTGCCAAACATATTTAATGAATATATAAAATTAATAATTTATTGATCAAAATCTAAATCTAGAGTTATTAAAAACGCCTTTAATGAAGTATTAGTTTTATTTTACCTTTTATATTAATGATAATCTGTACTTAACTAATTTTTAAAACTTTTCTCAAATAATACAAACTCTATGCGACGGGCTGACGTTGGAGTTAAAAATTAAAAAAAAACTGAAAAGTAAAAAGCACTAGTGAAAAAAAGTGACAATTACCGCACAGTTTGGCTGCTTGAAAAACGCTCTTTTCGAGGACATGCATTGTAAAGCGTTTTTTGTTTTATATAATCCATAGGCTCGTGTTTGACCACTATCTCGCCTGATGGTAAGCGATGATGTGGTCTACGATGAAGCACGCTTGCCTAGAAGGAACCTATTCACCCTTGGCCTAAAGACCCCAAGGCTATGTATTTATTTGGACTTCATGCACAAAAGGTACAAAGGCGGACTTAATACCTAAGGCATTCTCTACCAGTCAACCAAGGGTGGTGAAGAGATAACATGGCAGGTGCATTGTTTAAACAATAAAAAAAAAAGTTGTTATTAACATACAAAGATAGGTAAAATAAACGTACTTATATATTGAATAAAATATATAATTTTATAAATATATATATTTATGAAGTAACAGAAAAGAAGAAGGTGAGATGACTCTCCATAGCTATCATGGAACAAAGACTCCGGAAGGGAATGCCACTCCTTAGCTGTGCGCACAATGAAAGTGTTAGCAAAATGCTTTGTGCGTATGGGTGGGATGTCCACCATGTACCGATGGCGCATGGCCATACCTCTTGTAGTCCGATGATGGAAAGGGCTAGGCGGAATCAAATTGTGCAGTACCGTCGCACACTCCCCGAAATGTAACCGATAAAAAACCGACAGGCTGGCCACTCGGCGTCGATGTTCGAGGCTCTGGAGCTTTGACGCGACCAGTGCATCGTTGCCAATAAGCCTCTTGGCCCGTCTGTCAACCGACTCAAGTTCATCAAGCTGGTATTTGGCAGATCCGTCCCAGAGTTAAGAGCAGGGGGGTGACCATAAGCTCTTAGAGTAAGGTTATTTTGAGATCGCGTAAGTGACAGATGTATACAAGTCATATACCTACATCTGTCTCTTACACACACTCAAAATAACCTTACTCTAAAAGCTTATGGTCACCCCCCAGTACTCCATGCACGACCGAACTTGTGCTTTATACAAGTTGAGCAGCTATTCAGGTGTGAAGTACCGTCTCACCATTGCAAGAATCCCCAACTTTTTTACAGCCAACTGAGCTTATGCCTCAATGAATGGACCGAAATTGAGGGTCGATTGGTTTTACATTTAAATGTCAGACATGAGCATTATGCTCGATGTGAATATTCGCATAGAGTATTTTTTCGTTCCGTTCTGAGTCAGAATAATGCTCACATCACACATCACACATCATCAGCCTATAGCTGTTCCCACTGCTGGGACACAGGCCTCCTCTCATAGAGAGGGAATGGGCCGTAATCCACCACGCGGGCCCAGTGCGGGTTGGTGGATGTCACATGTCTTCGATTTTTTGGTTCTGGGACATGCCGGTTTCCTCACGATGTTTTCCTTCACCGTTTTGAGAGCAGTGGTGATGAAATAATTTACACAAAGTAAAACGCCTGCCTGGGCTCGAACCCAGGACCTACTACTTGTAAGTCGTGGCCGATACCACTGGGCCACCACTGCTCGTGCAACAATGCTCATGGCACCTAAATTATTGCGACGAATATATACTTGACTGTGCTCCACCACCAGCATTAATAATCAAAATGCAAAGAAGCATGCAATGCTCTTCGCAAAGAAGCAAGCAGGCTAGTCATTATCCTTTTACATTATTTATTCCATTAACCATTTCGATCCATGCGTCGCTTTTCTAAAGTTAATTAAAATGGTCTGATGTGCAGGGTCCCACAGTTGGGTATAACTGCGGTATTTATCAATAAACAAAAGCGTTTTTTCCTGGCTCCACTGCATTTTACCTAACGCACAAAACCACGACACAAACAGAGCAACAAGTGTGACACGCCGAACGTTCGCGGCAATGCTCGTAACCTAAACTGATTTGTATTATATAACATTCAACGGGATTCGCCAAAAAACCAATAGCCAGGTGGAGCGCGCTCGTGTGCTCGGCGCTCGTCATCCAGCTGCTCGGCTTGCTGTACTGACATGCCGAATATTCGACTTGTAACGTGCTCACATCGAGCTAATATGCATGTCAGTCGCCACCTTAAGACGACGACTAACGCCAATGAACTTGAGGGAACAAAACGCGTACTCGTTTCACACCCGGCGACCCAAAATTTTGTAGTTTTTTGTACTTTCCTTATTATTCTGCGACGTTAAAAAAAAATAACCTCAGTTCAAAATGTAGATAATTAAATTTTCTTTGAGATGTCGTCAATTTCATTCAAATACACCTGGCGGTTTTGGTGTGATTGTCGTTTTATTGTCCGTGATAGACAACTTTAAAAATTAATTACACTATGTTATACGAATAAAACTCAAAATTTTCTTAGATCAAATTATTAAGAAAATGGTCTAACGTAACATTTAGTTTTCAAAAAAATACGACTAGCCGTTTAGACGTAACGTGATTCTCATTGTAAAATCAGCTACTTAGGGGTATCTGCCCCTTAAAATGAGACTGTGGCTAAATAAAAACAGCCGCACGGGTCGATCTTCAGTGATGGTCAATGTCTCATTCAGCTGTCAGCTGTCAAACGCCAAACATCTCTGTTTAGTTTAAATTAAGAATTATTGTAATTTTTTCTATAAATATTCCTTAAAGTTCAATGGTTACACTAGAAATGAGTAGTTATAACAGTGACAGTGTTATCTAAGCTTAAAACACTTAACTTTCGTGGATAAGGCGGTGTCAGTGTGAAAGTGACTTTACCAGTGAATAAAGATCACTATCAGTATAAACATCATAATACAGGTTGGCTATAAATTACTTATACAATAAGTCGGCAGTAAACCATACAACACGGCACGCCTCCCGACAACAACAAAAATAACATTATTTTTGACGGTTGTAAATTTAAAGACAGAATTTTACAACATAAACAAAGAACAGATGACTCATTCGACCAATCCCCAATTAGCTCACTAATTTGACAGAAAAAACTTCGTTCAGAAACTTGACTTACTATACTTGAAAACCGGCCTTTTGAGATTGCGTTCCATTACTCGCAGACTAAACATAAATAAAAATGGAGGAATATAACAATATTACTTACCGCAAAATTCACCGTACCAGTTCATTAAATGACATCACCAAAGATAGTTCGGCGCTTTTTGATGCGACTATGATGAGTTTACCTAACACATCCTTAAATTCAAGTCAATCTGACTTGAACGATAAAATCAAAAAAATATCTGATGATTTATTAATAGCGCACCAAGAAATTGAGAATCTAAACTCGGAAAACTTTAGGCTAAAAGCAGATCTACAAAAATATCTGAAAGTTATAGACACCTACAAAAGTTTAAATATTACGGATAATAAAAATGGTACACCACGAACTGGTCAAAAACGCAAGCTAAAACAAAAAAGCGGTACAACGCCAGCTTCAAATTTTAATAGCAAACACACGATGATATCCCCATCTGCACTTGCAGTGTATGATACTACCGATCCACCGTAACGAAACTTTTTTCAACTACCCCTCAATGTGAACAAACAAACAAAATTATGGATATCCAAAGAGGGCAAACTAGATTGTGTACTGAAAAAAACATGCAACATAAAAACACTCCAACACAACGAGCAGAGTCGGCAAATAGGTCTGCACATATAATACCTCAGAGTGACAAACCAGTGCACAACAAATCGAAATTATGCATCATAAGTAGCAACAACACGAATAATGTATTGACACTAGCCGAAAAAACATTTGCAGAGACTCAAATAATGCACTACCTTCTGCCTAACAGAGGAATTAAAAATCTATTTAGTAACATCACTATGAAATTAGCGGATTACTCAAGAGACGACTACTGCATCATTTTTGTTGGTGATGAAGATTTTGGACAAACTAAGAATTATCTTGACTTAACTATTTATATTAGAGAGACGTTAATGACTGTGCAACACACTAATGTTATAATATGCCTACCGACATACAAAAATGACCCTTCTACTATTATGTATAACTCAAGAATTGAAACATTTAATAACTTATTATATCTTGACATATATACTCATAACTATGCTATTCTATTTGACACTAATCTTGACTTGACATTTGATCGTTCCATGTTTAAGCATAATGGAACAATTAACTATTATGGCATGATGAATATATTTAGTAATTTAAGGTATTATGTTATAGATACCTTTAACCAGGAACATAATGAAAGTGACTCCCTAATTTTAATCAATAATTAAATTTATTATTGAAACCAAAAGAGGATCATCTGAAAATGAGTCTGAATACAAATCTAAAGCAAATTAGACCGTTGCGTTGGGCCATTTTGTGACCATGTGTGCTAACATTACAATAAAACAAAGGCTAACCATGGTGTTAAATAAATAAAGAAGAGTGAAAAAAGCTCGGCCATTTAAAAAAAACCGAGCTTTGTATTAATGGTGGCCAGTGAGGGGAAAACTTTGACAAGGTGTAAAATCGTTTGCTGGGAATGCCAATATTTTATTTACTATTGGAGGGAAACCTTCGCATGAACTTTTGGGAAAAAAAAAGTGTGGTATTTTTACCTCATTAAAAACAAACCGGTGATCCCATCAGCACTTCTTAAAATACCACATCCTTGGGGAGCCTATAAAGGAGTCTCCCTTGAACTTCGCTGTGGATGGCAGCACGAGATCACTGTGTCAATGTCTTTCCTGAGGTCACTCGGTGGACGGACAGAGACCCCACTCTGAGCGGCCGAAACCCCGGAGTTCCACCTGCATTAAATGTTAAAGGCGGGGTTTCGGCGTGTCTACATCGAGGTGGTTGCCTCCACGATACCTTCTTCTATGAATGGGGTTGGCCTTCTCACGTTTCCACTCGGTGGCTATTTCACTCTAGTTTTCTGTCTCCACCAGCATATTCCTCATTAATATTGGCAGAGACAGGGCTCGCCCGATCCTGGCGACTAAGACCCACCGCACAAAGGTCTAAGAAGGCACTCCTCGAGCGTGTGCCGTGCAGAATCCAAGTTGCCTCTACAATGATGGCAATTTACCGTGACCTATCACCCAATCCTATTCAGGTACTCACCGAAGCAACCGTGCCCGATCAGTACCTTAATATGCACATATAGTAGGAGATGCACTCCGCTCTTTTCAGCCATACGTGCTATTCAAATTACCATTTTCCACCACAGGCTGTTGATTTTAGTCCTGCAGCGTCTGACATCTGATAGTCTATTTCTGCCTCCAAGATTGGGCAGCAGTCTATGCAAAGCACCCACTGGCCTCCCAACGTGGGACAAAGGGAGCTCGAAATGTTTTTCGAAGCACCGACGTACATGGTTAAACCAAGATAGTGGACTTGCGCATCTCCTATCGTCGCTAACGAGCTGGATGGCTCTCTACTCTTCGGCAGCGCCTCAATTTTATGAGGCGCTATCTGTAACTATCTTTAACCCCAGCTCGCGAATCAACGCTGACCGAATGCCTCTTGCCACTCCGAGCTCGGAAAGCTGGTTGCTATCGTCGAAGTATTTGTAGTAGAAAAAAATCATTTTGTTTGAATATAAATCGCACATAGGCACCTCTCCAGACTACAAATTCTGCGTTTTGAGTTTATTTCAAGTATTTTTTGATTTTCCATTATAGTTGGCTCCACAGTTTCGAAATTTCGAAATTTCGAAACTGAGAAGTCCAATTTCGTAAGCTAATTTCGAAATTGAAAATGTACGAAACTGCACGCCCTATACGGAACCCTTCGTGTGCGAGTCCGACTCGCACTTGGCCGGTTTTTTATTTTGTTCTAACCAAACGTTACCTTTTTATTCTGATGTTATTTTCTTTTTGTTCTGTGGCCTGAACAAGTTTTATACTTGCTGGCTCGCGGTAGAATATGACTTCAAATGTGTACTAAAACCAAATAAGCGACACCGACGTCTGGTGACAATAATGGAATAACTTTTGGGTGCTAATTAAACAGGCTTCTTTTTAATATCATTATTCGCCCCCAAAAATGTATGTTGCCTTCTAAATTACTAAGTCAGCCACAATTAACGAGCATCTAAATAATACTATGTTAGCCACTAGTTATCTTCTATGTAAACCACTCTAAATACAACTCAGCATGATGGTTATTTTTTAGCATCAAAATTTTTAACATGCATTCTAACAGAAAATTTCTAAAATACTATTAAATGACATCAAAAAATATATTTATTTAGCTTCTAATTTTTTAACTCAGTACGTTTAAAATGTAACTTACGTGTAAAATTTTTAACATGCATTCTAACAGTAAATTTCTAAAATACTATTAAATGACATCAAAAAATATATTCATTTAGCTTCTAATTTTTTAACTCAGTACGTTTAAAATGTAACTCATCCCATATTAATTGATCGTAAAAAAATTGCAAAAACATTTCATCAAATAGTATATTGGCCACTAATATTACCAGAAGCTATTGAGGAGAGACAAAATAAAAGACTATATTTTTTGGTTTTAATATAGAATAGGTGCAAGTTGGATTAGTATTTATGCGACAGAGTCGACGGAGCCCCGCTGCGCGGGGCTCCTATTTCTGTATGCAGGGTTTAAAGTAACCTAACACGAAGGAGATGACGGGAGCTGAGTTCGCTCGCTTTGCTCGCTCACTTCAGCTCCCGTCATCTCCTTCGAACCTAACCTGTCCGTGTCGGGGTGCCCTAAGCTCCCGAGCTCGCTACGCTCGCTCTTGGACAACTCAACTCGTCGTCACATGAATCGAATGGCGCTCTCTGATTGGTGCAAATGGCCGGTCGCTGTCGTCTCGCGTACTCGCGCCAAATCATGCAGTGGCTATTTTCACGATAAAAGAATATGATGTATTGTTTTACATGCTAAGTTATAATAAATTATGCTTTCTTTCTTTCTTCGATAGAAGCTTGAATTATATTTTTTTGAGGATATTGCGTTGAAGCTGTAAAACGTAAAATGGTGACAAGATATAAAATCCGTGGCCGAGTTAGTAAATTACGTGGCAATGTATAAATAAGAAGGACAAGTCACAATAATTGATGATCTTTACTTGACGCTTTCTGTAGAATATTTAGTTGGCGTTGCAAAAAAGACGAATTAGTTTATTAGAGGCTATGTCATTTTCCCGTTGCTTAGTTATAAAATTAGAAGTTTAATCACGTGTCCAATAAATAATTTTGTGGCTAGACTTATTATTTCCCATAACTTTTTAGCGTTCCATAGTCAACAAGGCACCCTTATAGTTTCGCCATGTCCATCTGTCCGTCCGTAGCTTAGCTCAGAGACTCTTAGTGTTAGAAAGCTATAATTTGGCATGGATATACATATTAATCACGCCGACAAATCAGTAAAATATAATCATATATTTTTTTTAGGTTAACTGCTGTACCTACACATAAAGTGGTGATGATTTTTAGTGTTCCGTACCCAAATGGTAAACACGGGACCCTATTGCTGAGACTCCGCGGTCCGTCTGTCTGTCTGTCTCTCTGTCTGTCACCAGGCTGTATCTCTTGAACCGTGATAGCTAGACAGTTGAAATTTTCACAAATAATGTATTTCTATTGCCGCTATAACAACAAATACTAAAAACAGAATAAAATAAATATTTAAGTGGGGCTCCCATACAACAGACTTGATTTTTATGCCGTTTTTTGCGATAATGGTACGGAACCCTTCGAGCGCGAGTCCGACTCGCACTTGACCGGTTTTTTTTCTTGTCTATCCCATGGTGTAGGACTGTAGGGTATCGTTGGATAGGCAATACAAACCATTCTTCGTCTGTAAAAAACATTTTTCGATTCAGGGATATGTGAAAAATATCACGGCTGTAGTACCAAGCAGCGGTTATGGACCAAGTGATTAATACGGCATTATTCATAAGGACCGGGCAATTTGAAAAATGCCCAATATAGGCAATATGATAAGAACTACAATTAAATAGACCGAGCTTTTTGAATAATGCCCATCACTTTTTGGGCCGGGTAATAAAATGATGGGTTGGGGGTGATGACGTGTGATGGGTTCTCCTTCGAACCTAACCTATCCGTGTCGGGTTGCCCTAAGCGGCTGAATTCGCTTCGCTCGCTTTTGGACTAATTCATTGACCATTATTATCGAATTGCCCAACTGTTACATAGCAATATTCATAATGACCACACAATGTGATAAATATAGAAGTTTAAATCAGTATTCATTACATTGCTCGATTTGACTTGACTAGCTTGCTTTTTCTATGTATAATGCCCGGGCATTATTCATAGTGCCCTAATTAATCACTTGCTCCACGACATATATAACGAAATTAAAAGGAAAACCATCACAGCCAAGTAGGCTTTACAAGTTTACGAGTAATAGTCGACCAACTTATTTAATATAATAGAAAAAAAAAAAAAAATCGTTAGAGCAATGTTCGGTGCTTTCATTCTTTATAAACTTCAGTATTTTTACCTAATAATGTTAGTGTAGCTGTTTGTTCAGAACCCTCGGTGCGCAAGTCCAACTTGCACTTGTCCGGTTTTTTTTACCATACAAATTGAGATAAGTTATTTAATAAGTATAAAAAAAACTCGCAATAGTTGGTTCTACATTCGTTCAGTCTAAACTCATTTTATGGTGAAGTTCTAACAAAAAGAATATCGCGAGTTCGCGCGTAGTAACAACTTATGTATTTGGTGCCAAATGGATATAAACTACATATTTGACATTCGATGATCGCGTTTGCAATCGCATTCATATTCGAATTCCAGCTTAAATGGAATTGCCATTCCATTGCTTGATTGAAATCAATTCAAATGAAATTTATTTCTATTTTATTTACCCACGTCCGTGTGTCACTAGCGGGGTGCCAACTGAAAATCAGCGCTGGGTGTCTGACGCCCAGCAAATGCTGAATTGGTAACCCTTTCGGTATGGGCACGCCCGGCGCAATAATTTTTAAAATTTGTTTGTACTTTTTACTATTCTTCTCTGTTACTTTGTGATTGTTGTTGTTGTGTTGTGTCTGTGTCGAATAAATGTTTTCTATTCTATACTATTCTTATTCTAAATGAGTGAATGTCCATGCATGCATTTGTCTAAAGAACTGGCAAGGGCTTAGGACTATATCTTAATCCAAATTAAGATATAGTCCTAAGCCCTTGCCAGTTCTTTAGACAAATTACCAGTCATGTTCATAATGAGCATAATATAATGGAGGAACCAAGTACGAGACACATTAGTCCCTAAGGTGCAATATCACCCGGATAAGTTAGAATACCTTACCTGACGTACGGTGGTCGTGGTCGAATGAAGTGTACCCTAGGGAAGGTATAGTTGTAACTACTGTTGTTCAGGAGAGCGAGGTGTGAAGCTTGAAACGTAAGCAGTTCCTGAGGGGGCGATTAAATAATTGAAATAGCTTCCTTATGTTGACTAATTTTAGAAGACAACAGCCCTGTCTGTGGATCTTTAACTTTTGCCTGCAGAAAAAGTCCCAGCGGGGCATAAACTGAATCAATATCAAAATCGGTTCATCCGTTTAGGCGCTATTATTATTATTATTAATCCATTTATTTCAGGTGACAGGTCCTATATAAAATAAATTAAACCTAAACATACATAATAATGGTGTTAGTAAAAATCTTTTTTACAAAAAAATACAACCGACTTCCAAATAAGAAAACTAGAAAGTGAAAAATAACTTTATTTTTGGAAGTCGGTGTCTTTGATAGGTACCAAATGTTTAAGTTATGGACACCGACTTCCAAAAATAAAGTTATTTTTCACTTTCTAGTTTTCTTATTTGGAAGTCGGTAGTATTTTTTTGTAAAAAAGATTTTTATTTTTCACTTTTTAGTTGTACCTACCTAATACGGAAGTAGTTAAGTAAGTACCTATAACGACAGAATAGATTACCCGAATGACATGAAACTTGAATATAACCGGTGAAATGAGAGATCTGCATACCCCTTTCGAGCGTACTGGCGTGATGTTATGTTATGAAATGGTATAAACAGACATGCGATTGCAGAAATCCTGAGAGATTTGCCATTATTTATTGAAGAGTTCTGTTGTATATCTCCGAAGTTCTTCATCAGATCTTCACCAAATAAAAATGGGACCAATTTCGGAATATACCTTTTAAAACAAAAAAAGAAATTCAAAATCGGTCCACAATTGACGGAGATATCGGTGAAAATACAAAAAAAAAAAACAACGTATATAATGTCGAACATAGAACCTCCTCCTTTTTTGGTAAGTCGGTTAACAATACAAACTTATATGTTATGTTAGTAGCACAATAACAAAAGATACAATTTGAACAACATTTAAAATTTACATAAATTCAATGATCATTGTCTCAGCATTCCAGCTGAAATACTGGAGCAACGATTCATATGAACACAGTCCAGCCTATTAGCAATCATGGTCAGGATGGCGTTGGAGCTGGCCCGCACCCTGCGCACCAAGGATGCACATCTTTTACGCATCAGTGCATAAAAGCAATCGACGCGCATTTCCGCAAACATCCCTGACGCGCTACAGAAGCGAGGCAGCCCCATCAGCACTTTGAAGGCATTATTATACTGAACGCGAAGGGCGCTGTATGATTTTTGCGTGAAATGAACTCACAGGCTGCAGGCGTAAAACGAGGTACAGAACGCCCTAAACAGAGTATTCTTAACCCCCGCAGAAGCACGTGAAAACCTGCGGGCAATCATATTCGCTCTGACCGACAGCGCCCTCCGCTCTCTCTCAATGTCGTCATCGCCTCTGAGGCAAGTGGTCAATACAATAAAGGTTTGTACCCTCGACAAAGGTACACCATTCAATTTAACATGAGGTACCAATTCTGGATATTTACCAGCAGCCCTAAACACCATAACGACACTCTGCCGCACATTATACAATAGGCCGTGGGCACTGGCGTAACTTTTACACAGACCCACCAACTTTCTAAGGCCACAGACTGAGGCACTGAGCAGCACCATGTCATCTGCGTAGCTAATGTTGTTGACACATATGCCATCAATATAACAACCGACTCTGGTGCTGCTCAAGCTCCACAATCAACTGGTCCATGTACAGGTTAAAGAGTGTGGGAGAACTTAGACCCCCTGTCTCACACCACACTCCAAACAACTAACACTGTTGACCTGGTTCTCGTACCAAAATTTTAAAATATTAATTACTTCAGGTGGTAAGTTAGCATCATTTAGCTTCTTCTAAAGAGTGTCGTAGGAAACCAAATCAAAAGCACTCGATAGGTTGAGGAAACAGTTTTACACTGCCGTGCTACGGCTTGTATAGTACTCCACAGCGTGCTTAAATCCCAAAATCGCACTTTCAGTGGACAACCCAGGTTGAAATCCAAACTGGTTATCATGCAATTGAACATGTTTACGAATTAAGCACGCTGGCCAACACCTTAGACACAACCGTAGCCAGCGAGATAGGTCGATAGTAATTCCTATTCGTCAATAGCCCAGTTTTATTTTTAACTACGGGTACAACTATCGTTCTTAACATCTCCGGGGGTACTCAAACAAAGATTGTACAACAAAGCTAAAACACGTGGCAAGTGAGGGCCCGCATAACGAAGATGCTCGATGCTGAGTCCATCGTGACCGGGAGACTAACCCCTTGACATAGACCTTATTATAGAAGCAATGTCTTTAGCAGTAACCCTGACTCCCAACTCCCCCAGGGGCTCAACATCAATCACCACCCGCGACGGACCTAATGACGATTTTACTTCAAACTTATGTTTGAACAGTTCGGCTATTCCCTGTGGATCGCTCACACCACTCGCTTTGATGCCACAGACAGACACACAGACACACAGATACACAGCAACACACGTCGAACTTATAATACCCCTCTTTTTCCGTCGGGGGTTAAAAATAGTTAGCGTTAAACATCATTAAACTTTATATCTTCATAACCACGCGGACGAAGTCGCGGGCAACAGCTAGTTTGTAATAAAATTAACAAAATATTTATGATAGTATGAACAATCGATATAGTCCACAAGAAAAATACCATCATTTTACCGAATGCAAAGCCGACGTCCTATCTGACCACAACAAACAAAATAATATCACCACAAAAACAGATTTTCACACCAACAAATTATACGGCCGACAACGGCGCGAACAAACCGGCTATATCCAGTATTATCCAGTCGTAACTAGTTATATCCGATAATATCCGGTTTCAGTGGCACGATCTCTCCCAGTGGATGCATTAATCCGAGACCCTGCATTATTGGACGAGATCTGCTTGTTAATTTACTGGATTAATCCGGTTGTTTTTTTTTTGGGGATGGTGTTGTTCTTTTTTTAACCCCCGACGGAAAAAGCGGGGTGTTACAAGTTTGACGTGTGTTGCTGTGTGTCTGTCTGTGGCATCATAGCTCCTAAACGGATGAACCGATTCTGATTTAGTTTTTTTTGTTTGAAAGGTGACTTTGTCGAGAATTTTCTTAGCTATGTATGATTGAAAGCGGTTTAACCGCTCAAAAGTAATTCGCATTTTACTCTGTAAATCTGGGTTTTTCCGCAAGATATCATGTCAATATTACGTTTTTCGATAGATTGTTGATTGAAGCGTATCTACTACTAGGTATTTTATATATATTTTTTAAAAGGCATGAAATAAAAACTACTTAAATTAAACAAAACCCCGATTTAAAAACCTCTAAAAAGCAAAAAATATGCTTCGTACTCACGTCGGAGAACCGCTAAGTAAATTAAATAAACTGCTGTAAACGTTGGCGTTCCCCGACGCGAGTACGAGGCTTATTGTTTGCTTTTTAGAGGTTTTTAAATCAGGGGTTCTTTAAATTTTTTTTTTTTTTTTTTATTTCATGGTAAAAAACACTGGCCATAAAGTCGCGAGGGCTACGTGTCGTAGTGAACGACAGCGGTAACCAGGTATTTCTGGTTATAACTAGCTGAGGGTAGTTGTGACGTCTTTGTACTGCACTCGCCCACCCCAGTGTAGGTACTCTACTAAAATACTTTCTCACTCTACTTGACCACTCTACTCGCACGCTGAACTCTCACACTCTACTCTATCATTCTACTCTCTCGCTGTTCTCTCACACTCCACTCTCTCGCTTTACCCTCACACTCACTCGACTACTCTACTCTCTCGCATTACTCTCAACACCCTACTCGACCACTCTACTCCACTTCCCTAAATGACTACTCTACTCGACCACTCTACTTGACTACCCTACACGATAACTCTACTCGACCACTTCACTCGAGCATTCTACTCGACCACTCTACACGATCACTCTATTCGACCACTGTACTTACTGTACACACTATCCCGATAAATAATTTATCAAGTTCTAAGAACAAATGGCAGTGCATCTCGGATAGCTGGTAACAAACACTGTCCATAAAGTGGCGACAAGGATAAACGTGGCGAAGTGAACGATAGCGGTAACCGGATATTTCAGGTTATAACTAGCTGAGGGTAGTTCTGACGTCAGTAGCGCGGTTGAGCTTAATGGAGTGTCAGTTTTCTTTTTCTTTTTTTTAAAGTGGTTTTTAGGGTTCCGTACCCAAAGGGTAAAAACGGGACCCTATTATTAAGACTTCACGATCCGTCTGTCTATCTGTCTGTCTGTCTGACCGTCTGTCCGTCTGTCACCAGGCTGTATCTCATGAACCGTGATAGCTATGATGAAATTTTCACAGATGATGTATTTCTATTGCCACTATAACAAAAAATACTAAAAACAGTATAAAATAAATATTTAAGGGGGGCCTTCCTATACAAAAACGTGATTTTTAGCCGTTTTTTGCTCAATATTAATAACGGCAACAGGTAGACGCTTGAAATATTCACAGAATGTTAAGTTATATATTTACTTCAAAAAATTATAATTATTAAATTAAAATAAATTAAGGGTGGCTCCCATACAACAAACGTGATTTTTTGCAGTGTTTTGCGATAATGGTACGGAACCCTTCGTGTGCGAGTCCGACTCGCACTTGGCCGGTTTTCTTCTTTGATGTTTTGTGTTTTGGGTTCCGTAGCTAAAAGGTGAAAATGGGGCTAATATATATATATTATATGGGGCATAGTGCTGTCGTCTGTCAAGGGTTATTATATTTGGACCTTAATAATTATCCAGTTGAATTATTCTTCGCTGAATAAATGTTTGTAACTAGACGGGCTATAGTGGTAAATAATATAAATTGATCCGTGTCTGAGGAGGATCTGCACTCCATATAATAACACAAAAACACCGAGAGAATTCGTTTTGCGAGTTATCCTCACAAAACGAATATTCTCGGTGTTTTATTTTGCAGACATTTGTGGTGGTACGGAACTCTTGGTGCACAATTTCGACTCACACTTGACCTTTTTTTGTCCACCCATTGCATTCCCACTGCTGGGCAAATGCCTCTCCAAGTCTTTCCAGCTACTCTTTTCCCTCGCAATTTCAAACCAGCCCTCATGATACGCGCACAAATTATCTCTCCACCTCTTTCTTGGCACTCGACGATGCTTTCCGACTTCAATAACCCATTGCGTGAATAATTTTGACATTACGGCTGGCGCGTGTTGCTGTTTTGAAGTTTTGATGCCTGCACTTAAGAAATATTTTTATGGCCTACAGATATTTGTACCGGATCTGGCCATTTATGCGTGTGAGGTTAAATGTTAGTAAAACGCACCCACGACAAAGATAAATTAAACGTTTTGGAGACCCTTTCATTATGCGTACAGCTAAGGAGTGGAATTCCCTGCCGGAGTCTTTGTTTCCCGATAGCTACAATCTAGGGGACTCAAAGTCAAGAGTGAATAGGGTTTTTCTAGGCAAGCGTGTTTCACCGTCGACCACATTATCGTTTACCATCAGATGAGATAGTGGTCAAGCGCAAGCCTATAGACGATAAAAAAACCGTCCAAGTGCGAGTCGGAATCGCGCAAAAAAAAAAACGGCACAGAAATAACGTTTGTTGTATGGGAGCCCCACTTAAATATTTATTTTATTCTGTTTTTAGTATTTTTTTGTTAAAGCGGCAACAGAAATACATCATCTGTGAAAATTTCAACTGTCTAGCTATCACGGTTCATGAGATACAGCCTGGTGACAGACAGACGGACCGCGGAGTCTCAGTAATAGGGTTCCCTAAAAAAGAAGTTCCTAGTGCGGGGCAGCGTTTAGAAACAAAATTTACATTCCTAACTCATCACTGCACACAATGAAAAGTAAACACACCAATGCTATATGTACAATTTGCATACACTTATCACATCAAATTGAAAACAGCATCCATTGTTGTCACAATGGAAATTATCCATCGCATTGTGATTATACTTCGTTCAGTTCCATTTATCTTCCATTTTAAACAGTTCTGAAACATCTGTCAATGTATTTTGTAAAACGCATTTACGAATAAGTAGGGATGAAATAAATGATGACAGCGAAGCGGATTAACTCACAATGAAATGAGCTTTTCCATGAAGCTGAATACAGCTCTTTAAAATGACTGCATACGCAATTTAAATTAACATTGAAATAGTTATTTATGCTACAAGTGCGGAAGGTAGGTGATTTCCGATGAGTGGCATTTTGCATAAATCGACACGAGTCGTGTATCATACAACATTTTACTATGCATTGTGCGAGGAAATAAAAATTATATCTGAACAAAGCAAAAATTTATAAAATGGCGGACTTATTCTAGCGCGCTCAGCATAACCACAGATTAACTAAAAGTTCCTCGGGCATATCTACTGCGCATGTGCAAATAGCTGTCACGTCGTAACGCAAAAAGGCACGAGTAAAATATACGTTCTGCCAAACATATTTAATGAATATTTAAAATTAATAATTTATTGATCAAAATCTAAATCTAGAGTTATTAAAAACGCCTTTAATGAAGTATTTGTTTTATTTTACCTTTTATATTAATGATAATCTGTACTTAACTAATTTTTAAAACTTTTCTCAAATAATACAAACTCTATGCGACGGGCTGACATTGGAGTTAAAAATTAAAAAAAAACTGAAAAGTAAAAAGCACTAGTGAAAAAAGTGACACTTTCCGCACAGTTTGGCTGCTTGGAAAACGCTCTTTTCGAGGACATGCATTGTAAAGCGTTTTTTGTTTTATATAATCTATAGGCTCGTGTTTGACCACTATCTCGCCTGATGGTAAGCGATGATGTGGTCTACGATGAAGCACGCTTGCCTAGAAGGAACCTATTCACCCTTGGCCTAAAGACACCAAGGTTGTAGCTATGTATTTATTTAGACTTCATGCACAAAAGGTACAAAGGCGGACTTAATACCTAAGGCATTCTCTACCAGTCAACCACCGGTGGTGAAGAGGTAACATGGCAGGTGCATTGTTCAAACAATTTAAAAAAAAAAGTTGTTATTAACATACAAAGATAGGTAAAATAAACGTACTTATATATTGAATACAATATATACTTATATAAATATATATATTTATGAAGTAACAGAAAAGAAGAAGGTGAGATGACTCTCCATAGCTATCATGGAACAAAGACTCCGGAAGGGAATTCCACTCCTTAGCTGTGCGCACAATTAAAGTTTTAGCAAAATGCTTTATGCGTATGGGTGGGATGTCCACCATGTACCGATGGCGCATGGCCATACGTCTTGTAGTCCGATGATGGAAAGGGCTAGGCGGAATCAAATTGTGCAGTACCGTCGCACACTCCCCGAAATGTAACCGATAAAAAACCGACAGGCTGGCAACTCGGCGTCGATGTTCGAGGCTCTGGAGCTTTGACGCGACCAGTGCATCGTTGCTAATAAGCCTCTTGGCCCGTCTGTCAACCGACTGAAGTTCATCAAGCTGATGGTATTTGGCAGATCCGTCCCAGAGTTGAGAGCAGGGGGGTGACCATAAGCTCTTAGAGTAAGGTTATTTTGAGATCGCGTAAGTGACAGATGTATACAAGTCATATACATCTGTCCCTTACACACATTCAAAATAACCTTACTCTAAGAGCTTATGGTCACCCCCAATTACTCCATGCACGACCGAACTTGTGCTTTATACAAGTTGAGCAGCTGTTCAGGTGTGAAGTACCATCTCACCATTGCAAGAATCCCCAACTTTTTTGCAGCCAACTGAGCTTTCGCCTCAATGAATGGACCGAAATTGAGGGTCGATTGGTTTTACATTTAAATGTCAGACATGAGCATTATGCTTGATGTGAATATTCGCATAAAGAATTTTTTCGTTCCGTTCTGAGTCAGAACAATGCTCACATCACACATCATCAGCCTAGAGCTGTTCCCACTGCTGGGACACAGGCCTCCTCTCATAGAGAGGGAATGGGCCGTAATCCACCACGCGGGCCCAGTGCGGGTTGGTGGATGTCACATGTCTTCGATTTTTTGGTTCTGGGACATGCCGGTTTCCTCACGATGTTTTCCTTCACCGTTTTGAGAACAGTGGTGATGAAATAATTTACACAAAGTAAAACGCCTGCCTGGGCTCGAACCCAGGACCTACTACTTGTAAGTCGTGGCCGATACCACTGGGCCACCACTGCTCGTGCAACAATGCTCATGGCACCTAAATTATTGCGACGAATATATACTTGACTGTGCTCCACCACCAGCATTAATAATCAAAATGCAAAGAAGCATGCAATGCTCTTCGCAAAGAAGCAAGCAGGCTAGTCATTATTCTTTTACATTATTTATTCCATTAACTATTTCGACCCATGCGTCGCTTTTCTTAAGTTAATTAGACTGGTCTGATGTGCAGGGTCCCACAGTTGGGTATAACTGCGGTATTTTTCAATAAACAAAAGCGTTTTTTCCTGGCTCCACTGCATTTTACCAAACGCACAGAACTACGACACAAACAGAGCATCAAGTGTGACACGCCGAACGTTCGCGGCAATGCTCGTAACCTAAACTGATTTGTATTATATAACATTCAACGGGATTCGCCAAAAAACCAATAGCCAGGTGGAGCGCGCTCGTGTGCTCGGCGCTCGTCATCCAGCTGCTCGGCTTGCTGTACTGACATGCCGAATATTCGACTTGTAACGTGCTCACATCGAGCTAATATGCATGTCAGTCGCCACCTTAAGACGACGACTAACGCCAATGAACTTGAGGGAACAAAACGCGTACTCGTTTCACACCCGGCGACCCAAAATTTTGTAGATTTTTGTACTTTCCTTATTATTCTACGATTTTAAAAAAAAGGCTCAGTTCAAAATGTAGATAGTTAAATTTTCTTTGAGATGTCGTCAATTTCATTTCATTTTTCATTTTTTTTTGCCTGGCGGTTTTGGTGTGATTGTCTTTTTTTTGTCCGTGATAGACAACTTTACAAATTAATTATACTATGTTATACGAATAAAACTCAAAATTTTCTTAGATCAAATTATTAAGAAAATGGTCTAACGTCACATTTATTTTTCAAAAAAATACGACTAGCCGTTTAGACGTGATTCTCATTGTAAAATCAGCTACTTAGGGGTATCTGCCCCTTAAAATTGAGACTGTGGCTAAATAAAAACAGCCGCACGGGTCGATCTTCAGTGACGGTCAGTGTCTCAAGACGAAAGTCTATAACAATTGTGTGTTGCCTGTGATGACATAGGTACAGATCTAAGACGTGGTCGCTCTCAATGGGCCCCATCAAATAACTTTGATCACCCGTGTGCGTCAGACGCACAGGACAGGCCGATGTTGTGCCTCTTGGGGAAGGCACCATGTACAGCAGTAGACGTCTTTCAGGTGACATAATGACCATTATGGGTCAATATTCAAAGTTAAGTAACGCTTGCTGGTAGTCCGTGGATGGGTAGATTGATGAATCCATACATAGCGAAACACCTCCGTGCTTCGGAAAGTCCCGACTGTTATTTGGTGATCTTTGACGGCCGCTACGGATAGTCTGAAGCCGCTGACACAAGTCTTACCAAGTGATATCGTGTTACCCAGCTACTGGGTTGTGGAGGTCACTTAGGCAGTAGGAGGATACATAATTGGCTTGGTGGTCAGCCGGCTCGCGATTATGTATCCTCCGACTGCAGAGCATGATTTTCTTCTAGTTTACATATTTTTAAGTTCGCTTCTTTAGCAGTTGGGTTTGTTGATTTTTAGGGTTCCGTACCCAAAGGGTAAAAACGGGACCCTATTACTAAGACTTCACGATCCGTCTGTCTGTCTGTCCGTCTGTCTCCAGGCTGTATCTCATGAACCGTGATAGCTAAACAGTTGAAATTTTCACAGATGATGTATTTCTGTTGCCGCTATAACAACAAATACTAAAAACAGTATAAAGTAAATATTAAAGGGGGGCTCCCATACAACAAACGTGATATGTTTGGCCGTTTTTTGCTCGATATTAATAACGGCAACAGGTAGACGCTTGAAATATTCACAGAATGTTCAGTTGTATATTTACTTCAAAAAATAATAATTAATAAATTAAAATAAAATAAATTATTTTATATTAAATAAAAAATTATTTTTGAAGAGCCAAATAAATTATTTTTGAAGAGCAGTGGTGGCTCAGTGGTTACGGCCGCGACTTACAAGTTGTAGGTCGTGGGTTCGAGCCCAGGCAGGCGGTTTACTTTGTGTAAATTATTTCATCACCACTGCTCTCAAAACGGTGAAGGAAAACATCGTGAGGAAACCGGCATGTCCTAGAACCAAAAATTCGAAGACATGTGACATCCACCAATCCGCACTGGACCCGCGTGGTGGATTACGGCCCATTCCCTCACAGAGAGGAGGCCTGTGTCCCAGCAGTTAGTGTAGGTAGGGTAGGGTAGGGTAGGGTAAGTAGGGTAGGGTAGTGTAGGTAGGGTAGTTTAGTGTAGGTAGGGTAGGTTAGTATAGGTAGGGTAGGGTAAGTAGGGTAGATGAGTGTTTGGTGTTTTTAAGGCAAAACAAAGATTGCCGGGTCAGCTAGTTTCACTATAAATTCATATTTTCAACTTACAATAAACAGTAATAATAATCCCCTTTTCACAGAAACTCCCACAAGTTGAAATGCCACGGTCTATTCTTGGCTGAAGGCAGCACAACTCGACTAACAAACAACAATAAAACCTTTCTAATTAGATTTCTGTTCTAAATCGAGAACACTGGCGTAAGAAATTGTGTTTTTTCGCACCATAGAGCACTGATTGTCACGTGGCGTCACATAATTGCTATTAATTATTATTATTCCATTTATTCATTACATTTACATATTTATACGTTTTTAAATATTATTCTATAAAATAGAAAAACATTTAAAAAAACAAAAATAGTAGCCCACCGGTATCGGGAACAGGGTCCAAGCTACCGGTGGTCAGGGCTCCTGAGAGAGGAACCTCCTGACTACGTACCACCTGAAGCGCCGTGTCCAGGAGTACCACCTTCTGGATCAAGCTCTTAATGCAGCTGCCCAACGAGAGACTCCTCAGATGTTCGTCGAGGCCCTTGGCTATTATACCATTGGCCGTCACGACTATCGGCACAATGACTGCTGTATTCACATCCCACATGTCGATAACCTCGCGAGCCGGATCAAGATACTTGCTTTTCTTATCTCTCTCAGCCTTCACGAGGTTCTCGTCATGGGGGCCGCTATATCAACAATCATTGCGCGACGCTCTAATCGGTCTATCACCACTATGTCAGGTTTATTGGCAACAATAGTCCTGTCAGTGATGTTAGTCCGATCCCAATACAACGTGACATTGCCATTTTCGAGAACTGGGTCGGGCACATACTTATAGTAAGGCACTTCCGATTCCACAAGATTGTATTTAAGAGCAAGTTGCTGTTTATTGCAATTTATTATTATTATTAAATATTTTTGTTGCCACGTTTTAAACAGTCCACCTACCTTGTTGTCTTTTCACAACCCTTGGTTGACTTAATGCCTTAGGCATTCTCTAAATGCCTAAGGCATTAAGTCCGCCATTGTAACGTTGTGCACGAAGTATAGAAAAATAAATTACGGGCATCATTATTTCTACTTCTTTTCGAATCGAAAACGTTGTGGTTGTAGTGATTTAAACCTTTAGGTAGCTTTGGTCCCAGTAGGTGGCCAAGTTACAGGGGAGACGCTTCTTCAATCACCCCAAGGATGTGCTTACAAGCATTGAACAGAGGGGGTTTCGGGTGAATCTCGAGGATGGTTTTAGTGGGGTAAAAATCCCACACTCCCTGGACTTTCAAAAAGCCTCACTTAAATATTTATTTAATTCTGTTTTTAGTATTTGTTGTTATACCGTCAACAGAAATACATCATCTGTAAAAATTTCAACTGTTTAGCTGTCTCGGTTCTTGAGATACAGCCTGGTACAGACAGACAGACCGACAGACAGACGGACTGCGGAGTCTTAGTAATAGAGCCCCGTTTTTACACTTTGTGTACGGAACCCTGAAAATAATCATAATGGATTCTATTTGTCATTTCGCAATGATTTTTATCGAGAAAACGGGACAAGAAATTCTATAATTAATTTCAAGAAGTGTGTCATGTTATAAACAAAGGCACCGCACTCGCATTCAATATCAGACGGTTCTGTAAAATTCCATTATGCTAAATTATATGTGTATCTGCTTACCTGGGTACTTACAATATTCTAACCGTGCAATGAGGGTTCAGCACTTTCGGCTATCATAACTATAGAAATCACGAAAGAGAGATCACCGTATACGTTTTTTTTTTTTTTTAGATAATTGATTAATATCTATGAGTAAACGGTGACCTCTCTGACACTGTTGGTTTGTATAAAATGTATTGACAATGCTCTCTCTAGCAGTGGGCACTAAGATGTCTTCCGTACTCTGTGCATCACACGGAGGGAAGACATTACAGAGCGAAGTGGATTACTCGCTGTACTTTTATTAAAAGACAGTGACATTGAGATTTTTACCGACACAATCCAATTTCGTAAGTCACTCTGAATTACAATCCTGTCCTATTGAAACCATGTCTTTATAATGTTGCAGAAATTCAATTCTTTTTGTCAATATAACGCAATGGATCTTACCAAAAAACCTAAGCTAGCTAGATTAGGTTTTTTTGGCGTTCAACAGAGGAGTGCTTTCTCAAATATTTTCAACAGTTAATTTTTCATGTTAGGTATAGGTATTCAACTCTAGACTCTATGTTCAAAACGTGTAATTCTATCAAAGATATAGATATAAATAAGTTTTCACTTATCAACAATCGTAATCGCTGATAAAATATCATTTTGACTAGAACCTCAGATGACACATACTAAAATTTTGTGTGAAAATTGTTACCGTCGAACAAGTAAAATTTCAAAATTTAAAAAACCCCCGACACATTTTTATTTCATGCTACATAATTTATCTAGTACATAGTAGATACGCTTCGATCGGCAATCTATAGAACACGTAAATATGACACGATAACTTGCGTAAACACTCCGATTCAAACAGTGAATCGTCCATATCTTTTGAACGGCCAAACCGATTTTATTCAAACATAGCTAAGAACACTCTCGACAAAATCACCTTAAAAACAAAAAAAACTAAATCAAAATCGGTTCACCCGTTTGGACGCTACAATGCCACAGAGACACACGTATACCCAGATACACAGCAACACATCAAACTTATAACACCCCTCTTTTTACCCGACTGCCGAAGGAGGGTAATGTGTTTATCAATCTATGTATGTATGTATGTATGTTTGTTCCTATATGGCGTTCCAGAGACCTAACGCGTTGGCCGATTTTGATGATTCATACGTCAATCGATTCGTCTTAACCTTGCGAGTGTCATAGGCTACATTAAAATTGAAAAATAGAAAAATGGCGGTTTTGGTCAGCCAGCTCGCTAATATATATCCTCGGCAGGCTTATTACGTATCTTTTGCAAGAGCAAAACGATAGCGATCAAACGCTTTATGTCATAAAAGTCGGCATTACCTGCAGTGTGGGTATGGTAGGTCTTACACAATCGTTTGCTAATCGCTCGCTGTTTGTCAAATGCACTTATTTAAAAAAAAAACCGCCAGTAACTCTAAAACTTTTGTATGGAAAAGCAATTATTGCGCAAAAATCGCTATCGTTTTGCTCTTGCAAAAGATACGTAATAAGCCTACCGCCGACTGCACAGCATGATTTTCTTCTTGTTTACGACTTTTTAGTTCGCTTTTTAAGCAGTCGGGTATTTTGATTTTTTTAATTATCTTTTTTTTTCCGTCGGGGGTTAAAAACAATGTACAACACAATGTAACATTGACAACAAAACATGTTAAATGAATTAAAGGGAGATAGAGAAAGACTTCACCTCTAAATCATTGTCTTCCTCCCCAATATACTTCCTAAAGCACAAAGCGTGAAGATAATCGCCGAAGATTCAGTGACGTAGACATTTCTCGGTGACGTCATCACAGGGGCCTCCATAAAAACGAAGAGAGCCGAACTTAATGTCGTTTGGGAGAAAGTTGGTGCAAGGGAGAGGCGATTGAGATTTTCAATATCGACTTGAAAATCCAGCAAATAAAGTACAGCTTGACATTGAGAGCAGTGGTGGCCCAGTGGTATCGGCCGCGACTTACAAGTTATAGGTTGTGGGTTCGAGCCCAGGTTAGGCGCTTTACTTTGTGTAAATTATTTCATCACCACTGCTCTCAAAACGGTGAAGGAAAACATCGTAAGGAAACCAGCATGTCCTAGAACCAAAAATTAGAAGACATGTGACATCCACCAACCCGCACCGGGCCCGCGTGGTGGATTACGGCCCATTCCCTCTCACAGAGAGGAGGCCTGTGTCCCAGCAGTGGGAACATTAATAGGCTGATGATGATGACGGATGATTCAGACTCCGGTTCTGGCTATTTGTGCATATGAGTATATATACTACACAGAATAAATACTTACAAAAGAAATATAGGAGAAGATACATGAGAAATTCCTAAGATACAAGAGTGCAAAGATTTTTACCCGACTGCCGAAGGAGGGTAATGTGTTTATCATGTATGTATGTATGTATGTTTGTTTGTTGTGTGCAAACGCGTTGGCCGATTTTGATGATTCTTGCGTCAATCGATTCGTCTTAATCCTGCGAGTGTCACTGGCTACATTAAAATTGGAATAAACAAAAATGGCGGATTTTGGGCGCCATTTTGTGGAGCAAAAACATTTTTTTTCTTCCAAACCCATCGTGTGGGGTATCAAAATAAAGGATTTTAAGAGGCAATTTAAAAAATATAAAACACTTATATGTTTAAATGTACCTAATTCTAAAAAAAATTAACTAAAAAGTTGTAAATAAAAATAGTTAATTAAAAAAATCAAAAAACCCGACTGCTTAAAAAACAAACTAAAAAGACGTAAACAAGAAGAAAATCATGCTGTGCAGTCGGAGGATACATCTGGTTTTGTTCCCCCAGCTCGCGAATATGTATCCTCCGACTGCACAGCATGATTTTCTTCTTGTTTACGTCTTTTTAGTTTGTTTTTTAAGCAGTCGGGTTTTTTGATTTTTTTAATTAACTTTTTTTATTAAGTAAAATAAAATACATAGTTCAACCACAAATTGTAAACCAAACCATTTTTTTAAAAGAGTTACCGTGGAGTTTCTTCCCGGTTCTTCACCATAGGAAACGACCAACCCGAACCGTGCACCTTTTGTCGACGTTTTTTAAGTGCTCATGTAGGCGTACGTGAAATAAAAAAATAAATTATTTTTTATTTTTTTGAAATAAAAATTGACAAGGATAAAGCTCTTCGAAATTCAGGAGTGTGGGATTGTGACGTCACTTTGTCAGTATAAATGTAGCACGCCGTGACGTCACAAGATATTTCAACGCACTGTTTCGTGGTCACGTTGTGTTTACTAATCTACCTGACGGACAAAAAACAAATTTTCAGTCAACGACCCTATTATTTTCAACTTCATCCATTGCAATATTTATGAACGACAGATGGCTCATTTACGCTCATAAAAATCTTTCATTAAACGACAATTTATATCGTTCGCTGCGCCTATGACTCAAACCAACTCCTAAGGAATTTCATATCCCCGGGGATCGTATTAAGTGAGATGGCTTAGATAAGTCCTCGCTATACCCACAAGTGAATGCCATGCTATGGAGTATAGGCATTATCATAACTGTGTGCTCCCCGTTAATTAAAGTGAGTGGAAAATATGTTGAGTATTATTTATTACTAGCTGTTGCCCGCGACTTCGTCCGCGTCAAACTCGTAAAAAAAATATTTCTATTTTTTTAGTTTCCCGCCGGAACTATGAATTTTCTCGTGATCAAACGTAGCCTATGTTACTCGTTATTATATCAGCTATCTACCAGTGAAAGTCCCGTCAAAATCGGTCAAGCCGTTTCGGACAAACAGACGGACATATAGAAAGACAGACAAAAATCTTAATAATTGCTTATTTGTTGTTAGTACCGTATATACTTTCACGTGCATTCAATAAAACGTTGTTATTTTGATATTACATACAGACACTTTATTATTTTGTATGTATAGATGTATAGACTAGTTGTGCCCGCGGCTTCGCTCCCATCAACTGCCTACATACCAACCTACCTACCAATTTTTACCCTACATACCTACTTACCCTACCTACCTACCAATCTTTTTTCTAGGATCATTCTTCCAAGAAGAATCTTAACACCGCCATTTAGAAAATGACGTCAAATGCGCAATGCCATCTATCGAATATGGAGTTCAACTGCGTGTGTTGTCATATTTAACTTCTTGAACACTTTAAATTCATCTATTTGATAGACTAAACCGAATGCAATAAAACAAAAATTAAGTAATACTTCAAGTTACGCAAAATTTTTATATATATAAGTTATCAACATTGGTTTCGTACATTTTACGAACACACAAACACAAAACACATAAACAAACAAAAATTCCAAAAATGCAGGTTATTATTTATTTAGATTTTTTTTTTTTGTTGTACAAAAACGACTTTTCTACAGATTATATGATATGTATTGATGATATTGATTGTGAATACGTTACTTCTAGTAAAGCTTGCGTCACCACCACACATCATCGCTTACCATCAGATAAGATAGTGGTTAAGCGCCAGCATATCAATAATAATAAAAAAGACTATCTAGGCCTGCCTAACTGTTCCGCCTGACACAGGTCCTCACCGGACATGGCTGTTTCGGGAGGTTCCTGTTCAGGATAAGGCGGGAGGAAACGCCCGGGTGTCACCATTGTGTGGATCGCCCGGAGGACACGGTGGAGCATACAGTGGAGGTCTGCCCCGCTTGGGCGGAGCACCGCCGTGTCCTCGTGGAGGCGATCAGCGGTGGCGACCTCTCGCGTCCGGCCCTGGTTAAGGCCATGGTACGGAACGAGAGGGCATGGGAAGCTGTCACCTCCTTCAGCGAAGCAGTAATGCTCGCGAAGGAGGAGGCGGAACGCGTGAGGGAGACGCAACGGAGACGCCCTCACGCCCCTAGCCACCGCAGGAGACGACCTGGGCGTCGGGAGTTGCAAGCCGATTCCCGGCCACCGTAGGCGCGGGCTTGCGGACCGCGAGTAATGGGTAGCTCGCCGTCCGATAAGGACCAGGCCCGAGTCGACGGCGTGTAGTGTTCCACGCGCGCCTCAAAGAGTTGTCAGCAAAACTGAAGGGGTCCACTAGGGCCGATACCTGTCTGGGTCGCGGATAAATTTGAAAAAGAGTTACCGCGGCCCTGGCTCAAGCAACTGAAGGAACACGGGTGGGTTTTAGTCAGTAAAAGTCTGACACGCCCTCCCGCTTCACCCAGAGCGGGCGAAGTCATTGGATGAATCCCAAACAAAAAAAAAAAATGCTTGCTTAACTGGAGGAGTTCCCAACACAAAAATAAATATGGCTTGCCTAACTGCAACTGTAACTGTGAACGGGTTTTGGTCGTAGAAGTACCTTTTGAGGACGGGCGTTTTAGGATGCGACCTAATTAAAACTTATCACACATTATGGTACCTACATATAAACATATAAACTACAGAAATCATCAGATTAATCACTTGGTCCATGGCATATACATACATTTCTTGTTCTTCTTTAGGAAAAACAGAACGCATAACTAATATAAATTAATATTTTAAAGACTGTAGAAGTTCTGTTCCGAATTCAATCATTATTTCACTGATGAATTGTTGAGTGTAATAGTAACTCAGAAAAAAATCCTGTGTGATATACAACAAGAGTAAAACCGCGGGGAAAACCTACTAAACAAATTTGTCAAACATTATTTAGGAATTTTCTTTAGCCTTTCGATTTGTTATTATTATTACTGTAGTCAGCAACTTTATTTCGGTGCTTACTAGATATTATATTAGGTACGTAATAATTTTATTGATGCGGCCCGAAACATACCAAAGAAAAAAATGTTTTTTTTTAATTTGAATTTGTGACCCGCACAGGAGACACGAAAGATAAAAGTTGTTTTATCTTTTATCATTCGTGTCAGGAGTGCGGGTCACGAATATTTTTTTTGAAAAAAAAAGAAAAAAGTTAATTCAAAAATCAAAAAACTCGACTGCTTGGAAAGCGAACTAAAAAGACGTAAACAAGGAGAAAATCATGCTGTGCAGTCGGAGGATACATGTTCGCGAGCTGGCTGACCAAAACCAGAAGTATCATCCGACTCTGGCCTCCACAAAATGGCACCCAAAAGCCGCCATGTTCTGATTTTCCCATTTTAATGACCCAGTCGCAGGGTTAAGACGAATCGATTGACGTAAGAACCATCAAAATCGGCTAACGCGTTTGGTCTCTAGAACGCCACATAGGAACAAACATACATACAAACATACACACATACATACATACATAGACTGATAAACACATTACCCTCCTTCGGCAGTCGGGCATAAAAGGAACCCCATGCAAAAATTCTTCTATCTCAGCATGTGTATGTATCAATTTCACCTTTAACCTTACCGAACTACGTCACTGCCAGCCAACACTCGGTACGTTGTAAAGGTCAGTTCTCACGAACTGCTGTCAGGCAGCAGCACTAGTTGCACTACTGACCCATTTACCTAGTTCGGTCGTAAATGTCACCGATAAGATCGATCATGTTTAACTTCGTTTAGTTTATTACAAAGGGTGAACAGAGGTTTACAATTAGAAGGAGACCCAGTCCAAAATAAATAATGGGGCAAGGCTAAACAAGGCAATGCGAGAGGAGATGTATCATTTTCGGCCATGAGATGTACATTTATCAAAAAAAGCCCACGAATTCCGGCAAATATTCTTTCATGAACTTAAGCCTGATTTCTTGCATACAAAAAGTTATAGTTTTTCAATTATTGCCATAATCTATTCAATATGGCGTCTCTCATAGTTGTCATTTCGATTTCGTTCTGAAATCATGTCACATCAAAGCATAAATAACGTAGATGTTAAATATGAAAGGTAAGTGAACTTGAACTAGTAAAAAATACTATTACTCTCATAAACCTCTTTTACGACTTATATAAATGCAAGTGTGACGATTTCATCGTTAAAAAAAAAATATTTTACTCGTCTGAAGTGTAGTTCTGAACGAATAATTCAAAACGACATTTTGTTTGACTACTGAGTGTCATATCACTTTCTAGGTTACCTAAACGTCAAAACTAAAACCTCTCATGGCTGTCAAATAGCTGTCACGATAAACGTCAAATATTTTTATTTTTTTAAAATGTACGTAAAAAACATTGGATATTATGGACAAAATGTTACTTTATTCTATGCAGGGGTTAGGTTCCCAGCTTTCCTAAAAGGTACAGGTTATGGCCGGAGTCCCATACAAAAATGAAACATCTCCTCACCGAGGCCAACGAACAAAACGGAGGTTCAGAGGCTCTAGACAAGTGGCATTCGATGTCATAAATAAAAATAAATAAATAATTCGTGTATTACATCATTACGGAAAATACATTAGAGACTCCAGACAATGTGGCATTCGATGTCATAAATAACTGGTATATTATGTTATTACGGAAAATACATTAGAGGCTCTACACAAGTGGTATTCGATGTCATAAATAAAAATAAATAAATAATTTGTGTATTACATTATTACGGAAAATACATTAGAGACTCCAGACAATGTGGCATTCGATGTCATAAATAACTGGGATATTATGTTATTACGGAAAATACATAAATTCTAAATGAATGAACCGATTTTGTTTGAAAGATGACTTTATCTAGAGTATTCTTAGCTATACTTGATGTAAATCGGTTCAGCCGTTCAAAAGTTATGCTCATTTTACTCTTTGAATCGCGGTATTTTCGCAAGATATCGTGTTACAATTACGTATTTCGATGGTTTGTCGAAGCGTGTCTACTAGATAAATCATATTTTTTAAAGAGGTATTTGGTTATATACTCTGGTTTCGATGTGAGTATTGATAGTGACCATAGATATAATAGTGACTATCTTGAGAAACGTTGGTATTTCAATGAAATAAGGGTAGAGCAGTGGTGGCCCAGTGGTATCGGTAGGTTCGAGCTCAGGCAGGCGCTTTACTTTTTGTAAATTATTTCATCACCACTGCTCTCAAAAAGGTGAACGAAAACATCGTGAGGAAACCGGCATGTCCTAGAACCAAAAATTTGGAAGACATGATGAAGACATCCACCAACCCGCACTGGGCCCGCGTGGTGGCATTACGGCCCATTCCCTCTCACAGAGAGGAGGCCTGTGTCCCAGCAGTGGGAACATTAATAGGCTGATGATGTAATGTGAAGGGTTCTCCATGAATTCTTCTTCTTTTCTTGTTGACTTGGGCAGCTCTATCGTTTGCCTTATTTAAGTCCTCGAGGTGCACCCTCGAGGTTAGAAAAATATATAAACTTACAGACAGATAGTATATATATACTATACGCCATGACTTGCCTTTTATAGTGTGTTTGACAATGCTTAGTGTTTGGCAAACAAAAGCCAGTCCTAGTCTTGACACACCGTGCCAACTAACTAATTAACTTCTAACAAGTTTAACTAGCTACTGGTTTTGGGTTAAAAACCTGGCTAGCAAGTACTCTCTCACCTTGTCTTATTCAACAAGTAGAGTGTTCATAGTTTAAGCTAAGTTTGTACCAATCTCAAGTTATTCTGTTGGCTACGAGGTTCTGGGTTCAAAACACTGCCAAGTTCCAACTAATATGACATATTTACTGCCTCGTTGTTCTCGTGCTCGCAAGCTTGACTACCAAGTGCGTGGTTCCTGGGTTTTTGTGTTTATCCAATGTCATCCCATTGATTTCTTAGTAGCAGCCCGAAAAGCCCATGCTTCGAATAACATGCTAAACCTTTGTTCCAGTGCCTGATCTTTTCACGTAAAATTACACGGTGTTGAGAAGAGCCTCCCCGAGTGGCGTCTAGATTACAATAAAACGCCCGGCGCACCCTGGTAACAGCTGGTACTCGGTAACGCAGTGTCCAGCTGGCCAATCTTCTCACCACGATGATTCCCCAAGGGCCACTACCAGAGCCAATACAATCGGAATGCCTAAGTTCCAGTAAAAACTGGTCCCAAATTCGACGTCGTCAGCCGGCTGAACCCGCTCTAAACGTCATCTCGATAAATTTAGAGGGTTTTTCTGCATATAAAGCGCTGGTTCCCTCTGAACTATGCCTGGCTACTCAATGCGACTTAATCTGCGTCCAAGAAAACCACCTGGACCACAATCAACCTAGGCCGCAAACTTTGACTAAGTCTGGTTACGGAGATTCCACACCCTAAATATGGTAGCGTTGTTTTCACAAAGCTTAACGTCACAATAGTCTCGGCTTCTTGCAAATCTGTTTATTCTACCGAAATGATAAACGAAGACACCAGAAAGTGTACAATTAGTTCTGTCTACCAACCCTTCCAACTTTGCCGCACTTCCAACTTCCATGACCGAGACAGTCGAATAATAACTGGAGGTTTCAATAGCCATAGTACGTCTTGGGGATATTGGAGTACAAACAACGTAAAATAACAAAGGTTGCATCTCTGCTAGCACACACACTTGAGCACTGTTATATCTCCTGTGTTCTTAGTTAATCTCCGTTGAGATTGGTCACCGTAGCCGAAATTACTAGTTCATTCGACGTCCTTTCAGTAAATTTTACACAAGTTTGAGTTATGGTGAAGAACAACAAAGAGAATCTGTAAACATACCATTTGGCGAACTATAATAACGTATAAGGTATTCCCCGAAAACCTTTTCCGTGAAGAATGTACTTACATTCTGCAAGTTCAAGTCGCATTTATTAGGGGCAAGTCTACATTACATCATCTGTCAAGCAAGACTCCCGGCTGTTAATGAGAAGTTCCTATTATAGACAGCCATCTTATTTCTGTATTTATTAAATACTAGCTTTATACCTCGGCCTCGCTTCTCCGACTTATCTAATCCAGGACATAGTTTACCCGTGTGTCAAGTTTTCCCCAAATTAATTCAGCCATTAAAATTTGAAAAGGTTACATATAGACAGACAGACATCAATAAATTAGTATATGGATTTTGAATTTCATTCTCAAGCTACCTATATATAATATTTCGGCGAGTGTGCGATGGAATTACAAGATCTAATTACACCAAGCCCGTTTCATCATCGGACTACCAGACGCACGGCGATGCGCCATCGGTACATGGAGGCCCCCCCCCCATACGCACAAAACTTTTTGGAAAACCTTTTACTATGCGTACAGCTAAGGAGTGGAATTCCCTGCCGCAGTCTGTGTTTCCCGACAGCTACAATCTAGGGGTCTTTAAGTCAAGAGTGAATAAGTTTTTTCTAGGCAAGCGTGATTCACCGTCGACCACATCATCGGTTAACATCAAGAGAGATAGTGGTCAATCGCGAGCCTACAGTGTATAAAAAATATATTTATATATATATATATTCTGCATACCAATACAGTGTTCTAGGTACCTATAAGTTCCATGCAGTCGATCGATCTCAGTCGAGGTCGTCCTATATCACAGGGGGATTGAGTTTCTGTCGTCTATGACATCTGATATCATTGCTTGACCAATAGATTGTAACTATGATTATAGGCGCTTGGTTAGGGATACAGAATTATGTAGAGCTATTCTAAAGTAGCGTTTTTAGGGTTACGTAGTCAACAAGGCATCTTTATAGTTTCACCATGTCAGTCTGTCCGTCCGTCCGTCCACAGCTTAGCTCAGAGACTCTTAGTACTAGAAAGCTATAAATTAGCATGGATATACATATTAATCACGCCGACAAAGTGGTTAATTAACACCAATGAAAAAACAAATGAAAAGTGGGGATGTTTTTTTTTTCTCGTCTGGCCATCAAAAAATATTACGGGTTTGTAAAAACCATTTTTCGTTTACAGGGATCCGTTTGCGTAAAATTAAGCTTTAAATGCCTAATTTTTGTTAGAGTCAAGTGTCTCTCCCCCCTGCCAGATAAATGGTTGCTTTTGGATATGTGAAAAAATTCACGGCAGTAGTATACATAACGAAATTAAAAGGAAAACTATCACAACTAAGTAGGCTTCACAAGTTTACGAGTAATAGTCGACCAACTTATAAAATGTACTTGGAAAAGTAAAAATTTTGTATATTGATGTATGGGAATAACAGTTTTCAGCTGATACTCAGCTGAATTCAGCTGAGTACCAGTGTTTTACATGGAGCCTACCTATCTGACCTCCACAACCCAGTAACTGGGTAACACGATACTCGGTACGGTACTGTGTAAGCAAATCAATCAAAGAGTAAATTTCCTTTTCTAAACGTATTGCCCTCCTTTATGCAAATTGCTTCACCAACAATTATAAGCTAAACAATTAACAACCGACGTAAATGAATAACAAAACACTATCGATTGGTTGCAAGCGATGCAGTATTACTGGTGACCTCGATTGACAATATGCTGTTTGTTTAAAATGGACGATGAATTTTCTTGCGGTTCGGTATATCTTCACCGGCCGCGTGAAATTGATACTGCCGGGATAAACAGTATATGATTCTTTAATCCGTTTTCATTTGAAATTGATGCATTTGCACACACGGGGATCTCCTAGTTGTCTGGCATTTTGCTATACTATGTATATATGTAATTGTTTTAAAATTAAGTTCCCTTTTATTTGTACCTATATTGTGTGTACCTAAGTGTGTGCCAACTAAATTAGTTTTCATTTGAATTTGATGCATTTGTACACACAGGGAACTCCTAGTTGTCTGGCATTTTGCTATACTATGTATATATGTTATTGTTTTAAAATGAAGTTCCCTTTTATTTGTACCTATATTGTGTATATCTGTGTGTGCCAACTAAATTAGTTTTCTTTCTTTTTTTTCTAAATGCGAAATTAACACTGTCTGTCGATTTGTTTGTTACATTTTGACGTCTTAATGTCTGAACAGGTTTGGATGAAACTGATTACACGTGTAAACCATATTCTGGCTTAGAACATACGATACATTTATCCCGCACCGGGTGTCCGGCTCCCTGGGTATGCGACACAGGTACTTCTCAAAGCAACCATGCCCCGAGAGCACCTGCGTCACCCGAAGCGACAGGGAGCCGCGCCTCCTCCTGAGCCAGCGCTCGAGCACTGGCTGGACCGCCTAGATTGTGATGAGGCCGGCGGTACGGCGTGAAAGCCTGTCCCACCGCTCCACCACCAGGACCTCGCGGAGCTGAGACCGATGCAACTCCAAATATCGCTGCATCGGCCCTTCGCACCGCACCCGCGCTTCGTCGCGCCACCAATATAGTGACGCGAGTACCTTCGCCTCCAGGTCCCAGAGCCAGGACCGGATTCCCTGGCCAGTACGCAATTCGCCTCGTAGAAGATCGTGCGATACCCTTTGATGACTCTGACGGCCATCGCTCTCTGCAGCTTTCGCAGAACAGCGATGCTACCGGCCGTCAGGTCAGCCGCCCAGAACGGGGCCCCATACAGGGCCATCAATTGCACGATCCCTGCGTAGATACATTGTTTGATAAGTTTAAGTAATAATTTATTAATATTTTTTTTTTTTTTTAATCTTTCTTCGTATTCTTCTCAGCAAACCCTTTCATTTGATACCCATATCATGGCAGTGCACAAAAAAATACTAGTCCACCATATTGAGCCGTCCGCCATATTGGATTTAGAATGACATCACCTATCTAACCATGCATTGTCATCCAAACTAAACATGTATGCAAAATTTCATCTTAATCGGTGGAGGATAACTGCTTTAAAATTCAGTTGCAAGATTTGACCCGAACACACTTACATACATACATACATTGCAAGTTAATTAAGACCTTGTAAAAAAAAACTTATGCTGAGAATATTTAAGTCTTGTCTTGTCAACCGAATACTATTAAACTGCATAAACGCTCATCCAGAGACTTATGGCAATAGGCGTTTACGAGGCAGCGAAATAGCCACTTGACTTTTTAAATTATGTTCCGTCAACTTTGTCCTCAGGGAGTTACTTTACCAGGAAAATGAGACAAAATGCTGCCGTGATTTGTAAAAAATATAAAGAAAAATACTGCTTTGTTAACTTTATGTCTATTTGTGCTCATTCCTCATTTCCCATCTTATATCTTACTAGCTTCTGCCAGCGGCTTCGCCCGCGCTAATGTCGAAAACTATCCCAAATTCCCAAGGGAACATATTCCCGGGATAAAAAGTATCCTATGTGCTATTCCTGACTAAAATCTGTTCCTGTTCAAAATTTCATCCAGATCCATCTAGCCGTTTAAGCGTGAAGAAGTAACAAACATACACACTCACTGACTTTCGAATTTATAATATTACGAGCAGTTGCCCGCGGCTTCGCTCCCGTGGGCCACCCCACAGGACCCGTTTTCGGGATAAAAAATAGCCTATGTTACTCAGGAATAACGTAGCTTTCTATTGGTGAAAGAATTTTTTTAAATCGGTCTAGTAGTTTCGGAGCCTATTCGGTACAAACAAACAAACAAACAAAAAAATCTTTCCTCTTTATAATATTAGTATAGATTGTGATGAGGTTTATAAGCGGAGTTATTATCCTCACGATGTTATTTTTCTAGAGAAGTTGGAAATGCTTTTATTTAGAACTAGCTGTCCCACGCGGCATCGCTCCCGTCAACTGGCTATCTACCTACCCATCTACCCTACCTACCCTACATACATGATTCTTGCAAAACTTAAACCGGTTACGCAGCACACGCAACGGAAGCTCTCAAAAAGAAATATTTTTTCCCGTTTTTGCTACATTTTTCATATATGCTCCGCTCCTATTAGTCTTAGCGTGATGTTATATAGCCTATAACCTTCCTCGATAAATGGGCTATCCAACACAAATATTTTATTTTTATTTTCGACTAGTGGTTCCTGAGATTAGCGCGTTTAAACAAACAAACTCTTCAGCTTTATAATATTAGTATAGATTTAATTCATTGCCATTAATGTCACTGAGATTAGATCCGAAATGTTATTAACGGGAATCGGATTCACCGACTTGGCTATGGAGTTAGCAAACTGAAGTGGCAGCGAATTTTGAAGGATTGAAAGGTGATTGACCGGTGGATCAGATCAGTCCAAGAGTGGTCCGATATATACCTGACAAAATGTCTCTTTCAAATTGAAGGCACGCGAGCACATTTGCAAGAAGTTTGCAGACATTACAGAATTGATTTGTTGGTTTCGGTTTCCCAATGATATTGTTTATATTATGTATGTATAAAGTATATATTTCTTTTTTATTAGGGTTCCGTACTCAAAGGGTAAAAACGGGACCCTATTACTGAGACTTCGTGGTCCGTCTGTCTGTCTGTCTGTCTGTCTGTCACCAGGCTGTGTCTCATGAACCGTGATAGCTACACAGTTGAAATTTTCACAGATGATGTATTTCTGTTGTCGCTATAACAAAAAATACTAAAAACAATATAAAATAAATATTTAAGTAGGGCTCCCATACAACAAACGTGTTTTTTTGCCGTTTTTTGCGATAATGGTACGGAACCCTTCGTGCGCGAGTCCGACTCGCACTTGGCCGGTTTTTTTATATTTTCTTTTTCTTTAAAATCCTTTAATTTAGTTGCACCTGCCTTGTTTTATCTCTTCACCACCCTAAGGTCGACTGGTAGAAAATGCCTAAGGCATTAAGTCCGCCTTTGTACTTGTGCATAAAGTTTTAATAAATAAAAAATGTTGAAGTACTATACAGAGTGAACTTTAAACACACTATCAATCTCTCAAGTGTGGAAGTAGCCCTGGGACAAGCAACTGAAGGAACATGGGGGGGTTTTAGTCAGTAAAAGTCGGACACGCCATCCCGCTTCATTCAGAGCGGGCGAAGTCATTGGATAAAATTCCACCGCAATAAAAACAAAAGTGTGGAAGTAGCTGGTTACAAATATGGACAAATTGCACTATGGCATTTACATACATACATTTACACATTAATACTGAAATAAGAAAACACTTTTTAACGAAAAAATAAAACCGACTTCTAAAGCAAAACACTACAATTAATTTTCACCATTCAAAAGATCGACAACTTTATTCAAAATCACCCTATATATATCTTCGCCTGACCCTTCGGAGGACACAGGTATGATGTTACATTTATTTTAAAACCCAAAGAGCTGATTTGAATCCCAGTAACATGTGACATCATGCCCGATCTTGTCCGCCATCTTTCTTGCCGCTGCCATCTGACGTATTACCGCTAACGTCAGCAATGACGTCATAGCCTATATCTGATCGGTAGGGGCTGAGAATAGAATCTATTGTTTTATATTGTACTTCCTGCAGTTTTCTTAGGACGAGGTTAAGACTTGCGTGCGTGTATGACTAGATGTTTGAATGTAAACTAATAATAATAATTCTACAGGCCGAATTTCGGCTACGGCGGCCATTCTCAGCGAAGACTACCCATCGGCGCAGGAGACATTATATTTACATTACATTTTGGGAATTATACTTTTTGGTACAAGTCGGATCAACAACTTCTATAAAAAAATAGAAGTCTTTGATCCGACTTGTACCAAAAAAATATAATTACGTAACTTGAAAACATAATTTTTGTCAATGGAGATGTTTTGATAATTTTGGTCTCAAATGAAAGTTATAAGCGTAGACCCACAGACATAAATAGATAACGCAAGTCCCTCCATCTGTATAAAAACCAAGCGTGCCACTTTATCACACACAACTTAAAAACAAATTTACTTACCAATGAAAGAAAACATTTCCAATGCCTCTGCCAATTTTTTCTGTACAGTCTTTACAGCTTAATATGGCATATTTCTAGATTTCAATGGATTTCCGGTGTCGATAATGCTAAATGAAAAGCTCAAATTACAATCACTTATCGTAACTTTTCTCCGTTTTTTGGCACGCAAAGTAATACAATCGCGTCATCTAGTTGGATTTATGTCTGTGATAGAACCATTTTATTCGTTTAAATCATGTAAATCGGTCCACTTGTACTCATTACTGAAAATAATTGAAAATTAAATTTTACAATGCATGTCCTCTAAAAGAGCGTTTTCCAAGCAGCCAAACTGTGCGGAAAGTGTCACTTTTTTTAACTAGTGCTTTTTACTTTTCTGTATTTTTTTAATTTTTAACTCCAACGTCAGCCCGACGCATAGAGTTTTTATTATTTGAGAAAAGTTTTACAAATTAGTTAAGTACAGATTATCATTAATATAAAAGGTAAAATAAAACTAATACTTCATTTGTCTGTGTTACTTGAAATAAATGAATTGTATTGTATTGTTGTATTGTATTAAAGGCGTTTTTAATTACTCTAGATTTAGATTTTGATCAATAAATTAATTTTAAATATTCATTAAATATGTTTAGCAGAACGTATATTTTGCTCGTGCCTTTTTGCGTTACGATATGACAGCTATTTGCACATGCGCAATAGATATGCCCGAGGAACTATTAGTCAATCTGTGGTATGCTGACCGCGCGCTTGAATAAGCCCGCCATTTTATTAATTTCTTGCTTGGTTTAGATATATTTTTTTATTTCCTCGCACAGTGCATAGTAATAGTACAATGTGATACAAGGGTGGAAAGTAGGTTATTACGGTTTATTAGGGTTTTTAATGACACGAGTTTGCAATAAACTACTCGCCCGTGTACCACACGATATTTTTCAATACAGTTGTGGGAAATAGTAAAAACAAATCAAAGAATTAAATTTGTTAATTCACAAAAAAATCTAATTTTCTTGCGTTTTTGCAACTGGACATTTTTTTTTACAACGAAAACAGCCTACACAGCCTATTAGATTTTAGACAAATGTTGATGTGAAAATAATTAAATTAAAACTGGTAATTAAATATATTAAACAACCATTTAAAAGACTTTTGAGAGTTCAATGCTAAAACGTACGGAATCATTCATTTTTCCTCGTATAAAATCTATCCCATTTTATTCTATGTATGAAAACTCTTTGCTACTAAACTTTTTAAATTGACTTATAAATTTAAAACTAAACTGCAAAACTAATGATCGAGCTCGTAAACAAAAGTCACGACCGCGTAACAGAAAGATGCCTATGCATAAGATTTAATTTTCGAATCATAATTATAGCCTCTGAAAGTACGCCATGTTTAACAACTGTATTGAAAAATGTTGTATGATACACGTACGTAAGATGATTTCCGACTCGTGTCGATTTATCCACTCACTGGCTTCGCTCGCTCGTGAATAAAAATGCAACTCATCGGAAATCACCTACCTTCCGCACTTGTAGCATAAATAACTATTATAATATGGTATATGAGTTCATTTTACTAGTAAGTACCTACCTAAATAAATACTACTGAACATGGTTTTGACCAAAAGGTTTGTAAGTAACTCATGCCAAGTGAAAGTGTCAAGAACGCCCCTTACTGCTTACTGCGATACGTTTGTTTTAATCATGTTAGCGACACTGCCTTTACATTTTTTTCGTATCGTTTTGAAATATTTGAATACATTGGTAGACAGGTGTTAACGACTTTTATTTTTTCGTTATCTAGCGGTGACTTTAGTGCAAAAGTGTGTGCGAGAGCACTCTCTGTTCACTCTCTGTTCTCATAGTCTGATGGGACGGCAGTCCGACACGGCTGGACTGCTGGAGAGAGATCAGTTGTAGGACTTTTAATTTAAGCAAAAGTAATGAAAGGATCGTAACAGGTGGCGTTCTGTATTTTCTGCCTACCACCATGGGAAAAAGGCGTGAGTTTATTTTTATGAGTACGTGGGTTTAGGTTTGGGGCTTGCAATAAATAGGCAGAAAACTAAGCTTATGGTGATCGATCGTGTGGAAAAGCTATCGGGCGAATATAACATCCAAGGCATCGATGTTGTGGATAGTTTCATTTATCTGGGGTCTATCTTCTTTCTTTTCGCCACTAGGAATCCCACAGGCCACTGAATTGTCCATGTTGCCTCACGATGTTTGCCTTCACCGTTGCCTGCGATGTCCAAGATAAACTTATAAATACTGAAGGCAGTTGCGTCCCAGAAATAAAACGACGGATAGCCATGGCAAAGGATGCTATGACACGCCTCCAAAACATCTGGCATAATAAGTCATAAAACCAAAGCACAGAGCAATAATTGAATGATTGAATTAACTATTTGGTCAGAGCACTCATTTTCCCCATTTTCCTTTATGGAGTTGAGATGTGGACAATCCAAGCAAGGGAAAAGCAGAGGATAGACGAATTCGAAATCTGGTGCTGGCGGTAGATGCTCTGAATATCTTGGACAGCCAAACGCACAAATGTGTCTATCTTCCCAATTATTTGCGTATTTCGACCTATTTCGGCCACATAATGCGAAGAGGAGAATGCTTTCTCCATTTTCCATTTTGGCCATTTTTGTCAATACCGAAGGAAAAAGAGCAAGAGGGCGGTCGCCAACAAGATGCAGGTCTGACCAAGTGAAAGAAAATATGTCCTCAAGCAAATTTCAGCAGGTGGTGATGGCAATTTTGGACCGGAATCGATGGAGACAGATTGTCCGCTAAGGTTACCGACATAGCCCGAAGAACTGCCAAGCTTAAATGGCAGTGGGCAGGGTACATTGCAAGCAGAACGGATAGCCGTTGGTCCAAAAAGTTCTGGAATGGCAACCGCGCGTCGCGTACCGGAAGACGCAGCGTCGGAAGGCTCTAGGTGGGCGACGACCTGCAGCTTTATTGCGAAAAAATCGACCAATCACATGCGAGATAAAAGACGCGATCTGGATTTCCGTCTATGTGATTGGTGGCTTTTTCATACTATTTGCCCTTTGCCTTGCCAAATTCAATACGCAATAAGGCTGCTTGTCAAGGCTGCAGCAGAAGTCGGGCAGGTGCGAAACGTACAGGACCGATCAGTGTGGCGACGCTTGGGGGAGGCCTATGTCCAGCTGTGGACTGTCCGCCTCTTTCGACTGAAATGATGGTGATGAGAAGATTATCTACTTAAAGGGGTCCAGTGACCACGATCCTCAGTAATGTAGGACCGATTGAAGAAAAAGAAGAGTAGAAGTATGTATTTTAATAAGAATTGGTTGGTAGGTATGATATTTTCGGTATGAGCTACGTAGGTAACGAGAACAATTTTTGGTCGTACTGAGGTAACAAGGGCATTTTGTGATTGTACTGAGGAAAATCAAATCAGCAAGTTTGGTACCTGTGATGACAGCAAAGGTTGTTACGTTCCACGAACTTGAGTATTGTTACTTAAAGACGCCTAATTTTGGCATGAATAGAGAGAGCTTAGACGAAATAGTGTGTTACTAGAGCGGGGTGCCAACTGAAAATCAGCGCTGAGTGTCCGACGCCCAGCAAACGCTGAGTTGGTTACCCTTTCGGTGTGGGCACGCCCGGCGCAATAATTGTTAAGGCCGTACCCTGATCAAAACATCAGCATAAGATATGAGCATTCCTTTTGACCTAGCGGCCTTTTAGAATAAATCGAAAATTGGTCTTTTGAAAAAAAAATCCTACAAAATGTTCGTTATCAATTAGTGTTAGTACAAAAAATAATTATTGAATACTTTACGAGGAGATGCATGCTATAAATAATTAATAACAATAATTAATTCTAATTTTTATGGTTTTGTTGGAAGTAGATTAGTGAAACATATACCTCTTTAAAAAAAAAGTATCCTACCATTTTAGAATCAATATTATGTAGAAATTTAATGTATTTTTATGAATTGATATTTCTTTTTAAATAAAGAGTAGATAGCTCTTAAAAACTGCACAAAAACGACTAGCACGGCGATTTGCTCGGGGAGGTGCCCCTTTTTTGTACTTTTTTTTTTAATATTCTTCTCTGTTACTTTGTGATTGTTTTTGTTGTTTTGTGTCTATGACAAATAAATGTTTTCTATTCTATTCCTCTATAAATATAATTCTGTCAGCAATAAAGATTGCCGAAATTCCAAATAGCTGATTTCAATCCCATATATTTCGGACTTATTGACAAACTTTTTCGCTGATAAAACGTTACTTTCTTTAGATCCCAAGATCCTTACACCTGTGGTGCACTCTACGTTAAATCGAGTGCATAGAACGTTTTGAAATACTTACCAAGTTGATAACTTTTCTTCCTACAAACCTGTTACCTACCTTTTTATGGCTTTGTTTTCTAAATTAAAATAACTCGTAGATACCCAATATCCCTTAGTTCGTTGACAAGACGATCATTTGCTTACCTGCAAAAAAAGAAAGAAAATATTAATAAATAATATGTGGCTTAAATCAATCTGCCTAGCCTTTTCCCAACTATATTGGGGTCGGCTTCCAGTCTAACCGGATTCAGCTAAGTACCAGTGTTTTACATAGAGCGACTGCCTATCTGACCTACACAACCCAGTAACTGGGTAACACGGTACCCCTTGGCTAGACTGGTGTCAGATCTCAAGTTTCTGACTACTCGTAACGACTGTCAAAGATCGTCAACTTGTCGCTTAACGTGCTTTCCGAGGCACGGAGGAAACTCGGTATGTTGAAATGGTTACCCATCCACGGACCGACCTCGTCAAGTGTTGCTTAACCTTGAAGATCGACCTGTGCGGCTGTTATTATTTAGCCACGAGTTCCGCACAAATAATATGTGGCTTAAAGGGACCTTTAATAGCATAGCAAAATCAGTAGTATAGCGTTCCCATTCCTGGGCTGAGATTCTGGAACACAGGTCATGTTAGGTCAAGTATAAGACGAATGGGCCGTAATCCACAACGTGAGCCAGTGGGGGTTGGTGGTTGTGTGCGAGTTTTTGGTCCTAGGACATGTCTGTTTGTTTGGGTCGCGGATAAATTTGAAAGAGGGTTACCGCGGCCCTGGCACAAGCAACTGATGGAAGGAACACGGGAAACTTCTGCTTCACCCAGAGCGGGAGTAGTCATAGGACGATTTCCAAAACAAAAAAAAAAAAAAATAACATGTCTGTTTCCTCACAATGTTTCTTATCCCGAAGAAAACATAAAATTGAAGTTAGAAGGTGCTTCATCATCATCATCATCATATCAGCCGAAAGACGTCCACTGCTGGACATAGGCCTCCCCCAAGCGTCGCCACATTGACCGGTCCCGTACGTCTCGCAACCAGCGGATTCCCGCAACCTTCACCAGGTCATCGGTCCACCTGGTGGGAGGCCTTCCAACGCAACGTCTTCCGGTTCGCGGTCGCCACTCTAGAACTTTTCTGCCCCATCGGCCAACCGTTCTGCGTGCAATGTGCCCTGCCCACTGCCACTTAAGCTTATGGCAATCCTTCGGGCTATGTCGGTAAGATGCTTCAATATCATAATATTCTAAATATATCTCCGCACCGATTTATTAGATAAACCATAAATATCAAACTATTTTCACAACAATCTGCGCGATACACAAACGATTAACGCTAAATATAATCTGAATGCGATCGGTTGCATCGTTAACCGCGTTACAACCGACTGCGTTTAGTAATTGTGTCAAGCTCATTGAGTTGTCGGTTTAAATACACTGGCGAGTTGAACTGATCGCGGTAGGAATTCGAGGAATAGGATTTACACTTTAATATCTCTGCAAATTACTATTTTAATGTGGAATTTTTATGTTTGTCTGCCACATCGTAGCTCTTAAACGGATTTTTTAATCTCGTAATTTTCGTCTTTCAGAAATACTGCCCGTTTTTTTTTTTTAATTTCTTACGACTTATTGTCGGGCCTACGTTGTCCCCCCATATCTAAGCACTAATGCTGTAACAGAGAAATATTGTAAAAACAAACCAATTTTTTTTAAAAGAGTAACCGTGGAGTTTCTTGCTGGTTTCTCCATAGGAAACGACCAGCCCGAACCGTGCATCATTTGTCGACGTTTTATAAGTGCCCATGTAGGCCTATGTGAAATAAAAAACATTTGATTTTTAGGGTTCCGTACCCAAAGGGTAAAAACGGGACTCTATTACTAAGACTTCGCGGTCCGTCTGTCTGTCTGTCTGTCACCAGGCTGTATCTCATGAACCGTGATAGCTAGACAGTTGAAATTTTCACAGATGATGTATTTCTGTTGCCGCTATAACAACAAATACTAAAAACAGAATAAAATAAATATTTAAGTGGGGCTCCCATACAACAAACGTGATTTTTTTGCCGTTTTTTTGCGATAATGGTACGGAACCCTTCGTGCGTGAGTCCGACTCGCACTTGGCCGGTTTTTATATAATTTTGACCCTCTAGATTAGGTTTCTTTGATTTAATTATAATAAGCTTAGTAATTTAAAAATAACATGATAAATTTTGTCTATTAACGATTTTGATTTTGTTATGAAATACAGAAAAAGATACTGTTAGCATCATTAATTTGAAATCCGAATCTCATTATTTGATATCGAAGATGTTTGAACCTCCTCTGAACTTCTGATCTCGTTTGGAAATCGGAAGTTTTAGAAGTCAAATTTTAGAAGGTGCTAAACCATATCATATCCCAAGATATCTCATTCATCAAAATCTTTGATTCATCGGCGATTTTTTTTTTGTTTTGGACTATTCCACCGCACTATGCCCAAACCACTGCAACTCCTGAAAGCCAGAATCAACAGTGGCGACCACCAGAAAAGCGCCAAGGCAATGAAGCTCGACGAAGTCCCGGAGAATGAATTTAACTGTATTGGATCCCGCAACGAAATTAATCAGAAAAGAATAACGGAGGAGTAGGAAAAATACAAATTTCCACTTCCCTCCATCGGTCCCCCCGTCCGGCTTTTCCTCTTTATCGGCGCTTCTGGCCAATTTTTGTAAATGGATCGTCTACATGTGCTTCTGTCACAGGTCGTATCGGTATAGCCAATCAATCTGACCTGCTTTTTTACCCGACTGCGCAACGCAAAGATAATGTGTTTAGCAGTATACATACATATGTTTGATTATTCTATGTGGCGTTCTAGAGACCAAACGCGTAGTTCGATTTTGATGATTCTTAAGTCAAGTCAAGTCATTTCGTCGTCACCTTGCGAGTGACTGGATACATTAAAATTGAAAAAAAGAAAGATGGTGGCTTTTGGACGCCATATTGTGAGGTTCTCATTTTTTCCTTTCCAAACCCGTCGTGTGGGGTATCAAAATGAAGGGTTTTAAAAGGTCATTACAAAATATATAACACGTGAAAAATCAAAAAACCCAACTGCTTAAGAAGTGAACTAAAAATACTTAAACAAGAAGAAAATCATGCTGTGCAGTCGCAGGATACATAATCGCGAGCTGCCTGACCATAACCAAATGTATCCTCCGACTGCACAGCATGATTGTACTGAGATACCACTCTATACTTCTTAAAAGATGTCAGGTCAGTATTAATACAGTAACAATAGCGCTTGACAGGCTAAAAATAACGTATACGTCAGTTTGACATAATATGTCGCAGAAATCAAGCCAAAGAGTAAAATAATAATATGGGAGCAAGCTAAGCTATCTTTTATGAAATAAAGGATACCATTATAAGATATTATTATATGGACTTGGAGGTAGTCAAAAAATATTTGGTTACAACACTAAACAATATTTAAACTTAACTTAATAACTAAAGAAAACATGCAAAATTATAGTAATTAATATAAGATTTTTGAACAGTTATATTTATGTGTGTGTGTGTGTGTGTGTAGTAGTAGTTAGGCGCTACTGATGCGACAACATGGGGAATCACGATTTCAAAGTCGGATTTAGTCAATTGGTTTTATATGTGTGTCATTAGTATCATAGCTCCATAACGGATGGACCGATTTGTAAACAAGTTTTTGAGTTGGGATGATTATTTGATTGGGGTTGTTCTAGAAATTATTGATTAATTGATATATTGCTTTTTTGTTATTTCATGTCTGATTAATGAATTATATTCTGAGTAACGGTAAGAAATATGTACTTTATTGGTTGTTTTAAAGTCCAAAAAACTCTACATAAAATGTAAAGAAGAACAAAAATTCAATAACAAAGTGTTGTTGTTTAGGTTTTTTTTTATTTATTTATTTTAGGTTTGCTCTTGACTCTAGTCTAGGTCAGAGGTGACAGAGACAAAGTCGACGATGGAGTGAGCTTACCCAGAAGAAGCCTGTTCACTCTAACTTTGAAGAGATTCGGGTTGTATGCGTTCGGGAAACACAGACGCAGGCAGTGAGTTCAACTCTTTTGCTATGCGCATTATGAAGGATGTTTGGAAGTGCTTGGTGCGAATTGGTGGAATGGCAACTAAGTGAGGATGGTAACTTGCAGTGCGTCTAGATGTCCGATGGTAGAAGAGGGCCGGTGGGATGAGGTCGTGGAGTTCCTGAGCACACTCGCCAAAGTACAGTCTGTAGAAGACCGACAAGCAGGCAACCTTACGGCGATGAGCCAAGCTGTGAAACTTAGCATCCATCAGTTTGACGTCGCCAATTAATCTCTTAGCTCTGCGTTCCACCGAGTCAAGCGCGGCAAGCTGATATTTAGCTGAGCCATCCCAGAGGTGGCTGCAATACTCCATGCAGGATCGGACTTGTAAAGAGTTAAAAGCTGTCCAGGCGTAAAGTATCGCTTCACTCTGTTTAGGATGTCCAGTTTTTTTGCCACTATTTGGGCTTTGTACTCAATGGAGGCGCCGAAGTTGAGACTGGATGTCAACTCCATGCTAAGGAGCTCGAGCCGATCAGTTACAGGAACAGATGCACCCCGAAAAGTAGGCGTTTTGGTGAAATGAGTCCTCTTTGCGGTAAAAAGACATGCCTGAGTTTTGGTGGCGTTAAAAGCAACCAGATAGTCATTACCCTACTGGGAGACATGGCTTAAGGTCAAATCTGGCCACGCAACCATAGCCTCTCTCAAGGAATGAACTTCATCCCCGTTGGTTTTTGCTGTAGTGACCTATCTTCATTAAAAAAGTTTCTAAACGAACCTACCGATACCGAGTTTATTTTCTTTAAAGATATAGTATACTTAACTTCTTTAAAACAAAAACCCACACTCACATCTTATCTCCACCAAGCTAAATTCAAACATGGAATCTCACTTCTTTTTACAAAAAAAAAAACATTATTTCTCTATACATCTTAATTTTTACATGCCAGTGTCAATCATGTGTCAATATTGATGTATTGCTTCTTTTATTATTTTACTCCATTATCTAAGATGAAAAAGTAGATGCTATGCGTTGTTTATTTAAAAAAAACAAAGAAGCTTACACAGGGCACTCTTTTTACCCGACTGCAAGGAAAGGGTTATGTTTTTTACCAACTTTTTAGTTTGAAGTATTGGGCAAACAAAAATTAAACCATCGTCATGAACAAGGGGGTGAAAGTATTCATGAATTAAAAAAATATTAAAAAATAAAGTAAACATGTCGACTTCAGAAACTTCTCCTTTTTTCGTCGGTTAAAAAGGTTGCAACCCCGGAATTGCGATAAAAAATCAGCAGCTCAATCAATACATATAATAAATCTGTAGAAAAGTTGTTTTTGTACATCGAAAATATTTCCAAAAAAATAGCCAGGGTGTTAAAGGAGAACCAACAGAACCCATTTCCAGTATTTTTGGAGTTTATGTCTTTTTATTTGTGCACGCATCAAGTAAAATGTACGAAACCAATGTAGATAACTTTGGCTTATGTTTAACAAACCACCAAATCTAGTAATATACTGACAAAAATAGTAAATGATCACCAAAATTAAATTTAGAATCGCAACAGAGTCGACGGAGCCCCGCTGGGCGGGGCTCCTATTTCTGAATACAGGGTCTAAAGTAAACTAACACGAAGGTGATGACGGGAGCTGAGTTCGCTCGCTTTGCTCGCTCACTTCAGCTCCCGTCATCTCCTTCGAACCTAACCTGTCCGTGTCGGGGTGCCCTTAGCTCCCGAGCTCGCTTCGCTCGCTCTTGGACTGATTCATTGACCAAATCACTAGATTTGATATCTTACGGTTTTAGCACTTATGAAATTTGGTGATCAATTTACTAAATTTGGTTTAGGTTTATTTTTTTTGCTGATTAGTATATATTTTAGGTGATAGGGGTTATCGTCACAAAGTTTTTTTTGGTGGTCATTATATTTATTCCCGATAACTTTTATACTTAGTTTTTAGGGTTCCGTACCCAAGGGTAAAAACGGGACCCTATTACTGAGACTTCGCTGTCCGTCTGTCTGCCTGTCTGTCTGTCTGTCTGTCACCAGGCTGTATCTCATGAACCGTGATAGTTAGACAGTTGAAATTTTCACAGATGATGTATTTCTGTTGCCGCTATAACAACAAATACTAAAAACAGTATAAAATTAATATTTAAGGGGGGCTCCCATACAAGAAACGTGATTTTTTTGCAGTGTTTTGCGATAATGGTACGGAACCCTTCGTGTGCGAGTCCGACTCGCACTTGGCCGGTTTTTTTGATTCATTGCAATCGGTTCACTCTATCAAAAGTTAGATGATTTTAAAGTGTTCAAGAAGTAAAATATCACAACATACGCAATTCAGATACTCTGACTGTTGAACTGCAAATTCGATAGATGGCGTTGTGCTTTTGGCGTCATTTTCTGAATCGCGGTGTTAAGATTTTCCGCGGAACAATGACGCTAGAAAAAAATTGGTAGGCGCTCTATTCTATGCGGGGACGCAGCCAACCAGGGGGGTCAACTGTCAGTGTCGAATCAAAGATACACCTTCAAGGGCCATTTCAATTTCAAGTGTGGCTAGATGTAAAATAATAATTCGGCACGAGACTATAAATTAAGTTTTATGCTGAGGTTTTAGGTCATTTAGTTCAGTTAATCATTCTGTACATAATCTGTCATAGTTTTCACGGTTTTCAAGTTCATATACGCCACCATGGCATGCATCTCACACGCCTCGCAACGCACGCATTTTGCTTTGATTTGAGTTGTCGTAGCACATGCCTCACCATGAATATGAACCGACCACACATTGCGAAGCATGCGATGAGCGCCATGCCTCACAATGTCTGTATCCGCCTTAAGTTGGAGCCGTTACCACTGGGCCGCCACTGCTCACGATTGATTGATATGATTGTATAATTAGGATTTACCATTTTTTCAGTTATTTCAATTGAGTTACGACACCATGTTTACATAAAACAGCCCCATGATTGACTGAAAGATAACACACAGTCTAATAAACCGTTGAAAGGATAAACATGTTCGGAGAAATGTACCTATTGCCACAAAGTACGTAAGCGGTGGCGCGCCGCAGACAGAGAGGCCACTAAGAACAAAGCGTCATTTTGGACGCACATATTGACATTGCGATTTTACAGGGAATATTGGGCAATATTGGACCGAGCTCAGTCGCGGCTGTCACGAGTGCTGTGTGCGGGCATTGTCACGTCATTAATACATAAAGTACTGTAACGAGGTTGCATTGGCTGGTTTACCTTTATTAATTGTTACAGGCCGAATATACTTTCAATTAATCTTCGTCGTATGCGGCGTCGTGATATTTAATGGTTATTTGATGCTCTGTCTACCCTCTAAGGCATGTAAGCATAATATGATGTATGTTCAGACGAATCATTGTATTTATGTTTGTAACTTATACAATCTATTCTTGTTAAAATTCGGAACCAATATAGTAGCAACCTTAGCGAATCTGTCAAGTTTAGCTGTCAATTTTCGAAACGGCGGGAGTGGCCCTTCTGTATACTTTCTATTTTGTGCTATTGCGTTGTTGGATTTTTCCATTAGGAAATTTTCAAGAGCAGTCTAGATTTCTACCGGGTTATTAGACTAGTCTCCAATTTCATTTATACTTCCATACTATCCTAACTACTATTATAAATGTGCAAGTTTGTATGTTTGTGGTTCAATTACGCAAAAATGGCTGAACGTATTTGGATGAAATTTTCATTACATATAGTTTATAACCCGGTTCATTATCATCAGCCTTTTAATGTTCGAACTGCTGGGACACTGCTGGGAAATGGCCCGTAATACACCACGCGGGCCCAATGCGGGTGGATTACGGCCAGGATGTCACATGTCTTCGAATTTTTGGTTAGTTTCCTCACGATGTTTTCCTTCACCGTTTTGAGAGTAGTGGTGATGAAATAATTTACACAAAGTAGAACGCTTTCTGGGTTCGAACCCACGACTTTCGAAACGTAAATCGGGGCCGTTACCACTGGGCCACCACAGCTACCATTTTTTTTGGTTGAGAAATCATCCAATGACTTCTCCCGCTCTGGGTGAAGCGGGAGGGCGTGTCAGACTTTACTGACAGACAGCAGTGTTCCTTCAGTTGCTTGAGCCAGGGCCGCGGTAACTCTTTTTCAAATTTATCCTCGACACCACTGCTTGGATCAACTACAACTTTTTATCTTTTACAATAATACTTATGAACAGAAAAACTACGGACTTAAAAATAATTAAACTTTTATCTATACTAATATTATAAAGAGGAAAGATTTTTTTGTTTGTTTGTTTGTTTGTTTGTACCGAATAGGCTCCGAAACTACTGGACCGATTTAAAAAATTCTTTCACCAATAGAAAGCTACGTTATTCCTGAGTAACATAGGCTATTTTTTTATCCCGAAAACGGGTCCTGTGGGGTGGCCCACGGGAGCGAAGCCGCGGGGAACAGCTCGTTACTAATAATATTATAAAGAGGACAGATTTTTTTGCTTGTTTGTTTGTTTGTACCGAATAGGCTCCAAAACGACTGGACCGATTTAAAAAATTCCTTCACCAATAGAAAGCTACATTGTTCCTGAGTAACATAGGCTATAATTTTAACGGGAGCGAAGCCGCGGGGGCTCAGCTAGTGTTTAATAAAAAAATTATATAAGACAATATATTTAATAAAGACAATTTAATCTGAGGTTTTTTTTTAAGTCATGGAATAATAAGGAAAGTACAATTATAATTATGGGTCACGCGGGTGTGAAACGATTGCGCGTTTTGTTCCCTCAAGGTCGTTGGCATTAGTCGTCGTCTTAAACGGAGCCACTGGAAGACGTTCATCATCAGCCTTTTAATGTTCCCACTGCTGGGACACAGGCATCCTCTCTGTGAGATAGGCAATGGGCCTTAATCCACCACACGGGCCCAGTGCGGGTTGGTGAATGTCACATGTCTTAGATTGTTTGGTTCTAGGACATGCCGGTTTCCTCACGATGTTTTCCTTTACCGTTTTAAAAGCAGTGGTGTTGAAATAATTTACAAAAAGTAAAGCGCCTGCCTGGGTTCAAACTCATAACCTACGCACGACACGTAAGTCGGGGTCACTGCTCTTAGACGTTAGTAGGAAATAAAAACATAGCTAGTCAAATGTAGGTGATCTAACAACTCTGCCTGCCTCCTCGAGATATACTAGTCGTGATGATATAGTACAGTTCCATATAAATCCAGTCTTCTAATTATAATATTCACTCCAGCTGGTCAATTGGAGCCGATCATATGATGAATTGAGAGCACAATATTCATAGCACGCTTTAAATATAGGCGAAGACACTGCGCAAGTACGGACAGAAGAACAACAAACTAGAAAAATATTAACTGAAAAGAACAAGATAAAATTACAAATTTTAAAAAGTCCCGATTAAAATTTTTATTTCATGTTTTTAAACAACATATTATAATGAACATAGTAGCGGACACGTTTCAATAGACAATCTATTGAAACACGTAATAATGACACGTAATCTTGCGAAAAAAATCCAGATTCATAGAGTAAAATGCGAATAACTTTTGAACGGCTATACCGATTTTATTCAAATATAGCTAAGAACATTCTCGACAAAGTCACCTTTAAAACAAAAAAAAAAACTAAAACAAAATCGGTTCATCCGTAGGCGCTATGATGCCACAGACAGACACACAAATACACAGACACATAGCAATACACGTCAAACTTATAACACCCCTCTTTTTCCGTCGGGGGTTAAAAACAAGTACTAGATATAATTTATTCATTAAATAATAAGAGTTGCCAGGACCTCTTATTATATATCAGTGGTTAAAAAACTAAGTTTTGGTAGGTTTTTCTATAATTTTTGTTGGCCCCAACTGCAGCACCTCATAATATTTAATGTATAAATTATATCTAATACTTGTTTTTATCTTTTCAGTTAATACATTTTTAGCAGTCGGGTTTTTTTTAATAATAATTTGTTTTATTTCAGAATTTTAAGTTTTGTTTTAAACGAGTTCTCCAAATAAGTGTGGTAAAAGATAATTTATTTTCCTGTCAAAGTTACGCTTATCTTGAATTTGTGCCAAAATAGGAACATAAAAGGGTTACTATAATTATATATATATATTTCATGTATAACGGAAAGGCCTCTTTAGTAGCTTTCATTTGATACCCATTTTATTAGGATAGCAAAAAAAAATTACCACTCCCTATTTTTGTCACGCCTACAATTGATACGAAATACGAATCCAACGACACCCCATTTGTCATAATCCGTCAAGCCGTTTGGGCTTTAGAGCGTGCTATAGAAATTTGCATACATACGCTCGAAAAACATTACACTCCCGCAGTCGGGTAATAAAGATTGCAATATTATTGTAATTTTTGGCATACAAATACAATATTGCTTAGCCAAAGATTTCAGTAAACGATAATAAATGGTCATGCTTAAGCAACCTCTGTGTTATTAAGTTATTATGTAGGTTGATCATAATTATTATCTTCGTTTTAGTATGGGAGATAACATGTTTTTTTCCTCAATACTACTTTTCTTTATCAGTTAGAAATGGCCAGAATCTTTCACATAGTTTTTTCTAAGTCTGATTTACACGATGCAATTTGCTTGCTGCTGATATAATACAAATTTTGTTGTTGCTTTATCTTATGGGCAACAATTAAATTACACCGTAAGATGTGGGGTACATTCCACATCTAACGGCTCCTTTGATAAATACTAAACGGACGTTCAAAATTTTTCCAACTACGTCAACAAAATATACCCAAACTTTTATGATTTCAGCATGCATTGATTCAAGTTAACCTTCTCATCTTCACTTCACAGTGCCCCCATTCTATTTCAGTCGATCTGACCCGTGCGTTCAACCCGGACAAATAAATACAGATATTATGATTTTATTACAATTCCGTAGTTTATGTCGTACGCAATCATTATAGTGTGGGCAGGAAGTCTTGTAATATTGCGTTTTGGTATTATTCTTGAGGTTTAGTGTTGGTAGAATGTTACGTTGCATAATATTTGTATGTATAAGATATTTTTTTCGTTCTTAATACTTAAATTTATAGTCTGTCTGTATCGCTGATTTAATTGCAATATTTTTATTTTTAATCTTTTTGGACGCCAATCGTTCGTTGGTAAGTAGTTTTAGTAGTCAGCATTCAAAGTAATATAATCATACAAATACAGACAGTACGTTTACCTTAATGTGTCACTAACACTTATCCGACCATTAAGGGCCTACATACCCTTTAGTGCCGTAAAACGGTAACTCTCTAAAGCATACTCCTTAGTAACGGATAGGTTAAAAAGTTTGCAAAAAATATATATTTATTATTAATTCATGTACATAATTTTGAACACAAGGTTTTTTCGTGTCACAAATAGTTTTGCTTTAAAAAAATAATTAACAACACAATATTTTTTCGTAACTTTTGGAAACGCCTCCAAAACGACTTGGATGTTTAAAAATATTTTACACAGAAAAATTGATGGCTGGAATTTCATCATAACTAACATAGCATATGTAAATCAATTAATATTTTGCAAACAAAACTGTTCAAAAGGAGGTTCAATATTGATATTTTGGCATCGAGCAGGCGCACGGCCAGTACTGCGTTAACATTGGGGCTTATATAGCGCCTTAAGGGTACACTAGTCGAAAATTATTCCATACATACGTAGTCTGGCTTTTACTCCACTGTTTGACGATGTATGTTCAAAACAAAAAATTATATCAATTTGTCTAATCATTATCTAGTCCTGTATGGAAGCAGAAAAGTAAAAAAAAAATATACTTGAAAGTTATGAGCTTCGAAAGTTCCATATTTTAACACTAATTTTAACGCATCTTTGGGCGCAAATAAGTACCATAAGAAGAAGGAAAATTGAAAAACGGCCTCCATACAGGGATAGATTAGTAGTTATACAATGCAAATAATTTTATTTTGTACAGATACATTCAGTCGTTTTTTCATGATATCCATACTCCCAAAGGTCTGTTTATAAAATTTCGCGCGCTCGTTTTCGTTCTAAATTATCATCCATTTCGCTACAAATTTGCAAAAGTGTGTATTCGTACGCGTACTAGCTTCTTACTGCTCATAACAGCATCTATCTGTTCCGCACGTGTTGTCAGTTAGAACGCATTTTAACCCCGCGCACAAAATAGTTCGTGCCGTCGATTAGTGTAACCTCAAGTGAAAATGCGGTCGCAGACATCAGACTAAATTTCCTTAGTAAAAATTCATAGACCCGAATAAAGGGGCACAGTATATTATATCTTCCTTTTTCAGTTTATGGAATATCTTTTAAATTGATCCAATATTGGGGGAGGAAATAGGCGAGAGCCAAACCTCGAATTATGACTTTTTACTTATGAAATTCAGTCAGATGTCTGCGACCGCACTGCCTCTTAAACGACTTGTTCTATTATTGGTCCATATCTACTTCACATCACACATCATCAGCCTATTAATGTTCCCACTGCTATGACACAGGCCTCCTCCCTGTGAGAGGGATTGGGCCGTTATTCACCACACGGGCCCAGTGCGGGTTGGTGGATCTCACATGTCTTCGAATTTTTTTATGGTTCTAGGACATGCTGGTTTCCTCACGATGTTTTCCTTCACCGTTTTGAGAGCAGTGGTGATGAAATAATTTACACAAAGTAAAGCGCCTGCCTGGGCTCGAATCCACGACCTACAACTTGTATGTCGCGGCCGATACCACTGGGCCAACATTGCTCACTCTACTTATATCTGCTTAGATCGTTTCAACTTTAGTAGAGATTAAATTCTCTGGTACTTAATGGTTGTCAAAGTGACGAACAAATCTCTCAAACCCATCAACAAAACAAGCGGTTTTTTTACTGTATGTTTGCCTAAATAACACGCCATCAATTTCACCCGGAAAGCGATTTTAGTGTGATCTTATTTGTAAAAAAACCGGCCAAGTGCGAGTCGGACTCGCGCACGAAGGGTTCCGTACCATTATCGCAAAAAACGGCAAAAAAAACACGTTTGTTGTATGGGAGCCCCACTTAAATATTTATTTTATTCTGTTTTTAGTATTTGTTGATATAGCGGCAACAGAAATACATCATCTGTGAAAATTTCAACTGTCTAACTGTCACGGTTCATGAGATACAGCCTGGTGACAGACAGACAGACAGACGGATTACGGAACCCTATTAACATCTATACTACTCGTAATATCACAAAGAGATAAAGTTTGGAAGATTGGTTGGTTAATTGAAAGCTCTAATCCGATTTCGCTGATTGAAAACTACGTACGTGTCGCTGAGTGTTATAGGCTAATTTATATCCCTAAAAAAATAACGGGTCCTTTGGGTTAGGTCACGGGAGCGAAGACACGGCAAAAAGCCAGTGGATTATAAACAAGCATTACCATCTTACACTAGTAGAGGCACCGTCAAGACTGTTGACGTGGTTGGGGCTGACGCGATGAGTGACGTCACTCCGTCAGTACATCGTACGGCGGTGTAATTACATCATGCTTCTGTTTATAAATAGGATCAAACGAAAATCACTTCCTGGGTGAAAATAAAGACGTTTTATATGGACTAACAGAAGATGTTCGAAAAGTAGCACAATAAAACAATACATTATATGCATGTGACTTTGAAAAGGTTAGGGAGATCTTCCTATCCCTTTTCTCAATATGCTGGGGTCGGAAGTCTGACCAGATGTTGCATACAAGTAATTTACCAGGAGTGACTGTTCATCTGACCTCCACAACCCAGTAACTGGGTAACATGATATCCTTTGTTATTTTTTGATATAGCAGCAACAGAAATACATCATCTGTGAAAATTTCAACTGTCTAACTATCACGGTTCATGAGATACAGCCTGGTGACAGACAGACAGACAGACAGACGGACCGCGAAGTCTCAGTAATAGGGTCCCGTTTTTACCCTTTGGGTACGGAACCCTAAAAAGGAGCATGATGTAATACTCCGCCGTACGATATACTGACGGTGTGACGTCACTCATCGCGTCAGCTCCGGCCACGTCAGCAGCCTTGACGGCGCCTCCACCAGTGTTAGATTTGAAGGAGCTCGTGCCTAAGTATTACAGCTGCAATGGTCAATCTTCAAGGTGAAGCAATGTTTGCCGAAACCAGTCCTCGGATGTGTGACCATCAACCGAGACCGAGACACCTCCGTGTCTCGGAAAGCACCTTAATCTGTTGGTCTGCTGTCATTTGAATATCTTTGACAGTCCTTATTGGTAGATAACCAACCAGGATTAGAAAGAAAGAAAGAAGGAAAAAGTATTAATTTGTGACCCGCACAGGAAACACGAGAAAAAGCATAAAATTAAATAATAATAAAAATTAAAACATCGTGCGAGACCAAAAAGGCTTCTATCTCAACATATGCAGCGATATCCGAAAAAAGAAATAACGCTGCGCTGATATTCTGATAGGGCCCACTGTTGATGCCACGGATACACTTACGGAGACGGAAAATTCTTAAATAAAAATTAAAATAGAGTATATAAATAACAAACAAGACAGAATAAACACAGGTGGGTCAAAGTATGTATAATTATGTGTAAATATATAAATAAAACATTAAATGTAGGTATACCCGAGTAGACCGACGTCCGCAATTCTCAATTATCATTTGTCGAAACCATAGGCAAACGACAGAGCGCGCGGACTAAAGAGTAATTTATTGAATACGGAAAAAATCTATGGTCGGCTGTCAAAAGAAATATGTTATGAACAGTGTACAGCCCTACCAACTTATCTGTGAAAGAGGACGGCACCGTCGATTATCTTGATTACCGTCGATATTATTATTATCGCTCACTCACTCACTCGAGCGGCCGTCCTCTTTCAGTTCACAGATAAGTTGGTAGGACTGTAAATAAATACACCATACTTGCTAAAGAATATCATGTTACCCAGTTACTGGGTTGTGGAGGTCAGATGAACAGTCACTCCTGGTAAATTACTTGTATGCAACATCTGGTCAGACTTCCGACCCCAGCATATTGAGAAAAGGGATAGGAAGATCTCCCTAACCTTTTCAAAGTCACATGCATATAATGTATTGTTTTATTGTGCTACTTTTCGAACATCTTCTGTTAGTCCATCTAAAACGTCTTTATTTTCACCCAGGAAGTGATTTTCGTTTGATCTTATTTATAAACAGAAGCATGATGTAATTACTCCGCCGTACGATGTACTGACGGAGTGACGTCACTCATCGCGTCAGCTCCAACCACGTCAACAGTCTTGACGGCGCCTCTACTAGTGTAAGATGGTAATGCTTGTTTATAATCCACTAGCTTTTTGCCGTGGCTTCGCTCCCGTGACCTACCCCTAAGGACCCGTTATTTTTTAGGGATATAAATTAGCCTATAACACTCAGCGACAGCGTAGTTTTAAATCAGCGAAATCGGATCAGAGCTTTCAATTAACCAACCAAAATTCCAAACTTTATCTCTTTGTGATATTACGAGTAGTATAGATTTTAATAAGGTTCCGTACTCCTTCGTGCGCGAGTCCGACTCGCACTTGGTCGGTTTTTTTTATAAATAAAAAAAAGTGATTAAAAAAATCAAAAACCCGACTGCTTAAGAAGCGCACAACAAGAAGAAAATCATGCTGTGCAGTCGGAGGATACATCTGGTTATGGTCAGCCAGCTCGCGAATATGTATCCTCCGATTGCACATCATGATTTTCTTCTTGTTTACGTATTTTTAGTTCGCTTCTTAAGCAGTCGGGTTTTTTGATATTTTTAATTAACTTTTTCTTTGCATCCTCTGGTTTCTCGCAATTAAACTTTCATTTTAATTATTATTTATAGGCTCGCGCTTGACCACTATATCACCTGATGGTAAGCGATGATGTGGTAAAAGGTGAAGCACACTTGCCTAGAAATAACCTATTCACTCTTGACTTAAATACCCCTAGATTAGTAGTTAGCTAGGTATGGGGACTCCGGCAGGGAAATCCACTCCTTAACTGAACGCATAATAAAAGTATCCCTAAAACGTTTGGTGAGTATGGGTGGGATGTCCACCATGTACCGATGGCGCATCGCCATACGCCTGGCAGTCTGATGTTGGAACGGGCTGGGCGAAATTAGATCGTGAAATTCCATCGCACACTCCCCGAAATGTAACCGATAAAAAACCGACAAGCTGGCAACTAGGCAACGATGTCCAAGGCTGGGTTGGCAAAGTAAAACACTACAAAGCAAAAATAACCGACTTACCAAAAAGGAGGAGGTTCTATGTTCGACTACAAGATTGTTTTTTTTTTTTTATGTATTTTCACGCATCTCCTTCAATTTTAGACCGATTTTGAAATAAAAAAAAAAATATTTTTTGAAATTGTTCCCATTTTAATTTGGTGAAGATCTGATGAAGAACTTCGAAGATATACAACAGAAATCTTCAATAAATTACGGCAAATCTCTCGGGATTGCTGCAATCGCATCTCTGTTTATTGTATATACCATTTCATAACATAACATCACGCCAGTACGCTGTTAAGGGGTACGCAGATCTCTCATTTCACCGGTTTGTTCAAGTTTCATGATATTCGGGTAATCTATTCTGGCGTTATAGGTACCTTACTAAACAACTTGCTTATTAGGTAGGTACAACACAAAAGTGAAAAATAAAAAGCTTTTTTACAAAAAAATACTTCCGACTTCCAAATAAAAAAAAACTACAAAGTGAAAAATAAGTTTTTTTTGGAAGTCGGTGTCCATAACGCAAAAAATTGTGTGTCGTGTGTACAATAAAGCATATAATAAATAATAATAATAATAATAATAAATAAAATTGGTAACTACCAAAGACACCGACTTCCAAAAATATACTTATTTTTCACTTTGTAGTTTTTTTTTATTTGGAAATCGATAGTATTTTTTTTTTAATCTTTTTATAATTTTCGATACCGACTTCGGAAAAGAAAGTTAATTTTAACTTTGAAGTGTTTTGCTTTGGATTCGGTTTAATATTTTTGTTAAAAAGTTTTTATTTTTCTCTTTTTAGTTTTAATAGGTACCTCAAACTACCAAGTAAATCACTTATTGACAAAGTACATCTCACGACGATTCTAATAAGCCCAAACACGATTAGAATACATTGGTTTATTTCGGATTTCCAGTGCCCACCTTCCGGCTCCATCGGCAGATCAGTTCGATGGTACCATTTTCATAAATACCAATTATTTATAAGTATTTGCTTCATCATAATCGGTTTACTATTCGAGATATCTTATACCCGTGACATACTTATCTCTAAGGAGTTCTAGTGACCTTCTGTGGTCTTCTTTATCAGTTCCATTTCACCAAATGATACTTACTGAGTGAAAATGCTTGCATTGCTTAAAACATTATGTACGTATAATACGTATGCCTATAATATTTGAGGAGTTCCCTTGGTTTCTCTAGGATCCCCTCAACAGATCTTGACCTGATGACCATGGTGCCATCTGAGAAGTATACCCTTTCAAACAAAAGAAGAATTTTCAAAATCGGTCCAGGCGTCTTTGAGTTATCGGGGAACGTTTTCTGGAGAAATGATTTATGTTTATAAAAAAAGATTCCGACGAATTGAGAACCTCCTCCTTTTTTGAAGTCGGTTAAAAATGTGTTGTCTGTCGCATGGTCTCGTCGCGTCTGTCTGCGGTAATAATAAGTATCGTGCTCCCTTCTAATTTTAAGATGTATAGTAGAGAGAGACACATGTCTGTCTAAGAACGTCACAAAGATTCCTAGGAGAAATGATTTATGAAGTTACTAGCTGTTGCCCGCTACTTCGTCCGCGTCAAACTCGTAAAAAAAAATATTTTTCTCGTGATCAAACGTAGCCTATGTTACTCGTTAATACATCAGCTATCTACCAGTGAAAGTCCCGTCAAAATCGGTCCAGCCGTTTCGGAGATTACCCGGAACAAACAGACAGACAGACAAAAATCTTAAAAATTGCTTATTTGTTGTTAGTACCGTATATACTTTCACGTGCATTCAATAAAACGTTGTTATTTTGATATTACATACAGACACTTCAATTTTATTTATTTGTATGTATGTATGTGTGTATAGATTATATTTAACAAACACGAAACAGCCTTAAATTGACCCATTTAAGGGTAAAAGTCTATACTAAACATGAATAAAATATTAATAATTTGATAAGGGGATTGTTCATTTCTTGTGATAATTTCAAACCATTCAGAGTTCTACGACTTTTCCCTCTCAAAAATAAATAGGTAGACGTATTTACCTGCTTAGAAAATACTGAAAAAATCTTTTCTAACTAATATAAATTAGTAGCTGTTCCCCGCGGCTTCGCTCCCGTGGTCCACCCCTCAGGACCCGTTTTCGGGATTAAAAAATAGCCTGTTACTCAGGAATAACGTAGCTATCTATTGGCGAAAGAATTTTTTAAATCGGTCCAGTAGTTTCGGAGCCTATTCGGTACAAACAAAAGTGATAGATATAGATGAAATGGACACATTGGAAGCCGCATTGGAAATCGCCAGGTATCAATTCAAACTCATAACCTTGAGCTCAAAACCTAAACTACTTAAAACAGAATTCCACAAAAACAGAAACCCGGTTACATCAGAACCGGAACTCTCACCCACAATAATACAATTTATTACCACCATATTCTTCTCTTCAGCATTGAAGCACAAAATATCTCATAACTCACTCATTATTTCTTATTTTTACTAATATTATAAATGCCAAAGGATGGATGGATGTTTGTTTATCAATCACGCTAGAACGGCTGAACGGATCTGGATTAAATTTGGCACAGAGACAGATTATAGTCTGGAAAAGCATACGCACTTTTTATCTCGGTATAATGTTCCATCGGGATAGTTAAACTCATTTCACACGGACGAAGCCGCTGGCAGAAGCTAGTTCTTACTATAAAATAATGCGAAAATTTGTATACTCACGCCAGAACGGCTGAACGGATCTGGATGAAATTTGGCATATAGATAGCACACACATATAGGCTACTTTTTATTCCGGTATAATGTTTTCTCGGAGTAATAAAACACTTTTCACGTGAGCAAAGCCGCGGGCAGAAGTGAGTTCACAAAATACATAACTCACTATTTATCAAAATAATCGCCGCGGTGCGCGGGGAAACATAAAAAGCACATAAAACACGTGTCATAACGTTTTCTTTGATCTTTGTTATATATTTGCGGATTGGGTTTAAGTGGCAAGCGGCTAGCGGTTTGTGAAAACGATTTTTTACAATGAGATCTTTTTCTCAACAGAAATCTACACTTGTTATAACAAATAACTTAGTGTGTGTGTGTGTGTGTTTGTGTTAGTGTGTCTTACTGTAGTCTATACTAATCTATACTAATATTATAAAGAGGAAATATTTTTTTGTTTGTTTGTACCGAATAGGCTCCGAAATACTGGACCGATTTGAAAAATTCTTTCACTTATAGAAAGCTACATTATTCCTGGAGTGACATAGGCTATTTTTTTATCCCAAAAACGGGTCCTGTGGGGTGGTCCACGGGAGCGAAGCCGCGGGGAACAGCTAGTATATGATATTATTTTTTGATTTACTTCTCGTCTTTACTAACTTAATTTAAGTACTACTAACACTATTGTTAGGGGTTTGGCATAAGCATGTTCTTATATTGTATGTCGTTTTGTGACAAATAAACACTTTTTTTTTTCTTTCTTCTTTTTATCTGTCTGATTATCCGACTCCTTGGCAATTCAAAAGTGCTTGTCAATGGTTTTATTAAAATACATTATTTAAGTTTGAGTTTTGTTCAGAGCGATTCGTGGCCACCATTATTATAGCGTACTATTTCCTTAATAGGTATAGCATGCCTTCTCTCCAGCGTGTGCGTGTGTAGGTAGACAGTGCAAAAAGAAAACACCTGGACATACCTACAGTCATAATATATTATCTATACTCACTGTTCAACCGTGAACAGGCTATAGATACACTCGCCAACAACAACATGACAGCGTCAGCGACATAGTTTCGGCCCACGACTCCACGCGCCAGCAACACCGGCACACGTGTTAAGAAGTGACTCACAAAGATCTTCGCTTCATCGGCTCAATACACACAAATGTAGGTATCAATGAGTATTGACCACAAAATTTGTATATAATTAAGTTAATTATTGTAATAAATTAGTAGGAGCTCGTGGCTAAATAATAACAGCCGCACGGGTCGATCATCAAGGTTAAGCAACGCTTGACGAGGTCGGTCCGCCGATGGGTGACCATTTCAACAAACCGAGTCTCCTCCGTGCCTCGGCAAGCACGTTAAGCCGTTGGTCCCGGCTGTCATTTGAAGATCTTTGACAGTCGTTACGAGTAGTCAGAAACTTGAGATCTGACACCAGTCTTGCCAAGGGGTACCGTGTTACCCAGTTACTGGGTTGTGGAGGTCAGATAGGCAGTCGCTCCATGTAAAAGTCAGGTACTCAGCTGAATCCAGTTAGACTGGAAGCCGACCCCAATATCGTCGGGAAAAGGCTAGGCAGATGATGATTGTAATAAATTAGTCATTAAGCTGGAGTCGAGTTTGATTCATCTCTCCTTTACTCCTCTTACTGTGGCCAAGACACTCCCAGCCTTAAACGATCCTGTGAATCTGTGGGATCGGCAGTGAGCAAACCATTTCCTGTGTACATTGCACGACGTACACAACCCCCTATTTCTACTCAAATTCCATCTGTTACCGTAGGTCTCCTTGTAACAGACTTCCTGCACGTAAAACCAACGTAACCTACGTCTGCTGTTTGTATGATAGGGTAGGACATTAGAGATAACTAGGGTGCTAGGTCATTGTTATAGGGCTAGGTTTGTAGTCAGTGGGGTCTTAGGTATCTCATAGGTACCAGGCTCAATTAGTGCAAATATAGCCACACTGTACGCATTTGGAATAACGGCCGTAAGCTGTAAGTCCCGGTGCGTACACTCACTCATGAATGTAAAAGAGCCATCTGTCTTAATTCTTAACAGCCCTCAGTTTGAATCTGTGGTCTTATATAGCCTATTGAAGTGAGGCGTGCTCAATGCTTACCAACATTCAAAAAAATGGTGAATGAGCTAATTATACTGAAAGGAAATCTTTCAGTATAATTAGTCTTCTCCTTTCTCTGTTATATTTTTGTTATATATTAGTATATTATTGTATGTATGTATTTTATGTTATTATGTATATTTATTATTGTTTAAGATATATTGTACACTGACAACCCTAAATTTCTGTCCTCTCTTTCAGTCCACCCAAAGGTTGTCTGTAAGAGATTGCCCTGTGCGATAAGACCGCCCATTGTACACTTGCTTTTATGTTTTTTTGTCCTGTGTATATATTTTTGTGGTGTACAATAAAGAATATAATAAATAAATAACACAGGGTGGGCAAAAAACCGTAGATCAACTATCACTCTTCTAGAAACAAAGTCATGATGTTATAATATTGTATGGGCATAACTCGCTACAACCTCCTAACTTGCACCACAATTATCACAATAGTCCTCCAGAGAGTTGTTTCGAATGCCGTTATATCGAAACAATTGTGAGCGCCATTCAACTGAACCATTCGATCGCTCGCTTTTTAACTGAAAGAAAACATTTTCGAAGTCATTTTCATCGCGTTCCTGGATGATGGTTGAAGCTTTGAAATTGGCTCAATTATTTGCGTATTATTCTTTTGTTATTGTTGAAGGTTGTAAGTCGAGTTTAATCATAATTGAGATGAGGTTTGCTATGTTTATTAACTCCGACGGAAAAGAGGGGTGTTATAAGTTTGACGTGTGTTGCTGTCTGTGGCATCATAGCTCCTTAACGGATGAACCGATTTTGATTTGTTTTTACCCGACTGCCGAAGGAGGGTAATGTGTTTATCAGTCTATGTATGTATGTATGTTTGTCCCTATGTGGCGTTCTAGAGACCAAACGCGTTGGCCGATTTTGATGATTCTTACGTCAATCGATTCGTCTTAATCCTGCAAGTGTCACTGGCTACATTAATATTGGAAAAACAAAAATGGCGGATTTTGGGCGCCATTTTGTGGGAAAAAAATTATTTGTTTTCTTCCAAACCCATCATGTGGGGTATCAAAATAAAGGATTTTAAGAGGCGATTTCAAAAATATATAACACTTATATGAACCTAATTATAAAAAAAAATAACTAAAAAGTTGAAAATAAAAAAAGTTATTAAAAAAAATCTAAAAACCCGACTGCTTAAAAACAAACTAAAAAGACATCTGGTTTTGGTCCGCCAGCTCGCGAATATGTATCCTCCGACTGCACAGCATGATTTTCTTCTTGTTTACGTCTTTTTAGTTTGTTTTTAAGCAGTCGGGTTTTTTGATTTTTTTAATTTACTTTTTTTTGTTGTTTGAAAGGTGATTATGTCGAGACTGTGAGTGTCTTAGCTATGTTTGATTAAAATCGGCTCAGCCGTTCAAAAGTTATCCGCATTTTACTCTTTGAATCTGGGTTTTTTCGCAAGATATCGTGTCATAATTACATGTTTCGATAGATTATTGATTGAAGCGGATCTACTTCTAGATAAAATATGTAGTATGAAATAAAAATGTCGGGGGTTATTTAAATTTTTATATTTTATTTGTATGATGATTGGTTGGACAAATACGCTTGATGGTTGAGAGAGGAACATGGAAGAATTCTGTGTTGCGGGAGCTCCAAGTAGGTACTTGGGACAAGGACAGAAAGATGATTATGATGATGAAACTTAATTATCTAGCAAGTCTAAAAATTTGTGATGGGAATAGACACAAAATTATGAAAAAATAAAAAAAAAACAAAACTCATAATGTCAAACACAGCTTCTGACTACGGAGTCAGAGGCCGTTGTATAAATTCACTTGCGCAATTAGGCTGCAGATGTATTTAAAAGTGTTAAACAGAATTTTGTTATTTCTGCTTATAACTTGAGCCACGGCTCAACTCGAGTGATTTGGGTCTAAGTGTCTTTTCGAAGTGTCTTCAAAATCTAGAACAGGCAATCCAATAATCGTTCAATGAGGCTTGCTGAAGTACCTTTATATTTTAAGACTTAGGCTACAATGAGCTGAGATTTAGTTAATTTTTGTTGAAGAGTTTTCGTGGCGGGTACTTTACGAGGTTCTTAGAGGCCAGCCTTTTACCCGACTGCTGAAGGAGGGTAATGTGTTTATCAGTCTATGTATGTATGTAAGTATGTATGTATGTAAGTATGTATGTATGTTTGTTCCTATGTGGCGTTCCAGAGACCAAACGCGTTGGCCGATTTTGATGATTCTTACGTCAATCGATTCGTCTGAACCCTGCGAGTGTCACTGGCTACATTAAAATTGTAAAATACAAAACTGGCGGCTTTTGGGCGCCATATTGTGGGGGCCCAAATTTTTTTTTCTTCCTATCCCATCTTGTGGGGTATCAAAATAAAGGATTTTACAAGGCGATTTCAAAAATATATAACACTTGTATGTTTCTATGTACAAAATTGTAAAAAAAATTAGAAAAAGCATACATCTGGTTTCAGCCAGCTCGCGAATATGTATCCTCCGACTGCACAGCATGATTTTTTCTTGCTTACGTCTTTTTAGTTCGCTTCTTAAGCAGTCCGGATTTTTGATTTTTATATTAACTTTTTTTTTAATGTAACGTGCTTAGGAATATCTTTTAATCATGTGAAAACTTCACTGTTTTGGGACGTTACAGTAAAGGAGAAGACAGCATTGTCTATACTAATATTATAATGAGGTAAAGTTTGCGAGTTTGTGACGTTGTAGGGGGTAATCTCTGGATCTACTGAACTGATTTCGAAAATTCTTTCACCAGTAGAAAGCTACATTATTCCTGAGTGACCTAGACTATATAGATTTTAATCCCGAAAACAGGTCCTCTAGGGTGGGCCACGGGAGCGAAACCGCGGGGAATAGCTATATAATTTAAAAAGATTGAAGTACTAATACCACGCGGGCGGTGCCGCTAGGGGCAGCTAGTGTATGATAAAGCCTGAACGTAATGGTCCGAAATTGACAACACACAATGAGGTAGAGAGCCTAGACAAAATGGCATTCTATTATTAAATCACTCGACATAATGACCTTTTTTAGGCCATTTCGATGGCAAAAAATCGCCAAAGTCAAGGATTAGACCTATACCACAGATAATATAATAATAGCATACCGATGTCTCATCCCATACAAAGAAACCGTGCCGACGTACTGTACTGATTATACTGATTATTTTTTGTACATCGATTTCGTTCGGTTCCGTTCCAGGGATATAGATGGTGATCTATCAATCGCCGTCGAATGAAACCGAACGCGATCGATTTACAAAAAATAATCGGTACAATTGATGAAGAACGCTAGTTACGTCGGCGTTTGTATGGGTCGAGGCATCTTTTATGCTAGTATTATATTATCTGTGCCTACACGAAATGTCGGGTTATTGGACGACTCGCCCGAATTTAACTCGCCCGAATCGGGCGAATTGTCCACTATTAAAAATATTCATTTTTCTGTGTCGATTCGCCCGAAGTTTTTTAATCGACGGGCGAATTGACCACTCCAAAATTATTTAGTGGACGATTCGCCCGAATTTTATTTTAGAGAACAATCATTATAAAAGTACAGTCGTGCTCACCCATCTCGGTAATAATATGCAGAATTAATCGAAGTTAATAGATATTGTACTAGAAACTAGGCAAGCAATTCAAACAACCAGGAGGCCAGAATCACGAAGAAGTATTTGCAGAGCTAGAATCATTAGCGGTAGAGACTAACGGATTACTAGGGCTTCAGAATCGAAAATCACCCGGTACACTTTTTACGGCTCTTGATTCCAGCCTAGCTTCCTCATGATTATAATCTCCTGGTATTTAAGTTAGTCTTTACCGGTACCGAAATGACCTGATAGCGTATAGAGCTGTTTCTTTCATTTTGTTTGTAGCGAATATTGCTGTCTCCCTCTTATTGTTTTTTCGCCTGTTTATCATATCTAACGTTCAAATCTCAACATACTCTCGTACTCTGTTTACAGCTCATGATTATTTTGATTCATTGGCGACAAAACACTAAGAGGGAGACAGCAATATTCGCTACAAAAAAAAATATATAGAGAAAGCTCTATAAGCTATCAGGTCATTTCGGTACCGGTAAAGACTAACTTAAGTACCAGGAGATTATAATCATGAGGAAGCTAGGCTGGAATCAAGAGCCGTAAAAAGTGTACCGGGTGATTTTCGATTCTGAAGCCCTAGTAATCCGTTAGTCTCTACCGCTAATGATTCTAGCTCTGCAAATACTTCTTCGTGATTCTGGCCTCCTGGTTGTTTGAATTGCTTGCCTAGTTTCTAGTACAATATCTATTAACTTCGATTAATTCTGCATATTATTACCGAGATGGGTGAGCACGACTGTACTTTTATAATGATTGTTCTCTAAAATAAAATTCGGGCGAATCGTCCACTAAATAATTTTGGAGTGGTCAATTCGCCCGTCGATTAAAAAACTTCGGGCGAATCGACACAGAAAAATGAATATTTTTAATAGTAGACAATTCGCCCGATTCGGGCGAGTTAAATTCGGACGAGTCGTCCAATAACCCGAAATGTCGCGTTGTGAGTTCCGTATAGTGGACGATCATTGTCGCTGATATATTGTTGTTTTATCTAAGCCCTCTGGCCGAATATTTCACCGAGTTATTCTTAGTTCAGCTAATGTAACTTTGCTGTTTTGCGCACAAACGGGGTAAAAATTGTATTGATACCTGAACTTAAAGCGAAAACAGCCTCTAACAGCCTTGAAGGACCAAAACAAACACGCGCTGTACTTCGCATGACCCAAAATTTTTCAAAATAATTTATTGTCAATTTTTTTTTTTAAATTCCTTTCTCGTATTCTTCTCAGCAAAACCTTTCATTTGATACTCATATCATGGCGGTGCACAAAAAATAACTAGTCCACCATCTTTTGCCGTCTGCCATATTGGATTTAGAATGACGTTACTTATCTATCCATGCATTGTCATCCAAACTAAAAGTGTATGCAAAATTTCATCTTAATCGGTGGAGGATAACTGCTTTAAAATTCAGTTGCAAGATTTGTCCCGAACACACATACATACATACATTGCAAGTTAATGAAAAGCTTGTAAAATACAACTTTGCATATTATTCATACTTTCTACTTTGGTAGCATTATAAAGCATTTACCACATTAGGTAGCTTCTAATAGAAGTGGATATATTTTTTTCAAAAGTAGAAAATCTAATCGCTACCGCCTGTGACTCACGCGTCGTCTTCAGTGATTTCGGTAGACACTATCGAAGCTTAGCCAACCAATAGACGCTAAGCTTACTACAGGAATCTCTTTGTTGTATCTCCGACACAGCATAGATAGTACTTGTACTACTAACTAAAGGCCAGCTCACACAGACAATATAGAACTTTGTTTACTACACTAAAAAGTACACATTTCAGTGAGAGTATCCATCCATCGTCAGCCACGTCATCGCTTACTATCAGGTAAGAGATGGTGTTCAAATTTGAGCCAATCAATATCATATTTAAAAAAAGAATTCGAAACGCCCGTATGTCAGGGGTTCGTTCAAAGTAGCACCGATTAGCGAGAAGGTCAAAGAAAGAAGATTGCGTTGGTACAGCCACATCCTGAGACGTGGAGATGACAACCCTATCAAAACCGGCCAAATGCGAGTCGGACTCGCACACGAAGGGTTCCGTACCATTATCGCAAAACACTGCAAAAAAATCACGTTTGTTGTATGGGAGCCCCCCTTAATTTATTTTATTTTAATTTAATAATTATTATTTTTTGAAGTGAATATACAACTAAACATTCTGTGAATATTTCAAGTATCTACCTGTTGCCGTTATTAATATCGAGCAAAAAACGGCAAAAATATCACGCTTGTTATATGGGAGCCCCCCTAAAATATTTATTTTATACTGTTTTTAGTATTTGTTGTTATAGCGGCAACAGAAATACATCATCTGAAAAAATTTCAACTGTCTAGTTATCACGGTTCATGAGATACAGCCTGGTGACAGACGGACAGACAGACAGACAGACGGATCGCGAAGTCTAGTAATAGGGTTCCGTTTTTACCCTTTGGGTACGGAACCCTAAAAAGGCCCTAAATATCACCGATCGACCGCGAGGAAGAGGACGACCACCCGCCAGCTGGTGGTCAAACATGCAGAAAGAGGTCCTGAAGGAGAACCTGAGCACCCAGAATAGAGCTCTCTGGCGCAGACGTACAAGGAGACCCGACCCCAGCTGAACTGGGAAGAGGATTGAACAAAGAAGAATAAGAATTCGAAACGCCCGACGGAATTTTAAACTCGAATTGATTCACTGAAATGTGTACCTTATTATGTAGAAGACAAGGCGAAAGTCACTGGCAACACACACTTGTTATGACCATGATTATGAGATGACATACGGAACCGAAACGTGGTCGCTTACAATGGGAATGATCACAAGGCCACCCAAAGGGCAATGGATGATCGGAGTTTCCTTGTGTGATCGCATCAGGAATGAAGACAGCCGCAGGAGAACCAGGGTTACCGAAACCGCCCGACGAATTTTTAAACATAAGTGGCAGTGGGCACTTTCTCACGGAACGGTTTGTCGATGGGGCTGAAAAGTTCTGGAGTGGCGACCGCGTATCTACTGGAAGACGCAGTGTTAGAAACCCTTGCACTAGGTGGTGCAAAGGGCCATTGCACAGCGGGTGGCGAGGGCCTACCGCTCGGTGGGTTTTTCGGCGGCGTGCGCTCTGGCTGGCACCCCTCCCTGGGAGTTGGAGGCATGGGTGCTCGCCAGAGTGTACGAATGGACGGCGCGGCGTAAGGCGCTAGGCGAGCGCCCCGCCGCGGAAGAGCGGGAGGCCGTGCGGCGGGAGGCGAGGGACGCCATCGTCCTCCATTGGACGGAGGACCTCGCCACCGCCGCCTTTGGCCGCCGGACGTTGGACGCGCTCGGTCCAGTCCTGCAGGGCTGGCTCGAGCGGCCACACGGTTTCCTCTCGTTCCGTCTGGTGCAGGTGTTGTCCGGACATGGTTGTTTCGGAACGCACCTGCACCGGATCCGGAGGGAGGAAACCCCGGCGTGCTATGACTGCGGAGCAGTAGGGGACACGGCGCAGCACACCCTCGAGGTGTGCCCAGCCTGGGCTGAGCTGCGCCGTGCCCTAACAAGTGTGATCGGGCAGGACCTCTCGCTCCCCGGCGTGGTCAACTCCATGCTGGGGAGTGAGGAGGCCTGGGCGGCGGTTGCCTCCTTTTGCGAGGTCGTGATGTCGCAAAAGGAGGCGGCGGAGCGTGCGCGGGAGGACGATCCTCTCGCGCCGCCGCTCCGCAGGCGGAGAAGAGAAGGCGGTTGTATAATCGTCTCCTCCCTCCTCCTGGTGGTGATTAGCGGACGAATGGTGCGGGGGCACCTTCGTCCGCATTGCACCAATCACCACCCTCGTTGGGCGGGAACGGCCGGGCACTCGCGGTCGTTCCCGGGCCCCTCCACTAAGGGAGGGGCGTGAAGGCCCCGCTGTAAAGGCGGGCGGTCGTCGGCGGAGGACTGGAAGTAAAGGCTGTGCCGGTTTCCCAGTCCTCCTCCACTCAGACGATGCGGGAGTGCCGCTGGGTTATTTTAGTGGGTATACCGGGTCAGTCAGCCCGGGGAGTCCCACATAGCACCCCCATCCCCCGATGGACGGGTATGCGTAATGCATTTTTTCCCAGCGAAACAAAAAAAAAAAAAAAAAAAAAGGTGGTTCAATGACCTGACTTCACAGGACCGATCGATGTGGTGACACTTGGGGGAGGACTATGTCCAGCAGTAACATCCACTTTTGGCTGGCTCTCTCTGCCCTTCTCTGGCTCTGGCTTTTGGTAATATGTGTTTGAGCCGTTTGGGGTTAAGGTTACACTAGTCGATAATTCTTCCATACAAACGTAGTCTGGCGATTACTCCACTGTTTGACGATGTACATTCAAAATAATAAAATGATATCAATTTGTCTCATCATTATCTAGCCCTGTATGGAAACAAAAAAAATAAAAATTTAAAATTAGAAAGTTATGAGCGTCGAAAGTTCCATATTTCAACACAAATTTTAACGCATCTTTAGGTGGAAATAAATACCATAAGAAGAAGGAAAATTGCAAAACAGTCACCACACAGGGATAGATTAGTAGTTCAACAATGCAAATAATTTTATTTTGAAAATATACATTTAGTCGATTTTCATGATATCTAGACTCCCAAAGGTCTGTTTATAAAATTTCGCGCGCTCGTTTTCGTCTTAAATCATCATCCATTTCGCTACAAACTTGCAAAAGTGCTAATTCGTACGCGAACTAGCTTCATACTGCTCATAATAGCATCTATCTCTTTCGCGCGTGTTGTCGGATGAGATAGCATGCATTTTAACCGCGCAAAAAATAGTTCGTGCCGTCGACTAGAGCAACCTTAAAACACTAGGGCCATGGGGTCCGAGTGCACACCTATTATTTCGTGATATCGCCAAGCGGTTAGTCGACTCTTCACGAGACCAGAGGGCTGGCCTTTTTTTACCCGACTGCCGAAGGAGGGTAATGTGTTTATCAGTCTATGTATGTATGTATGTATGTAAGTTTGTATGTATGTATGTTTGTTCCTATATGGCGTTCTAGAGACCAAACGCGTGGGCAGATTTTGATGGTTCTTACGTCAATCGATTCGTCTTAACCCCGCGAGTGTCACTGGCTACATAAAAATTGGCAAATAGGAAAATAGCTGTTCTTGGGCGCCATATTGTGGGGGCGCAATTTTTTTTTTCTTCCAAACCTATCGTGTGGGGTATCAAAATAAAGGATTTTAAGAGGTGATTTCAAAAATATATAACACTTATATGTTTAAATGTACCTGATTCGAAAAAAAAAAATAACTAAAAAGTTATAAATAAAAAAAGTTAGTTAAAAAAATCAAAAAGCCCGACTGCTTGAAAAGCGAACTAAAAAGACGTAAACAAGGAAAAAATCATGCTGTGCAGTCGGAGGATACGTCTGGTTTTGGTCAGCCAGCTCGCGAAGATGTATCCTCCGACAGCACAGCATGATTTTCTCCTTGTTTACGTCTTTTTAGTTCGCTTTTCAAGCAGTCGGGATTTTTGTTTGGCCAAAGAATCAGCATTGCCATCCATCGTGGCAATGCTGCCAGCCTTCTGGGCACTTTTCCTGTTGATAGCGATGTGGACGATCTTTTTGACGTCCCGTAATTGTACATATTTTTATTCTTATTTTAGTTCTAATAATTATTAGTTAGTAAATAATGTACAGCATAATATTATAATAACTTACAGCACACATGTTTTTTTTCTTATGGCTAAAATAATAATTATGATTGTATAGTAAATAAAGTTCATTAATGTATCAATAATTTGAATAAAAGACTTTTTTGCAAAAAAATACTACCGACTTCCAAATAAGAAAACTACAAAGTGAAAAATAACTTTATTTTTGGAAGTCGGTGTCTTTGGTAGGTACTATTTTTTTGCGTTATGGACACCGACTTCCAAAAATAAAGTTATTTTTTACTTTGTTGTTTTCTTATTTGGAAGTCGGTAGAATTTTTTTGCAAAAAGGTTTTTTTATTTTTCACTTTTTAGTTGTACCTACCTAATAGGCAAGTAGTTCAGTAAGGTATCTATAATGCCAGAATAGGTTACCAGAATATCATGAAACTGAACATAACCGGTAAAATGAGAGTGTACCAAGATGAACTGTACACATCTGCGTACCCCTTTAGAGTGTACAGGCGTGATGTTATGTTATGAAATGGTATAAACAATATACAGACATGCGATTGCAGTAATCCCGAGAGATTTGCCGTTATTTATTGAAGAGTTCTGTTGTATATCTCCGAAGTTCTAAATCAGATCTTCACCAAATTAAAATGGGACCATACACTATCAAACAAAAAATAAATTTAGAATTTTCAAAATCGGTCCACAATTGACGGAGATATCGGTGAACATACACAAAAAAAAAAAAGAAAAACATACATAATGTCGAACATAGAACCTCCTCCTTTTTAGTAAGTCGCGCAGCTTCGTGTCGCGTTTCTGTGTAAGCTAACCCTAAGTACTAACCTAAATGAGTAAAGTTTTGAACTGTAATCGTTTTGGGAAACTAATTAAACGTTAGTACTTTTATTTGGGGTAGGAGTAGTGTTATTTATCTGTGAGGCTTGTGGCTAAGTGCTATCACTGGCCTAAAAATAGTTTGTTTTGAAGAACAAACGCTTTTATTTTTTTGTTGGGATCCGTTCCTCTTTCTTTTTTTTTTTGATATAGGCTCGCTCTTGACCACCATCTCACCTGATGGTAAGCGATGATGTGGTCGACGATGGAGCACGCTTACCTAGTAGTAACCTATTCAGTCTTGACTTAAAGACCCCTAGATTGTAGCTATCGGGAAACACAGATTCCACTCCTTAGCTGTACGCGTAATAAAAGTATTCTCAAAACGTTAAATCTAAAGGAAATAACGGAACCCTTATAGGATCACTTTGTTGTCCGTCTTTTTGTCCGTCAAGAACCTTTATCTCGGGAATGCGTGAAGGTATCGAGTTGAAATTAATATCGTATACTCAAGTTTGCAACCCCTTGCAGCTGTGAAAATATCAACCTTCTTGATCAACGCAATTAAGAGATACAGTCGTTAATTGCGCATATTTTACACTCGCAATGGAATCAAAATCCCGTTGACCTAAAATCATGAAATTTGGCAAGAAGCAATGTCTTATAGCACAAGTAAAGGAAATAATCCAAACCCGTAAATTTGTACCTAAATCAAAAAAGAAGATTATGGTGGTATCTTGATGGACGATGTATGGGGACGACATTTTTCCAACGGCAAAGCTAATTAACCGACTTACCAAAAAGGAGGAGGTTCTATTTTCGACATTAAGTTTTTTTTTTTTTTTACGCCTATCTCCGTCAATTTTGAACCGATATTGAAAATTCTTTTTTTGTTTGAAAAAGTATGTTTCAAAATTGGTCCCATATTAATTTGGTGAAGATCTGATGAATAACTTCGAAGATATACAACAGAACTCTTCAATAAATTACGGCAAATCTCTCGGGATTGCTGCAATCGCATGTCTGTTTATTGTTTATACCATTTCATAACATAACATCACGCCAGTACGCTCTTAAGGGGTACGCAGATCTCTCGTTTCACCGGTTTTGTTCAAGTTTCATGATATTCGTGTAATCTATTCTGGCGTTATAGGGACCTTATTAAACAACTTGCCTATTAGGTAGATACAACTAAAAAGTGAAGTACAAATAAAAAAAACTACAAAGTGAAAAATAACTTTATTTTTGGAAGTCGGTGCCCATAACGCAAATAATTGGTACCTACCAAAGACACCGACTTCCAAAAATAAATTTATTTTTCACTTTGTATTTTTTTTTATTTGTAAGTCGGTAGTATTTTTTTTTGCTTTTTATTTTTTGCCTCAATTATGTTTATCTTATCGTTAGAGCAATGTTCGGTGCTTCTTCTTCTTTTCGAATCGATGGCACATTTAATTAGATTTTCTGTTATTAGTTCGCAGGAAACTCCTACGACTGTTCAGTTTACCCGGAGTTGTTGAATAGCCGTAGAGGGGATGTCGGGTATCGGATTCCTGGTACATTTTTCCATCGCGCATGCGACATCCCTTTGTACGGCATGTGGTGCTATGCCTGCTAGCGGGTAGAGCTTATTAAGTGGAGTTGGTTTTAAGACGAAGACTAACGCTAACGAACTTGAGGGAACAAAACGCGCACTGGTTTCGCACCCGCGCGACCCAAAATTTTGTTTTTTTTTTGTACTTTCCTTATTATACTATGACTTTTAAAAAAAAAGCCTCAGATCAAAATGTAGATAATTAAATTGTCTTTGAGATGGTGTCAATTTCATTAAAATACACCCAGTGGTTTTGGTGCGATTGTCGTGTTTTTATTCGTTTTAGGCATAACTTTACAAATTAATTACGCTATGTTATACGAATAAAATTAATAATTTTTTTAAATCAAATTATTAAGAAAATGGTCTAATACAACATATATTTTTTTCCAAAAAAATCGACTGGCCGTTTAGACGTGATTCTCATTTTAAAATCAGCTACTCAAGGGTATCTGCGCCTTAAGCAGCCCGATATTATCTCACGTCTCATTTAGGGCAATGTCTACTTGCTTGGCGTGAGTGGATCGGTGCCACACTGGGCACGCAAACTCGCCAGCAGAGAAGCATAGAGACACACCAGTTGTGCGGGGAACATCGGGTGCCGCTGCCCATTTGGTGGAAATAAGGCGTTCCCGACCTTCTGCTTTTTCGGTGCTCATAGTTTATGGACTTCAGTAATTTTATTTTATTATTTTGGTGAATGTAGCTGTTTATACAGAACCTTCTGTGCGCGACTCCGACTCACACTTGGCCGGTTTTTATTTATTGGCAACTAGCTTCAGCCGTATATTTGTTAGAAAGAATCCCGAGGGAATGCAATCAAGGAATAAAATGTAACCTATGCTCTTCTCCAATGTCAAATCTATCTCTGTACCAAAATTATCAAAATTGTTTCAGCGGTCTAGGCGTGAAAACATAACGGTGGACTGACAAACAGAGTTGCTATCGTATTTATAATATTAGTATGGATCTAGTACTGTATGTAGTTTTAGTTTTTTTTTTACTGGAAGCCGACCCCAACAATAATTGGGAAAAAGGCTAGGCAGATGACTGTATTTGCAATACCAGAGTTAATACTGAAAAGCCTCGTGTGCCTGTAAGTGAGTACTTACAGGCACATGAAGCTTTTCAGTATTGACTCTAACTTATTAGTAGTATTTTTTAACTTATTTTGCAGTGCGGTTAACTTTTTTGGGAAAATGTTTTAATTTATCATTTTTAGGGTTCCGTACCCAAAGGGTAAAAACGGGACCCTATTACTGAGACTTCGCGGTCCGTCTGTCTGTCTGTCTGTCACCAGGCTGTATCTCATGAACCGTGATAGTTAGACAGTTGAAATTTTCACAGATGATGTATTTCTGTTGCCGCTATAAGAACAAATACTAAAAACAGAATAAAATAGATATTTAAGGGTGTCTCCCATACAAAAACGTGTTTTTTTTGCAGTTTTTTACGATAATGGTACGGAACCCTTCGTGCGCGAGTCTGACTCGCACTTGACCGTTTTTTTATTTAGTGTTGATTCACCAAAACTACAAATTGAGCAAGTCCTATAGTAAGGTACCTAAAGGATTGACAATATATCCATAATAACGCAATTTGTAGCTATATAATTCGGTTGTATAATCCATATCTTGCAAACTGCCTAACCGATTTTGATGATACTTGCACTATGATCTAAGTTGAGAGATACTTAATCCAAAAAACCGGCCAAGTGCGAATCGGACTCGCACACGAAGGGTTCCGTACCATTATCGCAAAACACTGAAAAAAAATCACGTTTGTTGTATGGGAGCCCCCCTTAATTTAATAATTATTATTTTTTGAAGAGAATATACAACTAAACATTCTGTGAATATTTCAAGCGTCTACCTGTTGCCGTTATTAATATCGAGCAAAAAACGGCAAAAATATCACGTTTGTTGTGTGGGAGCCCCGCTTAAATATTTATTTTATATTGTGTTTAGTATTTGTTGTTATAGCGGCAACAGAAATACATCATCTGTGAAAATTACAACTGTCTAGCTATCACGGTTCATGAGATACAGCCTGGTGACAGACGGACAGACAGACAGACGGACAGACAGACAGACAGACAGACGGATCGCGAAGTCTTAGTAATAGGGTCCCGTTTTTACCCTTTGGGTACGGAACCCTAATAAAAAAAGAATGATCAAAATGGGTTCAGCCAAACGCGAGAAAATCGCGGACAAACAAGGTCAAACTGAGTACCTTCTTTTGATGTCGGTTAAAAACATAGACATCAAACATACATCCATATCTCTATCAACACTTTTATCATATCATAACAAAAAAACATTCAAACTTGAGCTTTCACAGTGGCGCTGCATGCGAGGAAAAGCGCCACGAAAATGTCAAAACCAATACATTTTATTTTAGTTCTCCAACCTCCCGTGTGTCAGTTTATACTGGACATTGTAACTACTCTCGCCATTTATCAAAAGAAAAACAAGCATTTTTATTTATGGCCAGACATATTTTACAAAATATTTCAAAAGAAATGAAAAAGATAGAAGACATAAATCTAGGATTATGTGCGAGAGAAGTTTGTGTCATTTAAACAAATTGTTTTTTTTTGAGATAAATGTCGAGCAATCTTGAGTATTAAAGTTTCGTAATGGTTTTGTAGAAAAAAAAATATTATTGTCTTTATTTCATTCTCAAGCACGTAATAGTTATATTTTAGGTAGATACTCTAAAGTAAACTAGTATTTTAAAGAGTTATAATTGTTTGTTTGTTTGCATGGGGAAATATTGATTAATGCCAATACTGACAAAACGTCCAGGCGCTCCACTAGATCTCTGGGCTTAGTGCGAATTTTTACTCGCGCTTATTCGCATTAATCTGAACGTCAATTTGTATTGAAATACGTATTGAAACTCGATTAGCGCCATCTATTGACGGTAAGGAGAAAACTCTTTGTTTGTGTACATTTTGACATAAGAGATCGTTTACGTTATCACGATCATCATCATCTTCTTGTCCTTATTACTTGGGATCGGCTCAGCTCGTTTTCTTCTTCAATACCGTCCTGTCCTCCGTCACGTCATCACTGACTCCCTTTTCTTTCATATCAATCCTCAGACAGTCCATCCATCTTTACTTTGGCCGTCCCCTCCCTCTCCATCCATCCACATTTATATATTCATAACTCTTTTAGTCAAATGCGTCCCATTCCTCGTTAAAAAACCACACAGATATAGAAAATCCTTTCACTCATACAAAGTTACACTATTGCTGAATGCCATAGTAAGCTTATCCCGTAAATATACACACAATTAAAAATTCTATGTGTTGCGAGAGTGAAGCTAAAGTAATATAATATAGACCCGGCATTGGAATTTCCATAAACTATCATCATTTTAAATAATAACGATGATAGAGTGCAAACATCTTTGCATGTTTGCAATACTTTCATACAACTTAATTCCCTTTTAAATGTATTGAGGGTATTGTATTGTAAGCCACAAAAATAACATCATCATATCAGCCGAAAGACGTCCACTGCTGGACATAGGCCTACCCCAAGCGTCGCCACATTGACCGGTCCCGTGCGTCTCGCAACCAGCGGATCCCCGCAACCTTCACCAGGTCATCGGTCCACCTGGTGGGAGGCCTTCCAGCGCAACGTCTTCCGGTTCGCGGTCGCCACTCCAGAACCTTTCTGCCCTATCGGCCATCCGTTCTGCGAGCAATGTGCCCTGCCCACTGCCACTTAAGTTTGGCAATTCTTCGGGCTATGTCGGTAACCCTGGTTCTCTTGGCTCTGAGACGTGGTCGCAACGTTACAATGGGCCTCATCTGAAAGCTTACAGTCACTCAAAGGGCAATGGAGAGGGCTATGCTCGGAGTTTCCTTGCGTCATCGAATCAGAAATGTTGAGATCCGCAAAAATAACATATAGAAAAGAAAACAAAATATTTGCTATTTATGAAAAGAGTAAAACTTACGGAACCCAAAAAATTCTAAACAAATATTTCGCCGAGAAAGTTCGACATTACTTAAAGATATTGCATAAACTTGAGACAAAACATTTTGTCTCGTAGACAGTTTTTTCTTGTAAATATATCAGGTTTTTTCAGTCGATTTTTGACAAGTTTTAAAGAAAAAATCGTTCAGTTATGTAACTAAAATATTTTTACCCGACTACGGTGAAACCAAAAGGAAGGGTTATGATTTTAGCAGTCTTTGTATATATTAATGTTTGTATTTACGTATGTTCCTCCGTAGCGTCTAAACTATCCATCCAATTTTGATGCATTAGGTGTCAATCTTTTTCGTTATTATGGCAAGGATAACAAAGACTAACAAAAAAAAAACCGTAGTCTGGTTCATCATGGTTCACATAGGCCTTCTCTCTGTGAGAGGGAATGGGCCGTTATCCACGACGCGGGCAAAGTGCGGGTTGGTGGATGTATTCGATTTTTTGTTTCTAGGACATGCTGGTTTCCTCACGATGTTTTCCTTGAACGTTTTGAAAGCAGTGGTGGTGAAATAATTTACACAAAGTAAAGCGCCTGCCTGGGTTTGAACCCACAACCTACAACTTATAAATCCCGGCCAATATCACTAGGCCGCCACTGCACTGTAGTCGAGTTACAGATTTTAAACCTTATTAGGGTTCCGTACCCGAAGGATAAAAACGGGACCCCAATTACTAAGACTCCGCGGTCCGTCTGTCTGTCTATCACCAGGCTGTATCTCATGAACCGTGATAGCTAGACAGTTGAAATTCACAGATGATGTATTCTCTTGTCGCTATAACAATAAATACTAAAAACAGAATAAAATAAATATTTAAGTGGGGCTCCCATACAACAAACGTGATTTTATGCCGTTTTTTGCGATAATGTTACGGAACCCTTCGTGCGCGAGTCTGACTCGCACTTGGCCGGTTGTTTTATATCTAACAAACTCTATAGTACCAGTCTGTAATAGTCCCACTACAGGACAAAGGCGTCTTCTCATACAGAAAAGGCACTAGCATTGATCACCAAGCTCGCTCAATGTGGGTTGGCGATTTCAAACAAAGAATCATTGATAGATAATAGTCAGTAAATAGAGTCTTGACTCAAATATGTACGCAGACTTAACCCATCATGTCACGTGCCTATCTTTGTTGTAGGGTCATAAAGACAGCGATATTTTGACGTCATCATCATCAAATCAGCCGAAAGACGTCCACTCGACATAGGCCTCCCCCAAACGTCGCCACCTTGATCGGTCCCGTGCGTCTCGCATCCAGCGGATCCCCGCAACCTTCACCAGGTCGATAAGGGTAAGGTAAGGGACACACCAGAAAATGGGCAGCAGCGTTCTCTACGCACTTTAACAACAAGCTGCGATCGCCAACCCGCCTGCCAAGCGTGACGATTATGGCAAACCATCTCCATACAAAAATTAAAACCACAAAGATTTTGACGTAACAAATAATAATATAAATCTGTTTTGATAAAAGTTTTGCTTAGTTCGTTGTTGATCCCAGACCTACTCGTGCGGATATTTTGTTTTGTTACAGTTTTGTTAACAGGCAAACGAAAAAGAAATAACCATGTAAAGTTTTTATATTTATAATATAAAACCTTTACAACAAATACAAACATAAATATACTACCACGGTTCAGGCTATGCGTTGTCTGTAAGTTAATGAAGAGGATATTCTACTTATTATTAAACCCCGTCAGAAAACGAGGGGTGTTATAAGTTTGACGTGTGTTGCTGTGTATATGTGTATTTGTGTGTCTGTCTGTGGCATCATAGCTTACATACGGGTGAACTTTTTTTAATTTAGGTTTTTTTGTTTGAAAGGTGATTTTGTCGAGAGTGTTCTTAGCTATGTTTGAATAAAATCGGTTCAGCCGTTCAAAAGTTATGGGCGTTTCACTGTTTGAATCGGGGTGTTTTCGCAAGATATCGTGCCATAATTACGTGTTCAATAGATTGCCGATCGAAGCGTATCTACTATGTACTAGATAAATTATGTAGCATGAAATAAAAATGTGTCGGGGGTTTATAAAATTTTGGAATTTTACTTGTACATACTAAGTAGAACAGTTTCACATCCTACTCCAAGACCTCGTATCTATAAAGATACATTGCCTCCTCACGGATATATCTCCAAAGATACATCAATAAATCGCTCTCACAAAGAAGATTAACGACGTAATCTCATGCTAATCGCGTCTCGCCTTGACATTCGTGTCGGATGTCAGATGAAGCGCTGAAGCTGCTGCGTACTGCGTGGCAACTCATTTGCATTCTAGCAAATAAAGTAATCATTATTTTGAGTTTTGTTATCTGTTAGGGTACCTACATTCAAACGTATTGTCAAGATCGTTTTTAACGGATCCGTCGCTACTGGAGGCGATGTTCACACAGTATTTACAGTACTGTTTTAACGGATCCGTCGCTACTAAGGGTAATGTTCACGCCAAATTTAGTCAGTGCACCACCAACTTTCAAAGAAAATGGATCAGTATTTTTAATACTGTTCCATTAATGATCTCACTCATACAACTATCTATGCCCGCCATTATAAAAAACGTATACGATAAAGCGGACCTGTAAAACGGACTGCTGTATATTTTGCTGGATCGGTAGTTTTTACTTTTTATTTTTTTTCTCAGTCCTTAAGACGACATTATATTTTACGATTGACGTCTCTAATGGAATCGGAATTTATTTGTTTTTACATTTGCGTTTGACATTTTTATTTGACATAATAACTGTATAATTGAATATCGATTTGACATCATTTAATACTTGTCTGACTATTTGAAGGTTGAAATAGAAGCGTATTATTGTTTAATGTAAAATTTTGGCTCACTGCCTTGTGATTCTTTCAACGTTAGTTTGTATCGTGTAGTGGTGCTTGTACTTGTTGCCAATTATGATTTTTCGACACAATGTAAAAATTGTTTGCAATAAATAAATACAAATACTGGATCTGGAATACTTCATATGTGTGAACTCGCTCATGCAACTAAATACGTCAGCGCCGATTAAAAACATAAATGGTGAAGTAGACCTGTAAAGCAGACCTCTGTGTGAACAAGCACTTACTTTTTAGTTACTAATCCGCCATTTTAATATAGTGCGAATCAACAAAATCTTAAGACTTCTCGAGTAATCTCGACATAGGATAAGCGGAGTACCTACCTAAGTAGACTTAACGGATAGCCGATCTTTCAATCTGTGTACTGCACCAGCCCGCGATACTATTTCCAACCAATGCAACTCCTGAAAACCAGAACCAATGAATCATCGAGAAACGATTCTACTGTATTTCAAAACCAGTACTGTAGAATCAAAACAATAGAACAGAACAGAACATAACAGAATGGAATGGAATAAAATAGAACAGAATAGAACAGAATAGAACAGAATAGAACAAAATAGAACAGAATAGAACAGAATAGAACAGAATAGAATGGAATATAATAGAATAGAATATAATGGAATAGAATAGAATGGAATAGAATAGAATAGAACAGAATAGAATATACTTTATACACCATAAAAAAAACGTCAATAGCGGACGAATAAGAAAATAAATAATTTCCACTTATCAAGCAGGATACCTACAAAACATAGTTAGGCCTCACGTATTCACAGCAGGGATCAAGATAATATTATTAATTCCAGACCAGAATCAATTAAATGTCTAACGTATTACGGTTGTTCTTATCTACAACCATTACAGAGAACCTTTGACTTGCATTAGAGCGATTCGCTAACAGAACCAAACGGCATTGCGTAGAATGTCATTAGCGTATTCAGAGTTCAAGGAGATAGGGCGTTATATATTAGATACTATAGCTTTTACCGATGACTTTGCTCGCGTGAATGTCGAAAATTATCGCACGAAAACGTACCTACTCCTTTCCTTTGTCATTGGTGCTCTTGTGTTGTGTCGGTGTCCAATAATATTTTCTATGTCACCAATGAGTCGTCCGTCTGAACATAGGTTTTGTGAACTTTCGCACTCGTGAAGAAAACAACCATTTGTTTCTTAAAGTATGTTACTCTCTAATGTCTCTCTGTTGGTAGCACATGTGTTGGATCATTCGGTTCCAATCATGATGGTTGAGCTGAGTGATGGCGATCCATGCGTCACGTTCGTGAATGGGCGCCATTACTTGTGATTGGTCAAAACTTAGCTGCTATTGTATTTTTGATATTATTTGTTAGTCTAGACACTTTTACGCGCACGTCTTTATACATCGTTCTCACATATATATATTTTTTCGACAAGAATGATGTAACCAAATACTTGTAATTAAAACTGATGGAAAAGAGTGTCCGTGGAGTTTCTTGCAAATTCTTCTCCATTGAGACCTACTGACGCTTGCGAATTTGCAACTAGAGTCACCTGTTTTTTTGACTATTCAATAGTACCTGTAAGGTTTTACGCAACCACTTGGTGCTTACTTCAGACGGGCCATGACTCATCGGTCGTACTGTACTACCAAAATAAAAAGTATTCCATGTCCTAATATGGGACACGATCTCCGTAAGTAGTTTTAAATTTTGTCCAAATCAGTTCAGCACTTCGAAGCGTAATTATTAAACTGGTGTTGCTTGACTCGCAAAAGACCATTCTGAAAATAACCTAAGTAGTTCTCATATGATTTGACCATTACGTTGATACTTTGATCTCTGAGTTTGTTGCGGTGTTTCTTCTCAGAGCAGTCAGCCAGAAGTGGCAGGCCTTATTTAGTTGGGTCGCGGATAAATTAGAAAGACAGTTACCGCGGCCCTGGCACAAGCAACTGTAGGAACACGGGTGGGTTTTAGTCAGTAAAAGTCTGTCACGCCCTCCCTGGGCGTTTACAACTGAGCTTATCCCAGTTGTAAACGACCCTTTGTGCCTAGTGGCCTTGATTGTTCTGTCTCCTGCTTGATATGGAGGGAAGTGGAAATTTATGATTTTTTCCTACTCCTCCATTATTCTTTTCTGATTAATTTCGTTGCGGGATCCAAGACAGTTAAATTCATTCTCCGGGACTTCGTCGAGCTTCATTGCCTCGACGCTTTTCTGGTGGTCGCCACTGTTGATTCTGGCTTTCAGGAGTTGCAGTGGTTTGGGAATAGTGCAGTGGGATTGTCACGCCCTCCCGCTTTACCTGGAGCGGGAGAAGTCATTAGATGACTTTCCAGCCCAAAAAAGGACACATCTAGTGTTATTTTTACCCAATTTAAAAAATATCATTCAATTATCAAACATACAGAGTTTACCATTTGCATATTCAGAGTTCAAGGAGATAGGATGATTAGTTAATATTAGATACGGCTTTCAACTCAGATTAAACGGGAAGATTATATGTATGTGCTTAGCGTGAAGATCAGGGTATTTTGCTGTGAGCAAGTAATGTAATAGCGTTATTGTATAATCTGCCAAATTTTATTGATTTTTATTAGGTTCAGTTTACATTTCTTTTTAATTACTAAGAACTAGTTGTTGTAGTTAAAGGCGAACGGCAGGCTTGTACGGGAATTTCGTACCGCTAATAAAATTTCGTGTTTCGGGATATTTTTTGTTTTAATTGGTATTTAATACGATAGATAATCCCTTATTAAGTTGTTAGTTTTTTAGAACTTGGGACGTAAAAGTTATAACCAGTTTTATTTTTTAAGGTTATGTACTAGTACCAATAATGTAGATTGATACATATAGGTAAATGTTACATATTGTTAAATAATGTGTAAAGTAAATTGTTTGATGCCATCTTTGTAGTGTTTTACTTACCAATAAGTAGGTAGATTGAGGCGAGAATCGTACCTACTCAGGACACTAGGCCTAGGTAACCCTTTGTTTTATTGTAATATGGTCAACGCCACAATTTAAAATTTTAATAAATAGACCTTTGGGATTCTGGATATCATGAAAAAACAACTAAACGTATCTGTTCAGAATAAAATTATTTGCATTGTTGAACTACTAATCTATCCTTGCATGGTGACTGTTTTGCAATTTTCCGCCTTGTTATAGTATTTATTGGCACCTAAAAAGCGTTAAAATAATAAATAGTGTCGAAATGTGGAACTTTCGACGCTCATAACTTTCAAATATATATATTTTTTTTACTTTTTGGTTCCATACAGGGCTAGATAATGATGAGACAAATTGGTATAATTTTTGTTTTGAACGTACACCCTAAAACAGTGGAGTAATAGTTAGACTACGTTTGTACGTTTGTTTTCTTTTCTTTACTAGGGCAACCTTAAGCCTCAAAATTGACTGTGAAGCTTGACTATCCCGCGGAATCGCCACTCGGCCGTGCCAGTGGTATTTCTAGTACCAGCCAGCATTTCCAGTATAGCCTGGCTTTGCACGCGTTGACTGCAGTAGGCTAGCATTAACATCGGATATTATATCCATAAAGATAGGCTTTTAATAAACGTACCTACCTACCATACCTATTAGTGACGTAATCTAGTGGTTGAGAACCATATTTTGTATATTGCTCTCCCATTACATCATCATCATCTTATCAGTCGTCGCCACATTGACCGGTCCCGTGCGTCTCGCAACCAGCGGATCTCCGGCACCTTCACCAGGTCATCGGTCCACCTGGTGGGAGGCCTTCCAACGCAACGTCTTCCGGTTCGCGGTCGCCACTCCAGAACCTTTCTGCCCCATCGGCCATCCGTTCTGCGAGCAACGTGCCCTGCCCACTGACACTTAAGTTTTGCAATTCTTCGGGCTATGTCAGTAACCCTGGTTCTCTTGCGGATCTCTACATTTCTGATTCGATCACGCAAGGAAACTCCGAGCATAGCCCTCTCCATTGCCCTTTGAGTGACTGTAAGCTTTCTGATGAGGCCCATTGTAAGCGACCACGTCTTAGAGCCATATGTCATCACTGGCAACACACACTGGTCATAGACTTTCGTCTATAGACACTGTGGTAACTTGGACGAGAAGATACCGCGCTTGAACTTCCCGAACGCTGCCCAGCCGAGTCGGATTCGACGGTTAACTTCTTTCTCGAAGTTGGCCCTACTCAATTGGATCATTTGTCCCAGGTAGACATAGTCGCCCACAACTTCGAGTGTAGAGTCTCCGACCTTGATAGGAGTGGGTGTAACATAGGCATTCCCATTACATGGTACCTAAAAATAACTTGAGTGTACCTAGGTGGTAAACAGAGGTGGCATTTGCCGCGACTTACAAGTTGTAGGTCTTAAGTTCGAACCCAGGCAGGCGCTTTACTTTGTGTTAATTATTTCATTACCATTGCTCTCAAAAACGGTGAAGTTAAACATCGTGAGGAATCCGGCATGTCCTAGGCCCAAATATTTGAACGCATGTGACATCCACCTACCCGCACTGGGCCCGCGTGGTTGATTACGGCCCATTCTCTCTAATAGAGAGGAAGCCCCAGCAGTGGGCACATTAATAGGCTGATAATGGTGATGAATCTAGGTGTAAGTACTGTTGTAATCTAAACATCTGCCTCTGCTTGGTGCTTGAGTATAGTGCCCCGCACGTAAGTTAGTTTTGGCGTAGTGGGGGTAAGTTCGCGCATATTTCGCGAACTGACCAACCACCATATAGAGCGACCGGAACGTGGATGCGACACGATTGGTCAGTCGATCCTTGTGTCAACTTTCCAACCAATCGCGCGCTCGGAACGGTATTCAACATTCCCCGCGCCCCGCTACACTGCGCGTGAATAGGGGTGTACCGCAGGGATCGATCCTGGGCCCGCTACTCTTCATTCTTTACAGTGCTGACATCATTAACTGCCTGCTCAACACAAAGTTCCACTTATATGCTGATGATCTGCAGATGTATCTATCTTTTCAACCCCAGCAGGCTGTTGACACTGTAAAAAGTTTAAATGAGGATCTTGATAGAATCTCGGCTTGGTCTAAGAGAAACGCCTTAGTTTTGAACCCTAAGTCTAAATTTATTTTGATGGGATCAAGAGATTTTTTGAATAAGATGGGTAATGGGAATTTGGACTTGAAGATTGACGGGTGTTCTATTGAAAGGGTCCGGGAAGCCCGCAATCTTGGGTTACTATTTGACGAGCACCTGCACTTTGAGACCCACATCATGGAGGCTGTGCGCAACTGCTTTTACAGGCTTAAGCTTCTGTACCGTGTGCGTCCCTACATAAGTGTGGATATGCGCATTCTGCTTTGTGAATCACTAGTTTTATCTAAGCTGAACTACGCTGACACTGTGTATGGGGCATGCATTCTAGGTAGAAGCGAAAGGTTGATTCAGCGAGTACAGAATGCTTGTGCGAGATTTTGTTTTACCATCCTTCCTCGATCTCACGTAACTCCTTTTTTAAATAAGGGTAATTTGATGAGAATGTCAGATCGTAGAGAGCTGCATCTGGCTACCCTGCTCTTTGGCACAATTCTCACGAAAAAACCAGACTATCTGTTCGGTAAATTGACCTGGTCGCGTGATGTAAATAAAGTCAAAACGAGAGCTTCTGCCTACTTGTTGTTGGCGTCACACAGAACTGCTGCATTCCGTGGAAGTTTCAAATTCGCTGCCTCTCGTATCTGGAATGATTTTCCTCCGCCGTTTCGTGCTATAAAAACGATTGGCACATTTAGTACTAAATTCAAGCAGTACTTATTACTTAAGCAAAAGGAATCCGAAAGATAAGCTTACGCGGGGTTTGCACGCGGTTGGTACAATGCCCTTAACCCATTTTATTTATTTGAAGTTTCTTGCGAACACCACACCACACATAATAACATGCACACCACTCTGTTTTATCCAATACTTGTAAATACTATTCTATGTATTATTTTCGCCAGGTTGATTGATTTACACAATACACTTATTTATTTACACTATTTCATAACAAGTTTCTATTGACAGCCGTCCATAGATTAATAGATTTCTTCCATATTTAATAAATTACTTACTCTTTGGTCCGCGCTTCGTTTGTCTATGATATCGACAAATAATCTATAATAGGTCTACCTACATTTAATATGTTTTATTTATATACTTACACATATTTTGACCCACTTTCTGTGTTTATTATATTTCTTTTGTTATTTATATATACTATTTTATTTATTTTTTTATTGTATTTTCCGTTTCCGTAAGTGTGTCCGTGGCATGACCTATCAGAATATCAGCGCAGGGTTATTTCCTTTTTTGGATATCGCTGCACATGCTGAGATAGGAGCCTTTTTGGTCTCGCACGGGGTTTTTTATTTTGACTATTGTGTAATTTTTATGCTTATTTCTCGTGTCTCCTGTGCGGGTCACAAATAAATATTTTTCTTTCTTTCTTTTTTTCTTTTACACTACCAAAGATCCTATAAAACGACTTCTGCGCATATAACGACTCTTGCCAACTTACGTGCCGGGAATTATAATTGAAGATTTTACTTCCAGGCTAAAGTCAGGAAGAGTGTCAGGAAGAGGATCGTGCGCATTTACAATCTATTATTTTTCATAAACAAAATATGCATAAATCTGCACTTTAATTTAACAGTAAGAAAAGGAGTTTCAATTAATTCTAGTGGTTTTGTTTTCTAAATATCAAAAACCAGCCAAGTGCGAGAAGGACTCGCGCACGAAGGGTTCCGTACCATTATCGTAAAAAACTGCAAAATAAAAAACACGTTTGTTGTATGGGAGCCCCACTAAAAAATATTTATTTTATTCTATTTTAGTATTTGTTGTTATAGCGGCAACAGAAATACATCATTTGTGAAAATTTCAACTGTCTAGCTATCACGGTTTATGAGATATAGCCTGGTGACAGACAGACAGACGGACCACGGAGTCTTAGTAATAGGGTCCCAATTTTACCCTTTAGGTACGGAACCCTAAAACGAAAAACATTCTGCGACACCATTTAGATGAGCTTTCAAAATCTCTTTGTCTGTTATAACTGTTATTGGATTTTAGAACTTCGGGTTCAATTTATGAAGTTAAATTAAATTCGTTGGTTTAAAGGATTTATATGCCCGACAATCACACACCATCACACACACACACACACACACACACATCACACACACCACATCACACACACACATCACACACACACACATCTGGTCGTCTGGTCGTCTGGTCTGGTCTGGTCTGGTCTGGTGGTGGTCTGGTCTGGTCTGGTCTGGTCTGGACATCTGGTTTTGGTCAGCCAGCTCGCGAATATGTATCCTCCGACTGCACAGCATGATTTTTTCCTTGTTTACGTCTTTTTAGTTCGCTTTTAAAGCAGTTAGGTTTTTTGATATTTTTAATTTACTTTTTTTTTTAATTCTGAAAACGGGTCCTGTGGGGTGGTCCACGAGAGCGAAGCCGCGGGGAACAACTAATATTAGTATAGATATGCTCGCGCCCAACCACTATCTCGCCTGATGGTAAGCGATGATGTGGTCAACGATGCATGACCTATTCACCCAGGTTGCAGCTATCAGGAAAAACAGACTCGGGCAGGGAATACTACCTCTTAGCTGTATGCAATAAAAGTATTCCCAAAACGTTTGGTATGTATGGGTGGGATGTCCACCATGTACCGATGACGCATCGCCGTACGTCTTGTAGTCCGATGATGAAGGAGAAATTAGTTTACAAATTCAACTATAGTATTTATATTTTTTCCTTCTCGCTATTCTTTTCTGATTAATTTCGTTGCGGGATCCAAGACAATCTCTCTCCGGGACTTCGTCGAGCTTCATTGCCTCGGCTTGTATTTGACTTAAAGCACTTAAAAGAAGACAAGAAGACTAATTCATCAATAATAGAGAAAAGCATTAAAACATAAAGCTTTCAAAAGTGACCTTCAAGAAAATACCGCTATTCGGACGCCAAAACCCATCACAATCAACCCCACATAACAAGTGTGCCTATAACTCAATCCCACGATTTTCAGGTCCCCGGGCCCAATATCGTGTGACAGACCTCGACGGATCCCATCGGTTCGTTGACTCCAATATGGATGAAGGTTCGACAAATCCTCATATTTTACGTGCTCGTAAGCATATTTTGATATTAAATTATGTGTAGTAAATCGATTTGGAATGTTTGTTTTTAGTTGTAAACATAAGATCTTGCTTGGTGAAAAATATGATACCAGTCTTGCCATGAGGAGTCTTGTTAGTTGTTGTACAGGAGTCTGGCAGTTGGTAAGGCAGTCGCTCCACATAAAAAACTGGTATTCCGCTGAATACAGTTAGTCTGGCATACGACCCCAACATAGTTAAATTCCCACCGCACTATTCCCAAACCACTGCAACTCCTGAAAGCCAGAATCAACAGTGGCGACCACCAGAAAAGAGCCAAGGCAATGAAGCTCGACGAAGTCCCGGAGAATGAATTTAACTGTCTTGGATCCCGCAATGAAATTAATCAGAAAAGAATAACGAGAAGGAAAAAATACAAATACTATAGTTGAATTTGTAAAATAATTTCTCCTTCATCATCGGACTACAAGACGTACGGCGATGCGTCATCGGTACATGGTGGACATCCCACCCATACACACCAAACGTTTTGGAATACTTTTATTGCGTACAACTAAGACTAAGAGGTAGCATTCCCTGCCCGAGTCTGTTTTTCCTGATAGCTGCAACCTTGCTGACCCTGATTGCTGCAATAGGTCATGCATCGTTGACCACATCATCGCTTACCATCAGGCGAGATAGTGGTTGGGCGCGAGCCTATGCATACTAATACTAGCTGTTACCCGTGGCTTTGCTCCCGTGGACCACCCCACAGGACCCGTTTTCGGGATTAAAAAATAACTCAGGAAAAATGTAGCTTTCTATTGGTGAAAGATTTTTTTAAATCCGTCCAGTAGTTTCGGAGCTTATTCGGTACAAACAAACAAACAAAAACAAGAAGAAAATCATGCTGTGCAGTCGGAGGATACATATTCGCGAGCTGGTGGACCAAAACCAGATGTATCCTCCGACTGCACAGCATGATTTTCTTCTTGTTTACGTCTTTTTAGTTTGCTTTTTAAGCAGGCGGGTTTTTTACCCGACTGCCGAAGGAGGGTAATGTGTTTGATTTATTGAATTAACTTTTTTAATTTACAACTTTTTAGTTATTTTTTTTTTGAATTAGGTACATTTAAACATATAAATGTTATATATTTTTGAAATCGCCTCTTAAAATCCTTTATTTTGATACCCCACACAATTGGTTTGGAAGAAAAAAAAATTTTTTTTTCCCACAAAATGGCGCCCAAAATCCGCCATTTTAGTTTTTTCCTATTTTAATGTAGCCAGTGACACTCGCAGGATTAAGACGAATCGATTGACGTAAGAATCATCAAAATCGGCCAACGCGTTTGGTCTTTAGAACGCCACATAGGAACAAACATACATACATACATACATAGACTGATAAACACATTACCCTCCTTCGGCAGTCGGGTAAAAATATCTTTCCTCTTTATAATATCGGTATAGATTATAAAGCTGAAGAGTTTTTTAGTTTGTTTGTTTGAACGCGCTAATCTCAGGAAATACCGGTTGGAATTGAAAAAATATTTTTGTGTTCGATAGTCCATTTATAGAGGAAGGTTATAGGCTATTTAACATCACGCTACGACCAATAGGAGCAGAGCATAAGCGAAAAATGTTGCAAAAACGGCTAAAATTATTCCTTATTGAGAGCTTCCGTTGTGTGCGCTGCGTAAACGGTTAAGGTAAAGCAACAATTATGTTTGTAGGGTAAGTAGGGTAGATGGGTAGGTAGCCCGTTGACGGGAGCGAAGCCGCGTGGAACAGCTAGTCAATAATAAAAAAATTAATAAGTTGTTAAAAAGCTCAGCAGATGTTTATTATGATAATTATATCTATCATGATATACAAAAATAAAGATTATAGAGAAAATTATCACCTAATCCAACATCGCAATCACACATATGCAGTCCAGTGCATACGATAAAGTCTCCTGCATGCAGCAAACAGTTTGGATATCAGAGCATTATGACGCTGGCCGCTTGCCAGAGAATTAAATCTAAATCGTTACTATAAGTACGCTTGCACAGATGGGAACCAATTGATGACCCACTGTTGTTGTTGTTTTCTGCAAATGTGTACTTTTGGGTGAGCATAATATAGGTATTATTATAATTATGCCTGCAAGACTTCCACAACTGACAGAGAATTACCTAGCTCATGAAAACTTCAACGACTCTTTAACGCGGAGTGACTGTGAGAAAATCTCTAGATTATTTAAACCACCTATTCTCTTTTCTCTTTTTATAAAAACGTTGCCCCACACTAGGAATTTCTTCCTGTATCGTGGGTGCGTTTACAAACATATAAACTCACATACACAAACACCCAGAGTCGAAACAACTATCTGTAGGTCATACAAATATTTGTTCCGTGCGGGAATCGAAACCGCGACACGCAGCGCAGCAGTCAATCGCTAAACCACTGCGCCAACCGTGCGGCCAAACTTTATATTGACGTCTGGGAGGAACTTTTATCCGAATGGCAATTGTAGGTGGGATAATTCCATCAAGGGCCGACATCTCCACCAATTCTTTCCATACGTTCGCGTGCGGCTGGCCAGGACGTGGCTGGAGGTGGATCACTGTGTTGCCCAATTTCTCACAGGGCATGGTAACTTTAAAAGTAAATTGTTTTTCAAGCTCGTTGCCTCGCCTTTATGTCAGTGTTCTACATCTGACTGCAAATATGTACAATCTGTACATCATATCTTATGGGAGTGTATTCTTTGGCAGAATTAACGTAATATTATTTTGAATAATGTAGAGGCTACCTCAGGAGTTGTTTACTATACGGACCTTGTGGAAACTAGAACAAATTTCCGTGCGTTCAAGCGTTTTTGCCATACATAGATATTTTGGTATTGGAATCAAACATAACAGCTTACAATGTTAGGACCCTTTAATATTAATTCTTATTTTTATCCGTAGTGCTAGGCAACTGGGCTTATCCCATTTGTAAACGACCCTTTGTGCCTAGTGGCCTTGTTTGTTCTGTCTCCTGCTTGATATGGAGGGAAGTGGAAATTTATGTTATTTTTCCTACTCCTCCGTTATTCTTTTCTGATTAATTTCGTTGCGGGATCCAAGACAGTTAAATTCATTCTCCGGGACTTCATCGAGCTTCATTGCCTCGGCGCTTTTCTGGTGGTCGCCACTGTTGATTCTAGCTTTCAGGAGTTGCAGTGGTTTGGGAATAGTGCGGTGGGTTTGTTTTGGCTCTTTTTTCTGTATTTTCTTTATTCAGTAAATAATTGGTTGCCTTATTGTTGTAGCTTTCCAAGGCAAAAACAGGAGAGCCCTGTCTTTTGAGTACCTATTTTAGTTCAAGTAACGTGAAAGGAATATCAATTAGTAAAAAAAAACGGCCAAGTGCGAGTCGTACTCGCGCATGAAGGGTTCCGTATCATTATCGCAAAAACGGCAAAATAATCACGTTTGTTGTATGGGTGCCCCACTTAAATATTTATTTTATTATGTACACAGTCTTCTTCGTTTACAGTCTGGTGATAGACGGACAGTGGAGTCTTAGTAATAGATCCCGTTTTTACCCTTTGGGTACGGAACCCTAAAAAGTATAACTATAAATGCTTTAATAAACTCTTCGACAAAGATTTCACCGGGGAATAACTAAGTCCAATTTCAACCATAAAAAATGCCGATTTTTTTTTGTGTAGCACCTTTTTTGTATCAGCTGCCCAATTGTGAGTTAGCAATGAAATAAAATTCTCTAATATACCCATTTGTAGGTCATTGCTAACCTTCACTTCATCACCATAAAAATTAAAAAAGAAATATTCAAAAATAGAATTCACCGCAAAAAAAAATAAGAACGCAATTTAAAAGTTGAAAGAGGGGACTCAAGGATGGCAATACCATGCCTTCTTTATATGCATGGCAACACTTAGTGGAAGCCTCGTCTCGGTCTTATTAAGGGGATCAATTTTCCACTTCTTTTTTTAAAAAGGTTTTGCCGTTTTGTGGCGTAAGGTTGGCACTGCTTACAGAGAATATTGCTTTTATGTTTCATCAAGTTAGATTATGGTTGATACTAGAGCATTTATTTCCATGAATACAATTGAATTTATTGGGAAATACCTGATAACCAATTTAAGGAATATGGCATATTAAGGAAAATTGCAATTTGCTATAATTATAGTGTGCAATAAAGAGTATTCCATCTACCTATCTCTGTACCTACTTATTAGATTCGAAACCGTGACCTAGAGCACATGAAAAGTTTAAGGTTACCATAGGTTATCAACCTTTCGCCCCCTGCAAATCTAGCTTACGCATCGAAATCATAAAAATCTCCATGCGAACACAATGTATGGAGAACAAACAACAAACAACCTTTATAGCTCTTTGTGTAGAAACAAAACAAAATCATAACATTTTGAAGTTATAACAATGATGGCACGTTTTTGACATCTCCTTGAGTTTATAGGGGCAATATTTGAAGACGCTTTCCGCGTTGTATGTATGGGAGTATATATTCATGGAAAATGTGACTGGTTATAAAAAACCGGCCAAGTGCGAGTCGGACTCGCACACGAAGGGTTCCGTACCATTATCGCAAAACACTGCAAAAAAAAGTCACGTTTGTTGTATGGGAGCCCCCCTTAATTTATTTTATTTTAATTTAATAATTATTGTTTTTTGAAGAGAATATACAACTAAACATTCTGTGAATATTTCAAGCGTCTACCAGTTGCCGTTATTAATATCGAGCAAAAAACGGCAAAACTATCACGTTTGTTGTATGGGAGTCACCTTAAATATTTATTTTATACTGTTTTTAGTATTTGTTGTTATAGCGGCAACAGAAATACATCATCTGTGAAAATTACAACTGTCTAGCTATCACGATTCATGAGATACAGCCTGGAGACAGACGGACAGACAGACAGACAGACGGATCGCGAAGTCTTAGTAATAGGGTCCCGTTTTTACCCTTTGGGTACGGAACCCTAATAAACCGACTTTCAGAGCAAAACACTAAAACCGAAAAAATATTTTTCGACACCAACTTCGAAAAATGATATGTTTTGCTTTAGAAATCGGTTTTTTTTTTAATTACCATGAAAATCATTTATTGACAAAGTTATACCTACATCGCATGACGATGCCAATAAGCCCAGTGACTTTCTGTGGTCATCTGCATCAGTTACACTTCACCAAACGATACTTTCTGAGTACAAATGCTTGAAAATACTAAAATCGTAATACGGATGCCTAGAATATTTGAGGATTTCCCTTGATTTCTCCAGGATCCCATCATCACATCCTGACCTGATGACTATGAGACCACCTGGGAAGTATACCCTTTTAAACAAAAGAAGAATTTTCCAAATCGGTCCAGGGATCTTTAAGTAATCGGGGAACAAAAAAAAAATTCCGACGAATTGAGAACCTCCTCATTTTTTTGATGTCGGTTAAAAAGGGACAGATTACCCCCACCACCATAATACATATTTTGTGACAATTTGTATGGTTTTGGGTCAACAAGTTGCAATTTGCAAACCAACCGTTTAGTTTTTTTTTTTTCTTCCCTTTGGCTGTAAAACCTGTGTGACTGACGACGGACAGACGGAAAATTGAGTGACAGCAATGGGGAAAAATTGAGGGCTGCGTTTGGACCCTTCGGGTACGGTACCCTAAAAAACGAAAACACGTTTTCACGTCAAAAAAAACACAATAATTTTCTCTTGAAAAGATTAACAGTGTATTACAAGTGGTTTATATCATAACCCATTTGCAAATCATCTGTTTTCCATTACCTCTCATTTGATGTTTAATTAAAATTATGTATCTGCAATACGTCAGTCAGTGAAACAAAACACTCGCGAGATGTGTGAGATGGATAGATTGACGTGGATATGTTAGAAAGAGATAAGAATAGTAAAGTCTTTGGCCGTAGAGAGCGGATTTAAGGGGGTCATTTTTTTTTAAGGCTGGCCCGAAATTAAGCTGTGAGCCCAACATGAACCGCTGATTTAAAGAGACTATTTTTAATTCCGAAAACGGGTCCTGTGGGGTGGTCCACTGGAGTGAAGCCGCGGGCAACAGCTAGTCTATACTATAATATTATAAAGATGAAAGATTTTTTTTGTTTGTTTGTACCGAATAAGCTCCGAAACTACTGGACATATTTATAAAAATCTTTCACCAATAGAAAGATACATTATTCCTGAGTGACATTGGCTATTTTTTACCCGACTGCCGAAGGAGGGTAATGTGTTTATCAGTCTATGTATGTATGTATGTAAGTATGTATGTATGTATGTATGTATGTATGTATGTATGTATGTATGTATGTATGTATGTATGTTTGTTCCTATGTGGCGTTCCACAGACCAAACGCGTTAGCCGATTTTGATGATTCATACGTCAATCGATTCGTCTTAACTCTGCGAGTGTCACTGGCTACATTAAAATTGGAAAAAACAAAAATGGCTGATTTTGGGCGCCATTTTGTGGGGGGAAAAATTTTTTTTTTCTTCCGAACCCATCGTGTGGGGTATCGAAATAAAGGGTTTTAAGAGGCGATTTCAAAAATATATAACACATATATGTTTAAATGTACCTAATTCTAAAAAAAAATAACCAAAAAGATGTTAATAAAAAATATTATTAAAAAAAACAAAAAACCCGACTGCTTGAAAAGCAAACTAAAAAGACGTAAACAAGAAGAAAATCATGCTGTGCAGTCGGAGGATACATCTGATTTTGGTCCGCCAGCTCGAGAATATGTATCCTCCGACTCCACAGCATGATTTTCTTCTTGTTTACGTCTTTTAGTTTGCTTTTCAAGCAGTCGGGTTTTTTGTTTTTTTTAATATTTTTTTTATCCCGATAACAGGTCCTGTGGGGTGACCCACGGGAGCGAAGCCACGGGGAACAGCTAGTAATATTATAAAGACGAAAGATTTTTTTGTTTGTTTGTACCGAATAGGCTCCGAAACTACTGGACATATTTAAAAAATCTTTCACCAATAGAAAGATACATTATTCCTAAGTGACATAGGCTATTTTTTTAGCCCGATAACAGGTCCTGTGGGGGGGACCCACGGGAGCGAAGCCGCGGGGAACAGCTAGTAATATTATAAATAAAAACGAAAGATTTTTTATTTGTTTGTACCGAAAAAGCACCGAAACTACTGGACATATTTAAAAAAATCTTTCACCAATAGAAAGCTACATTATTCCTGAGTGACATAGGCTATTTTTTTATCCCGAAAACGGGTCCTGTGGGGTGGTCCACGGGAGCGCATCCGCGGGGAACAGCTAGTTATAGATAAAGTGAGATACTTACTGTAAAGTATCTGAGACTGAGTACTGACAATTTTTTATAGCTTTGGTTAGAGCCCCAGTTGTCTTTTAACATTAAAACCGTGGTGTTTTCTGTTTTTTTCTGCCCCTGTATCAAGCTCATTATATTGCAGGTACTCTTTTAAAACTACCAAATACAAATGTATGCTGTACTAGCTTTGCTCGCGGCTTCGCTCCCGTCAAATGCCTAGCCTCCCCAGGTAGGGTACCTTCCCTTTTTTTCTAGAGTCATTCGGCCGCGGAGAATCTTAACACCACCATTCAGAAAATGCAGTCAAATGCACAACGCCATCTATCGAATATGGAGTTTAACTGTTCGAGTATCTGAAATGCGTGTGTTGTGATATTTTACTTCTTGAACATTTTAAATTCATAATTATATCTTTTGATAGATTGAACCGATTGCGATGAAACAAAAACTAAATAATACTTCAAGTTACGCACAATTTGTATGTATAAACGTTATCTACATTGGTTCCGTTCATTTAACGTAATGCATGCACAACAAAACAGACAAACAAACAAAAAAGCCAAAAATACTGGAAATGGGTTTTGTTGGTTATGTTTTAACATCCTGACTATTTCCTTTTTAATATTTTCGATATACAAAAACGACTTTTCTACAGATTTTATTATAATTATGTATTGTTAAGCAATGAACACAGTCCAAGATGCAGGTTATACATATCCTATTCTTCGAATTAGAATCCGCAAGCAAGCACAGAAGTTAAACACTTCGGCCACTGTTATTTCCCGTCAGTGAAAAAAGTAAGCCACAGACAAAATAAAAACGGCGTTCTATACGAATCGTCACTCCCGCCAAATACATGAAACACAAACTCGACCTTAAACCACTGGCCTCTAAGAAGATGATAGACAAGAAACCATAAATACAACATCACAAACATTTTTAATAGCATTATAATCACAAAGGCAAAGACATCGATACCATTCAGCCTACAAACTAACAATAAAAATATCTTTATGTTAGTCTCTAGTTCTTTTCAAAGAAAAACTAAAATAATGTTGTTTATGGATTAGATAAATATACAGATGGGTTTTTAAATGGATGGGAGGCGTATTGTTGAATACTGCTGTACGATGAAGGCAGATTGGGATAGGTTTTCAACCACAATATAGCGTGAAAAATATTGATGTGTCTTCCTTTTTGGATATCGCTGCACATACTGAGATAGGAGCCTTTTTGGTCACGCACGGGGTTTTGATTATCGTATTTTTTTTTTGTTTTTGCTGACTTGAAAAATAGTTTTTTTTTTCGACGCCACCGAAAGATATCTAATATGCATTAAATCAATCTGATTAGCGTTTTCTTTTCCTAATTGATGTCGGCTTCTAGTCAAATATGCTCTTCTTCTTCACCAAATGTTTGGCAATCAACTTTACTGGTTGGCCATTGGTCAGTCACGCCAGCGGCCAACTTTGCGTCGATGGCTAAATGCAAGCAGTCATGAGAACCTCATAACACCAGCCACCACAAGTGGGCTAGAGTTGCTATCTACGTACCTAAACATTTTTAACATTCAAATCTTATACTGTTGGAAATAAATCTTAGTAGATATGTATATCTCGTTTCAAGCCATAGTGTAGCAATATACCGTCTCTATCGCTCTACAAATAAATTGAAAACAAATCAGCTTCCGTGTGCTGTAGTGGAGTTCCAAATTACGCGCCTTATACAATCGCAAGCAGAATTATGAGCAGATGGAAAAGTCTTGTAAGCTTTTGTTATTCATACCATAACACATTCTGTCAGGTATGTTATAAGCCCCAAGTATATTAAAGTAGGCACGTCTGATGCCATTATGATAACAGCCGCTTACTGTCCCACTTCAGGACATATCATATGCCTCTTCTCATACAGAGAAGGCACGAGCATAAATCAACATGGTTGCTCAATGCGGGTTGGCGATTTCAAACTTTGAACTTTGTTCACGATGTTTTCATTCATCGGTGTCAACGAGATGTCCAATACAAACTTATTTTTTTTTTTAAATAACTAAAACCCGACTGCTTAAAAAGCGAACTAAAAAGACGTTAACGAGAAGAAAATCATGCTGTGCAGTTGGAGGATACATATTCGCGACCTGGCTGACCAAAACTAGATGACTTTTTTTATTTATAACTTTTTAGTTATTATTACCTTTAAAAATATAAGTGTTATATATTTTTGAAATCGCCTCTTAAAATCCTTTACTTTGATACCCCACATGATGGGTTTGGAAGAAAAAAAATGTAACCCCCACAATATGGCGCCGCAAATCTGTCATTTTTCTACTATCCAATTTTAATATAGCCAGTGAGACTCGCAGGATTAAGACGAATCGATCGACGTAAGAATCATCAAAATCGGTCACCACGTTAGGTCTCTGGAACGCCACAAAGAACAAACATACATACATACATACATAGACTGATAAACACATTACCCTCCTTCGGCAGTCGGGTAAAAAGAACATATATGAATTGAAAATGGGTATTGCCCGGATTTTAACCCACGATCTCAACTACGACAGGTCACTGGACAACTATCACGATTGTTGCCATTAACAAGGTACAAATGCTGACTCTTAGTGATAATTTCCAAATAGGAAAATCTGCCAACACTCATCGAACATAAGGCCAGTGAGTTAATTTTATTATTATATATAAAAATCTTTTTAACCAAAAAACAAACTGACAACCATTTTGTTTTGGGTTTCAGTTTGTTTTTTGGTCAAAAAACGGAAAACAGTAGGAACCAAAGACACCGACTTCGGAAAAGAAAGTTATTTTTCGCTTTGTAGTGTTTTGTTTTGGAAGTCGGTTCGATATTTTTGTTAAAAGGTTTTCCTAAATGTTTTGCTTTCTTTGTCTAGGCCCTCTGAGAATCAACATAAGTGATTCTGTATTTCTGTCAACAAAAGCGTCCAGATAGCGATTGGAAAAAGTCAAAAACGTATTTGTCGTATGTTGTTGTATGTCGTATGTTGTTGTCATCGCTCACACAATCATCAAATGTCAATTTGTCTAGACTCCAGATTATCTGGACAACGATAGCGACTTATCGAAATGCCAAAATGTAATGAACTCAAACATGGAAGAGAGAGAAAGGAATGTAGAAAATTAAAAGATTACAGATACACCGCTTTATATTGAGCGCAGTAATTAAGTTGTAACAGATGCAGCAAACATAATAAAAACGGGCCAAGTGCGTGTCGGACTACGCACATTTAGGGTTAGGGTTCCATACCAAACCGCAAAATCAAGTTGGTTGCAATAGAAAAAATGAGGTAATTTCAAAGAAAATGTGATTTATCAATATATTGGTATTTGTTAGTAAAATATACGTATTAATTAACATTATCACAAAATTTGAAGTTCTTAGGTCAATAGGAAGATTAAAAATTCTTCGGCACAAGATGGCTGTGGCTTTTCATTCCTTTCTTTGCCGATATTTTATTTAAAAAAAAATACAGCATGTATCTACCTAACGAGCTCTACGCAACGATACCCCATTAGATAGGATAGATCAAAATATATTTTTCTTCGCGCCACACTTAAAAACATTAAACAATATTACAGACAATTTGTATGGTCAACAAGGTGCTTAAATTGTGAACATTTTAAGACTGCAGCGCCAACCGTTTAGCTGTAAAACCTGTGTGACAGACGACGGGCAGACAGACAGACAGACAAGTGAGTGCCCATCGGGTACGGAACCCTAAAAAATAGAATGCTTATTAAAACCATCTAAACAATCTCGAATATTTGGCTGTTCAACTCTAACGATAAAAATAAACATAACCTAACTATTTCAATCTGTTATGTTTATTAGTTTAAAAATAAAATTATTAATCGGAGTAGGCGTTTAATTTTATTATATACAAAGACGATGGGAACGTGAATCACGCAATAAATAATATTGTTTATGTTAATAAATCAGTATTATTAGTTGCACCCGTGTTGCGTAATTTTTCTGGGATGAAAACTTGTTGGATGTTATTTTGTATGTATCGAACTATACTCTGGGCAAGATGAAGGTACAATATTTAATAACAAAGCACTGACAGCTCCATCAGCTGACAGCAGGGGTTAAAATTTTAGGTTCGGTCTTATCTAATATTCGAGTTCTATGACCTTCGATATTTTATATTCTCAAACTATCTTTCATCTGCATCTACTTAGTTAAATCGATGTACAACAGATACAAAATTCTATATCGAATTCGTTTTATTTTTGTTGTTCCAAAATGGCTGGATTATAGTAAGCCTGGCCTCTACACAGTCGACCTGGGATAAAGTTTGTCAAGAGTCGAAAATGAATACCACGTGACATTAAGATAGCTCATGCCAGTACCAACATTTTGTACTTTTTAGGGTTCCGTACCCAAAGGGTAAAAACGGGACCCTATGACTAAGACTCCACTGTCCATCTATCATCAGACTGTATCTCATGAACCGTGATAGCTAGACAGTTGATATTTTCACAGATGATGTATTTCTGTTGCCGCTATAACTACAAATACTAAAAACAGAATAAAATAAATATTTAAGTTTTTTGACTTTCGTTGTCGCTTATCGAATTTTTTGTCTAGGCCCTAAAAAAATTTAAATTTAATTTAAAATTATTGTATAGCTCGGTTAAGATAACTGAACACCTGAAATGTCAAACGACCCCACTCCCGCCTACCCGCGTTCGCATCGCGAGCCAATAGCGAGAGTCAAACGTTAGAGTGACGTACATGACATTTCGGGTGCACAATATGGTAGTTGTCAAAAAATATCTATTTACTCCGTCAGTTAGATAACCTAAAAATATTGGACACGTATTTTTCTTTTGCCACGTAAACAAAAAAATACGATGATACAGTGCGTTGAAATATCGTGTGACATCACGGTGTGCTATACTTTATACTGACAAAGTGACGTCACAAGCCCCCACTCCTGAACTTTGATGGACTTTATCTTTGTTAATTTTTATTTATTTGTTATAGCAAAAAGTACGGGTCCAATATTATTTGATAATCTCACTGACGGACTAAATAGAATTATCATTTTTCTACCCAGGAAACATCCCTATTCAAAGTCAAAGTCAAAGTCAAAACGTTTATTGCGAACTAAGTGTATAATGTTGGTGTTATGTTATATTAGTACTTAAGCCTTAGCAGCCTATTAACTTAGCCTACTATTTTTATTTATTATTATTTGCCTATTATTATTATTTATTATATTTTTTTTTTGTTTTTTATTGCCTATTATCTTGACCGAGCTATACATGGAGAATCTTGACCGTTCTTCTCTAAAGTCATATATGCATGCTACGGACAAACAGCAAATAATAATAATGGCTTGACAATTTTTCTAGGCTCTTTGACAAAAACACCGCAGCGGAATGGCGCCGGCCCCGTTCCAAAGAAAAATATTGATAACATTGGAATTACCCCGTTTTCGCATGTAATAAGATAATAATCAACAGTTTGTGTTTAACGTGTGATGACAGTAATTTGAAGCCCAGCTGCCCTTGAACTCTGGTGAAGTGATTCAGTGCACCGATAACGCGACCACGCGGTTCCAGAAAAGGTTTGTGGTTCCTTCCCTATTTATTCTCGGGTTGTATTCTGTCGTCCCACACTCGAATTACCTATCATCAAGCGTTTGTCAATCGTTTAGCTCCGCACCGCAGATACATACCACTAAACCAGCCCTACGCGCCACCGTTTTTTTTTGGTTCAAAAGTGACTATAAAACTAATTGTTTTTTTTTAACAAAAAATTAATTAGAAGGAAAAATATTTAATATTATTGAGATTCAAGATGGGTTATTCAAGCAACTGCCACAGCATTCTGCTTGAACGCAACAAAAATTTGAAGCCCATCAGTCTCTATTTTAGCCTGAAACATCTATCAAACTTTGGCATTACGGTTTGACACTTCCTTAATTCCAAGTACTTCTTCTCCGTATCGATAAATCAGTTGGTCTAATAATTCGTTGCTTTGACTGCAGATTTGGGGCACAGAATTCGTGCTGATTCACGAGCTCCAACACAATCAACTGCCTAAACTACACACATTAAAACAACAACTAATCTATTTAACTACAACTACATAATATATCTCCTATGTTTACTAGTCCACGATTTACGAGAAAATGTGCGAACACAATGATTTTCATCAGTATCTCCTACGCATCGCGTTATAAACGTTCATTTGCGTATTCATTCTCGAAAAGCATGAAAATTACAGTGCAGTGGCAACACCCCCAACTTACGAGTTCGAACCCAGGCAGGTGTTTAATTTATTTCATCACCACTGCTCTCAAAATAGTAAAGAAAAAAGTTAATTCTAAAAATCAAAAATCCCGCCTGCTTAAAAAGCGAACTAAAAAGACGTAAACAAGAAGAAAATCATGTTATGCAGTCGGAGGATACATCTCTTATTAGTCAGCCAACTCGCGAATATGCTTAGCTAAGAACACTTGGGCGGTCAAGACCTATCTAACGATGTCCTAATTATAAAAATCCGCCAAGTAGTTTGAGAGATATGAGGTAATAAAGAATATTACATACATGCAAACATACAAGATACGCGCGAAACAAATAACCCTTTCCTTGCAGCCGGGTAAAAACATCGTGAGGCAACCGGCAGTCTTAGAACCAAAAATTCAAAAACATGTGACATCTATTCTCACAGAGCGAAGGCCTATGTTCTAGCTGTATGAATATTACATGCTCATTATGATAGAAGATTACATTAAGATTCTTTGGCGCCACCTTCAATTTTGATTTTTCGACCCCATTTCCGTTATTAATGACCTCAAAAACCACGAAGGGCTCTATCCATGATATTGATTTGTCGCCATCTTTAACAATTATTTATCTACTAATGTTTACTAATCCACAATTTACGAGAAAACGAGCGATCACAATGATTTGAAGCCGCATATTCGTACCACGGACGGTGAATGAAAGAAAAACATTTATTGCCAACTGTAACAGAACATGAACAAACATAAATTAGTTCTGAGGCATCAAAGGAGAAAGGAAAGGGAAGGAGGAGATGAAAAACGTACGGCATTGCGCCATCGGTACATAGTGGACATCCCACCCAAACGCACAAAGCGTTTTGCAAATAATTTAATTGTGCGTACAGCTCATCATCTGCCTAGCCTTTTTCCCAATTGGGTTGTTGAATTTAAAAAAAAGTCCGATTTTTTAAATTTATTTTGAAACTTTACATATCATAAATTATATTGTCGTTGCAAAAATCTCTTAAATATTTTTTTTCAATTTATTATAAGCAATTGAAAATCGATAAAATTTTAAAAAGAACCACCTGTCTACGAACGGGCCATGATTGGTCGCCATGTTGGTGACGTCATAACGTTCAAGGAATTTCACCATAGTATAGTGTCACGTAAATTGACTAAAAATATCCGAAAATTAGTGCAAAAATATTATTTATAACAGCAAATTTTATTTAGACATGTGTGATAAAGGATTCATATAGGCAAATTTCGAAAAGATATCCATCTGATGGACGATTTGGAAAAATTGAGCATAAGTAAAGTAGTCGTAATGAATATTACGTGATAGTGGACCGCGACCGGTGTTTGTCATTGTTGTTCATTGTACATATTACATTTAGAAACATAATTGTCATAATGTAATTGTTGTTACATATGGGTAGGTGATATTCGTGTAAAATAAAAAGCTAACAAACACGATTGGCGCGTGTTAGTATTGGAAGTACATGTGACGTCATTAAATCATGAATTTACACGTTTAAACAAAATGGAATCGCTACAAAATACAAACTGTCATATTTATTAAGCATCTACCGACAAATGTCGAAGTACCTACCTAAATTATTATTGAGTTGTCAAATACCTACAATTGTTAGAGTACCCACCTGAGTAAATATTGTTGTGTGTACAGGAAATAACTCTAAACTTACATATAAGCCATAGTGATGATATTCCTTTAAAATATTACGTAATTTATAATGATCATTGTGATGTATCTTGGATTTTATATTGCTAGTTTAGTATTATAAGTCTTTTGAGACAATTAATACAAGACTGTCAGTTGGTATCAATATTCTTTCGAATATTGATTAAGAATTACTAAATAGGCGATCTTAAATTCCTTAATTGTCTTGATACGTTTTAAAAAGGTTTCATTACTCAAGAATTGATTATTAACCTAATGTCAACTCGTTACTATAAATAGTGTGAAATTCGTAAGCAACACACTTCGTTGTGAACTACAAGCCAGTACAGACCAGTTGTTATATTGTGATATTGATATTGTTTTCCTGAATTGTTATATTCTGTGAAAGATGGACTACACAAGCTTCACGTAAGTTATTTGATATTATAACTTGATTATTGCTAATGGTTGTGTTGAAACTCTATTTTCATGTTGTGGCCTTTATTGATAATGATGATGTTAAATTAATTTAAGGGCTAGTCATGTTCTTTGCCTTATCCTTGTTGTTTTGATTATGTAACATTGTGAAATGTTACAAGATTAATAATGGCCATAATAGAATTAGATCTTTATTGTGATAAACGATATTTATATGGATGTAAAAGATGTCTATGAATACTTTTACAACCATAGTTGTTTCCGTGGAGTTTCTTGCCCTTCTTCTCCACGAGAACTAGGTCTAGCGAACGGGCGGTAAGCTATCTGAGCCTCATTATGAATTAATTGACAAGCCTAATTGAAATAAATACCTAGTCTTGTCTTTCTGTGCTTTTATTCATGAAACCATTCCCTTATACACCACATACATAGGAACTCTGATACACAGTAAATAACCATCTTGACATAATATCGATACTTTTATATGGAGTTCCTACATGATTCTAACATCAGAAGTGGGATCCAGCTTTAGCTTACACAATAATTCTAATGAATTTAATTTTGTCATTTTCATAAACAACTTGTCGACGAGTCGCTGACTCCAATCGCACCAAGGCGATGTCCTAGCGATGCCGCCCCAGCCCGTGGCACTGCGAGCTGCATAGCTTGCGGATCTAGAATCTGTACGACCATCTGAACTGCGGTTCTTTATGCTACCGTAAGAGCAGTTGGTTCATGGATCTGCAAACTATGGTCAGAGCACCAGATTTTGACTATGGACATCTAGCTGACAGCTGCAGCACGAAAACTGCTGAAAGTGGTAAGGCCGTCAGAGGCTTTGTTTTTATTTACTTTTGGATATCTTTGGTATCATAAAGATATAAGATTATGTTTGAATAAGCGTAAAACGATAATTCCTAAGGTTTTAGTTTATTTATCAGAAACTTGTCTAGAATTTTTATGGAAATTTTTAGCGGAGGGTATTTTTGCAAAAATGTACCCAACTTGGTAATAATACAGTTAGTGGTCACAAACGTACTTGAGAGGTACAAAGGATTTTCAAAGAATCAATATTAGTTAATGGAGGCAGAATAGTAGTTTTCACCAATATTCTCACATTTACAAGAAACTCTCTGCTCTGTTTTTCTCTTGGCTAATTTTTTGAGTAAAATTAAAAACGAATCGTATTTATGGAAAAAGCTGTTGAACAATTATTTTCATGAAAAGTCTGTATTAATTAATAAAATAAATATTCTAATTTTCAGAAATATTAAAATAAACAATCCAATTAATATTTTCTTACCCTGCTTTTCTCTATCTGATAATAAATTAAAGTAATTAGTTTTAGGGCTATTAGAGATTGAGATTTTGATATAAACAAATCGTGATCTAATGGTATACAGATATATAGAATTGCAATAATTTATTGCAAACTAAACAAAAAGGCTATAAAATTTGCACAACTGGCTAATTAGTCGTCACCAACCTTACTGTTGGTACCCACATCATTTATTTTGTTAGGAACATAAAGATTAATTGACAATAACACTAGTGTGTGAATGTCTAAGTATGTGTTTGTCTGTGACCACACAGGTAACATAGTTCGATTCTATAGGGTCAGCTACATAATAAGTAACTTCTTATAATTGAGTCATGAATAAACATTAAAAAATATACTTTATAGAATAAAACAAATAAATGAAAAGTACATTTTTGAATAATAAAAACCATGTAGGTGTAACTTACCGAGTAGTTTGAAAAATTACATGACAGGAGAAAGACAGAGATGTAATAATGCCAGGCCTGGCCATCGGCATGGTACATTATAAAAATTGTTTATCGTTGGTGGTACCTGTTGGGATTATTTTGGTTTTGTTTCTGGTAAATGAAGTTCGTTAAAGTTTGGTCGTTACAATGAAGCTTGACATTTTAGATAAATGTCAAAATTAATAGTTGGTACTTTTTATGACCAAGAAAGAATTTAAATATATACCCTCAGTGGATCTGATTTTAGTCAGAAGAAAATATCTACGTTCAGTATAATTTGCAAAGATATTGTCAGAATTGACCGAGCGATGTATTGTTGGTTGGTGAAATGGCTGTGCCTGTGGCCTTGAGCCTGTGGCTGTGCCTAAAAAAAAAAAAAGAAATGGCTGTGCCTGTGCCTAAAAAAAAAAAGAAATGGCTGTGCCTGTGGCCTCGTGCCTGTGGCTGTGCCTAAAAAAAAAATGGCTGTGCCTGTGGCCTTGTGCCTGTGGCTGTGATTAGAAAAAAAATATGGCTGTGCCTGTGGCTTGTGCCTGTGGCTGTGCCTAAAGTAATTTTCCCTCTCCTTTACCCTCTCCTTTTCTCTTTCCTTTTTCCTTTCCTTTTCCCTCTCCTTTTCCCTTTCCTTTTCCCTCTCCTTTTCCCTCTGCCCTTTTTTTAGAATATTCAATTGTACATATGTTAATATATTTGTAACTTTAAAGTAATCGATTACCAGAAATGAAATTCAAGCAGGATGACCAAATGGTCATCAATAAATAACAACAAGTTTGTTATATTGTAATAAAATTATGTAAAACTTGTCTTATCAAAAATGTACTTCGAGAACGAAGTACATGTCAGAATGGCCGTGTTAGTATTGGAAGTACATGTGACGTCATTAAATCATGAATTTACACGTTTAAACAAAATGGAATCGCTACAAAATACAAACTGTCATATTTATTAAGCATCTACCGACAAATGTCGAAGTACCTACCTAAATTATTATTGAGTTGTCAAATACCTACAATTGTTAGAGTACCCACCTGAGTAAATATTGTTGTGTGTACAGGAAATAACTCTAAACTTACATATAAGCCATAGTGATGATATTCCTTTAAAATATTACGTAATTTATAATGATCATTGTGATGTATCTTGGATTTTATATTGCTAGTTTAGTATTATAAGTCTTTTGAGACAATTAATACAAGACTGTCAGTTGGTATCAATATTCTTTCGAATATTGATTAAGAATTACTAAATAGGCGATCTTAAATTCCTTAATTGTCTTGATACGTTTTAAAAAGGTTTCATTACTCAAGAATTGATTATTAACCTAATGTCAACTCGTTACTATAAATAGTGTGAAATTCGTAAGCAACACACTTCGTTGTGAACTACAAGCCAGTACAGACCAGTTGTTATATTGTGATATTGATATTGTTTTCCTGAATTGTTATATTCTGTGAAAGATGGACTACACAAGCTTCACGTAAGTTATTTGATATTATAACTTGATTATTGCTAATGGTTGTGTTGAAACTCTATTTTCATGTTGTGGCCTTTATTGATAATGATGATGTTAAATTAATTTAAGGGCTAGTCATGTTCTTTGCCTTATCCTTGTTGTTTTGATTATGTAACATTGTGAAATGTTACAAGATTAATAATGGCCATAATAGAATTAGATCTTTATTGTGATAAACGATATTTATATGGATGTAAAAGATGTCTATGAATACTTTTACAACCATAGTTGTTTCCGTGGAGTTTCTTGCCCTTCTTCTCCACGAGAACTAGGTCTAGCGAACGGGCGGTAAGCTATCTGAGCCTCATTATGAATTAATTGACAAGCCTAATTGAAATAAATACCTAGTCTTGTCTTTCTGTGCTTTTATTCATGAAACCATTCCCTTATACACCACATACATAGGAACTCTGATACACAGTAAATAACCATCTTGACATAATATCGATACTTTTATATGGAGTTCCTACATGATTCTAACACGCGCAACTTCGACTTTAGATATGAAAAAACTTCATAGGTAACCACTAAATATTATACAACCCGAAATCTGTGGAGCCTTTATTTTTATTTATTTTTTGCATAACATCCTTAAAATTTTCGGTATTTTTAATTATTTGCATATCCCTTTATAATATTAAACACAAATATCTATATAATATAATTACAAACACTAAAAAACTTTGTAGAACAAAAACGTGAAAATATTAATTCGGTACATTTTCAAATATCTCTTAAATGCGTCGACCGATTTTCACAATTCAAACAGAAATATTAGTTTTACGCCTATATCCGTCATTTAAAATTAAAATAATGAATATATATCCATAAACAAAAAATCATATTTTCAAGTTACGTAATTATACAAAAATGTCAACTTTGCTCGAAAGTTCCCTTAAAAATTTACTTTTCTCAATCTTTAATGATCAAATTAAGAAATTAATCAGAATCTAATACTAAATTAGAACAAGATAACAACATACAATTAACATATTCTAATTGGAATCTAGTTAGACATAGAACATTTCTCAAAACTTTAGTACAGTTTGCTAGGTTGGGTATTGCGCGAATCACATAATAATGGGGAGTTATTTGTAATATTCGTACATAATGATGCGAAGCAAGCACGATAACTTTTAAGGTTCGATATTTATGATCAATGTATTCGATATTCATCAATATATTGACGATAATAACAAGATGGAATTGGTTATAAGTCAAAACACTGTATAAGCTATGTGCCATAATGAGTAGAAATGAACGTTGTGACGTCACACGGGCTCGGATTTGTTCGGAAAACTGTCGGGGTGTTTTCGGTACTGGATTCAAAAAATTCTTTTCGATTGGATTTTACTTTGTAATTACAATGAAAAAAAAAAAACTAAAAATAGTTTTGTATGAAAACTTAAATATGATCTTTCCATTTATTACAAAAAAAAAGTTGGTTCAACAAACCAATTATTGTTGGGGTCGGCTTCCAGTCTTACCGGATTCAGCTGAGTATCAGTGTTTGTGCGTACAGCTAAGGAGTGGAATTTCCTGCCGTAGTCTTTGTTTCCTGAGAGCTACAACCTAGGGTTTTTTAAATCAAGAGTAACTAGGCAAGCGTGCTTCACCGTCGACCAAATCATCACTTAACATCATTAAAGCACGAGAGGCGAGATAGTGGTCAAAAACGAGCCTATCACAAGTAAAAAAGCGGAGTTATAAACGTTCATCTGGGTTGAGAAATTGAATTACATCGTTTTCCGCCGCTGCGGTTTTCCGAGGGTGAAACGGAAAATTGAATTTATAGGACTTGAATTGTCTCGGTAATGTGGTTTCATGGTACGCCTGCAGTGCATTTTTCCTTAAGTATTACGTTTTGGGAATACTTTATGCATAATAGTAAAACTAAGGAGTGGATTTCAATCTCTCTCTAAGGAGGGGTCTTTAAGTCAAGAGTGAATAGGTTTCTTCGAGACAATCGTGCTTCACCGTCGACCATATTAACGCTTACCATCAGGTGCGATAGTAGTAAAGTATTAAGTGACAAATTCACCATACTAATAGATATATAAGTTATTTTATGTGTAATATGTATAGTACATTATATATAAAATAAAATAAAACTCAAGCGCGCAACATACCTAATAAAGAGATAAAAAAATAGTTTGTAAGAAGTAATTTCTAGAAGTCCTGATTACGAAAATTATTTTTCTGATATAAAGCTACACTCCATAAAAATGCACAGTTCCAGTGGGATGAGCCAGTAACAAAGCCGCGGGAAGAAAACAATCAAGCATAAAATATGGTCAAACTGATTGAGATGAGATTAGCACGCATGACCATCATGCGTTCAGTTACATCTTCTGTCCATTAGATCCTTTTACCCGACTGTGCATCGCAAAGGAGGGTAATGTGTTTATCAGTCTATGTATGTACGTGTGTTCCTATGTGGCGTTCTAGAGACGAGACGCGTAGGCCGATTATGATGATTCTTACGTCAATCAATACGTCTTAACGTTGCGAGTGGCACTGACTACATTAAAATTGAAAAAAGAAAAATGCCGGCTTTTGGGCGCCATATTATGGGTGGGGCAATTTCTTTTTCAATAAAAAAAGACAAAAAGACGTCGAAAATCATGCTGTGCAGTCGAAGGATACATCTGGTTTTGGTCAGCCAGTTCGCGAATATCGCCAGCTTCTTGTTTATGTCTTTTTAGTTCGCTTCTTAAGCAGTCAGGTATTATGATTTTTTTAATTAACATTTTTTCCTTGTTCCTTTATGATACAAGTAAGTTTATTTAATCGAAATCGTCAGATCCAGTGCGTCTCGCATCCAGCGTATTCCAAAAACCTTCACCAGGTCATCGGTCTAACTTGAATGATTTCGTTTTTACCCAAAATTAAATGTAATCGAGTTTCGTGACGGCTGTAATTGTACCCTTTTCTAGGAACGTGGTGCTATTAAGAATATTAATTATCAGCGTAATTGCGAAGCAGTTAGTTTTAGTTGGAACCATTTATCTTCGCTACGCAAAGCGTAGAGTCGGGTGTCTATTAAAAACGACGCAAACACATTTGCCACAGTAAAAAAACTTTTCTTTTAAAATTCAATGAACATTTTTTGCAAAGAGCAACTAGCTATATCATTATTGAGGTCGCAACATATATATGTTGCAAATGATTTAGTTTACGAGGAGCTCGTAGCTAAAGTGCTCGTCGCAAGGCACGAAACGGTGCTGTTTTTGTATGAGAATTATTACTGCGCAGCCATTGTAGCCAACTTCAGGGCGGCCATGAAGTTTGGCGAGAATAAGAACAACCGCACCGCATGGATCGATCTCTGAGGAGTGGCCTGCTCGGGTGCCAGTTGTGTTGCGGCACGAGGCATGGGCCTTGGAAAGCAAGTTAAGCCGCTTGTACCCGTTGTCATTAGTAAATCTTAGACAGTACGGTAGTCAGAATGAACGCAATATTATTTTGAATAATGTACAGGCTGCATCAGGAGTTGTTTACTATACGGACCTTGTGGATACTAGTACAAATTTCCGTGCGTTCAAGCGTTTTTGCCATACCTATTATTGGAATCAAATAAACAGCTCACAATGTTAGGACCCATTAATATTAATGCTTATTTTTATCCGTGGTGCTAAGCAACTGGACTTATCACAGTTGTAAACGACCCTTTGTGCCTATTGGCCTTGTTTGTTCTGTCTCCTGCTTGATATGGAGGGAAGTGGAAGTTTGTATTTTTTCCTATTCCTTCGTTATTCTTCTCAGATTAGATCAGACGAACTAGCTTTTAGGAGTGCCAGTGGTTTGGGAGTAGTGTGGTGCGATTGTCCCGAAAAAAAGTAGGGTAGTCAGAAGCCAGAGAAACTGAATAACAGTCCTACTAAGGGGTATCGTGTTATCCACGCAGACAGGCAGTCGCTGCACGTAAAAAAGTAATATTAAAAAAACCCCCGAATCATTTATATTTCATGCTACTAGTAGTAGACACGCTTCGATCAACAATCTATTGAACACGTAATTATGACACGATATCTTGCGAAAACACCCCGATTCAAACAGTAAAACGCCCATAACTTTTGAACAGCTGAATCGATTTTCGAAATCAAATTTTTATCGACACTACCAGATAGTGTTCGTTTGAGCGGGTTTAATTTACGCACCTCTGCGTAAGAGACTTGACCCCGAAAAAGCGGCAATATATTAATATTTATTTATTAAAAATTACTATTTTACAAGCTTTTATAGGTATATAACTTGCAATGTATGCCTGTATCTATGTAAGTGTGTTTGGGTCAAATCTTGTAACTGAATTTTAAAGCAGTTATCCTCCACCGATTAAGATTAAATTTTGCATACACGTTTAGTTTGGATGACAATGCATGGTTAGCTAAGTAACGTCATTCTAAATCCAATATGGCGGACGGCTTGAGATGGCGGACTAGTTAGTTTTTGTGCAGTATTATGATATGGGTATCAAATGAAAGGGTTTGCTGAGAAGAATACGAAAAAAGCTTGTTTTAAAAAAATAATATGGAATGAATAATTTATTATTTCTCCACCCACAAAGTTTCTTATAAAATATCACTAACGCCAACGACCTTGAGGGAACAAAACGCGCACTCGTTTCACACCCGCGCGACCCAAATTTTTTTAGCATTTTGTACTTATCATTCATAACTTAAAAAAAAAGACTCAGATCAAAATGTAGATAATTAAATTGTCTTTAAGATAGTGTCGATTTTAATAAAAATGCGCCCAGCGGTTTTGGTGCGATTGTCGTGTTTTTGTCCATTTTAGACATAATTTTACAAATTAATTACACCACGTTATACTACTAAAACAAAAAAATTTCTTAGATCAAATTATTAATAAAATGGTCTAATGTAACATATATTTTTTCCAAAAAAATACGACTAGCCGTTTAGACTTGATTTTCATTTCAAAATTAGCTACTCAAGGGTATCTGTGCCCCGCATCTAAGGATGTGTGCTTTCAAACCACAACATGTGAAAAAATCTGCATTCGCAATATCCCTGATTGAGCTGATCATAAATAGAGAAATATGGAAAAAGAAACATATGCAGTGCCGACCGCAAATAAAATAAAATAAGTACAAGAGAATAATGATGAGACACAACCATTTTAAGAGCACGCATCATGATTGTGACTCGTATGTCGCGTTTATAAGGTATACATTGCAGTGATATAATCTAAATGTACGACGCAAAGCATAATATGAAAACAGACAGACATACCACTCACTGACATAATAATGCCTACTTGTATAATAACCCACGTGTTTCAGTTGACTGATGTAGTGGCGACTAAGGCTTCAACCAGGGTGAGGAGCTTACGCGGGAGTTAGATAAGGCTGGCTTGAAATATGCAACACTTGCTTTTTAGGGTTCCGTAGACAACAAGAAACCCTTATAGTTTTGCCGTCTGTCCGTCTATCCACAGCTTAGCTCAGGGGCTCTTAGTATTAGAAAGCTATAATTTGGCATGGATACACATATTAATCACAAAGTGGTAAAATAAAACCATGAAGAATATATTTTAGCTCCTATACACGTAAAGTGGGGATGATTTTTTTCTCGTCTATCCCATCGTGTGGGGTATTCAAAAATATTACGGGTCTGTGAATAGCATTTTTCGATTCAGGGATCCGTTTGCTTAAAATTAAGCATTAAACTGCTAATTTTAGTTAGAACTAAGTGTCCCTCCCCCCTGCCAGCTAAATGATTGCTTTTGGATTAGTGAAAAAAATTCACGGCAGTTGTATGTTATAACGAAATTACAAGGAAAACTATCACAGCTAAGTAGGCTTAATAAGCTTACGAGTAATAGTCAACCAACTTATAAAATGTACTTAGAAAATTAAAAAAATATGTAGGGGGTAACAGTTTTCGAACGGCAAAGTTAATTTTGTCTCTTCATTGGGGCAGTTTTTGGTGCTTTCATTGTTAATGACCGTCAGAAATGTTACCTATTTATTTTGGAGAATATATCTGTTTATACGGAACACTTAAGGCGCGAGGCAGAGTCGCTCTTGGCCAGTTGTATTCTACTTCATCTCACAGGTACCGTGCTTTTTAGGGTGCCGTACCCAAAGGGTAAAAACGGGACCCTATTACTGAGACTTCGCGGTCCGTCTGTCTGTCTGTCTGTTTGTCTGTCACCAGGCTGTATCTCATGATCCGTGATAGCTATACAGTTGAAATTTTCACAGATGATGTATTTCTGTTGCCGCTATAACAACAAATACTAAAAACAGTATAAAATAAATATTTAAGTAGGGCTCCCATACAACAAACGTGTTTTTTTTGCCGTTTTTTGCGATAATGGTACGGAACCCTTCGTGCGCGAGTCCGACTCGCACTTGGCCGGTTTTTTTACAGGTGTATTAGACTATGCCACTCCGCAATATTGGAACTATCAATAAAGAATATTTGAAATATTGTTTAGTAATTCCTATCTCCTGCAAACAAAAATTTATACGTGCCTCCGGCGAAGCCAAAAGGAGGGATCGCGTAGGATCTCATACTTTACTGAGCGAGTTTTTGTAGTACTAGCTGACACCCGCGGCTTCATTCCCGTCAACTGGCTATCTACCTATACTACCCTACCCTACATACCCTATCCAATATACCCTACCTACCTACCTAGCAATTTGTTACTATTTATTTACTGCAATACGATTGTAACCAACTTTTGTTTCTACCGGCGATCTAATTACATTTTAGAACACAAAAGCTGCTATTGTGACTTAACTATGATTGTGAGATATATTCTCTCATAGACTTTTTTGTAGGTAATAATAATTATTTTAATCATGTAGTACATAATTTTTGTGTATCATCAATAGTTTTCTCAGCGCACGTCAAATAATGAATTTTATAGGCAACATTTTGCGACTTTGGGTTACATGATTGCAATTTTAATAAGTAACTCAATTTTTTTTTAAATAAACTATAGCTTATGTTACTCGGGAATAATGTAGCTTTCCATAGGTGAAACAATTTTTAAAATCGGTCCAGCAGTTTCGGAGCCTATTCGGTACAAACAAACAAACAAAAAAATCTTTTGTCTTTATAACATTGGTATAGAAGATTAGTAGGTAGGTGCGACAACAAGCCCTGAGGGCCTTGACAAGGTGTCATTCTACCAGTCACCACGATTATCAAAGTTCTGTGGCCAGCAAACAAAAACAAAAAAAAATTCTTACCTACCTGAAACTTATTGTTTTTTTTTTACAAATAAATATAATATTTACTATGTATGTTATTATATATATTTACTATATACACATATAAGTACTAAACTATAACTATAAAGACTTTATCCTGAACTTTTGTTATGGACACTTGTGTTTCGTATTTGTTTTTAATCATTTATTTGTTTATTTTATCTATAGATAGAACATGTTCGCTCCATCACGTCTTGCCCTTAAGGATTCATTGTTTCGGCGTCACCCAGTCGACACCGGCTATCGCTGAAAACCAGCTCTGTGGCTCCGTCTTGCACGCGAGTCCCAGCATTATGCTGAGCGATGACCGTTTTGCGTGGTTGTGACACATACTCTGTACTTGCATTTAAGTTTTTCCTATGTTTTTAGGGTTCCATACACAAAGAGTAAAAACGGGACCCTATTACTGTGACTTCGCGGTCCGTCTGTCTATCTGTCTGTCTGTCACCAGGCTGTATCTCATGAACCGTGATAGTTAGACAGTTGAAATTTTCACAGATGATGTATTTCTGTTGCCGCTATAACAACAAATACTAAAAACAGAATAAAATAAATATTTAAGGAGGGCTCCCATACAAAAAACGTGTTATTTTTGCAGTTTTTTACGATAATGGTACGGAACCCTTCGTGCGCGAGTCCGACTCGCACTTGGCCGGTTTTTTTTATGGTGTGCGTCGTGCCTGGCGCAAATAAACGTTTTTTCTTTCTTTCTTTTCTTTCAAACTTCGTCCGCTGGCGCCCATCTCCGTGCATGCACTCCGGACCTAACGAGTCTGCGGACAGAATACTAAGCGGCAACACTGTTTACATGCCAGCGGGAAGAGATAGCATCTTATTACATTTATATACTCTTCCTATGCGGTGAAAGATGGCGGATTACTAATGTCGAAAATGTTGTTGGTTCATCAATCAGCTTGGTGAGATTTTGTATATTAAATTCGCGTATCTACTATTTTATTATTCACATTTCTTTATTTTTGGTACTTTCGAGGCAAATCTATTAGATTTGTATATTAAGAACTGGCTGTTTCCCGCGGCTTCGCTCCCGTCAACTCATTGTCACCTATCTACCCCTTTTTTTTTCCGGGTTTAAAATTCCTCATTGGATGTCCTCCGCCTTGGGGAGGGCGGAGGGGTCTGTCAGACTCGTACTGACTAAAAACCACCCCGGTGTTCCATCTCACACCTACGCTGTGGGTCGCGGGAACAACGATACTTCCGCAACCCCCAGCTACTGCCGGCCCGCATTTGCGCCCGACCTCGGGTTGGCCACCTACGTACCTACCAACCTACCTCTCTACCCTACCTACCTATAAATTTTTATTTCTTGTTAATTTTAATTGTGTAACGTTCAAAAGTACCGCTTGGTGGCCTAGTTGAAATAAATGTATTTGATTTTGACTTTAACTTTGACCTACTTATCTACCCAACTCTACCTACCTAACTAACCTCCCTACCCTACCTTACATACCTACCTACCCTACCCTACCTACCTACACTACCTACTCTACCCTACCCTACCGTACACAACGAACATTTTTTTTTCTTTCATAAAGTAGCATAATGTCCTTTCTAAGGATGCCATCTATCTCCTTGCCAAATTTCATTTCATTGAATTCCGCTCAGTGGTTTAGGCGTGAAAAGGTAACAGTCAGACAGACAGAGTTACTTTCGAAGTTATAAGATTAGAATGGATTTTAATGAAAATATATTTTTGCGCCATATATGTTTAAGCCTTTTGTATTAATAAAAGGCTCGCTTGCCTATTGCCCTTAACCAAGCACAAGTCCAGAATCCATACTACTACTTAGAAATTAAAGAAGTTAAAACATTGCACGACTGAAGTCTGCGCGCCTCCTACTCCACCTCCTCCTCAAAGGTGGACTCATAAGACTATTTCCTTGCTTGTACCCTAATATAGCTCGCTAGGCTGATTATTATATAAACGAGGCACAACATTTTCTCGGACATTTTCTATCAAATATTATTTTCACAATATTACCATTGTCAGAAATATCTCGGGACCCTGAATCCTGGTAAAATAGTCAAGAGGTCGAAGCAACCTTCTAACGGTGCGTTAGAGTGGTCGATAACAAGTTGCAGAAGTTCTTTAAATGTCCATTTACCAACATTTCTTAAAATGATTATCTTCAGTAAACCATTGATGTATTAAAAAGGGGAAGATACGTTACGCGCTAACATCGCGATCAAAAAACCTGGGCTCGGCGCACCAGTTATCGGCAACCTACAGTTACCGATAGACAAGGACAGAGATAGGAGACGGCGCTGTAGTGCGAGCGAAATCGCCTGAGTGCCCGCTACGGGCATTCACTTAGTCTAGTAGGACCAAGCGCTGTGTTCAGTACCGTATCTTCCCTTTTTAATACATCAATGCAGTAAACCAACATATTCATATATCTGAGTACCTATTCAATAACTCTTAACACTATAAGAACTCTATAAGCCCCCCTGTCCATATTTCATACTACTAATATCGAACATCTTTAAATCCTCTTAGACTCAGCTTCGAGTGGCATCTATTGGATATCGCGCCGACAGCGGTAAGCTTCGCCTAAGCTGAACACACACTTGAGAAATATAAGCTGCTTTTCATACGTTCCGGCTGGGTTTATTGATTGAAATTTACGGAGGGTATTTGCGGGTTCTACCTATTTATAAACATAACAAACACTAAAATATATCGTTAATTTGTTGGTCGGTTGCATTTGTTGTTTTTTAACCGACTTACCAAAAAAAGGAGGAGGTTCTATGTTCGACATTATGTAGGTTTGATTTTTTTTGTATATTCTCCGATATCTCCGTCAATTGTGGACCGATTTTGAAAATTCTTTTTTTGTTTGAAAGAGTATACTTCGAAATTGACCCCATTTTAATTTGGTGAAGATCTGATGAAGAACTTCGGAGATATACAACAGAACTCTTCGATAAATAACGGTAAATCTCTCGGGATTGCTGCAATCGCATGTCTGTTTATTGTTTATACCATTTCATAACATAACATCAAGCCAGTACGCTCGAAAGTGGTATGCAAATCTCTCATTTCACCGGTTATATTCAAGTTTCATTTTATTCGGGTAATCTATTCTGTGGTTATAGGTACTTACTTAACTACTTCCCTATTAGAGGTAGGTACAACAAAAAAGCAAAAAATATAAGAACTTTTTTACAAAAAAATACTACCGACTTCAAAAAAAGAAAACTAGAAAGTGAAAAATAACTATATTTTTGGAAGTCGGTGTCCATCACTTAAAAATTTGGTACCTACCAAAGACACCGACTTCCAGAAATAAGTTATTTTTCGCTTTCTAGTTTTCTTATTTGGAATTCTGTAGTTTTTTTTTATAAAAAAGTTTTTTTATTTACTTCTTTGCGTCGCTTGAACGACTAATTTTGATTGTCCAAAACTTAGAACTTAGTTATTTAAGATGATGAAAGTCGCCAAAGACCTTGAGGGATCAAAATGCACACTCGTTTCACACCCGCGCGACCCAAAAATCAGTAGATTTTTGTACTTTCCTTATTATTCTATGACTTAAAAAAAAGGCTTGGATCAAAATGTAGATAATTAAATTGTCTTTGAGATGGTGACAATTTCCCGGCGTTTTTGGTACAATTGTCGTTTTTGTGTCCGTGTTAGACATAACTTTAAAAATTAATTACACTATGTTATACGAATAAACCTCAAAACTTTCTTAGATGAAATTATTAAGAAAATGATCTTATGTAACATATATTTTTCCCAAAAAAAATATACTAGCCGTTTAGACGTGATTCTTATTTTAAAATACGCTACTCAGGGGTATCTGCGCCTTAAGTAAGTTGGATAAATTATGTGTGAATGCATACATTAGTTGTCGTGGTAAGGGTATTTGATGAGAAAGAATGAAGAACATGACAATAAGACTAAGGGAATGATACGATAGGAAGGCTGAATGGGTTATGTGAAGATGATGTTATGGTTAGATGGAGGGTGATTAGGTACTGAGATTCCGTGTATTAAATATAATTTAACAAGGACAAGAGGACACGTGTAGCCTTTAAATTTGCCCCAGACGACGGCACGAGCCATTTTGGGCGCGGGGTTAAAATGCATGCTATCTCATCCGACAACACGTGCGAAAGAGATAGATGCTGTGAGCAGTAAGAACTATTGCAAATTTGCAGCGAAATGGATGATGATTTAGGACGAAAACGAGCTCGCGAAATTTTATAAATAGACCTTTGGGAAATACAATGCACATGATTTTATGTATATTTTCAAAATAAAATTATTTGCATTGTTGAACTACTATAATCTATCCCTGTATGGTCACTGTTTTGCAATTTTCCTTATTTTTAAGGTATTTATTTCCGCCCAAAGCTGACATAACTTTCAAATATATATATTTTTTTTACTTTATTGTTTCCTTATAGGACTAGATAATGATGAGACAAATTGATATCATTTTTTATTTGGAACGTACATCGTCAAACAGTGATGTAATCGTCATACTACGTTTGTACGGAAGAATCTATCGACTACCAGGGCAACCTTAAGAGTTATACATGAATTCCCTTCGCTACCGGTTACCCGGCCCCATTTTTCCGGTATTCAGAGCATCAGAAAGAGACTTATTGAACGAAAACGAAGTGTATCTGCGTCCATTCAATCAAATTGACTGCAGTTTGAGTGACGCAATGGTTGATCGATTGGCTAGCTTGAACGAATTGTCGATGGCAAGCTCTAGTGAAGCTGGTAGAGTGAATGAGTGAATGAAGTGTTTGCTCCCGTCAATCATTCAGATGTTAGACGCTAGACTTTGACGATCAAAGGGATTGGTTTGAAATCATAATCTAAACTATTATTATGAAGAGATATGGTTGTTAGAGTTTATCTCTGAAAGTACTCATTCGATTACGGAAAGTATTTCTTTGATAGCAAGCTACACTATCGCTATATTAAATAAAATATAAAATAAAACAATTACAATAATAGGTTATAATAGTTGATTTCAACACGATAAAAACTATACGACTCTAAAAAAAAATTGTTAAACCAAATTTCATCATCATCATATCAGCCGAAAGACGTCCACTGCTGGACATAGGCCTCCCCCAAGCGTCGCCACATTGACCGGTCCCGTGCGTCCCGCAACCAGCGAATCCCCGCAACCTTCACCAGGTCATCGGTCCACCTGGTGGGAGGCCTTCCAACGCAACGTCTTCCGGTTCGCGGTCGCCACTCCAGAACCTTTCTGCCCCAAACCAAATTTATTTTTGTTAAAATATATTTGTTTTGAGTCGTATAGATTTTTTCACAAAATTATTTTCACATTTCAATGTAATTTAATGAAGTTTAACTAATTATTAAATAAGTACCAAAATATTGAAGTTACAAACTCTTCGATATTCTACTTCTACGATTTTGTTCTTAAGACCAAAATCATGGCGACCATAAAAAAAATTAAATTGAAATGTTCTTGTTATTTTGTTTTGATTTTTCTTTAAGTTTCGTTTCGATTATCTTCATGATAATCTGTAATAATCGTAATTTTGTTTTGTTTAAATAACATCGTATGTTAATAAGCCACAAGTACGAAGACATATGGACGTAATTACTGCAACCAGAGCTGTTACAATGATCCAAGAACGAAATTCGCAGATGTGGCTTTGCAACTGGGTTTTTCTCGAAAAGCTATACAAAATCCTTAGAATCGCTTCCAGGAGACTGGCAGTGTTGCAAGAAGACCTGCTTCGGGTAGAATTCGCATTACAACAGTTCATGAGGATCGGTACATCCAGTTAAGTACCCGCCGAGAACGCACAGTGACGGCTCGTAAGTAACAAAATCTGCCCATTTGGAAATCCCTAAACCGGTTACGAAGCCAAGTGGGCCGCTGTAGGCATAACTTAGTCATTTCAGGGTACTCCAATCGGCCACAATGTGACTGCGGTACCACCCCACAGACGATGCCCCATCTCCTGTCCTGCTCCTTATGTAACAACACCTGCACCATGCAAGACCTTTGCGAGGCCAGCGCTAGGGCTGTCGACGTGGCTGAATACTGGTCGAAGAAAATTTAATGAAGGAATCATCGACACGACGAAGAAGAAGTAACAAAATCGCCTACGGTTGACAACGGGTACTCGTGTCAGTGACTAAACCATCCGTAACCGATTGCACGAAAACCAGCAAAATACAAAACGTCGAGTTGTTCGAATTCCTTTGTCCAAGGCTCAACGTGCAAATCGTTTAAGGTTCTCTCGTCAATATTTGAACTGGAGCAGAAACCAGTGGGACAAGGGGGTTTTCACCGACGAATAGAAGAAGAATAGAATAGAATAGAACACATTTATTCGACACAGACACAATACAACAACAATAAACACAAAGTATTATAACAGAGAAGAATAGTAAAAAAGTACAAACAGGGTTTCAGAATCATTGTGCCGGGCGTGCCCACACCGAAAGGGTCACCAACTCAGCATTTGCTGGGTGTCAGACACCCAGCGCTGATTTTCAGTTGGCACCCCGACGACGACGGGACAAAGTAAAGATTTTTAATGACGATCGGCGCATTAGGATATGGAGGCGACGTGGCGAGCGATTTTCGGAAGCCTGCATTCACGAAGTTGACCGTTTCCGTAGACCCAATGTAATGATTTCGTGTGGAATAATTTTACCTGGCAATAAATAACTTCAATTTCAGTGGTCGGTGTTCCTGATTTTGTTTCTTCGGTTTTTAGACACCGACTATATATCCCGAAGTTCTTTATCATATCTTGATCAAATTTAAATGGGCCATATGAGAAACACCAGCTTTCAAATATAAAAAAAAAAACAAAATCAGTTTACCTGGTTATGTAAAAAAATACAGTCAAATTGAGAACGCCTCCTTTTTGAAGTCTTTTAAAAATAAAATTCAAGTAAATAAACAATCCTTTATCACTCCTCTCTTCGTTATTTATCTACAAAAAATAACATTACAACATGCCTACACAAAAACGGGTCGTTACTCGTAAACTGTTACCAACAGTAGTCAGTAGGAAAAATAGTCGCTCGTACGCCTTCCGTACGCAAATAGAAGGGGCAATGTTTGACCGAGATCACACAGGTAAACAGTGGCGGTGAATCATATGGACGGTACGGTAGCGTCCAGTTTTGTAACAAACGTCAAAGATACATCTATAATTTTCTTTTTTTTTTTGTTGATTATCTCGCGCTTGACCACTGTCTCACCTGATGGTAAGCGATGAAGTGGTCGACGGTGACGCACGCTTGCCTAGAAGTAACCTAGATTGTAGCTATCGGGAAACACGTACTAAATCTGGTGAGGAGCGGAGCGGAGTAACGGAGCGGAGTAGCGGAGCGGAGTAACGGAGCGGAGTAGCGGAGCGGAGTAGAGGAGTGGAGTAGCAGAGCAGAGTAGTGGAGCGGAGAAACGGAGTGGAGTAGCGGAGCGAAGTAGCGGAGCGGAGTAGCGGAGCGGAGTAGCGGAGCGGAGTAGCGGAGCGGAGTAACGGAACGGAGTAGCGGAGCGGAGTAACGGAACGGAGTAGCGGACCGTGTCAGAGTATTCTATTCCTTAGCTGTACGCTTAATAAATGTATTCCCAAAACGTTTAGTGCATATGGGTGCAATGTCCACCAAGTACCGTTGGCGCATCACCGTACGTCTGATAGTCCGATGACGAGTAGTCCACTAAAGCGGAGCGGAGTTTTTATGCAATTCGATTGGTTGGCCCCGCAAGTCCACAACCCTTTTCTCCGCTCCGCGCGAAGTGGATACACAGGTTAATCAAAGTTCCATTTATCAGCGACGCGATTGTCAAACGTTTTGAACAACACATAACATCTGCGTGGATTTTTAATTACAAATTCGGACAGTTTCGGCACAAAGTACATAAGCGGCGGCGCTCCGCAGACAGAGAGGCCACTCTGAACAAAGCGTCATTTTGCACACACACATTGACATTGTGATTTTACAGGGAATAATGGACAATATTGGACCGAGGTCAGTCGCGGCTGTCATGAATGCTTTGTGTGGGCATTGTCTTATACAACCTACTCTTTTTTTAATTCGGAATCAATATAGTAGCAACCCTAGTGAATATGTCAAGTTTAGCTGTCAATTTTCGAAACGGCGGGAGTCACCCTTCTGTATACTATCTATTTTGTGGTTTCAGTCTACGGGGCTGTTAAAGCCTTTAGTGAAACGCCTTATCAATATTATGAAACTAATGTCAGAAAATGTAAAATTTATTTATTTATTCATCTTTATCATTATTTATCTTTTAATATCTTTAAGTTTCATAATATCTATGACTTATTAGAAACAATGCACTCCTTGTGAATTCATCTGATTAAAGCAGCAACCAATGGCTTGTTTAGTACTGCCCCCGAAACATAACGTGTCAAAACTATCATGGTTCGACTGCAAAAAAGGGACAGATTTATACCAGTCATACACATCACACACATCACATACACATACACATCACATCTCATCTCATCTCTCATCTCATCTTTACATCTGTCCCTTACGCACAATCAAAATAACCTTGCTCTAAAAGCTTATGGTCACCCCCCCGGTCTGATTACGAAAATTATTCTTACTTTTAGAAAGTCGAGGGTCCATGGTTATTTTTTACCCCAGATTTAAGGCCCTTACTCCGCTTGAGTGCCGTTAAAGGGTTACTTTCTAAAGCATAGGTAATGTTTAGTAACGGCTAGGTTATAATGTTAAAAAATATAATTATTATTGATTCATATAATATAAGTACATTATTTCTGAATAATGTTTTTTTGTACGACTAATAATTGTCTGTAAAAAAGATATTACCAACACGATATTTTTTCGCTTCTTTTGCATACTCCTCAAAAACGACTATTATGTTTATAATATTTTTACACACAAAAATTAATGGTTAGAATTTCTTCACCTACATAGGATATGTAAATCAAAAAATATTTTGCAAACAAAACTGTCCAAAAGCAGGTCCAATATTGATATTCTGGCACACAGCGCTCGCACGGCAATTACTGCGTTCATTTGGGCATATATACGCCTTAACGGTAGCGAAGGCGCGCATTATAATGTAATACAAAATGGTTTGGTGCTCTCCTAACTATAAATTCTAGCCTACGGACTCCTAATAAAATGCCTTATCAAGATTTCGTGATTGTAATACTTAGCCTCAATTAGTAGGCATAGGTAAGGCCCGGAACACGACTCGGAACCTATTCAGTTTGAATTTCACTATACATACTAACCGGTTGAATGCCGTAATTACCGAAACAACCGCCTTAATTATCAAGGGGCTAATCACAAAATCTTTATTTTATTTCATGGCATTTTCTACCATTTTGCCTACTACAACTATTTAGTTCCCAGTGGTATCGACCGCTACTTACAAGTTGTAGGTCGTGGGTTCGAGCCCAGGCAGGCGCTTTACAATGTGGAAATTATTTCATCACCACTGCTCTCAAAACGGTGAAGGAAAACATCGTGAGGAAACCGGCATGTCCTAGAACCAAAAATTCGAAGACATGTGACATCCAACAACCCGCACTGGGCCCGCGTGGTGGATTACGGCCCATTCCCTCTCACAGAGAGGAGGCCTGTGTCCCAGCAGTGGGAACATTAATAGGCTGATGATAAATAACAGCTATTTAGTAAGTTGTATAAGTTTCCATAACATAACGCATGCGCTGTGTTCCAGAAAGGTTGGTTTACTGCCTCATTTAGATACCTGTGCCTAAATAAACCTCTTAAGCTTTTCATTTAAAGTACTAGAAGAACTTTTAAACTCGGCACTTAGCCGTTTTATACCCCTTTTAGTGTTAACCTTAATGCCTAGAACATGATGAGCTACTTTCGAAGATTTATTACCTAAATTAGTTTTAGTACTCAAGTGCTTTATTTCGTTTTAGCATTAAAAATTTAAGGTAAATCAAGATCCAAGCACTTTGTCCCTAAACTAGTCTTTGAAGGTATCTTAGGACTTGAAACTTAATTGTGGTACAGAAGAAACTAGAATTTTGAAGTGGAATGCCTCAATGTGAGACGATAATCATTATTTATTTTCTCAAACATGCTTGGAAATTTGAGCATTATTTTGACAACCTTCTTCGAGATAAATCGCAATTGCTGTACTGGCCAAATACATGCGAGCAGCGGCCGGCAAAAGTTGTATGAAAATCCATATCTGTCGTGTTTAGCGGCCAAATAAACTACATAGTAAAATCATATCTGTCGTGTTATTTAAAAATGGAACGATCTTTTACTCCGAAACATGGCAACCAAGGAGGTAACTTATCATAAGTTTTATTTAAATTTCGTTGTGCAAATAACTAGCATGTGTATTCTTACCAGCTATAAAACTCAAAAACCACCAGCACACACATCTAATAAAACCCCACTACTCAATATTACAACATAAACAAGATACAACAAGGCAAAACCAGATTTTAAAACAGTACCCAATGAAAAAAGGATGGAACCTCTTTCTGTAGAGGGTCGGACTGATCGAATTAAGAGCCTTTTTCGCGAATTACTCGACGCTAGAGAGAAAAATCACGGAAAATGGAAAGAGAATTCTAACGGAACTGGCTAAAAGCTAGACTCTGTAGACTCAATTAAAGTTCGGATAAACAAACATACGTCCAGGAAATGTATCAGAAGTTTTTTTTTAAACACAGATTTAAATATATCTCGGTGGCCACTGCTAGATGTGGTATTCTCAAAGCAAAACCAAGCACGTCACTGTTTAAAAATAAAGACATTTATTAGACGCGATTACATTTTGTTGAAAAAAATCTGAGTTCCTACTTAAATATTGCCAACTATGTACAGAAACTCAGATTCAGATTTTAAAATTTAACAACCATGCGAGGAGAGGAAATGTATGCGGGTATTGACATTCATTCTTCCGATAGACAAGAACATTCATGAAATAATAAGAGGTGTGGCACTCGGGGACTGCCGCGGTAAAGCTATTGCATAGCATTTTTTATCAACTTATACAATTACAATTGTTTATTTATTATTTATTTATGCCAAAACTCAATTAAAAAATGTTCATCCAACAGTTGGAAAAACTTATTTTGCCACGTGAAATTCAACCTCCAAATTACAAAAACACAAATATCTCGGCAACGGAGCGAGATAGCCCGATTTTGAGGCCGACATATTTACTAGTGTATGTGCCGAGGCCCCAGGACACCTCCTCCAGGTCCCCCAAGAATAAAAACTTCTTTGTCAAGCGGAACCGAACCTCCGAACTGGAAAACGCGGCACCAAATTCTGAGTGACCCTTATTACCACTGGCATAAGGCCACTTTTAACTGTCACGCAAAATTGATCCGTATTCTTAGGGGAATATGGTCGTTTTATTTGAATACCAATATTAAAAAAACCCCAGACGTACAAAATTCTCCATCACAGGACGACCCGAGCCGACACTTTTCTAGAACCGACCTCGAGCCGCCACCAAGAACGAACCGGCGACCAAATCATAAAAACTAAAAGGTCCCATATCTTGGAAACGGCTGGAGCTAGCTCAATTCTAAGAAAATGTTTGCCCCCCTGCCCTCCGTCCCTTCAGGCTGGAGAACATGCTGGTGGTAATGACGGAAGTTGTGCGTTGAACGCACTTTCGGCGCAACGAATTTTATAAGTTTTGCCTTTTTTAGACGTTTCTAGTGCGGCAATCACGAACTCTGTGTTTTCAAAGTATCTTTTTTGAAAAAGGTAGTGCTAGTCCGTACGCTTTTCCTGTTTAATTTGGATGAGTCAACCAATTAGAATCGTGTAAACATAAAAGTGAATTCATGAACGTCGGCGATAACTTCGAATTTCGAAGCGTTTAATCAATTTGAATTGAATTTGTTTAATTTTGACTTTATTCTCCAAACATCACTTCGAAATTAAAACTGTATAATTTATTTTTAAAACAAATGAGTTCGCTTTTAAATTGTGTGCGGTCAAATGTCGTTGATACTTCGTATTACGAGCTCGAGACAAAGTGAAGCGGCATTCCAGCAATTTTCGAGGAGTAGTCCCGTTTGAGCATCAATTTATGGGCAGCTATGCATTGAGCACCAAAGGTGCTACTAAGGTTGTCTGGTAGATATCGCTGTCAGCGATAAGGCCGCCTTTGTACCCGTAGAAATAAGTATTATTGTAAAAGAGATGTGTAACTTAATTTTTTGGTGTACAAAAAAGTATATTCTATTCTATTCTATTCTACCGCACCATAGGTGCTCAATGGGGAATAAAGTCAAATTTTATGTTTTGTTCCCCTTTGAGCACCACGTTAAAATATTGATTGGTGTTCAAATGGAAATACCTTTGGTGCTCAATGCGTAGGTGCCCAGAAAATAGGTGCTCAAACGGTACTTTTTGAAATGCCATGCATTGACATTTTAGTAGCGTATGGCAATCCCATTTCTTTTTTACTTTTCATTTCAGCAGTCAAAACCCACTAAAACCCACGGGAAACTCGCCTGGTGTAAAATTAGAAATACGGGCACAACAAAACAAAAAAGAACTTTTTATAAATTCAAACCGCCATAGCTTCGAATCCCGAAAGCATTATCCCATAACCTTTTGAAACGAGACAAAAATAAATAATATTCAATTAGGGGCTAAAATTGCGCGGCGACGTAATTACTCTCATACGGGCATTGTGAGGACAATAAAGCAAGCTTTCAGGGAATTTTGATCTCTATTGTTGGGCTCACAAAGGAAATTATTGCGAAAACATACCAAGGACAATGGGAGCCTTTATTAAGGAGCATCATGGCATATATAATGTAAGTGCAGAAGGTCCCGATAAGGCCACCCATTGTATGTGTTTCAGTTTTAAGTTTCTTATTAAATTTATTTTATGGTGTACAGTATAAAATAAATAAAAACAGATTGAAGAATTTCTGCATTCAAACTAAGGTACCCCCGATTCAGACCGGGTTCGTTATACGGGTCTGTGAAAACCATTTTTCGATTCATGGTTCCGTTTGCGTAAAATTAAGCTTTAAGTTGCTATTCTCCAGCTAACTGGTTGCTTTTTTGTGGTTATGTGAAAAAATTCACTGCTGTGAAATAGGTATAAAACGAAATTAAAAGGCTTTACAAGTTTACGAGTAATAGTCGACCAACTTATAAAATGTACTTGGAAAAGTAAAAAAAAAATCTTTTCGTAAGAGTACTTAATGTTCGGTGCTTTTGTTGTTTATGAACTTCATATTTTTACCTAATTATGTTGGTGAATGTAGCTATTGGGAAGGGTACCCTCGGTTTTCTATGATTGGCGCCACGATCGTGCTAATTCGAAAACACGAAGATTACCGAATTGCACACCTTTTCTGGTGGAACTGTAGTTCTATCTCTAGATAGCTGAGTCTGCAGTGGAACTGCATTATGCGTGTCCCTTGTTGTGTTCGTTCAAAGTGGTCCTTTTAATCTTTTTCTTCATCATGGTGTAATGGAAAGCCGTTTGAAAATAATGCGTTGTGATAAGTCAAGGATGACGACGGTTAAGGCAATGAGGATTGCTTTAATACAGATCAAACTTTATTGAGTGGCAAGTCTCAGTTAGGGGGCTGCCTTGGTCTGGCTACTTAGATGAAGACATGTCATGTCGTGGTGGCCCAATGACTGAGAACCCGCCGCTCGTGCTTGAGGTCGTGGGTTTAAATCTGACACCAATATTTCCAAGGAGTATGGAGGATAGACACAGCTGCTTCTTGGCGCATCAGCCGGAATAAAAAACAGTTTCTTTAAACTAAGACGTATTCCACGTTGGGCACCGGTTTTAACGACACCTATCGATATTTTTCGCAGGTTCCATTAGTTGAATAATTTATTATTAAAAAACCGGCCAAGAGCGAGTCGGAATTGCGCACGAAGGGTTCCGTACCATTATCGCAAAAAACGGCAAAAAGGTCACCTTTGTTGTATGGGAGCCCCACATTTTTTTTTTTGTTGTTTTTTTTTGTGAATTTTTTGTTATAGCGACAATAGAAATACATCATCTGTGAAAATTTCAACTATCTAGCTATCACGGTTCATGAGATACAGCCTGGTGACAGACAGACAGACGGACAATGGAGTCTTAGTAATAGGGTCCCGATATTACCCTTTGGGTACGGAACCCTAAAAAATTATTCCACATTTGGCACCTACGAATCAGTAGGTACTAGTGTTGGGACATAATTTTTTTTGGACGTCAAAATCATTAATTCGATTAAAATCAGTAGAGAGTTTAATGACATGATAAAAATAACTTCCTCTTCAGCTTTTGAACATTATAAGCATTTATACCCAAACTACCAGGAGGGCAGAATCATGAAGAGAATCATGATTTGCGGGTCTAGAAACATAAGCAGTAGGGACTAACAAATATATTTGACTTTGACTTTACTGATCCGTAGGTGCCAAATGTGGCATAAAAATTTAAATAATAAATTATTCCACTTATGGCACCTGGGAAAAATATCTATAGGTGCCGTATGTGGAATACCTCAGGTGCCATTCACTCAGATGCCATTCATTCAGGTACCATTCACTCAGGTGCCGTTAAAGCGGGTGCTCAATGTGGAGTACGTCTAAACTACGAGAACAAAACGCGGTAAATATCCTGTATGATTATAAAACCATGCTTCAAAAATTCAAGCGATCTTCTACTTCAGTTCAGTGCCTCTTAATACGCATCTGATCTTTATACCTTACGAAATAACACCGTGAATCCCACAATAACAGCACTTTTATTGCAGCGCAGTCTGTATTTATTATTATTATCATTACATTTGAGCGGGATGGGCCATTGGGCACAGGTGACTTTTATATTGAAGGAATTACCACTGGGTTATGGGTGTGACATCTTGGCTGGCTTTTGGCAGTCGATGGGACGTTATTTTTATGTGATAGGACGTTAAAGTAATATTGAGGTAGATGGAAATTATATTAAAAAATACAATATGATAAGATTATCACCGTGGACCGATGACCTGGTGAAGATTGCGAGCATCCGCTGGATGCGAGACGCACGGGATCGGTCAATGTGGCGACGCCTGGGGGAGCCCTATGTCCAGCCGGAAGCTGACTGAAGCCGGACTGGAACTCCGTAATAAAACAATGTGTTTGGGCTTATTGGAATTGAAATGAGATGTACTCTGGCAGTGAGAGCAGTGGTGGCCCAGTGGTATCGGCCGCGACTTACAAGTTGTAGGTCGTGGGTTCGAGCCCAGGCAGGCGCTTTACTTTGTGTAAATTATTTCGTCATCACTGCTCACAAAACGGTGAAGGAAAACATCGTGAGGAAACAAAAAATTCCAAGACATATGACATCCACCAACCCACACTGGACCCGCGTGGTGGACAACGGCCCATTCCCTCTCACAGAGAGCAGGCCTGTGTCCCAGCAGTGGGAACATTAATAGGCTGATGATGTGATGTGTACTCTGGCTATAAATGATTTTCATGGTAATCTGAGTTACCAACTTGCTTTAGAAGTCGGTTTATTGTTTTTTAACAAAAAACATAAACCGACTTCTAAAGCAAACCACTACAAAGCGAAAAATTACTTTGTTTTCTGCAGTCGGTGTCGAAATACGAAAAACAATAGGTACCAAAGACTTTGTAGTGTTATGCTTAAAGCTTAAAGTTCATTTTATTTATTTATATATACTTTATTGTACACCAAAATAAAAACAAACATACAACAGGTGGCCTTATCGCATTCTGCGATCTCTTCCAGGCAACCCAGAATGGAAAGAGATAGCCTGGACACGACATGGGATTGCACTTGGTGCAATTTTAAATCAAATAATAAATTACAAACATAGTAAGCACTAAATATAAAATTCTAAAATAGATACACACATACATATAAATAAATATACAGACAAGAAAACAAAACAGCTCCAAGAAGAATAAGATCACATTGACAGGTAGTGCTCCTATAGCAGTCTTTTAAGATCGGTAGTGATTGCGCGCGTTTTATTGTCACAGGCAATGCATTCCATAGACGAGCGGCCTGGACAGTTTAATTTTTAGGGTTCCGTACCCAAAGGGTAAAAACGGGACCCTATTAGTAAGACTTCGCGATCCGTCTGTCTGTCTGTCTGTCCGTCTGTCTCCAGGCTGTATCTCATGAACCGTGATAGCTAGACAGTTGAAATTTTCCCAGATGATGTATTTCTGTTGCCGCTATAACAACAAATACTAAAAACAGTATAAAGTAAATATGAAAGGTGGGCTCCCATACAACAAACGTGATATTTTTGCCGTTTTTTGCTCGATATTAATAACGGCAACAGGTAGACGCTTGAAATATTCACAGAATGTTTAGTTGTATATTCCTAGTGTGGGGCAACGTTTTAAAAAAAAAAAAAAAAAATGTTTACTTAAAAAAATAATAATAAGGGGGGCTCCCATACAACAAACGTGATTTTTATGCAGCGTTTTGCAATAATGGTACGGAACCCTTCGTGTGCGAGTCCGACTCGCACTTGGCCGGTTTTTAATTTAATACATAATCCGCTGACCTACCCAACAAACAAACACTCATCCGTTGACCTATTTAATAACCAGCTTATCTATATTTACGTAATCTTTGGAACAACAACAATAGATAACAATATATAATATACATAACAACATAATAATATTCACGAACAGAGTACAGATTAGCTCGCGGCGAGAGACGACTAACTTTTGACGTGGTTTTATTAATGATTTTGAAGATAAACATTGTATCACGCTTGTTTTACTTAAAGTTGTAGGTACAGTTAGGTAAATAGGGTATCTAATTAGACTGTAACTGTTTTGTTTGTTGAAGATGCAATGTTGGAAGGTCTCCCTGTAGGTTGACCGATGAAATAGGAACCCGGTGGATGCGATTGGGGCTATGTTCCGCATTGGATGTCTTTCGGCTGAAATGGTAATGATAATGACGTTTTGTTTAACACAGGTTGAACCAAATACATACGCCGATATGCGTGTTTAAAATCCCATAAGAACTCAAGTGCGGGCGAGCCTACCAGAAATGTATTTTAAGGCGATATTATATATAACCCAATGTTAACGCAGTAGTGGCCGTGCGCCCGCTCGATGCCAAAAGGAGGTTCAATATTGATATTTAATATTGAACCTCCTTTTGAAAAGTTTTGTTTGCAAAATATTATTGAATTTACAAATCCTATTTCAGTTATGAAGAAATTCCAGCCATAAATTTTTCTGTGTAAAAACGTTTTTAAACATCCAAGTCGTTTTGGAGGAATATCTAAAAGTTGTGAAAAAATATCGTGTTGATAATTATTTTTTTCAAGCAAAACTATTAGGTACATGAAAAAACCTTGTTTCAAAAATAATGTACACGAATCAATAATGAATATATTTTTTTTTCAAACCTTTTAACCAAGCCGTTACTAAGGAGTATGCTTTAGAAAGTTACCGTTTTACGGCACTTAAGCGGTTGTAGGGCTTTAAGTACAGGCACCTACCAGTTAAAATTCTCTAAAATAAGTTCATACATTCAACAGGCATCTGTTTATACAAGACTGAGCACATGACCAGACTCTATGCTGCTACTGAGAAATATACTCGACTAGCATCCGACCGCGGCTTCACCCGCGTAAAAAGTATTTTATCATCCCAAGAGAATACAAACTAGGTTTGAGACCCTACCCAGGGTCTCAAATAATCTCCATGTCGAATTTCATCTAAATCGGTTCAGTAGATCCAGAGACACCCTACAATCTCACAAACTTTACCTCTTTATAATATTATATTAAGTATAGATTTTAAAACCAGGGCCCTGGATCCAGAAACTTGAGCTAAGCAGTCGTGTTTCCGACCACAGACCAACGGTGGAATCATCAATATGAGATGGATTCTACAAAGCAAAACGGAAGCGAACAGTCCCTTACACACACTCAAAATAACCTTACTCTAAGAGCTTATGGTGAGTGTGTATAAGGGACAGATGTTTATGACGTGTATACATCTATCACTTAAGCTATCTCAAAATAACCTTACTCTAAGAGCTTATGGTCACCCCCCAGAGCTGACAAACAAACGAATAACAAAACTCAGTGTGATATAATTTATAAATGATACGTCACACGCAGAACCTGTCAGAACACGTCAAAAAACGCGACACAGAAAACTTTTTCAGTTACCGCATCGTTTTGCCAGTCCCGTGGCTATTCCCCGTAGAAGTTTTATGTTATTGCAGGATTGCACGAGGGTGGTTTGCAAACTTAGATAGCAAATTTGTTATTGTATAGTTCCGCTTCGTTGATTTCGCGGTCGCGACTGCTGAGCTTGGGGTATTGGATTTTTTTCCATTAGAAATTTCTTTGTGACAAAACGGAGTTTGGAAGTTGGTGTTGTGACACCACTGTGCCCAATATATTGTCCTGCGTCTTACATCTCTGCGGTCATCTCAGATCGCCGTCCCATCTGACTATGAGATGAGAGTCATGGGGGAGGATATTGTAATCTTCCGCGCCGATGACTAGTCTCCTTTGAAAGGAAATGTATCACTTTCGACCATGTTATGTACATTTATCAAAAAAATGGAAAAAATCTCACGAATTCAGGAAAAATATTCTTTCATGAATTTAAGCCATATTTCTTGCGTACAAAAAGTATTAGTTTTTCAATTATTGCCATAATCTATTCAACATGGCGTCTCTCATAGTTGTCATTTCGATTTCGTTCTAAAATCATGTCACATCGAAGCATAAATAACGTAGATGTTAAATATGAAAGTAAGTGTTCTAGTACTTGTAAAAATTACTATTATTCTCATAAACATCTTTTACTACTAATATAAAAGCAAGTGTGACGATTTCATCGTTAAAAATATATTTATTTTACTCCTCTGAAGTGTACTTCTGAACGAACAATTCAAAATGACATTTTGTTTGACTACTGAGTGTCACATCACTCTCTAGATTACATAAACGTCAAAACTAAAACCTCTCATGGTTGTCAAATAGCTGTCACGATAAACGTCAAACATTTTTATTTTTTATTAATGTACGTAAAAAACATTACTAGGCAAAATGTTACTTTATTCTATTCAGGGGTTAGTTTCCCAGCTTTCCTAAAAGGTACAGGTTATGTCCCATACAAAAATGAAACATCTCCTTTGCCTCTATGGCCGAAATCAATCAGAAATACATTTTTTTTTTTTATTGGAAATCATCCAATCACTTCACCCGCTCTGGGTAAAGCGGGAGGGCGTGTCAGACTTTTACTGACTAAAACCCACCCGTGTTCCTTCAGTTGCTTGTGCCAGGGCCGCGATAACTATCTTTCAAATTTATCCGCGACCCAGACAGGCATCGGCCCTAGCGTACCCCGTCAGTTTTTGCTGACATATATTTGAGGCGCGCGTGGAAATCTACAGGCCTGGTCCTTATCGGACGGCGAGCTACCCATTATTCGCCGTCCGCAAGCCCGCACCTACGGGAGAAGTCTAGGCAGATGATATTGATGTCGATTAAAACTCTAGGTAACCAACGTAGACTTTCCCTGAACCTAGACATTACATAAAACCCCTGTTTTTCCTACGTGTATAAATCTGCTCTCAAAACCGTACTCAAGTAGTAAAAAAGCTATTAAACATGAACTTAAGCACTAAAAGCCGTCTCTTAACAAGCTAATAACCAGTGCATAAGGGATTTAAACATGCTTCTAACTTCACAGCTAGAACGCTATTTATTCTCTGTGCAGATGTTTTTCTTATGTTGGTAACAGGTGGAGCTGTTCGAAACTCGTCAAAGAGTTTGTAGATGAATTGCTAAGCTTAAAAATGTAGTTGAAAAGTCTCATATGTTTGAAGATAAACCTGTTTGACCAATTTTGTTTTCTTCTGTTTATTTAAAGATAACCGTCATTAGTTACAACCGCTTTAGTGCCGCAAAACGGTAACCTTCTAAAGCATACTCCTTAGTAACGGCTAGGTAAAAAGTTTTTTTTTTTTTATATATTTATTAATGATCCATGTACATTTTTTTAAACAAGATTTTTCGTGTAACTAATACTTTTGCTTTAAAAAAATAATTAACAACACAATATTTATTCGCAACTTTTGGATACTTCTCCAAAACGAAAGTTCAAAAGGAGGTTCAATATTGATATTTTTTTGCCGTTTGGTTGGGTTCCGTACCCAAAGGGTAAAAACGGGACCCTATTACTAAGACTCCGCGGTCCGTCTGTCTGTCTGTCACCAGACTGTATCTCAAGAACCGTGAGTCCGTGATAGCTAGACAATTGAAATTTTCACAGATGATATTTTTCCGTTGCCGCTATAACAAGAAATACCAAAAACAGAATAAAATAAATATTAAAGTGGGGCTCCCATACAACAAACGTAATTTTAATGCTGTTTTTTGCTATAATGGTACGGAATCCTTCGTGCGCGAGTCCGACTCGCACTTGGCCGGTTTTTTGTATTTGATTCTCACTTCAGTAGATATTACGATATTTTCATCCTTTGCAACAAAACCACTCCTACACAAAAACAACACGTTTTTTTACAATAACGATTTGTTTTAATTATTGAAATCCAAATATTAATAGGTACTAATTACTCTTACCTTTGTCCCTTAGATCTCAAACAAAACCACGTAAATTTTACACACGGTGTATCTTATGTTGTTCAAATTAATATCAAACCAAACCCTTTCACAATATGGCCCAAGGGCCAACAAATGGGCCAGGGCCAGGTAAATACGAATGAATGTTGATCTCACTCGCGGGGCCAATCACTCAATATTGATTTAAGCCTAAAACAATACTATAGAACACACGAAAGGGTTGAATTTGATTGGAAACAAAATTGTGAAACCCATGGTGTGTTTATTTTGGACCTGGTGATATAGTTTTAGGGCAGAAGGTAGATTTTGTGTTGATAAAGGAGGGAATATATAGGTGAGGATTTTAATAGTTAAATGCAGAGTGTACTACGTGAGATCGACAAATTGATGTGCGATTCACGTTTGTGCGACAAAATGGTACTGCGACTCACCATAGTTCGAATGCACGCTTGTGAGACACACTAAAGTTCGACATCACGCTAGTGCGACAAAATGGTACTGCGACTCACCATAGTTCGAATGCACGCTTGTGTGACTCATTAAAGTTCGACATCACGCTAGTGCGACAACATGGTACTGCGACTCACCATAGTTCGAATGCACGCTTGTGTGACTCATTAAAGTTCGACATCACGCTAGTGCGATAAATAGTTTTGCGACAGTAGTTCGACACTACGGTAGTGCAACAACAGATTTTGCAACAGTACTGTAATTGTACATTAAGACGATATATACGCCCCAATGTTAACGCAGTACTGGCCGTGCGCCCGCTCGATGCCAAAATATCAATATTGAACCTCCTTTTGAACAGTTTTGTTTGCAAAATATTATTTGATTTACATATGATATGTTAGTTATGAAGAAATTCCAGCCATCAATTTTTCTGTGTAAAAATATTTTTAAACATCCAAGTCGTTTTGGTGGAGTTTCTAAAAGTTGCGAAAAAATATCGTGTACTTGAATTTTTTTTTTAAAGCTTAACTATTAGTTACACGAAAAAACGTTGTGTTAAGAATAATGTACATGAATCAATAATAAACATATGTTTTTTCCAAACCTTTTAACCTAGCCGTTACTAAGAAGTATGCTTTAGAAAATAACCGTTTTACGGCACTAAATCGAATGTAGGCCCTTCGGGGTCCCAGCGCTAACAAAGAAAATTTGGTTCAAATAACTAAGATATTATTTACGACGAGAAGATGACTAACTTCACTTGAAATGCCAGCAGCCTGATAATAACTATGACGTTATTATTAAACAGTAAACATTACAAATACTTAGTAAATACTGTTACTGTTATATTAATGTAAATAGTAACTTCTTGTTGTCTATAGGACATTCCAAAGAGGTTTAGTTGACATGATTTGGCAACATGTTAATGTTTAGAATCACGATAATATTATAATGTGAAAGTTTGTATGTTTGTCTTTTAATCACGCAAAAACAGCTAAACAGATTTGTATGAAATTGCACACGGATAGTTTGTTACCTGGATTAACACATATGATACTTTTTATCATGAAAAACTCGATATAATGATCCCTTGCAATAATAAAACATATATTTAACGCGGTTAAAGCCGCATGCAAAAGATAGTTTTTGATAAATGGATGGCATAATTAGATGATGGATGGCATTATAAGAATAATTAATTGATTAAATAATAACAGCCGCACTGGTTGATCATCAAGGTTAAATAACGCTTGACGAGGTCGGTCCGTGGATGGGTGACCATTTCAACATACCGAGTTTCCTCCGTGCCTCGGAAAGCACGTTAAGCCGTTTGTCCCGGCTGTCATTTGAAGATCTATGACAGTCGTTAAGGGTAGTCAGCGAAGCTTGAAATCTGACACCAGTCTTGCTAAGGGGTATCGTGTTACCCAGTTACTGGGTTGTGGAGGTCAGATAGGCAGTCGCTCCATTTAAATCACTAGTACTCATCTGAATCCGGTAAGACTGAAAGCCGACCCCAATATAGTTGGGCAAAAGGCTAGGCAGATTGATTGAATAAAAAAAAATTGTTTAAGTAATCTGATTTATATGTCACCAAACACTAATTACCTACATCTCATATTATACCAGAAAAATCACTCCGTTTCAATTGAATAAAATAAAGTGAAAGTCAAAGTCAAATGTATTTATTTCAACTAGGCCATTATGCGGCACTTTTGAATGTTAAAACATTTAAAATTTACATGTAATAAAAAATTGATTCTACCGTGCATTCGGAAAAGTAGGTTGTTATGGAGAAGAATGCACAAGAAACTCCATACTTACTCTTTTAAAAATATAGGCTTTTTACAATATTTACATAAGTACATACATTAATAAATTCATATACGTGAGAACGATGCACCCAGCACTACTATACTAAACGTAGGTATAAAGTATTACAAGCACTAACAGGTAAATTCCTTCACTTGATAAATAGGGACATGGTTCTCACATACTTACAAATATTGCAAACATAGGTAAATTACCTAATTCAACAACAACGGAACAGTGTGCGAGTAAATTTTTTTAAACAAATAGAGAAGAAAATAAATAAAAATAAAGCGTTGCTATAATAATTATGAATATACCGTATACAAATTAACCAGTTTGATTTTTTCTACACAAAGATTGCCCTATGGAGCAGGACCAGCAATAGTATATTATATCACCCACTTAACATAATATTTACATATTGGCATTTATGTTGAAACTCGAATTATTTCATTGGAACAATTAAAACAGAAAACTCCGTTCAATTCGCCCTACACGAGCATATTTTATTAACAAATATGTATTTAAAATGTTTGCATTCCACGAACTCTCGAATTCATAAAAGTTCATTTAAATGGAAATAATTGCTTATTTTATTTTCAAGGATTCCAATTGAATTCGAAGTGTTTGATTCAATGACATACATTTATTGGTAAAATGGTTTTATTTGATTTTGATTTTAATTACTCTAGATTTAGATTTTGATCAATAAATTATTAATTTTAAATATTCATTAAATATGTTTGGCAGAACGTATATTTTACTCGTGCCTTTTTGCGTTACGACGTGACAGCTATTTGCACATGCGCAGTAGATATGCCCGAGGAACTTTTGGTTAATCTGTGGTTATGCATTTTATTAATTTTTGCTTGGTTTAGATATATTTTTTTATTTCCTCGCACAATGCATAGTAAAATTTTGTATGATACACGTACGTAAGATGATTTCCGACTCATGTCGATTTATCCACTCATTCGCTTCGCTCGCTCGTGAATAAAAATGCCACTCATCGGCAATCAGCTACCTTCCGCACTTGTAGCATAAATAACTATTTCAATGTCAATACACATACAAATATATAGTAATAATATAGCAATATATAGTAATATATAGTAAGTGAAAGTGGTAGTGGGTGAGTGTGTAGTGTGTGTAGTAGTGAGTATATTGAGTAATATATAGTACGCATTTAATTGGGATATCGTTTTCTGCAAAGCTTTGAAATAAGTATTTTTATGTTGAAGTGGATTCAAGTTAATTTGCAAATAGTGGAAATTTCGGGATAGAATCTGGCAAACGAAAGCATGAGCTGAGAAAACGAGGCTAATTTAATAAATCTTTATGTGGTATTAGTAACTATACCTCTAGTTAAATGTTTTGATACTTGCGTATTTTTTGTAATATTATCATTTATTTTTTGTTTTTAATGGCTCCGCTTGGTGTGTTTGTCACCGCCTTGACTGTCATGGATGTGAGTAAAAAAACGAGTGTGTAGATTTATTTATTAGTATGTACATAATATTTACCTGCTTAACATTTAGTTTATTAAATTTCTTAAAATCAGAGTCTAAAAATTCAACCTCTTATGATTCTTCTGTATCAGTGGAGTTATCATCACCTACACTAATTATCCCAAGGGGCTATACTGATTATTCTTCTTATTTTTGTACATCGATCGCGTTCGGTTCCGTTCCACGGCGATAGATATATCACCATCTATATCCGTGGAACGGAACGGAACCGAACGCGATCGATGTACAAAAAATAAGAAGAATAATCAGTATAGAACGACGGCACGGTTTCTTTGTATGGGATGAGACACCACCAAAATTTATAGACGATGATAATGCACTAAAACTAAAAATTATTTAACTTTTTTGTAAACGTAAACAATCAGGTAGGTAGGTGTTCTAATTGTATATATAGTCTTCTATCAATCAAAATAATTTTATAAGTGAAAATTGCTAGTGTATATAGGCGAAATTTAGGTTGCACTTTATTATTACACTTATCAATGGGGTAACCTACCGAAAAATATAATAAATATAGCGAAAATATGCATCAACACTAGATATTAAATATAATATGCAATTTCCGCTGGGGCAAATATTATGCAATTTCATATGCAAATATAATCCTGTAACTACATATCACACTACTATTCTGTTCTGTGTTAAATAAACATTTGTTTTCTTCAATTTACTTTTTAAACTCGATGAGACTGACCACTTTGACGACCTCTATCGGAGCCATATAGCTACTGAACTATTTAGCATACCAAACATCAAAGAGGAACAGGTATGTCACGCGCCGTACTAATCGTGTGTGTCGGAGCCAAACTGCTTGACATGTATGAGAACAACGCAATTATACCCACTTCAATGACATACCACCGTCATACAAAGAAAGGACACATACCTGCATAAAATTATACATACATACTTAAATTATACTTTAACAATTTATTTATTTAGGTATGTACATTATTAACAAACCAATATTAGAATAAAAATATATTCAACTAGCTGTTCCCCGCGGCTTCGCTCCCGTGGGCCACCCCACAGGACCCGTTTTCGGGATTAAAAAATAGCCTATGTTACTCAGGAATAACGTAGCTTTGTATTGGTGAAAGAATTTTTTAAATCGGTCCAGTAGTTTCGGAGCCTATTCGGTACAAACAAACAAACAAAAAAATCTATCCTCTTTATAATATTAGTATAGAGTATAGATTACGGGGCGTCAAAAAATTCGTCCACATCGTTGTCAACAGGAAAAGTGCCCAGAAAGCTGGCAGCATTGCCACGTTTGATGGCAATGTTGATTCTTTGGCCAAAAAAAAGGCCAGCTCTCTGATCTCATGAAGAGTCGATCAACCGCTTGGCTATATCCCTAAATAATAGGTGTGCACTCGGACCCCATGGCCCGAGTGTTTCAACCCCAAACGGCTCAAACACATAATTACCAATTAAGTTGTTGTATTTATTTTGTTACTTTAATATAACATAATATATATATATATATTTTGCCAGTTCTGTTTAAGGCGTATATATTCTTCAATATTATAATATCCCCACACGATGGGTTTGGAAGAAAAAAAGAAATAGCGGCCCCACAATATGGCGCCCAAAATCCGCCATTTTTCTATTTTCCAATTTTAATGTAGCCAGTGACACTGCAAGCTTAAGACGAATCGATTGACGTGAGATTCATAGGAACACCACATAGGAACATACATACATATATAGACTGATAAATACAGGAGGGTACCTTCGGCAGTCGGGTAAAAATGATGCTGAAGTTTCGCGGATACTGTTGCTGATGTTCGCAACAATTAATGTTGGTATGTAACAGGGTGCGTGGCTATTGCCATCAACCGTAATAAATCCAGTCTCCAGGCTGCTACTGAGGAAAAACCCAAAAACCTAATAACACATTGCCCGACCCGGCCACCGAACCTAGGACCTACCGCTTAGCAGTAGCCCCTTGCGACCACTAGAACAACGAGGCATTTATTGGCATAAATACAACAATAAGTCATTAAGGTATAAAAATAACTCGGTAGGTGCTTACTTATGCCAAAAGTTATCTGTGTTACGGACCAAGTGATTAATACGGCATTATTGATAATGCCCAGACAATTTGAAAAATGCCCAATATGAGTAGGCAATTTGCTAAAAACTATTGAAATAATTAAATTGATCGGGTTTTCTGAATAATGCTCATCACATTGGGCAGAGTAATAAAAAGATCTGTTTTATTAAATTACTAGCTTCTACCAGCGGCTTTGCCCGCGTGAATGTCGAAAATTATCTCAAGGGAACATATTCCCGGGATGAAAAGTATCCTATTTATTTATTTATTTATTTATATATACTTTATTGTACACCATGATAAAACAATACAAAAAAAACATAAAAATTAAAACAAAAATACAACAGGTGGCCTTATCGCGCTCCGCGATCTCTTCCAGGCAACCTTGAATGGATAGAGATAGCCTGGACACGACATGGGGACTATGTACTATTCTGGACTATAATCTATCTCTGCGCCAAATTTCATCCAGATCCGTCCAGCCTTTTGAGCGTGAAGAAGTAACAAACATACAAACACACTCACAAACTTTCGCCTTTATATAGTGTGACTAGCTGTGGACCAGAGGACAGTGCCCACCCTACCCTACATATTAAATGTAGAGCAATTATAAAATTTGGTGAGGCACAAAAAAACAGCATTTAAATAATTGGTCGGCATACAAAGATTTTGTTTGCAATAAAAAAAATCAGGCAGCAATCCTTGTTCCGCAAATAATTTTGATAATGGTCAAAAATTAAATCATAAATAGGCAGCAATAACATGAGTTTGCATTATAAACATTCAGTCCGCAAAATAACTACTTGATCAGCAAGATTTCATGATTGATCAGCAGAGAAAACATGTCTATAAGCAGTGTATTTGATTGGTATGCATTTTTAAAATAGTGAGCAAAATAACTAATTGGATTGCGTTTTTGTTGAATAATCGGCAATGTACAGTAAGAGCTTAGGGCACGTTAGGTTACTTTAGACCACTGGTGGGCAAACTTTCTTAATAGGGGGCCAGAAACATAAAGAAATTTCAGAGGAGGGCCAGAATTATCGGAAAAATGCATTTTGTGTGGAAACTTTTAATCATATAAAAACACGCCCCGCACCCCGCGACACGCAACACTTTCATGAACTACTCGGATAGTCTAGCTGGCTCCTTTACCTATGCGTTTATCATTCTACTAAGTAGAATATACTTTATACTTCTGTACTGTCAAAATATAATTATCGCGGGCCGTCGCGTCGGCGGGCCGGACTAAATACTTTCGCGGGCCGGAGCTGGCCCGCAGGCCGTACTTTGCCCATCACTGCTTTAGACCCTGCATTCAGAAATAGGACCCTTGCGTAGCGGGTCTCCGTCGACTCTGTTGCATATACACTAATAATAAAAAATGTTTATTTGTACATTTACATTAAAATGATTCAATACACAGATTTTAAAATAATAAATGTTGTACAGAGAGACATAAACAAAGGCGAACTGCAGCCTCCTAAACTAGACCAGGGGCCTGTGTTTTAGAAAAAAATATAATAATCTGACTTGCACCTATTCTATCTCCTCTCCTCCTCTATATATATACCTATGTGGAATTGATTTAATATTGTTTGGTGACTACATTTTGGTGACAAATCTACTATTTTGCGGGTAAACCCTATTATTTAAGAAACACAAAACTAATTAAATTGGCGATAGCTTAGATGATACCCGTTGTTTTATATTTTTTGATTTATCTCAATCATTAATTGGCCATGAGTTGCTGATCAATTAGCTATTTCTGCTCACAAAAAAAAATTCTGCTCATAAAAATACGAATACTATGCTAACCATTTAAATAACACCCAAAGTTATCTACATTGGTTTCAAACAGAAAAACAAATGCTGGAAATGGGTTCTGTTGGTAATTTTTTAACACCCTTTATTTTTTTCGAATCGTAAATCATCTCCCGAAGTCCCCAGTACATTGAAACTTGTCCAATTTAATGAAACAGAGCTTCTAATTACTTCTGACCGCTGTATATTAATTGTCAGTCCACAACAAAGACAAATGGCGGCAGCTTGTTAGTAAGTCGTTGGAGGGTAGGAAGGGAACGAGGAATCTATTGTCTTGTTTGAAAAGCGGTTGACTTCAGAATGACAAGTGATTAAAGTTTTGAAATATAAGTAAATATAGATGCTGAATGTCAGTGTGAGATTCAGGGCTCTTTGAACTACAGAGCCTTAGGACGTCTTTACTGAAAACTAGCTTTTCATCATTCCCTTGGTAAATGCACGAACTTGCGTATTCCAGGATAAAAAGTAGCCTATAGCACTCCCAAAAGAATAATCAGTGAAAGTGGCTATTTGATGATAATAATAATAAATCTGTAGAAAAGTCGTTTTTATACACCGAAAAAATTTACAAAAAAGCCGGCCAAGTGCGAGTCCGACTCCCGCACGAAGGGTTCCGTACCATTATCGCAAAAAAACGGCAAAAAAAACACGTTTGTTGTATGGGAGCCCCACTTAAATATTTATTTCATTCTGTTTTTATTATTTTTTGTTATAGCGGCAACAGAAATACATCATCTGTGAAAATTTCAACTGCCTAGCTATCACGGTTCACGAGATACAGCCTGGTGACAGACGGAGAGACAGGCAGACAGACAGACGGATCGCGGAGTCTTAGTAATAGGGTCCCGTTTTTACCCTTTGGGTACGGAACCCTAAAAAAATAGCCAGGGTGTTAAAAGATAACCAACAGAACCCATTGCCAGCAATTTTATATATTTTGTCTGTTTAGTTGTGCACGGATCACGTAAACTGTACGAAACCAATGCAGATAACTTGTATGACATAAAAATTGGACTTAACTTGAAGTATTACTTAGTTTTTGTTTCATCGAAATCGGTTCACTCTATCAAATAAAATATGAATTCGATAGATGGCGTTGTGCATCTGATGTCATTTTCTGAATAGCGGTGTTAAAATTCGCCGCGGAATAATGACCCTAGAAATAAATTGGTAGGGAGGTAGGATGGGAAGAGCAGAGAAGGGTAGGGTAGGGTAGGCAGTTGACGGGAGCGAAGCCGCGGGCACAGTTACTCATCATCATTATTAAAATTGTTGAATTTGTATCATTAACTCTTCAAAGACTGCCTTTCAGAAATAAACCATTTAACTTCTAATACTAACTGGCCTCAGGGCTGGCTATTAAATGGCTACTGGGCTTCAGATCCGGTCTCTTCGGGAAGCCATGGTTGAGCGCCTGAACCTGTCTCTGGCTGGAGGCAGTCTACGAATGGGGCGATGCCAATCTAGTCAGTTACAATGCTGCTAAGACTCTAAGACCCAGGCGTGTCTTTTTTCCGTAAAAATAAGCCAATTCCACCCGCCTTCATCTTTCCGTCACAGTAAAAATATACAAACAGTAGTCCGAGTCTTAGATAAAGTACCTATAGATTAAGCACTGGCGTGGCCGCACATGAGACAGCAATAGTTAGTCCTGGTGTTACAACAAGAACAAGAACACTACAACCCACCATCGCACTGACACTTATTATCTTTAGATATCCCAAATTCCTTGTCTCAATTAACACATAATACCACGAAATCATAGAAAATCAAACAAAACCGAGTTTGTTTGTCAAACCGGCCATTGTATTAGAGTTTGACAAACAACAGAAACCGGCCACGGTGATAAAGACAAAAAATAATCTTTTGTCCTTATTATTTACATGGAGCTGCCAATTAGCCATCTCGCTCCATCAATCAAGGTCATTTAAGGCTTAATCTATAGGTACTTTATCCAAGGTCCGAGTAGTTTCGTCGGTGCGTATGTTTGTAACATACGCAACGACGAGACTACTCGGGCACTTCTGCAGTGCTGTCAGTAGTGCGAGCCGCTTAGGGGTGTCGTCGATGCGCATGTATGTGTGAGTGTGTTGTTTCGAGCGTTTATAGGTAGTTTCCACACTGTTTGTATATTTTTTCTGTGTTTCCGTGATGTAACCGAGCTGATAACGGACAATCTCGACTCATTCATTAAATCTTTATTATGTCATATCGACAAAGTAAGAGCTGAAAATAAGTTAGCTGCCAACCCTACATATATAAATTATGTCATACATAAGAATAGTCAACTACCCACAAACACCACGCTATATCCTATGTACATAAACAAAGTACTAGAACAAATAAATATTATAAATACATGACACGTACACTTGAAATCAGCCGCTGTCTGATGTGATAGTACTTGAAATTAATTTTGGGGCGCAAGTTAGGAGCGGGAGCGGAGTTGAACGAGCGGGTATGAAAGAAAATGCTGGAGATTTTTCTTTATTTTGTCTGATTTCTTTACATGCAAGATTAAGGTTGTAAAACATTACAGGTATGTAAATGCTGCTAATGAGTACCGTATTAATTTAGTTTATTTACCGACTTTCCAAAAAGGAGGTTTTATGTTCGAGTTATGTTCGTTTTTTTTGTGTATGTTCACCGATTTCTCCGTCAATTGAGGACCGATTTTGAAAGTTCTTTTTTTGTTTGAAAGAGTATGTTTCGAAATTGGTCCCATTTTAATCTGATGAAGAACTTCGGAGATATACAACAGTACTAGTTAATATTCACTTTGTAGTTTTCTTATTTGGAAGTCGGTAGTATATTTTTGTAAAAAAGTTTTTTTTTTATTTCCGCATTGTTTCTCGATTCGCAAAGTGTCTAATCAAATCAATCTAAAGGAGAGTAACCGTGTATTTTGTCTCTTGTAAGATAACGAGGCGTAATACACGCATACTCACCTCTCTCTGTCTCTGTTTACATGTTATTTTTATTTATTTTATTGTTGGTAGGATTGCGCTTGACCACTATCTCACCTGATGGAAAGCGATGATGAGGTTGACAATGAAGCACGCTTGCCTAGAAGAAACCTATTCACTCTTGACTTAAAGACTCCCAGGTTGTAGCTATCAGGAAATACAGATTCCGACAGGGAATTCCACTCCTTTGCTGTACGCATAATAAATTATTCCCAAAACGTTTGGTGCGTATGGGTGGGATGTCCACTATGAATCGAAGACGCATCGCCAAACACTTGGTGCAGTAGTCGTGGTCATGGCTCGCCTGATAAGTTTGTTTCGGCTTCTCCGTCTATCTCTATTCGTGGCACTGCGTGTACATTCGGTGAGGGAACAGTTCGTACAGAATATCAGATTTCAGGAAAATATGATTCGTTTAAAATCTCAAACGCGCCACTCGTGTCCTGGGCCACATCAAAAGGTTTTCGATTATAAATATCATTGATTACTTACGAACGCGCTTCAAACGGTAATGAATCAATTTTGCACTATTTATTTTGGTATTTATGTTTATTAACAATGATTTTGTGATTGATTTTATTTTTGTTTCTAATCACTGTGAGCCGGTCATAATCTAGGTACATTATTCGTTAGCTATTTTAGACATGCTAGTCGAGTCAAGTGACGGAAAAATATCACGCGGTCGTTTACCTGGCCTACACGCGTCCTTGGCCAGATCAAATCAAGGTGATACCATCCTTGAATAGTAGGCTAACCAGGCGTTTACTACACCTGGACAGGAACGGCCTGCGACTGGTGACGGGGACTCACTGCTCGCTAAACAAACACCTCCACAAAATAGGCATAACGGACAGCCCTCTGTGCAGGGCGTGCATTGAAGCTGAGGAAACCGTTGCGCACGTACTCTTCGAATGCACAGGCGTCACCCAGATTAGAACACAAACCCTCAGCACACCCAGATCTTACACAGATGTTCTAAGTAACTTCTGGAGGGAAGTGGGCTGGTTGGAATAACCACCAAACGGCCGCTATGGACCACGCACAATGGTTCATCTGAAGGAAACTAAATCCAAAACATAGAACGTAGGTGATACCAGTATCCTAATCGCGTAAGTGAGTTCGGCAGGCATTAGCAACGATGCACTGGTCGCCTCAAAGCTCCAGAGCCTCGAACATCGACGCCGAGTTGCCAGCCTGTCGGTTTTTTTATCGGTTACATTTCGGGGAGTGTGCGACGGTACTGCACAATTTGATTCCGCCTAGCCCTTTCCATCATCGGACTACAAGACGTACGGCCATGCGCCATCGGTACATGGTGGACATCCCTCCCATACGCACAAAGCGTTTTGCTAATACTTTCATTGTGCGCACAGCTAAGGAGTGGAACTCCCTTCCGGAGTCTTTGTTCCCTGATAGCTACAACCTTGGGGTCTTTAAGTCAAGAGTGAATAGGTTTCTTCTAGGTAAGCGTGCTTCACCGTAGACCGCATCATCGCTTAACATCAGGCGAGATAGTGGTCAAACGCGAGCCTATAGATTATTAAAAAAAAGGCAGGGCAAACGGTATGACTCCATGAAAGAGTATGACAAATTCCCATTAAATTTGTTCGATATTGCCAAAAATATTCGATACTTTATTTGTTGGCAATACCGAACACATTATCTTTTCTGATTAATTTTCGTTGCGAAATTCATTCTCCGGGACTTCGTCGAGCTTCATTGCCTCGGCGCTTTTCTGGTGGTCGCCACTGTTAATTCTGGCTTTCAGGAGTTGCAGTGTTTTGGGAATAGTGCGGTGGGATTGTGGCAATAAAGAAATACCCTTTGCCCTGCCGAACTCACTTACGCAAGTAGGCTGCAGGGCTCACGGTAACCACTGCCCTGAGAAGAGCCGAAGACAGAGGGAACTTTTTTTTTAGCTTGGATAAATGTTCATGCATAGGTACTGTGCTACCACTGGGAGATAGCGCAGTTATGTGAGACTCTAACCCACTAAAACTCCACGGTGTCCTCCTGTGCCACTTATGGCGCCGCGAACCCGCGCACCCCATCACCGGCGCACCAGAACACACTGTATGCCGTGACCACCTCAGGGACAAGACAGAGTGACCCGGAACCAGCTCGTCAGTGAATCCGTCAAAGCATTTCAGGATGGGCACAACCTTCAGTAGTGAAGAATACGAATAAGAGTCAAAATCTTTTGGATTTTACTTGCGATTCTGATTAAACAAAACTGGCTAAAAGTATCTGTACTATACAACTCGGCCTAAGCTTTTCCTTTGTTATTTTTTTTATTTGATGTAGGCTCGCGCTTGACCACTACCTCACCTGATGGTAAGCGATGATGTGGTCGACGATGGAGCACGCTTGCCTAGACGAAACCTATTCACTCTTGACTTAAAGACCCCTAGATTATAGCTATCGGGAAACATAGACTCCGGCAGGGAATTCCACTCCTTAGCTGTACGCATAATAAAAGTATTCTCAAAACGTTTAGTGCGTATGGGTGGGATGTCCACCATGTAGCGATGGCGCATCGCCGTACGTCTTATAGTCCGATGATGAAACGGGCTGGGCGGAATTAGATCATGCAATTCCATCGCACACTCCCCGAAATGTAATCGATAAAAAACCGATAAGCTGGCAACTCGGCGACGATGTTCAAGGCTCTGGAGCTTTGACTTAACCAGTGCCTCATAGCCGATGAGACTCCTGGCCCGCTTTTCGATCGACTCTAGAGCATCAAGCTGGTATTTGGCAGATCCGTCCCAGAGATGAGAACAGTACTCCATGCATGATCGAACTTGCGCTTGATACAAGCTGAGCAGCTGTTCTGGTGTGAAGTACCTTCTCACCTTTGCATTTGCTTTTGGGGAATACAGTCATGATATTACGAGAATATTGCCCCGATTGCATATGAAATGATGCATGAACTTCTTTATTTACATTTCCGTAATTAAAGTGCTAAATGAGCGTAAAATTTAATGCTGACTGCATCATTTTGTTTGTTTATTAATTACAGTTGGCACTGCAATTATTTAAAATGCTGAGTCACGGCACTCAAACTATTAAACAAGTTACGACAACGCTTCCGATAACAGTCATCATCTAAATAGAAGTAGACAATTGTCGTTGTAAAACCTATAATATTATATAACTACTATTGTTACTGCCCAATCCAACTCTAACATGTAAATAAAATTATTCATTAAAACATCTTTTTAAACAAGCGTTTTTCGTATTCTCAGCAAACCCTTTTAATTAATATCCATATTAAGGCAGTGCACAAAAATAACTAGTCCGCCATCATGGGCCGTCCGCCATATTGGATTTAGAATGATTTCACTTAGCGAAACATGCATTGTCATCCAAACTAAACGCGTATGCAAAATTTCATCTTAATCGGTGGCGGAAAACTGCTTTAAAATTCAGATGCAAGATTTGACCCGAACACACTTACATACATACATTGCAAGATAAATAAAAGCTTGTAAAATAGTTACCCCTACCCCCTAGGTACCCCTATTTACCATTCCAAACAGCCTTAACGGCAATAAACCGCATTTAGAATTAACATCTAAGGTTAAAACCATTGCAAGGGTTACCTCACACAGAAACGCGAAGTAGGTACCTACGCACTTTGTGAGATATTGATATGTCGGATCATGTCATGATTTGTTTACTTAAAATGATACACAAGTTCCTTGTTTGGTACTGGGTAGAGTCTGGGTGGTATGGTGTCGATATTGTTCATTTTAGAGCGACAGTGATCGTTCGAACATGGCCGTAGCAACATGCTGCCTGGGAATTGCCCGTGTTTTGTTTTAAGCCCAGAGTAGTACAAGTTACAGGAGATAATTCTCTAGTTTACCCGTATCCCAAATTCTGCGCCCACGACTATAATCTAACAGCGGTATGTCACTAAGTAGGTCAAATCATGGTCCTATATACCTGGATCTGACAGATACATTATAGAACTTTATTTACTACGCAAAAATGTACACATTGCAGCCGTATAGCAAGAGAATGAAAAAAAAAAAACACAAACATGGCGTCGCGCTGCAACTCGAGACACACTTCATACATCGCCCGCGAATTCAAATAGCTCATTGCTAAATACTCTTGGCTGTTATTTAAAGATTTTTGACAGTCTTTACAATAGTCAGAACCCATACAATTTGACAACAGTCTTGCCGATGGATGTAGTGTTGGCAATTACGCCATTTAAAACAATGGTATTCAGCTGAACCCGCAGGCTTATTTACGTATCATGCAAGAACAAAACGATAACGATTTTTGCGCAATAATTGCTCTTCAATACAAAAGTTTTACAATTATTGGTAGTTTTAGGGTTCCCGGACCCGTAAAGTAAAAACGGGTTCCTATTAGTCTGTCGCTCTGTCTGTCTGTCACCAGGCTGTATCTCATGAACCGTGATAGCTAGACAGTTGAAATTTCTGTTGCAACTATAACAACAAAAACTAAAAACAGAATAAAATGAATATTTAAGTGGGGCTCCCATACAACAAACGTGATTTTTTTGGCATATTTTGCGATGTCGACAACCCTTACGAGCAGAGTCAAACCGCGCCAGACAGCGACGGAGATACGCGTTAGAAGAGAGCGGCAACGTTTAGGTGAATATCACGTTAGACACTGAGCGCTTATGCGAGCTGAATTGCACTTTGTTGCTTACTAGCAGGACTCTCTATTTCAATGAATTATTGCACGAAGTGACTCTTCTGTACTTGTACTATTATTTATTCTGTGATAATAGTACGGAATCCTTCGTGCGCGAGTCCGACTCGTACTTGGCCGGTTTTTGTTTGTGTTAGAAATAAGTGCATTTGACAAACAGCGAGCGATTACCATACGATTGTTTAGGACCTACCATAACTACATTGTAGATAATTCCGACTTTGATGACTTTAAGCGTTCAAGATCAGTGCGATGATTGCTGATTACTGTTTCTTACGTAATAAGCCTGCCGACTTGAAGACATAATATGTACTTAGCATCGCATCGCGTCTCATTGGGAGTCAACCCTAAGGTTAAACCACTATAACTAATGGAGAACGTGCCAAACTGTCTCATTTTCTATTCCTCTCATTACGATGAGGTCGTGTTATTAATTATTCAGTATCTGTTTGTCATCTATAATTTGAAGGGTTGAAGTAATCCTACCTCTGTCGTGTTGTATTGGTGAATTCTCTAAATGTTTCTTGGCAATTGTCAAGTCTATGGTTCAAGTTTGAATACGCAATAATTTTCTCAATAATGTGCTTTGTTCACATAGAAAAAGTCGGAAACGGACGGTAAAACGGGTTTTTGATTTTTTGAATTAACTTTTTTTATTTATATTTTTTTAGGTATTTTTTTTTTCGCATTAATTACATTTAGACATATAAGTGTTTTATATTTTTGAAATCACCTCTTAAAACCCTTTATTTTGATACCCCACACGATGGGTTTGGAAGAAACCACAATATGGCGCCAAAAATCCGCCATTTTTCTATTTGCCAATTTTAATGTAGCCAGTGACACTCGCAAGATTAAGACGAATCGATTGATGTACGAATTATCAGAATCGGCCCACTCGTTTGGTCTCTGGATTGCCACATAGGAACAAACATACATACATACATAGACTGATAAACACATTACCCTCCTTCGGCAGTCGGGTAAAAAGAACGTGACTTTGGAAGGCCTCCTACAAGCAGACCAGTGGCCTGGTGTTGACTGCGGGAAACGGTCCAGCCGAGACGCACGGAATCGGTCAATGTGGTGACACTTGTGGGAGGATTTAGGCTTATAATAAAGATAAGATAAGATATTTTCTTTTATTGAGACACCACCAATTCGTACCAAGCGCTTCCAAACATCCTTCATAATGCGCACAGCAAAAGAGTGGAACTCACTGCCTGCGTCTGTGTTTCCGAACGCATACAACCCGAATCTCTTCAAAGTTAGAGTGAACAGGCTTCTTCTGGGTAAGCCCACTCCATCGTCGACTCTGTCTCTGTCACCGACCTAGACCAGAGTCAAGAGCAAACCCATCAAAAATAAAAAAACACCATTCTATACATACATAAAGCACAACAAAAGTAAAACAAATATGTACTGCAAATATGTGTGTGTGTGTGTATCTACAAGAAAATACAAACATTAAGTGCATTAAAGTAGCCCTAAACCCTACACTAGAATACTCTGTGTCGTGGGATCTAGTATTTTCGTCCTTAATGAATGACACAATATTATAAGAGCACTTGGAGGTAGTTCGTGAATATTTGGTTACAACACTAAACAATATTTAAACTTAACTTAATAACTAAAGGAAACATACAAAATTAAAATATTTACGAGAGGTTTGTGAAGAGTGTAGAAATGTGTGTGTAGTGTGTGTCTAGTTGTGGTTTAGTGTAGTTTTTATGTATGTGATTCGCCTGGATGAGTAATTAAGAGGGATTTGTAGTAAGGGAATCAGGCGAGCTTCAGCCTGTGTATAGTCTTAAGCTGATAGCCATTTAACAACTTTACAATTGTGCTTTGAACATCCTACTATTTCCAAAACCTTGTTAATATTTTGGTACATGAAAGGACCCGTGTATCTAGGAGTAATAATAATAATATATCCCTCTACATTCTTTCAGCGATAGCGATTGTCGAAATGCCAAATTGACAACGTGACATTTTAGTAGCGCATGTCATCATCATCATCAACAGCCTTATAGTGTCTCCACTGCTGGGACGCAGGCCTCCTCTCTGAGAGAGGGAAAGGGCCGTAATCCACCACGTTGGCCAGTGTGGGCTGGTGGATGTCACATGTCTTCGAATTGTTGGTTCTAGGACATGCCGGCTCAATTTTTCTGCCCCATCGGCCTTCCGTTCAGCAAGCAATGTGCCCTGCCCACTGCCACTTAAGTTTGGCTATTCTTCGGGCTATGTCGGTAATCTTGGTTCTCTTGCGGATCTCTACATTTCTGATTCGATGATGCAAGGTAACTCCGAGCCTTTTCATTGTCCTTTGGGTGACTGTAAGCTTTCTGATGAGGCCCATTGTGAGCGACCACGTCTCAGAGCCATATCGATACCTCTGGGCTCAAAGGGCACAAAACAAACATGGGTTATTTTGTGCTATGATCAAAGGGCGTAAAGCACAAAACAAATATGGGTTATTTTGTGCTATACGCCCTTTGAGCCCAGAAGTATCGATATGTCATCGCAGGACCCACTTTCGGGATTTAAAAATATCACTCAGGAATAATGTAGCTTTCTATTGGTGAAAGGTTTTTTTAAATCGGTCCAGTCGTTTCGGAGCCTATTTGACAATACACACTGGTCATACACTTTCGTCTTGAGACACTGTGGTAAGTTGGACGAGAAGATACCGCGCAACTGCTGAATTGATAATTTGTTTAAATTTCAGTAGTCTGAATAACAGCAAAAATGTGTCTAACTAAGACAATAGGCACACCGAGTCTTAACTAATTTGTTTAAATTTCTGTAGTCTGTTTCTGTAAAAAAATGCAGGATCTAGTTAGTAATTTATTGCAGTAGAACTTAGACCATCTCATTTCATAGCATAAGGGAGTGGGCGGTAATCCACCGCAATACGCCGGTTATATTTTCTAGAATCAGTATCTTTATTTAAAACGTAGGTTACATGATTTATGGTTTGCAACATGGTGTGTGAGTTGTTATAATATTACGTAGATTCTCTATGTTTTGCCGTGAAGCGTAGAAATATCATCAGCAAATTTTCAATAAAAAATAATAGTGAATCAACAAGTGCTACATTAAATCATTAGATACCAAATCATGAGAAGAGCCAATAATACAGTACTTTATAGTTTAAATAAAACAATAGACCTTTACCGTTTTAAGAGCAATTGTTGATTTGACATTATTTTTTTTAATTAAATATATAAAACTAGCTATTCCCCACAGCTTTGCTCCCGTAGACCAACCCCCAGGACCCACTTTCGGGATTTAAAAATATCACTCAGGATTAATGTGGCTTTCTATTGGTGAAAGGTTTTTTTAAATCGGTCCAGTCGTTTCAGAGCCTATTCGGAACAAACAAACAAATATTTCCTCTTTATAATATTGAGTATAGATATAGCGTATGTCTGGGTTTGAACCTGTAATCTACAACTTATAAATAAGGGCCACCACTGCTATCACTGTTTTCATATAGGATTAGTTTGACTAACGATAATCTCCTCACATCCGTTGGCTACAAAGTCAAATATACCTTGCAAAGCAAGTATGTTTTCTCAAACATGCTTGGAAATTTCAGCATTATTTTGACAACCTTCTTCGAGATAAATCAAAATTGCAGTTCTGGCCAACATGCGAGCAGCGGCCGGCAAAAGTTGTATGAAAATCCATATCTGTCGTGTCAAGCGGCCAAATAAATTACACAGGAAACTCGTGTACTCGTGTTATTTAAAAATGGAACGATCTTTTACTCCGAAACATGGCAACCAAGGAGGTCAAACTCATCAAAGGTTTTATTTAATTTTCGAACTGGCTTGCAAATAGAACGCTGTTTATTGAAAAAAAATCAAAAGAACACCTTAACGCGGGAACAAATTGTTGTTCGTCATTGATTTTGATAAAATGAGTTCAAGGTAGATACTACTTTGTTTTATTTGCCACGCATTATTTGAGAAAAGTACTATACAAGCCTTGGCCACAACTAGGCTTTGATGGACTTACGTATGTGTGCCTCGGCTTCGCCCCGGCCCACATTTACACGTTCGTCCATCAATGCCTCTTTTGCTGCAGTAATGTACTATTATTTCTGTATACTGCATAGCGAACTCTTTAGCCGTTCGGCTCATTTTACAAGGCCGCCTTATCAGCCAGTTAGTCGCAAATTTAACGCAGTTGATATGAAATGACGCGCACAGATGCGCTGTGTACTGATAACGATTGGAGTAAACAAACGGATGCTGAAGTTCAAATATGACGATGTTGCATGCTTAGCGACATTACTTGGAACACAATTAATTATTGTTTTAATTGTGAAAAGGTAATAATGATTTAGTACAAATGTAATCATTATTTTGTAAAGGCACGATTATTTTTTATTGTTGGTAGGCTCGCGCTTGACCACTATCTCAAAAATAACTAAATTAAGCATATTAATGGATAATTTTACCAAGACTAATTTCCCGACTTCGTTAGATACCCATACGCACAAAGCGTTTTGCTAATACTTTCATTGTGCGCACAGCTAAGGAGTGGAACTCCCTTCCGGCGTCTTTGTTCCCTGATAGCTACAACCTTGGGGTCTTTAAATCAAGAGTGAATAGGTTTCTTCGAGGTAAAGCTGGGAACAAATTATCGGACGCGGCTGACGGACGCGACTTACAGCCGCGACTGATACGTGTGCACAGTCGTTAGGGACGCGCCTGGCGGACGCGTCCGAGCGCTTATTCCATAAATAATATAGCGAAGATTATATTTACGTAGAAACTTGTCGAGTAGTGAAAGTGAGGACGCAATTCTCTACTGCGAACATACTCGATAAGATTTTTTTCCATTTTTATTTTAAACCTCGCACGCACGTGCGAGATATCGCGTAGTCAAAGTTGTTCTGACGCCCGGACGCGTCCTGCACCCCGTGCACACCGTCCGCGGACGTTTTCGGCTGACACAAACATCCAGCGAGCCAGATCTCTATCGGACGTCCGAAAGCCCAAGGTCACGTCCGCGACTTACGTCCGATAGTTTACACAATGTAATGTACATTCATTACTCAGATACTCGATAAGTCGCGGCTGTCAGTCGCGTCCGTCAGCCGCGTCCGATAATTTGTCCCCAGCTTAAGCGTGCTTCACCGTAGACCGCATCATCGCTTAACATCAGGCGAGATTGTGGTTACATGCCTATAGACTATAAAAAAATCTATTGTCAACGTAAACACATTATACACCTTTATTTATAAAAATATCGAAAACGATTAAAAAAAAAATGATTAGATTTGAGATTCTTAATTCAAATTTGAATTAAACATCTGCTAAGCAACTACTAAACAACGTCGAGATTTGTATAAATAAGGGTTACTTCTGAATGAAATTTACAGTTTGAAATAGTTACATGATCCCGTAATGTAATGAACGCAATTTTATTTGAAAACTCTTTTTCCCTCCCATACCCCTGAGGCAATTCATTTCGTTGGCAACTTCAGACCACCGATGTTTCAACGATAAAAGTTATCAAGTACACCGCTTTCGTTTATAATTATAATGTCACTTGTATAGATTCTCTAGGCAGTCAACCTTTCTTGCTTGGCTTGTTGACAGACCATTCTAAATTCAAACAGATTTAAAAACAAGAAGTGCGTAACAAAATAACAGCCAATAAAAAGTCTTTAGGCCCGTCATAAACACTAAATAAACCAGTAAAATTTCCGACGAATCGATGATTCGAAATAAAACCCGAAAAAAACATAAACAGTCTGTTTTTAATTCTCTCTTTGTACAGAAGAAGACATTAAATCTATAGACGAAGATTTTAATTCCGTTGTATACGCTTGGATTCTAAACTATTAACTGTTCAACACTTATTTTTATTAGTCGAGGAAATGTGAAGTCGTAAAGTTCTGCTTGAAGTCGGAATGAGAATAAAAGTCGTGAAACTTTAGAACTGAATGACGTGAAATACCTTGACCTAGGAAATACACACACTGGTAAATTAGCGGAACAAGTTAAAATTATCATAAATCTTTTTTTTTACCTTTGCATGGTATTTTTTATTTTGTTTTATAATACAACCAATTACTACTTACTAGCTGACCCCCGCCCCGGGGCTTCGCTCCCGTCAATTGGTTACCTACCTACCCACCTACCCTACCCTACCTTCCCTACCCTACCTACCCTACCCTACCTACCCTAACATACCTAATCATGTAGTACATCATTTATATGTATCATCAATAGTATTCTCAGCGCACGCCAAAGAATGAATTTTATATGCAACATTTTGCTACTTTGGGTTACATTATTGCAATTTTCATTAGGATCCCTAATTTTTGCGAATATATATTATAGTCTATGCCACTCAGGAATAATGTAGCTTTCTACTGGTGAAAGATTTTTTGAAAATCGGTTCAGTAGATCCAGAGATTACCCCCTACAAAGTCACTCACAAACTCACAATTCACAAACTTTACCTCTTTATAATATTAGTATAGATTGATAAAACAATTGAACGTCATCTCTCATCCCATTAACATACTGAGTTATTTGTTTATTTTTAAGACCTTTCAGTCATGAGTGAATAGGTTTCTTCTAGGCAAGCGTGCTTCACCGTGGACCACATCATAGCTTACCATCAGGTGAGATATAAGTTTTTAAACTGTCATGGTCACTAACACTAACATTAACATTAGAAACGGGATATTTACCATGTTTACTGTTTGTTGTGAGTTCCCGATAAAAACAAACAAACAAAAACAAACACAAAACAATAAAAATAAAAAAAAACAAATATTCCGTTAATGTTAGTATCAGGTGAGATAGTGGTCAAGCACGAGCCTATAGTCAATACAAAAAAAAAAAAAGTCCCGACTGATACATATTCGCGAGCTGGCTGACCAAAACCAGATGTATCCTCCGATTGCACAGCATGATTTTATTCTTGTTTATGTCTTTTTAGTTCGCTTTTCAAGCAGTCGGGTTTTTTGTTATTTTTACTTTTTAGTTATTTTTTTTTGTATTAGGTACATTTAAACATATAAGTGTTATTTATTTTTGAAATCACCTCTTAAAACTCTTTATTTTGATACCCCACACGATGGGCTTGGAAGTAAAAAAAAAATAGTCCCACAATATGGCGCCCAAAATCCGCCATTTTTATATATTCAAATTTTAATGTAGCCAGTGACATTCGCAGGGTTAAGACGAATCGATTGACGTAAAAATTATCCAAATCGGCTAACGTGTTTGGTGTCTAGAACGCCACATAGGAACAAACATACATACATACATAGACTGATAAACACATTACCCTCCTTCGGCAGTCGGGTAAAAAAGCCAACATTCTCAAGATATACGTACACTGAATAAAAACGTGACCATGAAGTTATTCGTGCTAAGTCAATTTTACGGTTTATGCCACGCGATAAGCGACTCGTATGAGTCTTTATTTTCCTTTTCTAAGATTAGCTACGAACTGTTATGGAAACCTTTTATTATAGGTTTGGTATGCCGGTTAAATTCATTCCTTTCATCATCTGCCAGATGTAGAGATCCGCTGATATGATGATAACCAGGGTTTCCGACATAGCCCGAAGAATTGCCAAACTGTGGCAGTGGGCAGGGCACATTGCTCGCAGAACGGATGGCCGATGGGCCAGAAAGGTTCTGGAGTGGCGACCGCGAACCGGAAGACGTTGCGTTGGAAGGCCTCCCACTATGTGGACCGATGACCTGGTGAAGGTTGCGGGGATCCGCTGGTTGCGAGACGCACGGGACCGGTCAATGTGGCGACGCTTGGGGGAGGCCTATGTCCAGCAGTGGACGTCTTTCGGCTGATATGATGATGATGATGATCATCTGCCAGCAATCTAGACTTCTGGAGTCAACTTCTAGTCTAACCGGATCCAGATAAAGAAGAATCTCCAGCTCTCAAGCTCTTCATGGAAATATCTCCGGAGTGGAGATACCATCTCCCCTCCAAAACCAAACAATAATAATCATTTATATTTTAATTTCTGTTAGTGGCCAAATAAAGTAAAATTAAAACTATATTAACGGTGTTTCCTACCCAACTTCTCTGAGAACAAACACGAAAACAAACAGCTCACTCAGTTTTTGGGGCACACGATAACATTTTGTAAAGATGGTGGTCAAACTCTCGGAGTTCTGACTAGGTACCCGTAACGGCTTCCAAAGATCCTAATGGCCTATCCATAGATTAAAAAGTCAGTGCCACACTTCGGAACATATATGTCTGGGCGCTCTGTGTTCTGTAGCCTGATTTCCTTTTAGAAACACCAACTCTAGGGTAGCACAGAGCCCTGAGCCTGAACGAGGATATTTTTTAATAGTACAATCAATAACACTTCAGGAATCTTTCAAATTACGAAAACGGCCCTTTCTGACTGTTCTACTTTAGCAGTTGAAACTGTGTGTTGTCTATCAGCCAGTTCCTCAGTCACTGCTATATTTAATTCCAATTTCATTCTTCCATCCTCAAACACACGGCACGTGATTTAATTCGTGTAATCATACATTTTAACAGCTTTAGGCGCCTACTATACGAGCGAGTGTATAGCTAATGCCAGCTGTACACTCTCGCGCGAGAGCCCGAGAGCGTGATGTACATTGCTCTCTCAATACTGAGTTCAATCATGAAGTATTTTGTTTAAAAACTCAATGTACAGCGTTTCCTCGGGCTCTCGGCTGAGAGTGTACAGCCGGCATAAGAGTCGCTCGTTTTGAGACTTTCTTGCATGTTATTTTCCATAGACAACTACCAATGTTTCGGAATGTGCAACTAGCTTCATCTTTTTTACTGATCGAACTTGACAATTCAAAACTGCCTATAATTAATAACGGGAGCATGCCTAAAAATTTGTACTCATTATGTACTCGTATTTCGTTACTGGTAAATTGTCGTAAATTGTTAGAAAAACAATAAAACATTTTCTGCCTGTATGTATGTTATTTGTATACTTGCCACTAGATGGCGTTAAATGTGGCAGAAAATATTTTATTGCTTTTTTTACAATTTACGACATTTTACCAGTAATTAAATAAGAGTACATAATGAGTACAAATTTTTAGGCACGCTCCCGTTTCATCACTTCTATGCCAGCTGGAATTTTAGCGTGGTCGTGCTGGGAAAGAATCTTGCCAGCACGACCTTTATATCTGCGATAATTGAGAGGTACAAAATTTCTAATCAGTGGTATAAAATAGTACAAATTAAAAGGATTTTAGTACCATCTAAAGTTATAATGAATGCGTTCATGATCGTGCTACGAAGAACAACACGCTGGATGCACTCGAGTCGATCGAAAAACGGGCCAAGAGGCTTATCGTCAACGAGATACTGGTCGAGCCTAGGCTCCAGAGCCTTGAACATCAGCGCCGAGTTGCCAGCCTATCGGTATTTTATCGGTTACATTTCGGGGAGTGTGCGTTGGAATTGCATGAACTGATTCCTCCTAGCCCGTTCCATCAACGGACTACAAGACGTACGGCGATGCGTCATCGATACATGGTGGACATCCCTCCCATACGCACCAAACGTTTTGGGAATACTTTTATGATGCGCACAGCAAAAGAGTGGAATTCCCTGCCGGAGTCTGTATTTCCCGATAGCTACAACCTGGGAGTCTAAGTCAAGAGTGAATGGGTTTCTTCTAGGCAAGCATGCTTCATCGTCGACCACATCATCGCTTACCATCAGGTGAGATAGTGGTCAAGCGCAAGCCTATAACTACAAAAAAAAAGAAATGTTTCGTCGTGATTCCACAAGAAATCGTTGCACAGTGGCTTTGTTGAAAAGTTTTGCGACAAGTGCGCTGCTAGTAGGTCGCGTCTCACGGTGGGCGCGCGACGATTCGTCAACGTTTTCCTGTCAATAGACAAGTGACATTGTCTCAACGAAAGCGTCGCGATTGCCAAGCGCTTTCGAATTTTCATGTGATAATCCTTTACATTTTGGCATTTCGACAATCGCCATCGGTGATACAATGACATTTGTGTAGGGCCTAATATCATTTTCTCAAACATGCTTGGAAATGTGATCATTATTTTGACAACCTTCTTCGAGATAAATCGAAATTGCTGTACTGGTCAAATACATGCGAGCAGCGGCCGGCAAAAATTGTATGAAAATCCATATCTGTCGTGTCTAGCGGCCAAATAAATTCCATAGTAAACTCATATCTGTCGTGTAGTTTAAAAATGGAACGATGTTTTACTCCGAAACATGGCAACCAAGGAGGTAACTTATCAAAGGTTTTATTTAAAGTTCGAACTGGCTTGCAAATGGAACGCTGTTTATTGAAAAAAAAAACAAAGGAACACTTTAACGCGGGAACAATTATTGTTGTTCGTCATTGATTTTGACAAAATGAGTTCTAGGTACTACTTAGTTTTAATTTCCGCGCATTATTTGAGAAAAGTACTATACAAGCCTTGGCCACAACTAGTCATTGATGGACTTACGTATGTGTGCCTCGGCCACGTTCGTCCATCAATGCCTATTTTGCTGGCCGCTGCATTAATGTACTATTATTGCTTAGAGACACGTTCATAGACTTTTTATAAAATATGGCAGGACGACAATACCGCCGCGTTACACCCGCCCGTGTAGTCTCCGCCTTACTGACGTATTCTACGTAAATAACATTATTTCAGCCTCAACTGTATGTTTTGTGATAACAAGACGAAGTGCTCGAAACGCTTTGTTTATTTTTTGTTATTTCGTAAGCGCTTTAACGTCTCATTCTGTTGCTAGGATATTTTCATTTGAGAGAGGATTGAGGTGATGGTTTTTAGTGTGGATTTTGATTCGATGTTTTGTTATGAGTCTTTGTGCTTGTACGGTCTAGTGACGTAGGTAAATGCCTAATGTACGCTATGAATAGGTGTCTGCTTAGCAAGTGATTTTCGTCCATATCCGCATTTTGGCGGCATTGAAAAATGTTTTTAATCGACATTCCAAAAAGGAGGATTTTATGTTTGGGTTTTATGTTCGTTTTTTTTTTGTGTGTGTCCACCGATTTCTCCGTCAATTGTGACCCGATTTTGAAAATTCTTAAAAAAAAGAGTATGTTTTGAAATTGGTCCCATTTTAATTTGGTGAAGATCTGATGAATAACTTTGGAGATATACAGTAAAAATCTTCAATAAATGACGGCAAATCCACCGGGAATGCTGCAATCGTATGCCCGTTTTTTTTTTAATAATTGCATTTGACAAACAGCAAGCGATTAGCAAACGATTACGTAGGACCATATCTACACTGTAGGTAATGCCGATGTTTGTAACATAAAACTTTTGATCGCTATGATTGCTGATTGCTGTTTCTTACGTAATAACCCTGCGGTTTGAGATTATCACAGCAGTCTTCCTTTTAGCGTTTCAATGGCAAATACAGCTTCTAAATATTATGTTTGGCTCAGTATCCAGCTACGGTAACCACCAGGCTTAAGGCGATGATAGCTCAGTGGTAGTGACGTCGGATACCGAGACGAAGGTCGCGGGTTCGAATCCTACAATGAGCTTGAGCTTTCGGTGAAGGAAAACATCGTGAGGAAACCATAGCACGGTGGTAGGGTACTTTGTAGTACCCGCCTGGCTGGCAACCACCCTCAAGTTGAAAATCTGTCGCCAAGCACCTTCCGGTGTGTTCCGACAGCAGCACTTGAGAGCCAGTTCCCTTCTAGGCTTTGTGTGCTTACCACCATCAGCCACATCATCACTGACCACGGTGAGATTGTGGTCAAACACAGGCCTATACATAGTAAAAAAAATAAAAATAAAGAAAACCATTTGCTGACGTAGACAGAAGGACGTCGCATGTAGGTACAGGTTATGCGGTGCAGGACCAGAGCCATGGTCTGCGGAGACGCCGCTCGAGCACTGGCCTCTGGAACCATCCGAGAACCCACACCTGTGGAGGTTGTCATACCATCATAGCAGAATGAACGCAGTTTTATTTTGAATAATGTACAGGCTGCATCAGGAGTTGTTTACTATACGGACCTTGTGGAAACTAGAACAAATTGCCGTACGTTCAAGCGTTTTTGCCATACCTATTATTGGAAACAAATATAACAGCTCACAATGTTAGGACCCATTAATATTAATGCTAATTTTTATCCGTGGTGCTAGGCAACTGGGCTTAACCCAGTTGTAAACGACCCTTTGTGCCTATTGGCCTTGTTTGTTCTGTCTCCTGCTTGATATGGAGGGAAGTGGAAATTTTTATTTTTTCCTACTCCTCCGTTATTCTTTTCTGATTGATTTCGTTGCGGGATCCAAGACAGTTAAATTCATTCGCCGGGACTTCGTCGAGCTTCATTGCCTCGGCGCTTTTCTGGTGGTCACCACTGTTGATTCTGGCCTTCAGGAGTTGCAGTGGTTTGGGAATATTGCGGTGGGATTGTCCCAAAAAAAAAAACTTCGTAGCAATGGGAAAATGTCTTAACATGTTCGCCGAGGGGCACGCGGGCCTCTACATTATAATAAAGCAGTCATCTCAACATAATTGACACTTGTATCGAACAGTAGTCAGTAGTATACAAATTACATTCGTATACAATCGAACTGTAGTCCATACAATTGGTGATTATGACTATTTTTACCCGACTGCCAAAGGAAGGTAATGTGTTTATCAGTCTATGTATGTACGTATGTATGTATGTAAGTATGTATGTATGTATGTTTGTTCCTATGTGGCGTTCCAGAGACCAAACTCGTTGGCCGATTTTGATGATTCATACGTCAATCGATTCGTCTTAACCCTGTAAAATGGCGGATTTTGGGCGCCATATAGTGGGGGACAACCTTTTTTTTTACTTCCAAACCCATCGTGTGGGGTATCAAAATAAAGGTTAAATAAAGGTTTATTTTGATACCCCACAGAGGTGATTTCAAAAATATATAACACTTATATGTTTAAATGTACCGAAACCTTAAAAAAAAAAAACTAAAAAGTTATGAATAAAAAAGATAATTCAAAAAATCAAAAAACCCGACTGCTTAAAAAGCGAACTAAAAAGCCGTAAACAAGAAGAAAATCATGCTCTGCAGTCGGAGGATACGTATTCGCGAGCTGGCTGACCAAAACAAGATGTATCCTCCGACTGCACAGCATGATTTTCTTCTTGTTTACGGCTTTTTAGTTCGCTTTTTAAGCAGTCGAGTTTTTTGATTTTTTGAATTATGTTTTTTTTGATACAGTCTATATTGAACCAATTAGAGGGGCCATGTCCGTGACATTTATCCATGTATAATTTAGTATGGTAATTGCATTATAATAAGCCGTTATTAATTTATTTTCAATGCCCAATTCATTGTGATTTTATATAGCTAGGTACTTCTCTCATTGTGTATTTTAGTTACAGTAGGTATGTCAAATTTATGATAATTGTGAATGCGTAATCAGAGGAGCGTGGTTAAGTAACAGTCGCACGAGTCGATTTTCAAGGTTAAGCAAAAGATGAATATGTTTGAGATCGGTCTGTGAATAGGTAGCCCTCCATGGGAATCCCCCTCTTGGCATAAAATTTTAATGCATAAATTTGTTTGGCATAAAGTTCCGCATAACTTTTATTAGCATAAGAATACTTTGGCATAATGCAAAGATTAGCAAAGTGTCATTTGTTCTAATATTTTTTGGCATAATTTGGAGTTGCATACATTTTTAAGGCATATTTTTTTTTATTTGATTAATAAAAAGATAGGTGTTATGTACTCATATTGTTTATTATAATTTGGGAAATACTCTGTTGGATTGGGTTAAAGTACGGCAAGGGTGGCCCTTGGACTATCCTTGAGCCGCGAACGCGCACGCTTCAAGATTTATATCGTATAAATATAAAGCATTATGCGTTTATAACGTGTTGACGCCAAATGGGAATTGACCCCAGGATTTCAATTAATTGTCAAATAGGCACCAAAACCAATGCGTCAGTATTCTAATAAACAAAGATTTTTTAATTAAAATTTGCATTTGTTCTTAGTGACTAGGAAACAATGCAAATTTACATCTCAACCAACGGGGCGAGCATATTGCAGCAACCGAGCACAAATAAAACCTAAAAAAAATATCATGTAACGTTTATTGATTATCACTAAACAAAACAACATATTATATTTCTGTCTATACAGCAAGGGATGGTATGAAAACAACCGATAAGGAACCTAAAGGGCTGCCAACTGCCACGTCATATCCAATCGTTCGTAGTGGGCGCTTCCGGTACATTTCACTTAATGCCCAGCGGTTTTTGTGTGTGCCATTATCATGATGAATAGTGGTATTTTCGGGTGTGAGTATTGACTGAGCAAAATTATATGGCATCCCTAATAAAAAAAAACCTGGTGGAAAGTTATTCCAAGTGAACACTTTTCAGGAATAAAAATAATATCTTATACTTCATAAAATATAGCTAGATCTCTGCGACAGCTGTCAGCGCCGACAATAACAATAGCGCTTGATAACGTATACGTCAGTTTGACATAATTATGTCGCAGAGATCAAGCTATCTTTTATGAAGTATAGGTCCATTCTCTACATAAATAGCAAAATACATCAAAATTGGTTCGCGAACTAGACGGGCAAATGCAGGTAACGGACAAACAAACAGATGAGTTACTTTTGCATTTATAATAAGTTACGTGGCAATATGACCTAGTCCTGACCTGCGCCCGCGTCTTATTTCAAGAACTACTCAAGCTAGCAACTCGTTTGCATACTCGTATAAGCTGTATTAACTTTAAAACTTTCGCGTTTCATAATTGAAAAACAATATATCACGGGCATTTAACGCGATGGTTTCAAAAAACTTTACCTCGTTTTGTGAAGTCGGCGAACTTACAGAATAAGGACACGGTCAGTGTTGTGTGTAGAAATGTGAGGGTAGAGGAGGAATTTTCTGCCCCAACGGAGCCAGTCATAGATATATTAAATTTCTATGGAGCCAGTACACCGAGACACCAGTCTACCCGGGACCACGGTCGTTGCAACACGGCCGAAACGTCGGGTGAAATAGGTAAATAAATAATCGAAATCATCGCGTTAAATTCCCTTGATATAAGTATTGTCTTTCGTATAAGCTGGCCACAAAAGTATGTGAATCAAATCGTTAGGGCAAAGGCCTCTTCTCATACAGAGAAGGCATTAATCATCACGCTTGCTCAAGATGAGTTGCCGATTACAAACGTATACTTGTAAGTTCAAGGTTCTCACGAAGTTTTCCTTCACCGATATCAGCGATGTTCAAGATAAACTAAGACAGTATATATGAACTCAAAAACTCATGTTGGTACTTGCCCGGATTAGAACCCACGACCACAAGTACCAGAGGCGAGGCACTAGGACACCACGACTGCAATAATCCTTTAAATTCGACATCACCCAAGTACATTGATTACACATGCAGTTCAAACCAAAGCTATCTAAATAGCTCCCAAGTTCGTTCTGATTCTATAGAGAAATTGCATTTAGGCTGATAGGGCCACCACAGGAGCGGTACGACGTAAATTACTTTAAAGTCAGCGTTTAGCTTTGATATTCTTATGCAAAGCATACAGGACGGTTAGTACTGAAGCCTTACCGGTATTTGCTGGCGTACTTCCGATCGACCGCACGAGAGACCATGGACGCGGACTTTTTAACGCGGAGTGACCGTGAGAAAATCTTTAGATTATTTAAACCACATATTGACGTCTGGGAGGAACTTTTATCCGAATGGCAATGTTAGTGGGATAATTCCATCAAAAGCCAGACACCTCCACCAATTCTTTCTTTCAATCCTACACCAAAAAAACCGCCCTCCTGGCATCAACCGGTTATAAATCCAGACTCCAAGCTGCAACTGGTAAATTCCAGATGGAAAACCCAATATCACATTGTTTGATCCTGGAATTGGATTCCCCTCATGCTCTGCAGTATTGAGACCAATATACCAATCGATTCACGAACCAAGCTATCTTAATTACTCCAAAAGTTGTTCTGTGTCTATAGATAAATTGCATTTCGATTGGGACCCAAATCACGTGCTGGAAATCCTTATGAGCTCTTCGATTCTTTTGGTATTATGTATGAAAGAATGGTGTAGGTATATGGTGCATTCTGATTGGACGGTAAGTGTATGGGATTGTGTCTTTGATTGCTTTTGTTAGAAACAGAACATGGAATTTCGCTTTAATCAAAAGCAATTATAGAAATAATCCCAATCAGTGCGAAAAGTATACCTAAATCATCATCACTTATAAGAAGAGAAAGGTAGGTAGAAAAACGTTTATTTGCGCCAGCCACGACGCATACAATAAAAAACCGGCCAAGTGCGAGTCGGCCTCGCGCACGAAGGGTTCCGTACCATTATCGCAAAACACTGCAAAAAAATCACGTTTGCTGTATGGGAGCCCCCCTTAATTTATTTTATTTTAATTTAATAATTATTATTTTTTGTAGATAATATACAACTAAACATTCTGTGAATATTTCAAGCGTCTACGTGTTGTCGTTATTAATATCGAGAAAAAAACGACAAAAATATCACGTTTGTTGTATGGGAGCCCTTAAATATTTATTTTATACTGTTTTTAGTATTTGTTGTTATAGCGGCAACAGAAATACGTCATCTGTGAAAATTTCAACTGTCTAGCTATCACGGTTCATGAGATACAGGCTGGTGACAGACGTACAGACAGTCGGATCGTGAAGTCTTAGTAATAGGGTCCCGTTTTTACCCTTTGGGTACGGAACCCTAAAAACCAAAGGGCAATACAAATACAGAGTATGCGTCACAACCACGCAAAACGGTGTTGTGTTGTAGTGCGTGTGTTTTATCCGACTACTCTAAAAAGAGAGTAGTTTTTTTTTTTAAATACTTGACTTTATCTGATATCGACTGATTCTTATCTAAATAGTATAAAATAAAACAAAGTCGCTGTTCGCGTCTGTCGACGTCATTTCTGTTTCTCCGCTAACTTCTTGTAAGCCACGCAACGGATTTTGATAACAATGGTTTTCTCCACAGACATAAATAAATCTAACTAGGTACCGCAAGTCCCTCCATCTGAATAAAAACCAAGCGTGCCACTTTTTAACCGACTTACCAAAAAGGAGGAGGTTCTATGTTCGACTTCATGTAATTTTTTTTTTGTTCACGTTCACCGATATCTCCGTCAATTTTGGACCGATTTTGATAATTTATTTTTGTTTAATCGCATGTCTGTTCATTGTTTATACCATTTCATAACATAACATCACGCTAGTACGCTCTTAAGGGGTACGAAGATCTCTCATTTCACCGGTTATGTTCAAGTTTCATGATATTCGGGTAATCTATTCTGGCGTTATAGGTACCCTACTAAACAACTTGCCTATTAGGTAGGTACAACTTAAAAGTAAAAAAATAAAAACACTTTTTTGCAAAAAAATCCTACCGACTTCCAAATAAAAAACTAGGTAGGTCCCAATTTTTTGCGTTAAGGACACCGACTTCCAAAAATAAAGTTATTTTTCACTTTGTAGTTTTTTATTTGGAAGTCGGTAGTATTTTTTTGCAAAAATGTTTTTTTATTCACACACAATTTATGAACAAATTTACTTACCAATGAAAGAAAATATTTCAATTGCCTCGGCCAATTTTTTCTGTACATTTTTTAAAGCTCAATATGGCATAATTATTAGGCATTTTGCAAGATTTCGGTGGATATCAATGTACCGATAATGCTAAATGAAACAGCTCAAAGTACGATCATTGCTCGTAGTTTTTAACCGACTTTCCAAAAAGGAGTAGGTTCTTTGTTCGACTTTGTTTTTTTAGGGTTCCGTACCCAAAGGGTAAAAACGGGACCCTATTACTAAGACTCCGCGATCCGTCTGTCTGTCCTACTATCTGACTGTTCGTCTGTCACCAGGCTGTATCTCATGAACCGTGATAGCTAGACAGTTGAAATTTTCACAGATGATGTATTTCTGTTGCCGCTATAACAACAAATACTAAAAACAGAATTAAATAAATATTTAAGTGGGGCTCCCATACAACAAACATGATTTTTTTGCCATATTTTGCTATGATTGAACGGAACCCTTCGTGCGCGAGTCCGACTCGCACTTGGCCGGTTTTTTTTATATTTTTTGTTCATCGATTACTCCGTCAATTATGAACCGATATTAAAAATTCTTTTTTTGCTTGAGAGTATACGGGTATATATACTGTCAATGAAAAAAAAATAATTTTCAAAATCAATTCAAGCATTTTCATTCAGAAAGTATCATTTGGTGAAGTGCAACTGATGAAGACGACCACAGATGGCCACTGGAACTTCTCAATGTTAAGTACGTTTTGGGTATAAGATATCCTGAATAGTTAAATGACTGTGAAGAAGCAAATTATAAATAAATGGTTCTAATAAGTGGTAATGGTTCTAAGTGTGAGAGCAGTGGTGGCCCAGTGGTATCGGCCGCGACTAAGTTGTAGGTCGTGGGTTCGAGCCCAGGCAGGCGCTATCACATCACATCACATCATCAGCCTATTAATGTTCCCACTGTTGGGACACAAGCCTCCTCTTTGTGAGAGGGAATGTGTGAGGGCAGGCGCTTTACTTTCTGTAAATTAATTCATCACCACTGCTCTCAAAACGGTGAAGGAAAACATCGTGAGGAAACCGACATGTCCTAGAACCAAAAATTCGAAGACATGTGACATCCACCAACCCGCACTGGGCCCGCGTGGTGGATTACGGCCCATTCCCTCTTACAGAGAGGAGGCCTGTGTCCCAGCAGTGGGAACATTAATAGGGTGATGATGTGGTTCTAAGTTACCGGTGTCACTTTTACTTTTATTTCTGTAGGTATGGTTTCCACTTTTCTTTTTATGTTGGCACTTTGTTTTTAAACATACATGTAAATTGTAATAATTTTATTAAGATTTTGTGTTTTGTGCTGTGTCTTTTGTGTGCACTAATATATGATTTATCTATTTATCTATCTAATGAAAATGAAACCATCGAACTGCTCTGGTGATGAAGCCGGAAGGTAGGCACCGAAATCCCGTAATAAAACAATGTGTCCCAGTCATGTTTAGGCTTGTTGGAATGGTTATGAGAAGCCCTCTGACTATAAACGATTTTCATGGTAATAAGGAACCAAAACTAAAAAGATAAAAATGAAAAACTTCCTTTGGTTCCTATTTTATTTTCGTTTTTGACACCGACTTCCGAAAAGAAAGTTATGTTTTGCTTTGTAGTGTTTTGTTTTGGAAGTCGGTTTAGTGTTTTTGTTAAAAAGTTTTTATACTTCCTTTTTTGACAAGCAAAGTACATACAGTCGCGTCATCTATTTATTTTTATAGCTGTGGTTTTCCCTAATAGAATGAGCGATAAACGAGGAAGGTTTTTCTGAACAATTTGTCGTGCAAAGCTGGGGCGGGTCGCTAGTCTTCCAAATATAAAGCAAGCAAAGTCCTTCTCCAGATTCCTCAATTGAACTCTTAATTCAAAGCAGTGCACCGAATAATTTTGCTTTTTTTTATCCATTATCCAACAAACGTCAATCGACTTTTGTTGGCGACCGTTACTGCAAGACAAAATAAAGATAATTAAGGGCCGATTTTTCAACAGTCTGATAACTTTTAACTGAGGAATAAAAATGCCCGTTTGACTGATTTTTTATAGAAAATATGTCAAACGGCCATATTTATTCAATAACCAATCAAAAACAAAGACACATCAATACTAAGGCCAACAGCCCTGCTGTACGTATTTAGTAAAAATTAAAAAAATAACAGTAAAATTATTGTCACTGATTTATCTATACTAATCATAGATATACTAATATTATAAAGAGGTAAAGTTTGTGAGTCTGTGTGGTTGTTGGGGGTAGTCTCTGGATCTACTGAACCGATTTAGATGAAATTTGGCATGGAGATAGTTAGAGACCCTGGGAAGAACATAGCATTTGTATTCCCTTGGGATAATAAAACTACAAGCTAGTTATTTATCTTTGGGCCAATGTCAGGCAGTTCACTACAGTATTTTTGGGGCTGAAACCATACACATTGCTGTTGGGAAGAGTAGATAAACGCACGTATTCAATGAACACTTTAATAAAGATCTGCGTTTACATGGAAATGGCGGACTCACAATAACGTTATTAGTTTAATTGCACAATGGCCTATTGCCTAAGGGACAATGTGGTCGATGCGAATGTACAATAGGCAGATCACAACACCAGTGCCGCACGATTTAGCAACCATCCTATTTCTGAGCTAATAAAGCCATGTTTACGTCCTTCGTTAATTAGGTGGCAAGTTTGACGGTAGCGCGAGCGGGATTAAACACCTCGGTAACGGTTCATTAAAATTGTGAGGAAATACCTTTTTTTTTTTTTTTTTTTTTTTTTTTTTTTGCGTGGAGAAATGCTCATGCATACTGCGCTACCACGGGGAGATAGCGCAGTTATGTGGGACTCTAACCCACTAAAACTCCACGGTGTCCTCCTGTGCCGCTTATGGCGGGAACACGGGTACGCGTTAGCACTCACCGCGAACCCGCCGCGGCTGTCCGTCACCGGACCCTCCTCTGGGGATAACCCCCCATCACCGGCGCACCAGAACACACTGTGCGCCGTGACCACCCCAGGGACCAAACCAGTACATGGGTGCCAGACGACCCCGTGTATGGCACCCTTGTGACGGGTCAAGGTCAATGGCCCCGCCACCTACCATGTTTCGGCCGCAGGGGATAGGGAGAGCGGCCAATGCTATACCGACACTCCTCTTCCCCTGCGGCCCCACCGCGTCCGCCATCAGACGGTGGCGACCCCGTCCAGGCCGCGGTAGGTAGGGAGAGCGGCGCACCGCAATACCGGCACTCCTCTCCCGCCGCGGCCTCCAACCCTCAGCCGTGATATCGTATGGGTTTGGGAGACCCCATACGACATCACGGCCCGCCTCAGTTGCGATGTTGCCCAGGCAGCACCGCAACCTACATGTTGGCCGCTACGTCGTCGGCTTATCGGCAAAAGCCCTGACGAGCGGCCCCTCCTCGGGTTCCTCTTCGCTTCACCGTGGGTGACCAAGCCACGGTTACTGAGCCCCCCCGCCTCGACAATGCGGGAACCCACCGGGGGGGGTGAGGAAATACCTAGTTTGATGTAACCAACGCTGTGAGTCAGTGCTCCTTCGTTATCGGTGTGTTTCTTATACAGAAGCTGTATTAGAAACCTTAAATGAGTCTAATTACATCTCAGAGGGAACAGTGGTGGCCCAATGGTATCGGCCGCGACTTACAATTTGTAAGTCGTGGGTTCGAGCCCAGGCAGGCGCTTTACTTTGTGTAAATTATTTCATCACCACTGCTCTCAAAACGGTGAAGGAAAACATCGTGAGGAAACCGACATGTCCTAGAACCAAAAATTCGAAGACATGTGACATCCACCAACCCGCACTGGGCCTGCGTGGCCATTCCCTCTCACAGAGAGGAGGCCTGTGTCCCAGCAGTGGGAACATTAATAGGCTGATGATGTGTGATGTGTGATGACATGTCAGAGGACCGATGACCTGGGGAAGGTTGCGGGAATGCGAGACACACGGGGCTGGTCAATTTTAGCCGAAAGACGTCCACTGCTCCAGCAGATGATGATGACTTCTAAGAGTGTCGTCCTGAGAACGAAAGATGATTTACTAGTTGACTTATCAATACTGTCCTGGACTCGTATCCATCAGAAAATAACAGCAGAGGGTTAAGATAAAACACTGTTACCCCTTTCCTTAACTTTTTCCTTTTAATTCGTTGGAATCTTGGAATTATTGGTTCTAGAACATGTACGGTATTATGAAATAAATTGCAAAAAGACGCTACATACCTACCGGAATTCGAACACACGATCTTACAACCCATTAGGTGGTGCCGTTACCAACTTAACACTAAGCCACCATAGCGTAATCAGCCTATAGAATTGATTAGAATATATCGATATATCTATACCCGACTGCCGAAGAAGGGTAATGTGTTTATCAGTCTATGTATGTATGTTTGTTCCTATGTGGCGTTCTAGATACCAAACGTGTTGCCCGATTTTAATGGTTCTTACGTCAATCGATTCGTCTTAACCGTGCGAGTGTCACTGGCTACATTAAAATTGGAAAATATAAAAATGGCGGCTTTTGGGCGCCATATTGTGGAGGCCCAATATTTTTTTTCTTCCAAGCCCGTCGTGTGGGGTATCAAAATAAAGTTTTTTAAGAGGTGGTTTCAAAAATATACAGTACTTATATGTTTAAATGTACCTAAAACAAAAAAAATAATAACGAAAATTTTGTAAATAAAAAAAGTTTATAAAATGTCAAAAAACCCGACTGGTTAAAATGCGAACTAAAAAGACGTAAACAAGAAGAAAATCATGCTGTGCAGTCGGAGGATACAGTCATATTCGCGAGCTGGCTGACCAAAACCAGATGCATTTTATGTCGTTTTAGTTCGCATTTTAAGCAGTCGAGTTTTTTGTTGTTTTTTAATTAATTTTTTTTTGGGACAAACCCACCACACCGCCAAGTCAATAAAGCTCGAGGATTCCTAGAGAAAAGATTCATACGTCTTGGATCCTGTAACGAAATTAAAAAAGAAAAATCAGTCTAAGATGTTCCCACATGGAACTTATAAGCTGTGATCCACCATCCGAGACCGCAGCGGCTTAGTCACTGGGCCAACGCTGCTTCATAATTCTTATACCTCAGTTTATTGTGGTAGGCAAGTCGTTAAAAAAGTTTAGATTACATTGCGTTGTTAGTACTACGTCATCAGCGAATGTTTTTGAAACTCTTGATGATTAACCGCATTGGAATGCTCACCAAATGGGAACCTTCGTATTGCCGCGAAAATATTATGATAAAGAACTCTGGGACTATTATTTTAGGACTAAGAACGTTTTTTTTATAAAATTTTCAGGGTTTCAGATACAATTACTGTAGGAATTATTAGAATATATTACTCCTTATCTCCGGCGGTGATAAGGCCTAAATTGCTGAAACTATTGTGTGGTTAAACAAGAAAGACAAAAAATCAGAGAATTTTGATTAATAACATAAAAGAAAAGACTGTGAATGGAATGAAATTGTTTACTATCCAGATTTACATCCACACCAATATAAACATACCAACAATAGTAAAAATAACCCACTAATAACAAAATAACCCCACCACAGTATCTCTACGTTGACGTCGTGGTGGTGATCCTTAGGTCTGTGCTGGTAGATTTTAGTTTGCCGCAACATGCCTAAGGTGAGGGGCCAGACTAAGAGGTTCAATCCGAAGGGCAGCATTGTGACGAGCTGGTGGATAGTGGCAAACCCACGGACCTGATCTCCAAGGAGATTGGCCGGTCGGAGTGAACAGAGCTCCCACCTCTATCTTGCCTTAATTGGCTGGCTTGAGTGGAGATTCGCAAGAGCAAACGTGCTCGAAGGAAGAAAGTTAACCCATTAAGATGCTGGTAGGGATCTTGACCGTACTTCCGGAATTTTCCTAATAGCCGTGGTATACCTCTCCACTCCTAAAGCACCGCTGGATATGTTGTCCCCTTGGTGCTTCGTCACTAAATTGCAAGCGATCCTTTATGGGGACCCATTAATTGAGTGTGATAGTCACCTACTGCCATTTTGAAGCCGTGTAGTAAAAGAAAGAAAAGAAAGAAAGAAAAGAAAGAAAAGAAAGAAAAGAAAGAAAAGAAAGAAAAGAAAGAAAAGAAAGAAAAGAAAGAAAAGAAAGAAAAGAAAGAAAGAAAAGAAAGAAAGAAAAGAAAGAAAGAAAAAGTATTTAATTGCCACAAAACGAAATAGAAACATTACATTACAAGAACAGTGGTAGTAGAATTTGCAAATTAAACCCTTAACGATAGTGTTAGTAAAATAAAGACAATATAATAAATGCGAGTATAAATAAAATCAGATGCATGTCGTGGTTGTGGCAAGAAGGTTTCCACTCAGCATAATGCTGTGCCTTGGGGGACCACAACACGGCGCTGATTTTCAGTAGTCGCCTAGGTATCGAAAATCACGTGATCATTTTGACATTTCAGCTGTCGTCTTCGCTGACATCGAATGCCTTGTTTAGAGCCACTACCTATTTAAAAATTTAATTATATGACCAATTTACAAAATGCATGCCAAATATCATTTAGGGATAGAAAATTGCTATCCAGCATTTCTATATTCCGGTTTGTTTGAATGAAATGGGTGTGAATGAAATTTACAGGCGTGTGACAATCCAATTTATCGGGAATCGCGACGCCATGACACACAGGTGACGTCACAAATTCCTGGCATTTAATTGCTCCATTTATCGTTCTATTCCTTCATATATTTGATCCAATTTTTCAGCCATCTACCTATATAAAAGCTTTTTGCCATGGTGATTTGACATTTAAATCAAGATCTGATTAGTACATTATTAATTCTCTACGGAGTGTTTGAATTACGATTCTAATAATGATTACGTATTGAACTTATCGTTTTATTATTATAACCCATAGTCAAAACTACCAGAAAAACCGGCCAAGTGCGAGTCGGACTCGCGCACGAAGGGTTCCGTACCATTATCGCAAAAAACGGCAAAAAAATCACGTTTGTTGTATGGGAGCCCCACTTAAATATTTATTTTATTCTGTTTTAGTGTTTGTTGTTATAGCGGCAACAGAAATACATCATCTGTGAAAATTTCAACTGCCTAGCTATCACGGTTTGTGAGATACAGCCTGGTGACAGACGGACAGGCAGACAGACAGACGGATCGCGGAGTCTTAGTAATAGGGTCCCATTTTTACCCTTTGGGTCAGGAACCCTAAAAATTAACCAAACATGTCAACTCCCTGGCTGCTGATTTGGCGGGATCTGGAAGTAGTGTGTACACAAGACTGAGGACGAACAGTGTTCTAACTCTAATAAACCGATTCCCAATAGAATAAGCGAGAGTCGTCAATGGACAATTCCTCACTGCTACAAAGACCAATAACAGAATAAATTCAAACAAAAGAGCAGCCAAATTTCTAAAGGCAGATTGTTACGTTAAGCAGGATAGAGAGTTTTTTTTTAAATTATAATCTGTGTAATCGCACTCGCACTTTTCCCGGTCTATTGCAATCACGGGTCAATATTTTAAATAGGAATCCAGTTCATCCCACAATTTCTTTCTGTGCCTGCCGCGTTGTTGTTTAATTTTGTTTAAGAATCGTACTTTTAGGGTTCCGTACCCAAAGGGTAAAAACGGGACCCTATTACTAAGACTTCACGATCCGTCTGTATGTCTGTCTGTCCGTCTGTCTCCAGGCTGTATCTCATGAACCGTGATAGCTAGACAGTTGAAATTTTCACAGATGATGTATTTCTGTTGCCGCTATAACAGCAAATACTAAAAACAGTATAAAATAAATATTTAAGGTGGGCTCCCATTCCCATATAACAAACGTGATATTTTTGCCGTTTTATGCTCGATATTAATAACGGCAACAGGTAGGCGCTTGCAATATTCACAGAATGTTTAGTTGTATATTTAATTCAAAAAATAATAATTATTAAATTAAAATAAAATAAATTAAGGGGGGCTCCCATACAACAAACGTGATTTTTTTGCAGTGTTTTGCGATAATGGTACGGAACCCTTCGTGTGCGAGTCCGACTCGCACTTGGCCGGTTTTTTTTTATAAAGAAGGCCTTATATGTTAAAATCCTGCACATCGACGAGACCCCTAAGCAGTTTTCGCGATACTGTCAGAGGCCTTAGTGCAAGTTTTTTAACGTCCTCACTAGTGATGACGTAAAAGATCTCTTATGTCAAAATGTATACAAAAAAAGAGGTTTCTCCTTACCGTCACCAGACGGCGCTTATCCAGTTTCAATACAAATTGATGTTTACGTTAACGCGATTGAGCGTGAGTAAAAACTCGCACTAAGCACACAGTAGTGCGAGCCGCTTAGAGGTCTCATCGATGCTCTTGTTTGTGTGATTGTGACGTTTCGTGCGTTTGTGGGTAGTTTCCGTACTGTTTGTCCATATTTATACTATCCACTGCTCCAGGCTCCTAAGAAATCCCACCTTGAAAAACCCAATAATACTATGCCCAACCGAACTTAAAACCTCATACTTACAACTACTGCACCACAATTTAGATTACAATCACACTAAAACTTCTATTATCAATCCGATAAGCTTTTATTCGTGGGTTCCGTACATAACTTTCTACTTAATTCAATAGCCTGATTGGCGATGCCTTTGCTCATGTGTGCCGGTGATTAGATTAGCTCTTTATCGTACCGCCGGCTATCGGGAGACCCCCAAGGCTTCAGTTACGTTATGTGATAATTTTGTTATGATGGCTAGCTTTTGATAGTAAAACCAGATAAATTTACAAATTTAAATAACCCCGATTAGAATTTATTTTTCATGCTTTTCAAACTACATATAATATACCGAGTAGCAGACACGCTTCAATCGACAATCTATCGAAACACGTAATAATGATACGATATCTTGCGAAAAAATCCAGATTCAAAGAGTAAAATGCGAATAACTTTTGAACGGCTAAACCGATTTTATTCAAACATAGCTAAGAACACTCTCGATAAAGTCACCTTTCAAACAAAAACAAACTTAATCAAAATCGGTTCATCCGTTTAGGCGCTATGATGACAGACACACAGATACATAGATACACAGCAACACACGTCAAACTTATAAAATACCATATAAAATACAATAACACGCCTCTTTTTCCGTCGGGGGTTAATTACTAAACTATAAAGACGTAGTAGCCGCTCACCATCGACTTGCCTTCAGAGGATAACCGGATCCATCACTCAGCTGGATCCGGTTATCCGCTGAAGGCCTAACAGAATTTTACATGGAGTGACTGAAGAAGAATTTTAAATGGCGGATGATGAAGGAGGGAAGAGTTTTCATTACATTTCTACTCTGTAGCTATAAGAATTCTTTCTGTATGGAAAGAAGCCCTTTCAATTATTTATAATGTATTCTATTTTATTTTATTGTTAGGTATTTTCCGTTTCCGTAAGTGTGTCCGTGGCATCAACAGTGGGCCTCATCCATCGACCCTGTGTGGTCGCTGGCCTCATCAGAATATCAGCGCAACGTTATTTCTTTCTTGTATATCGCAGCACATGCTGTGATAGGAGCCTTTTGGGTCTCGCACGGGGTTTTTATTTTTTATTTTTACTATTGTTATTAATGTTGTGCTTATTACTCGTGTCTCCTGTGTGGGTCACAAATAAATATTTTCTTCTTTTCTCTTTAAAAAGAAAGACTGATATTACGAATGCCAACTTTTCTCATTCTAGTTTTGTTTTCGAATAGAGTTTAAGAGTACCGATACCAAGCGCTTTTTACCAAAAATATCCAGAGATGAATCGTCGTCTTCGTCTCGTCATTATTATCATCATATCCATCTTCCTGCCTTAGGGTCAGGACAAGTGTCGATTCGATGTCAGCAATGGCTATGGTCGAAATTCCATTTTGGAATTGGTCATGTGTCATTTTGATAGTACTTTGCAATTCCATACATTTCTGTAATTTTTAGGGTTCGTACCCAAAGGGTAAAACCGGTACCCTGTTACTAAGACTCCACTGTCCATATGTCTGTCTTTCACCAGGCTGTATCTCATGAACCGTGATAGCTAGACGGTTGAAATTTTCGCAGATGATGTATTTCTGTTGCCGCTATAACAACAAATACTAAAAACAGAATAAAATCAATATTTAAGTGGGGCTCCCATACAATAAACGTTTTTATTGCCGTTTTTTTGCGATAATGGTACGGAACCCTTCGTACGTGAGTCCGACTCGCACTTGGCCGGTTTTTCCAATAGCTATCGTGACGCTTTTGTTGACAGAATGTCACTTATCAAGGAGCCTCTTGTCCTATATTACTTGGGGTCGGCAGAACACGTTTTACTCTTCCATTCCGTCCTGACAACCGTCCAGCTATCACTAACAGCTTAATTTAGACTTTATGACCACTGAAATTAAAGTTCAAAGTGGATTAATATTACCACGCTTGCTAGATGTATTGTTGACAACAGTTTGTTGTTGGTAAAAGACTGGAGAGGGACGTTACGACCTATCATATTTATTAAAGGCAGTGTAACGTACAAATTCTAACTTTTCTCATTTATTTTAGTTTCAGATAGAGTAAAAAAAATCTCGTGGAGGAGCTCGTGGCTAAATAATAACAGCGGCACTGGTCGATCATCAAGGTTAAGCAACGCTTGATGAGGCCGGTCCGTGGATGGGTGACCATTTCAACATACCGAGTTTCCTCCGTGCCTCGGAAAGCACGTTAAGCCGTTGGTCCCGGCTATCATTTGAAGATCTTTGACAGTCGTTACGGGTAGTCAGAAGCCTGAGATCTGACACCAGTCTTGCCAAGGGGCACCGTGTTACCCAGTTACTGGGTTGTGGAGGTCAGATAGGCAGTCCCTTCGTGTAAAAAACTAGTACTCAGCTAAATCCGGTAAGACTGGAAGCCGACCCCAATATAGTTGGGCAAAGGCTAGGCAGATTGATTGATAGAGTTAATAAATTCCAATATCTACCTTTTACTCAAAATATCCAGTACTGAATATAGACCTTTTTAATTATGACTGCTAAAATTAAAGGTTTAAGTAGATCAATATCACCACACTTACTATACGGCTTGGTGATAACATTTAGTTGTTTTTAGCAGACAGGAGGGTCACTCCTGAGTCCTGCCTACCCCCTTAACGTAATCCATTAGTCGTATTCACGACTCCCACAGTTGGAAAAACAATGCCCTGTACTTTTGCAACCCGGAAACACCCAGGGCGGATAGCTAGTTGTCTATGATTAGAAATCAAATCAAAGTCAAATTTTTGAAATAAGAATTGCAAAATTTAGCATTGTAATTGAATTGTGGAAAATCAAATCAAATATTTTTATTTCAACTCACAATGGTACTTTTGAATTGCCAACAATAAAAAAAAAACTTAAAGAAAACTAGTTGCACATTCGCAAGATCGTAGGTCTCTATGGAGAGGAACTTGCAAGAAACACCGCGGGCACTCTTTTCCATCAATACATTTTAATAACAAGTAGGTATTTGGTTACGTCATTATTGTAAAAAAATTACATATACGTTATATGTGAGAACGATGTTAAAAGACGTGCACGTAAAAGCGTCTAGAGTAAAACAAACAACCCCAAAATACAATTCCATGCCATGACCAATCTCAACTGATGGCGTCCGTTCACGAACATGACGCATGGATTGGCACCACTAAGCTCAACCATCATGAAGGGAACCGAATGATGAAGTTTTTGTAACATCACTAGCGTAGTCTTGCTTCGCTCTTATCCCACAGAAATGGATAGGCCTTCTTTTTCGGGATGATAAAAAGTATCCGATGATACTTAGCAATAGTGTAGTTTACTATCAGTGAAAGATTTTTCGTAATCGGTTCAGTACTTTTAGAGATATTACCCTTTACAAACATTATAATCATACAACTTCAACTCTCTTTAAAGTTATGGTAGAGTTTTGTCAATCCTCAAAAGAGTGATCACCGGCAATCATACAATTGCAAGGTAAGTAAATTATTACAGATGGATATAAAGAACTAAGCTTAAGCTGCTTATTTACGTAAATAAATAACCCGGGAAAACCCGGGGCGGATCGCTAGTTGCCTATGATTAGAAATTAACGACCATAGATAGGTATTTAATCTCCCATAGATAAGTTTATGAACAAGCTCGAAACTATTATGAAATCGATAACTTTGGCTTATGAGATCGCCTCTGAATAACAATTTTATGTTAATTCACGTAATACCGGTTTTGTAATTAAGATTTATGTAAATATGGCTTCTGAAAGTTTGCTGTAAAGGAAAAATTGCAAACCAGGAAAGAAAATTAAACATGAATATGAAAAGAGTATCAATACAAAAGTATTGATACTTAAAAAATATATTAAAAAATTAGAACTCACCAGTATTAAAAATTCCAAATTCAAAAATTAAAATCCGCCAAACAACACATCACATTGCACTTCGTTTTTCTTATAACGTTACACTCAAGCAAAGACATCAATTAAATACGGCTCAAATATTTACAATATAAATACAAACGCACAAAAATTCCAACAAATCAAACGTACCGACTTTGTTTTGATATCTGAACGCGTTTTTTTTTACACATTTAACCACTATAACGAGATCTGACCCTCATTACTTGACAATCTGACCTAAAATCACCCTCCGGGGACATAGCTAGTTTTTTTTTTATAAATCACATGTATGAAGTAAATTGCGAAAATTCCACAGACACGAGCGCGACAACGTCTCACGCGAAACGATCTCGGAAAACTGAACGTACGTCGGAGTACGTCCCTATCGCAGCTTTCAACAAATCTATATGAGAAAGTACACAATACCGCCGTTCCTTTCCAACCGCTGGCAAATCGTATCGCCTGTCCCGTTCACTTATTATCCTGGCCGCTGAAACCGAAAAACGTCGGACAAAAATATCGAATTATGCTCTCATTATTTGAAATTGGAACGTGCTTAATTTTTCATGTTTTTGTTTTTAATTAGACGGAACGCGGCAAAAGTGACGTTTGTTTTGGCGGGAAGGGTTATCAATCTTTATGGTTTGACAGATAACATGGACATTATTGGGGCACGGGCATTTATTTATAATTCCTATTTCATGATCAAGATTATTTTAGTATTGATCGTTAGTAGTTATTTACGATTACAACACGTTCGGTAAACGGATGTAACTGTCTAATATAGTTAGATGTTTACATTAGAACATTGGCAGAGTGAAAATGAGTTCAATATCGATTCAATTAACATGTTTTTTTTATTAAAGTTTGTAATTTGCTTATCTGGGAGAGCTATAGTAATATCTTATGATAAATAGCTGCATGGTTGAGATGATAATTTGCATTTTTTTCCTACTGACTGCCCGGTTTAATGAACTTTTTCTTAGTTATTAGTATACTGCTGCATTATTTAAATATAATACTTACGTATATAGATCAGTTAATAAAAATATAGAGTTTCTTTAGTAATATAGTCAGTCGCACATAAACTTTAGAACTATTACGAACACACCTGAAAATTAATCATTTTCTCCTCAATATGAGAAGTAGATAATATTACTACGTACAGCGGAATGAGTAGAGTCGCGGGTTCGATTCCCAAACGATTTTTTTCTACGACATATGGGCTTTTGTTAAGTAGGTTATACCAACGGTAAATTAATTTACTTTACAAATCATCAATTATTATTATCAAATTAATTGTGATGTTATTCCGATTAGTGGCGGAAATAAACTGTGCCTTATGACGCATATGATTGGCTACAAGAGCCGTCGCGATATGACTTAGGCTTGAACAGATTAAGAAAAAAAAAGGAAAAGAAAAAAAATATATTTTAAATATTTTCTTCTTAATATTTTTTTTTGTGTATCCCGCGCCACGACTCGCGTGTCAGCTGCATAATTCGGGATCGAGGCAACATATTATTTCAACGATCCTACCTACTTCCAACTAGGCGAAAGTTTGTGATTGTTTGTATGTTTGATACTCTTTCACGCAAAAACTACTGAACGGATCTGGATGAAATTTGGCACAGGATCACATTTTATTACGGAAATATGATCCTTTGGGATAATTATCGATATTCACGCGGGTGAAGCCGCTGGCAGAAGCTAGTAGTTATGTATAAGTCAGTATCGTAGTCACCCTTTTCCTAGCCCTATCAACATTTACCCAGTCCATCCATCGGTTCCTTGGTCTTCCTCTACTCTTATAACTATTCACATTCATCCTCAAAACTTACCTCACGACATGTTCCTTATTCCTCCTCATCCAGTAGTAGGTTATCTCTAGAATTCTAAATAGATCTGATTGAAAGCTAGCGATCATGCATGGAGTACTGTTCTCATTTCGGGACGGATCTGCCAAGTATCGAAAAACAGGCCAAGAGGCTCATTGGCAATGAGATACTGGTCAAATCTAGGCTCCAGAACCTCGAACATCGGCGCCGAGTTGCCAGCCTGTAGGTTTTTTATCGGCTACATTTCGGGGAGTGTGCGTTGGAATTGCATGAACTAATTCTTCCTAGCCCGTTTCATCATCGGACTACAAGACGTACGGCGATGCGTCATCGGTACATGGTGGACATCCCACACATACGCACCAAACGTTTTGAGAATACTTTTATTATGCGTACAGCAAAGGAGTGGAATTCCCTGCTGGAGTCAGTATTTCCTGTTGGCTACAACCTGGGAGTCTTTAAGTCAAGAGTGAATATGTTTCTTCTAGGCAAGCGTGCTTCAGTGTCGACCACATCATCAGGTGAGATAGTGGTCAAGCATAAGCCTAGATAAAAAAATATGCACGGTTAGTGTTGGATAGGCCACGAAAAAACCAGTAAACATAATAGATACTAAGCTAGTAAACATAATAGATACTTAGCTAGTAAACATTATTAGTAAACGTTACATACAAAAATACAAATATTTCCTCTTTATAATATTAGTAAAGATATAGATAAAAAGATAAATTGTTTGTTTATGTTGAGGTAATCTCTCGAAATACTGCACCCATTACAAAAAAATCCTTCGCTGATAGATAGCTGAATGTCATAGGTTACTTATTATCTCGAAAAACATTACGGTTTCAGTCAGATAGGCCGCTGTAAAAACCTACCTATGCAAAACAAAAACCTTTTATCAAAAAATAAAATCAACTTTGTCTTTTTGTTGTACCAAATTTTTTTTCCGTTTTTACACCGACTTCCGAAATGAAGAGTGTTTCCTTTGTCTTGTAAGTTAGTTTAATTTTCATTCATAAGTTTATTATTTCCCTCTTTTAATTTTGGTATCTTGTATTACCATGGATAACTTAAAAACTGCTTGTCAGATCTTGATTAAATTAAACGGCGCCAGCTTTCAAATAAATTAATATCATCAAAATCAGTTTACAATTGGCGGAGTAATCGCGTAACAAACATACAAAAACATACAGTCGAATTGAAAATCTCCTCCTTTTTAAAGTCGGATTAAAATAATAAATATTGCGTATTCGGTTCAGTTAAAACACATTTCATTGTTAATATCAAACCGCAGAGATCTATTTTTAAGTCATTGTTCATGTCACGTCGCACTAGATTTTATATTATTTTCCCTATTACAATAATAAATAGGTATTTTATTGTGTTTTTTCCTCATTGCTTTACGTGAAGGCATCATATTGGCAGACAATAATATTTGATATCTTTTTACACGACTATCCAAAAATCTTATATTTTTTTTATGAGTTAGTCATTGACATATACATTACTTGCGTAAAGACCAGGCCAACCGCGCCACTAAATGGCGCGCTGGTCCTAAAATTGCAGTTTAGGACTAACGCGACGAGTTGACAGTGGTCCGTGTGCGTGTCTCTGACTAGTATATAGTTATCTGTGGCGGGAGTGAGCGAGTATTTGCTTGTTATAAGAAGGTTTCTATAAAATGTTCAGATGGGCGTATCCTCCCTTTCGAAATAATTGGCGTTAGTTATGATTTTTAACCGACTTACCATGTTTGAAAGAATATATTCCGAAATTGGTCCCATTTTAATTTGGTGAAGATCTGATGAAGAACTTCGGAGATATACAACAGAACTCTTCAATACATAACGGCAAATCTCTCGGGATTGCTGCAATCGCATGTCTGTTTATTGCTTATACCATTTCATAACATAACATCAAGCCAGTACGCTCGAAAGGGATATGTGAAAAGAGAGATCTCTCTCTTTTCACCGGTTACATTCAAGTTTCATGTTATTCGGGTAATCTATTCTGTCGTTATAGGTACTTACTTAACTACTTCCCTATTAGGTAGGTACAACTAAAAAGTGAAAAATAAAAAACTTAAAAAAAAAAAAAATTACCGACTTCCAAATAAGAAAACTAGAAAGTGAAAAATAACTTTATTTTTGGAAGTCGGTGTCCATAACTTAAAGATTTGGTGCCTACCAAAGACGACTGCCAAAAATAAAGTTATTTTTCACTTTCTAGTTTTCTTATTTGGAAGTCGGTAGTATTTTTTTTTTTAAGTTTTTTTAAATCGGTGAGCTTCCCTCTAAGACCTAGGTGGATCAATGACCTGGTTAGAACTGCGGGAATCCGCTGGATTCGAGACGCACAGGACTATTTGCTGTGGCAACACTCGGGGGAAACATATGTTATGTTCAGCAATGGAAGGTTTGCGGCTGAAATTATGATGATTTTAACCAACCAGTCAGGCTGCCTAGAGCCTACCTAGGCTTAACCCAACGATGTCGGGGTCAGCTTTCAAACTAAATAGTTGTTGCTGAATACTAATAATCTAGCCCTGTATGGAAACAAAAAAGTTAAAAAATTATTTGAAAGTTATTCAATGATATTCTAGTAAACAGATATGTTATGAGCCCGCGCATTGTGAAGACTTGAATACGTCCTAATTAGGACGTATAGTCTTTACTAGGGTCGATACTAGGACCACTACTATTTATCATTTATATAAATGATTTACCTAACGCTATTCGGCACCCTTTGATTTTATTTGCAGATGACAGTACGGCTCTTTTCACAAATAACAAAAATAAAAATCATGAACAAGAAATAAATGATGCACTATCTAAATTAATAAATTGGCTAACAATAAATAATCTAAAAATAAACCTTGCAAAAACCCATTACATGAATTTCAAAAATAAAAACGCAAAATCAATTGCATTATCTGTTCAGTACAATAATGAAACTGTATCTGAGGTTATAAGTACAAAATTTCTGGGTTTCTATATCGATTCTAATATGTCATGGAAAACACATGTAAATAGTGTATGTAGCAAATTAAACCAATTCTCTTATGCACTCTATATGCTCAAAAAAGTAACTAACCAAACCACACTACTTAGTGCTTATCATGCCTATGTGGGATCCACTCTATCTTATGGGATACTATATTGGGGACACTCAACTGATAAAGGAATTGCGTTCAAGGCACAAAAAAAGTATATTAGATCAATATGTGGGATACACCAAACAGATTCATGTAAACCTCATTTCATAAATCTCTAGATATTAACCCTCCCTGCTCTATATATCTATGTGGCCTCAATTTTAGTTAAATCAAACATCAGTAGCTACGACACATTGACAAGCAGTAGACTTAAAAATATATTACGCAATGAAACATCCCACACTACAGTGTATAGCAATAGTATTTTTTGTAGGTGCATAAAAATATATAATAAGTTACCCATAGATATTAAGAACCTAAATTCAATTTGTATCTTTAAAAGGAAGCTAAAGAACTTCCTGATTAAAAAAGCATATTACACTGTAAAATAATTCCTTGAAGAAAAATAATTGTTTAATATATTAAAATGTACTAAGTTCTAAGAACCTACCTTATGTTAACATCTTCAAAATTCTGTACACTCTGTCCGTCTTTCCGTCCGCAGCTTAGTTCAGAGACTCTTAGTACTAGTCGACCAATTTATAAAATGTACTTGGAACAGTAAAATTTTGAAAACCGATTCAATGTTCATGTAACAACAACAAAACCCTCTTCTTAGTCTGCATTATTATGCAACTGCGGAACCCTATTAAAGCGCGTGGCCCGACACGCACTTGTCTGGTATTTTTCATGTCATCCATATACACAGAGGTCTGTTTATAAAAATTCGCGCGCTCGTTTTCGTCCTTAATCATCATCCATTTCGTTACAAATTTGCAAAAATGTGTATTCGTACGCGAACTAGCTTCTTACTGCTCATCACTGCATCTATCTCTTTCACACGAGGTGTCGGATGAGATAGCCTACATTTTAACCCCGCGCACAAAAAGTCTATAAATGACAGGTGGGACCACCGACTTAACGTGCTTACCGAGGCACAGAGGTATCTGGGTATGTAATGGATGGTCACCCATCCACGGACTGACCTCAGCAAGCGTTGCTTAACCTTGAATTTCGACACAAGCGGCTGTTATTAATTATCTACGAGGCCCTCTATAAGCTGGCTTCGTATTAACCCATTGAACGTCAATTAGCAGACACAATAGAAACAACAATTGCGCTTTACGCAGCAGGAATAACAAAGCTTTTATTCCCTTTTTTTTTTTTTCCCTGACGAAGAAAATGCCTAACGCATACCGCGCCATCCGGGGAGACGCCGCGGTTATGTGGGGCTTGCACCCACTAAAAACTCCGCCTGTGCACCTACATTCGCCTTGATGGATGAGCTGCGAGAACTGCTACGCATGACATTCGCGACCCATCCAGCGTGGCCCACTTCTGGGCTCCTTCTCCTTTGCCCGCCTCCGGGCTCCCTTCTCCTTCGGCGATGTCCGGGTGCACTGGGACATCACCGCAACTCCAGGGGCCGTGCAGCATGAACGATAGAGTCCCCGATCTATCGTCCGCTGACCCCTGTTATGGCGGCATCAGGTCGGCGTTTCGCCGCCTGCGCCGTCATGCCCTTCTGCGACGAATCGGGTCAGCAAGAGAGTCTGCTTCCCTGACCCGCTCCGCCGCTTCTTTCTGCGAGATAACATCCTCGCAGAAAGACGCAACCACCTCCCATGCCCCTTTACTGCCAACCATTGCCCTAACAATGGCCGGCAGTGACAGATCTTGCCCAATTTCTGCTGCCATAACTCGGCGCTGCACCTCCCAGGCAGGGCACTGCTCGATAGTGTGCATGGCCGTGTCCTGGTTGCAACCGCACTGGTGACACATGGGGGTCACCTCCCGTCTTGCCACTGTGTGCAGGTATTTGCCAAAACAGCCGTGCCCCGATAATACCTGCACTAAACGGAAGGACAACGTCCCGTGTCGCCTCCGTATCCACTCCTCTAGGATTGGCTGGATAGCCCCAACAGTCCAGTGACCGGCGCTGGGAGTCTCCAGCCTCTCCGCCCATTGCCTCATGATGGCAGTCTGCGCCTCTCTGCGCCACCTCATCAAAACTTCAGGCGGCGGGCCACTGCCATTCTCCGCCCGCATTTCCACACTTCGTTGGTAAACTTCGGCGAGCACTCGTGCCTCCAGATCCCACGGGGGTGTCCCTGCTAATACGAACGCCGCTTCAGCTGAGATTGTGCGGTATCCTCGTATTACCCTGACGGCCATGACTCTTTGCGGTCTCCGCAGCTGAGCCTTGTTCTGGGCAGTCAGGGAGTTCGCCCACACTGGGGCGCCGTACAGCGCCATCGAGCGCACCACTCCCGTGTAAAGCCGTCGGCAGCTCGCACTGGGACCACCTAGATTCGGCAGTAGCCGACTTAGAGCGGAAGCTGTGCCGATAAGCTTCGGGGCTAGACGGCAAAAGTGTTCGCCGAAGTTCCACCTACGGTCTAGGACCAGGCCCAGGTATTTCATGTGCGTCCGCACCATAATTCGCTCACTACCTAATGTAATGTGAGCGCCCGCCGGTGGCCGGCGGCGAGGCCCATAAAATACCAGGGCTTCCGTCTTCTAAAGCTTTTATTCCCTACGCTAAGTCAGCTGAAGTCAAAGTGTTACCAGTGGTACGACTTTGAACTGGCTTCTCGCTACGCATTTACCATTCAAAGTGATTTCAAAGTTTTTGCTTACCACCGAATTACAGATGAACTGTAAAGAGTTTGAATTTGGCATACGTTATCTTTATAAATCATTCATAATCATCATCATATCAGCCGAAAGACGTCCACTGTTGGACATAGGCCTAACCCAGGCGTCGCCACATTCATCGGTTCCGTGCGTCTCGCATCCAGCGGATTCCCGCAATCTTCACCAGGTCATCGGTCCACCTGGTGGAAGGCCTGCTAACGCGACGTCTTCCGATCCGCAGTCGCCACTCCAGTACCTTTCTGCCCCATCGGCCATCCGTTCTGCGAGCAATGTGCCCTGGCCATTGCCACTTAGTTTGGCAATTCTTCGGGCTATGTCGGTAACCCTGGTGCTCTTGCGGATTTCTGACTTTTTCAGATTTCGGACATTTCTAGTTCGATCACGCAAGGAAACTCCAAGCATAGCCTATTAGGTGACTGTAAGCTTTCTGATGAGGCCCATTGTTAGTGACCATGTCTTAGAGCTATTTGTCATCACTGGTAACACACACGGGTCATAGACTGTCGTCTTGAGATACTGTGGTAAGTTGGACGAGAAGACACCGCGCAACTTCCCGAACGCTACCCAGCCGAATCGGATTCAACGGTTGACCTCTTTCTCGAAGTTGGCCCTACCTAAGTGGATCGTTTGTCCCAGGTAGACATAGTCGCCCACAACTTCGAGTGTAGAGTCCCCTATGTCAAAAAACGAAGAAACGGAAACAGGAACACCGACTTCCGAAATTGAAGCTATTTTTTACTTTGTAGTGTTTTTATTTGGAAGTCGGTTGTATTTTTTCGTAAAAATGATTTTTTATTTTTCACTTTTTAGTTGTGGTACATAATGGACCAGTTCTATAGGCTAAGTACCTATATATAATGCCCAAACTGATGCCAGAATATGTTAACCCAATAACATAAAACTTAAACAAAACCGTGGAATGAGAGTATACCATGGGCAGTCGGTTAACAGCATCGATTAAAAGAAAGCTCATCATCGTGAAACAGTCAATAACCTATAACTAGGAACAAAGGTACAAACCCTTTCTTTACCCGACTTTTACGACACACAAGACAATAAACAGGTAATGCAATCTATTTTTACTTCCAATACGAAGGAAACAAATAAAGCTAGAGGTAAATCATGTGGTTTATAAACGAACAATATATAAACACACTTCTTTTTCCCCTAGGGAGTAAGTCAGAAATAACAGAACGCCACCTGCTATGATCCTTACATAAATTCTTTTGCTTAATTTACATTCAGTCATAAATGAACAGACAAGAATTTTACATGTGCATCTGGACCGAGGGCCCATTTTTTTAATCCTTGCGAAACGAAATAAGACTTAAAGGGAAATTAGTTAAAAATAGTAAAAACATAAAGCAATGGGCCAAGAATTTCTTAAACGTGAATTAAAACAGTTATGCTTAAATTACTTGGGCCCTCAATCCAGACGCGTGAATAAACTGGCATAGCCTACATCTCAGAAAATACTATCTCTGGGTTAATCATTTTTATTTAGGAATTTAGTTAAGAATTTCTTAAATATTTTAAGAAATTCCCAAATCTGTAGAATATGACATTACAGATTTTTGGCGGTTTAGCTAGGGCCCTCAATCCTTTAATGTCTCTACTGAGGAATCTGCAAAACATGAATTTATCTGAAGATATATATTAATAGGACTGTAATATATTTTGCTTAGATACCTCTGTAAATTAGTTAAAAAGAAATAATGACACAAAAGTGAATTGTTATAAAGTAAATGAGAATCGAATTTTACTATAACGTCTGGACTGAGAGCCCAATATTTTCGGCTTTATTGACTAGGTTCAACCTCATAGATTAAGTCAAATTAAAATATATTTTTTTACTATTTTTTAATTAAAATGTTACATATCGTCCGTTCTTCTAAATGCAATACTTTAAGAGAAAATACATTTTTAATTTTTCATAGGAGAAAGTTTTGTAGGGTACATTATGATTTTGTTACTTTTTTGGACTGATCAGTATGTATCCTCATACAAGCTATTTTTAAGCGTCTAAAGTAAATATTTACTGCTTGTACTGTCGGAAGCGACTGTTTTTTTGATGCATTATTTTGAAGGGAAGACAGGTCAATTGTCAGGAAAAGTCATTATTACATGGGTCCTTTTCGGGCGAGGATAAAACAAATCTTTCTTGGTAATGTACTTTTACAAAGTAACTAATTGCACAATGTAATGGAGAATAACGTAAACGACATTTCACTAGGCACGTATTTTTATCTAAACTTACAATCGGGAACTATAACGACTGTATTTCTCTTCAAGTTTTATCATGTTTACTACTGATCAAACTCGCAATCTTTCTTTCTCGATCTCCTTGTGATCTTCTCTTGTTCGCGCCATAAACTAGTGTTATGTCAAGTTAACATCTGTCAGTCATTCGAAACCAAATCTCTCTTCAGAAGGAAATCTTTAACATTGCTGACAAATTTAATAGTGCAGTAAATATTATTATTATCAGTGTTTCTGTTTTGTGATATCGAAGTAAGTTGGTAGGTACCCAGATCGCTTTAATATTGATTATTTCATTTGAAGAATAATATGCATTTTTCCTGTGTTAATTCATCGTCATCGAGAATTGCTGATTATTGTGTTTTAATTAAGGCATATTTTATAATATCTTGAACACTTTATTGCATTAACACATACTTGGGAACTGGTATGTAAATAAAAAAATATAAATAATAAAATATAATAATAATATAAAATAATAAAATATAATAATAATATATAATATAATATATAATAATATATATAATAAAATATTTTAAAATATTAGGTGTTATTGAATTTGTCCCCCCGTTGAAACCGGCTGATCTTGGTCACTACAAGGGGCATGGTTTCGTAAACGGCCGCATGGTCTGTTATGATGATTTAATGCTTAGATTTTACAATAGTAGAGAAGAACAACCTATTTATTTACACATTGTGACATATGGTTTGGCTGATCCTAATTTTGAAGAGTAAAGATAAAAAATATTAAAATACATGACTGCGCTGCTAAAATCACGTACTACAGTTGGGGGACTGTTTTATGGAACACTATTTAACGTCTAAGAGGTCATCCGACTGCAATTCGTGTTTTTGGTAGCGCAGTCGTGTTTTTTTATATTTTTATTATTATTTATTTTTCTTTAATACATTTTAGTGACAAGTTTAATTTTAAAACAACATGTAGATAGGTAGGTACTCATCTGGACTTTAAATTTCATATCCATGTTGTTATAATCGACGACAAAATCTGATTTCACAGATGATGTATTCCCGTTTGCTGCTATAACAACAAATACTAAAAACAGTATAATATTAATATTTAAGGGGGGCTCCCATACAACAAACGTGATATTTTTGCCGTTTTTTGCTCGATATTAATAACGGCAACAGGTAGACGCTTGAAATATTCACAGAATATTTAGTTGTATATTCTCTTCAAAAAATAATTATTATTAAATTAAAATAAAATAAATTAAGGGGGGCTCCCATACAACAAACGTGATTTTTTTGCAGTGTTTTGCAATAATGGTACGGAACCCTTCGTGTGCGAGTCCGACTCGCACTTGGCCGGTTTTTTCATGATATCCAGACTCTCAGATCTGTTTACTCTCAGATCTGTTTATAAAATTTCGCGCGCTCGGTTTCGTCCTAAATCATCATCCATTTCGCTACAAATTTGCAAAAGTGTGTATTCGTACGCGAACTAGCTTCTTACTGCTCATCACATCTATCTCTTTCGCACGTGTTGTTGGATGAGATAGCATGCATTTTAACCCCGCGCACAAAATAGTTCGTGCCGTCGACTAGTGTAGCCTTAATGTCTCATTTACCTATATTGCAAAAAAATGCACTTTGATTACACTTATAAAGATTGGGAAATAATTGGTATTTTGCAGCTAACGACTAATGTGCTTAGCCAGCAACAAATTGACGGTTATAAGGCCATTGCAGTGTCAGCAGCAGACGTTCAACGCGTGTGACCTTGAGTATGACGTACTAGACGTCCTCATAGTCGATAGAGTTGATGTGCCTGTATTCCGCTATTTTCCTAGCAGGGCACTCAGGGTCTCCCGTTTTATGATTATTGGGCTTTTTAAACCGCGAACAAGTTGCGCTTTTCGATGTGTCCGCTTTCTTCGTGCAATCGAACACCGAGTGTCCAGTTCTTCCCGCAGGATCTAACCTTTAGTGGTCTACATGGAAGTCCCTGAACCGCCCCACAGGTAGGAAGGTGTAACTCCTCCTCACCTCGAAGGAACAGCGGCAGGGTGTGCATGTGGTCTGTCCTCTGTGCCCCAAATCATGCATTCCAGGGTGATCTATGTGCAACCAAATTTGAAAGACTGTCGTGCCAGCGACACGAAGAAGAAAAAGATAAGCCTTGTTCATTTTACAGTTTGAAATGTTTAATTAGAGTAATAAGGGAAAAATATGACCAAATATGTTTAATTTTTTACTAAAAATTATTAAAAGACTGATATAAACATTGGTACACTCTCATTTCACCGGTTATGTCCAGTTTCATGATATTCGGGTTATCCATTCTGGCATTATAGGTACCTTACTAAACTACTGGCCTAATAGGTAGGTACCTACAACTAAAAAGGGGACAATTTTTTTTTTACAAAAAAGTACACACATCCTCAGCCTATTAATGTTTCCACTGCTGGGACACAGGCCTCTTCTCCGTGAGAGGGAATGGGCCGTAATCCACCACGCGGGCCCAGTGCGGGTTGGTGGATGTCTCATGTCTTCGAATTTTTGGTTCTAGGACATGCCGGTTTCCTCACGATGTTTTCCTTCACCGTTTTGAGAGCAGTGGTGATGAAATAATTTACACAAAGTAAAGTGCCTGCCCGGGCTCGAACCCACGACCTACAACTTGTAAGTCGCGGCCAATACCACTGGGCCACCACTGCTCACTCAAAAAACACTACCGACTTCCAAATAAGAAACTACAAAGTGAAACATAACTTTATTTTTGGAAGTCAGTGTCCATAATGCAAAAAATTGGTACCTACCAAAGACACCGACTTCCAAAAATAAAGTTATTTTTCACCTTGTAGTTTTCTTATTTGGAAGTTGGTAGTATTTTTTTTTTTAAGTTTTTTATAACCTTAGAAGTCTTAGGTCAGGTCAAGTAGGGTTGTTTATACCTAAGTTAAGTATTCATACTTATGCTGTGTCTGGTTATTTATATTTCACATTTCGACCCTAGCCTTTTCCAAATATTGAAGTCAGCAGTCTAGCGTAGCTAGATGAAACCCATCGGAATATCAATATTTTATGAGGATCGTGCGAGTATCATCTGGCATCTATTTCTGTTTGAGGACCCCAGTCATCAATCCACCATAGTGAGTTGTGACCTCCCAAAGCAGCCTCTGGTACACGGTTGTCACTCCTTCCATAACCATTCAGCCCATCACTGTAAAAAATAAGTATCCTACTGGCTTGGCAGTAAGCATAAGGCATTGAGCATTAATTCCGCCTCTGTACCTTTTGTACGTGATGTTAAATAAATAAAGTCTTATACTTCATAAAAGATAGCTTGATCTCTGGGACATATATGTCAAACTGACATATACGTTATTGTTACTTTTTTGTATGCTTTGGCTTCGCACGGTTTATGCATTTAGTCAGTGTCACGTTTAGAATAGAAGTTCTAGTTTCTTTAGATTTTAGTCCAATGTGCTAGTTAGGCCCCAATAAAATGGCGGTAACTTTATTGGACGCTTCTACGGAGTTTTGTCGATAACATGTACAAACTCATGTTCTACCGTTGTGTTTTACTTGCCCACACTCGTGCACGTTCACTAATATTATTAGAATTAAAACCACCACTTTCACACCATTAATATTCAAATTAACACAATTTTAGGAAAATAAAACAGAGATGCAACATAGACGCCATCACGTTGCCGCCAAAACTCCCTATTGTTACGATATTGTTAGCCTGTCAAGCGCTATTGTTACTGTATTGATACTGACAGCTGTCACAGAGATCAAGCTATATTTTATGAAGTATAGATTAACTTTTTAATCAGACTTACGAGCTTCTGAGTATCAACTGTCGGATTTGTAAATGTTTAATGAGGAAAAACGGTTTAATGAGCTCTGCTGCAGGATTAACTACCCTTCTGCATATGTAGGTACAATTGAACAGGCTGAGTCCAGTGTTTCGTGTAAAATTGTACGAACTGAATGAACGAAATCATCCTGAAAATCAATAAAAAATTGTATTACTTATACTCAAAAGAATTACACTACCATCACAGCGCATTATACATTATACCGCCCATACTGTTGCATATCTAAACCAATATTTTAAAGAAGTAAAAACAGTTTGTTTGTAAATAGTAGGATATAATAAAATGAGGAAATTCTAAAATCAAAAAACCCGACTGCTTGAAAAGTGAAAAAAAGACGTAACCAAGGAGAAAATGAAGCTGTGCAGTCGGAGGATATCAGGATACATATTCGCGAACTGGCTGACCAAAACCTGATGTATCACAGCTTGATTTTCTTCTTGTTTCATATAAAGAGGGATCATACTCTGTTACATATACCTAAAGACGATGACGGCATTAAATGTGTTTGTTCCTAACTCATATTTTATTATAATTCAACCTGTTATGTTTCCAGTGCGAACAGCTTCAGATGCCCGACTCAGCGCCGCATCCCACTATGGTACCATACAATATCATCAACAACTACTTCTCAGTAGGTGTCGTAAGTATCATTCTTCTGCAAGCAGTTAAATTGAGGAAGATAGCTAGCCAGCCCAGTAAATGGGTTTTGGTTTTGATTTTTGATTTGAGTTTGTAGTGAAACTCAGGCAGCACCTCGCTGGGTCTTTAGAATTAAATGCTCAAGGAAAGGTAAGTTTGAACTAATGACAAAACACACAGTAGGTAACAGTCATTTATTTAAGTAACAAATTAAGGTCTAAACACGAGACGCGCAGGTTTGCGTAGCTGCAGCCTACCAGACTTCGAGTTCTGCACATCATTTTCGGTCACAACCTCCACTTTCTGTAGCAGTCCACTGGGAAGCAACACGAAGTAACTTCCAACATTCTTCTGCACATCAGCTGAGCCTTCTAACCTCTCCGCTTGAGGGTTATCAGTGGTAGGAACTTCAGTGGATTCGGGAACTCCGTATGTGTTATCAGGAACTCCGTATGTGTTATCAGGAACTCCGTATGTGTTATCAGGAACTCCATACGTGTTGTCTGGAACGCCATAGCTGGTTGCTGGTAACTCGAAGGCTTGCCCTTCAGGCTTCCATCCAGAAGCTGGGTACCCAGCATCGGGGGCTCCGTATTGATCAGCAGGTTTCTCAGGCTGTTCACTGGGCAGTGTGAACGGTTCTCCTGCAGGCTTCCAACCAGAAGCAGGGTAAGGTCCTGAAGTTTCTGTGGTGGGTTCCGTTGGTGAATCCGTGGTTGTCGGAGCTAGTTCTTGACGCTGGAACCTGAACCTCGTCTGTCTGAAACGAGGAGGTTCAGTGAAAACTCCGATCACCACACAAGACAGGACTAGGAACTTCATGGTTGATGTGGAACAGTTGAATGATGTTGGTCGTTATGTTTCAGACTAATTTATACTATGATGTTCGGTTAATGGTGCTTTGTTATGTCATATATGGTGTGATAATGACAGCAATAGACTAGACAGCTACGAACTAGCTTCTGCCAGCGACTTCGCCCGCGTGGAAACAGTTATATTTTCCCACTAAACTATTATACTAGGATGAAAAGTATCTAATACCCAGGACAAGGTCGACCCGAGTGCCACATTTCATCAAAATCCATTCAGCTGTTACTGTTACTGATTTGAAAGGTAACAAATAGATAGACGGACCGACAGAGTTACTTTACACATTTATAATATTAAGTACAAGCTTTTACCCGGGGCTTCGCTCGCGGTAATTTATCTTTTTTCTATCCCTTGGGAAGAGTACTTTTTACTGAGGACTTAAGTATCTTTCATTCAGAAAAAAGGACAGCGTAAATTTCGAAATGTCATGATGATCGGTTGAGTCGTTTCACACCTTTAAGGCGTAAAAATAATAGTTTTAAAAAACACGCCAAAAAGTAAAGTAATAATAGAAAACCAAACTAAAAAGTAAAAAATAATTTTCAATACAAAAATAATATTTTATTGGAAATATTTCCATTTTTTTTTGATATTCACACTATTCTTAATACAAATTTTAATTTATTGAGAATTAAGTAAGATATTTTCAAAAGGACTCTAATTTTACCAATATCTGTCAACAAAATACTTTAACAATTGATATCATGCACCTCACGCTTGTTTAAAATATATTTAATATATTTAAAATTTATTGAAAATTATTTACTGGTTTTTAGTTTGGTTTTCTATTAAAGCGTGTTTATTAGATTTTTCGAACAATTTTTTTTTACCTTTTAGTTCAATCGCTTAACCTGAAGATCCTGGTAAGGATAATGGGACAAACTATTTAAATTATTGCATTGCATCGGTCCTTGATAAGTGTGCAAAGTTTCAAATTAATCGGTCGTTTTGAAGGGGGTGAAAATCACATTCAAAGATTCCGTTACATAGATATATACATACATAGCTAATAAAAGCGTGCTAAAAAGACACTAGATAACAAACAGACAGACTGACAGAGTTACTTTCGCTTTTATAATAGTGAGTGTGGATATTCGGTGATCATCAGTCGAGTCACGTCGCAGTTGGCTGACATTGACCTCATGATGGTGTTCGCATGACATCAGCAGCAACAGCTGATTAGAATGTATAGATGATTAATTTAGTGATAATTAATGCAGCAGTTTCAGAGTTACCTTGTAATGCGATCGTGATTAATATTAAATTTTTCCAAAAGCTAGGTCAAACCAGTAAACTTTAATTCTGGTGTAGTATCATACACCGGGGTTTAATGGAAGGCTTTTTTGCGCGTTGATATAGGATTTCTTTAAAAATATATATTCTTAGGGTACTGTACCAAAATGGTAAAAAGGAACCCTTATGGTTCGACTCAGTCTGTCTGTCTGTCAACTTGAAATTTCGAATAGTTTTAGATGACGTTTGCCCATCTTTTTTGCAAATAAGAAAGAAATAAAAGCGGGTCTTAAAAATTCCAAGTGGGGCTACTAGCGTATTATATGAAAGAGTGCTATTTGTACATGCTAAAACATTTTTCTTTTTATTTGGCCGCATTTCGACTCTTGACGAAAAATGTAAAAAAAACACACCATGGTGTTCCTGTTTTTGTTTCTTCGTTTTTAGACACCGACTTCCGAAAGCCAAGTTATTTTTCACTTTGTAGTGTTTTTATTTGGAAGTCGGTTGTATTTTTTTGTAAAAAAGATTTTTAATCTATACTAATATTATAAAGCTGAAGAGTTTGTTTGTTTGTTTGATCGCGCTAATCTCAGGAACTTCTGGTTGGAATTGAAAGATTCGTTTTGTGTTGGGTAGTCCATTTATCGAAGAAGGTTATAGGCTATATAACATCACGCTACGACCAATAGCGAAGCATCAATGAATAATGTTCTAAAAACGGGGTTTTATTTTTATTTTTGAGAGTTTCCGTTGCGTGCACTGCGTAAACGGTTAAAGTAACGCAAGAATCATGTATGTAGGGTAGGGTAGGGTAGATAGGGTAGATGGTTGGTAGCTAGTTGACGGGAGCGAAGCCGCGTGCGACAGCTAGTTCTGTAGAATATTACATTAAAGTTTATCTCCGACAGATTTGAGAGCGTCGTAAAGATTTGTCTTCTTGTTCGTCGTATCGGCTTCCTTCGACCAGTCGCGAGACTAAGCGGACGAGTTTATTTGTACGATGGGAAACTCTTTATAAATTTTGGACCCAGTAGGTGGCCACGCCGATTGCGGCGTCAGTGGCAAGCATAAGGTCTTCCAAAGTGCAGGTGTATGGGCACTTGGGACACACCAGCATGTGTGCCATATTTTGCAAAGGGGCACCGCACTCACACTGGGTATCAAACGGGTCTATAAAACCCCACTTTGCCAAATTGTGTTTGCAGCGGCCTACTTGGGTGCGCAAACGATTGAGTGCTTTCCATATAGGCCACTGCAGTTCACGTCCAGCTCAAACTTGTACTTGATAAAATGAAATATATATAAACAATTGCAACAAATTAACATTCTGCGGCGTTAGTTAAAAGTCACGTGTGACAAGTAGGTTTATTTTTTCCAACTTTAATGTGCAAGATGAACTGAAATATTGTTTATTTTCTATTTACATTGTATAAAGTGTTGCGGGTAGTATTTCTATCCCAGGATCGAGCCCGTTTGGTCTTAACCAAATACGAAGTCCTCTGCCGACGCCTAACCAACAATTGCCCCCGAGAAATCTAAACCCACCAGCAGCTGCGGAGAATGAGATGCCGAGTGAATTTATCAGCACGCCAGATATCTAGAAATGGTTAGGATCTATAGATAGCATTCTGTACGAAGTGTGCACTATTGTCGGTGATGGAAAAATGAACTCTGAACAGAAATTCCGTGTGTCAACTCTTTAACTCTTTGCTGAAAGGTCTCAAGTGGGACTTCTCAGATGGCTGTCCTTTAACAATCGCTGAAGCAGAAGTTGATCCAGAGCCATAGTACCGTCCAGCACCTACAACTTCAGCAGAACGTGGTGAACTCTCTGGAAGAGTTCAAAGAGGTGTTTGAATCAAAGCCCTCCTCTTCTTATGCCAGCATGGTGAAGAAAGGCTCCGACAACTTCGTCCGTCCTGCCAACCTAAGCTCAATCGCCATTTATCCGAGCGATGAAACTAAAACGAGTGACGACACCAAGTCACTTGTCCAGAAGTTGATTTCGCCCGAACAACTTAAGATCCAAGTCCGTGGCCTAAAGAAAGTGAAAAATGGGGGCGTACTGATTAACACGGAAAGCAAAGACGATATTGAAAAACTAAAAAATCGGAGAAAATTGTTACCTCAGCCCTAATTATAGCAGAACCGTCTAAACGACGCCCTAAAGTCGCAGTCATTGGTGTTCCCGTAACCCTTATCGAGAAGGAGGTATTTTACTGTATCTACGAGCTAAACCTGTCAGACAAATTGCCCAATACAAGTCGAGAGACCTTCCTCGAGAACATCAAGTTCAGCCATAAGTTGGGCTAGAAGGGCCTTTCTACCTGCAACTACATCGTCGAACTATCCGCTAGCATAAGAAAAGTGCTTATAAACCAAAGCCGACTTTTTATTAACTGAACTTCATGCCCTGTGCGAGACTTTACCATAGTCACGAGGTGCTTCAATTGCCAACAGTTTGGCCACGCAGCCAAGTTTTGCCGTGAAAGCAGTTCTACGTGCGGCCACTGTGGAGAAACTGGACACTCCTTGAAGAAATGCAGCAGCAAATCTTCTTCCCCTCAATGTGCGACGTGCAAGCTGTTCAAGAGGAAATGTGACCATCCTAACGCTGATTTAAGTTGTCTGGCACGTAAATATGCAGAGACATTAACTCATTAGACTATGAGGGCACCTAAGAGCTCCACATAATATTCTTTTTATCATGTTCAAGGTCACACGCGTTGAACGTCTGCTGCTGACACCACAGTGGCCTACTTACCGTAAAAAATAAGTGTTTTAATTTTACAACGTTGAATAAGACTTTATATAAATAATTATGACCTAATAATTTAGTTCTATGTTTATATTATTTAAGTATTTTAGGATTATTTTTCATATTTATTGAATCTTGCTACTATTTTAAGAATTTTTAGGTTAAATATTGTTTAAATTCTGTTGTACTACCATCAGCATATTTGTAGAACTGCCTGTGATACAGGATTACCTAGTACAGGCATCTTCCATTATTCTACCTACATTAGTTATCTAAAATTCATACAGTGTTTTTACCTTTTGTATTATCTGAATAAAGATTTATTATTATTATTATGTCCTTTATTCAAGAAATTTCTTATTATCTACATTTTTAAATATCTTTATAAAAAAATAATAATAATAATAATATAAAAAATAGAGGCCCACCGGTATCGGGAACAGGGTCCAAGCTACCGGTAGTCAGGGCTCCAGAGAGAGGAACCTACTAACAACGCGAGCCGTGTCCAGCAGTACTGCTTTCTAAATCAAGTTCTTGGCCCAGGTCGAGGCCCGAGGCTATTAAGCCATTGGCTGACACGACTATCGGTACAGTAAATGATAAATGATTTTATTTCTGTAAGTTGGTTTGTACAAACACTTTTACATGTCAATCATATTATTTTAAACTAGATGAGGTTGGCGTTTCCTGTCTGACTATTGGGAAGAAAGGCCGAAACAAACTCAGAGGTCACAGTCTCTTTTAAAGTCCAGACAAAATCTTGGTTAGATCATGTGAAGACCATGTAGACTGATGTCTGAAATGGCCTTTTGAGGAAAGAACCAGCCAAATTGAGTGGACCTGTCCAGTCAGTGCACGCATTTGTCAATAACCGTTTAGCTCAACTCAGAATTTAAGGAGCTCAACGAATTGATGAACAATACTGAATGTGCTTACGTCCAACCAAGGACGTGGCTTGAGGTAATTTTTCCTACAAAAACAGGCTAAAGGATATAATGAGGTATTAAGGTACTTACAGGATACTTGGAACACTGCCTGGAGTCGGGTGATCACCACACTTGTCCACTTAATCCTATTTCACGATAGTTTTTCTTCGCGCACGCGAATTTGAGCCGGCCGGCATTGCAATCGAGTTTTTAACTGAATGGTTCTGTTGCCCGCCGTAAGATGGCGGGGTGGATAGATTGTCTTTGCTGCACTCAGAGATGAATGAGTGCGTTTTGGCGGCGAATTTGAATTTTGTAGATAAAGGAAAGGATGGGTCTAGGAAATTCATCCCAAAGCCTGTTCATATCCCCCCCTTTGAAATCGACCAGGGATTTCATAAGATAAGATAGATAAAGTTCGAGACTTACAGCCTATGCGGATTCATAAGTCACTATGCTGACAAGATATATTCTAAAGTTATGTTTAAGTTAAGGACTTAAGAACTAAATAAGTTTGTGAATGTAATATATAAATGTGAAATGAATATATATAACTGTTAAGATATAAGTAGATAATTAATTATTTAGTTCGATTGGAAGTGGGCAAACTTTGACGACAGGTCTCACAAGTAAGCCTTTAGATGTTTTGACTGTCACAACACGAATAATATTATCCTTACCCGGATGGAGCTGTACAACGCGACCTAGTCTCCATTCGTTAGCGGGTAAGTTAGGTTCAAAAATGGTTACAAGATCGTTCAGTTTTGGCTGACGGTTGCCGTGTTTGAACCACTTCATTCGCTGTTGCAATGTATGCAAATAGTCCCTTTGCCAGGTGCGCCAGAAGCTTTGTGACAGGCGCTGTAATAGCTGCCAACGAGTACGTAAAGTCTCGTTTTCAGCAAAAACCGGTTCAGGTAGAGAGATTAAAGGTCGACCGATGAGGAAGTGACCAGCTGTAAGAGCGTCAACCTCGCCGGGATCAGAAGATAATTCCACTAACGGTCTAGAATTTAACATGGCTTCCACCTTTGTTAGAATAGTATAAAATTCTTCAAAAGTAAGAATCTGCGATCCGATGACACGCTTGAGATGGTATTTTGTTGATTTTATACCGCTTTCGAAGATGCCTCCGAAGTGAGGACCGGACGGAGGATTAAGCTTCCACGTGATACCTCGAGAAGCGAGCTGTCTGGAAATGCTATCGCTGTCACGGTTGAGCATTTCGCTAACTTCCGACAAATAACGCTTGGCACCCACGAAGTTAGTACCACCATCTGTCACTATGGAGTGGCAAAGCCCTCTCCGCGATACGAAACGATCTAAGGCTGCTATGAAAGCTTCAGATGTGAGCTCAGTGACTAGCTCGAGATGAACGGCCTTAGTAGCGTGGCAGACTATGAGGCAAAGATAAGCTTTGTAAGTTTTAGCGTTACGACGTCTACTTTCTTTTATGAAATAAGGACCTCCAAAATCGATGCCGATTGTTTGAAAACAATGACCCAGTTGTGTACGGGAAGGTGGAAGGTCACCTTGTATAGGTTGAAGTGGAATAGGTTTAGTTTTAAAACAGGTCACGCATTTCGATAACCGCGATCTGATAAGATTTCTAACGCCGAGTATCCAGAATCGACGCATAATTAAAGATTGGAGTAGGCGAGGCCCACAGTGAAGATAAGTTGAGTGAAAGTGGTCAATGAGAAGGGTACTCAATCGAGAAGTTTTAGGTAAGAGATATGGATGTTTGACGCGACATGGTAACAACGCGTGCTTTAAACGTCCCCCCACTCGCAAGATTCCGCGAGTGTCAAGATAGGGAGAGAGTTTAGATAAATGTTTGGGTAAAGGTTTATTGGAAGTTATTAAAGATATGACATCAATAAAATTTTGATGTTGAACATATTTTGTTAAATGATCTAAAGATTGGCTTAATTCAGTGGCTGTCAGGTAAGGTAATAAATTACGCTCTGAACATTTAGCTTTCGCGTTTTTAATGAAACGGGTGATCCATTCTTTCCGGATCCAGATCCAGTCTTTCCGGGAGGCCATGGTGGAGCGCTTGAACCTGTCCTTGCAGGCAGTCTCTGAATGGGGCGATGCCAATCTGGTCAAGTTCAATGCCGCAAAAACACAGGCGTGTCTATTCTCCGCAAAAAAGAGCCAATTTCACCCGGCTCCATCTTTCCGAGGTGTAACCGTACCGACAACGGACCATCTTGAGCTTCTTGGCGTAACGTTGACATCGACACTTAATTTTGGCCCATATATTGAGGCAAAAGCACAACTGGCTGCCAAAAAGTTGGGGATCCTTGCGAAGGTGAGACGGTACTTCACGCCGGAACAGCTACTTAAGTTGTATCAAGCGCAAGTTCGATCTTGCATGGAGTACTGTTCTCATCTCTGGGATGGATCTGCCAAGTACCAGCTTGATGCTCTAGAGTCGATCGAAAAACGGGCCAAGAGGCTCATCGGCAATGAGGCACTGGTCGAGTCAAAGCTCCAGAGCCTTGAACATCGTCGTCAAGTTGCCAGCTTGTCGGTTTTTTTATCGGTTGCATTTCGGAGAGTGTGCGATGGAATTGCATGATCTAATTCCACCTAGCCCGTTTCATCATCGGACTACAAGACGTACGGCGATGCGCCATCGGTACATGGTGGACATCCCACCCATACGCACTAAACGTTTTGGAAATACTTTCATTATGCGTACAGCTAAGGAGTGGAATTCCCTGCCGGAGTCTGTGTTTCCAGATAGCTACAACCTCGGGGTCTTTAAGTCAAGAGTGAATAGGTTACTTCTAGGCAAGCGTGTTACACCGTCGACCACATCATCGCTTACCATCAGGTGAGATAGTGGTCAAGCGCGAGCCTATATATAATAAAAAAAAAAAAAAAAAAAAAAAAACCATGCAACCACTCTTTTCACTTGAAAAAGAGTGGAGTGGCGTTCCATGAGGGATTCAAGCACGCCAGCTTCGGGTGCCACACTAGCATGACACGCGCGTGAAGTTGGCTTGAGTTCGGGAACGTTATCTGACACTTCTACTGCTGAAACAGGCCAGTTGAAGAGTTCGGTAGACAACCACTGTGAACCAGACCACCAGATTTCGGAAGAAGATAAAGATAAGCCATGACTACACATGTCGGCTGGATTGTCATGGGTGGGCACATGTCGCCACTCAATGGGCACAGAACTGTCGCTGATTAGGAACAGTCTGTGCACAATAAATGACATAAGTGTATATGGCTTTGTATTCAACCACGACAAAACAGTCGAGCTGTCCGTGAATAAGATAGATTTATTTAAGATGAGTTTTGAACTAAGCAAGGAGTGAATGCGATTTATTACTTTGGATAGTAATACAGCATTGCACAGTTCTAAAAGGTTAACTGTCACTTTTAGAGGTGCTACCTTGGACTTAGCAAATAAAAGATAAAAACGCCATAAATCTTGAAGGAGCAATTTGGCTTTTAAGATGCAAGGTGTAAGCCACCCAAGAGGGTCGAAAATACTAGCGATGCTGGATAAGATGGAACGCTTGGTAAATTCGTCGTCCTCGATTGGGGACTGTGAGTAACTGAGATTGTCACTCACAGCATCATATTGGACTCCTAAGATATTTAACGTTGATTTATCATTTTCTTCGGAGAAAAGTTTAATGTTTTGACAATGATCTACTGGCAAAGTTTTAAGAAAGGATTGTGAGTTGCTACTCCTTTTTCGGAGCTCAAGTTGAGCACAACCTAACAAGTGAATAAGTTGATCTTTTAGTTCGATGGCTTCACGTGCAGAGGGCGCCCCTGTCGTAATGTCGTCGACATATGTCTCGTGAAGAAGCGCTTCAGCTGCGCGTGGATACGCGGCACCATGATCAGCAGCTAATTGATGGAGGGTGCGGATAGCTAGATAAGGTGAGCTACTAACTCCGTAGGTGACAGTCGCAAGTTCGTACTCTTTAACTGGATCACTAGGAGATTCTCGCCATAGAATATGTTGAAAGCTCCGATCCTCCGGCCTAATCAAGATTCCTCTATACATTTTTGAGATATCACACGTCAGAACTACTTTATGTAGTCTGAAGCCGGTTATGATATCTATAATATCCACCTGAAGTTTAGGGCCAGTAAATACAATATTGTTTAACGATAGACCGTTAGTGGTTTTAGAACTGGCATCGAATACCACTCTCAATTTAGTGGTCGTGCTCTCCGGGCGAACGACGCAACTGTGAGGGATAAGATAACGATTGAGAGTAGGTACGACGCTGTTAGGTACGGTATACATGTGATTTAAATTCTCGTACTCACGCATAAAATTTATATAATCGGATTTAAGTTCAGTCTGACGATTAAGTTTCTTTTCAAGATGAGTCAAACGCGACAAAGTACTATTATAAGATTCACCTAAAGAACAATCGCCATCCTTTAAGAGGATAGGTACGACGTATCGTCCGTTAGGTTCACGATAGGTTAAATCGGTGTACATGCGTTCGCAGATATCATTTTCAGGGACAGTGATGTCCACGCGCGGTGGTTCCTCCACTTCCCAAATTTTTTTAATTTGTTCATCTAACGTGAATGGTGGCCACTAAAGAGCACGCGGTGTTTAAAGGCACAGAGTATGCGTTTACTGTCCCGGTGAGAATCCACCCGAAAACACTACGCAGAGCGGTAGGTAAACCGGGCCCCAGATTGATACGTTGACCGTCATAGATTTCGGGGAATAACTCCGCCCCTATTAATAAATCGATTTTCGCGGGTACATCGTAGTCGCGATCAGCTAACACTAGATGGTTGCAACATTCTCGAACGACTGATGGTACCTTAACGCTAGGTATTAGAGCAGTAATGTTATCTAATACGACTGGCCTTATATTAAAATTCGGAGCTTCACCGTGTACGGGTCGTATAGTGCATTCCGTCACACCCCTTACTTGAGTGACTGAGTTTTGTCCTAGTCCGGCTATACTAAGCTTACACCGGCGGATTTTTAATCCGAGCGACCGCGCGCACGCCGAAGTGATAAAACAATCCTGCGCCCCACTATCTACGAGTGCACAGACGGTACATTGAGTGCCGGCGGCAGTATTGAACGCGCGCGCCTGACATGTGCCTAGTAGTACCATATCGCAGTGGGGAACAGCGGCGTGCGCATGAGCAGTAACGTTCGCTCCAGTGGTCGCGCTGGCGCTGGATAGCGCTGGGTCAATATGCAATAGGGTATGGTGACGTAATCCACATAACGTGCAAGCCATTTTAGATAGGCATTTATCTATGACGTGATTTGTACGCAAACAATTTGTACACATATTATTTTTACCTTGTACTAACGCGAGTCTAGCACGAGAATCTAATGATTGAAAGGTAGGGCACCGATAAATCGAGTGCGCATCACTGCAATGAGAACAAGTTACATTTGCAGGTGGGTTTGATTTAGCGAGATAAGATGAGCGTTTTGATCCGCTGCTATTTTGCCTGCTAGCCGCAGGCGGAGATTTTTTCCCCTCAAGATTACGAGGGTTAGATATAAAAGATTTAGAAGATAACTGACTAGTTTCTAAGACTTTTACGTAGTCTTGAAGAAACTTTAACAATTCACAAAAAGTGGGTATTTGTGAAATGTTTTGAGATTCGAACCGATTACGCGTATCCGAGTCTAGCATGCGCGAAGTTAAACAAAAAAAAAAAAAATCACCCAAATTTTCAATGTTCAAAGTTTGGAGTGCATGGTATGCCTCATAAATTACGTTTGTTAAAATTTGTAAATCTTGGAAGTTACCCGATTTTAAAGCTGGCTGATCTAAGAATTTATCTAGATATGTTAAAGCTATAATACGCTTGTTTTGATAACGCTCGATCAAACTATTAAAAACAACTTCGTAATTATCCGCGGTCATCGGGACCCCTTTGACAATAGACAAAGCCGGGCCTTGTAAACAAGACGCTAAATAGTGATATTTTTCTATTTGAGAAATCGAATCGTTATCATGAATCAAGGTTTTATAAATATCATAAAACGTTTGCCAATTTTCGATTTTACTATCAAATTTAGGTAACTCAAGTTTAGGAAGCCGTGCGTTACGTCCCGTTTGTGCGGAGTTGTGGGCACCCGCAAGCGCGGGCGTCTCCCGCGAGGCCGCGGCGACGTTCTCGCTCCTATCAGTAATCTGCAACTCAGCCGCTGCACTGATTACGGCATAGTACAAATCATCAAACGAACTCAAAGACTCTTGGCACACCCGGGCATCGGGTTTCATGGCTAACTCCAAAGTCTGTATTTTACCACATATCAAAACAAATTCTTCGCGAATTGAATGTATTCGAGTATATCTCGCCTTGAACGACGATACCTTTGAACGATCTTGAATCATAGTTTTTGATAAGTCATAAAGGATTTGGATATCACGGTAAACATATTCGCGTTGAGATTGAAGAAGTTTAAGTTTGCCTTCCTCCATTTTGTTTTGTGTGTGAAAAATAGGTATGAAAATACGAACCTAAGTTGAGATATTACTAGGTGTTTTTCGATACCTTTAGGTGAAATAGTTGTGAAATAATGTATATAAGTTAATAAATACCTCAAACAGTTATATATAATAAGATTACTTACAATAAATTACGTAAAATACATAAATTATTGCAATATAATACGGATAAAATTAAGATGACCTCTGAATCCGTATAGGTTACATGGAAAGTATAACCAACGTAATTTTTGTAGGATAATACTTGCAAAATGCAAATATCTAGCAAATCTCAGAGTTTTTTATTGAAATTGAACCTGAGAATGCCTGAAAAAACTGTAATCTACAGGTATCCGGCTCGAAGGACCAAAAATATGAATGTGCTTACGTCCAACCAAGGACGTGGCTTGAGGTAATTTTTCCTACAAAAACAGGCTAAAGGATATAATGAGGTATTAAGGTACTTACAGGATACTTGGAACACTGCCTGGAGTCGGGTGATCACCACACTTGTCCACTTAATCCTATTTCACGATAGTTTTTCTTCGCGCACGCGAATTTGAGCCGGCCGGCATTGCAATCGAGTTTTTAACTGAATGGTTCTGTTGCCCGCCGTAAGATGGCGGGGTGGATAGATTGTCTTTGCTGCACTCAGAGATGAATGAGTGCGTTTTGGCGGCGAATTTGAATTTTGTAGATAAAGGAAAGGATGGGTCTAGGAAATTCATCCCAAAGCCTGTTCAAATACCAAAGAAAGGACATTCGGGTAGGCCGCATAAATACTCAAACTGCCAGACCATGATTAAAAACTAAGATAAATTAAAATAAAATAAAAAGAAAGAATGATACACATAGTCTTCACATTCACAATAATTAAAATAATATAATATATTAAAAAGTAAATATTCTTGTCATTGCAAGAAAAATAAAAAATTTAAAAAACTAAATTCACTTTAAAACTTTCGCGTTTCATAATGGAAAACAATATATCTCGGGAATTTATTAGAATAAATAATCTAAATCATCGCATTAAATTCCCGTGATATATTGTTTTTCCACTAAATTCAGGGTGCAAAATAAAAAAAAAAAAATTGGAGCAGCTCAATCCCAAGCCTTTTTGTCCTCAACGTAATCTTTAATGTTATAAAACGCTTTCTGGCACAACTTACGTTTAATGAATAATTTGAATTTATTAACACTTAGACCTTGTACGTGGCTTGGAAGCTTATTATAAAAGCGTACACATTGACATCTAAACGAGCCACCTATTTTCTTGTGACCTATTTTCAATGATCGCTGTGTCCACATCCCACATGTCGACAACCTCGCGAGCCAAGTCATGATACTTGATTTGCTTATCTTTCTCGGCTTTCACGAGGTTCCCGTCATGCGGAACGGTAATATCAACAATCATTGCACGCTTCTCGATTCGGTCCATCACCTCTATATCAGGCTTATTAGCGATAATAGTCCTGTCAGTGATGATGTACCGATCCCATTATTATTATTATTATTATCGATAATTCGAAAATTATATACATTTTGACCAGAATTTAGCCACATCAACAAGGTACACATTTGCTTCACAAAGGTCTTTCAGGGTGCAGGTGTTGTTGCACAGAAAGCACGATAGGACATGAGGCATTGTTTGGGACGATGCTCCGCATTCGCACGGCGGGTCATTGGAGTTGTGCCATCTAAGTGGTGTCTGCAGCAACCCATTTGGCTTCGGAGTCGGTTTAGACGAGATTTCAAAGTGGGCCATGGAAGTTGGTGGCCTGCAGGCTCAACATAGTCAGTCGGAGGAGGATGTTTAAGGAGCCAAAGTCTCTTCTTTGCCTGACTAGACCTGCTGTCATTAATTGGTTTAAATAACCTCAGAAACAAATTCCGACTCTTCAATCTGCCCCTTCGCTTCTCAACATTGTATAAAGGGTGTCGTCTATTTATTTATTTATTTTAATAGTCTAAACACTAAAACGGCAGAGGACTTAATGCCTTAGGCTTTTCTTCAGGCAGGTTTTTCTTAGGCAGGTATTTCTCCTGCTTGTGTCTTTAGGAAGAACAGGCCACTTTTCTTCGGACCTCGGGAGAGGCTTTTCCTGCAAGCGGGTAGAGCGTTGCGAGTGATGTGACAAAAAAAAAAACATAAAAACAAAATTCATTTATTTGCATAAATAAGGTACAGAAGGTTGTTAAAATGTACAAAACTGTTCTCTTATTCTGCCTTTAATTTTGGCGTGTAAATATAAAATAGAGTTACAAATTTTAGTAAAATTTGTTATTGATCAGAATCATGCAGTCACTAAACAGATAAGCCCCTTAAAATTGTATTATTGAATTAATTAAATGTCAATATAATATGATAAAATAATAAAAATAATAATCATAAGTATCAATAATAATAATGTCAATAATAGGAGAGATTCACCACACAATAATAATACCAAACAAAAAATAATAATCATATTTAAAAAAAATGAAAAATAATGATAACAATCATAAGTGTCAATAATAATTGTCGAAATTCGCCACACAATAATAAAAACCAATGACAAAATAATAACAATCATAATTTAAAATTACCTTGCAATTTACAAAAAACTTACAATTTATAATCCAAAAACTCATGTACACTATAAAAGCATTTTTCAATTCAATTTTTTTTTTTTTTTTATGGAATTTGGTATTTTATTATACAACTTTATGCACATAATGTAGCTATTGTGACCTGTTAATGTGAGATTCGAATAACTTATTAGTATACACTAATAAGTTATTTCAACCGAGGACGAACCATTGATCGAGGGGCATAGTAGTTCGTCGCCTGCTGAAAAAGTCTCTTATGTTTGAAAACAAATATACAGGATTCTAATATATAAATACATGGAAGATTTTATATTTCCTAAAGAATGGACGACATGACTCTATTTGCTTCAACCCAAATATAGCTCTTAGACACTTTTTTCTGCATTACGAATGCTTGATCAATCTCCACACAACGACCCCACAGGATAATACCATACCTGAGAGGGTTGGTTTTAGGCAGCCCTTAATTATTAAGCTTTGCCTTGAGCCTGTTTGTCGCTACAATAATTGGAAAAAAAAAGAAAACTGCATGGGAATGTCAAGCGCTTTCGAAATGTCACAATCAATCCCTCAAATTTTGTCATTTTGACCATCTTAATCGCTGACATCGAATAATACTTTGGCTAAATCCTTTGCTGTACTTGGGAAGACGGCAGTATGGTCACAGGGTCTCATTGCTAAGAAAGAAAATTTGGTTCAAATAAATCTCACTAGATGGCGCTATATGCACCTCGGTATCCACTATCTGTTATTGAATGTTCGTAAAATTAACATTTTCTGGAATTTAACACAAAAATTGTATGTTTATGTTTAATCAACTCTCCTAAGTACAAAATTATGGAATATTGGGCTCTTAATTCACATTTAAAAGATTATTAGACGGATCATTTAAAATTGATGCCAATAGATGGCGCATTTTTTAATTTCTGAGGCATTCCACTCGATTGTTAAAGTTTGCATTTTAACACATTTTGGTGCAAAAAAAACCTGTAAAAACGTGCAAATAAATACTAGAAAACAAACCTTCACTGTATTTAAAGAAAAAAACATTCACGAACCTAGTAAACCCTTTTACTTTGAAGTCGCTGCTAACACCATCTATCTATCACCGTGAAATAAAACCGAATGCGTTCGATGTACAAAAAATTGCTAGAATAAGCAGACGAAAAACGCTAGTTACGTCAGCACGGTTTCTTTGTATGGGATGAGGTATCTGTATGCTAGTATTATATTATCTGTGATATGGTTAAACTAAAACACATAATAAATTTAAAAAACCGGCCAAGTGCGAGTCGGCCTCACGCACGAAGGGTTCCGTACCATTATCGCAAAAAACGGCAAAAAAATCACTTTTGTTGTATGGGAGCCCCGATTAAATATTTATTTTATTCTATTTTTAGTATTTGTTGTTATAGCGGCAACAGAAATACATCATCTGTGAAAATTTCAACTGTCTAACTATCACGGTTCATGAGATACAGCCTGGTGACAGACAGACAGACAGACGGACCGCGAAGTCTCAGTAATAGGGTCCCGTTTTTACCCTTTGGGTACGGAACCCTAAAAACTAACAAAGCCGGCATGGCATGTCTGTTGTTGTTCTTATTGTGTTCAATTGTTTTTGTTTGTTCATGTTTATTCTCCGCGACTTCGTCGAGCTACATTGCCTCGGCACTTTTAGTGGTCACCACAGTTGATTCTAGCTTTCAGGAGTTGCAGTGGTTTGGAAATAGTGCGGTGGGATTGTCCTTTGACTTCTGTACCCCAAACGGTTAAGTTTGGGGTACGGTGTTTCATAGTCAAATCAGTCAGGAATGATGGAAACTACAACCTCTTAAAGGATCTAGGTCAACTTAACCTGTAGCACGTATAAATGAAATCAGTCAAGTGTACACGACTTGCGATACCGTAGCAGACATGGTATTGTATTTATTCAGCTGAATATGGGTTTATAATGTTATCTTTTGTACCTGATCGTAAGATAAAACTGTACAAGGTGTAGTTGAAACTACTGAAAACTTGAAAAGGGGTCATTACACTCTACTTCTTCGTTCTTTTCTACAACTAGTTTGGGGACTGCTGCCTGTATAACTGGATGCTGAGTACCAGTATTTTGACCCGACTGCGCGACGCAAAGTAGGGTAATGTGTTTATTTACCATTCTATGTATGTATGCAGGACTGGATCTTGGGAGGGGTGAGGCGGGCAAATGTCCAGAGCGGCATAAATTAAGTGCGGCCAAACTGCACTAACAGCCCTTTTCATTTCATCAGAAAACCTAACTTACTCGTGGGGTGGTGCTCAAATTTCAAGCTCGCTGCCGAATGTTATTGTTTCTCGTTGTAAAACCACCGTTAAATAACTTAACTTTCATCATATTTTATTGCGAAAATTCTTTGTTGACATTTTCGAGCTCACTTTGTTTTCACTTTCGCTCGAAGTTGTCAAAAAAGCGGCTTTATGATCTGAACGATAAAAAAACATTTTTTTTTCCACACCACCTTCTCGGCAATGTCCAATTACTTAGCATGCAATCTCAACGTAAAATAAAGCATTACCCCTTAAGGGAGGTAAAGTTGTATGAAACTCCCAAGGGAGTAAAACGATTTGAATTTGGAACGTCCAATTCGTTTGGAAACTCGAGGAAAACTAATACGATGTAAAAACATTGTCCATATGCAGAGATTCAGTATCCCAACTGCTCGAGTCTTGTTCGAGTCGAGGTTGCATTCATAGGCAAAATAACAGTGAACGGTCTGATGTCAGATGCTAGCCGCCAGTTTGAAATAAGAACTTGATCAGTAATGTTTTTTTAAAAACCATCGTCAGAGTCCGTTTATGACGTGGGGACGTGGGCCTCTGTGTTCGGCCTTGTGTATTTAATTTTCAAATACTTTTCGCTCCAATATAAGTTTGCCCTTAAGCTATAGATGACAGTGGGCGTGGTTATGAACCACAGATGTCGATTGTCAACTGTTCCACTTCAGCCCCTTATATATATATCTATTCAAATGCTAATACAGCTGTCATTTACTAAGTTCGGTCCCTGTTAAGCAAACTACTTCACACTACATAACACATACCAACGTTAAAGTAAAATCTACCTTTGCGTCGGGAACCTGGAACGCAATATTTCCCGAAAAGGCTTAGTGCTCACTGAAGCGTGCATTTAATCTGTTAGCGTCAGAAATTCACAGGAATATGTATGCTGTATATATGTACCGAGAAGACAGACTGGTCAAGTAAGGATTAATATTAATCTCTGGACAGCTACAGTGGAATGGAATATTTGGTATTCAGGCAAAAATATTCGCTAAACTAATATGATAAAGAGATTAAATTATTTGTATTTTCTCTTTTTAACCGACTTCATAAAAGAAGGAGGTACTCAATTCGATTGTATTTTTTTTGTGTGTGTGTCATAACTTTATACTAGGTGAACCGATTTTACATGTTCAGATAAGTCAAGATCTGATGAAGAACTTCGGCGATATACAACAGAACTTTTCAATAAATGACGGCAACCTCTCGGGATTGCTGCAATCGCATGTCTGTTTATTGTTCACACCATTTTTCATCACATAACATACCGCCGGCTTAGGAAGCTTTTCGGCCGATGAGTTTTTCATTATTATTAATATTTTTGAGTGGTGTTTCGAACTATACTTTTTAACCGACTTACCAAAAAGGAGGAGGTTCTATGTTCGACATTGTTTGTATTTCTTTTTTGTGTATTTTCACGCATATCTCCGTCAAATTTGGACCGATTTTGAAAATTCTTTTTTTGTTTGAAAAAGTATGTTTCGAAATTGGTCCCATTTTAATTTGGTGAAGACCTGATGAAGAACTTCGAAGATATACAACATAACTCTTCAATAAATTACGGCAACTCTCTCGGGATTGATGCAATCGCATGGCTGTTTATTGTTTATACCATTTCATAACATATCATCAAGCCAGTACGCTCTTAAGGAGTACGCAGGTCTCTCATTTCACCGGTTTTGTTCAAGTTTCATGATATTCGGGTAATCTATTCTGGCGTTATAGGTACCTTAACCAACTTGCCTATTAGGTAGGTACAACTAAAAAGTGAAAAACTAAAAAGCTTTTTCACAAAAAAATACTACCGACTTCCAAATAAAAAAAACTACAAAGTCAAAAATAACTTTATTTTTGGAAGTCGGTGTCCATAACGCATAAAATGGTACCTACCAAAGACACTCAGAATAAAAAACCTTAGGTACCTAGGGTTATATTATTTAAGTAAAAGTCAGGCAATTTTTGAAAATAGATAAAGCTTAATATACCATTACAACAATCAACAGGAAACATGATAAACCAAAATAATCAGTCTTATATATCAATTAATTAAAAAGTGTACAAAATGGCCTCTCAGGTATTTCACATACGGCACCTATCGATATTTTTCGCAGGTGCCATAAGTGGAATAATTTATTATTTAAAATTTTATTTCACATTTGGCACCTACGGATCAGTAGGTACTAGTGTCGACGTTTATTTTTTAGGACGCCAAAATAAAAAATTCGATTAATATCAGTTGAGAGTTTAATAACATGATAAAAATATAACTTCCTCTTTTGCTTTTTTAGTTACATGTTGAACATTTATACACAAACAACCAGAAGGCCAGAATCATGAACAAGTATTTGCGGGCCTAGAATCATAAGCGGTAGAGACTAATCTCCGCCTCCGGAGTAAAGTACCAGGAGGTCAGAATCTAAAATCTCTCGGTACTCTTTTTACATCTCATGATATCAGCCTCGGTAATACTTCCTCATGAATATAATCTCCTGGTACTTAAGTTAGTATCAACATCAACTAAAAAAGCAAAAGAGGAAGTTATATTTTTATCTTGGTATTAAACTCTACTGATTTTATGTGTCTGGTGTTACTTTGCCACTAAAAAATATTAATAATAATGAAATTCCTGTTTCGATCGGATCGGACGAAACTCAGCGGCCGAAACGCCTACTAAGGCATCCCGCCGGTACGCTCCAACGGGGTACGCAGATGTGTACAATTTACCCTATGTGGTGTTTATTCCACATGTCTTAGTTTACTTACGTTTTATAATATATTTTATAAATTTCATCTTTATAACTTTTGAAATTGTATCATCTCATGTTTCCCATTTACAACATAGATCATATAAATCTAGAAGGAAAGACTTCATAATAAAGTACCACTGGAAGTGCTTTCCTAACATTCCCTCTTCTTTTTCAAACCGAAGTCTTCGTAAAGCTTTATTAGACTTGGTTTGAATTTTGGCTTTGTAAAGATATCAGCCAATTGTTCTTGCGTAGGCACTTGCTCAATTTGGATATCTCCTTCAGACACACATTGCCTTACATAAAAATGTCTTAGCCTGATGTGCTTTGTCTTGCGATGATATTCGTAAGGCGGATTATGAGCTAATTTTATTGCAGACTCATTGTCAATGCGCAATACTGGTTTTTCTAATTTATCATTTAAATTTTTATACAATGTCTGTAGCCAAATCATTTCACGGCACGCCTCACTGGCAGCTACTATTTCTGCTTCTGTGGACGACAGCGCAACTGAGGTTTGCTTTACACTTCTCCAGGAGATTGCTGATCCAGCGAACATGCATATCAACCCGCTAGTAGAACAACCACTCAAGTTGTCGCCTCCATGATCCGCATCACTGTAACACATGAGTCGTTTCTCATTCTTTTTAAACTCTAGACCAGTCTCGATTATTCCTTTGAGAAAACGAAAGATTCTTTTCACTTGTAACACATTCGTATTAGTAGGGTTTTCTAAGGTTCTGGATACAACTCCAACGGCATAGGCGATATCTGGCCTTGTACCCACCATGAGATAAGCCACCGCTCCTACAGCTTGTCTATAGGAAAATTTAGTGTCACAAATCTCTTCCGCCAACTTTTTTACAGGAATATCTTTAACTATTGGTGTACCAACGACTTTACAGTCACTCATTCCATACTTCGCCAAAACCTTTTTAGTATAGGCGGCTTGATGAACTCTTATAGTTCCATCATTGTGTCGCTCTAACTCTAGCCCAAGAAAGTACGATGGTGGCTTAGTCGTTATCTTGAAACGTGCTTTGAGTTCATTTTCAATAAAATTATCAGCTTCTACGTCATCAGAGGAACCTATCAAAATCTTCGTTTTTCCACGTTGTCTCACGTAAAACCTGGATCTGCTTCGCTCTGTGTAAATCCAGATTCAATGAAAAAGTCGTGAATACACTCGTTCCAATATTTAGGAGCTTGTTTAAGTCCATAAAGACTTTTTATAAGCTTGCACACCTTGCCAGATCCGTCATTATATCCCTCATGTTGTCGCATGAATATCTCCTCCTTCACCTTGCCATATAGGAAAGCTGTTGAGACGTCAAATTGTTTCAGCGATAAACCTTCGTTTGCGGCTATACTTAATAATACTCGGATTGTGCTTAGTTTCGCAACAGGGCTAAATGTTTCGTGGTAGTCTATTCCCTTTTTCTGTGAATAGCCAACTGCAACTAGTCTCGCTTTAAACTTGTCAATCGAGCCATCAGGGTTCTTCTTTACCTTAAATATCCATTTGCAGTTAAGAGCTTTTCTGTTATTTGGTAACTGTGTCAGTTTCCATGTCTTATTCTCTTTCAGGGAATTTATCTCATTGTTCATAGCTTCAACCCACTTTTCTTTTTCAGTACTTTGCATGGCTTCTCGATATGAAGATGGTTCTGGATCAGCAATGACTTGATGGATGAATTGACCAAAATTAAATCTATCTGGAGGTCTAATTTGACTCCGATCACGAAGTACACGACTGTTACCTTCAACAGTTTGAGTATCTTCTGCTTGTCTTTCTTCATCATTACTATCAGCTGTTTCAAACCAAGTGTCTTCTTCATGTCGTTCTACTGCATTAGTATCACATGTTTCATTATCCAAATTCACTGAATGCAAGTGATCATCACTTTGATTAAGTACTTCTAAGTTTGGTTGATCATCTATGGAAGAAGTAGGTAGCTTAAAGGTATTCTTTTTGTTTCAGGTTCCTCACTAATAGGTATATCTCGGTCTAACAGAGGTACTTCTTCAAAAGTTACATCTCTGGAACGCAACAATTTAAAGTTCCTTGTATCATAAACTCGATACCCATCATCACCGTCATATCCTATAAGAATTCCTTTCTGTGCTTTTTTATCTAGCTTCTTTCTCTTTTGTTTTGGGACATGCACGTAGCATACACAACCAATGATTCTGAGATGATTTATTTTGGGTCTTTTATTGTACCATAACTCATACGGTGACTTTTCGACATTTGGAGTGGGTCCCGTACGATTTAATATGTACACTGAAGCTTGAACTACTTCAGCCCATAAACCTTTAGGTATCTCATCATGAGCGTGTATAAGTGCTCTTGCCATCTCAACAATTGTGCGATTATCTCTTTCAGCGCAACCAGTTTGTTCAGGAGTGTAGGGCATTGTCAATCCCATGTTGTCTTAGCGTACTTCGTACTTGTTCATTGTTGAATTCGCCTCCATTGTCGCTTAGCAACTCTTGAATGACGTGTCCAGATGTCTTAGATTCTGCAAGAAAATCCTTCAAGCGAGCTTGAACTTCTGACTTTTGTCGTAAGAAGTATACGTATCGAAAACGGGTGAAATCATCTTTGAATAGAACAAAGTATCTATACTTTGAGATCGAATATACAAAAGGTCCACACACATCAGTATGTATTAGATCTCCAAGTCTTGTAGTTCTTTCTCTGGTCCCAAACGTCCTTCTGTGGGCTTTACCATAAACGCAACCTTCGCAAACTTCTTTGTTATTTTCAGATTTGAATTGCATACCAAATTCTCTGTGCATAACTTGTTTGACATGTCTTTTGTTTTGGTGTCCCAAACGTTCATGGTACAATTGAAGTTGGTTAATAACTGTCAGTTGGTTAATCTCAACTTTAGGTGTAATAACTTGTATTTTAAGTTTGTACAAACCACCATACTTGTTCCGAGTACCGACTAACTTTGTCTTACCATCAACCTCTAATAAATCAATCTAAATAAACATGACCTAGTATTTGATTCAAAAGAGCTATTCTCACAAAGATCTTGTGCGGCTAGCACTGAGAACAAATTTCTTTGTATGCAGGGAACATACCAAACATTTGTGAGTGTAATTGTTTCGTTTTGGCCATTAATGTCAGCTTTTACTTGAATTGAGCCCTTTCCGATAGCTTCAATATTTTCACCATTTGCTGTCATTACTCTATGAGATTCGCTAAAGTACTCGAAAGATACATACTGATCTCCTCTATTGGACTTGTTGCTCCATTATCTAGTCTTTATCATTACTCTCACCAAGAGATAAAGCCAAACTTGTCAATGTAGCAGCATTTAATGTGGATTCCTTTGGAGGTTTTGGGGGTCTACCATCCGTAATCCATTTCTTGCATTGCTTTACTCGATGTCCGCTTGCACCGCAATAGTTGCACTTGAACTTCTTCTTATAATCTTGTTTTCTGTTACGTACTATCAGTACCTCCGTGCTGGATTCACCTTCTGCTTCAGATTTTTAACTTTCAAAGCTCTCTCGTGAGCGCACAACTGGGTCGTCAAGTTCTCGATTGTACGATCTTTCAATGTAATCAGTAGCCAACTTGATTTAAAACTGAAATACTCTTCTGGCAGGGAATCCAATATCTTGCATATCAAATTTCTTGCAATCTATTTCGAGTTTCACTTTTGAAGATATTATGATTCACTCTTTCGAACTTTTATCCTTTAGGAAACAAACATAAAACTTTTAAGCTCTAGTTTTTGCACGTTCTGCTTCCATATTAAAGTAAACGCAGTGGAATTTGGTTTTTACATAATATATTTCGTGCGATATCAAAAGTACAGACAGTAACAAGTATCACCTACTATAGGCCCATCTGTATGCGTTTCGATGGCGCGGCCACGGAGATTTAAAAAAAAAAGAACTATGCCAAGATTATGTAAAAATTTGTAAAAGTTGATTCCCAAAACCATAAATTTGTCAAAGATAAGGTTAAAAAGTTTTAAGGGTTTGAACGTGGCCGCGCCATTGAAACGCGGCGAACCGCGCGGCCACGGAGATCTTTAAAACTAAGCGTTTCAGAGACCTGAAATTTAGGGAAATGACAGATTGAATATGTAAAAAATTTGTAAAAATATAGAAAAAATTCCTAGGTTTATATTTTAGGAGCTGTAAGACTAAAACCCCATGGCCGCGCCATTGAAACGGTGAAAAACACGTTATCACCGATATCTCGCTGAAAAAGCATCGCAGAAGTCTGAAACTTTTTGTAATACCTAGATTTGAATTTGTCGAAATAGGTAAAAATACACAAAAAAATCCTAGGTTTATATTTCAGGAGCTATAAGACCAAAACCCTATGGCCGCGCCATTGAAACGGTGAAAAACACGTCATCGCCGATATCTCGCTGAAAAAGCATCGCACAGGACTGAAGTTTTTTGTAAAACCTAGATTTGAATTTGTCAAAGTATGTAAAAATACACAAAAGAATCCTAGGTTTATATTTCAGGAGCTGTAAGACTAAAACCCCATGGCCGCGCCATTGAAACGGTGAAAAACACGTTATCACCGATATCTCACTGAAAAAGCATCGCAGAAGTCTGAAACTTTTTGTAATACCTAGATTTGAATTTGTCGAAATAGGTAAAAATACACAAAAAAATCCTAGGTTTATATTTCAGGAGCTGTAAGACCAAAACCCTATGGCCGCGCCATTGAAACGGTGAAAAATACGTTATCGCCGATTTCTCGCTGAAAAAGCATCGCAGAGGTCTGAAGTTTTTTGTAAACGCTAGATTTGAATTTGTCAAAACATGTAAAAATACACAAAAAAATCCTAGGTTTATATTTCAGGAGCTGTAAGACCAAAACGCTATGGCCGCGCCATTCAATACGTTTTGAATGTTCCGATAGGGTGACCATGACATATTGTTTACAGAAAACTTTCCACCTGCAAGTATTAGAAATTATATCTCAAGGATTCTAAATCATGATAAGTATGAAATGATAAGTACCTATATCTTAGTGTAAGTAAACAATCTGTGATTTGTGATTTTGAAAGAAATGATTAGTACCTATAACTTAGTGTAAGTAAACAATCTGTGATTTTGAAAGAAATGATAAGTACCTATACCTTAGTGTAAGTGAACAATTTGTGATTTTGAAAGAAATGATAATTACCTTTATCTTAGTGTAAGTAAACAATCTGTGATTTATTTGATTTTAAAGAAATAAATATATGTTTTTGTATCATAACGTTTCATTTTAATTTAATTTAGAATCCTTGAGATATAATTTCTAACATTTGCAAGTGGAAAGTTTTCTGTAAACAATAAGTCATGGTCACCCTATCGGAACATTCAAAACGTATTCTAGGTTTTATATTATGAAACAAAAAGAAAATTTTCGCCTATTATCGGTAATTATACATATTAATAGGTGTTGTTTACAAAAAAAGATCTCGCTAATACTTTATTTCCGATTAGATAACCACAACTTATTTCTACGCAATACCGTAATACAGCTCCTGAAATATAAACCTGGGCTATTTTTGTGTATTTTTACATGTTTTGATAAATTCAAATCTAGCGTTTACAAAAAACTTCAGACCTCTGCGATGCTTTTTCAGCGAGAAATCGGCGATAAAATATTTTTCACCGTTTCAATGGCGCGGCCATAGGGTTTTGATCTTACAGCTCCTGAAATATAAACATAGGATTTTTTTGTGTATTTTTACCTATTTCGACAAATTCAAATCTAGGTATTACAAAAAGTTTCAGACTTCTGCGATGCTTTTTCAGCGAGATATCGGTGATAACGTGTTTTTCACCGTTTCAATGGCGCGGCCATGGGGTTTTAGTCTTACAGCTCCTGAAATATAAACCTAGGATTTTTTTGTGTATTTTTACCTATTTCGACAAATTCAAATCTAGGTATTACAAAAAGTTTCAGACTTCTGCGATGCTTTTTCAGCGAGATATCGGTGACAACGTGTTTTTCACCGTTTCAATGGCGCGGCCATGGGGTTTTAGTCTTATAGCTCCTGGAATATAAACCTAGGATTTTTTTGTGTATTTTTACATACTTTGACAAATTCAAATCTAGGTATTACAAAAAACTTCAGTCCTGTGCGATGCTTTTTCAGCGAGATATCGGCGATAACGTGTTTTTCACCGTTTCAATGGCGCGGCCATAGGGTTTTGGTCTTATAGCTCCTGAAATATAAACCTAGGATTTGTTTGTGTATTTTTACCTATTTCGACAAATTCAAATCTAGGTATTACAAAAAGTTTCAGACTTCTGCGATGCTTTTTCAGCGAGATATCGGTGATAACGTGTTTTTCACCGTTTCAATGGCGCGGCCATGGGGTTTTAGTCTTACAGCTCCTAAAATATAAACCTAGGAATTTTTTCTATATTTTTACAAATTTTTTACAAATTCAATCTGTCATTTCCCTAAATTTCAGGTCTCTGCAACGCTTAGTTTTAAAGATCTCCGTGGCCGCGCGGTTCGCCGCGTTTCAATGGCGCGGCCACGTTCAAACCCTTAAAACTTTTTAACCTGATCTTTGACAAATTTATGGTTTTGAGAATCAACTTTTACAAATTTTTACATAATCTTGGCATAGTTCTTTTTTTTAAAAATCTCCGTGGCCGCGCCATCGAAACGCATACGCCCATCTCTATCCTTTCTTCACTGTCTAAAGTATTCGAGCGCACGGGTAATTATAGATTAATAAAATTCTTAGAGTCAAATAAATTACTTGCCGACACACAATATGGTTTTCGAACACGCAAATCCACTGATGAGGCTGTTCATACTTTTACTGATTTTGTGGTAAAAAAACATAGACAATAACAAAAAGTGTCTGACCATCTTTCTAGATCTCGCCAAGGCTTTTGATACAGTTTCTATCCCCACCCTAATTCGTAAATTAGATAATATGGGTATAAGGGGAAACGAATTGTTATTAATATCTGACTATTTATCGGATCGTACGCAGCAAGTAAAGATCGGTGACCACATGAGTAATGAACTTCCTATCGAGTATGGAGTTCCTCACGGAAGTATTCTTGGCCCCACTTTGTTTCTATGCTATATAAATGAGCTATGTCAGCTTAATCTTGAAAACTGTAAAATAATATCTTATGCAGATGACACAACTCTTACTTTCACAGGCAATTCTTGTGAAGAAGTATATTCGTTAGCTCAAAAAGGTCTGAACACGGTCTGCCACTGGCTAGCTGCAAACTCATTCACACTTAACGCAGATAAAACAAAATACATACCTTTTGCAATAAGGAGTGCAGAAACCTTCTTACAAGACAAGCCTCCCATTTATGTTCATCAGTGTTCATTTCCTCCTTTGAATCAATGTACCTGCTCAACTATACAGCCAACATAAAATATTCGATAATTGGGTGTAATCATTGATAAAATATTGTCCTTTGACGAACACATTCACAACTTATCTAAAAGAGTACGAAAACTTATTTATATTTTTAAATAGCTTCGGCATGTAGCAAGTGGTAAAACACAAAAAATGGTATACATTACCCTTGTTCAATCTATCTTGATATATTGTGTAACTACTTGGGGAGGTGCCGTCAAAACTAAAATGTTGGAAATAGAAAGAGCCCAAAGGCTGATTCTGAAAGTTGGCATTTCTAAACCACGACTCTACCCCACTGCCACACTATATCAGGAAGCTAAGGTTTTAACTGTCAGACAGCTTTACATCCTTTTTACTATTCTCCGGCAACATTCAGATCCACCCTCTTTATTTCTTTCTAAATTAACTACTAGGAGGCAGTACGACGTATGTCGCACCATTAAATGTAAAACTGCCTTGCCCAAAAATTTATCACTTGCCGAGGACCCGAACTCTATAATAAATTAAATAAAGAATTAGGTATTTTCTATTACAATAAATCTAAATGTAAACTAATATTAACTAACTGGCTATTAAAGTTGGACTAAACAAAAACAGAAGAACTGCTCGTCATAAAAACGTAAATAATGTATCCTACCAACACCATACCTACTTTTTGAAACCACTCAACATATAACTCGTGTAACTTCTCACCCTCTCAACACCACGCACACAAACACAAACTCACATATACACACACTGACACTCTTACTTCACATAACAAAAAAGTAATAAAACCTTACAATTAAGTGTTTGCACTTGTGACATAAAAAAATAACTTATGCTAAGAATTATCTATCTATAGTAGTAGTTTTTGATGATATGTATGATTATTATTATTATCTTTTTTCCTGTAGGGGGCAGTCTCTGGTGTCCTGAAATACAGGTTACGGCTTAGCTCAGGCAACAGTCTCCCGCAATTATCTATGTGGCAGATCGTTATTATTATTTTTCCGTTTTTGAGTTTTTAGTTGATAAGTGTTATGTGTGGAAGAATAATAAAGATTATTTTGATTTGATTATTTTGATTGATTTGATTTAATCTAGTCATATTCGCACGCCGGTTATGAGTTTGAATTTCAATCAATATACACAAATTACCGAGTCTACAGTATAAATATTTCCCTCGAAAACTACGCAAACATTAAACGGTAAATACGCGTCAGTAATTTATTGCAGGTGCACTCAATCTGCCGTATTTATAATTACCGTAGCGTAAAGATATTTCCATCGTGTGTATCGTAAATACTGAGTCAGTCTTGCGTTTGATAAGCGCACTGTTTCATAAGGTTAAAAAGAGGTCATGAACATCATTATTTTGGTGAGAGAGTGAATACGCATAGAGTAAGTACTTTTACCAATAAATAGTCATAATATAAACTAGAGATATAAATAAAAAAATAGAATAATAAACTTGCACCTGAATACTGATAATCAACACATCGAAGCAACACATGACACCGCACGCCAGAGGGTTCCACAATAGTCTTCTATCGCGTACGGTTTTGAGCTTCACCTCGCTCCTCGTCATTCCAATGCTCGTCGCTTCTGAAAGCACGGTGCAGCGCCTTCTCCAGAAATTCCTTTTCTCCAAAAACTCCACGTTTGAGAGTCTCGGGACACAGAGGATGCGACGAAGACAGCGGGTTACGAAGGCTTGTATAGATAGTTCAACTCATCTTTGCACGAGGCGCCATGTGTGCGTGCGTTTATACGCACGCTATACGAATATAGACCTCTACTCTTTGTTAGAGCTGTGAGTAATGTCACATGTCTTCGAAATATTTAGTTCTAGGAGATATCGATTTCTATATTAACTTTAGAACAACAAGTAAGGGTGGTGATAAAAGTGACAAATTGAGGTCAACTGGCACATTCCGTAGGTCTAAGCCAGAATATTGGCTTTATTGGTGCTTATCCGAGGAATAACGATACACCTACCTCTGTATTAGACCCTAGACCTATTAGATCCTATGGCCGCTGACGTCAAACTGTGAGCCGCGATAAATCAAAATGAAATAATATTTATTTCAGACAAGTTATATGTAGACGATTACTACACTATTTGCGCTGTAGCATGGTGCTGGTGCAGTTGCCTGTTTAATAAATTTACTACAGTTAATTTTATTTACTGCAGTTATTAATGATTTAAGACGACGACTAACACCAACGACCTTGAGAGAACAAAACGCGCACTCGTTTGAAACCCGCGCGACCCAAAATTTTGTAGTTTTTTGTACTTTCCTTATTATTCTGTGACTTTAAAAAAAAAAGGCTCGGTTCAAAATGTAGATAATTAAATTGTTTTTGAGATGTTGACAATTTAATTAAAATAGACCCAGCGGTTTTGGCGCGATTCGTGTTTTTGTCCGTTTTAGACATTACTTTACAAATTAATTACACTATGTTATACGAATAAATCTCAAAATTTTCTTAGATCAAATTATTAAGCAAATGGTCTTTTGTAACATATATTTTTACCAAAAAATTACGACCAGCCGTTTAGACGTGATTCTCATTTCAAAATCAGCTACTCAAGGGAATCTGCGCCTTAAATTATTACGAATGTGGTACAGCTGAAATACTAAGTCATAATTTGTAAATCATACTATTACGTACATATATAAGACAGTACATATATAAAATACTATTCCACTATCCATATCTAACATCAACCCGTAAAATTTATCTAGACACAAAATTAATGAATATAAAGCAACTATATATTTACAACACATGTGTTTTCATCAGAAATATTCTCAACAAAAGCGTTCACTCAAACTTAACACTCACCCAATATAAACAAGTTAGTCAACGCAGCACACGGCGAGCAAGCTTGCTAAGAGCTAAGAACCAACTGAATAGGCTTTGGGATGAATTTCCTAGACCCATCCTTTCCTTTATCTACAAAATTCAAATTCGCCGCCAAAACGCACTCATTCATCTCTGAGTGCAGCAAAGACAATCTATCCACCCCGCCATCTTACGGCGGGCAACAGAACCATTCAGTTAGAAACTCGATTGCAATGCCGGCCGGCTCAAATTCGCGTGCGCGAAGAAAAACTATCGTGAAATAGGATTAAGTGGACAAGTGTGGTGATCACCCGACTCCAGGCAGTGTTCCAAGTATCCTGTAAGTACCTTAATACCTCATTATATCCTTTAGCCTGTTTTTGTAGGAAAAATTACCTCAAGCCACGTCCTTGGTTGGACGTAAGCACATTCATATTTTTGGTCCTTCGAGCCGGATACCTGTAGATTACAGTTTTTTCAGGCATTCTCAGGTTCAATTTCAATAAAAAAACTCTGAGATTTGCTAGATATTTGCATTTTGCAAGTATTATCCTACAAAAATTACGTTGGTTATACTTTCCATGTAACCTATACGGATTCAGAGGTCATCTTAATTTTATCCGTATTATATTGCAATAATTTATGTATTTTACGTAATTTATTGTAAGTAATCTTATTATATATAACTGTTTGAGGTATTTATTAACTTATATACATTATTTCACAACTATTTCACCTAAAGGTATCGAAAAACACCTAGTAAAATCTCAACTTAGGTTCGTATTTTCATACCTATTTTTCACACACAAAACAAAATGGAGGAAGGCAAACTTAAACTTCTTCTATCTCAACGCGAATATGTTTACCGTGATATCCAAATCCTTTATGACTTATCAAAAACTATGATTCAAGATCGTTCAAAGGTATCGTCGTTCAAGGCGAGATATACTCAAATACATTCAATTCGCGAAGAATTCGTTTTGATATGTGGTAAAATACAGACTTTGGAGTTAGCCATGAAACCCGATGCCCGGGTGTGCCAAGAGTCTTTGAGTTCGTTTGATGATTTGTACTATGCCGTAATCAGTGCAGCGGCTGAGTTGCAGATTACTGATAGGAGCGAGAACGTCGCCGCGGCCTCGCGGGAGACGCCCGCGCTTGCGGGTGCCCACAACTTCGCACAAACGGGACGTAACGCACGGCTTCCTAAACTTGAGTTACCTAAATTTGATAGTAAAATCGAAAATTGGCAAACGTTTTATGATATTTATAAAACCTTGATTCATGATAACGATTCGATTTCTCAAATAGAAAAATATCACTATTTAGCGTCTTGTTTACAAGGCCCGGCTTTGTCTATTGTCAAAGGGGTCCCGATGACCGCGGATAATTACGAAGTTGTTTTTAATAGTTTGATCGAGCGTTATCAAAACAAGCGTATTATAGCTTTAACATATCTAGATAAATTTTTAGATCAGCCAGCTTTAAAATCGGGTAACTTCCAAGATTTACAAATTTTAACAAACGTAATTTATGAGGCATACCATGCACTCCAAACTTTGAACATTGAAAGTTTGGGTGATTTTATTTTATTTTGTTTAACTTCGCGCATGCTAGACTCGGATACGCGTAATCGGTTCGAATCTCAAAACATTTCACAAATACCCACTTTTTGTGAATTGTTAAAGTTTCTTCAAGACTACGTAAAAGTCTTAGAAACTAGTCAGTTATCTTCTAAATCTTTTATATCTAACCCTCGTAATCTTGAGGGGAAAAAATCTCCGCCTGCGGCTAGCAGGCAAAATAGCAGCGGATCAAAACGCTCATCTTATCTCGCTAAATCAAACCCACCTGCAAATGTGACTTGTGCTCATTGCAGTGATGCGCACTCGATTTATCGGTGCCCTACCTTTCAATCATTAGATTCTCGTGCTAGACTCGCGTTAGTACAAGGTAAAAATAATATGTGTACAAATTGTTTGCGTACAAATCACGTCATAGATAAATGCCTATCTAAAATGGCTTGCACGTTATGTGGATTACGTCACCATACCCTATTGCATATTGACCCAGCGCTATCCAGCGCCAGCGCGACCACTGGAGCGAACGTTACTGCTCATGCGCACGCCGCTGTTCCCCACGGCGATATGGTACTACTAGGCACATGTCAGGCGCGCGCGTTCAATACTGCCGCCGGCACTCAATGTACCGTCCGTGCACTCGTAGATAGTGGGGCGCAGGATTGTTTTATCACTTCGGCGTGCGCGCGGTCGCTCGGGTTAAAAATCCGCCGGTGTAAGATTAGTATAGCCGGACTAGGACAAAACTCAGTCACTCAAGTAAGGGGGGTGACGGAATGCACTATAGGACCCGTACACGGTGAAGCTCCGAATTTTAATATAAGGCCAGTCGTATTAGATAACATTACTGCTCTAATACCTAATGTTAAGGTACCATCAGTCATTCGAGAATGTTGCAACCATCTAGTGTTAGCTGATCGCGACTACGATGTACCCGCGAAAATCGATTTATTAATAGGGGCGGAGTTATTCCCCGAAATCTATGACGGTCAACGTATCAATCTGGGGCCCGGTTTACCTACCGCTCTGCGTAGTGTTTTCGGGTGGATTCTCACCGGGACAGTAAACGCATACTCTGTGCCTTTAAACACCGCGTGCTCTTTAGTGGCCACCACATTCACGTTAGATGAACAAATTAAAAATTTTTGGGAAGTGGAGGAACCACCGCGCGTGGATATCACTGTCCCTGAGAATGATATCTGCGAACGCATGTACACCGATTTAACCTATCGTGAACCTAACGGACGATAGTTCAAGTTCAAGTTATTTATTCAGTAACAATTTACATTGCGTTCGAAATAATCAGCATGAAACAGTTGGTATTTGATGTACAATTAATCAATAAGAGAATTCAATTTAAATTAGAATAATGTGTAAAATTAATTAAATTAAAATAATATAAAAACCATGCACACATAATTAAAAATAACAATGTCAATAAACTACTAGCAATTTAAAACGCAAACAATAATCAAATATAACAATGTCAATAAATTAATAGCAATTAAAAACGAAAACAATAATCAAATATAACAATGTCAATAAATTAGTAACAATTTAAAACGATACAAAAATCTAGAATATGTAATAAATGTCCAACAAAAATTATACCATCTTAGTCAAAAACAACATGTAATTATGAGCACATTACAACTCATCTATTGAGTAGAGACATCTTTCCAACAGATATGCCTTGAGCCTTGCCTTAAATGAGCTTGTGTACAGTATGCTTTTTAACTCCAGCGGTAATTTATTAAATATTTTAACTGCCTGATACTGTGTACTGTGTTTGACTATATCAAGAGCCGGGGTGATTTTGTTAGCAAAGTCTTTCCTACGCGTTTTTTCCCTTACCAGCCTGCCCTCGTCTGCTTCGTAGTCATGGATGTATTTTTTAAAAGTGTTTAACAGTACTACTACATAAAGGCTAGGTACTGTAAGAATGCCAAGTTCCACAAAATATGGTCGACAGGTGTCTTGTTGAGAGATGCGGACAATGGTTCGGATCGCTCTTTTTTGGAGAATGAATGCCCTTTGCCAGTTGTAATGGTAGCTATTACCCCAAAACTGTATACTATACCTCAGTTTGGACTCAATCAGCGCATAGTATACCATTTTTAAATGTTTTATGCTCACTTCATCCCTTAGAGTTCTTAAGGCATAGCAAGCCGATGATATTGATGCGTCCAACGCTGCTAGTTCTTTCTTCCAATTTAACAAATCATCAATATGAATTCCCAAAAATTTAACTTCCCTGACAAGCTCAATTTTTACTCCATTTAGCTCAATGTCCATAGTATCTTTGCTACGCGCAGTGGTTTTAAATAACATAATATTGGTTTTAGACGTATTTATTATAAGCATATTTGCGTTAAACCAAGAATGAAAAGTCTTCAGAGCTGCATTCACCTTAACAGTAAGATCATGGATATCATTAGCTGCAACTATAGCATTTGTGTCATCCGCAAACACGACAAGTTGCATATCCGGCAAAAGTTTACTTATGAAATTGATCAGGTCATTAGTGAATAATATGTACAATAAAGGTCCCAAAATTGATCCTTGAGGCACTCCGGCTGTAATGTTTATCATAGATGACCTATAGTTGTTTTTATACCCGTTTGGTTTTGTAGAATCAAGTTCGACAAACATTTTTCTATTATTAAGATATGAAGAGAAGAGCTGTAAGGCCTTACCTCTTACGCCATAGTGCTCCATTTTTGTTATAAGTAGTTTGTGGTCAATAGTGTCAAAAGCCGCGCTTAAGTCTAAGTAAATACCCGCTACCCTCATTTTACAGTTTATTTTGTTAACTACATCATTGAATAATGTATAAATTGCATCTCCAGTACCCACATTCTTCTGGTATCCAAATTGTCTCAGATTAATTACTTTGTTCAAATTCAGATGTCTACTTAAGCGGTCTTTTAAAACTTTTTCGAAAATTTTTGCAAGCGTGGGTAACAAAGAAATCGGCCTATAGTTTGTTGGATCAGTTTTTGTGCCCCTCTTATGAATTGGGGCTATCTTAGCAATTTTTAACTGTTCCGGGAAAATGCCTTCTACAATGCACCTATTATAAAAAGTCGATAGTGGTGCAGATAAAACTGGTAAATTGTCTTTAATTACTGATATTGGAATTTCATCATAACCACAGGATTTCTTGTTTTGCATACTATTCACTATTTTAGAAATTTCATCAGGGGTAGTAAGTGAGATATCCATATCGTTTTCCACTCTTTTCGTACTTTGTTGAAGAAAAGCGATAGCATCTTGACCATTATTTCCAGGCATGATGTACTTGTGATCAAATTGCTTTACTAGAAAGTCGGCTACTTCCTCTGGGTTATCTATTATTCGGTTATCTGTTTTAAGTTGAATTTCCGCCCTCATTGCTTTAACCCTGTTTGTACTCTTATTTATAACTTTCCAGATTTCCCTACTTGAATTTTTTGATTGATTGATTTTTTCAGTTACTGTAAGTTTTTTAGCATTCGAGATTACCCTTTTATAGATTCTAACATAGTTTTTTTTGTAGTTAAGGACACTAGCATCAAGTTTGTTTCCACTAGAGCATAAGAGTCGTTTCATTTTACTTGATGTTTTTATACCTCTCGTGACCCACTGTAATTGAAATTTACGCCTTATTTTAATTATTTGTCTACGTTTCCTAAAACTGTAATGAAATACCTTACCAAAGGTCTTTAAAAAAGTGTTGATTCCCATAGCTGCCCAATTATGTTCACGTATTCGTTGTCCAAATATTACACCATTTTTATAATTAAAAGCTCTCTTATTTACAGTAATATGATTGTTACTATCAAAGTTATCAATAGCATTTTCAAAAGCAAATGAACCCAGTAGTGCCCCATGACCATCTGCCAAGCCATTGTGGTCTACTACACACCCCTCTACACAGTCATCAGGCAAGTTAGTCAAGATGTTGTCAATGCACGAATATGAGTTATTGCGCATAAACGTATGAGTTGTTATGAGATATCTAAAATTAAAGCATGTCAATAGGCTAATGAATTCAGTTCGTTTTCTGTTCTCTGTGAGCATGTCAATATTAAAATCTCCACAAATTATACACTTCTTATTAATTAGATGCTCCAACAGTTTTTCCAAGCTCTTCATAAAATTATCAAAATTCTTATCATTAGGATTACGATAACAACAACACAGATAAAGACATGTATTAATATCCTTTATACAACAAATTTCAAAGCTCTCTACCCTATACAATTTATTTATTACGTCTATAACTTCAACTTTTCTGTCTTTATAAGCTAAGATTAACGTTCCCCCTCTCATCATTTTATTTCTAGTATTGCAAGATGCAAGATAATAATTTTCTAGATTTAATAAATTTACAGTTTTATCGTTCAAAAAATGTTCACTTAAACAAACATAGTCTACCTTTCTTTCCAGCGCTTCTAAATAAATGGATAATTCATATTTCTTATTGCTAATACCACACACATTTTGATGACATATATACATATTACATTGAAGATTAGATGAGACTGAAAACATACTTGTACTTGATGCAATAGCAGTATACTTATCACTCACGAAAAAAATCCGACTGTTGTGTCTGTTGTGAAACGTCATCAGTCTGTGACGCCGAATTCACAAGTCTAACTTGTGTGAGGATACTGTCATCAGTTTGAACAGAAGCATTCTTAAAATACTTTACTCTACTTTGGTTTTCGTCATCTGCCATTTTTATAATATAATTTTGGTAACTAATCATGTAATTTTTATGCAAAATTTCTCTGTGAATTAGTCTACATGCTTGCAACTTGTTTACATTTTTTGGTGGTCTGTCATAATAATTTAAATCTAAGGAAATAAACATTGAATTTTCACAGTTATTACACACAAGTTTTACTAAATTATTCAATGCATTTGTGTTTAAGAATATATTATCAGATATCAGATACGTCGTACCTATCCTCTTAAAGGATGGCGATTGTTCTTTAGGTGAATCTTATAATAGTACTTTGTCGCGTTTGACTCATCTTGAAAAGAAACTTAATCGTCAGACTGACCTTAAATCCGATTATATTAATTTTATGCGTGAGTACGAGAATTTAAATCACATGTATACCGTACCTAAAAGCGTCGTACCTACTCTCAATTGTTATCTTATCCCTCACAGTTGCGTCGTTCGCCCGGAGAGCACGACCACTAAATTGAGAGTGGTATTCGATGCCAGTTCTAAAACCACTAACGGTCTATCGTTAAACAATATTGTATTTACTGGCCCTAAGCTTCAGGTGGATATTATAGATATCATAACCGGCTTCAGACTACATAAAGTAGTTCTGACGTGTGATATCTCAAAAATGTATAGAGGAATATTGATTAGGCCGGAGGATCGGAGCTTTCAACGTATTCTATGGCGAGAAACTCCTAGTGATCCAGTTAAAGAGTACGAACTTGCGACTGTCACCTACGGGGTTAGTAGCTCACCTTATCTGGCTATCCGCACCCTCCACCAATTAGCTGCTGATCATGGTACCACGTATCCACGCGCAGCTAAAGCGCTTCTTCATGAGACATATGTCGATGACATTACGACAGGGGCGCCCTCTGTACGTGAAGCCATGGAACTAAAGGATCAACTTATTCACTTGTTAGGTTGTGCTCAACTTGAGCTCCGAAAAAGGAGTAGCAACTCACAATCCTTTCTTAAAACTTTGCCAGTAGATCATTGTCAAAACATTAAACTTTTCTCCAAAGAAAATGATAAATCAACGTTAAATATCTTAGGAGTCCAATATGATGCTGTGAGTGACAATCTCAGTTACTCACAGTCCCCAATCGAGGACGACGAATTTACCAAGCGTTCCATCTTATCCAGCATCGCTAGTATTTTCGACCCTCTTGGGTGGCTTACACCTTGTATCTTAAAAGCCAAATTGCTCCTTCAAGATTTATGGCGTTTTTATCTTTTATTTGCTAAGTCCAAGGTAGCACCTCTAAAAGTGACAGTTAACCTTTTAGAACTGTGCAATGCTGTATTACTATCCAAAGTAATAAATCGCATTCACTCCTTGCTTAGTTCAAAACTCATCTTAAATAAATCTATCTTATTCACGGACAGCTCGACTGTTTTGTCGTGGTTGAATATAAAGCCATATACACTTATGTCATTTATTGTGCACAGACTGTTTCTAATCAGCGACAGCTCTGTGCCCATTGAGTGGCAACAGGTGTCCACTCATGACAATCCAGCCGACATCTGTAGTCGTGGCTTATCTTGCTTATCTTTATCTTCCTCCAAAATCTGGTGGTCTGGTCCTCAGTGGTTGTCTACCGAACTCTTCAACTGGCCTGTTTCAGCAGTAGAAGTGTCAGATAACGTTCCCGAACTCAAGCCAACTTCACGCGCGTGTCATGCTAGTGTGACACCCGAAGCTGACGTGCTTGAATCCCTCATGGAACGCCACTCCACTCTTTTTCAAGTGAAAAGAGTGGTTGCATGGATCACCCGTTTCATTAAAAACGCGAAAGCTAAATGTTCGGAGCGTAATTTATTACCTTACCTGACAGCCACTGAATTAAGCCAATCTTTAGATCATTTAACAAAATATGTTCAACATCAAAATTTTATTGATGTCATATCTTTAATAACTTCCAATAAACCTTTATCCAAACATTTATCTAAACTCTCTCCATATCTTGACACTCGCGGAATCTTGCGAGTGGGGGGACGTTTAAAGCACGCGTCGTTACCATGTCGCGTCAAATATCCATACCTCTTACCTAAAACTTCTCGATTGAGTACCCTTCTCATTGACCACTTTCACTCAACTTATCTTCACTGTGGGCCTCGCCTACTCCAATCTTTAATTATGCGTCAATTTTGGATACTCGGCGTTAGAAATCTTATCAGATCGCGGTTATCGAAATGCGTGACCTGTTTTAAAACTAAACCTATTCCACTTCAACCTATACAAGGTGACCTTCCACCTTCCCGTACACAACTGGGTCATTGTTTTCAAACAATCGGCATCGATTTTGGAGGTCCTTATTTCATAAAAGAAAGTAGACGTCGTAACGCTAAAACTTACAAAGCTTATCTTTGCCTCATGGTCTGCCACGCTACTGGGGCCGTTCATCTCGAGCTGGTCACTGAGCTCACATCTGAAGCTTTCATAGCAGCCTTGGATCGTTTCGTATCGCGGAGAGGGCTTTGCCACTCCATAGTGACAGATGGTGGTACTAACTTCGTGGGTGCCAAGCGTTATTTGTCGGAAGTTAGCGAAATGCTCAACCGTGACAGCGATAGCATTTCCAGACAGCTCGCTTCTCGAGGTATCTCGTGGAAGCTTAATCCTCCGTCCGGTCCTCACTTCGGAGGCATCTTCGAAAGCGGTATAAAATCAACAAAATACCATCTCAAGCGTGTCATCGGATCGCAGATTCTTACTTTTGAAGAATTTTATACTATTCTAACAAAGGTGGAAGCCATGTTAAATTCTAGACCGTTAGTGGAATTATCTTCTGATCCCGGCGAGGTTGACGCTCTTACAGCTGGTCACTTCCTCATCGGTCGACCTTTAATCTCTCTACCTGAACCGGTTTTTGCTGAAAACGAGACTTTACGTACTCGTTGGCAGCTATTACAGCGCCTGTCACAAAGCTTCTGGCGCACCTGGCAAAGGGACTATTTGCATACATTGCAACAGCGAATGAAGTGGTTCAAACACGGCAACCGTCAGCCAAAACTGTACGATCTTGTAACCATTTTTGAACCTAACTTACCCGCTAACGAATGGAGACTAGGTCGCGTTGTACAGCTCCATCCGGGTAAGGATAATATTATTCGTGTTGTGACAGTCAAAACATCTAAAGGCTTACTTGTGAGACCTGTCGTCAAAGTTTGCCCACTTCCAATCGAACTAAATAATTAATTATCTACTTATATCTTAACAGTTATATATATTCATTTCACATTTATATATTACATTCACAAACTTATTTAGTTCTTAAGTCCTTAACTTAAACATAACTTTAGAATATATCTTGTCAGCATAGTGACTTATGAATCCGCATAGGCTGTAAGTCTCGAACTTTATCTATCTTATCTTATGAAATCCCTGGTCGATTTCAAAGGGGGGGATATGAACAGGCTTTGGGATGAATTTCCTAGACCCATCCTTTCCTTTATCTACAAAATTCAAATTCGCCGCCAAAACGCACTCATTCATCTCTGAGTGCAGCAAAGACAATCTATCCACCCCGCCATCTTACGGCGGGCAACAGAACCATTCAGTTAGAAACTCGATTGCAAAGCCGGCCGGCTCAAATTCGCGTGCGCGAAGAAAAACTATCGTGGAATAGGATTAAGTGGACAAGTGTGGTGATCACCCGACTCCAGGCAGTGTTCCAAGTATCCTGTAAGTACCTTAATACCTCATTATATCCTTTAGCCTGTTTTTGTAGGAAAAATTACCTCACCCTTGGTTGGACGTAAGCACATTCACCAACTATGGCAAAAAAATGCTAACTTTTGAAGGAGCACAACTCTATAATAAGTTACCGTCCTGTATAAAAAATCTGCACTCTTTCAATGCATTCAAGACTCAACTTAGCCAGCACATAATTGCGGATCGATCACTTTTGGCGAAATGAATGCATTGGATAGGTAACTATTAAATTGTAATACTGATGACGAACTTTTTGTAATCTATTGTATATTTTTTAGTATTGTTCTCAATTATGTGACATATATCTTTATTGGGAATAAAATTTCTTTAAACCGAAATCGCGGCAACTTTCAAGAGTTTAACGAAATGTTACTGAAACTCACCCGCACCAAGCTACAGCGCAAACAAAATTTTCCAAAACTTTCAAGCTCGTTTTTCCATCCAAGTCTCTTATTTCTGAAACTTTTCTGAATAAGTTTACAAAGTAACTCCTATTTTTGCATGAATTGTTCGAGGCGGGGTGCAAATATTTTCGAGCTCGCTCTTGCTTATTAGTAGGTACATTCCAAGTCATGAGTGAGCTGCCCGCTGTGATACCTCAGTTTATACCAGAATGGCGGATCGCGGTCCAAATTAGGACCGCCGACCTATTTCGAAGTAAACAGTACAATATAATTTACTTGAGTACATAATTTAATAATTTATCACTTATCACGCGCTTTGTAGCGCCGTCGATTCGACAACAGATGAATCATCTTATCAAAATCTTCATTGATATTGTATCTAATATTATTTCAATTTTAACAGATCCTGATTATTTAAAGGCGGATGAAGAGGGGGTAAGTGGCTGTAAACCTTACGGACCGCGACAATCCGACCCGGCCGGATTAGTGGCTGGAAACCTTACGGATCAAATCATATTATTTAAAAAAACGGACCCCAAATGTAAATAATTGGTGAGCCCTGGTACAGATAATATAATACAAGCATACAGATGCCTCATCCCATACAAAGAAACCGTGCTGACGTAACTAGCGTTTTTCGTCTGATTATACCGATTATTTTTTGTAAATCGATCGCGTTCGGTTGCGTTCCGCGGCGATAGATAGATCACCATCTATATCCGTGGAACGGAACCGAACGCGATCGATGTACAAAAAATAATCAGTATAATCAGCACAGTACGACGGCACGGTTTCTTTGTATGGGATGAGACACCACTGGCCCTGGTTTATACTATGTGTCCTTTGACCAGAAAAGTGTGATAACCGCTGATCTAGGGCTTCTAGACAAAAGCAATGAGATTCTATCAGCTATAACGATTTTCTAAAAGTCTAGCTGTTCCCCCGTGGTTTCGCTCCCGTGGACGATGGTCTGGGTCCGACGGGTCCTGTGGGATGCCACAGGACCCGTTTTCGGGATAAAAAAATAGCCTTTGTCACTCAGGAATAACGTAGCTTTCTATTGGTAAAAGATTTTTTTTAAATCGGTCCAGTAGTTTCGGAGCCTATTCGGTACAAACAAACAAAAAATCTTTCCTCTTTATAATATTAATATAGTACCTAGCTGTTCCCCGCGGCCTCGCTCCCGTGGACCACCCCACAGGACCCGTTTTCGGGATAAAAAATAGCCTATGTCACTCAGGAATAATGTAACTTTATATTGTTGAAAGATTTTTTTTAAATCGGTCCAATAGTTTCGGAGCCTATTTGGTACAAACAAACAAAAAATCTTTCCTCTTTATAATATTAATATAGTACCTAGCTGTTCCCCGCGGCTTCGCTCCCGTGGACCACCCCACAGGACCCGTTTTCGGGATAAAAAATAGCCTATGTCACTCAGGAATAATGTAACTTTCTAATGTTAAAAGATTTTTTTAAATCGGTCCAATAGTTTCGGAGCCTATTTGGTACAAACAAACAAAAAATCTTTCCTCTTTATAATATTAATATAGTACCTAGCTGTTCCCCGCGGCTTCGCTCCCGTGGACCACCCCACAGGACCCGTTTTCGGGATAAAAAATAGCCTATGTCACTCAGGAATAATGTAGCTTTCTATTGGTGAAAGAATTTTTTTTAATCGGTCCAGTAGTTTCGGAGCCTATTCGGTACAAACAAACAAACAGTGATCTTATTCTTGTTGGAGCTGTATTGTTATCTTGCCTGTATACTAAGATGTATTTATGTATCTATTTTAGTATTTCATATTTAATGCTTACTATGTTTGCAACTTATTATTTGATTTAAAATTGCACCAAGTGCAACTCCACGTCGTGTCCAGGCTATCTCTCTCCATTCTGGGTTGCCTGGAAGAGCAGAACGAGATAAGGCCGCCTGTTTTATGTTTGTTTTTATTTTAAGGTTTCCGTATGTATTATTGTTTTTTATCTTGGTATACAAAAAAGTATATTTAAATGTTTAAATAAATAACGTAATCCTATATTCGACCGTCCGATACATTAGTTCCGAACATCGAAGTAGGTAAGTATCTAATCAATCATTGAAGATATTCACACTTCTTCTTAGCGTGTCTATGAGAATTCCTTTTATTATCTGACTTAAAAAAAAGGAGGAGGTACGATAGTTTTAAAACATCAGAGTAAGGCTGTGGATTAGGGCAGACCGCCCTAAATATATATTTTTTACCCGACTGCCAAAGGAGGGTAATGTGTTTATCAGTCTATGTATGTATATATGTATGTATGTAAGTATGTATGTATGTATGTAAGTATGTATGTATGTATGTATGTTTGTTCCTATGTGGCGTTCTAGAGACCAAACGCGTGGGCCGATTTTGATGGTTCTTACGTCAATCTATTCGTCTTAACCCCGCGAGTGTCACTAGCTACATGAAAATTGGAAAATAGAAAAATAGCGGTTTTTGGGCGCCATATTGTGGGGGCCCAAATTTTTTTTAAGGTCTTTATGAGCTGATTTCAAAAATATATAACACTTATATGATAAATTGTACCTAATTCTAAAAAACTATAACTAAAAAGTTATAAATAAAAAAAGTTAATTAAAAAATTCAAAATCCCGACTGCTTAAAAAGCGAACTAAAAAGATGTAAACAAGAAGAAAATCGTGCTGTGCAGTCGGAGGATACATCTGGTTTTGGTCAGCCAGCTCGCGAACATGTATCCTCCGACTGCACAGCATGATTTTCTTCTTGTTTACATCTTTTTAGTTCGCTTTTTAAGCAGTCGGGCTTTTGAATTTTTTAATTAACTTTTTTTATTTTAATATTGAAAGGTTCGCGCTTGACCACTATCTCACCTGATGGTAAGCAATGATGATAGGTACTTTTATTCCTGTAGTTGGTATGTCCTCGCGAGAAAATAATATAAATATTAATACAGGGACGAATACGCTGCCAAAAGATATTCCCTGTGACATCATTCATTCACCAAAGTTAAATGACCTATGTATGTATTGTCCTGTTCTCGAACCTTGCTTCGCCAATTTAATATCTATGTATTTTTGTTGATTGGTTTCATCTTTCGGCTTTTGATGGAAGCCATAGTAATAATAAACAAATTAGTTGAAGCCCGCTAACGTTGGCACGGGTATGTAATAGGAATTTTTAATTAGGTATCCTACAACCTACGCAGTCGTTGAACCAATAAATAGCCGTTTCTACAAAAAACCGGCCAAGTGCGTGTCGGACTTCGTGTAGGGTTCCGTAGGAATTGTAGAACCGTGCCGCGCCGCCCGCATCCCTTCTGTGTTTTCTTTCTGCGCGTGTGTTTGTGGCATTTGACCGCAAAAACAAGTTGGTTGTAATAGAAAAAAACCGGCTAAGTGCGAGTCGGACTCGCACACGAAGGGTTCCGAACCATTATCGCAAAACACTGCAAAAAAATCACGTTTATTGTATGGGAGCCCCTATTAATTTATTTTATTTTAATTTAATAATTATTATTTTTTAAGTGAATATACAACTAAACATTCTGTGAATATTTCAAGCGTCTACCTGTTGCCGTTATTAATATCGAGCAAAAAACGGCCAAAAAATCACGTTTGGTGTATGGGAGCCCCCCTTAAATATTTATTTTATTCTGTTTTCTGTATTTGTTGTTATAGGGGCAACAGACATACATCATATGTGAAAATTTCAACTGTCTAGCTATAACGGTTCATGAGATACAGCCTGGTGACAGACGGACAGACAGACAGACAGACGGATCGCGAAGTCTTAGTAATAGAGTCCCGTTTTTACCCTTTGGGTACGGAACCCTAAAAATGAGCGAATTCAAAGAAAAAAACTGATATTGATATTTATTAGTAAAATATACGTAATAATAAACATGATCACCAAATTTCAAGTTCATAGGACCACAATTTATTTTGGGAATAAATATAATGACCACCAAAAAAAACTTTGTGACGATAACCCCTAACCACCAAATCTAGTAATATACTGACAAAAATAGTAAATGATCACCAAATTTAGTAAATTGATCACCAAATTTTAATAGCAAATTATTGCGCTATTTAATGTTGTAAAATAGGTTAGGTTAGGTTAGAACTGTGACCAACCGCGCGCGAGCCGAGCGAGCAAAGCGAGCGGTGCCGCGGCAGCGGCCGGCGAGCGCTACTTCCAAGTTGCTCCCAGAAATTTTATAATCTTTTTGGTCATTGGTTTAATTTTGGTGATCATTTACTACTTTTGGTGATCATTTACTACTTTTGGGTTAACAATGATTTATTTGGAGTCATTTTGCCTAAATAGGATAGCGAGATGTTAAAACTTTGGTTATAATTTTACAATAAGATGCGGGTTTAATTTTGGTGATCATTTACTATTTTTGTCTGTTATATGTTACTATATCTGGTGGTAAGTTAAACATAAGCCATTTATTTTTACCACAGTACTGTTATTGAATTATGGTCGCCACACTGATCGGTGTTCGGTCGTGTGCGTCTCGCATCCATCGGATTAGAACAATCATTCATTAATTTTATTGAATCCATAGAGATCACAAGATAAAGTTATTGAAAAAAAAAATGTTTTATCCAAACAGCCTGGAACCTTTGTAAAGAGGTAGAAAGCGTGAGTTTTATTCAATTAAATGCTCCAATTTTTTACTTTTTTGGTGCTGAAACGCACTTCTTATGCAAACTCATAATCAAACCTTTTTTCCTGTAAACTTTTTAGTTATATTTTCAAAGAAGTTTGTCACTGGTCATATCAAATTTATGGGCGGGAGGGAGGAAGAGGACACAGAGTCGAACTTAAGTTGAATAAAATTCACACAAGACATGATTTTTTTTATGACTTTTATCATAGATTTTAAATAAATACAACAAAAGGACGTAATAAACAAAGGCAACCGATATTTTTGTGCCGGTAGCGAACTCGTACTGACTATAAAGCCGTTTGCGCATTTACTCGTAACGATTCGTATTTTGACATTTTACATTTACACATTTTTCATTTATACATTACATACATCGCGCTTATTTACAAAGGCTATAAAAATATATTCTAATTAATTGGAATACCATAATAACAATATTAATTTCGAAATAAAAAAATGAAGTGCTCAAACTCACACGGTTCATTTTATAAGGACAAAAAAGAAGTCGCCCCCGGGTGGGCTCGAACCACCAACCTTTCGGTTAACAGCCGAACGCGCTAGCCATTGCGCCACGGAGGCTATGAGAGTACATCTCAAATACATAATCTATATTTATAGGTATATTATCGAGTTATTGCGAACATCAGCTATTATCAAACACTGGACATATGTACGATTTTTACATGCCCCCTGATTGGTTGGTGGCGGTGGAAGCACTTTTACAAATACACAACGCACGTGTTAACAACGTCAAGGGCTATGCTCACAATTTCATGAGTGGAAGCAAACAACAAACTCATGCCTTTTACCCATGAGAGTAAGCAGTAACTATACAGAACGCCACGTGCTATAAGTCGACATTTTCATAGAATACCAGATAGAATTGTGCACTGATTGGTTGCCAGTGCCAGCTCATGTTGTGCGTAATATTGTAGAAGAAAATGTTCTGTTTAGGAAATTTATAATTTCTCGAGATATTTTATAAACTTAAAGTGGACACTGGGGCCCAAATCCTTTGTTCCGGAAAACATAAACGCTGCAATTGAGTTCCCGGGAAAAAACAATGCCTTAAACATTCTTGCAATACCTATAGTTCTCGCCAAACTTCTTGGCCGCCCTGAAGTTAGCTACAGTAGCTGCGCAGTCTGTAGTAAATCTAATACAAAAACAGCACCGATCCGTGCCTTACGCATCGGAAAGCCAATTTCAGGGTGGCCAAGAAGTTTGGCGAGCACTATACATCATCATCTTTTCAGCCGAAAGACGCCCACTGCTGAACCAATGGCCCAAATGTCACATTGACCGGTTATCATGGTACGAATCCAAGTCATCTCCCACCTCTTTCTGGGCCGGTCTCAACAGCTCCTCCATCTTCAGTAACCTCCTGCATAAATCATTAATTTATATTATGCTAATATTATATTATCTGTGCACAGATAATAAATTAAATTAAAAACAGGAACATGGGGACTGACGGCAGAAGTGAAAATTTTAAATTTTTGAATAACTGTGTTTAGAAAGTCATGAATCCAGCCCACTTGCTGTCCCCCAGCGATGCCCTAAGCCGAGGTCCGTGCCCCACAGGGGTTTGCCTCAGCGTGGTCGCTTAGGTTAAGCTTCTTGTGCCATGCTGAAGGCTCTAGTTTAGTATCCACATGATCGCCCAATTAAGCAGTAGCAAATCACTTCAGCGCACAAAAAACAATGTTTTTAATTTCATCACACGTCACATTAGCATGGCGGTGATGCTATCACATTATCACTTAGATAAAGTACCTATAGATTAAGCCATAAAATGAGCTTGATTGATAGAGCGAGATGGCTAATTGGCAGCTCCATGTAAATAATAAGGACAAAAGATTATTTTTGTCTTTGTCACCATGGCCGGTTTCTGTTGTTTGTCAAACTCTAATATAATGGCAGCTTTGACAAACAAACTCGGTTTTGTTTGATTTTCTGTGATTTCGTGTTATTATGTGTTAATTGAGACAAGGAATTTGGGTTATTTTAGATAATAAGTGTCAGTGCGATGGTGGGTTTTAGTGTTCTTGTTCTTGTTGTAACACCAGAACTAACTATTGTTGTCTCATGTGCGGCCACGCCAGGGCTTCATCTATAGGTACTTTATCTAAGCATTATCATGTCGATGACTATGTCACATAATCACATTAGCATGACGGTGACGCGAACTCATAAGTTAGAGAAACATTCACTTAAAAAATTTATCTTTGACCTTTGCTTTAGCAACCAATGACGGCAATCCAGCAGCTTATAACAGCAAGTGACACATTAAAAGGCAGTTACTATCCTAACTGGCCTTAACTCCGTTTATATGGCGGCAGATACCGTAATAAATTTTTTATTTATTTTCCTTACGGGTACAGATAAGCGGCCATAAAAGGGCCTTTAAAACCTTGCTTTTAGGGTTTTGATATGTAGGAATTCAGGGCGTCTTGTAAGAGTTTTTGCAAATACTTTATACTTTTTTCATTGCTACCTTTTTCTGAAAAGAAGGTCTAATTAAAGCTGTGTTCTTTCACCGATATCGAGAGTTGGGATTGAAGATGTCACATTTTGATAGTGCATGTCAATCCCGTACATTTTTTACTTGTTTACAGTCGTTTTTGCAGATAAATTAACAGTTTGCAGGCTTGGTCTTCTAATATTTTTTAGCTGCTGGTTGCACATTTAAAGTGAGCAAAGTAAATAATGTAATAGAAACGTCCAATTTTTTTCCAAAATCTGTTCTTACAATAATTAATTGAATATTCAATATGCCTTAGATAATGTCTTTTCTCAACTATAGGGCTTATTACACCACACGGTATTCAGGGCCCTGAATACCGGGTCCCTTCCCCATTCCTTGTCAATAAGGTCGATTTTTTGAGTACCCTAACTCCTTAACAGCTATTACACTACCCTTAATTAGGGTTTAGGGCCCTGAATAATATAGTTTAATAAAGGGCTTATTACACTACACGGTATTCAGGGCCCTAAACCCTAATTTAGGGTAGTGTAATAACTGTTAAGGAGTTAGGGTTCTCATAATATCGACCTTATTGCTTCGGAATGATTTAGTGACCCGGTAATCAGGGTCCTGAATACCGTGTAGTGTAATAAGCCCTTAAGCCCTTATATCGATTATTGCGTTCCATGCCACAGAATCATCCAATTATAATATTTTCGTCATCATTATAGGTTTATCTCTTTTTCTCTTACAAAACTAATATAGCTCTATCCCGTTGTCAAAACTAAAGGATTTGTCTTTGACATTGACATTTAAAATTTAAAGCGCGGTAATTTGTGCAAATTTTTCCAATTAAGAAATAAAATACGCGATCTTAATCAATATTTCTTAATAGCGATAATTAAAACACAATACCGCGTCCGTTACTAATTAATTATAAATTTTTCCGTCCCCATTCAAACAGAAATCGCAGTTTTGTGGAGTTTGTTGTTACCCAAAAAATCATGTCGAGAGTGAAATTGAATTTAATTGCTGCTGCTTGTGAAAACATGGGTATTGGAGTCAATGGATCACTGCCATGGTGCCTGAAGTAAGTCTACACATATTCCATACTGTTATAAACCGTAAAAATAATTATTCTTGAGTTTCTCCAGCTTACCGTATCTCCCAAGTAATCTTAGGTTAGCTTAGCGATTGCCGAGGCTTGTTGTTTGAATATCCAGGCATGAAATATATGCTATGACTATGTTTTTTCTATGTTTTCTTCGTTAAAAAACTATCATCACACCCATTTTTTCCAAAAGGGGTGAAGCAGAGGTGATTACACAGTATCTATATACCCATATCTTTATGTTAAAATACTATGTTACAGCGGGCGTGTTTATTGACACTAACTGACTGTCCTACAACAAATCCAACACCCTTTTTCTTTGAGAAAAACTTGACTTTGTTACTCTTCTTTAATTCAAATCTACACCAGTGTTGGGGTAAATTTTTGTCTATTGGTTTGCAAAAGAAAATACTGGCCTGGCATAGACATTATTTCATTAATGGAAGTAATGGATAGCTACACCATTATTAAGTGACATAGGCTGCTTTATATCCTAACAAAATGCATGTTTCCAGTAGAATAGGGTATGGAGATGTGGCATTGGTACATGCTACATTTACAGTTAATTTTTATTCCATCAAGGGCCGACACCTCCACCAATTCTTTCCATCCGTTTGCGTGCGGCTGGCCAGGACGTGGCTGGAGGTGGATCACTGTGTTGCCCAATTTCTCACAGGGCATGGTAATTTTAAAAGTCAATTATTTCCTTCAAGCTCGTTGCCTTGCCTTTATGTCAGTGTTTCACATCTGACTGCGAATATGTACAATCTGCACATCATATCTTTTGGGAGTGTATACTTTGCTATAATGAATGCAATATTATGTTGAATAAAGTACTGCATCAGGAGTTATTTACTATAATATATATATTTACAGGAGTTATTATCTTGTGGAAACTAGAAAAGATTACCGTGTGTTCAAGCGATTTTGCCATACCTATTATTGGATTGGAAATAAATATAGCAGCTCACAATGTTAGTACCCATTAATATTAATGCTAATTTTTGTCCATGGTGCTAGGCAACTGGGCTTATCCCAGTTGTAAACGACCCTTTGTACCTATTGGCTTTGTCGTTTCCTGCTTGATGTGGAGGGAAATGGAAATTTGTATTTTTTCCTACTCTTCCGTTATTATTTTCTGATTAATTTCATTGCGGGATCCAACAGTTAAATTCATTCTCCGGGACTTCGTCGAGCTTCATTGCCTCGGCGCTTTTCTGGTCGTCGCCACTGTTGATTCTGGCTTTCAGGAGTTGCAGTGGTTTGGGAATAGTGCGATGGGATAGCCCAAAAATAAAAAGTGGTACATGGTGGACATCCCACCCATACGCGTTAATCGTTTTGGCAATATTTTCATTATGCATACAACTAAGGCGGGGTATCCCAGCCGGAGTGTGTTTCCCGATAGCTACAAGATAGGGGTCTTTATGTCAAGAGTGAATAGGTTACTACTAGACAAGCGTGCTTCACCATCAACCACATCATCACTTACGATGGCGGTTTACCACTATCTCACTTGATGAGGTGAAATAGTGGTCAAGCGCAAGCCTATCAACAATAAAAAGAAAAACAAATATTACAAATTTTATTGATTTAGTCCATTCATTAATTACATTTTTAAATATTAGCATAAAAAATAGTAGCCCATTGGTACGAGGGTAGTTTGATAAGTCCGTGACTTTAAAAAAAATAAAAATAGTTTTCGGGTAAAAAGTGTTTTATTTCCCAACAGTCTTCTTTTAGCTTAATTCATTTAATGCACCATTTAAAAAATAAAAAATTCCTTTTAAAATAATAGGTTTTATAAAGGCCCTCAAAATAGGCGTTTGTTTCATTTTCAGTGATGACCTTTCATTAGAGCCAAATCTCCTTCCACCCAATTATTTCTTCAGGTTTGGAAACAGGAAATAATTCACAGGGGGCCAAATCTGATGAAAATGCTGCATGAGGTAGTTCGTAGCCTAATTTATGGATGTTTGCCATGGTGACTACACACGTAAGCACCCGTGCATTGTCTTGATGGAACAGCACTTTTTCTTCACCAAATGCGGTCGTTTTTGCTTCAAATCAATAAAATAAAAATAATGCTTAATCAGCACACGAAATTAACATTTTCCCATTTTCGTGAAAATTCCCGCGGTTGCTGTCTTTAAATGGCTGGCAAACACAATAACGTAGCTTGCTCATATTTTTACAGTAGCCTATTAAAATATGGTAGTTGATAGAAATAGTGTTGCCAAAAAAATTACCCGAGAAAATGAAAAAGTCACGGACTTATCAAAGCCCTCGTATTCGAGAATAAAATCAATGCAACCGTTAGTTGGACTCCGGAGAGAAGAATCTTCTAACAAAATTTTATTTATTTACGTATCATTTCAAAATGTTTCAGAAAAGAAATGGCCTACTTCCAGACAATGACTTCTAAAGTCTCAGATCCTTCCAAGATAAACGCTGTCATCATGGGCCGTAGGACATGGGACGGTATTCCTGACAAGTTTCGGCCGTTGAGGAACCGAGTCAATATTGTGCTGACACATCATGTTGATGCCTTGAAAGAGAAGGTAATATGCAACTACTGGAGCTTTTTACCCGACTGCCGAAGGAGGGTAATGTGTTTATCAGTCTATGTATGTATGTTTGTTCCTATGTGGCGTTATAGAGACCAAACGCGTTGATGATTCTTACGTCAATCGATTCGTCTTAATCCTGCGAGTGTCACTGGCTACATTAAAATTGGAAAAATCTAAAATGGCGGATTTTGGGCGCCATTTTGTGGGGAAAAATAATAGTTTTTTCTTCCAAACCCATCGTGTGGGATATCAAAATAAAGGATTTTAAGAGGCGATTTCAAAAATACAAAAATATATAACACTTATATGTCTAAATGTACCTAATTCAAAAAAAAAATAACTAAAAAGTTGTAAATAAAAAAGTTAATAAAAAAATCAAAAAACCCGACTGCTTGAAAAGCAAACTAAAAAGACGTAAACAAGAAGAAAATCATGCTGTGCAGTCGGAGGATACATTTGGTTTTGGTCCGCCTGCTCGCGAATATTTATCCTCCGACTGCACAGCATGATTTGCTTCTTGTTTACGTCTTTTTAGTTTGCTTTTCAAGCAGTCGGGTTTTTTGATTTTTTTATTAACTTTTTTCTTACAAGCTTTTATTAAGTTTCATCTGCTCTAGTGTATGTGTAGGTAGCAGTAGTGGTAGGGACGCCCGTTGCCGCACTTGAGACTCCCATTTGGTCCGATGTGTGTTGGGGCTCTGGCCAACATAACCAGCCTAACACCGCCCAGAACAACATCCGTCCGTAACAGAAGCTTTCTGGCGGCTTCACGGAGCGACCTCACTGTTCTGAGGATTTCTTCACCTTGAAAGTGTTTGTAAGTGTATTATGTAGATCATCAAAGCTTACAAGTACGATTTGACACACTGCCCATTTTTTTTTTGAGCTGTAGTTTTGCACAGATATTTGTTTCTTGTGACTATGCAAGTTCCAACTGTTGGGTACCAACGGCTTAAGACGACGACTAACGCCAACGACCTTGAGGGAACAAAACGCGCACTCGTTTGACACCCGCGCGACCCATAATTTTGTAGTTTTTTGTACTTTCCTTATTATTCTATGACTTAAAAAAAAATCCTCAGTACAAAATGTAGATAATTAAATTGTCTTTGAGATGGTGTCGATTTCATTAAAATACGCCCAGCGGTTTCGGCGCGATTGTCGTGTTTTTGTACGTTTTAGACATAACTTTACAAATTAAATACACTATGTTATACGAATAAATCTCAAAATTTTCTTAGATCAAATTATTAAGAAAATGGTCTAATGTAACATATATTTTTTCCATAAAATTACGACTAGTCGTTTAGACGTGATTCTCATTTTAAAATCAGCTAGCTACTCAAGGGAATCGGCGCCTTAACATAAGCATGTTAAGCTGAAAGCTCACATATGCACCTAATTTGACAATAACAGATATTTACACTACATGTTAGAAGTTCTTATCAGTCTGCCATGTAGGTCTATGACCCTAACAACACCCGGATGAACAGATAAGATATTTTTGTTGTCTATGAATGTCACTATGAATTGTGATGTAATCAACATCTAGCCTTTTCCCAACTATATTGGGGTCGGCTTCCAGTCTTACCGGATTCAGCTGAGTACCAGTGTTTTACATGGAGCGACTGCCTATCTGACCTCCACAACCCAGTAACTGGGTAACACGGTACCCCTTGGCAAGACTGGTGTCAGATCTCAAGCTTCTGACTACTCGTAACGACTGTCAAAGATCTTCAAATGACAGCCGGGAAACGGCTTAACGTGCTTTCCGAGGCACGGAGGAAACTCGGTTTGTTGAAATGGTCACCCATCCACGGACCGACCTTGTCAAGCGTTGCTTAACCTTGATGATCGACCCGTGCGGCTGGTATTACTTAGCCACGAGCTCCTCTATGAATTGTGATGTAATATTAATTTTAATTAACACAATATTACGCCACCGAAGGTGCCCCTGTAATTCACCCAAGAATTTTTCATGCGTAATCCTGGGATCCCGGGATAAGATTATGTGGTTTCTAATTGTGCTTATAAAAAAAAAAAAACTTAAAATTGTTTATTTATATTGTTGCACAACACAATATACTAAAAAACCGGCCAAGTGCGAGTCGGACTCGCGCACGAAGGTTTCCGTACCATTATCGAAATAAAAACACGTTTGTTGTATGGGAGCCCCACTTAAATATTTATTTTATTCTGTTTTTAGTATTTGTTGTTATAGCGGCAACAAAATTACATCATCTGTGACAATTTCAACTGTCTAGCTATCACGGTTCTCTCTTAGTAATAGGGTCCCGTTTTTACAATTGGGTACGGAACCCTAAAAACTTTTCACAAAAAAATAAACCGATTTCAAAACCAAAACACAAAAAAGTGTAAAATAACTTTAATTTCGGAAGTCGGTGTCTTTGGTACCTCTGCTTTTTATTTTTTTTCGACACCGCCTTCTGAATATTTTGCTTGTGAATATTATGTAATTTTCGACACAATGTAATTTTTTTGAGAAGTAAATGAAATTCCAAGAATATCCTTTTTTTGAAGTCGGTAAAAAATTGCCCAAATTATGAGTAAGAGGGGAGAGCCTGATGACATCGGTCACTTTTAATAAATTAGAGTACTTACCAAAGTGAAGACATATATGATTTGTTTACTTTTCATAATATACTAGCTGTTGCCCGCGACTTCGTCCGCGTCAAACTCGTAATTTTTTTAGTTTCCCGCCGGAGCTATGAATTTCTCGTGATCAAACGTAGCCTATGTTACTCGTTATTACATCAGCTATCTACCAGTGAAAGTCCCGTCAAAATCGGTCCAGCCGTTTCGGAGATTACCCGGAACAAACAGACAGATAGACAGACAAAAAACTTAAAAATTGCTTATTTGTTGTTAGTACCGTATATACTTTCACGTGCATTCAATAAAACGTTGTTATTTTGATATTACATACAGACACTTCAATTTTATTTATTTGTATAGATGTATAGATTGTATAGATGACTTTATATTTTATTTTTATTTTAACCCTTAAGTTTTAGTCTAAGTTACTAATGCGACATTTTGCGAAAGGGACGTTCTGCGAAACCGGCATTGTGAGAAAGCGACCTTTTGAGAATGAGTCATTCTGCGAAAGCGACATTATGAGAGAGACCTTTTACGAGCAGTAGACATTTTGCGAAACAATCTTTTTGCTACTAACCCGCTCTGCAGATTCACTTGCTACCACTCGATCAATGAGCCAGTTCTCAAAAGAGCTAATATTTTTTGTGTAACATTCCAGGTGCCAGAAGGAGTGCTGGTAGTCCCGGGGCTGGATGCAGCAGTTGAATACATCGAGAGTCGACCGGATATTGAGTCCACCTGGGTTATAGGAGGGTCTTCTGTATATGCGGTAAGATGGACGTGTTTAATTAACAAAATATAACATGAAAATTCAAACTTTTTGATGGCTGAGAAGTGTGCTTTTCAGCGCCCAGGCGTTAATTTTAGTCAGTAAGAGTCTGACAGATCAAGATCATTGCCAAAGGATTAAAAAAAAAAAAACTGGGCAAGTGCGAGTCGGCCTCGCGCACGTAGGGTTCCGTACCATTATCGCAAAAAACGGCAATAAAATCACGTTTGTTGTTGTTTGTTTGTTGTATGGGAGCCCTACTTGACTATTTATTTAAATCTGTTTTTAGTATTTTTTGTTATAGCGGCAACAGAAATACATCATCTGTGAAAATTTCAACTGTCTAGCTATCACGGTTCATGAGAAACAGCTGGTGACAGACGGATTGCGGAGTCTTAGTAATAGGGTCCCGTTTTTACCCTTTATTATTTTTTATTATTTACGGAACCCTATATAAGAAAAAAACAGGCTAAGCACGTGTCGGACTTTGCACGTTTAGGGTTCCGTGCCAATTTTTCAATATATTGGTATTTGTTAGTAAAATATACGTAACAATAAACATTATCACCAAATTTCAAGTTCATAGGTCAATGGGAAGTTAAAAAATTCTTCGGAACAAAATGTGTGACAGACAGACAGACACTTAAGTGACAGCAATAGGGCTCCGTTTGGACTCTTCGGGTACGGAACCCTAAAAGAGCGTGATACGGCAAGTATGAACATAGAAATAACGTGTGTGAATTAGTTTGTATTGTAAGATGGTTGATGCGGAAGTGCCTGGTAGAAGAAAAGTATGTACTTATATTTCATACATTATTGTTCGCAGTTACTCGAATATATAGTTGTATTTGTTAGCCTTGGCTGGCCAACTGTTGGGCAAACGCTAACCCATCTTTCACGTATGGCAAGGCTATATAATGAAAGATCCAACTTGACGGATCCAATAGACGTTTTCTCTATGAGTTTCGCTTCATACAGACGTTCCCTTTATAAACAGTGCGAACAATGTACGCCTATTTAGCTCAATTTGTTTTGTTTTTGTAGTGTTCTAGATTTAGGTCCACTGGACACACTTTCTAGCTTACTTTGTCTCTAATATTCATTGTGTCAATGTCATGCATACCTGTTATTTGCATGGTTACTGAAATGCCGATATTGGATGTTATTTTATTTGAATTGTAAGTGACAGTGCTGTTGGTGTGCTTATTATATAAATAAATAAATAAATACCCTCCCCCTCCCTTCTCCCTTATCTGGTCCAATTAGCAGATACAAAAACGCCAAATCAAGCTTCAAAATTACTGCAATAGAGCAGCAAATTTGGTCCCAGTGTTACATACAGCTTTAATTCTCGCAGATTGAGAATTAAAGCTGTATGTCATCATTTTTTATTTTTTGTGGGTTCAAATTTATCCGCGACCCAGACAGGCATCGGCTCGAGCCCCGTCACTTTTGCATACATCTCTTTGAGGCGCGCGTGGAACACTACGCGCCGTAAACTCGGGCTTGGTCCTTATCGGACGGCGAGCTAACCATTACTAGCCGTCCGCAAGCCCGCGCCTATGGTGGCCGGGAATCGGCTTGCGACTCCCGACGTCCGGGGCGTCTCCTGCGGTGGCTAGGGGCGTGAGGGCGTCTCCTTTGCGTCGTCCTCGCAGTAGGAGGAGACAGCTTCCCATGCCCTCTCGCCCCGGAGGTCGCCACCGCCGATCGCCTCCACGAGGACACGGCGTTGCTACGCCATCTACTAACTCATTCCGTTGCTAAAATTAAATCATCATCTTCCTGCCCCTGTCTCATGTTACTTGTGATCGGCGCAACACGTTTTCTTCTTCCATACCTTCCTGTCACGTTATCACTGACTCCCTTTTCTTTCATATCACTCCTCACACCTAGTCCATCCATATTTTCCTTGGCCGTCCCCTGCCTCTCCATCCATCCGCATTTGTATTCATAACTTTTTAGGGTTATGTACCCAAAGGTTAAAACGGGACCCTATTACTAAGACTCCATGGTCCGTCTGTCTGTCTGTTTGTCTGTCACCAGGTTGTACCTCATGAACCGTGATAGCTAGACATTTAAAATTTTCGCAGATGATGTATTTCTGTTGCCCCTATAACAACAAATACTGAAAACAGAATAAAATAAATATTTAAGTTGGGCTCCCGTACAACAAACGAGTGTGTTTTTTTTTGCCGTTTTCTGCGATAATGGTACGGAATCCTACGTGCGCGAGTCCAACTCGCACTTGGCCGGTTTTTAGTAACATGCGTTTCATACCTCCTCATCACATGACCATACCAGGATAAACGGTTTCCTTGCAACTTCAATCTTCCTCTAATATATTAATTTCTCACTTTCTGCGTGCAGTGTATTTTATACACTGTATATACTTTTATCTATGTAAATAAACAAACTAGTAAACGTATCAAACAATTAATAAAATTATAGTTCACACAATTTCTTTCCTCCAATTTCAGGCAGCGATGTCCCACAGCAACTGCGGCAGCATCTACCTCACGGAGATACAGAAGTCCTATGATTGCGACACGTTCTTCCCGAACATAGACAAGCAACAGTTCCATCTCGTTGATGAAGACGAGATCCCAGGGGAGAGACAGCTGGAAGGTGACATCAGCTACTACTTCAGGGTTTATAAGAAATTGTAAAACGGGTAGCAAAAGAAGTATGTAAGGATCATAGGTGGCGTTCCTTAGTAAAAGGCATGAGTTTGGGTTTACTGCTTGATTCCGAATGTCATATGCCCGATGGCTAATTCCCCGAAGTCACCAGACCGAACGTCCGAATTGCCGAAATTCCATAGCATCGATGTACCTCAATTTCGAATAGCCATTAGATCGAGCGTCTGTTTCGCCGAAAAGCCATTGCAACGAAAGTCCTATTCATCGAATGTCTATTGGCTCGACGTGCCAGTGAGTCGAAATCTATTCAACCTAAAATATTCAAGAAGAATAAAAAATTATATATATTTTTCCTAGACTAGGAAAAATCTATAGAATTATGTTGATTAAACCCTGCTGATTTGTTTTTTATCCCATTTTATATTCCTTCTTTTAGTCTTCGAGAATATTTTAGTTGCAGCCATTTTTTTTACCTAATGCATTTAATTGAGTTGTGTTCAAAATGTACTGATGAGGCTTGCCGCTTTCATAGCAATAATATTGTATCTATTTAGTTTAATATAAGCACATTCCCTTTATCAACCGACTTCAAAAAGGAGGAGGTTCTCAATTCGACTGTATGTTTTTATATTTGTTACGCGATTACTCCGCCAATTATGAACCGATTGTGATGTTGCTTTTTTATTTGTAAACTGGTGCTTCGTATGTGGTCCCATTTAAATTTGATCAAGATCTGACTAATAGTTTTTAAGTTATCCATAATAATGTGTATTTTTATGGTAATCAAGCAAATAAGGTACCAAAACTACGAAAAGAAAAATATATTTTTTGTTAAAGTTACCGACAAAAAAGTCTTACCGACTTCCACAACAAAGCGAAAAATAAGTCTGAAGTCGGTGTCAAATACTAAAAAGAATACGTATTCTAAAATAACTTTTTTTTCGGAAGTTGGTATCTTTGGTACGTACCAGAGACACCAACTGCCGAAAAGAAAGTTATTTTTCGCTTTGTAATGTTTTGTTTTTAGATGTCTAATGTGTCTAAACAATTTTGTGCCTCGGAAAGCAAATTAAACCGTTGGTATAGTAGTCACAACGGATCTTTATGCCTCTGAAGTTGGCTCTGCTGGCTCGCAGCAGAAACAGTTGGCATCGAGTATACTGCATAGAGTAAGCGAGAAAGGACGTTGCGACAAACGAAGAGGCGGTTATACAATGCTTTCTTCTACTTCAACATTGACACAAATAAAAAGTTAATTCAAAAAATCAAAAAACCCGACTGCTGGATACATATTCGCGAGCTGGCTGATCAAAACCAGATGTCTGCACAGCATGATTTTCTTCTTGTTTAAGTCTTTTTAGTTCGCTTTTCAAGCAGTCGGGTTTTTGATTTTTTAAATTAACTTTTTTATTTATAACTTTTTAGCTATATTTTTTTTCGAATTATGTAGGTACATGTTACATATTTTTGAAATCACCTCTTGAAAACCTTCATTTTGATACCCCACACGATGGGTTTGGAAGAAAAAAGAGAATTGCACCCAAAAGCCGCCATTTTTCTATTTTCTAATTTTAATGTAGCCAGTGACATTCGCAAGGTTAAGACGAATCGATTGACGTATGAATCATAAAAATCGGCTAACGCGTTTGGTCTCTGGAACGCCACATAGGAACAAACATACATACATAGACTGATAAACACATTACCCTCCTTCGGCAGTCGGGTAAATAGCACCTGCTCGGGGCCTTGCAGCCAACTTCAGAGACACAAAGATCCGCTGTGACTACTATAATTTGTACATGTTTGACAGTCGGTAACGGCACAGATAATATAATACTAGCATACAGATACCTCATCCCATACAAAGAAACCGTGCCGACGTAACTAGCGTTTTTCGACTGCTTATTCTGGCAATTTTTTGTACATCGAACGCATTCGGTTCTGTTTCACGGTGGTAGATAGATGGTATTAGCAGCGACTTGCAAGTAAAAGGGTTTACTAGGTTCGTGAATGTTTTTTTCTTTAATTACAGTGAAGGTTTGTTTTCTAGTATTTATTTGCACGTTTTTACAGTATTTTTTGCACCAAAATGTGTTAAAATGCAAACTTTAGCAATCGAGTGGAATGCCTCAGAAATTTAAAAATGCGCCATCTATTGGCATCAATTTTAAATGATCCGTCTAATAATCTTTGAAATGTGAATTAAGAGCCCAATATTACATAATTTTATACTTAGGAGAAAAGATTTTTTAAAAAGAAATTAAACAAGAACATACAATTTTTGTGTTCAATCCCAGAAAATGTTAATTTTACGCACATTCAATAACAGATGCGAGGTGCATATCGCGCCATCTAGTGAGATTTATTTGAACCAAATTTTCTTTCTTAGCAATGAGACCCCGTGGTAACGGGTAGGTGCAGACTCGAAAGTATAAGCAGTCTTGCAATGATGGGGTATCATGTTACTCAATAACAGCCTGGGCTCTGGCTATGGGATATCTGATCTTCAGATAGACAATGTAAAATACTGGTGTAGTACCCGGCACGTAAGTTGGTAAGGTTTTGGCGGAGTGGGGGTAAGTTCGCGCATATTCCGCGAACCACCATATGCACGACATCAAACTGAGCGTTCTCTCTCTGCGTTAGACTCAGTTCTATAAAAAAGTTAGAGTAAGTATAATCTTCCTTGTGCAGGGCACAGCTTTAGCTTTTAAAATATCTAGTTGATCTATTTTGTGCCTTTGGCTTAGCCTTTGTCAATTCGATGTCTATTTATAGGTTTAAAACCACAAATTATTATATTATGATAATAGCTTCGATGTTTTATGTTAGTGATCGAAGAATAATCTAGAAAGACAAACGGACCGCGGAGTCCTAGTAATAGGGTCCTGTTTTTACCCTTTCTGTACGGAACCCTAATAAAGCTATGCTTTTTTAACCCAGTAAAGTGGTTTAATAATTATTAAAAAAACTATGCTTTGTTTGAAAGCAATAAAGTGGTTTAATAATTATTAAAAAAGCTATGCTTTGTTTAAAATCAATAACGTGGTTTAATAATTATTAAAAAAGCTATGCTTTGTTTGAAATCAATAACGTGGTTTAATAATTATTAAAAAAGCTATGCTTTGTTTGAAATCAATAACGTGGTTTAATAATTATTAAAAAAGCTATGCTTTGTTTGAAATCAATAACGTGGTTTAATAATTATTAAAAAAGCTATGCTTTGTTTGAAATCAATAACGTGGTTTAATAATTATTAAAAAAGCTATGCTTTGTTTGAAATCAATAAAGTGGTTTAATAATTATTAAAAAAAGCCATGCTTTGTTTAAAATCAATAAAGTGGTTTCAAAGTTAAAATCCTAATCAAAGTATTGTTCCCATTACCCTTGCATTCCTATTCACCCCGTTTGTAGTTATACAGTTATTTTGACCGATTGTACACGATATTTGTTTATTTAATACTTTATTGTACACCACCTAAATAATAACAGGACAAAACATTTATAAAAATAAGTGTACAATGGGCGGTCTTATAGCACAAGGCAATCAACTAATGATTGGTGAATGTCACAAAATGACGGCTTGCAAGCTACTCGTATATTTTGCGCAAGCTGTTGTGCTTGTGAATACGTGGTTTTATAAGAAGATACTCCGATATTGGGGTCATATATTATAGTTTTGATTGAGCCCTTACCGCCGAATTGCTGAACATAAGCGACATCTTTTCATAAAGTAATGGTTTACTATAAAACATTTCAATAAGTACCTACTTTAATTCGGGGGTAAAGGCTCAAATTTTATGAGACTTTTCTGAAAATTTATGAGACCTTGTTATGTCTTTAAACTTAGTAAGTTTTTTGAAAAATGTTTCTGGCATTGTTGCAAAATGTTGTATGCTTGTAATTTTTGAAATTGTTATTTTATAAATACATGGCGTTGTTGTAATTGTAACTCTTGTTGTTTTATTCTATTTGTTATTAAACACCCTTTTTACAGCTTTTCTAATATAGCTTTTCACAACCATTCGATTTCATCCCGAAACGAATATTATGGTTGAGGTTTGGTAGGGTTCCCTTTCCCATAAAAATAATATTTTAGCAGTACTCATATGTCGAGCCGTGCGTGTATGATTATATTCGCAAGAGCAAAAAATAAAAGGTACCTAATCAAACAAACGGTTATAATCCGACTACTCTCCGTCCAGCCTATTATTTTTCTTTTGACAGATGCACGCCTATGAAATTTCCTAATTTTGCTGCCTTTCATCAGCTTTGATAATACCAGTAGGTATGCTTGGGCAAAAAATAACGATACTTTTTCATAAAATTATTTATGTTTTTCATAGTTATCGATGTTTTTTCATAAACTATCGATATTTATTCATAAAATTATCGATATTTATTCATAAAATTATCGATATTTTTAATATAGATATTAATTTTTGAGTATCGACATACATAAACTGACGCCTTTTTCAACTACAGAACGCAACCTGCTACGATCTTTACTTACTTCTTTTGCGTTCATACACGCACGCCGGTCATGGTTATTAAGTACCTGGCTTTTCTGAAGAACCACAGATAATATAATACTAGCATACAGATACCTCATCCCATACAAAGAAACCGTGCCGACGTAACTAGCATTTTTCGTCTGCTTAATCTGGCAATTTTTTGTACATCGAACGCATTCGGTTCTGTTTCACGGTGATAGATAGATGGTGTTAGCAGCGACTTGCAAGTAAAAGGGTTTGCTAGGTTCGTGAATATTTTTTTCTTTAAATACAGTGAAGGTTTGTTTTCTAGTATTTATTTGCACGTTTTGCGTTAAAATGCAAACTTTAACAATCGAGTGAAATGCCTCAGAAATTTAAAAATGCGCCATCTATTGGCATCAATTTTAAATGATCCGTCTAATAATCTTTGAAATGTGAATTAAGAGCCCAATATTCCATAATTTTGTACTTAGGAGAGTTGATTAAACAAGAACATACAATTTTTGTGTTCAATTCCAGAAAATTTTAATTTTACACACATTCAATAACAGATGGAGGAGCATATCGCGCCATCTAGTGAGATTTATTTGAACCAAATTTTCTTTCTTAGCAATGAGACCCCGTGGAAGAACATAACCAATAAGGTATATGTATGTCATTCATTAGCCTTTTAATGTTCCTCGTTACTGCCCCACAGCAGGGCAGACCTTTCCTCATACAGAAAAGGCACGAGCATTGATCACCTAGCTTGCTCAACGCCGGTTGGCGATTCAGAGAAAGTTGGCTCACACTTCATAGAGAATTGAAATAAAACCACAAAAATGATTATTATTAATTTTAATTGTTTATCAATTAATACAAGACTTATAATTAAATCTACGAACAACGAGTCCTTGAAACGAATCTTATGGTGGAAGGGTGACATGAAAAATACTGAAAATTTTAGGACAAATCGTTGTAAAAATAGGCTAGGGTGAAATAAGGTTGAAATTATTCTCTTTTTTTAGTGATTTTCTGTATTATGGCTTTTAGAATATTTTTTCGTTAGTAATCCAGTCTAGACTTTTAAAGGTCAGTCAAAGATATTTTAGTTGTTGTTTTGGCGTTTTTCCGTCTTAAAAGCTGTTCTGAAGCCATCCAAATTTATTTAGATTTAAATTGTCGTGTAATTAATATGTTTTTGAACTACGACTTTGTTTGGAGTATATTTTTTCGACGTATCAGGGCGAAGCCAAAAAATTTTGCATTTACAAGAGAATAATTTCTACATTAATTTTCTTTCAGAATATGTCAAATATTAATACTAAAAATTTAAACATAAAACCACTTATTAACTATAGCTATACTTAATACTAAGATACAATGCAGACTTACGATTTTTACCTGTCACGCAAAAATCGTAAGTGCATACGATTGAAAGAAAAAAATATTTCGAATGAGAAAAAGTTGCTTGAAGCAACCAAAATTAAAAAAAAATCGTTCAAGTCTTGCCGTGAAAGGTGTTAAATTAAAAAAAAGTGTTGAATAGACTTGTGAAATAAAGGTGTAAAAATCCGAAATATTTTTAAAAATCTTTATCATAATTACTTTTTTTTTTGTATTTTTTATTTTTAATATTTTTTTTGCTCTACCCCGGAGCGGGTGAATATGATTAAACACGACGACAATACATATTATTAAGTTTTACAATAATAATATATAGGTAATAATAACATTGTTAAAGAAATTACTTAATTAATAATAAGAAAGTATATTTCTACAATAGTCAGTTTTGTATGGAAAAATAAAACACGAAAAATTAGCGTTATTTTCAAAGCTGAAATCGTAGAAATAAAAGAATTAATTTAATTCGAATTTCTCTTCTTTTTTAGATATCAATTATAATATTTAAGCAAGATGTTACGCAAAATATAAACTTCAAGCAGAATAAAATCCTACTTTTTCGAGTTACTACATTCAATTTTCAACTCGGAAAATCCGAGTTTCAACTCTAAATTTTACGTTCGATGAAAAGAAATTCGTATTAATACATCATCCAATAATACGCTAAATATCTAATACTACAGACTTGTTGATGCCTTACTATATTCAAGCCCTGGTGATATATTCATTAATATGAGAGAGAAAACGTGCAACTTTCAAAATACTGTTTCTAGATTAAACGAAGCTACAATGTGTATATCCAACTCGAAATTTTCGAGTTTTCGTAAGTCGGAAATTCTGAGAACGAGACATTGATTTTCGGGCATCCGAAATATACCAACATCTCCAGTTTTTACGAACTTTTCGACTCGAAATTTTCAAGTTCGATTTTCTAAGATTAAAAGTTAACTTTAAATTTCCGACTTTCGAAACTCGAAGTGTCCGAGGGTTACTGCATGTTATAGTGCAGGAATATGTACTCAGGGTTGGTTATCTCCTGGGGCATTAGGGGTGAGTTGGGGGCCAGCAGTTGGAAGCCCATGAACATAAATGTGCGGAGGATGGTCGCGCGATCTGGTCGGCTCTTCAGCACGCAGATGATGCAGCTGGAAACAGAGAATGCAATATAAGTATCTGTATCAACTAGTGCGTGAGATAAAAGGAAATCGAGAAGATAAAGCTTCTTCTTGACGTGGACTGCGCCGATTTCTGTGTATCTGTGTGTCTGTCTGTAGCATCATAGCGCCTAAACGGATGAACCGATTTTGATCAAGTTGTTTTTTGTTTGAAAGGTGACTTTGTCGAGTGTTCTTAGCTCTGTTTGAATAAAATTGGTTTAGCCTCTGTTCAGCGAAGTCGAGCAGTAGCATGAAGCTCTCCTTGCTGCCCGCTTGCAGCACTCCCGGCATGCGCAGGTAGATGGTGCCTCCTTGAACCAGGGGACAGTTGTACTATACTCACTTGTTACAACCGAGCCTCTCTTCAGCGAAGTCGAGCAGTAGCATGAAGCTCTCCTTGCTGCCCGCTTGCAGCACTCCCGGCATGCGCAGGTAGATGGTGCCTCCTTGAACCAGGGGACAGTTGTACTATACTCACTTGTTACAACCGAGCCTCTCTTCAGCGAAGTCGAGCAGTAGCATGAAGCTCTCCTTGCTGCCCGCTTGCAGCACTCCCGGCATGCGCAGGTAGATGGTGCCTCCTTGAACCAGGGGACAGTTGTACTATACTCACTTGTTACAACCGAGCCTCTCTTCAGCGAAGTCGAGCAGTAGCATGAAGCTCTCCTTGCTGCCCGCTTGCAGCACTCCCGGCATGCGCAGGTAGATGGTGCCTCCTTGAACCAGGGGACAGTTGTACTATACTCACTTGTTACAACCGAGCCTCTCTTCAGCGAAGTCGAGCAGTAGCATGAAGCTCTCCTTGCTGCCCGCTTGCAGCACTCCCGGCATGCGCAGGTAGATGGTGCCTCCTTGAACCAGGGGACAGTTGTACTATACTCACTTGTTACAACCGAGCCTCTCTTCAGCGAAGTCGAGCAGTAGCATGAAGCTCTCCTTGCTGCCCGCTTGCAGCACTCCCGGCATGCGCAGGTAGATGGTGCCTCCTTGAACCAGGGGACAGTTGTACTATACTCACTTGTTACAACCGAGCCTCTCTTCAGCGAAGTCGAGCAGTAGCATGAAGCTCTCCTTGCTGCCCGCTTGCAGCACTCCCGGCATGCGCAGGTAGATGGTGCCTCCTTGAACCAGGGGACAGTTGTACTATACTCACTTGTTACAACCGAGCCTCTCTTCAGCGAAGTCGAGCAGTAGCATGAAGCTCTCCTTGCTGCCCGCTTGCAGCACTCCCGGCATGCGCAGGTAGATGGTGCCTCCTTGAACCAAGGGACAGTTGTACTATACTCACTTGTTACAACCGAGCCTCTCTTCAGCGAAGTCGAGCAGTAGCATGAAGCTCTCCTTGCTGCCCGCTTGCAGCACTCCCGGCATGCGCAGGTAGATGGTGCCTCCTTGAACCAAGGGACAGTTGTACTATACTCACTTGTTACAACCGAGCCTCTCTTCAGCGAAGTCGAGCAGTAGCATGAAGCTCTCCTTGCTGCCCGCTTGCAGCACTCCCGGCATGCGCAGGTAGATGGTGCCTCCTTGAACCAAGGGACAGTTGTACTATACTCACTTGTTACAACCGAGCCTCTCTTCAGCGAAGTCGAGCAGTAGCATGAAGCTCTCCTTGCTGCCCGCTTGCAGCACTCCCGGCATGCGCAGGTAGATGGTGCCTCCTTGAACCAGGGGACAGTTGTACTATACTCACTTGTTACAACCGAGCCTCTCTTCAGCGAAGTCGAGCAGTAGCATGAAGCTCTCCTTGCTGCCCGCTTGCAGCACTCCCGGCATGCGCAGGTAGATGGTGCCTCCTTGAACCAGGGGACAGTTGTACTATACTCACTTGTTACAACCGAGCCTCTCTTCAGCGAAGTCGAGCAGTAGCATGAAGCTCTCCTTGCTGCCCGCTTGCAGCACTCCCGGCATGCGCAGGTAGATGGTGCCTCCTTGAACCAGGGGACAGTTGTACTATACTCACTTGTTACAACCGAGCCTCTCTTCAGCGAAGTCGAGCAGTAGCATGAAGCTCTCCTTGCTGCCCGCTTGCAGCACTCCCGGCATGCGCAGGTAGATGGTGCCTCCTTGAACCAGGGGACAGTTGTACTATACTCACTTGTTACAACCGAGCCTCTCTTCAGCGAAGTCGAGCAGTAGCATGAAGCTCTCCTTGCTGCCCGCTTGCAGCACTCCCGGCATGCGCAGGTAGATGGTGCCTCCTTGAACCAGGGGACAGTTGTACTATACTCACTTGTTACAACCGAGCCTCTCTTCAGCGAAGTCGAGCAGTAGCATGAAGCTCTCCTTGCTGCCCGCTTGCAGCACTCCCGGCATGCGCAGGTAGATGGTGCCTCCTTGAACCAAGGGACAGTTGTACTATACTCACTTGTTACAACCGAGCCTCTCTTCAGCGAAGTCGAGCAGTAGCATGAAGCTCTCCTTGCTGCCCGCTTGCAGCACTCCCGGCATGCGCAGGTAGATGGTGCCTCCTTGAACCAGGGGACAGTTGTACTATACTCACTTGTTACAACCGAGCCTCTCTTCAGCGAAGTCGAGCAGTAGCATGAAGCTCTCCTTGCTGCCCGCTTGCAGCACTCCCGGCATGCGCAGGTAGATGGTGCCTCCTTGAACCAGGGGACAGTTGTACTATACTCACTTGTTACAACCGAGCCTCTCTTCAGCGAAGTCGAGCAGTAGCATGAAGCTCTCCTTGCTGCCCGCTTGCAGCACTCCCGGCATGCGCAGGTAGATGGTGCCTCCTTGAACCAGGGGACAGTTGTACTATACTCACTTGTTACAACCGAGCCTCTCTTCAGCGAAGTCGAGCAGTAGCATGAAGCTCTCCTTGCTGCCCGCTTGCAGCACTCCCGGCATGCGCAGGTAGATGGTGCCTCCTTGAACCAGGGGACAGTTGTACTATACTCACTTGTTACAACCGAGCCTCTCTTCAGCGAAGTCGAGCAGTAGCATGAAGCTCTCCTTGCTGCCCGCTTGCAGCACTCCCGGCATGCGCAGGTAGATGGTGCCTCCTTGAACCAGGGGACAGTTGTACTATACTCACTTGTTACAACCGAGCCTCTCTTCAGCGAAGTCGAGCAGTAGCATGAAGCTCTCCTTGCTGCCCGCTTGCAGCACTCCCGGCATGCGCAGGTAGATGGTGCCTCCTTGAACCAGGGGACAGTTGTACTATACTCACTTGTTACAACCGAGCCTCTCTTCAGCGAAGTCGAGCAGTAGCATGAAGCTCTCCTTGCTGCCCGCTTGCAGCACTCCCGGCATGCGCAGGTAGATGGTGCCTCCTTGAACCACCTGGAAAATCAAGAAAGAAAAAAACATTATAGTAAAGGAAAATGTCACGTATAGATATTGCTAACGCCCCCAACTCATTTTAAACAACTACGACGTATTATTTGCAGCAAGAACGCTGATTTCCCTTGGGTTACTTTGTCTGGTGTGTCGTCGCTAATTTAAAGAGGGTAGGACGAGTTTACTTTTTTTTAGGATAAGCCCGCATTAGCAGAGAATTGTGTGAGGAGAAGAGAGGACAATGCTTATCGCAAGTTGGTAATTTCCCTCCATATCAAGCAGGAGATAGAACAAACAAGGCCAATAGGCACAAAGGGTCGTTTACAACTGGGATAAGCCCAGTTGCCTAGCACTAAAAATTAGCATTAATATTAATAGGTCCTAACATTGTGAGCTGCTATATTTGTTTTCAATAATAGGAAACAAATATAGGAAATTTGTAATTTTTTCCTACTCCTCCGTTATTCTTTTCTGATTAAATTTGTTGCGGGATCCAAGACAATTAAATTCATTCTCCGGGACTTCGTCGAGCTTCATTGCTTGCGCGCTTTTCTGGTGGTCGCCACTGTTGATTCTGGCTTTCAGGAGTTGCAGTGGTTTGGGAATAGTTGGTGGGATTGTCCCAAAAAAAAGTTGTTAATTTCCAAATAATATACTGTCAATCAATATAAAATAATAAAAATAGTGTTATATTATATGTGTGTATGTCGTGATTTTCCACTTAGCCATAATACTATCATGAATTATACGCATTTCATAAATGTATGTCTATTTATCAAATTATCACATATTACATAAATGAATATCACGTATATAATATATCGGTCTGCGCTTATATACAACAATAGTTGCAAACGAAAGTTTGTAAGTATGTTTCGACTCTCAACTGCTGAACTGATTTTGATGTAGTTTGGCACACACATTGACCAACGCCTGGGTTCGAATTGTTATTTTAGGGTTCCGTACCCAAATGGTAAAAACGGGACCCTATTACTGAGACTTCGAGGTCTGTCTGTCTGTCTGTCACCAGGCTGTATCTCATGAACCGTGATAGTTAGAAAGTTGAAATTTTCACAGATAATGTATTTCTGTTGCCGCTATAACAACAAATACTAAAAACAGAATAAAATAAATATTTAAGTGGAGCTCCCATACAATAAACGTGTTTTTTTGCCGTTTTTGCGATAATGGTACGGAACCCTTCGTGCGCGAGTCCGACTCGCACTTGGCCGGTTTTTTTATCTTGGTAGTAAATTTCCGTAAGAGAATTTTTTTCTTCATGCGGGCCAAGTCACTGGCAAAATTGTGAAAAGTGATAAAACAATAACTACATAATTACTTTTACAAATTACGTAATGTAATAATGGTAAGAACAAAAACATTTACATACCTCTATTGTACTGTATAACACAACATTAAATTACAATACTGAAGTATGTATGATTATCTAAAGGTTATCAACTGTGTCATTGCACTTCTATATATAAGTTTAGAAACTGATATGATCTTTAACTATACTACCAGTACCGTCTTTACCATAAGGGCACACGGGGCCCGTGCCCAGGGCCCCCAAACTCAGGGGGCCCCAAAGGACCGACAATTTATCTCACATTTATTCTCAAAACATTTTTGTCGGGCACAGTAATAGAGAGCACCCGGACCGAAAATAAGACTTACACTTGTCTTAAAACTCATGTCAAAATTATGACGATTTGAATAACCAAATTAAGGCAAAATCAAGTCAAACTTTGCCTTTTTAGAGTTTCGTACCTCAAAAGGTAAAAAAGGAACCCTTATTAAATAGAAGATCATAGTAGAAAAATGTTAGTATAATTCGCTTTCTTTACTTTCCAAAAGGGCCCCAAATTCTTGTGTGCACCGGCATAGTTTAAGACGGACTTGTATACTACATTATGTACCTTCATTTAATGTACTAATAATTTTAGCTTTTCAAAATCAGCAACAGTAAAGACAAAAACACACTTACGTGTTGTGGCGTGGGGACCTACCGAGACAGAAGTCCCAGCAGTGGGTATTATACTCGTATAATAATTGTAATGGTTATGACAAAAATGGGCTCTTGTGGCGGGTTATCTCTCAAAAAAGGTTTGTGTCCCAGCTGTGGGCATTTTAAAATAATAATTGTACTTACAGCTTCCCAGCGGTTGACGGTGTTCTCGGTCAGGAAGATCTTGAAGTCGACCTTAACGGGCTGTCTGTCCTTGCGCTCGAGGATCTTGTTGATGACCTGAAGTGGTTAAATAATGAGTCAGTTGCTGAATAACTTTTGGTTCTTTATGGACTATTTTTTGGCAATTTACCATATCAAAACAACCAATTTCTTGCCCAGATGTGGTGAACATGGAAATTATATCCTGCTATTTTGTGATTTTTATTTGTCTGCGATGGCATACATATTTTTGACCTGTGGCATTTATTGCAATGTTTATAAGACATAGTCGTGTTTTAATGATTTCAAGATTATGGTGGTGAAGAGCTGAATCCCATTCTGAACGGTATACCAACATTATTCTTTAATGTTCATTATCGGTCTATTGTTAAGCATGGAACTAGACAGACTTGCCCACGGGCATGCTACGAAGCATTTCTGCCAGACCTTGCAATGATATTTGTATGTCTGTCTCCAACTGTGTCAAGACAAACAGACCTAAAACAGACATATATAGTAGCGAGCTCTTCACGCACTTTGATTATTTATTAGCTTACCGCTTCTCTGCGTTGCTGGTGGATAGCTGGGTGTCCATGGGTCGGTGACTGAGACTCGGAGATGAGGCTCTCCGCGCTGCTCGTGAGTGAACTGGCGCTGGCCCATAGTAGGGCGCTCAACAAGTCACCTGCGGAACAGAAAATTGGTAAGTTAAATAAAGATCGTTTGAAAAACTGCTCTATGGAAATCTTACTTTGGGGCCTACAGTCGTTTTATATACGCTGATGTAAATCAGCGTAAAACGACTGAAACAAATAAAAACACAACGGACTGTATAGTCAACGACTGTCTGGAGTTAAATGTTCTATTGTAATAATAGAGAATTAAATTGCAATTCAAAGCTCTTGAGCTTTGAATGATATAGGTAAGGTGCTCCTTCCTATCCGGCTCGAAGGACCAATGCAATCTCCGTAATGAAAGAATATGGATGAAGATAAATAAGATTTTCTTCGTTCGTCTAGACGAGTCAACTCCTGAGGGAGGGTCTCGTGCATATTATCTAGATAATATGCACGAGACCCTCCCTCAGGAGTTGACTTTCATTGAACAACTTTTTCTATCTGCATTGTCCTGTTTAAGGCTGTTTTGGGGCTTTTTAACATCCGGATAATATGGTATACTCACGGTTGTTGTCGTCGTGGGTGGGTGTTGATGGGGAAGCGGGGCTCGCGGCCCCGCCATTCACCCCTCCGGGCGGTGCCGAGCCGAGAGCAGGAACATCAGGACCACCTGTCAATAGGACACAATTATATTAGAGAATATAATATATATTTTGGGTGAATCATTCAATTCAGAATCTACTGCCAGTCGATTCTGTTAAAACTCACTGTGATAACTTAGATGGAGTGAGCTGTGATACCAATTGATGCTAAGGATTCTTCAAGTTCACATCACCAAATCTACGAGTATCACATTCGAAATTTTTACAAAATAGCACCACAGAACCTTACTTCAGGCCCAAGCATTGCTTATAACTTTATTAAAGCCATTTGATAATACTAATGCTTGAGTGATACCAGCACTGCAGCAGCATCCAATGAATATAGCACGCTATCCCTTAGCGTGCTATATTCATTGGATGTGATTCTAAAATATATTGGGGACAGTTTTAAGATGGGGTTGAAAATGAGCCATGTTATTATACCTTTCCAAAATCGATGTTTGCTTTCCAATCTAACCAGATGTGTTACTGCCATGACGCGATACTCAAACGTAGATAATTAAGTTGAAGTTGGTTTTCAAAGGACACCCAGTAATCAGGGTTTTTGTCGCTCTCAGACAGAATGAAGTTTTAGACCTGTGACCTAGTTAGCAGTGGTCTAACGGTGGTGTCTTTTGTGGGTACGTGAAGACAACTTCAACGTTACTCAATCTACAAGTAAGTTAGCTATTTATAAAATTGATTATTCTTCATAATATTAATCCGATATTACTCAATCTGCGTGTTAGCTTAGACACTAGGTCTTGAATAAGTAATTCCAACCCCTTTTAATCACGATGTAAAGTTGAAAGTATCTGATGAAATAATGATCATCACACTTTATCAGCGTGTAAAACGTATCACCAACGTCATCATATCATGCACTGTGACATATCATAAGAGCATCTATCTATTCTGATATATACAGTGATAACAACTACATACATGAACAGGTCAAGTAGTTGCCTGAACTCTTCGCACGTTGAGTCTAAAGTTCGATAAAATTAATTGCTTCTACATAACTTCGTCTACTGGAGATAAGTACGTAATCTCGGGTGATAAAACTATAAGAAGTTTCCTCGAGATAGTTTTACAGTACTTGGACCTGGCTTCCCTTGAATTTGTTAGTGTTACTTTAGTGATACCACAGATAATATAATACTAGCATACAGATGTTTCATCCCATACAAAGAAACCGAGCCGACGTTCCACGGATATAGATGGTGATCTATCTATCGCCGTGGAACGGAACCGAACGCTATCGATTTACAAAAAATAATCGGTATAATCAGATGAAAAACGCTAGTTACGTCAGCACGGTTTCTTTGTATGGGATGAGGCATATGTATGCTAGTATTATATTATCTGTGGTAATACAATTTTTCTGAAATTGTGTAGACCTAAGCTTCCTACTTTCTATGTGACCTTTAAAGTCTGATGACCTACTACCTGAAGCCCTGATGAGTTAATACCTAACTGGATACAGTCTATCCTAACATAAAAAACAATTCTGATATTGTTCTGTTATTTCCTTCTTTCTTTCAATCGATTCGAATTCAGTTCTCGTGTATTGAATTCGGACGGATGGAGTTTGGATCTAGTGCGCAACCCGTCCTACAAGTAGGCAGTTCTCCGGCTTCTTAGGACCCCGATCTCTCGGATTCGAGTTGAAATTGCTGAATTTTTGGTAGTATTCTTTATTACTATTCTCCACTTCTTAGGTAGACTTCAGGTTCAGTTCCGAGCAGAGGGCTTCGCGACACTGGCAATTCGCGGAAAGAAAGTCTTAGGCTGATTTCAGAGTAACGCTGACCGTCGCCCCCCAGCTCGTCATTAGTCGAGTCGCTCGGCTCAGCGCTGACAGCCGTCAAACTCGACCAATGACCAGCTGACGCAGCGACCGTCAGCACCGTGACTCGAAAACCAGCCTAAACGCGCCGTGTAATACGCGTCGCTTACGGATTCGTGTCAAACCACTGTTACTGCCACCGACGGCGCCACTGCGATCGATGTGGTTCTCGTGAAGGCTGGCATTGTGCCTTTATCTTCTCTTCTTTCTTACTTGAATCATGTAATAACTTGTAGTACTTACCACAGAGGCCCGGCGCCCAGGCACAGCGAGAAACACTCGGCGTCCGAAGCCGACAAAGCTGAGCGTTTGCTGCCGGCCGCGCTCAGCGTGGCGCTGTCGCCGCTGTAACAAGGATACAACAGTTATAGGCACTGTTAAACAGTATACAACAAGGGTGTACAAAATACTTGACGTCACATAAATCCTACATCGCGCATCAAAGATTTGTGAACCGGCGGGCCCATTATGTAAGGCAATCCGACTGCCGAAGGAGGGTAATGTTTTTTTCGTTTGTATGTTCCTACGTGGTGTTCTAGAGACCAAACGCGATGGCCAATTTTTATTATTGTTCTGTCAATCGATTCGTCTTAACCTTGCGAGTGTCACTGGCTACATTAAAATGGGAAAATAGAAAAATGGCGGCTTTCGGGCGCCATATTGTGGAGGTCAAATTTTTTTTTTCCAATCCCATCGTGTGGAGTATCAAAATGAAGGGTTTTAAGAGGTGATTTTAAAAATATATAACACTTATCTGTTTAAATGTACATAATTCGAAAAAAAAAAAATTACCTAAAAAGTTACAAATAAAAAAAGATCAAAAAACCCGACTGCTTTAAGAAGCGAACTAGCAAGATTTTCTTCTTGTTTACGTCTTTCTAGTTCGCTTCTTAGGCAGACGGGTTTTTTTGTTTTTGGCTCAAGTAAAACCACTAAACATCTTCTTAAATCACGTGTCCTCATTACCTTCCAATATTTTTACTCAAAAAAAGTACATCACTCTCCAAATATTCACTTAACATCGACAAATCACCGGCCTTTTTCTCAAAATAATTATAATAAGGCATTTTGTACAACTGTCTTCTACCTTCAAAAGATGGCGAACAATTGTCGTGTTTTCCAAGAATCTTGGTAAATATTTGTCTGAACTAAGACTGAGATATGATTTAGTATCTAACAAATATAATAATGGGCTTATTATGTTGGTATCTTTGTTTAAATAAGGGGTAATTTTGATAGGGATATTGCACGAGTACTATAACATGTTATTGTAGGAAACAGGATTAAAATGCAAGATGTCTGCCTGTGCCTTCAGCAAGTTTTTCTTGCAGTATGTCGCAGTCGCAGTTTACGCGAAACCGTTATTGATTCATTTTGCACTGTAACAGCGTCAAGGTGAACTATATGTATAAGAATTGGCGAAGGTTGCGAAAACTTTATCGAATAAACCGTTACAATAACTTCATGTGATATACCCAGTTACTGGGTTGTGGAGGTCGCCAGGGTCGACAGACTAATGTATGAGAATTGACAAAGGTTGCCAAAACTTTATCGAATAAACCGTTACAATAACTTCATGTGATATAGCCAGTTACTGGGTTGTGGAGGTCGCCAGGATCGACAGACTAATGTATGAGAATTGACAAAGGTTGCAAAAACTTTTGGTCGAATGTTTATTCGATAAAAAGTTTTTGCAATAACTTCATGTGATACCCAGTTACTGGGTTGTGGAGATCTAATACGCAGTCACTCCACCTAAAATATTGGTAATCAGCTGCGTCTAGTACGACTACGACTAGAAGTGGACTCCAAGTCCCAAAAGTTGGAATAAGGCGAAAAGAAGAGTGAAGGTTGGGCTAAGCAGATTAGCCCTGGACCAAAACAGCTCGAATCATGAAGGTCTTTTCCCCAGCAGTCGGATGAACCAGGCTGATTTACACGCGAGGAAGAATAGCATCTGTTACATTATGATACCTGAAACCTTCCGTGCTTCCTGTTGTACCGTATGCACCATCTGATTGACCTGCACCATCAATGATGCAGAGGAGACTAATTAGTTTCGTTTGCACCATTAGTGGTGCAACGAAAGGCAACTAAGGTAAACTGCATTAATAGTATGGTCTCATCTGCACCATTGAGATGACACAAAATTAGTAAAATTATATCTCTATGCACTGTCCTGCCTCTTCAGCAAGCATAATATGAAGCCGTTGACTGAAATCTGTATCATGGTGACAAACAGACGTTACGGGTATTCAGAAGTCCAAAAGTCTGACAAATAGTTTATACCAAGGGGTATCGTGTTACCCAGTAACTGGGAGGTTAGTTAGGCAGTTGGTCGATGTATAATAAGTACTGGTATAGTAGTCACGGCGGATCTTTGTGTCTCGGAAGTTGGCTGCAAGAACCTGCGCAGTTGCGTGATTTTCACCCCCTTCAAAACGACGGCTTAGTTTGAAACTTTGCACATTTATCAAAGACCGATGACAATGCAATTATTTGAATAGTTTGTCCCATTATCCTGACCAGGATTTTCAGGATTAGAGATTGAACTAAAAAGTAAAAAATAAATAATAGTTTAAAAAAAAACTAAAAACACGCTTTAATAGAAAACCAAACTAAAAAGTATGAAATAATTATCAATAAATTTATATAAAAAAGGGTGATTAACAAAAAAAAAAAACGGTGCTTGATGTCAATTGTTATAATATTTTATTGACATATATTGGTAAAAGTACCGCGAGTCATTTTGAAAATATCTTAATAAGCACCCCACGCTATTCTACAATTTTATTTTTGTTAATCACGCTGTCCTTATTTTTTTTTTGTATATAAATTGAAGTAGTAGATAGCATTATATTAACTACCTCTTTCACTCGCTTGCGTTTGTCGCATCGTCCTATCTCGCTTACTGTATGCAGTAAATTGCAGTATACTCGATGACAAACTGTTTCTTGCGCAATGGTTCGCAGAGCTAACTTCAGAGAAACAAAGGTCCGCTTTGACTACTGTATTCAGTTGTACCTATCTTTGGTCAGACGGAGCCGACCCAATGTCCCAAAACATATGAGAAAAGACCTGACATATATTAGAGATGGGCGTTTTGTTTTCGGTTTTTGCGCAAACGGTTATGTAACTGATATACAGTTTTCATATCGATATTGAAAATGGTTTTCAGATATCGATATCAGTAGTACAGTTTGCAAAAGTTAACATGTTATTTAGATGAGCAAACTAACAACGAACGCGAACTAAAGCAAAACGCAAATTCACACTTTTACAGTTATAAACAAATGGCAGCTGTATTAAACAGAAATCGGTTGAATGGACTGTAAAAAAGTTTATAAAAAAATCAAAAAACCCGACTGCTTGAAAACCAAACTAAAAAGACGTAAACAAGAAGAAAATCATGCTGTGCAGTCGGAGGATACATCTGGTTTTGGTCCGCCAGCTCGCGAATATGTATCCTCCGACTGCACAGCATGATTTTCTTCTTGTTTACGTCTTTTTAGTTTGCTTTTCAAGCAGTCGGGTTTTTTTATTTTTTTATAAACTTTTTTTTTGTATTTTCCAATTTTAATGTAGCCAGTGACACTCGCAGGATTAAGACAAATCGATTGACTTAAGAATCATCAAAATCGGCCAACGCGTTTGGTCTCTAGAACGCCACATAGGAACAAACATACATTCATACATACATAGACTGATAAACACATTACCCTCCAGGCAGTCCTTCGGCAGTCGGGTAAAAAGGGGTCGTAAGGGGTTGGAGTTACCTAGTATTTGCTGCATCTCTTTTATACCAATAAAAGAATATATAATACTTAGAGAGTTAGCGCATATGGTTCCTATCGTTTATGAAGTTTGCGTTTTATTCGTAGTTCGTACGTTTTCGCATTGATACGGTTTTAAGTTTTGACTTATTCGTTCTCGCACACTCGCACGCAGGTAGAGGTTTTGATACAATACAGTTCTGTGATATCGGTTATTTTAATATAGATATCGATATGATATCTAACACATATCCGATATAAGTTACGTTTTGATATATCGGACCCATCCCTAGCATATATTATGTTGATGACTTCAAGATATGAGTACTAATCTGATTTGTTAGGTCCCCAAGATGAGAACCGAGTCGATCTTTGCAAGTTGGATGTTCAGTTAGATAGCGTATCTGTATATTTATCTTATATTTGAATAACAGATGATAACACAGATGGCATACAGTTTTTGTGACTGATAACAGTGATAATAATGGAACGTTTTAAACTAAACTACAATGCCGTTGCGATATAACTTGAGATTTCGGTACACGTGTACGAGAAATTACATAAAGAAAAAATTAAGTTTCTAGACTTTTATTTTATTTTAGCTGTTACTTAAGGGTACACTAGTCGAAAATTCTTCCATACAAACGTAGTCTGGCTTTTACTCCACTGTTTGACGATGTACGGTTAAAATAAAAATGATAGCAATTTGTCTTATCATTATCTAGCCCTGTATGGAAGCATAAAAGTAAAAAAATAAATTACTTGAAAGTTATGAGCTTCGAAAATTCCATATTTTAACACTAATTTTAACGCATCTTTGGGCGCAAATAAGTACCATAAGAAGAAGGAAAATTGAAAAGCGGCCTCCATACAGGGATAGATTAGTAGTTCAACAATGCAAATAATTTTATTTTGAACAGATACATTCAGTCGTTTTTTCATGATATCCAGACTCCCAAAGGTCTGTTTATAAAATTTCACGCGCTCGTTTTCGTTCTAAATCATCATCCATTTCGCTACAAATTTGCAAAAGTGTGTATTCGTACGCGAACTAGCTTCTTACTGCTCATAACAGCATCTATCTGTTCCGCACGTGTTGTCGGTTGATATAGCACGCATTTTAACCCCGCGCACAAAATACTTCGTGCTGTCGACTAGTGTAACCTTAAGTAATGATGAACACGAATAAGAAAAGAGAGAAAATTATAGAACGAGTGCTAGGAACAGGGAATACATTAAAACAAACACACAAAGAAAGCGTGACCTTTCCTTCGACAATCAATCAGCTCAATTGCAAATTTTAAAATCGCCCGATTTTAATTTTTATTTCATGCTTTTGAAACTACATATAATATACCTAGTAGCAGACACGCTTCAATCAACAATCTACCGAAACACGTAATAATGACACGATGTCATGCGAAAAAATCCAGATTCAAAGAGTAAAATGCGAATAAGTTTTGAACGGCTAAACCGATTTTATTCAAACATAGCTAAGATCACTTGACAAGTCACCTTTTAAACAATAAAAAACTAAATCAAATTCGGTTCATCAGTTTAGGCGCTATGACGCCACAGACAGACACACAGATACACACGTCAAACTTATAACACCCCTATTTTTCCGTCGGGGGTTAAAAATAAACTGTGGAAGTGTACTGCCAAAACACAGGCGAATTAATGTTGTTTACAATAATTTTTGGACCGGACTTTCAATTGTATAATTATGTACATAGTACTTATATTTGCCTGGCAATTCGCCTGAAACCATAATAAACATAATTTCTTTTAAAAACAGCTTTGTTGCTGTTTACAGTAAATAAATATTAATTGGGACGATAGTAAATGACGGGAGCTTAGCACGCGATGGTATTTTTGTCGTGTTCTGAAGTTGTTAATGTATTTTAAAGGTTACTGCTGTTTGCTGGGAACCTTGATTGAAGTTAATTAGAGGAGTTGATATTTTGTGACAGAAATGTTGCTTGGTATAGAATTATGAGCGATTGTTGACCATTTCTCAATTTTAAATTTTCTACCTTTTAATTTTGACATCTTTTCTTTCATATCACTCCTCACACAGTCCATCCATATTTTCTTTGGCCGTCCCCTCCCTCACATTTATATTCATAACTCTTTTAGTAACATGCGTTTTATCCCTCCTCATCAGATGACCATACCAGGGCAAACGGTTTCCTCTCAACTTTTCTGTTACTGGCGCCACTTTCAAACTTCCTCTTATATACTAATTTCTCACTTTATCCATTCCCGACACACCGCACATCCATCTCAACATTCTCATCTCTGCTACATGCAATCTCTTTCATCCATCTTTTTCACAGTCCAACATTCTGATCCATACAGTACGACAGGTCTAATAATCACGGACTTGTAAATTTTCCCCTTTAAATATTATATCCGTGGGTCGTGTGGCAAGTTGCTCCAGTGACCTGTCGCCATTTCATCCAGACATTCAAAAGTGCCGTTGAAGCCAATTTAGAGAGTTTCAGTGCATTGGAAAGCACGTGGTGATCATACGAAAACATACGACAATTCTTATGACCTACACCATGGCCTTAGTATCTTCTTAGTTATTACCGGTCTTATTAGACCTTCATCGTTAGACCAGTATTTACCCGACTGCCGAAGGAGGGTAATGTGTTTGTTTATCAGTCTATGTATGTAGGTATGTTTGTTCCTATGTGGCGTTCTAGAGACCAAACGTGTTAGCCGATTTTTATGTCAATCGTTTCGTCTTAACCCTGCGTGTGTCACTGGCTACATTAAAATTGGAAAATAAAAATATGGCGGATTTTGGGCGCGTATACAAACTTTTTTTTCTTCCAAACCCATCGTGGGGGTATCAAAATAAAGGGTTAAAAAAAATTACAAATAAAATATAAATAAAAAGTTCATTAAAAAGATCAAAAACCCGACTGCTTAAAAAGTGAACTAAAAAGACGTACCTAAACAAGAAGAAAATCATGCTGCGCAATCGGAGGAAACATTTGGTTTTGGTCAGCCAGCTCGCAAACATGTATTCCTCCGACTGCACAGCATGATTTTCCTCCTGTTGACGTCTTTTTAGTTCATTTTTTAAACAGTCGGGTTTTTTGTTTTTTTTACATAAGTTTTTTTTACTAATATTATAAAAAGAGGGCCCCAATATTGTGAGTTTGTTCAGACGAGTAGAATTATCTCTGGAACCACAAAACCTATTTGAAAAATATTTTTTCATGAAAACTTCACCAAATTGAAATGGGACTAATTCGGGAACATATTCTTTCAAACAAAAAAATAATTATCAAAATCGGTTCATAATTGGCGGAGTAATCGCGTAACAAACATACAGACGAATTGAGAACCTCCTCCTTTTTTGAAGTCGGTTAAAAACTTTTCCATTGGACACAGAAACTATACAAAAACACTATCGCACGAATAGCCATCTGAATCCACAGAATAAATCGTTTAGTCTACATTTGACAGATTCTACTTTTGACATCATAGTCTACTTTTGACAGATTCTACATATGACAAATTCTACTTAAGACAGATTCTACTTAGGACAGATTCTACATAGGACAGATTCTACATATGACAGATTCTACTTAAGACAGATTCTACTTAAGACAGATTCTACTTTTGACAGATTCTACATTTGACAGATTTTGAAAAAAGTGAGATAAGTTAGGAACATTGTGGCATCAAAAATAATAGTGTCAGATAGTAATCACTATATTTATTGATAGGCGTATTTTGTTTATATACCTAGTATTATTTTTTTTTTTTTTTTATGTAACTAATATTTTTCGTTCAAGTTCAAGGAGAAAATGAACTATCTCCTCATTTTCTTTTCCGGAGTCGGTGTCTTTTGTACCCATTGTTTTCCGTTATTCGACACCGACTTCGTAAAAGAAAGTTATTTGTAGCTTTGTAGTATTTTGTTTTCGAAGTCGGTTTAATTTTTTGCTTTAAAGATTTTTATTTTGCTCTTTTTACTTTTGGTAGGTACACTCCCATTAACATGAAAATCATTTATAGCCAAAGTACATCTCATGACGATTCGAATAAGTTCAAACACGACTAGGATCAATTGTTTTATTTCGGAGTTCCAATGGCCATTGTGGTCTTCTTCATCAGTTCCACTTCACCTAATGATACTTTCTGAGTGCAAGTAATTGCGTTATTGCTAAAAATACCAAAATAGCTATATGTAGGCCTAGAATATTTGAGGAGTTCCCTCGTTTATCTAGGAACCCATCATCAGATCATGGTTTCCTCATTGAAATATCTCCTTTCCAAGAAAAAAAGAATCAACAAAATCGGATCGTAAACGACGAAGTTATCCGCGAACACACATAAACATCTTAATATATATATTTCTTGTGTGCGTGTGTATGTGACTGAACTCCTCCTAAACGACTGGACCGATTTTGATGAAATTTTTTGTGTGTGTTCGTGGAGATTCGAGAATGGTTTAGATTTACAAAAAAAAAAAAAAAAAATGGAAAATTAGGGTAGGGTAGGTAGGGTAGGGTAGGTAGGGTAGGGTAGGTAGGGTAGGGTAGGTAGGGTAGGGTAGGTAGGGTAGGGTAGGTAGGGTAGGGTAGGTAGGGTAGGGTAGGTAGGGTAGGGTAGGTAGGGTAGGGTAGGTAGGGTAGGGTAGGTAGGGTAGGGTAGGTAGGGTAGGGTAGGTAGGGTAGGGTAGGTAGGGTAGGGTAGGTAGGGTAGGGTAGGTAGGGTAGGGTAGGTAGGGTAGGGTAGGTAGGGTAGGGTAGGTAGGGTAGGGTAGGTAGGGTAGGGTAGGTAGGGTAGGGTAGGTAGGGTAGGGTAGGTAGGGTAGGGTAGGTAGGGTAGGGTAGGTAGGGTAGGGTAGGTAGGGTAGGGTAGGTAGGGTAAGTAGGGTAGGTAGGGTAGGGTAGGTAGGGTAGGGTAGGTAGGGTAGGGTAGGGTAGGTAGGGTAGATGCATATTAGGTGTTTTTATGGCAAAACAAAGTTTGCCGGGTCAGCTAGTATATATATAAATACGGTCGAATTTGGATTTTTTTTTGGAAAGTCGGTTAGTGAGGTCACAGTTCATTTTCTCATACACTTGAACGAAAAATATTATTTACTATATAATACAAACATTTAATACTAGGTATAAAAGCAAATATGCTTATCTGTAAATAATACCTGAGCGAATAATATTAGCTCTGCTCGGATAAAAATAGAGAAAACGACGTATTCTTAAAATGAAACCTAGCTAGATCGATTTATAGCCCCCGAAACCCCCTGCACACTAAATTTTATGAAAATCGTTGGAGTCGTTTCCGAGATTCAGATTATATATATAAACAATAATTGCTTGTTTAAAGGTATTAGATAGTGATATAACAGTATTATTTTTGATGACACAATGTTTCTTACTTGTCTCATTTTTTACAAAATCTGTCAAATGTAGAATCTGTCTTAAGTAGAATCTGTCTTAAGTAGAATCTGTCATAAGTAGAATCTGTCATATGTAGAATCTGTCATATGTAGAATCTGTCCTAAGTAGAATCTGTCTTAAGTAGAATCTGTCATATGTAGAATCTGTCAAAAGTAGACTATGATGTCAAAAGTAGAATCTGTCAAATGTAGACTAAACGGAATAAATGTTTAGTCTAAGTAAACCAAACATATGTATGTTGAAACAATTTCAAGGACACGTGCCAACCACAACAGTCATATGTTTATACAAGCTGCTGCCAGCGGCTTTGCCCGCGTGAAAAGTGATTTATCACCCCAAGGCAACATTGAACCGGGTTAAAAAGTAGATATATGCTATTCCAGACTATAATCTATATATGTGCCAAATTTTATCCAGATCCGTTCAGCCGTTCTCGCGTGATTGAGTAACAAACATCCATCCCACCCAACCAAACCTTCATATTTATTACATTTTCTAAAACAAAAAGTAGCCTAAGTTACTCCGCTCCGCTTATAACATCAACTATCCGCCAGTGAGTCCCGTCAAAATTAGTCCAGCCGTTTCGGAGATTTGGAAGAAAAAGACAAAAAATTAAAAATATGATTTGTGTTGAAACAACCTCTAGTTTAAGTCTTTGGCGCAAGTCGGCCTTATTAGTACAGAAGCTAACTCGAAAACCGCTGAAAAATTTCTGAAGGAAACAATTTCCTTTGATATAATCTTGAAACCTTGGCATAAATGGTTTGTTTCACGGCATTTACTAACTTAATTGCTTGAGGAAATTCAGAGACATACTTCAAAGGCTTGGCAACAAGTTTTAAGTATACTTGAACCATCATGGCGTCGCTTGTTTACGAGTTAAACGGAAAATGATACTGTCCTTTACTTGTAGATGAAATTCGAAAGAGATGGACGATAAGAGATTTAAGTGTACACTAGTCGACGGCACCAACTATTTTGTGCGCGGGGTTAAAATGCGTGCTATATCAACCGACAACTCGTGTGGAACAGATAGATGCTGTTATGAGCAGTAAGAAGCTAGTTCGCGTACGAATAAACACTTTTGCAAATTTGTAGCGAAATGGATGATGATTTAGAACGAAAATGAGCGCGCGAAATTTTATAAACAGACCTTTGGGAGTCTGGATATCATGAAAAAACGACTGAATGTATCTGTTCAAAATAAAATTATTTGCATTGTTGAACTACTAATCTATCCCTGTATGGAGGACGTTTTTCAATTTTCCTTCTTCTTATGGTACTTATTTGCGCCCAAAGATGCGTAAAAATTAGTGTTAAAATAAGGAACTTTCAAAGCTCATAACTTTCAAGTAAATTTTATTTTTACTTTTTTGCTTCCATACAGGGCTAGATAATGATGAGACAAATTGATATCATTTTTTTATTTTGAACGTACTTCGTCAAAAAGTGGAGTAAAAGCCAGACTTTGTATGGAAGAATTTTCGACTAGTGTACCCTTAAAGCTTCAAATCATGCACAGATGTCACTTGAACCATTAAAAAATGCTGAAGGCCACGTGAATTAATTTTAGAGTACTGCCGTCCCTTTCTCATTTTACCGGTAGAAAGAGATAGAAATTACTTTTACTTTCGTCGAAAGATATCAAAATAGAGGATCATCATTAGCCTTTTATTGTGTCCACAGCTGGGGTACAGGCCTCCTCTCTGTGAGAGAGGAATTGGGCCTTAAGGTGATATATAAACCCCAATGTTAACGCATTACTGGCCGTGTGCCCGCTCGATGCCAAAATATCAATATTGAACCTCCTTTTGAACAGTTTTGTTTGCAAAATATTATTTGATTTACATATGCTATGTTAGTTATGAAGAAATTTCAGCCATAAATTTTTCTGTGTAAAAATATTTTTAAACATCCAAGTCGTTTTGGAGGAGTTTCCAAAAGTTGCGAAAAAATTATCGTGTTGTTATTTTTTTAAAGCAAAACTATTAGTTACTCGAAATAACCTTGTGTTCAAAATTATGTACATGAATCAATATTTTTTTTTTCAACCTAGCCTTTATTAAGAGTATGCTTTAGAAAGTTACCGTTTTACGGCACCAAAGCGTATGTAGGCCCTTAATTTACAACGCGGGCCCAGTGCTGGTTGATGGATGTCACATTTCTTCGAATATAATAATAATTCAAAATCATAATTTCTAACAATGATTGCCGGCCATAGACTACAAGATAAACTAGTATGGACTTACCGATACAGCTTGACCATTTTTCAAAAATAAATATATCTTCTATGTATAAGAATTAAATAAACCACGTAAATTATTATAAACAACAAGTATATCACAAAAAATGGAATGTTTCAATAAATAAACAATGAAAAATCAACAAAACAAAAAAAAATTAAGGTATCGTAAGGCGATTTTTTTCAGGCACTTTTCTGAAAAATATCTTTATGCTGTATACCGTATACAGCATATTATGTTTGTTTACGAAAATAGAATCTATTTTTATTATTTTTGCAAAGACGTGCGACCGGTGTGAAAATCAAGGAGCGACTGATTGAAAATTGGAAACAGTAAACAGTCGGCGGCCAAAAGAGGAGCCTTGCCAATATTCAAAAATAGAATTAGTGTTGTGAATCTAAAAACGGATCAATAATGGGATGTGATTCTCCCTTTCTAACGTGAAGCTACTTTCACGTTCACCACTGTTCACCATGAGACTTTTGTAGGTAAATAAAGGATGTTTCAGAAATAGATGAATGCTTAGGAACTGTTCGGATCTTTAGCTGCAGAACAAAGCTAAAAGTTTGGGCATGCTGCTGCATGCGTCATTTGGTAAATCACTTGTAAACACAATAGTAACATCGCTTTTCTTCTTTGATCGCAAGTTCTATTCACTAAAGAGCGTCATTATACTAGTGAAAAGGCGATGAACTGGAAATCTGTAGATATGCGATGCTTCGGGCTCACTTCGTTTGATTCTAGTAGGTCTTTGAATGGTTTTTCAGACCGAAACGATAACCACTGAGTCTCTTGTGTTGAGTTTTCTATGTTTTATAAAGCAACCAGCCTAAAATAAATTGCCTATTGCTTATCGTATCTGCAGAACAAAAAAAAAACCTGTGACAATCAGAATCAGGACGGGTCGATGAAGCGAGGCATAGGGGTCTTGTCTATGTCCACCAGTGGATGCCTTTCGGTTGAAATTATGACTCAGAAGAGTCAGAAGCCAACTTTTTAGTTTGGGGAATAGATAATGCCTACAATTAAAGCTGAAACGCTATCCGATTGTAACTTTTTTTAACTACCTTCAAAAACGTCAAATTATCTATCTACCCACCTAAAATCTGTTTCTGTCAAATAGCTAGGTCATCAAAACACAATCTCAAATAATTGTCTGGGTTCTCATCGGCCAATAAAATCACTCGGCAATGGGGACACAATATTATCTTTTTAGCAAAATCTAGCATTTACTAGAGAAAAACATTTAAAAGAGGATGCTTGCCAAACAGTTTTTTAGAAAATTTATGATATAAGGAATACAGATTTGGCCTCAATCCATAAAGAAAGTGCTGAAGGCAGCTTAAAAATATGTTGGAATTGGCTTGGTTTTATGTTAAGTATGTCTTTTCTGAGATGCAGTGAGCGCATTATTTCAAATGCATGCTACAATTTTTCATCAAAATTGGACTTATCGTGTCTTCGCTTCTGGAGTGGCTGAGTGAGCTTCAAGAAGACAGGGCACCTATGGTTGTTAAGCATCTTAGGGAACGGCCTTGTCAAGCAGCATTTACAATGGTCCAAGTTTATAAAAAAAATATCGAGTTTTCCGACTGCCTTTGCAAAATAAACATTTTTTATTTCGTTAGGGATCTTGACTTCGATCTCGCCCGAAGCGGTGTACGAGGTCTTCGATGGAATAAGCGAGCCCAAAAGATGCCTGATGAACTTGTCCAAGTGTCCAGCAATTCTTCACAGTATCTGGATGTTCTTTTGATAGTCGCAGATACATAAGAAGAAACCAGTCAAAAGTCTGGAGAAAGAAGTATCCAGATTTGAATAGACCAGTCTCGAAAGACCAAACTGGCTATCACAAGATCAATGAATAAGAATACAAACAACATCTGAAAACTAGCTTCCCTAAGAATGCGGAGAGGTTTGACATCAAATTATTGGCATTCCTCCACATTGACAATGAAGGAACTGTGGGTGTGCTTCACCATTCGTTCTCCCTAGACAACAAGCTCATTGGCAGTAGCCTGAGGAAACGGAAGGATGAAGAGGTGGCAACTAATCATCGTAAAGACCATATTCGTTCACTGCTTATCTTGGGCTCACAGCAAAAGTTAATAGAAATCGGTCGGAGTACAGGACCAGTCAATGTGGCTTCAGCGACGCTTTGAGGAGACCTCTAGGAGAATGTCTAACAGTCAAAGGCATTTCCTTAAGGCACAGATACCCTTGAGTAGCTGATTTTAAAATGAGAATTACATCTAAACGGCTAGTCGTAATTTTTTGGCAAATATATATGTTACATAAGACCATTTTCTTAATAATTTGATCTAAGAAAATGTTGAGTTTTATTCGTATAACATAGTGTAATTAATTTGTAAAGCTATGTCTAAAACGGACAAAAACACGACAATCGCACCAAAACCGCTGGGCGTATTTTAATGAAATTGACACCATCTCAAACACAATTTAATTATCTACATTTTGATCTGAGGCTTTTTTTTTAAGTCATAGAATAATAAGGAAAGTACAAAAAATTACAAAATTTTGGGTCGCGCGGGTGTGAAACGAGTGCGCGTTTTGTTCCCTCAAGGTCGTTGGCGTTAGTCGTCGTCTTAAGGCTTAGATGATGACGATGATGAACAGAAGTCACCTATCACCGTGAACTTAACCTTCCAATGATCAACACCACTACCATGGTAGACCATTGCATCTCATTGGAGTCTGCGTGTCAAAGACGAAAAGAAATTGTTATTTATGCTACAAGTGCGGAAGGTAGGTGATTCCCGATGAGTGGCAAATCGACACGAGTCGGGCATCATCTTAAGTACGTGTATCATACAACATTTTACTATGCATTGTGCGAGGAAATAAAAAGATATATCTGAACCAAGCAAGAAATTAATAAAATGGCGGGCTTATTCAAGCGCGCTCAGCATATCCACAGATTAACTAATAGTTCCTCGGGCATATCTACTGCGCATGTGCAAAAACATATTTAGTGAATATTAAAAATTAATTGTTCAAATCTAAATCTAAAGTAAATTAAATCGCCTTTAATGAAGTATTAGTTATATTTTACCTTTTATATGAATGATAATCTGTACTTTAACTAATTTGTAAAACTTATCTAAAATAATAAAAACGACGACGACGGAGTTAAAAATTAAAAAAATACAAACAAGAAAAAAGCACTAGTGAAAAAAAGTGACGCTTTCCGAACAGTTTGGCTGCTTGGAAAACGCTCTTTTCGAGTACATGCATTGTAAAGTTCTGAGTAACGCTGGCATGATTTTCGTCCAAAAGAGTCATTCAGCAGGTACAGTCTTGGAAACTGTTTACTCTATCCCAGTTCCTTTGATCGTATTCGACAATTTTAGCCCTATACTTTCAATCCTTGCCTAATACAATGAGATATACTCGGAATTGATGGCCAGCCTTCATTAATTGGAGGGGCACCAAAAGAAGAATTACAATCCCGTGTCACGAATAGGTGTGACCATTTTTTGCACTCATCCCAAGCGTCTCAGGTTACTCAAAGGTTACGTCTAAAACCATCACGGAAAGTTTCGCTAACATACTGCGCGGTAATATTTCTTAACAAGTGTTGAAATACAATAATAGTAGGTAGCTACACTTTCTCTACCCAACAAGATTACGATCTTTTTATAGAAATACCGTCAAAACACTGCGTCATAGGTTTGAAACGTTGCCATAACTTTTTAAAGGAATTTCGTGTTATTATGGCAATTGGCAACCGCAATACGTAAGTTTTTTTTTAATATACTTTCTGTTTCGAATTTAGGGCATCTTAAGGCGAATATTTTAAAGGTTTCTTCAATGTGGTTGTTCGTTGCTTTTATGCAGGCATTAGGCTGCCTGTCCACTTGGCACGGAGCGGAGAAAAGAAGAGCGGAGCCAACCAATCGAATTGCATAAAAACTCGGATCCGTCTCAGCTCCGCGCCAGTTGGGCTGGCAGTTGGGTTAGCCTTGTGCACCATCGGCAAAAATGCCACACTAAACTTTTTTAGACACTTTAGGCACAGATAAGAGAAGTTACTAAGTAATTTAGGAGTGAAGTTTTATTATGAAAATTGGATTTATTTATACTAAACGATAAGGAAAAGAAAATACAAAAATAAAATTGAAAATAAACCGCGCTGTCACCAACGCATTGGCGCGCAAATTGTTTACATTTTATTTTTAAAATCCCGGCCTGCCAGGCGTGGTTGTCTCGTCATTCTGCCTACTGGGTACGGTCCAGCAAAATAATGTTTTTTGTTTACATTCATAACAAGTCTTAGTCATTGTAGAAATTTATTCTTTGATACACTACGTTCTGTAATCAAAAAGAGACGTTAGCTTATCTACGCCATTTTCCGATAAGTATGGCGGCATACAAGGTCGTTTTCAAGGCGATTAATATTATACTTTCTATCAATATTTCTTTCTTACGTTTGCACGCCTTTTGTCACACCGATGACGTCCAGAATTTAATTTTACCAGTAACTGAATAAGCGAGATTCATAATATATTTTTATTCAGAAATGTGTAACCTAGCCTTGACTTGACACTTACATACTGGCCGGAAATAAAACCAAGATTATTTTTATCATCAAAAAGTTTTATCTTGTTTTCTTTAGTCTATGAACTATTCTAAGCCACGCCTTGACATTAAAAAACAACGTCACGCAAAATTTTCCATAGACAACGGCTGACATGCGCATTGCGCGGTAACGTTTGTGTACGTCATCACTCATTATCGACAAGGGGAAAGTGAAGTTCAAGGTCTAGTAATGTCATGTCATTATTGATTCATTGATTGATCACTCTCGATTGAAACATTACTGAGTTTATCAGCTCATTATTACGTAAACATCTAAATCGGTATTTAATATCTTCATTAGATGATAGGTTGCGTTGCCCACAGACAAGTGCAACACGACATACCGACGCGTTTTCAATAGATTTTTTTCTACTGTATATCAATTTTAGAACAGTTTATATGAGTTTGTGTTTATGTTGTTGCATCTATATGGTGACTTTTACTAACTAGCTTCAGGTCCTTGACAATGCAGACCACAAAACCAACGGCTTACTGAAAAGCTCCAACAATATCAAACAAAACCCCGCTTATTTTCGAGACATAAAATGCTCACCGATTCCACCAGACAATAAGAACAACAAATCTTTTCAGTTCTATAAATATCTAGGACAATACAATCGCACTGAAAAGGCTGAATATCGGCTGAGTGGGACATTACCTGTGCCTGTTGTGACATTTTCGTAAAATAGAACGCTATCGCACTCTCGGTAGAATTTTGACAGCTGTCAGTTCAGTTGGCGGGAACGATAAAATCTGTGGTCGAATTGTTTATGGCCGCAAGTCCCTTTTAGGCCTCCAGGTTAAAGAATTTTATTAGGATAAGTACGAAAATAGCTCGTTTTTAATAAAGGGCAAAGGTTTTGTTCGTGACGGGTTTAACTTTACACAGAAGGCTTATCCAATTCATCTGAAGGCTCTTTCAAAAGTTTGCTGCGAAAATACTCTCTCTCTCTAGGCTTTTTTAAACAAATCTAAAAATAGATTTAATCTGCCTTTGGATCCGAAAGTTTTAGGATGTTTTTTTCCATCTAGAAAATCTGTTAATATTCATCTAAATCTACAATTTAGGAGCACGATAGGATCCTTGGCAGTTCTTCGAGTTCGGGGCTTCAGTAGTATTGACCTAATTTTCTCAATTACTAGATCAAAGCCAAAACAAGTGCGAGTCGGACTCGCGCACGAAAGGTTACGTATCATTATCGCAAAAAGATCACGTTTGTTGTATGGGAGCCCCAATAAAAATATATACATAAAAAAAAATATATAAAAAAAGGAATAAAAATCAATACAAAAAAAAAACTGTTTTGGTATCTATTTGTTGTTATAGCGGTATTTGTTGTTATACATTAAAATTGGAAAATAGAAAAATGTGAAAATTTCAACTGTCTAGCTATCACGGTTCATGAGATACAGTCTGGTGACAGACGGACCGCGGAATCTTTGTAATAGGGTCCCGTTTTTACCCTTTGGGTAAGGAACCCTAAAAAGGTGGATGGACAGTGTGAAGATATGAAAGAAAAGGGAGTCAGTGATAGCGTGCAGTTGACAGGACGGTATGTTACCTATGGATGACGAAAACGTGTTGCGCCCACTCCAAGTAACATAGGACAAGGGCAGGAAGGTTGGTGACTTGATCAATGCCCTGTCGTAAAAGATCATAAATGGCACAAATGTCAGTTTGCCAGCATTTTTGTCACACCTCACGCAACTCGTACCTATACTAAAAATAATCCAAAAAGCATAAAAGTTGAACGAATAACAAAATAAACATTGAGTTTTATGTGTTTTTGTAGTCACGGAAAACATATTTAGATTGGTATATAGGTTGATTGTTATTGCATTGTATATATAGAATTGAGAGATAAGATGTGGTCGGAAGACCGAAGACGTATATGAATCGATCTGGCTGACTTTAAAGTAGGTAGGTAGGTACTAAGGCCCAGGTTTTTGATCCGCAGTTAAGTGTACACTAGTCGAAAATTCTTCCATACAAAGGTAGTCTGGCTGTTACTCCACTGTTTGACGATGTACGTTCAAAATAAAAAATTATGTCAATTTGTCTCATCTTTATCTAGCCCTGTATGGAAGCAAAAAAGTAAAAAAAAATATTGCTTGAAAGTTATGAACTTCGAAAGTTCCATATTTTAACACTAATTTTAACGCATCTTTGGGCTCAAATAAGTACCATAAGAAGAAGGAAAATTGAAAAACGGCCTCCATACAGGGATAGATTAGTAGTTTAACAATGCAAATAATTTTGTTTTGAACTGATACATTCATTCGTTTTATCATGATATCCAGACTCCCAAAGGTCTGTTTATAAAATTTCGCGGGCTCGTTTTCGTTCTAAATCATCATCCATTTTGCTACAAATTTGCAAAAGTGCTAATTCGTACGCGTACTAGTTTCTTACTGCTCATAACAGCATCTATCTCTTCCGCACGTGTTGTCGGTTGATATAGCACGCATTTTAACCCCGCGCACAAAATAGTTCGTGCCGTCGACTAGTGTAACCTTAAATCAATAACTCAACCAATGGTTAAAATAAATGATGGTTAATAGTGAAATAAGTTGAAGAGTTAATTATTTGACCATTTTTAAGACAGACAATTGAAGAAAAAAAAAACCGGCCAAGTGCGAGTCGGACTCGCACACGAAGGGTTCCGTACCATTTTCGCAAAAAACGGCAAAAAAAATCACGTTTGTTGTATGGGAGGGGCTCCCATACAACAAACGTGATTTTTTTGCCGTTTTACGACTTTAATATTTTTTATTTGTTTTTAGTATTTGTTGTTATAGCGGCAACAGAAATCAGAAATACATCATTTGTGAAAATTTCAACTGTCTAGTTATCACCGTCCATGAGACAGACAGACAGACGGACCGCGGAATCTTTGTAATAGGGTCCCGTTTTTACCCTTTGGGTACGGAACCTTCAAATGAGAATTATCAAAATCGGTTCAGTAGATCCAGAGATTCAAAAATTCAAAAATTCAAATTCAAAATGTTTATTTGCAAGAAAATACAGTTTACAAGTGAAGATCTTACAGCCTTAAAGTCATTGTATTCTGCCTGCAAGCAAGCGTGCAAAATTATTTGTTTAAAAGTAATTATTAAGCATAAACATTATTATATTATTAGTACATTATTATTACATTATTAGTACATTATTATTACATTATTATTTCATACAAATGTCATAAATTACCCCCTACAACGCGCAACGTCACAAACTCACAATTAAAAAACTCTAACTTTACCTCTTTATAATATTATTAGTAATAGTATAGATAAACACGGCATTTTTTTAATGTTGCACGCGCACGACCGCTCCCGAAGATAGCCAACAGCGTGCCGAGTTCGCTTCGGTCTAGTAAGGCATGTTACGACCAAATAGTGGCGTCAAAAAACGCGCTGTTCGTCGTGTCCTTACCATGCATAAGTCAGTGGATAAGGATGAGAGAGTGATATATTTGTGCGTAGTTCTGGCTTTTAGAGAGCAGTTCTAAAAGCCGGAAACTAGTTCTGGCTTTTAGAACTGTTCTGGGTATTTTTTGTTAGATAATCTGTGCCCAGGCGGTCTGGAGGAAATGGGGACAATGGTTGATTGGAAACCTGTACAGTGGGTTAAACTGCATATCAAAGATACCACCTTCAGTTGGACTAGCTTACTGAGGAGTTTCATTAGGCAAAGAGGTCAGTTTATACTGGTATATATGTCGCAGGGATATGATGAAAACAGGGAATTGATCAAATCTCTAAGCAAAATTGGTTCAGTGAAATGACAAAAATAACTTTTCTGTAGTAATTTAAAGGTTTATTTTGTACGTTGAATTAGTATTTGTGTGGCAGAGCCGACGGAGCCCCGCTGCGCGGGGCTCCTATTTCTGTATGCAGGGTCTAAAGTAACCTAACACGAAGGAGATGACGGGAGCTGAGTTCGCTCGCTTTGCTCGCTCACTTCAGCTCCCGTCATCCCCTTCGAACCTAACCTGTCCGTGTCGGGGTGCCCTAAACTCGCTACGCTCGCTCTTAGAGAGATTTGATCAATTCCCTGTTTTCATCATATCCCTGCGATCAGTGAACGGAAATAAACATGGAAGCATTACTTCGAAGGAACTAAGCGCGCATCTTGACTCAAAATCCCAAACAAACTCACACATCAAAACCCCGCCACTGATTCGCTAAACTAGCCAAAGTACACAAACAATATCATTACAACTCATGATGCACAGTTAAAAATAGACCTTATTTGCTGATAGTTTGGGTTTAAATTACCATCTAACGTATAGGCCGCTAACGACATTTCTACGACGCCACTGCGTCCACCATTCGCGTCGCCCGGGATGTTTTATGCAATATGGTGCAATGCAATTATTAATTATGATAGTGATGGTTTTAAAATAATCTGAAAGAAAGTAAAAGAAGCATAAAAAAGCGTGTGTGGTCAGAGGACCACAGTGAGGAACGAAGTTCCTTCTCACGTATGATTTAAACAAAAACATTTATTTTATTTAGTGCCGTCTTGGATTTTTTTAACCTCTCAATCGACTTTAGCACCCTCGAAAACTAAATTCATGATGAAAAATAGGAAAGTTTTCGCAGCCGCCATCTTGGATTTATGTTTTACCAAATTTGAAAGAAGAAAATCGCAAATATGAACGCTTTTTCGCGTGAAGGTTTCTACTAGTCAACTCCTACCGCAATTCGTGTTAAACATCTTTTATTGTATTAAAAAATATCTTTTCGGGACGACCAAAAAGATATTAGAAAAGATAAAGATACAGCAACGATATCTATTTTCTCCATGAGATTAAAGGAACTTTTATGTACCTACAATAACTTAGTATATTTTGCATAGTGCCGTCCCCATAGAAAAAAAAATAGCGTGAATTGTATCATAAATTGTAATCGAAATTATATTTGTTATTATTGTCAGGTAGAAAAGTAAATTGTTTGGTTGGCATAACATCATCCCCATAGATTTCTTGGCATACTTCATTTTTAATAGAAATATAAATAATAGCGATGTATATACACGTGAAAACTAATTCCAACATTCTTGTTATGCAAATGTGATTTATGTATGCACCAATTCACTGCACAAGAAGGCATTTTTAAATATTTAACACGAGAAAATCAATAAATATTAGTCGACCGCCGCTTATGCCTACTGCAGACGAACTAAAAGCGTGAGCGGCACGATCGGTAAGCCCCGCCCACCGCAGCACAATGTGCGTTGGGTCATTTTTTAAAGCTAGGAATGCTTCCATGTTTATTTTCGTTCACTGCCTGCGATATATATACCACTGACCAAATGTACTAACTGCCCTACTACTGTACCAATTAGCACCCCACTATTCTTCTCAATGTAAACAAACACGATTTCGCCGGTTTTGAAAGTAAAATACTTAAGATATTCAAAATGGCCGCTAAACGTCGCCATTTTAACTATTGCTAATTTTCGTGCCATAAACAACAAGACCTATTTAGTCAGTTATCTATGCTAGCGTTATTGTCAACTAGAGACAAGTAAAAGTAATCTGAAAATAAACATTCATGCATAACAAAATGCCCGCTAAACGCCGCCATTTTAACTATTGCTAATTTTCGTGCCATAAACAAAGATCATAAACAACACGACCTACTTAGTCAGTTATCTATGCTAGCGTTATTGTCAAACAGAGACAAGTAAAAGTAATCTAAAAATAAACATTCATGCATAACAGACCTGCTAATGCTAGATAGTAAAATGATATGACATTATAATTACAAATACTGAGAATTGCACAGACATACCTACGTATAAATTGTACAGTACGTCAATGATATTATCGTTACATGAAGGTAGGTAGTTTTTAGGGTTCCGTACCCAAAGGGTAAAAACGGGACCCTATTACTAAGACTCCGCGATCCCTCTGTCTGTCTGTCCGTCTGTCACCAGACGGTATCTCATGAACCGTGATAGCTAGACAGTTGAAATTTTCACAGATGATGTATTTCTGTTGCCGCTATAACAACAAAAACTAAAAACAAAATAAAATAAGTATTTAAGTGGGAGTCCCATACAACAAACGTAATTTTTTTGCCGTTTTTTGCGATAATGTTACGGAACCCTTCGTGCGCGAGTCCGACTCGCACTTGGCCGCCCTGAAGTTGGCTACAATGGCTGCGCAGTAGTAAATCTAATACAAAAAAAGTTAATTCATTAAATTAAAAAATCATGCTGTGCAGTCTGTACATCTGGTTTTGGTCAGCCAGCTTACGAATATGTATCCTCCGACTGCACAGCATGATTTTCTTCTTGTTTACGTCGTTTTAGTTCGCATCTTAAGCAGTCGGGTTTTTTGGTTTTTGAATTAACTTTATTTTATTTACATTTTATTAGAATTAGGTACATTTAAAAAGATAAGTGTTATATATTTTTGAAATCACCCATTTTGATACCTCACACGATGAGAAATTGGCCCTCCACAATATGGCACCCATTTTTCTATTTTCCAATTTTAATGTAGCCAGTGACACTCGCAAGGTAATGACTCAAGTGTCAATTAGCAGACACAATAGAAATTACCTTTGTTTTAATCCGAATCGGCAATATGGACATTATACGAATCGATTGACGTAAGAATCATCAAAATCGTCCTACGCGTTTGGTCTCTGGAACGCCACATAAGAACAAACATACATGTAACATAGACTGATAAATACATTACCTTCCTTCGGCAGTCGGGTAAACACAATAGACTTAACAAATTCTGTTATAAAAAATTCAAAGACAGTTAGTTCAATACCGTGATCTATTCCATTCATACAATCAGCATTGATTGATACATTTATTACTGGCCAGTGGGGCGGTGGCCTTGTACAGTAATGTTCTACGTCACGGTACGATTTAAATTAGAATCTCGTCGCATTCCTTTATTATAACTACTGGTGAACAAAAGTAATCGTAATATCAAACTGGCCAGCCAGATCCCATGTTGAGCTCGGTTTTCCGTCTAACTGGATCCAGCTGAACACCAATACTTTATATTGTCCCGGATGAGTTATTTTTAGTTTTGTCGATTTTTGTTCCGAAAACTTTTTTTTTTTTGCATTCTTAATCTTGCAATCATGCCGAGACTATATAGACTTAAGGAGCTCGTGGCTAAATAATAACAGCCGCACTGGTCGATCATCAAGGTTAAGCAATGCTTGACGAGGTCGGTCCGTGGATGGGTGACCATTTCAACATACCGAGTTTCCTCCGTGCCTCGGCAAGCACGTTAAGCCGCTGGTCCCGGCTGTCATTTGAAGATCTTTGACAGTCGTTACGGGTAGTCAGAAACTTGAGACCTGTCACACCAGTCTTGCCAAGGGGTACCGTGTTACCCAGTTACTGGGTTGTGGAGGTCAGATAGGCAGTGGCTACATATAGTTGGGCAAAGGCTAAGCAGATTGATTGAGTCAGTAGACTATGAGCAGATGAGATGAAAAAAATTTTGAAGCTTCCAGAGCAAAATCCCATTTGGGAAAATCTCTATAGTGAATTAAGTGCAGCTGTGAATTTCCAAAAGTTAAATCAAAAAATCAAAAAACCCGACTGCTTAAAAAGCAAACTAAAAAGACGTAAACAAGAAGAAAATCATGCTGTGCAGTCGGAGGATACATATTCGCGAGCTAGCGGACCAAAACCAGATGTATCCTTCGATTTTTTAGAATTAGGTACATTTAAACATATAAGTGTTATATATTTTTGAAATCGCCTCTTAAAATCCTTTATTTTGATACCCCACACGATGGGTTTGGAAGAAATATTTTTTTTTTTTCCCTTCAAAATGGCGCCCCAAAAGCCGCCATTTTTGTATTTTCCAATTTTAATGTAGCCAGTGACACTCGCAGGATTAAGACGAATCGATTGACGTAAAAATCATCAAAATCGGCCAACGCGTTTGGTCTCTAGAACGCCACATAGGAACATACATACATACATAGACTGATAAACACATTACCCTCCGTCGGCAGTCGGGTAAAAATATGCCGCCTTTTCAGTCTGCGTATTGATTCGGGAATAGGCAACTGCATTGCTAGTTGGTTCGGATGGATTGCAAGCCGTGCTGTATTTGGAACAGGACGATCTTATCCCTTCCTTGATATTTAAATGTTCATTTACTTCCGAGATTCTTAAGAACCACGGTGAGTTGGAAATTTGCTTCAGGATAATTTATTTATCATTGTAAATAATAATTAATTTTTATACTAACGGCTGTATTTTTCGAAGGGATGGCAAGAGGTAGATTATATATTTACCTACTTCATTTTAAACTGTAACAATTCTAATTTAAAGCTGATGAAAAGAATATTCAGTTGTCAAAATAAACATGCGATCTTTATTGACATTACATTCTAGCAACAATAGGATTGCATGACGAGAAATAATAAGATAACACGTCACTCCATTCGGTGACGTACGGCACGATATGAAACATAAATAAAGTTTCGTAAAAATATGTTGATCGAAAGAAGTTTATTCCGAAATTGTCCCATTTATATTATACTAACTGTTCCCCGCGGCTTCGCTGCCGTTGACCACTCAACAGTACCCGTTTTAAGGATTAAAAAATAGTCTTTGTCACTCAGGAATAATGTAGCTTTCTATTGGTGAAAGAATTGTTTAAAATCGGTCCAGTAGTTTCGGAGCCTAATCGGTACAAATAAACAAACAAAAAAATCTTTCCTCTTTATAATATTAGTATAGATTTACAATTTATATTTGGTAAAAATCCGATGAAGAACTTCGGAGATATACAACAGAACTCTTCAATAAATGACGGCAAATCTCTCGGGATTGCTGCAATCGCATATCTGTTTATTGTTTACACCATTTCATAACATACCATCACGCCAGTATGCTCTAAACGGGTACGCAGATGTGTACAGTTCAACCTGGTACACTCTCATTCCACCTGTTATGTTCAAGTTACATGTTATTCGGGTAATCTATTCTGGCATCACTGTGGGCACTATAGGTACCTTACTGTAGAAATTGTCCATTATGTACCTACCACTAAACAGTGAAAAAAAAAAACGAAATACAGTAGTTAGGTACCAAAAACACCGACTTCGGAAAAAAGTTATTTTTCGCTTGTAGTGTTTTAAATTGGAAGTCGGTTGTATTTTTTGTAAAAACGTTTTTGTAAAGTTCCAGAATTTCTACTCGGAAAAGCAACAGAAATACATCATCTGTGAAAATTTCAACTGTCTAGCTATTACGGTTCATGAGATACAGCCTGGTGACAGACAGACAGAAAGACGGACCGCAGATTCTTAGTAATAGGGTGAGATAGTGGTCAAGCGCGAGCCAAAAATTGAAAAAAAAAAAAAAATACGTTCCCGTTTTTACCCTTTAGGTACGGATCCCTAAAAATTGACAAGCGCGTTTCAACTGCAAGCGTGATTGGTTGAATGAAATAATTGTCAACCTCGAATCTCTTAGCAATAAGAAAAATTAAAGCTTGACAATATCAATTTTCGTTCCAGAAACCGGTGAAAAATTATCGCTTCCACATACATACAGACATCTCTCACATAGTTCATTTTTAGGGTTCCCTACCACTACCAGGCTGTATCTCATGAACCGTAATAGCTAGGCAGTTGAAATTTTCACTGCCAATGTATTTCTGTTGCCGCTATCGCTATAACAAGAAATACTAAAAACAGAATAAAATAACTATTTAAGTGGGGCTCCCATACAACAAACGTGTTTTTATTTTGCCGTTTTTTGCGATAATGGTACGGAGCCCTTCGTGCGCGAGTCCAACTCGCACTTGGCCGGTTTTTTGTATGATTAATTGTACTAACTAAAGATCGATGACCTTTTCTTTAGAGCGAAAACTGACACAGATTCTTAATTGAACTATTTGCCGTAGTTTTTAGGGTTCCGTACCCAAAGGGTAAAAACGGGACCCTATTACTAAGACTTCGCGATCCGTCTGTCTGTCTGTCTGTCTGTCCGTCTGTCTCCAGGCTGTATCTCATGAACCGTGATAGCTAGACAGTTGAAATTTTGACAGATGATGTATTTCTGTTGCCGGTATAACAACAAATACTAAAAACAGTATAAAGTAAATATTAAAGGGGGGCTCCCATACAACAAACGTGATATTTTTGCCGTTTTTTGCTCGATATTAATAACGGCAACAAGTAGACGCCTGAAATATTCACAGAATGTTTAGTGTAATATTTACTTCAAAAAATAATAATTAATAAATTAAAATAAAATAAATTAAGGGGGGCTCCCATACAACAAACGTGATTTTTATTCAGTGTTTTGCGATAATGGTACGGAACCCTTCGTGTGCGAGTCCGACTCGCACTTGGCCGGTTTTTTTTTATGTTATGGGGTTAGATAGACAGAGTAAACAGACGTTTTGTGTTTCAAAAAATGTTTCAGAACGTGGCCCTTCTAACAAATTATAGCCTGGTCATACATATCACCAGCACCCTAAAGAATGGCGCATGGTTACTTTGCTTGCAATCATTGCTTCATAATATTCAAAATTATTTCATCACCACTGCTCTCAAAACGGTGAAGGAAAACATCGTGAGGAAACCGGCATGTCCTAGAACCAAAAATTCGAAGACATGTGGCATCCACCCATTCCCTCTCACAGAGAGGAGGACTGTGTCCCAGCAGTGGGAACATTAATAGGCTGATGATGTGATGTGATTCAAAATTCTACTCGACAGCATAAAACACGCTATTGTCAAAATAAAAGTGTGTGCGTGTCCTCTGGGGGGTGACCATAAGCTCTTAGAGCAAGTTTATTTTGAGTGTGCGTAAGGGACAGATGTATATGACTTGTCAAACATCTGTCCCTTTTTTACAGTCGAACTATGATAGTTTTGACACGTCAGGGTACGGGGGCAGTTCTTTCAATAAAGTGCCGCAATGAGGCTGCTGGTCAAACTTACTATCCGATAAATTCATATTGCTTATATAATTCTTGCTACACAAAGTTAATCAACAGATCAGATAATGTTGAAAAGAAAATTGTTCATTATTCATTATATTTTTTTATTACATTCATCAGATTTACAAGTATTTTGTTCATATTGGCTGAGAATTAGTTATTTTGAAACGTCAAAAGACAGTCCCCCAAAACGCTCGACCGTCAACACTTTGTCGCGTTTTACCGGGAGCAGAAAAGGGGAAAATTAGAAGAATCTGCATCTATACATTTAGTGGATTTAGGATTAGTGCACGGTTGGAATCTGCATCTATACAGACCGGCATCGGGATTAGTGCACAGTTGGTAACTGCATTTATACAACCCAGCATCGCGATTTGTACACAGTAATGGAATCTGCATCTATACAGCACAGCATCGGGTTTTGTGCACAGTTGGTATCTGCATCTATACAGCCCGGCATCGGGATTTGTGCACAGTTGGTAACTGCATTTATACAACCCAGCATCGCGATTTGTACACAGTAATGGAATCTGCATCTAAACAGCACAGCATCGGGTTTTGTGCACAGTTGGTATCTGCATCTATACAGCCCGGCATCGGGATTTGTGCACAGTTGGAATCTGCATATATACAGCCCAGCATCACGATTTGTGCACAGTTAGAACCTGCATCTATACAGCCCAGCATCGCGATTTGTGCACAGTTAGAACCTGCATCTATACAGCCCAGCATCGGGATTTGTGCACAGTTGGAATCTGCATCTATACAGCCCGGCATTGGGAGTAATGCACGGTTGGAATCTGCATCTATACAGCCCAGCATCGGGATTTGTGCACAGTTAGAACCTGCATCTATACAGTCCGGCATCGCGATTTGTGCACAGTTTGAAACTGCATCTATACAGCCCAGCATCGGAATTTGTGCACAGTTGGAATCTGCATCTATACAGCCCAGCATCGGGATTTGTGCACAGTTTGAAACTGCATCTATACAGCCCAGCATCGGAATTTGTGCACTGTTGGAATCTGCATCTATACAGCCCAGCATCGGGATTTGTGCACAGTTGGAATCTGTATCTATACAGCCCAGCATCGGGTTTTGTGCACAGTTGGAATCTGCATCTATACAGCCCGGCATCGGGATTAATGCACAATTGGAATCTGCATCTATACAGCCCAGCATCGGGATTTGTGCACAGTTGGAATCTGTATCTATACAGCCCAGCATCGGGTTTTGTGCACAGTTGGAATCTGCATCTATACAGCCCGGCATCGGGATTAATGCACAATTGGAATCTGCATCTATACAGCCCAGCATCGGGATTTGTGCATAGTTGGCAACATACTCTCAAACTATTACATGAGGCTTAAACATAACTGGAAAAATGTAGGTGTACTAATAGGTACACCTCTGATTAGCCCTTTAGGGAATACTGGCGTGATGTTATGTTAAGTCCAGTCTGGACAATGCATTTTTATGATGATACTTAAAACAATCATTGACTATTATAAGAATTACAGAAAACAATGCCACTCTTAATGCAATATATTTACCTAATAAGTGTTTATGTGCATTACGTATGTAAATGGCAGGCTTCCTATCCTATTATAAAATGGCGGGCTAAGCTGTCATTAATTTTATTATTTTGTTCTCCTTTTCCGGTATGGTTGATTATATTGATTTGTTTTTGTGAATTTAATGAAGTAGATAATTATTATGACAAACGAATCAGTAAGGATAATATTGTATCGATAACAAAATGCTATTTAGGAAAATAAAGTTGTTAAGAACTGAACTTAAAATATGAACAGGAGTTCAAAAAAATTACAAAGTTACTTTGATTGCAAGGCAATGCATGCTTATTAATCATATACATGCATGCATATGTTTAATCATATACATAAATGTATGATCTAACTAATTTTTCAGCTTACGAATCTTTCTTTTATCGCAGTCCATTGAAAACAATATATAAGTTCATATAGCATTCTATTGAGCGACAATATCATTTGAATAATTGTTGTCTATTGAAATTTAATGGTTAAAATGGTGTCAATATCAAACTGATATAGGAATGCTGATAACAAATAATTGAACAATTAAGTGAGTCATGTTCAATGGTTGATGTTTATAAGACTTTCCTATGGTAACAACCACAGTAAAAATATTCAAATGGTATGGAAACTACTTACAAACGCTTGAAACAGCACACACTAAGCGGCTTGGACTACTGTCAGCACCGCTAGTGCTGTTAAGGGGTCTCGTCGATGCGCATGTTTGTGTGTGTGCCGTTTCGAGCGTTTGTAGGTAGTTTCCATACTGTTTGTATATTTATACTGTGTAACAACTCTGCCATGAAGTTGAGGAAATAACCTTCTTCACAAAGAAGTGATTGTTATTTATTATGGGTGATGACATTATTTGCATAGTTATATGCAAATGGTGGCATTGTAGTGCCAGTAAGGAAGACCTGTCAAATATTTTTGTTTTTTTCATCTGTGTTGTCACTTTCTTTGTAAGTTGTGTGACCGATCTATACCGCCCGGACGCATAATATTATTATGTAGGTACTTGGATGTTGAATTGCCTATACCAACCTTATATACAATACAAATCTTAAGTTAATATTTTCACAATTTCTCATATGCTACAATGATTTTGTTTTTATAAAATGTACGGGCAGGTGTCCAATACATAACAAAACCGGTACATTTCATGTTAGTATTCATTATATCTATAACGAACCATGTCAGAATGTATTTAAGCGATTTGACTTTGACAGCTCTCCATAAAAGCACACAACTAAGCGTGAATAAAATCTACATGATGAAGAGTTACAGGTGATTCCGACTACCTAAAATTTATTATTAGGTATCTAATTTATCTGATCAATTGACAATATCAATGTAGGTATTAACAGATGTAGAAAATTAACATTTGATTTTATTGGTGTAACAACTATGGTAAATGTCAGGTATTGTGACTGTGGATGCAGCTATAAAAAGGTATATATGACAGGATTGATAAAGCCACAAAAAGGTGACTGAATAATAAATAGGTATGAATTACCTAGTCAAAAAAAGTGAATGCAAATGAGTTTGCTTTTGTTGACATGACCGATTGATTGCTTGTTAAAAATAAACAAAAAATGGTATGTTTTCTCGGTTTAGGCAGGCACATTTTGTACAGAAGCAATTAACATTGGGAATTAAAGATATGAGCATAAATGACAACATATCCTACTTTATGATGGCTTTCTATTGTAATAATCTCAATAATTTCACAAAAAGATAATGTACGAAGTATGATACCAAACTTATCCAACATCCCAGATGGTAACAGTTCCTCTTCCGATATAAAACGAGCGCAAATCTAAAAGTTTATAATCTACGTGACTTATTATTAATAAACATACTGCAAAAAATTACGCCATCTGTATGTTGCATCCACATTCGTAACAAAACCTCGATGGAGATAACCTCCACGTGAAAAAAAGGTTAGACATAAATACAAAAAAGATTGCAACATGAAGGTAATCAGCCAATTACAATGATGACGTATCGAAATAGAAGGACAATCTAGAGTAATACGTAATAAGAGCCATTCCATGTTTGAATATTCAGAACTCCTGTTTTGATGCAATCGTGGTCCAATTACGTATTGATAAACAAGAAATAGCAAATGAAAGAAATTAAAATGACTTACAAGTAGTTTTTCTCTTCAACAGCGGGGGGTTCTAAACCAGCGACATCGTAGTAATTATTGTAATTACTACTAATACTACTACTAAAATTTAATTGTTGTATTAACTTCGTCATCTTGGTCAATCGTAATTAAGCCTTGAAAAAACTTGGGAAGAAAAACACGGTCAGACCGTAAGAATTGCACAAATTGCGTTGTACACACGAACACGAATCAAAGAAGTGTAATTAAATTGGTTTGATTTGATGAATAATCAACCTGAAGTGCGGGCGAAAGGTGTTAACTTATTATTTAAGAAGTTATCTATTTACATACAAAACACACGTGGTTGAAGGCGTCTGAATTTGGTCGCGTAACATAATTTTTCCATAATGGCCACCGGATGCGTGACGTTTCTATTCTTAATATTCACGTTCCGTTTTATGTGCAGACTAACTTCCATTGGTACTTGAAAAAATCAATGACATAATCATGTTCTTTTCTCAAAAAATATATACACTTTTCAATCAATTAAATATAATCAACTGTATTTAGCATTAATCTATTGTCAATTCATAATTTGATTCGATTATGTGACAAAATAATTATAATCAATACTTTCTTTGACAACCATGAGTTGCCATGGAAAACGTTCCGTTCCTTCAAAACAAAACGTCAACAAGGACCGAAGTGAAGTTAGCGACAGTACTATCGATTGGGCCGTGCCGTAACCGTAATGCGTACATAACAACAGGGAATCGATTAAAAACTTACCGATTACGAAAAAGTAACGATGGCATACTACTCGTCGGGGACTCAATATTGGTTAATTTTTTTTTTATCATGTAACTGGATGCCGGCAAGGCATATAACGTCATAACTTCACTTTAATTTACACTGCACTGAAATAAAATCTTCCAATTAAGGAATGATTAGTCTTTTTGCTTTGTTGCACATTAATATCGAATACACTTTTATGGCTTTTTCCAGTCTTCAGTAGGATCCTGGGTAACGACATTCAGGCTCTGCGGCGTACTTACGACTACTGCTGACTTGCTGAGTTAGTCGCCGCAGCGACGATATAATGCTATATAAGTAGGCAACCTCCACCCTCTATTTTTAGGGAGTATGGGGTGAAACACACGGGTGGAATTTTTAATGGCTTTTGCCCTGGTTACTGGTTACATTTTGTTTAGTTAACGGAATAGTCAAATATATTGGTTTATGAACAAAGAAATAAAGATAGAATAGAGCCTAAAACACGTTTTGTAGGATCATGACTTCATGAGCCAGATGCATGAGATTCCTACGGAAAAAAAAAGAAACCGTACGCCGACCCCAAGTAACATAGGACAACATGAGTCATTCGTATGAGATATTATGTTGTGTGAGGGCTCGATAGACCTGTAGTCTTTTAGTCTATCTCTCTTTAAAAGACATTACTAATACGGGCGCTATAATACAAGTTAAAGCGGTCGTGTTGACAGGTTCAGTCCTGCCCTGTCTGAATCATCAGTTCATACCTACGGTGCAAAAAATATCCGTTTCTTTTTTGGGGGGTCATGAGTCATGACGTGTCAAAACTATCATTGTGCGACGTGCGAATGTGAAAAAGGGACAGATGTGTACAAGTCATATACATCTGTCCCTATGCTCTATTAAAATCTAAGAGTTTATGGTAACCCCCCAAAAGACTCCACCCACGGGAAGATACCTATGGCAGATTCTGCCATAGGTATCTTCAGGTTCAGTGATATAGATGTCAAATTGACGATACAAAGCAGGATGTCGTTATACATTAGAACTCCTGCAGTAAGACGGTTTTATTTAATAAATAAATCTTTATTTTTCATTACATTATTTGGATCTAAAAATGGCTTAAGCTAGTGTTCCAGAGTGAAAAACCCTGAATTTAGAGTGAGTAGGTTGTTACTCAACCATTTCATTACACGTGTAAGCTCTTTCTCGGCATTCCAATAGCACTGGGCCCAGTCTACTCCATCTATAAGCATGTAAGTATCTAAGTATCATCAGCGTTTGTAATGACTTTACAATTTTGAATGGGCAGTTTACTGAATTCATTTATATAGATAAGGAATAGAGTGGGACCCAATATGCTACCTTGAAGCACTCCGTATGTAATGGGAAGCCCTTCACTCACATTTTGCCTTATTTTAACCACTTGAGTTCGATTCTTCAGGTAGTCCCTAAATATATCGAGCACCAAGCCTCGAATTCCAATGCCCTCCATCTTATTTAGTAAGGCCGGAAACAAAAACCCACCCCCGGGCGCAGAAACGGTATCAAAGGCCTTAGATAAATAAAGAAAGATACCAAAACACTTTCGCTCGTTATCAACAGACATAACTGTGTAGTCAGACAGAGTCATTATTACATCTTCAAATTATTTGGTACGAAAATATTATTAGGTCCTTACCTATGAAATTGGCGATTTGTCGTACTGGCCACTTTGATCTCAAATATCTCCTCTTTGGTTTGGAATTCCAATTTTAAGTTTATACAGCTATTTACTCATGCTTTTGTGTTTGGAAAACCGTAATTCATTTGTTTTTTATTCTTTTGGTTTTTTCTTTGCGCCAGTCAGTTTACAAAATGGATAACTTGAAATATCGCGTTATTTACGAGTACGAGGTCCATCGTGGCACTAGTGCCGCAAAAACGTCTCGAAGGATTAATGATGTGTATGGCGACGGTGTCGCAAAAGAAAACACAGTGCGTTTTTGGTTCCAACGTTTTCGTTCTGGAAATTTCGACCTAATCCCCGTGGACGGCCGGAGACGAAAGTTGATAATGAAGAATGAAAATGGGCTATTGTAGAAGCGAATCCATCGCAAACCACGTCCGAGTTAGCTGCACGCTGCGGTGTTAGTGATAAAACTGTTTTAATCCACTTGACGCAAATTGGGAAGGTGAAAAAGCTTGAAAGGTGGGTACCTCATGAATTGAGTGCAGCAAACCGACAAACGCGCGTCGACTGCTGCGTAACATTACTCAACCGGCACAATAATGAAGGGATTTTAAATCGAATCATTACCTGTGATGAAAAGTGGATCCTGTACAATAATCGGAAACACTCATCGCAATGGCTGAACCCTTGCGAACCAACCAAATCCTGCCCCAAGCGAAAAGTGACTCAAAAAAAATTACTTGTGAGCGTTTGGTGGACTAATGCCGGTGTCGTTCACTACAGCTTTCTTAAATCTGGCCAGACGATTACGCCGTATGTCTATTGTCAGCAACAGCAAACCATGACGGAAAAGCTAGCTGCTAAACAGCCGAGACTGGTCAATCGCTCTAGGCCACTGCTGCTTCAGGACAACGCTAGACCACACACTGCACAACAGACGGCTACCATATTAGAGGAGCTTCAATTGGAATGTCTAAGACATCCACCGTACCTACTTCCCAGACCTTGCTCCAACAGATTACCATTTTTTTCGAAATTTGGATAACTTCTTGCAAGGGAAAAAATCTACTCCAATGGGGCAGTCCAAAGCGCCTTCAAAGATTTTATTGATTCCCGTCCAAATGTTTTTTTTAGTAAAGGGATCAATGAACTACCTATGAGATGGCAAAAGTGTATAGATAGCAATGGTACATACTTTGATTAAATAAATATATTATACTAGCTTTTGCCCGCGGCTTCGCACGCGTAGACTACATTACGCGTAGGCTTCTCCTTATCATATTTTAACAGTATGTAGAGAAAAGTAAAAAATAATGTAATGCGAAAGTGTTTCTTAGGATAGACTTATACTTACCTACTCTATCATCAATACGCTCCATCCTTGTCCCGTTCCGTATGCCTACACTATTTCCGCGTTTATCCATGACTAATAATAAGTAATCATAAGCATAAGTAAGTAATTAAATTAAAGTATTTCCTTATAAACAATATTTTAAACCATTTTGGATGTTGTCGCCAATATCACCAGACTATTTGATGAGATAACACGTGAACACGCTATATAGAACTGTCCATGGAAAACGAAATTTGCCCTCAAATTAATAAATTGTTATGGCGAAGCAGATTTACGCGTCCCTATTTAATTCCTATATTATGCGTTGAGCCATTTTATAGTTAAACACAGACTTTAAAGACTTGAGAGTATTTTTAATAATTTTTCCTTTGTAAAAGAAGGACTTTTGTACACAACATTTTATCCCCCATGATCCGACCCCTCCCCAAGGATGGAATTCCCAAAAAACCTTAATTTGCGTTAGATTTTAATCTTCAGCTCAAACCCAATATTTGAAGATCCTAACTTTAAAAGTGGCCGACTTTCATACAAACTTTCATCCCCTATTTCACCCTCTTAGGGGTGGAATTCACAAAAATTCTTTCTTAGTGGATGCCTGCACAGTATAAAGTATCTATGTGCAAAATTTCAAGTCTCTAGACGATTTAATTATTCCCATAACTGCATCCCCCTTTTCACCCTCATGGAGGTGGAATCTTCAAAATCGCTGAGACACGTATAAGTTATTTTTAAATTTTCAGCCTAAACCCAAATACCTGATAGTTGGTCTGCGACCGGCCTTATGAACTAGGTGAACTACGGCTTTTTTAAAGACTATTGGGAAGACACCAAACGAAATGGTAAGATTACAGACATGTATAGTGATTGGGCCCAATACACTTCTCGTGGACTTGATGATGTTTATGGGAATGCTATCCCAACCGGTAGCTGAGTCTGACTTGAGACTCAGAATGATGTCTTCAAGATCCATTTCCGTAGACTCAAGGAGAACCAAAGAGCCACTTGAATTCGTTGGCGAAATTGTAGGCGTGGCGGACACAGGTTTTATTTTAGTAGCAAGGCTTTATCAATACCAGAAAAGTAGTTATTGACCTTATTATGGGGGGGGACCCTGGAGATTTTTTTTGAGTTCCTTTTCAAACGTACGTTTAAGTTTCCTTAATAATGAGTTGCAGAAATTACGGTAACGAGTATATACCAATCGCGTTGTACAGTGTGTGGTATGAAGAACCTCATTGCGGCAAAGTGCAGATTTAAGAACTACAAGCGCTTAGTATGTGGTCAAAAAGGGCACTTAAGAAATTGTGTATTATGTTATTATCAGAATTTCGCTATTAGCATGTTTTTAGGGTTTCGAAGTCAAAAAGTCCGTCCGCAACTTAGCTCAGAGAATCTAAGTACTACAAAGCTATAATTTGGCATGTAATATGTAATTATGTATATATATTTATTAATAATTCCGACAAAGTGGTTACATAAAATCATGAAATTTTTTATTTTTTCTTGTACCTCCCATATATTTATCCCGTATTTTTCCCGTATATTTTTTTTTCTCATCTATCCCATGGTGTGGGATATCGTTGGATAGGCCATTCAAAAATATTATGGGTTTGTTAAAACCATTTTTCGTTTCAGAGTTTCGTTTACGTAAAATTAAGCTTTAAGTTGCAAATTTATGTTAGAGTCAAGTGTCCCCCCCCTGCCAGCGAAATGGTTGCTCTTGGCTATATAAAAAAAAATTACGGCACTATAGTAAATATAGCGAAATTAAAAGGAAAATTATCACGGATAACAAGGCTTTACAAGTTTACGAGTAATAGTCGACCAACTTATAAAATGTACTTGGCACAGTAAAAATTTTTGTACAAATGCCATTGAAAAATTACTTAAATAACGTTGTTAGCTGTGTAAAACAGATAGTAAATATATGCTTATGAACCATGTAAAAATATCCAAAATAAAATCATAACATCCTTAATAATAATGATTTCTAAATTAATAATGTTTTAGCTCGAATAACGCATTGGAATGGCCGGAGTCATTGGCAGTACCAGTCCGTAGTCGATACGGCGCATGCGCGCGGTGCAGTCTATTTTGTGTAAGTGCAGAAGTATTTTCGTCGTTTTGTAATTAAAACGTAAAAATCAAGGATCCAGGAATGAACTATACCATTCCCCGTGGCTCTAACGCGCGCTCGTATCGGCTCCTTTCGCAATTCGCACCCGCGGTGGTACTCAAATAGATAATATTTTTCTAACTTCAGTTGCGAAGTTGGATTTTATAAATCCTTCTTCAGTTAGCAGTTAGTCCTTATTTAGTTTAAGTCAAGAGTGAATAAATTACATCTAGGCAAGCGTGCTTCACAGTAGACCACATCATCGCTTACCATCAGGCGAGATAGTGGTCAAACGCGAGAATATAGATTAAAAAAAAACATCATCCTATGTGGGCCCGTTTTTAGACTTTGTGAGCCGCTGAAACCGTTCTAATGTTTATGTAACAACAACAAAACCCTCTTTTTAGTCCGCAGTATTATTCAACTTCGGAACCCTATTACTGCGCGTACACGCACTTGGCCGGTTTTGTTTTTTTAATTTTACGTGCATGCGTCACGGTTTCGGATACAGCGTAACAAGCCAGGAGTTATCCACGGCTTAAGAGATCTATGTTTCCTGTGGACTATATAATCATGTTTGTTATTCTTTATGATAGAAGAGAGACCACCTAATAATTCTTTCCACCAGTCTTTGCTATTGGTAGTTTCTACAACTGAATTGTGGTTAATTTTACAGACTCATAACCCAACTTCTCACAAGTAAAATCTATTTTTAGCCTTCTTATTTCGATTTCCAATTCTCGCCCAGTGTGGACCGTTTGAGAAGTCCCGCACAAGCGCACTGGGTCTCCTGTGACGTCACTATGTTTACACCACCCCCCTCTCGCACATTCGATTGTTTTGTTTGCGATGCGATTATAGACCTTATGGCTTTTTGATATTGGAATTTAAAATAGAAAGTAGGTTTATTTTTTAAATCTAATTTTGTACTCCTCCTTCTGTTTTTATTTTTTTATTTAATTAAGTGTTCATCGTGCCGGATCGGGTAATTTCTATTGTGTGTGCTAATTGACACTTGAATCAATCAATCGTAAATTTTAGTTTTCAGATCAGAGTACTTAAAAAATTACAAACACACAAATAAAAATTACATTCACACACACACACATACAATTGCGAAAGGACATGAAATTTAAGAACTTATATAGCCTAATAGGTAGTTAAGTAAAACAAAACATAATATTTGAAAGACGCTCTAAGAATCCTCATCCAGTGCAAAGTAAAAACATTCTTGATCGATTTTTTAAGTACTGTGTCTAAAGTACAGAAAAACCGCACGGCAACAAGGCGTTTCTTCGACCTTACCTACGTCACTAGAATTTATAAATTACATAAGCAGTGCTACCTAGTTATAATCCTTCGAAAAAATATTTTCTTGACTACTTACCTATCTACAACCCTAAAATACTGAAGAAAGAAACAATTTTAAAATTAAAATGATTCAAGCGTACCCACTTTGAAATCTATTCTAATTTCAAAATATAATTATTAAAAATATACTTAATCTTACAGCCCGAACAAAAAAAAAAGAATCCTGACAAACTTTACTTAAAAAAAAAAGTTAATTAAAAAAATCAAAAAACCCGACTGCTTAAAAAGCAAACTAAAAAAAAAGACGTAAATAAGAAGAAAATCATGCTGTGCAGTCGGAGGATACATATTCGCGAGCTGGCGGACCAAAACCAGACGTATCCTCCGACTGCACACCATGATTTTCTTCTTGTTTACGTCTTTTTAGTTTGCTTTTTAAGCAGTCGGGTTTTTAGATTTTTTGAATTAACTTTTTTTATTTACAACTTTTTAGTTTTTTTTTTTAGAATTAGGTACATTTAAACATATAAGTGTTTGATTTTTTTGAAATCGCCTCTTAAAATCCTTTATTTTGATACCCCACACGAAGGAGTTGGAAGAAATTTTTTTTTATTTGCCAACAAAATGGCGCCCAAAATCCACAATTTTAATGTAGCCAGTGACACTCGCAGGATTAAGACGAATCGATTGACGTAAGAATCATCAAAATCGGTCGACGCGTTTGGTCTCTAGAACGCCACATAGGAACAAACATACATACATAGACTGATAAACACATTACCCTCCTTCGGCAGTCGGGTAACAAATTAAATGCCCCCGACCTACGTCCAAGCTCAATGCGCAACTTTTTACTCGATTGGGCGTACGTGACGCATTCATTTTCTTGCCCTCCGACTCGTCCTTCATGCCCTGTTACATCTATATGTCCCTGGTACATTCTCGACTAACGCGATGATCGATTTATGTAAATTATGATTGCGCATTGCTGCCAGTATTCTTTGTTGAGGAGCTTTGATGAGTTATTCGGCAGATTTTTACGAAGAAACATCAACAAAGAAACTAGATACAGATTATAAAGTTCTCCCTTGATCTATCTTTTCATAAATTCTTCTCTTTAACATCAATAATTTAATTTTCGACATTGCTTTAGTTTTCTCTTAAATAGAAATTGCTCTAGGTATAAACTTTTACAGGACTTCAGGATGAGTTCAAATTAATGGTTTGGTTTAACACAGTTTAATAGGGGCACAGATAATATAATAATAGCATATAGGGGTTTGGCTGAAGCGATCCTGCGGTCCTTGGTATAAATTGGTATCTATTTTTACCCGGCTGCAAGGAAATGGTTATGTTTTTCGCGCGTATCTTGTATGTTTGTATGTATGTAATATTCTTTATTACCTCATATTTTTCAAACTAATTGGCGAATTTTTATAATTAAGACATCGTTAGATAGGTCTTGACCGCCCAAGTGCATAGCCCAAGTGTTCTTAGCTAAGTGCCTTTAAAAAAAAAGGAACATGGCGGATTTTGAGCGCCATATTGTGGGGGTTGCAATATTTTTTTTCATCCATACCCATCGAGTGGGAGTATCAATATGAAGGGTTTTTAGAGGAGATTCCAAAAATTTATAACACTTAAATATGTTTAAATGTACCTAATTCGAAAAAAATATGTTAACTAACAAAGTTATAAACAAAAAAAGTTAATTAAAAAAAACAAAAAACCAGCCTGCTTAAAAAGCGAACTAAAAAGACGTAAACAAGAAGAAAATCATGTTGTGCAGTCGGAGGATACATCTCGTATTAGTCAGCCAGCTCGCGAATTTTCTATTGTCGCCTAGAATTATTCTGGCCTAGAATCTGAATCAATACATACGTTGCGTAGCTCTCTGAAATTGAACATTTGATTTAGCATGACGTGACTGTAGTGCCTACCAATTATGCGTCAGAATATTCTCTTTGCGTCAGAACTTGGTGTCAAGTTCCTGAAAAAAAAAAACTTATTTTTATTTTGGAACTTAGTTCCATTGGTACTTACCTCTTGTTTTAATCGTTTTTCAACTCCGACTTCCGAAACGATGATTATTTTTGCACTTTTTAATGTTTTGCTTTAGAAGTCGGTTTATTTTTTGTGGAAAAGCTTTTATTTCTCTCTTTTTAGTTTTTTTTAGTGACCATCACAAAAAATTGTGCAAGTTCTATAATAAGGTACCTAAAGGGTCGACAAAATACTCATAATAATTTAATTTACACATTCGTGCTGTTTGTCGCTAAGGAGTTTGGTTGTATGTTCTTGAAAACTGCTGAACCGATTTTGATGAAATTTGCACTGTTTCCTAAGGTTAAAGATACCTAATCCTATTAAAATATAATGATTACGATCCGTTAACTAGTTTCGGAGATAAGCGTGGACAAACATACATACATAAAAACAAACATACGTACATACACTTTTGAAATTTGGAACACCTGTTTATTAGAAGCCTTTAAAGAGCAACATATATGAATATTGTGCAATACCAACAATATTACATACATACATGTCGAATTAATTACCTCCTATTTTAGAAGCCGGTAAAAATGTGTTGAATTTTTCACTGTCCAGTTAGGAATCTAAATGCATAAGGTTCAAAATTGCTTGCATTTATATTTACAGGCAATAGAGAAACACGTGGAAAGGTGCTTAGAAATCTCTTGAATGAAACAGCGTGGCTGGATTTCCTGGAAATGAATTGGGTCACTGTACTGTGCATATAGGTTACGACCGGCGCGCTATGGCGCATAGCAACTATGTGTACCTAGGTGCTTATGCATGGTTTTGTATGCAGTTATGAGGGTGACGCTTTGTATAGTACTAGCCTTAAAATGAGCTTGATTGATAGAGCGAGATGGCTAATTTGCAGCTCCATGTAAATAATAAGAACAAAAGATTATTTTTTGTCTTTGTCAACATGGCCGGTTTCTGTTGTTTGTCAAACTCTAATATAATGGCAGGTTTGACAAACAAACTCGGTTTTGTTTGATTTTCTGTGATTTCGTGGTATTATGTGTTAATTGAGACAAAGAATTTGGGTTATTTATAGATAATAAGTGTCAGTGCGATGGTGGGTTGTAGTGTTCTTGTTCTTGTTGTAACATCAGAATTAACGATTGTTGTCTCTTGTGCGGCCACGCCAGGGCTTCATCTATAGGTACTTTATCTAAGACTAGCACAGATAATATAATACTAAACTGTGATTTTTAATTTCGTAGACTAAACTGACATTTGGGGGGTTGTCACTTTATCGTTACATAAATATTGTGTCGTATCCTGACTATCACGAGTGTCGAAATCGAAATAGATCGAAAATTGAACTATTTCACTGCAAAAAAAATACATTTGTTTGGAAACTAGCAGGGCTTATTTAGTTTCTACTCATTTATGTCAGACTTCATTTTATCGATCAAATTTATTTTATTGCAGTTTTATTTATCTATTATAGTCTCGCGCTTGACCACTATCTCACCTGATGGTAAGCGATGATGTGCGATGGAGCACGCTTGCCTAGTAGTAACCTATTCACTCTTGACTTAAAGAGCCCTAGATTGTAGCTATCGGGAAACACAGACTCCGGCAGGGAATTCCACTCCTCTCACTCATTAAATTGAGGAGTCATGTCACATCGATTCGATGAATCACTTATGATTGAGCCTTACCTACAACACTATGCCTCGAGCTTGCAAAATAAAAAAAAAAAGTTAATTACAAGAATCAAAAAACCCGACTGCTTAAAAAACGAACTAAAAAGATGTAAACAAGAAGAAAATCATGCTGTCCAGTCGGAGGATACATGTTCGCGAGCTGGCTGACCAAAACATATACTAGCATATATTAATATATTATATTTCTAGAATCACCTCTTAAAGCCCTTTATTTTAATACCCCACACGAAAGGGTTGGATGAAAAAAATTTTTGGCCCGCCACAATATGGCGTCCAAAAGCCGCCATTTTTCTATTTTACAATTTTAATGTAAAATAGAAAAGTGACACTCGCAGGGTTAAGACGAATCGATGACGTACGAACCATCAAAATCGGCCTACGCGTTTGGTCTCTAGAATGCCACATAGGAACAAACATACATACATACATACAGACTGATAAACACATTACCCTCCTTCGGCAGTCGGGTAAAAAACACAGGACCGGTCGATATTGGGCCGCATGGGAGAAGCCTACGTCCAGCAGCCGACGTCTTTATGCCGAAGTATAAACAAAACATGATGGTAAAAATTTTTTAATTTATTATTTGTACTTCTATCTATATTATAAAGAGGAAAGATGTTTTTGTTTGTACCGAATAGGCTCGGAAACTACTGCACCGATTTAAAAAAATCTGTCACCTATGGACAGCTACATTATTCTGGAGTAAAATAGGCTATAATTAATTTTCAAAAAAATTAGAGATCTTTATGAAAATTGCAATAATGTAACCCAAAATAGCAAAATTTTGCCTATAAAATTTATTATTTGGCATGCGCTGAGAAAACTATTGATGATACATAAAAATTATGTACTACATGATTAAAGTACTCATTATTACCAACAAAAAAGACAGGAAAAGAATATATCTATCATAGTTAAGTCAAAATAACAGCTTTTGTGTTCTAAAATTTAATTAGATCGCCGCCGCCTGGTAGAAACAAAAGTTGGTTACATTCTTATTGTAGTATTAATTCTTATTCAAATAAATAGTTTAACAAATTGGTAGGTAGGTAGGTTGGTAGATAGGATAGGGTAGGTAGGGTAGAGTAAGTAGGGTATCTAGGATATGGTAGGTAGGGCAGGTGGTGGTGGGTAGGGTAGATTTGTAGGTAAGTGGAAACAAACAGAGAGCCGGAGCGGAGCCGGGGGTTGGAGTTGTACCACTGCGTCGACTGCCGGGAGGACACGGCGCGGCACACGCTGGAAGAGTGTGCCGCTTGGGAGGGTCCACGCCGTGCCCTCATCTCTGAAGTAGGCAGTGAGCTGTCGCTGCCGGCCGTAGTCTATCCGTTTATGGTCGGCAGCGAGGAGTCCTGGGACGCGGTGGTATCCTTCTGCGAAATAGTCGTCTCGCAGAAGGAGGCTGCGGAGAGGGAGAGGGAGATTTCATCCGCTAACCCGATCCGCAACAGACGCGCCGGGCGTCGGCCCAGGGTTGAAATGGGTCCAGGGGCGACGGACTCGGGGACGTCCGTCGCCCCCCACACATTAGGGCCCGAGGTGGTGGCGCGTAGTGTTCCACGCGCGCCCCTCTTAGACGTCGTGGGGGGAGCCCAACACCTCACTTCCCCCTCCAACCCGAAGTCGTGGCCTGCAGAGGCGGGCCGGCACTAGCTGGGGGTTGCGGAAGTATCATTGTTCCCGCGACCCCCAGCGTAGGTGTGAGATGGAACACCGGGTTGGTATTTAGTCAGTACGAGTCTGACAGACCCCTCCGCCCTCCCCAGGGCGGAGGACATCCAATGAAGATTATCCAGACTGGAAAAAAAAAAAAAAAAGTAAAGGTAGGGCAGGTGAGTAGATTGGTAGGTAAGTGGTTGGTTCGTACTACCTACCTAGGTAGCCAGTTGACGGGAGCGAAGCCGCGGGGGTCAGCTAGTCTTTTATAGACAACAAAGAATACCTATTTAATTACTGAGCCACGCAACATGATACCTACCACTTCAACTGCAGTCTATGTCTGACTAATTAAGTAAGTGTACTTAGTCACATCGTAGAATGATAAAACTAATGAAGAAATGCACAAGTATTTCAACTCAGCACAAACAGGCATTATCTCACGCGCGTCGTGTTACTAAATAATGTATCAACATTGCAAGGTGCAACAGTGTTTCGAATGCTTATTATGATTCATTGCCATATTTTGCTGAGGTTTTAAAGCTGTTGGAGTAAGAACTTGGAGACAAAAAGGCTATGGGGAAAAATACTTGATCAAGTTAAATCCCAACCGTTATAATGCCAACGACGAAGGCGATGATAATAAAGTTTCTCTACATGAAAGGCAGTAGTCATTATCATCATCATCATATCAGCCGAAAGACGTCCACTGCTGGACATAGGCCTCCCCCAAGCGACGCCACTTTGACCGGTCCCGTGCGTCTCGTAACCAGCGGACCCCGCAACCTTCACCAAGTCATCGGTCCACCTAGTGAGAGGCCTTCCAACGCAACATCCTCCGGTTCGCGGTCGCCACTCCAGAACCTTTCTGCCCCATCGGCCTTCCGTTCTGCGAGCAATATGCTTTGCCCACTGCCACTTAAGTTTGGCAAAACTTCGGGCTATGTCGGTAACCCTGGTTCTCTTGCAGATCTCTACATTTCTGATTCGATCATGCAAGGAAACACCGAGCATAGCCCTCTCCATTGCCCTCTGAGTGACTGTAAGCTTTCTGATAAGGCCCGTTGTAAGCGACCACGTCTTAGAGCCATATGTCTTTACTGGCAACACACACTCAATCATAGTATAGTCCTCGCCAAACTTCTTGGCCGCCCTAAAGTTGGTTTACCGACGCACGAAACGGTGCTGGTTTTGTATGAGATTTACTGCTGCGCAGCCATTGTAGCCAACTTCAGGGCAGGCAAGAAGTTTGGCGAGAACTACCCTACTTCGCTATTTTCCTGATGCAATTGTCACCCGAGTAACTTACACAAATATTTATGTAGTTGAACCTATCCAATCTGGTCCAATATAGTCAATTCTAGATGGAGGTGATGTTTAAAATCAGCTGGAGTCACCAGTTCCATTTCAAACATGAGCAGTTTTAAAACACGGGATAAATATGTTTACTGCAATGAAAAACGAGACTCATATTAAATCCCCATCCATTAACTAAGTATTTCCGAAGAGCACTAAACTCTTCGGAAATACTTTCATTATGCGTACAGCTAAGGAGTGGAATTCCCTGCCGAATTCTGTGTTGCCCGATAGCTACAATCTCGGGGTCTTTAAGTTAAGAGTGAATAGGTTACTTCTAGCACTTCTAGGCAAGCGTGCTACACCCTCGACCACAACATCACTTACCAACAGGTGAGATAGTGGTCAAGCGCAATACACAATAAAAATAAAAAATAAAAAAATCCGGCCATGTGCGAGTCGGACTCGCACACGAAGGGTTCCGTACCATTATCGCAAAACACTGTATAAAAATCACGTTTGTTGTATGGGAGCCCCCCTTAATTTATTTTATTTTAATTTATTAATTATTATTTTTTGAAGTAAATATACAACTAAACATTCTGTGAATATTTCAAGCGTCTACCTGTTGCCGTTATTAATATCGAGCAAAAAACGGCAAAAATATCACGTTTGTTGTATGGGAGCCCCCCTTAGATATTTATTTTATACTGTTTTTAGTATTTGTTGTTATAGCGGCAACAGAAATACATCATATGTGAAAATTTCAACTGTCTAACTATCACGGTTCATGAGATACAGCCTGGAGACAGACGGACAGACAGACAGACGGATCGCGAAGTCTTAGTAATAGGGTCCCGTTTTTACCCTTTGGGTACGGAACCCTAAAAACAATAATAATGGGTAAGAGCGTGGTAGGATTTGGACAAGTTCCAAAAATTCCTTCGAAAGGGGCGACTTCCCGAATCCAACAAACATGGTAGGTAGAAATCGCTATTCGAAAACAGTATTATATTTGCAAAATGCTACAACTGTAGACGAACATGATGGCATAGCTACTGTAGCGAGCCTTTCCAGCATGCAGGCTAAATAAATAAAATAAAATAGTTTATTTCTCACCAACATAGCAACAAGTATTACATAACAAAAGTAATTAAAACTAGGTAAGTATATTATATCATGCATATTATATAATTATAATCCAGCAGAATTTGTGGTGGTAAAGTGAGGTTTACTGGTATTGACTCTATCTTCTGAACTAGGCGAGGCCTGTATCTCAGAAGATAGCCCTCAGCTGACAACTTCGTTATTTTATAACCTAAAACATTACGTGCTACTGCTTTAATTTATTAATTAATAAAGAAAGAAAGTGAGTGCAGTGGTGTATGTGTGTGTGTGTGTGTATGTATGTGTGTGTATGTATGTGTGTGTATGTGTGTGTTTAATTAATATGTTTGTGAAAACAAAAGATATTCGGTATTTTCGTAGTCTAATTGCAATAACCATCTTTTCACTGAGATCTTAGCATCATGTTTACTTAAATGTAATATATTAAGTTTTTTATTTATTTTGTTATAAAGTATACTGCTTGTTACATAATACTGTCTTCTCGCAAATGTTGTGTGATGTGAAGGATTATGACAAACTGGTTTCTGCCTACGTCTGGCAGTGTCAGGAGGGAAAACTGATCGATGCTTCCTCAAGATGGATTCAAGCACAAAGATCTGTCGAACCCTAAGCACCTTGCAGTCAGAATAAAGTTGTGAAGTCGGGTATCGAAATGGTTTTCGGGTCATCACTTTAAGGACAGCTCTCTGTGCCCGTTCCAATGCGAGGAACCTTGTTTTTGCAGCACCCCCCCACACTGTGATGCAATACTGAATAACAGATTGACATAGTGCAATGTATATTTTTGTAAGAAGCTCAATTGATGCAACATCTCTAAGAGTTTTAAAAATATAAATCATACTCCTCAACCTTGTTTTTAGTTTATTTAGATGTTTGTCCCATCGCAATTGGTCGTCAATTTCTACTCCAAGATACCTAACAGTAGTAGACCGAGTAATTGTTCGACAATTACAATTTTGTGTTCTGTTTAAACAATTATGGGCAACAATACTAAAAGTTTTAGGTGGCTGAGTGATCTTAGTGATGGCAAATGTAACATAGTTTGTTTTGTCCAGGTGGAGTGTGAGGAGGTTGGAGGCTGGCAGAAAATACTTCTGAGTTTCTGACTGCTAGAAAACTGAAGTCATTTGAATTAAGAAGAGCATTTTTTTTAAATATTTGAAATTGTCAGGCGACGTTATCGTTGTATAGTAACTTAAAAGTATATTTTTTTAATAAGAATAAATAAAGCGAATATGAGTATAATTTTTACTATGGTCGATCCCGTTTTGTAGCTTCCAAGTCTTAGCATACGACTGCAATTGTAGTAGGTACTGTAGTCTACCTAAGTCTTGGAAACCAGGAACTTTAGGTGTCTACACACCAAAGACGGAGGCTAAACCCGCCGGGCGGTCTGGCCTCATTTTGAAACAAGCGCAAAACTAAATTCAAAATGAGGACGGCCGGCGGCCGCCGGCTTTGGTGTGTAAACCTTTAGCTTCCTAGAAATTTCTAGCTTGCAATGTTGCATGACTTGTGTATATATCCCTGAGCAGTATTCTGAGAAATTCATCGACCGTCATCGAAATATGTGGGATTATATTATCAGTTCTGTAGTTTTTGATACTACTATGGGAAATAGGCGAGAGATTAAGTATGTACAATGTAAACAAATAGATTTCTATATAACGGTAAGGTAGATATGTGGGATATTGTTATTATATATCGGATGATAGAACGAATAGATGTGTATTCATTGTACGCACTAAACGCTTGTATTATGCTTACAACAGGAGTGGAATTCCCTGCCGGAGTCTGTGCTTCCCGATAAGTACAATCTAGCGGTATTTAAGTCAAGAGTGAATACGTTAACTACCTACTTCTAGGTAAGCGTACTACACCGTCGCCCACGTCATCGCTTACCATCAGGTGAGATAGTGATCAAGCGCGAGCCTATAGAAAATCATCATCATCATCATCATATCAGCCGAAAGACGTCCACTGCTGGACATAGGCCTCCCCCAAGCGTCGCCACATTGACCGGTCCCGTGCGTCTCGCAACCAGCGGATCCCCGCAACCTTCACCAGGTCATCGGTCCACCTAGTGGGAGGCCTTCCAACGCAACGTCTTCCGGTTCGCGGTCGCCACTCCAGAACCTTTCTGCCCCATCGGCCATCCGTTCTGCGAGCAATGTACCCTTCCCACTGCCACTTGAGTTTGGCAATTATTCGGGCTATGTCGGTAACCCTGGTTCTCTTGCGGATCTCTACATTTCTGATTCGATCAGGCAAGGAAACTCCGAACATAGCCCTCTCCATTGCCCTTTGAGTGACTGTAAGCTTTCTGAGATGTGGTCGTTTACAATTGGCCTCCATTGTAAACGACCACATCTCAGAGCCATATGTCATCACCGGCAACACACACTGGTCATAGACTTTCGTCTTGAGACACTGTGGTAAGTTGGACGAGAAGATACCGCGCAACTTCCCTCTATAGAAAATAAAAAAATAAAAGAAGTGAAAGATTCTCTTTGTAGAACAAAAATAGAGTAAGAATTTTTTTATCAAGTTTTTAATGACGAATATTGCGAAAGAGAAAGGAAAACACACCATACAAAGACAATCATACTTTAATTTAAATAAAGTTAAAATAGAATAAATACTTAAATAATTACTAATAAAACCGTCAAAACAGTCTAGAAGGCCAATTTAGAAACGTAGTAAGGAACTAGAACAGTAATTGTGATCTTCTTCAACAAATTCCCATACACTTGCATCAGCGATATCGTTTTGGGCTTAAAAAGTATAGCAATCGAGTCATCAGAATCTACAACACTTATAGAATTTGGCACAACATTGTCGAAAGGCAGTTTCTCCAAATTCAACTTTGTGTTCTTAGCTAAAGAGTTCAAATTCACAGCTGGATTATCGCAGAAGATATCTCTTGGCAGTGGAAATTTCGCAGTCTCGTCTAAAATGTCTGAAGCCTTCTGACAGGGGATATTGAACATTGACAGACTTGACATAGGGTTCATAACAGTTTGGCCAGAAACTAAGTTCCCTAACTGTTTCGGATTTTCGTACAATGTAGGATTGAAATCATTTTTGCAAGCATTTTTTGATCTAAATATTGGTACCAGTTTCGGTGTTTCTTTTTCTAAATCTTGATTTTGATCCTTTACTTTGGCTAAAGCTGTCGCTATTTTGGATAGTATCTTGCTGAAATCAGCAGTTTTATTTTTAGTTGCTGGTGCATCTTTGACTTCTGTTTTATTCTTCACTTCAGTTTTATCAAGCATATAGGATCTGTCATCAATTATTTCTTTAATACTCTTCAATCTTTCATCTACAATACTATCAAAGTCAGGCATTTCTGGACAAGGAAACATTTCATCTTCAGACTCTTTGATTTTTTCTTTGATTTCTTCCATTATTTTTTTTCCTTCTTCCTTTTTTTCCATTTCATCGGAGAGAAGGAATTTTACTACCTTGATGACGTTGTAGAGCCTTTCTTTTTTAATTTTGGAAGTGCTTTTGAGTTTTTGTAATGCTGGCATAAGCTCCTCCCATTTTGAGTCAGTGGAAGATGAAGTTGATGGTTTCGGGCCCTGAATTACTTCTGGATCTAGTGACGATGTTAAATTGTCGAGGGATTGTGTTGCGACGCCCTGAAAGATATGATTTTGGTTTTTAAGTTGTATTACTAATTGAAGAAATGTTTTGCTGGACTCTATAAAGTTTTAGAATAATTAAAACATTACGTATAAGAATGAAAAAACATAATATACATGAAAAAAAAAATGAATAAAATAAACATTAAAATATCGATTATACGCCTACTTTTATATCTAAATTTATAAAATTAAAAATCAAACTACTCACACTTAAAATCACACAAAACCCAAGAAAAAGTACTCTATTAATCATTTTCTCCAACAAAATACTTAAAACACAACAAACTTCAATAACTATGAACTTATCAATAAATGAAGCGATTATAATCGCAAGGTTTTGTATATTTCATTTATCGATTACGAAATCGCAATAATAATAATCGGTAAAGCTATGGCATAAGAATGACGTGTCGCATCACTATCTGATAAAATTCAAAATGTCACTGGAATTTTGACAAATAGTCAATTGTAAATCTTTTTTATAATCAGATATAATTCAGATTATTGGAAATTCTTATCATTCTTATTACAATAGTCAAAATATTCCAGTGACAATTTTATAAATGTACTATTATTTATTCTGTGTAAATGCGTTGTGTAAAATTAATTATATTTTCCGCTGGGTTTTAGAAATCTGGAACTGCAGCACCAAATCTAATGACCAACAATACAATTTTGAACGTTTCAATTAGTTAATTATTTACCAAGAGAGGTTATGGAATTATTTAATGAAAATGTCTTGCTTACAAAATGTTTTGCAGCTGTATCGCGACAAAAAAAATTAAGAAATAAACTGCCAAAAGGAAAACGATTGCCGTATCACTCTCGTTGGTTGTTTTTTGATTTTTTTCTTTACCAAAAATAACTGACATTCCAATGGCAAGAACGTGGTATTGGAATTTCAGTTATCTTTTGTTTGTGGTTACCCTAAGCTACTTGGAACTGATAAAAACCGGCCAAGTGCGAGTCGGACTCGCACACACAGGGTTACGTACCATTATCGCAAAAAACGGAAAAAAAAATAACGTTTGTTGTATGGGAGCCCCACCTTAATATTTATTTTATTCTGTTTTTAGTATTTGTTGTTATAGCGGCAACAGAAATACATCATCTGTGAAAATTTCAACTGTCTAGCTATCACGGTTCATGAGATACAGCCTGGAGACAGACGGACAGACAGATAGACGGACCGCGGAATCTTAGTAATAGGGTCCCGTTTTTACCCTTTGGGTAAGGAACCCTAAAAATGATCAAATTAAAAATCATGGGGTTCGATCGCCGGTATCGGACAAGGTTGTATGAGGTTTCTTTGTGACATTTTCAGTAGATAACAGCCCGGAATCTGAATAATGTCCAAGCCAATTTACTTTCCAGGCTTTGAATGGCTTTGTGAACACACAATCAAAAGTAATTTATTCACATTAGGCTGTGAGCCAAATCTTATAGAACGTCTAAAGGTAGTCCATCAAAACGCTTACTAGTGTTTCAGTTGGGATGCACCTTTGCTTGCCCCTTGGGGAAATCGCGTAATGCGATATCATGGACCAATATATTATGTAATGGACCAATATATTCGTCATGGACAAATATATATGTCATGGACCAATAAATATGTGGATGTTTCTAACTATTCTCAATCTCATTTTTTCTATTTTTTTTCATTTTTTTAATTAGACTTTTTACAATGGTTTTCAATCATCTTTATAGCCCTTTGCTAAGAATAGTTACAGCACTGATAACAACATTTGTGTTAAATTTAGTCTTGTTATATATATTTTTTTTCCTTTGTATAGATTCTTTACCGATTGTTTTGTGAATGTGTGAACATTGTAGGCCTTCTAGATTTCTAGATGCTTGATAACTTTTTATCTCGTTTATAAAAACTGTTTTTTTTAGTTTCTTACGACTTATTGTCGGGCCTACGTTGTCCCCCCCATATCTAAGCACTAATGCTGTAACATGGTAATATTGTAAAAACAAACCAATTTTTTTTTAAAGAGTAACCGTGAAGTTTCTTGCCGGTTCTGCTCCATAGGAAACGACCAACCCGAACCGTGCACCTTTTGTCGACGTTTTATAAGTGCCCATGTAGGCCTATGTGAAATAAAAAAACATTTGATTTTGATTTTGAATATATTATGTAATGGACCAATATATTCGTCATGGACCAATATATATGTCATGGACCAATTGATTAATCAGTGTACTAAGTTTAATGCCCGGGCATTATGAATCTAGTCAAGTCAATTCGGGCAATGTAATAAATACTGATTTAAACTTCTATATTTATCACATTGTCCATAGATACCCATCTAAGAATATTGCTACGTAACGGTTGGGCAATTCGATAATTATGGTCAATGAATTAGTCCAAGAGCGAGCGAAGCGAGCTCGGGATCTTAGGCCACCCCTACACGGATAGGTTAAGTTTCGACGAGGATGACGGGAGCTGAAGTAAGCGAACTCAGCTTCCGTCACCCACTTTATGTTAGGTTACTTTAGACCCTGCAAATAGAAATCCGAATTTGTTGCTTAAATAGTAATCGTACTTACCTATTCTATATTAAAATCAATGTCAACATTAAAATAATTAAAAACAACAGGCCAAGTGCGAGTCGCACGAAGTACTCAAGTAGTCACTCAAGTATCAGCAGAACATGGTTGAAGATTTAGCTTAGCAAAAATCAAGGAAATATACATGGTACGCAAAAAACAACAAAAAAAAATGTTAAGAGGTACTGAGGCACAGCATCTTATTGAATTATATTACTTCTATAAATTGTCTTAATTGAAACATAAAACAGAAAGCTACAACTCCCACCAAAGATTTCACAGAGCCTGGTTGATATTTTTTTGCTTACCCTGTATATTTCCTTGATTTTTGCTAAACTAAATCTTCAACCATGTTCTGCTGATACTTCAGTGAGAGTTCTCGCTTTCGGCAGCATACTTTTTAAAGTCCATTCATATTATTATTTGAAACGGAGGAGATCCTAGATTAGTAGTTCAAATGTTTTATACGAACCAGAACTTCCAGCTGTACCTTAGCATCTTACTCCTTTATGAATATTTTGTTTATAACAATGATTTATAATTATTGTGTATGTTTTAAACACTAAAACTCTTTCGGGACTTGATTGAGAGACCTAGACTTATCGTTCGAATGTTAAAACCAGGTATAACTTGGTACTTCTGGGCTGTATAAAGATACGACCTGGAACGACCAGTTATACCTCAGGATCTCACTACTGTTCCGATATTTCGTTTTTATTTTTTTAGGGATTTAAATTAGATTCAACCGACAGAACTATCAAAAGAATGGGTTTAGGATGCAGAGCTCTTTTGCTTCCAACTACAACAAGGTCAATTTTGAGAAATTCGATGAGATGCTATGATAAGTATTGTTAAGTTAGCATCTCATTTTTTCATAATGTTGATATGCAAAATTTTTATAGCAAAATTTACAGAACTATTGATAAAACGCATCAAGAACTATAGAACTATGTGGGATGCCATTATATATGGTTTTAATTTGTGAGATGCTAACATTTGAGATGCTAACTTCACACACGTATATTCTAGCAATGCATGAACAATAGCTAATTCTTTTTATCAGTCCAGGATTGCTCCATTTACTACAATGTCAAGTACAAATTAATTAAGAAATTAGTTACTTCAGTTGATAAAACTAATATTTGTTAATTTATTTTGAAATGTTTGAGTATAAATAGTGGGCAAAACGAAGGGAAAGTACATTCAAAGTTTGCTTTTGAAGAAAAACCAAAACAAAATGAAATCCTTCGCATTTGTTCTCGTGGCGGCTGTTCTGATCCAGGTAAATATTTTGATTTAAGACATTGTTCATTTCTAATAATTCTTCAAGCTTTATGTTTTCTAAATATTGTGTAGTACCCATAAGTACGGATTCAGAAGGTTCGTTACTTCATACTTTGTTTTTGTGATGCCTCATGGCTTACTTCCTCTTGGTAGGTACGGTAGAATTCAATAAATTTTCACCCATCTTTGTCATCGTTTGCGCTCCAAAATGTGTCGGCCTGCCGCCATTCACTGTCTTCTTTTGGTGTCCACTACTATATTAACACCTTCGTTCTGCTGTACTTATTTATCAACCATTTGCACTTTGAACGTTTTTGCCGTAAGTCATTTTGCATTTTGCAGTTCCTGCAGCTGGAATCCTACTTGCATCATCAAATTGACAGTTCTATGTTAATTTATTGACGTTAATGAGGGTGTTTTTTCCGTTGTCGTGGCGACCGAGTCGAGGAATGGCCTTAGCATCAAGCCCATAACTCTCCTACTCTTTATTATTGCTTATTATACCAATCTATCATTTATACAAATATATAACAGCCCTTTTCTTGTCCACAGAACGCCTACAGCCAAGTCATCAGATCCGGTCCTTGCGGCTGCGGCGCCAACCTGATCTCTACCCCTATCGTCAGCACCACTCCCGTCTACACCACCGTAGCCCAGCCCAGCATTGCTGCTAGCCTGGCCGACACCCTCTCTCTCCTGACCGTCAGCAGTCTGTTAGCTGAGAGCCTGCCTTTGAACCCTAATGTGGTAGCTACTGTCCCCGTGCCTGTGTCAGTTCCTACTTATGCTCCTTCTGTTGCTTATGGAGGATGTGGGTGTGGATGTGGTGGGTACAACGGACTTGGGTTCAATGGACTTGGGTACAACTATATCTTCTAAGAAGTTGGGTGGTGTATAAGCGACGGTCTTGGCAGGATGTCTGGTAAGATGATGTTCAATGTAAATTGGATGGTGAATACAAATAAATTCTGGTAGAGAGAGCTACATTCTACATTAACGGCTTTAGCCATCAGACGTTGCGAAAAACAATGCTGATTTTCGTTCTTAGAAGAGGTGACTCTTCTTCGCAGTAGTAAGAAACCGTCCCTGTGCTCGCGCATTCCTCGGAATGGAGCTAGAGGAGGTGTTATTCCATAGCTTCTTCGCTCTGGATCAGTGATGGCTTCACTTTCTTATAGTGCCCTTACTCAGGCTAATTTCAAAGAAGCTCCAACTTTTGTTCTAAATATTAACCAGACAAAAAGAAGTCAATATCTCAAAAAGAATCAAGAGGTACTTTCTAATCAAGCATCCTCCACCGTCAATCACATCATCGCTTACCATCAGGTGAGATAGTGGTCAAACGCGAGCCTGGCAATCGGATATCTTGGATTCTTCTACCTTGTCTTGACATTCTTCATCATCCTTCTCACTATAAACATCATCTAACAAACACCCTGTATAAGACCGACGCATTGTATAAATCAGTGTGCGAAAGACTTCTGTTAGTGCATGACGCGTGATTGTGACTGAGTGAATTTTTGCTCCCAAAAAATTCTACTCAGTGGCAAAGATACGTTAATGTCGCATATTTTTGAGTGTAAAATCCTATTATTTGTATATAAGTATTGATTTATTATTGGTTATTTCGATTGTTGCCATATTATTGATAAAAAAAAAAACAATTCACATAAATTTTTATGTGAATTGTTTTTTTTTGTATTTTAAATCGTTAGCACTTCAAAGGAATATTTAACTGGTAACATTGGCAAAATCTTTTGTAAGTTTCATCAAAAATATGTATATTTATTTCTTCTAATTGTATAGAATGATTAGATTCACTCGTGTTTCTACTGTAAATATTTGATTAGACAATGTTGTTAGGCCACGTTTCCACCTACAAGTCGCATTAAATTGCGGGCTACCGAGGTATATAATATGATCAATCTTCGCTCTGTCGTGCCCCACAATGTAATTAAACTTTTTGCATACGAGTTGCGTACAAGCTAAGGTCTTTAGAAAAAAAATTGAATATTTGAAAATTCTAATTTTAAATGTGTAAATATTTCAAAATTTCAAAGTTGCCAGTTATATTAAGATAACATGATTTGCAAAATATTGTGTAAAAATATGTATTGTTGTGATATCGACGAGTGTATGAAATATATTTCTTAAAAAAATGTAATTCTTTTCATTGCGTCCTATTTAATAATGTTTGTAAGTTTGATAAGTCACGTATATTTATGAGCAACATTCTGTTACGAAACCACTGCCTCGAAGGTCAAAATAACTTTTATGGCCGGCGTACCTACCTTATACATACATTCATGAAATGACACTTGTATTCCCCGAGGGGCAGGGGTGCATCTTTACATCCAAATTTAGCCATCATCATCATATCTACAGAAAGATGTCCACTACTGGATAAGCCTCCCCCAAGACGGGCACCCAACGCAAAGAAAGAAAATTGCAATAGACGCCATCTAGTGCAATTTATTTGAACCAAATTTTCTTGATAAGCTACGGTTCGTTATTGAGTTTTATGAAATGTTATGATTTTCTAGAGACGATCATAAAAAAATGTATGTTCTTGTTTAATTAACTCTCCCAAGCACAAAATTAAGGAATGTTGGGCTCTTAATTCGCATTACAAAGATTATTTGAATGGATCATTTAAAACTGATTCCAATAGATGGCGTGGTTTTAAATTTCTGAGGCATCCACTCGGTTTTGTTTTGTAAAACTTATTGGTACAATGAAACTGTAAAAATGTGAAAAAAATACAATAAAACAAATCGTAGCTGTATTAAAAAAAAAGTATTCACGAAACGAGTAAACCCTTTTACTTGCAAGTCGCTGCTAACAACATCTATATCCGTGGAACGGAAACGAACGCGACCGATGTTCTTAGAAAAAATATCAGTTTAATCAGATGAAAAACGCTAGTGACGTCAGCACGGTTTCTTTGTATGGATGAGGCATCTCTATGCTAGTATTATATTTTCTGTGCCCAAGCGTCGCCACATTGACCGGTCCCGTGCGTCTCGCATCCAGCGGATCCCCGCAACCTTCACCAGGTCATCGGTCCACCTGGTGGGAGGCCTTCCAATGCAACGTCTTCCGGTTCGCGGATCCTTTCTGCGAGCAATGTGCCCTGCCCACTGCCATTTGAGTTAGGCAATTCTTCGGGCTATGTCGGTAACCCTGGTTTTCTTGCGGATCTCTACATTTCTGATTCGATCACGCAAGGAAACTCCGAGCATAGCCCTCTCCATTGTTCTCTGAGTGACTGTAAGGGCCAGTTTCTGAAGTTTACGGTTTTAGACATTTATTTTCTCAAAAGATTACAAAATCACTTACAGAGAAAATACAATATTAATATAAATTAAAAATAAATGAAGCCGACTGGCGTAGTGGGTTAAAGTCGTTACAATCTGAGAAGTCCGTTGACGTTTCTCATTATAAATACCGAAATAACTTTCCACGTGAGAAATTGAAAAAACAAATTCACAATAACACCTAATGTATTACTATGTAATAACACACGAACATCAAAAACATTATATGTACCCTATAACAACGAGTATCATTTGCAAGCATCAAGTTCACTTATTATTAAGTATTTTTATAGCTGTCAAAACGGGCCGGACAATCTTAGTTTTGTCTTACTATGACAAAAATACATAGGAATTTTTGTAACAGGTTTAGTAGGAGGGTAGTTGTAGTAAAATGTTGTGTGATGCATCGCCACTGCGGGTAGGTGTGCATGAGCTGAGGGAAACAATACAACACATGTTTATTAAGGCCCATGACATAGTGATTATTTCACTGCTTATGAACTTAGGTATTATTGTTATGATATTTAACCACATAGAATTTATTTATTATTATTATTTGAGTTTGTTTATATACTAATCTATTATATGTTTAAATATATATATTATAGTAGTTAGTAGGTGGTGTCAAATACGTATGCAACAAAATTAATTTTACTATTATTTGTATATGTATTTATTTATTTAAATATAATTTTACGTAGATTAAAATATAGTGTATGTTTGTATATATTTTGCTTATATGTATTTATATATGTGCTAGGTAGTGTGTAGTGCTTTTATATAAGTTCTATATTAATGTACTTATGTGTATTACATTCATATATGACTAATTATTTAACAAGATATATTTCGAATTGCATGCGTGTTACAATGTAAATTAGTATTTGGTACCACTTAAGCTCTTATTCATGAAAAATCCTTTAAAATGTGGCTTTTTAATAATTTTTTAAATGTTAACAGAGATTTTGCTTCTTTTATATTTGTAGGTAATTCGTTGTAATGTTGGGCCCCATCATATAGAATACTCTTTTTCCCGTAATTCGTTCTATGCCTTTTTAGACACAGGTTATTGGCCTGCCTTGTCATGAGTTTATGGTAATCTATCTTTTTTGTGAAAGTTATTTGTGAGTGGATATCTTTAGTAAGGATTTTCCTAATAAAAATGCATGTATTATATTTATGTATTTGGGCCAGATTGAATAGTTTTGTTTCTTTATAAATTTTGTTAGTTGGTGTTAGATAATCGTATAGGAATAATGTTTTAATAATTCTATTTTGTGCAACTTGTAGTTTTTGCAAGTTTGATTTAGCTGCTGAACCCCATACCTCTACTAAATAATCTATACGAGACTTGACCAAGGAGTTATATATCGTGTATCGAACATGTCTCGGGAGACATTTCACTATACCTTTTAGCGCGCCTGTTAGTGAAATTATTTTATTGCGGATTTTTTCGATTTGCGGTTTCCAGGTAAGTTGACTGTCAAGAACAAGCCCTAAATATTTTTCATTGTTAACTTTAGCTATGTTTTCACCGTTAATAGTAAGAGGACGTCAATTTTCAATTTTTTTGTTTTTAGCAGAGAAAATAATGTATTTAGTTTTCGAGGCATTAATAGTTAGTAAATTTGACTACAACCAGATGTGTAACAGATTTAGATCATGCTGAGCTTGGTTCATTACTGTTTCCAATGAGTGACCAGAATAAAACAGGCTAGTATCGTCGGCATATAAAGTAATATCCTCCCTTATTCCAATCTCATATATGTTATTGACATAGATAAGGAATAACAGGGGTCCTAAAATTGAACCCTGAGGAATGCCACAAGTAATCAATTGAGGACCACTTTGGTGGGTATTAATTTTGACAACTTGAGATCTGTCTGTAAGGTATGATTTGAAAATCTCATATGCTTTACCAGTTACACCTATGTCCTTTAATTTCGATAGTAGTATGTCGTGGCTAACGGTGTCGAATGCCTTTTTTAAATCAATGAACACTCCTAATGTAATTTTTTTCTGATCAATGTTATGTCTAATACTGGTTACTAAGTCAACAGTCGCGGAAACAGTGTTCGATTTGGGGCGGAAGCCGTATTGCTTTTTGTATAGGTAATCAATACTAGATAGGAATTCATACAATTGTTTATGGAGAATTTTTTCAAATATTTTGACATCACTGGTAGTACCGATATAGGTCGATAGTTATTAGGATCCAGTTTGCTGCCTGATTTAAATATTGGGCTAACTTTTGCAATTTTAAGGCCGTTAGGGAAATAGCCTTCGCTTAAGCATTCATTAATACAGTTTGCCAAGCTTGCCGCTATGTTATCCTTAACACATTTTATGGATTTCGTATTAATGCCATCTAAACCGGAGCTAGTGTTAGAATTTAAGTTTTTTATTATTTGCAATACCTCATCTGCTGTGGTTGGTTTTAATGTTGATAATCCAGGGTTATTTTTAGGTTTATTATATGTTAATGTCTGAGTCAAATTGTTATGGTATTTTTGTGGTATTTTATTTGCAAGTTCAGTACCTATTGTAGCAAAAAAATTGTTAAAGTATTCGCAAATTTCTTGAGTATCTGAGATTTGACCATTGGAGGTATTGATTTTTAAATGCCCAAGGTCTGCCATTTCTGTTTTATTATTTGATAGTCTATTAATAAGTTGCCACATTTTTAAAGGATATTTCTGACAATTTGCAAAAGCTCCATAGTAATATTGATTTTTAGCTAATTGGATATTTACAGAGGTGTGTTTCCTTTGATTTAAGAATTCCTTACGCAGGTGTTCGTCTCTGGGTGTTTGTTTTAAACTGTGCCACAGTTGGTTCCTTTTGTTTATTAATGTTATGAGGTCCTTATTTATCCATTCTTTGCAAGGGGAATTTAACATTTTTGTTTTCCTTATTTTGTTTTTTGCAATTGTTTGTAACAGCTGAGATTCCAGTTCTTCATATTCTTTAAATAGTTTTGTGTCAAATATTTCTTTGATATCGTTCTGTAAGTTAATATAGTTTATTGATTCATATACAACTCTTTTTATTCGTTCTGTTGTAGATCTGTTTAGCTCAAGATAAATTTGTTTGTGATAGTGATTGATGAAGTAGACGTCACATCTCAAATCAGCTGACAATTTGTCACAAATTAACCAGCCGTCAGTTGTCAGTGAGTTTCTCAACACTTCATCATCGAGAAATTACGTAATCGCTTGTTACATTAAATAATCGACATTAATTTATTTCGGTTGGCTACCCTAGCTGGTATTCATTCACGTCATTAACCACTATAATGTAATCAGTAACTTTAAATAGTATTTTATCTTGAGAGGCTAGGTTGGTGTAGCCACCAAGTTAAGCAAACCTTACCAAGGTCGATTTTTGGATGGGTAACCACGTATTTTTTGGTTTGCTTGTTTTTGGATAGGTGACCCCACACAGGTTAAGCAACACTTATCAAGGTTATTCTTAGGATGGGTGACCGCTTTTTTTTGGTTCGTTTGTTTTGTATAGCTGACTCCGCCAGGGTAAGCAACACTTACCAAGGTCGGTCTTGGGATGGGTGACCACTTTTTTTGTTTCGCTTGTTTTTGGATGGGTGATCCTGCCAGGGTAAGCAACACTTACCAAGGTCCGTGTTTGGATGGGTGACCACATTTTTTTGGTTCGTTTGTTTTTGGATGGGTGACCCTGCCAGGGTAAGCAACACTTACCAAGGTCACTGTTTGGATGGGTGACCACTTTTTTTGGGTTCGCTTGTTTTTGGATGGGTGACCTTGTTAGATGTTGTTTAACCTAATGGGGTGACTTTAGGATGGGTGATCAAAATTTTTGTGGCGATGGTCACCCATCCAAAGACTGACCTTGGTTAGTGTTGCTTACCCTGACGGAGTCACCTATCCATAAACAAGCGATCCAAAAAAAAGTGGTCACCCATCCAAAGACTGACCTTGTTTAGTGTTGCTTACCCTGGCCGAGTCACCTATCCATAAACAAGCGATCCAAAAAAAAGTGGTCACCCATCCAAAGAGTGACCTTGGTTAGTGTTGCTTACCCTGACGGAGTCACCTATCCATAAACAAGCGATCCAAAAAAAAGTGGTCACCCATCCAAAGACTGACCTTGTTTAGTGTTGCTTACCCTGGCGGAGTCACCTATCCATAAACAAGCGATCCAAAAAAAAGTGGTCACCCATCCAAAGAGTGACCTTGGTTAGTGTTGCTTACCCTGGCGGAGTCACCTATACATAAACAAGCGATACAAAAAAAAGTGGTCACCCATCCCGAGACTGACCTTGGTAAGTGTTGCTTACCCTGGCGCGGTCACCACCCCAGCCGCTTCAAGTTAAACACAAACCTATCCAGAAGCTGACTTTGGTAAGTACTAAGTGCAGGGTATAGTCATCACTGACCTGGGGATCGAACCTTCCTCACGCGCACTAGCGTGAGGAAGGTTCGATTCCCAGGTCAGTAACAGTTTGTTTTTTTTTATTTATTTACATAAATACAAAATAACAATTTTTGATAATTGTGTCAAGTTTTTATAATGTAATTAATTTATCAGTTTGTAATATCATAATTTTTTTTTAAATCTTGGTAATCAACTATAATTGATTTATTTAACATATTTTTTATAACTCAACCCATTCCATAGTTTTCGCCGACCCCTATTATCTTTTTATCGTAATATTAGCCTTTAAAGTCATAATTTTAATTTTAATCCGCGAATAATCGACCAATATCCAACAATTATAAATTAGGCTCGTTGACAAGAGATTAACATTGAAAAAGGTGCTCAGAAACCCAAAACTGCTGTAACATGTGGTTAATTCGAGATTTTACTCAAATGTGACAAATTGTCAACCACTTGTCACACTTGGATGTTGAGAAACTGAAAGTAGAATTAACAGGCGATTAATCCTCGATTACGTTAACAGCCCGATAATTGAGAGCTGGGAAACTGGCAGTAAGCTTTCTGATAAGGCCCATTCTAAGCGACCACTTCTCAGAGCCATATGTCATCACTGGCAACGCACACGCAATCATAGTATAGCCCTCGCCAAGCTTCTTGGCCGCCCTGAAGTTAGTTTACCGGATGCGCGAGGCACGACTGCCGAAGGAGGGTAATGTGTTTATCAGTCTATGTATGTATGTATGTTTGTTTCTATGTGGCGTTCTAGAGACCAAATTTGTTGGCCGATATTGATGGTTCTTACGTCAATCGATTCGTCTTAACCCTGCGAGTGTCACTGGATACATTAAAATTGGAAAATAGAAAAATGGCGGATTTTGGGCGCCATATTGTGGGGGCCCAAATTTTATTTTTCTTCCCAACCTATCGTGTGGGGTATCAAAATAAAGGCCTTAAAGAGATGATTTCAAAAATATATAACACTCATATGTTAAAATGTACCTAATTCTAAAAAAAGATAACTAAAAAGTTATAAATAAAAAAAGTTAATTAAAAAATTCTAAAAACCCGACTGCTTAAAAACCGAACTAAAAAGAATGTAAACAACGTCGGGTTTTTAGAATTTTTTAATTAACTTTTTTTGTATGAGATTTACTACTGCGCAGCCATTGTAGCCAACTTCAGCCCCGCAACCTTCACAGCCGTATTGCGTAAGTGCGCAAAGAAGTTAAACTCTATCCAACCGACCAAATCGGCCAATCACACACATACATACTTACAATCATACATACATACATACTTAAATACATACATACATACTTACATACATAGACTGATAAACACATTACCCTCCTTCGGCAGTCGGGTAAACAGTACTACGCATTACGTACTTAGGTAGTTCTAAGTCAAATTTAAGTTGTTGTACGTACATACCTTTTTAGGGCAATTTCACGACCTTGGTAACAACTTGATCTTCGCAACGCCTTCATTACGTAACAGTAACTAAGGGCAGTCTTACCAAGCCATAGTCAAAGATAATATAAATTCGAGACGGCGGGATAATAAATAAAATACGAATACTTACATGCTTATTTAGTGCATCTTGCAGAGTTTGCGTTCTTTGTATCTAAAGTTAGTAGAGTAGGTAATCCAATCTCGCAAAAATCGCTATCTCGCAAGCGTGCGGGTTTGAGGTTTTTTTTTTTAATTCTAAATAGTTTTTTTTTTCTAAGTAGTTTTATAAAGACAAGTAAAGATTATATCATTTAATACTATTTCGTTTATTTACTTTTCTTCTCATCTTATTTACATTTTTAAATATGTCTTTATTAAAAATAAAAACAAATCTTAAAAAATATAAATTAAATAGTTGACTGCCGGTGTCATGGAGTACTTGAACTGACATTGATTATATTCCGTTCCAAGACAGGATTAACACAACGCAAAATACAAAAAATTAAAAGTGAAAACATATTTTCCATACTTTCTATAGAATAGTCACGAGTTGATGGCCCCCTATAAGATAGGAGTACAGATAAATGACTGATGACCTCAGCCGTATTGCGTAAGTGCGCAAAGAAGTTAAACTCTATCCAACCGACCTTAGATAAATTACCTATAGATTAAGCCCTGGCGTCAAGTAGAGGTGTATCCACCTACTTATGTACTTCCTCATTTGACCTAGTTATGTTTAAGACACGTCATGTTATAAGAGGCGACTCTATTGTCACAAATTATATAAGGAATTGGAAATCAAACAAACAAAATCAAAAATAAATTTATTGTACAAAAACAGTAACACAAGGTAAATTATACACAAAACATTTGTACAAAAGGAGGTCAGAATCAGGTTGAACAGCTGGCTCCTGAACTAAGTAAAAAGATACTTATATCTCAGGAGTCAAAGTTCCTCGTAACCATTGAATATTAGAACTTAAATGTTAGTGACTCAGTAATTACATAATGATATTGTATTTATCAACCTACAACAGGTTGCTTTATTAAACAAAACAAATTGATTACATACACCTTGATATTTTCAAAATTACAGGAATAGTCATTATAGACACACAATATGCTCATTAGTATATATTATTTTATGTATGTACTTTCGTCAGTGCATGCCACTTGCAAAATCGAGTGCTGTATAGGTACATAGAACAGAAGATAACCCAACCATACAGAAGACACTCCGACGATCACCCCACGAGTACCTTTCCCAGGCACTCATGAGGCGATCGCAAGAACATCCTCCGCATCGCCGTAAGATAAATTCTGCAACCAATTTGTTAGCTTTGCTTTCAGCGCAAACTTGGTCAACGTGTAAATATCAATTAACCGATGTACTTTATTATAAAGACGAGCGCTTAGATCTAACATCGGATCCAGGACTTTACGCTAAGCGGCAAGGCGTATATTTCCTATTAAAATTATTATTTATTTATTTATGTACACACAAAACACTTTACAGAGAAAAGCAAGAATACAGATAGAAGAGCACAAAGGTACTGCGTATTACAATAGAAATTTCTGGCAGCAGACCTGCGACAGGAAAGTTGGATGATAGATGAATACAGTGTGTAGAAAAAAATAAGGAAACCTAAAATAGACTATAATAACTTAACTAATTATATATAAATTACACATACATTAACTAAACGTAAGTATAGAAGATAAAAAAAATACATACATATAATATACAAAATTACAATATGGTAGAGAGATAATGTTCTTTCACTTGTTTTTTGAACAGAGATACATTTTGAAAAGTCACGGATTTTAGGTGGAAGTGAGTTCCACAATCTTACTACATGGACAGAGAAAGAGTGGGAATTATTGTGGCAAAAAGGCATATAGGTAACCCAAATCACTGCTCCTCAAGTATTGCAAATAGGTTCATTGGATAATAACGTATAAAAACCGGCCAAGTGAGAGTCGGACTCGCCCACGAAGGGTTCCGTACTATTATCGCATAAAACGGCAAATGAATCACGTTTGTTGTATGGGAGCCCCACTTAAATATTTATTTTATTCTGTTTTTAGTATTTCTTGTTATCATCATCATCATCAGCATTAATATTCCCACTGCTGGGACACAGGCCTCGTCTCTGTGAGAGGGAATGAGCCGTAATCCACCAAGCGGGCCCAGTGCGGGTTTGTGGATGTCACATGTCTTCGTATTTTTGGTTCTAGGTCATGCCGGTTTCCTCCCGATGTTTTCCTTCACCGTTTTGAGAGCAGTGGTGATGAAATAAATTACACAAAGTAAAGCGTCTGCCTGGGCTCGAACCCGCGACCTACAACTTGTAAGTCGCGGCCAAAACCACTGGGCCACCACTGCTCACTTTCTTGTTATAGCGGCAACAGAAGTACATAATCTGTGAAAATTTCAACTGTCTAGCTATTACGGTTCATGAGATACAGCCTGGTGACAGACATACAGACAGACGGACAGTGGAGTCTTAGTAATCTTGTTCTTCGTCGGTACACTCTTGGCAGAGCAGTCGTGGTCATCATGTTGCAGTGAGACTTCGGGTTGCCATAATTTGCTTAACGATGCGATGCCATCCCTCTCTATCGGCTGTTTTTCTTGTGCACTCATGCAATGGCTACTGCAGACTTAATCTGGTCGGTCCATCGCATGGGCGACCTGCCGCGCGCTCTCGTTCCTTCCACTCTACCCTGAACTACAAGCCGCTCGATAGAATCGTTGCCTCGTCGGGACATGTTTTCAAAGAACTGGAGTACTCGAGTTTGGAGTATAGCCGATAGACGCTGCCTGATTCCGAGCTCTTGAAGGGTGGATCTGTAAGTGCGAAACTCAGTCCACGAGTCAGTCTTAGTCATAGAAATATTAAATACTTGTTTATATATCTATGGTCTTAGTAATAGGATCCCGTTTTTACCCGACTACCGAAGGAGGGTAATGTATCTATCAGTCTATGTATGTATGTTTGTTCCTATGTGGCGTTCTAGAGACCAAAGCGTTGGCCGATTTTGATGATTCTAACGTCAATCGATTCGTCTTAACCCTGCAAGTGTCACTGGCTACATTAAAATTGGAAAATAAAAAAATAGCGGCTTTTGGGCGCCATTTTGTGGGGGAAAATATTTTTTTTTTCTTCCCAACCCAACGTGTGGGGTATCAAAATAAAGGGTTTTAAGAGGTGATTTCAAAAATATGTAACACTTATATGGTTAAATGTACCGATTTCTAAAAAAAAAAAAACTAAAAGTTGTAAATAAAAAAAGTTAATTAAAAAAATCAAAAAATCCCGACTGCTTAAAAAGCGAAGTAAAAAGAAGTAAACAAGAAGAAAATCAAGCTGTGCAGTCGGAGGATACATCTGGTTTTGGCCAGCCAGCTCGCGCATATATCCTCCGACTGCACAGCATGATTTTCTTCTTGTTTACTTATTTTTACTTCTATTTTAAGCAGTCGGGATTTTACATTTTTTTAATTAACTTTTTTTTACCCTTTTGGTACGGTACCCAAAAAATCAAGATCCAATCAGGCGCTATAATTATGTTTTTGTCCTCCTATATCGTGAGGACAATCTCACAATCAAGAATCCGGTTATCCCGGTTAACCCCGGGGGATATTACCTAATTTGCCTTTTTTTTTCAGGTTTCTGGAACGATAACTTGTGCCTATATATGTCGGGTTTAGTCAATAGTACGGACGTCAAAACAAATCACAAGCACGTCCCTGGCGGCAAATCATGAACAACTACGTATTGGCGTGCATTTTCTTACCACTTGTGTGGTGGGGACAGCAGAATTTGGCAGTTAAGTTTTGACCGCCTTAGAGCTAAGATGTCGTAGAATTCATTGCCGTAATATTAGTAAACAAGATTGTAACTGTGAGTTGTGACTGAATAAACTCAGTGTATCGAATAATTTGTGTGATTTAATTTTCACGATTTTAACCACCTACCTGCCCACACACAATGGCTTAACCAAAGGAAATACATCCTAACTTCCCGATGGTTTGCATCTATCGGCCAGCCTTGATGCGACATATATATACATATGTACATACAAGAATTGCTCGTTTATAGGTATTCGATGGATAATTATTGAAAAGACTATTTAAGTACATATCTTTTTATTTGTTAGATTTTAAGTTGTTACAAGGTTCGAGACAAAATATCCATCGTCTTGATTGTATTTATATAAACATATGAAAATTAAAATTAAAAAATACATTTGATTCAAATAAATAGAAAACAATAATAATAACATAATATAAATTCATTAAAATATGTTAAACAATAAATTTTTTATTTGTTATAATTTAAGTAATTAAAATTAAAAAACATTAGATTCAAATAAATATAAAAAATAATAACATAATATAAAGTCATTATAATATGTAAAATAATACATATTTTATTTGTTAGAATTTAAGTTATTTACAACAAGGTTCGAGACAAAATATCCATCGTCTTGATTGTATTTATATAAACATATGAAAATTAAAATGAAAAAAAAAACATTAGATTCAAATAAATAGAAAACAATAATAATAACATAATATAAATTCATTAAAATATGTAAAATAATACAATATCATTCATTATATCAAGTCAAAATAATGAATAGATTTGATAGATTTGCAAAAATGCGCTAATGAGTGATATGAATGACGCCTCAAAAAAATTTATATCTTGAATAGGCTGAAAACAACAGAGTATATAGAATACAAGAATGAGCGAAGCGAACTCTATAATGAGCGAAGCGAACTCTATAATGATCGAAGCGAACTCTATAATGAGCGAAGCGAACTCTAAAATGAGCAAAGCGAACTCTATAATGAGCGAAGCGATCTCTATAATGGGCGCACGGTTGGCGCAGTGGTTGAGCGATTGACTGCTGCGCTGCGTGTAGCGGGTTCGATTCCCGCACGGAACAAATATTTGTATGATCTACAGATAGTTGTTCCGGCTGTGAGTGTTGTGTATGTGATTTTATATGTTTGTAAACGCACCCACGAAGAAATTTCTAGTGAGGGGCAATGATTAAAAAATACATAATATTTGAGCACTCCGCACCGTATAGGTTTGCTTAAAGGACAAGAATTTATGACCTGCTGACCATAAAAGAGCAGCAGTGCTTGCCTCAAGAAATAAGTGCGAGTCGGACTCGCGCACGAAGGGTTCCGTACGGCGTATTAAAAAAAAACTACTCACTGGATCTCGTTCAAACCAATTATCGGTGGCAGTTTACATGGTACATCATATATTTTTTTTAGTTTTATCTTTCTCTAATTTTAGAAGTTACAGGGGGGGACACATTTTACCACTTTGGAAGTGTCTCTCGCGCAAACTAATCAGTTTAGAAAAAAATTATATTAGAAAACTCAATATCATTTTTGATGACCTATCCATAGATACCATGTTATATGTGTTTAATGTTATGTACATGTTTAATGCGGTTCACAGAATACATCTACCTACCAAGTTCCAACAGCATAGTTCTTATAGTTTCAGAAAAAAGTGGCTGTGACATACGGACGGACAGACAGACATGAAGAATCCATAAGGGTTCCGTTTTTTGCCATTTGGCTAAGGAACCCTAAAAACAGTAGTGTCTAAATGCCCCCAGGAATGTGCCCTAGAAGGCAGATTGCAGAGAGGGAGTGCCGGAATGGTATTTTAGGAGGTTTTATATGCTTATGGTGATTACCGGTGTGGTTTTAGTATGGTAAAAAGCCCGCACTTCTGGTCTTTTACCCAAAAGCCCACTAAGGCTTCCGCCCGTTAAGAAAAAAAAGTTTACTAGCGGCGGCGGCGGCGGTTTGCACGTATGTTTTGCCCAGTCTGCCACCCCGCGCCGTAGCCTTCTTGCTCTAAGATTAATTACGCTGCTGGATAAACAAAAATCAGTCCAAAATTGACGGCGAAGTCGGTGCACATACTCAAAAACCGGCCAAGTGCGAGTCGGACTCGCTCACGAAGGGTTCCGTACCATTATCGCAATAAACGGCAAAAAAATCACGTTTGTTGTATGGGAGCCCCACTTAAATATTTATTTTATTCTGTTTTTAATATTTATTGTTATACCGGCAACAGAAATACATCATCTGTGAAAATTTCAAATGTCTAGCTATCACGGTTCATGAGATACAGCCTGATAACAGACGGACAGACAGACAAACAGACAGACGGACAGACAGACAGACGGATCGCGGAGTCTTAGTAATAGGGTCCCGTTTTTACCCTTTGGGTACGGAACCCTAAAAAAAACATACAGTCAAACATAGAACTTCCTTCTTTTTCGAAAGTCGGTTAAAATGGCGCGGTAGTTTCAGAGAACGGGTAAGGTGTCTTGTTTGTATCAGTTTCGCATCTGCTACCCTCGTAACCTGCACCACATTGACAAGATGGCTCCTCCTCCTCATTCAAGGAACATTCGCCACTGTTCAGACAGTATCCTCGACACTCGTTGACTTCACACCTCTGTCCGCTATAACCAGCATCACACCTGAAATTATAAATACATATTATGAATGTGTAATGTCGTGGTGGCCCAGTAGCGAAACCCGGGGTTACATTACTGTGTCGTGTTGTGTCATGGCGCGGGATCCACCAATCAAACGATTCTGTTTCAGCCTACGTCATAATAAAATTTGTTTGGTAGCCAATCAACTGCGTCAGAAGGTGCCACGACACGATACAGTAATGCCCCGGCTTAAGGGTACACTAGTCGACGGCACGAACTATTTTATGCGCGGGGTAAAATGCATGCTATATCAACCGACAACACGTGCGGAACAGATAGATGCTGTTATGAGCAGTAAGAAGCTAGTACGCGTACGAATACACACTTTGCAAATTTGTAGCGAAATGGATGATGATTTAGAACGAAAACGAGCGCGCGAAATTTTATAAACAGACCCTTGGGAATCTGGATATGATGAAAAAACCGGTCAAGTGCGAGTCGGACTCGCACACGAAGGGTTCCGTACCATTATCGCAAAACACTGCAAAAAAAATCACGTTTGTTGTATGGGAGCCCCCCTTAATTTATTTTATTTTAATTTAATAATTATTATTTTTTGAAGAGAATATACAACTAAATATTCTGTGAATACTTCAAGCGTCTACCTGTTGCCGTTTAAAAATATCACGTTTGTTGTATGGGAGCCCCCCTTAAATATTAATTTTATACTGTTTTTAGTATTTGTTGTTATAGCGGCAACAGGAATACATCATCTGTGAAAATTTCAACTGTCTAACTATCACGGACAGACAGACAGACAGACAGACAGACAGACAGACAGACAGACAGACAGACAGACAGACAGACAGACAGACAGACAGACAGACAGACAGACAGACAGACAGACAGACAGACAGACAGACAGACAGACAGACAGACAGACAGACAGACAGACAGACAGACAGACAGACAGACAGACAGACAGACAGACAGACAGACAGACAGACAGACAGACAGACAGACAGACAGACAGACAGACAGACAGACAGACAGACAGACAGACAGACAGACAGACAGACAGACAGACAGACAGACAGACAGACAGACAGACAGACAGACAGACAGACAGACAGACAGACAGACAGACAGACAGACAGACAGACAGACAGACAGACAGACAGACAGACAGACAGACAGACAGACAGACAGACAGACAGACAGACAGACAGACAGACAGACAGACAGACAGACAGACAGACAGACAGACAGACAGACAGACAGACAGACAGACAGACAGACAGACAGACAGACAGACAGACAGACAGACAGACAGACAGACAGACAGCGAAGTCTCAGTAACAGGGTCCCGTTTTTACCCTTTGGGTACGGAACCCTAAAAACGACTGAATGTATCTGTTCAAAATAAAATTATTTGCATTGTTGAACTACTAGTCTATCCCTGTATGGAGGCCGTTTTTCAATTTTCCTTCTTCTTATGGTACGTATTTGCGCCCAAAGATGCGTTAAAATTAGAGTTGAAATATGGAACTTTCAAAGCTCATAACTTTTGAGTAATTTTTTTTTTACTTTTTTGCTTCCATACAGTGCTGACATGATGAGACAAATTGATATCATTTTTTATTTTGAACCTACATCGTCAAACAGTGGTGTAAAAGCCAGACTACGTTTGTATTGAAGAATTTTCGACTAGTGTACACTTAAGACCTCGTCTTTCGTGCTTGAGGTCGTGACTTTAAGTCCGGGCATATACCAATGTGACTTTTTCTATTCATATGTACTTTCTATGTTTATCTTAGAAATCGCTGGCGAAGGTGAATGATAACATCGTGAGGAAACCAGTACTTTAATAGCGTAAACACAAAGAATGTCGCACGAGAGTTTTGCTTGCACTAATTGCTTCATATTTTCGAAAATCCGTCCACTCGAAAGTGTAAAACACGCTATGAATACTGTTGAGTTGACAAAATGAAAGGGAGCATGCGAGCAAAACAGTTACGCAATTAGGGTGCTGGATTATAGTTAACTAGCGGATGCCTCGCGGTTTCACCCGCGTAGTTCCCGTTCCCGTGGGAATACAGGAATGGAAAGTAGCCTTTGTCACTCGAGGATAGTGTAGCTTCCCAACGGTGAAAGAATTTTTGAAATCGGTCTAGTAGTTTTTGTTACATACAAAAATAGAAAAAATAAACACTTTTTTTTTCTATCTACGTTTGTAGAATAATCTGGGAAAATTTCGCGTACGCTGACTTTACAATTTTTTTACCAATATTTTGCAAGTCAAAACTGGAATAATTTATTTGAAATCTGATAGCTTATTTTGTAACGATTCCAACAACATAAGTTTCATGTATGGCTCCCATACAAAACTTTCGAGTTATCAGCGTTTTAATCGCGTGACGTCAGCCGGCTAACCTGTCACCGAAGGGCGGATCGTGCATTGTCGCCAGCAACCTACGAGTGGTTAATATTAGTATAGAAGTAAAGATATATGTCAGAAATCGCCAACCCGTCTTGAGCAAGCGTAGTGATTAATGTTCTTTGTATGAGATGAGCTTTTTGCCCTGTAGTGGGACTGTAACAAGCTCGTATTATTATTACTATGAATCTTTAGCAAGAGTAGAAAATGTTTACCTGCACTCAGGAAGTCCCTCATCATTGAAGCTACAGGTCCCTTTAAAACAATGGTTCGAACAAAGAGAAACATCACATCTCTCGCCGGTGTACCCAGGTGTGCATTTACAAGCAGACTGACCACCAACTTTCGTCCCGTGAACACAAAACGGTCCATCACATTCTGATGCAAGTTTGACCTGATTTAGAGGCTCGCAATCTTCAATTTGATCTTTAATTTTATAGTTCGCTACAATACTGATGGGCATCTTTCTAGCTGAATACACCGTTTTCTTATCAATTTTAGTATTTATTTTATCTGAAAGGTAGGTTTCACTTGATTTGATTTTTGAGTAAGAATAAACCGCATTTATCCCGTAGGCGTATTCCAAATGCAGAACAGAACTTTTTGAAACAGTCAATGTATTTGACGGGACTTTGATATGCTTTGGATCAAATATACGGATAATGTAAAAAGGTGTGTGTTTCGTATTTAATACTCTAGTAAACAGTCTGTATTCCGTAGTATTTGCGGGTTCCATCCAGTATATTCTCTGCTTGTGTTGGTCGATAGCCAAGCTGTTTGGCTCCAATTTATAATACGCGTTGACAGGTACTGTAGAAAGAGTCTCAAAAACTTCTCTTTCCGTGCCATCAATTCTAACTCTCTCTATTGTGGGATTCGCCAAGTTTGTATTGAGCCAGTAGATATGCCTGTAAAAAAGAAAACCTGTAGAGATTATCATGAAAAATATTCTATTCTATTTATGTCTGTATTCTCTGAAGAATTGAGCTGATGTGCACCTGATGTTCACCCACATTTCACCAGTTCCATGTATTGTTGAAAATTCTAGATGGAAAAGCCAACAAAACTTTGGCAGACCTTTTTTGTGCTTGGAGAAATACATGCTACCACGGGGACATAGCGCAGTTATGTGGCACTCCAACCCACTAAAACTCCACGGTGTCCTCCTGTGTCGCTTATGGCGGGAACAGGGGTACGCGTCAGCACTCATCTGTGAACCCAACGTGGATGTCCGTCACCGGACCCTCGTCTGCGAAAAAACCACCCATCACCGGCGCACCAGAACACATTGCACCAAACCAGCGCCATGGGCACCAGACGACTTTGCCAGACCTGGGCATCGAAACCAGATCCTTATGGTCAGCAGTAGCACTCCATTTTCGGATGTTCGAGGGGATGGAAGGTTCTGGATTGGCGACCGCAAACCGTTGAAACGGTGATACGATGCGTTGAAAGGCGTCCCACTAGGTGGTGACACTGGCGGGAGGCATATGTTCAGCAGTGTACGTCTTTCGGCTGAAATGATGAAGAATTCGAAGGACTTAACATCCACCAACCCACACTGGGCCCGCGTGGTGGATTAAGGCACATTGCCTCTCAAAAAGAGAGAAGGCCTGTGTCCCAGTAGTGGGAAGTTTAAAATCGTTGGTGATGATAATGAATTTATCATTGGTGACGTACCCTTTACAGCTGTCCACGATGATATCACGAGGGATCCCAGCATTAACCCTTATTAAAACATTTCCATTGCCGTTGTATAAAAATCCAGGTATTAATGAAATCCAATTGATGGTTCTCTCAACAGTGTCGGTGAAGAAGACCCGCTCAGTGACTGGATCGAAGGCAAGACCATGAATGTTTCTACCGCTGCCTTCAGTGAAACATTTGTTTTCTGCAGAAGTTAAGTCATAACCACATATAATGTCATTGTTCGTCCGTTTGTCGACGTACAGCATCATATTATGGACTTCATCGTATGTCAACGCGTATAGTTTTCGAGACTCGATACTTATGGTGCTGGTTAAGATTTCATTTGTGTAAAAACTTAACAGATTATCTCCTGAGCTTGTTGCTACGTCTGAAACAAGAAAAAAGGACCTACTTAACGTCTGGGTACTTAGAATCTTAGGCTGGACTCACACATTCTGAAATTCCTGTCTGAATTCAGAGTCGGAATTCATAATTTGAATGCCGGCAAGAGTAAATATTATTCTGAAAAAATCAGAATGTGTGTGGGGCATAGTGAAATTGTATGCGTTGCCAGGCTTTCTTATATAATCTATACAAATCTATACTATCTATACTATCTATACTAATATTATAAAGAGGAAAGATTTTTTTGTTTGTTTGTTTGTACCGAATAGGCTCCGAAACTACTGGATCGATTTAAAAAATTCTTTCACCAATAGAAAGCTACGTTATTCCTGAGTAACATAGGCTATTTTTTAATCCCGAAAATAGGTCCTGTGGGGTGGCCCACGGGAGCGAAGCCGCGCGAAGCAGCTAGTAATATTATAAAGAGGAAAGATTTTTTTTGTTTGTTTGTATCGAGTAGGCTCTGAAACTATTTGACCGATTTGAAAAAATCTTTCACCAATAGAAAGCTACATTATTCCTGAGTGACATAGGCTATTTTTTTAAACCGAAAACGGGTCCTGTGGGGTGGCCCACGGGAGCGAAGCCGCGGGCAACAGCTAGTTAATAATATGAATTCCAAGTCTGGATTCAGACTCGAGGTACCCCAGCTTTTATAACTTTTAGCTCGGAATATACGTCTTCTTGACGTAATCTAAATATTCTATTAGTTATATACGACTCTAGGATATCTGCAAATTCTGGTAGTATGCGTCTCAGCTTGAATATTAGACCCGTATGCCAAACTTTGTCAAAAGCTTGCGCGACATCTAAAAACTTCTTTTAATTAAAGAAAGGAATTCAGAATGTGTGTGAGAGGCCTTACATTTATACACGCTGAAATTTTAATGGTTGTTTGCCCGCAGCTAAATGATTTCGTCTTGATAATACAATTGATTTATTAAATAAATGAACATTTAAATAAAAAATGGTACACTCACAATTGCGAAAAACAAAACATGAAAGCGACGTCAAATCAATTGTAACCCGCGATAGTTAACCTGCGAACCAATAACAGCGCGAGCCGGGTGGGCCGACGCACGAGGGCCACGCAGTCATTTACGTCTAGGGAATCACTATGGGATCTCACGCTTTCGAGATGATGTTATTTCTTTTAAATTATTTTAATCACATCATCAGCCTATTAATGTTCCCACTGCTGGGACACACGCCTCCTCTCAGTGAGAGGGAATGGGCCGTAATCCACCACGCGGGCCCAGTGCGGGTTGGTGGATGTCACATGTCTTCAAATTTTTGGTTCTAGGACATGCCGGTTTCCTCACGATGTTTTCCTTCACCGTTTTGAGAGCAGTGGTGATGAAATAATTTACACAAAGTAAAGCGCCTGCCTGGGCTCGAACCCACGACCTACAACTTGTAAGTCGCAGCCGATACCACTGGGCCACCACTGCTCTCAATTATTTTAATACAAAATCATTTTATTTGTTAAGTTTAACTCTATGCTTCGATACTTTTTGTAAATTATTTAATCAAGGTGAGCCTAAACGGACCGTGCCCCGTCAGGGGCTCAAAAAATATCGGTGTACATGTGGTGGTGTGGTGTGGTGTGTACATTTTATATGAACTCGTTCACACACGTCCGTACAAGGGCCAGTGACGATGCTTCAATGCCTGGGCCCGGCCCTGTCACGTCCCGGGCACGGCCCTGATATGAGTGGATAGACCTTAATGGAAGGAGTTTTGAATATTCATCCTCTGTAGTTCACACTTAAAATAAAGGTAGGCTTAAAATAAATGTAATTTTTTTGAAGTAACCACACAACAACAAGGTTCAAAAAAGGTATTATTTTAAACGAAAAAAATAATAAATTTACAAATAAATACTATAGACTTCCAAATAAAAACACTACAAAGTGAAAAATAACTTTCTTTTTGAAGTCAGTGTCCGTTACAAAAAAAATTGGTACCTATCAAAGACCTCCAAGAAGAAAGTTATTTTTAATTTTCTAGTGTTTTTATTTGACAGTCGGTACCTAGTATATTTTTTTTAAAGTTTTTTTTTTATACCTAATAAGCAAGTTCTTTAGTAAGGTACTTATAATGCCAGAATAGATAACCCGAATATCATGAAACTTAAACATAACCGGTGAAATGATAGGTACCAAGGTGAACTTAAAATTAAAATAAAACGTTTTCATCAAAAATGGGTACAATTTATCTAACCTAATCAAAAACACTGAAATACTAAGGAACTGTGTTACAGAAACCGGCGCCTTCCTCCTACAGCTAAAGTTACTAGTCAATCTACACTTTAATTTATTGGATGCTAAAATTACAATAATATTTTTATTTTATTTTTTTAAACGTTGCCCCACTCTAGGAATTTCTTCCTGCATCGTGGGTGCGTTTACAAACATATAAACTCACATACACAAACACCCAGAGCCGGAACAACTATCTGTAGATCATACAAATATTTGTTTCGTGCGGGAATCGAACCCGCGACACGCAGCGCAGCAGTCAATCGCTCAACCACTGCACCAACCGTGCGCCCTAAAATGTGCTAATAAATTATGCTAATAAAGTTAATTGAACTTAAAATAATACATTTTAATTTAATTATAATAATTTGTTACATGACAGGATAATTTAATATAATTTAATTTAATAAAATATTAAAATTTAATTAATACTATGAACTCCCACCAGATGGACCGATGACCTGGTGAAGGTTGCGGGGATCCGCTGTTTACTAGACGCACAGGACTGGTCAATTTGGCGACGCTTGGGGCAGGCTTATGTCCAGCAGTGGACGTCTTTCGGCTGATATATTGCTATTCTTCGGGCTATGTCGGCAACCCTGGTTCTCTTGCGGATCTCTACATTTCTGATTCGATCACGCAAGGAAACTCCGAGCATAGCCCTCTCCATTGCCCTTTGAGTGACTGTATGCTTTCTGATGAGGCCCATTGTAAGCGACCACATCTCAGAGCCATTTGTCATCACAGGCAACACACACTGGTCATAGACTTTCGTCTTGAGACATTGTGGTAAGTTGGACGAGAAGACATCGCGCAACTTCCCGAACGCTGTCCAGCCGAGTCGGATTCGACGGTTGACCTCTTTCTCGAAGTTGGCCCTACCCAACTGGATCGTTTGTCCCAGATAGACATAGTCGCCCACAACTTCGAGTGTAGAGTCTCCGACCTTGATAGGAGTGGGTGTAACATGGGCATACAACATTACCTTGGTTTTGTCCATGTTCATTCTAAGACCTACTATTTCGGAAGCTCTACTGAGGTCATCGACCATTTTACTGAGGTTCTCCATGGTCTCAGCCATAACCACTATATCGTCGGCAAACCGAAGGTGAGTGATGTACTCGCCATTGACATTGAATAATAAATAATCTTAGGTTTTACCGTAGTTTGGGCGTTTACAGTAACATATACAAACATAGATAAAAACACAAAAAAATACTGCACAATCAAATCATAAAACTGTCATAACTGTCAGTAATATCATGCTCTTGAACTCACCCCAAGTGTGAACCATCCCCACGTACAGGCACATGAACACCAGCAAGAACTGCATTCTGCACATTGTAGCCATAATACTCGTAGATATAGTTGGATCAACAGAAGTACTTATTTGGAGGTTCTTCTCTTCCGATCGGTCTCAGAATTATGAAGCTTCGGCAAGATAAATACTTATTTTTATACTGGTGATAAGAACGACAAAGACCCACTCAGATAAACGTGACAATTAAAAAAACTGTAACAAAACAGGACAAATCACTTGTTTAATTAAAACAAAGATATACAAGTGGATATTCCAAAGCTGTCACCGCAAAGATAACTTGGTGACCCTTTGATAATAGGCACTATTTAAGATCTGTAATTTTTAATGATGTTATTATTTTATTATATTAATAATGATTAGGTTGTTATTAGTGATAAGCTTCGTTTTGGACCGAGACCTCTGATGGGTAGCGATGATGTGGCCGACGATAGAGCACGCTTGCCTAGCCAGAGCTTGGCTTTAAGGGTACACTAGTCGAAAATTCTTACATACGTAGTCTGGCTTTTACTCCACTGTTTGACGATGTACGTTCTAAATACAAAATTATATCAATTTGTCTCATCATTATCTAGCCCTGTATGGAAGCAAAAAAGCAAAAAAAATATTTACTTGAAAGTTATGAGCTTCGAAAGTTCCATATTTCAACACTAATTTTAACGCATCTTTGGGCGGAAATAAGTACCATAAGAAGAAGGAAAATTGAAAAACGGCCTCCATACAGGGATAGATAAGTAGTTCAACAATGCAAGTAATTTTATTTTAACAGATACATTCATTCGTTTTTCATGATATCCAGACTCCCAAAGGTCTGTTTATAAAATTTCGCGCGCTCGTTTTTTTTCTTAATCATCATCCATTTCGCTACAAATTTGCAAAAGTGTGTATTCGTACGCGTACTAGCTTCTTACTGCTCATAACAGCATCTATCTGTTCCGCACGTGTTGTCGGTTGATATAGCACGCATTTTAACCCCGCGCACAAAATAGTTCGTGCCGTCGACTAGTGTAACCTTGCAAGCAGCTATCGAAAATCTTTTGGGGGCCGAGTCACCCACGTCCGTAGGAGTGTACCCTCTGATTCCCTACACGTGGTCCCCGGGTGGTGCAAATCAGGTGACAATAACTGGTGGTAGGTTTCGGCCGAAGGCTTGCGACCACCCACCGGGCAAAGACGTACCGCCAAGCGGCCTAGCCGTGTTCCGGTTACGATGCTCGGTGTAGCCAACAAGAGGAGTTGGGTCGAGACAGCTGTTCTACTGCTGGCAGACCAGCCTGACGCGCGCTGTTATAGACGTATCGGGAGACTGGTCGCGGAGGGTAGCGGGATCCGAGGCACGGTGCGCCGCTGGCCGACCGCAGGTAGTTGAGGGCCCAAGTAGTGTGCCAGCCACACATGAAAGGCTGCCCCGCCAACTGACGAAAAATCCCGGAATGCATCATCGTGCTGGTTGGCGACCAGATGGGGAGGGCCCGATGGACATTCCGGGGCGGCTTGGGCGTCCCCGCAGTCTCCAGACTAGTTCCCCATTGATGTCGTCTTTTCAGTGCGTGTCTGAAGGTTAGCAGTGTAGAACCTCGCCTCACTTTCTTCTCCTCTACTCCTTTCACTCTTATAAGATTATGCAAAAGAAAAAGAATACTAGAGTTAAACAGCGGCTGCTCCCCCTCCCCCACAAAGTGCACCTCACCAACATTCGAGGTCTGCACTCAAATCTCTCTGCAGTCCACTTCCACCTGGAGACTGAGAAACCAGCGCTGTTTTTCCTTACGGAGACGCAGATAGCGAGTCCGTCAGACGTGTCGTACTTGTCTTACCCAGGGTTTACCCTGGAGCACAATTTTAAACCGCGCGCGGGTGTGTGTATATACGCCCGTGACGATACTTGCTATCGGCGTCTCCGTAACCTTGAGGACACCAGATTCTCAACGCTGTGGGCTTTAGTGGACACAGGTTTGGATAAAATTATCTACGCCTGTGTCTACCGTTCGCACAGCGGAGATCAGGAGACAACCAGGCTCACAGAGTACCTCAGTGAGGCTGCTGACGCGGCACAGCAGCGGTATCCTTCCGCCCAATTAGTGTTACTGGGGGATTTTAATGCCCACCACCAGGAGTGGCTCTTCCCATACCAGTGCACTGACCATGCTGGACGGGAGATGCGTAAGCTTTCGCTAGCGCTAAACCTCACCCAGCTGGTCCAGGGGCAACGAGGGTACCGGACGTTGATTCGCACACGGCGAATTGCTTGGACCTTCTGCTGACAACAGATCCAGACAGATACTCTGTGTCGATAGCTTCACTTTTGGGTAGTTCTGACCACTGTCTGGTGAAGTCTGTGTCCGTCTATTCCCCGCCCGATCCCAGCCCAAGAGGCACCCGCCGGGTTTGGCGGTACAAGTCAGCAGATTGGGATGGTATGCGAACTTTCTTCGCATGCTATCCTTGGCAGCCTACTTGCTTTTCTTCGACTGATCCATCGTCGTGCGCGGATGCTGTAACGGATGTGTTGCGTCAGGGAATGGAGTACTACATTCCGTTCTCTGACGTATCAATGTCTAGCGAAGACCGGCCATGGTTTGGCGCCGAATGTAAGCGCGCCGACGCGCTTAAGCATGGGGCGTACCTAGCTTGGTTCGACGCTCGATCACGTAAGGCGGGTGACGTGGGTCAGAAGAAGAAAGCCTTCAACAGGGCTGCCAAGTCCTGCAAGATGGTGTTGCGAAGGGCTCGGTTCGACCATATTGGCCGTATAGGGACCAAACTTGCTTCTTACCCAGCAGGTAGTAAAGCGTTTTGGTCTCTGGCTAAGTCGGTCGAGTCGAACTTCTGCCGTCCCTCACTACCACCACTGCTGAAACCCGACGGGTCGCTGGCCCACTCCGCTGAGGAGAAGGCAAATTTATTTGCCTCTCTTTTTGCGGAATCTTCACGTCTAAATCCTGGTGACGCGCGGCCCCCTCCTTCTTCTGATGGATGCGAGACAAGTATGTCGGACATTCGTATCCATCAGAAGGACGTCCGTAGGGTGCTGCGCAACCTCGACGTGAACAAGGCTAGCGGCCCTGACGGAATACCAGCAATTGTTCTTAGAACCTGTGCGCCTGAACTGTCTCCGATCTTGACACGCCTATTCCGCCTTTCGTATGAGGCTGGAAAAGTGCCGAATGCTTGGAAGCAGGCTAACGTACAGCCCGTGCCCAAGAAGGGAAGTCGAGCTGACCCGGCCAACTACAGACCCATATTTGTAACCTCCATACTCTGTAAGAGTATGGAACGTGTACTTAATATTAAGCTCCTGGCATACCTAGAAGCAAACGATATCCTAAGTGACCGTCAATACGGCTTCCGCCGTAATCGGTCTACTGGGGATCTAGCGTATGCCATTCACATCTGGAGTGAGGCCATTGAGAGGCACGGGGAAGCGCTTGCCGTCTCCCTAGACATCTCAAAGGCTTTTGATAGGGTCTGGCACGAAAGCCTTATTGGTAAGCTTCCTTCATTCGGTTTGCCCGGTGGTCTGTGTGATTGGATTGCGGACTTCTTGAGAGATCGGTCCATTCGAGTGGTTATCGATGGCTGCTCGTCGGACCGCTTGGATATTAATGCCGGGGTCCCTCAGGGGTCGGTGCTCTCAGCAACTTTGTTCTTGCTGCACATTAACGATCTGCTAAAACCCGACCTTTGGGTATGCAGACGACAGCACAGTTGCTGAGAGATACGTGTCCAACGCTCGTGCTACCGGGCCTCAGATCTGCTTGATGCACTAGAGTCGATTGAAAAGCGGGCCAAGAGGCTCATCAGCGATGAGGCACTGGTTAAGTCAAAGCTCCAGAGCCTTGAACATCGTCGCCGAGTTGCCAGCTTGTCGGTTTTTTATCGGTTACATTTCGGGGAGTGTGCGATGGAATTGCATGATCTAATTCCGCCCAGCCCGTTTCATCATCGGACTACCAGACGTACGGCGATGCGCCATCGGTACATGGTGGACATCCCACCCATACGCACTAAACGTTTTGAGAATACTTTTATTATGCGTACAGCTAAGGAGTGGAATTCCCTGCCGGAGTCTGTGTTTCCCGATAGCTACAATCTAGGGGTCTTTAAGTCAAGAGTGAATAGGTTACTACTAGGCAAGCGTGCTCCATCGTGGACCACATCTACGCTTACCATCAGGTGAGATAGTGGTCAAGCGCGAGCCTATAATAGATAAAAAAAAAAAAAGCATAGAGAGAGAACTTCCAAAAAGGAGGAGGTTCTCAATTCAGACGATTGTATTATTTTTTGGTGTTTACGAATGTCTAGGCATGACTTCGTCATATACAAACGGATTATCAAGATTCTATGTTTGTTTGAAAGGGTATACTCTCGAGGTGGTTCCATTCTCACCAAATCAAAATCTGATGATAGGATCCCATAGAAATCAAAGGATCTTCTCAAATATTATAGGCAGACACATAGCGATTTTGGTATTTTCAATAACGTGGCAAGCATTTGCACTCAAAAGTATCATCTATCATCATGATGGAATCTCATTTGTTCTTGTATGCAGTCCTCCTTTATTTATTTTCCGGTACTATTTCTGGTGCGTCAGCTACGGTCTATTTTCCATTAGGGTAGTGGTACGGTCTATGTTCGGGGAGTGTGCGACGGAACTGCACAATTTGATTCCACCTAGCCCTTTCCATCATCGGACTACAAGACGTACGGCCATGCGCCATCGGTACATGGTGGACATCCCTCCCATACGCACAAAGCGTTTTGCTAATACTTTCATTGTGCACACAGCTAAGGAGTGGAACTCCCTTCCGGAGTCTTTGTGCCCTGATAGCTTCAACCTTGGGGTCTTTAAGTCAAGAGTAAATTAAAAAAAAAAAGTAAAGGTTTCTTCTAGGTAAACGTGCTTCACCGTAGACCGCATCACCGCTTAACATCAGGCGAGACAGTGGTCAAAAGTGAGCCTATAGATTATAAAAAAAGGTAGGTCCTGTACCTAGTACATCTTAATGTAGGTAGCACAGGTGAAACACACAACGACAGTTTTTTTAAGAAATTCATTTGTTTGTTCAATTCATCGCTAAACTATTACCAAGTCTTCTTTGTAGTTGGATTGGAATATATCTACCCTATAAATGACAAATCTTATATAAGTTAGTAGTTGTTCATCGTCATAATGCTATTGACTATCGGGCTTTCGTTACGTTTTTAGACATTATACCCTGTAAGTTTTGAGAAGTGCTTTTATTTGTGAATCACGTAACTAAACTTATGTCTTATAAGAGGTCCGGAGAGTACTGTGCAGTCTAGACGTGAACAAGGGCAGCGGGCGACATCCAGTCTCAACTTCGGCGCCTCCATTGAGTACAAAGCTCAAATTGCGGCCAAAAAACTGGGCATCCTAAATAGAGTGAAGCGATACTTTACGCCTGGACAGCTTTTAACTCTATACAAAGCGCAAGTCCGATCCTGCATGGAGTATTGCAGCCACCTTTGGGATGGCTCAGCTAAGTATCAGCTTGCCGCGCTTGACTCGGTGGAACGCAGAGCCAAGAGGCTCATTGGCGAAGTTGAACTGGCGGATGCCAAGCTTCACAGCTTGGCTCATCGCCGCAAGGTTGCCTGCTTGTCGGTCTTCTACAGACTGTACTTCGGTCAGTATGCTCAAGAACTCCACGACCTCATCCCACCAGCCCCCTTCTATCATCGGACATCTAGACACACTGCAAGTTACCATCCTTACCTTGTAGCCATTCCACCAATTCGCACCAAGCGCTTCCAAACATCCTTCATAATGCGCACAGCGAATGAATGGAACTCACTACCTGCGTCTGTGTTTCCGAACGCCTTCAACCCGAATCTCTTCAAAGTTAGAGTGAACAGGCTTCTTCTGGGTAAGCTCACTCCATCGTCGACTCTGTCTCAGTCACCTCTGACCTAGACTAGAGTCAAGAGCAAACCCATCACAAATAAAAAGCCTTATTGGTAAGCTTCCTTCATTCGGTTTGCCCGGTGGTCTGTGTGATTGGATTGCTGACTTCCTGAGCGACCGGTCCATTCGAGTGGTTATCGATGGCTGCTCGTCGGACCACTTGGATATTAATGCCGGGGTCCCTCAGGGGTCGGTATTTTCAGCAACTTTATTCCTGCTGCACATTAACGATCTGCTAAAACCCGGCACCTTTGGGTATGCAGACGACAGCACTGTTGCAGAGAGATACTTGTCCAACGCTCGTGCTACCGGGCCTCAGATCCAGTCTCTCCGGGAGGCCATGGTGGAGCGCTTGAACCTGTCCTTGCAGGCAGTCTCCGAATGGGGCGATGCCAATCTGGTCAGGTTTAATGCTGCTAAAACCCAGGCGTGTCTTTTTTTCCGCTAAAAAGAGCCAATTTCACCCGGCTCCAACTTTCCGAGATGTGACCGTGCCAATAACTGACCATCTTGAGCTTCTTGGCGTTACGTTGACATCGACTCTCAATTTTGGCCCATACATTGAGGCAAAGGCTCAGCTGGCTGCCAAAAAGTTGGGGATCCTTGCAAAGGTGAGAAGGTACTTCTCGCCAGAACAGCTGCTCAGCTTGTATAAAGCGCAAGTTCGATCATGCATGGAGTACTGTTCTCATCTCTGGGACGGATCTGCCAAATACCAGCTTGATGCACTAGAGTCGATCGAAAAGCGGGCCAAGAGGCTCATCGGTGATGAGGCACTGGTTAAGTCAAAGCTCCAGAGCCTTGAACATTGTCGCCGAGTTGCCAGCTTATCGGTTTTTTATCGATTACATTTCGGGGAGTGTGCGATGGAATTGCATGATCTAATTCCGCCCAGCCCGTTTCATCATCGGACTACCAGACGTACGGCGATGCGCCATCGGTACATGGTGGACATCCTACCCATACGCACTAAACGTTTTGAGAATACTTTTATTATGCGTACAGCTAAGGAGTGGAACTCCCTGCCGGAGTCTGTGTTTCCCGATAGCTACAATCTAGGGGTCTTTAAGTCAAGAGTGAATAGGTTACTTCTAGGCAAGCGCGATCCATCGTCGACCACATCATCGCTTACCATCAGGTGAGATGGTGGTCAAGCGCGAACCTATATCAAATAAAAAAAAAAAAAAAAAAAAAAGCTGAGATAATTATTTTGCATGAGCAAAACGTTTCAATAATTAGTGAAATTGCGAGGCGTTTAGTGATATCGCCATCGGTGATTAACAAAATGTTTTAATTATGTTTAGAAATTTTAATACGTTTAATTAAATAATCCACATGTTATTGATAGTTGTTTTTTGTTACAATGTTTTATTATTGTTCACACAGAAGAACTGTGCAATTGTGGGTCCATCGTTATGCAGATTCAGGAAGCATTGATCCTCGCCGACCGGGACTAAAGGCTGGATTTGCATACACAGATGCCAAAGCGCGGCACCGTGATTATTTATAAAAATATATACAAGCCTCCAAATAAAATAAAAAAAACAGGTCTTATTTTTTCAAATTAAGAAATCGGGTATCTATCGATATCGATAGTGTAATTAAAATTGCAATGTGTTATATTGCACTGATGTGACCATGGTTGAGTAGTAGTAAATATCAACATATGACACTAATTTCAACCTTATGGCAAACGCAATTAAGTTTATAATTGCGGCCACTGAGAATACCGCCATCTATGGTTGGGTAGCGGAATTTGCTTTGCAATCGAATCTAATTTGGCTTTAGATTACAAAACGTTGAAAATACTTCTGCACTAACACAACAAAATAGATTCCCCCGCGCGCATGCACCGTATGTACTACGGACCGGTACTGCCAACGACTCCACCCATTCCAATGCGTTATTCGAGCTTAAATATTATTAATTTAGAAATTATTATTATTAAGGATGTTATGATTTTATTTTTGTATATTTTTACATGGTTCATAAACATATATTTAATCGGGTTTACACAGCTAACAACGTTATATATGTAATTTTTCAATGGCATTTGTACAAAATTTTTACTGTTCCAAGTACATTTTATAAGTTGGTCGACTATTATTCGTAAACTAGTAAAGCCTACCTGTGATAGTTTTCCTTTTTAATTTTGTAATATTTACTACTGCCGTGAATTTTTTCACATAGCCAAGAGCATAATATGAACTTGAAAAGTGTGTTTTTGTTAAGGGAAAGCGAAACGACTGGTGAGCGAATATCTTTAACTATCTATCTTCTATAATAGGACTATCTTTAAAACGTCATAAGTTACCTGATTTGCGCATGCATTCACCCACAGGAAGCCCACAAGACCGAGGGTATATTGAAGATAGACCCCCCTCTTTTGCGACCAATCTTATTAAGATTATTTGCAACTCTATGAAGGTGTACATGGCTCTTTTTCTTATGAAAGGGGATATGTTTTGCAGGAGGGCAAATATTGCGGATTTGAATATCACACTTCACACTAATAATCAAACTAATATTATAAAGGTGAAAGTTTTTGAGAGTGTGTGTGTGTACTTGTTACTTCTTGACACTCAACCGGCTGGACGGATCTGGATGAAATTTGTGAATAGCTAGGCTATAGGCTATTTGTTCCCTTGGGATGATAAAACACCTTTCACGCAGGCGAAGCCGCTGGCAGAGGCTAGTAATAGAATATATTTATTTTATGTAAAGTATGGTACATAAAAAAAAGGCACAAGAAATAATCGATTGAATTAGAACTTTGTGCAATATGGTAATGAAGTAACTGTAGTTGTATGTAACAGAGGCCAAATCCGCTACCTGCTTGGGGCCTTTACTGGTCACTTTAGAACCAACGAAATGCTCATGAAGATGGGTTTAACCGCGACCCCCGTGTGCAGGTTGTGTGGGGAACATAGGGAACGCATGGAGCACCTTCTGTGCACATGCGATGCACTGGCTGGCAAGCGAATGGGTCTCCTAGGGGTTGGATACCCAAAACCAGAAGACTATAGGCTCATATCTCCTAGTCTCGTTGTAAAACTCATGAAAACAGTTTTCAACGAGATTGGGGAGGAGTAAGTTATCTAGGGGACCACAATAGATCCCAATGGGTCGAAGTGTCCTTGTTATTTCTCGGCCCCTCCATAAGATAAGATAACTGTAGTTGTATAGGGCACCGTTCGTATATAAAGGGTACATAGAGGTTGGTTCGGAAGGTTAACAGCCTGCAGTCGATCTTTCCAACTGTCTGGCTGTATCGATTAAATCGTAGTACTTGGCAAGTTTTAATTTTTCTACTGTGCGGGACCAACCAGGACTTGGGGTAAAATAAAACAGGTGAAATATGGATTACTGTGAATAGCGGTGTATTGGGAACAATGACACAAAAGCTACTGACTATTATATTCGAAAAAACTTAAAAACTATGGACGGACAGCGTCGCAACTCGCTGCTACGATGTGCAGATCAGGCGTTCGAACATGCCCCCGGACGTTGAAAGATTCTCTTTCAACAAGAATCAGTAGAGACGGGTAACGGGCAAATTCTGTTGAAGGCTCTCCTTATGACTCCAGCAGTAGTCCTGATGTCAGCCACACGAACGATGCCATCTGATCCTGGATGGACGGCGACAATTCTACCTAACTTCCACTTAAGGGGGGGTAGGTTATCCTCCTTTATCACTACCAAGGAGTCCAGCTTCAATGCATCTTTGCAGGATCGCCACTTGGTTCTCTGCTGCAACTCGGATACGAACTCCTTACTCCACCGAACCCAAAAATGTTGACGGAGTTGCTCGATTCTTTGGAAACGAGTTAAATGATGGATGGAGTGTTCCTGAAGATCTCGCTGTGGCAGTGAAGTAAGCGGTCGACCGACAAGGAAGTGTCCTGGAGTCAGAGGTGTAAGGTCAGCGGGATCGGCGGACAACGGCGTCAATGGACGAGAGTTGAAAATTGCCTCAATTTGGATCAGCGTGGTGTTAAGTTCTTCAAACGTGAGGTTACAGTTGCCCAACACTCGTTTTAAATGGTATTTTGTCGACTTAACACCCGCTTCCCAGAGTCCGCCAAAGTGAGGAGTATAAGCGGGAATAAAATGCATCTTAACTCCATCATCAGCCAAACTTGCACCCAAGGAATCGCAATATGATTTTAAAAATTTCGATAAGTCGTTGTACGCGCCAACGAACGAGGTACCGTTGTCGGAATAAATATTAACGGGTTTTCCCCTTCGCGAAATAAACCTATACAAAGCCAGTAAATATTTATTACTAGTTAGGTCACCTACTAGCTCCAAGTGAATAGCCTTGGTGGTGAAGCAAATAAATATCGCTATGTACACCTTTACTAGCCTACAACCTCGGCCTTGCCGACTGGCACACATGATAGGGCCGGCATAATCTACGCCAACACTTTCGAAGGGGTAACCTCCCGGATGGAGACGCTGCTGCGGCAAATTCCCCATTAAAGGCGTAACTACGTTACCCTTCATCCGACAACAGCGTACACAGTTACGATAGCAAGCCTTAGCTAAATTTCGGCCACCTATAGGCCAATACGATTCCCTAATTGACGCTAATAATAACTGTGGACCTGCATGCATCAATCTCATGTGCTCGAAATTAAACAATAGCCTTGTAAATAAATGAGTGGACTGTAAAATAATAGGATGTTTTTTATTATATGTAAAATTAGAATTCTCTAAGCGTCCTCCGACACGCATTATTTTATTGCTGTCTAAATAAACATTAAATTTGAGAAGGGCGCTTTTTGAAGGTAAACTTTGTTTGTTTGCAAGTAATTTGTACTCTGGAAACGAATCGATTTGACATTTCAAGATAATAACATTTAATGCTTCCTGTAATTCTTCTTCTGATAGAAACCTACTAATTACAGGAAGTTTCCTGCAAATACGAACAAATCTCAACACATATGCTATGGAACGAACAAGTCTTAAATAATTAGAGAAACGTTTAAATCTATAAATGAAGTGCATGATTTATTTTCTACAATAGCGCTTAATGAAACTTGAGGTCGCGTTTCGGGTAATGTCTCAAATCCTAAACTTTTAGGTTGAGATGGCCAATTAGACTGAACCTCTTTTAAGAAGTCAGGACCACACCACCACATATGTAACCCTTGCAGAGCATCAATATCCACGCCACGAGATATTAAGTCTGCTGGGTTCTTGTTGGTTGGGACATGATGCCAAGTACAATTTCCTACCTTATCTAGAATTTCAGCAACGCGATTGCGTACAAATGGCTGAAGTTTAGAAGGCAACATCTGTAACCATCCCAATACAATGGTCGAGTCTGTCCAAAAATATACCCGATCAAACTTTGATCGAAGTGATTTGACCACCTTCTCATACACGCGACTGCCCACCACGGCACCACACAGTTCCAACCTTGGAATCGTGGTGGGTTTAATCGGTGCCACACGACTTTTGCTTATCAATAAGCGGACTATGCATTCACCATCACTGCTAACACTACGTACATAGGCACACGCACCGTACGCGCGCTCAGATGCATCCGTGAATACATGTAATTCTAACGTCTGATACGAATCGGACATAACAAAACGTGGGATACGCAAAGTATTTAGAAGCGGGAAATTTTTAACAATTGCATTCCAAGCTGTGTTGAGTTCCAGAGACAATGGTTCATCCCATGAAAGATTGTCTAACCACAATTTTTGCAACAACATTTTCATGGTCACTACAAAAGGAGATATAAGACCCAAAGGGTCAAAAATGCGTGCAATTGCTGAAAGCAAGTCACGCTTAGTACTGCCATTAGAAGGCAGTTTAGCTTTAATTAAAAACCCTAGTTCGTCAGAGTCAGCAAACCAGTCAAGCCCTAATAGTTTATTGGGCTCACTAGATCCCATACTTAAATCTAATGATGACTGAGAAGTCCCTGAGACTAAAATAGGTTCGTTCGACTTCCACTTGCGAAGTGGCATGCAAGGTGATGCCAGTGCATTGGTGACCTCATTACGAATGAACATCACCTCATTTAAATCATTACCACCCGTGAGCAAATCATCAACATAAAAATCATGTTTGATTATGGTGGCAATCTTATCATTGGTGCACTCAATGGCTAGTTGCTTAAGGCAGCGCGTCGCAAAAAATGGCGCACTCGCCGTACCGTATGTGACGGTGTTGAGTTTAAATACCTTGACAGGACTGCAAGTGTCGTCACGCCAAACTACCTGTTGCAAGTGCCTATCAGATGGATGAACTACTACCTGTCTATACATCTTTTCAACATCGGCTGACAAGACATACTTATGGTGTCGAAACCTAAGAAGTATAGACAGGAGGTCGTCCTGAACCGTAGGACCCACCATCTGTAAATCATTTAAGGATACTCCTGATGAAGTAGGGCAACTAGCATTAAATACTACACGTAGTTTGGTAGTGGAACTACATTCGCGTAATACCCCATGATGAGGTATGAAATATGCATTTAAATCTAGTTCCTTGTTTACGGTCATATGACCTAATGACTCATATTCTGCCATGAACTCGTGATATAATTTACTAAAATCAGGTTTAGCCTTAAGTCTGCGTTCCAATGAATGTAAACATTTTGAAGCCCTATGAAATGAGTCACCTAGAACAGAAGGGTTCTGCTTCATTGGGATACGGACACAGAAACGGCCGTTCTCTAAACGAGTCGTATTTTTAATAAAATGTTCCTCGCACAATTTTTCCTCTGGCAAATAATTAGAATGTTGCGAGGTAACCTCTTCGAGGTTCCAAAACCGCGTCAAGTTATCACGAATTAATCCTAAGTCATTATTATTACAGGAACTACTAGTAAGAGTAAAATTACAACTCATACTATTACATAATACTCTGTCCTTATATAAAATTGATCCAGAAACGATCCAGCCTAACCTGGTTTCAAATAGTACTGGCTTCCCGACCCCTAGCTTTACTCTTCGCGTACCTAAAAGGTCCCAAAATAGATCAGCACCTATTAAAAGATCTACATCAGAAGGCTTGTAAAAAGTAGGGTCTGCCAAACAAATATCAGTAGGAATATTCAGGTTAGACAAATCTAATTCACGACATGGCATTTCGTTAGTTATTAATGGCAAAACAAAACAAAACAACTTAGCATCATAACTGTTGTTGAGTGACGTCATTTTTACCCGACAAGTATTGCCTACGCGAGAGGTCGCGTTATTTATGCCATAGATTGAGCCATCTATCGGACTTGTTTTTAATTTAAGTAGCTTACATAGTCGCTCCGTCATGAAACATGATGTACTACCGCTGTCGAGTGTAGCTCGCACTATATGTTCATGATTATTATGATCATATAATTTAACTAAAGCTGTTGACAATAACACGCCGCGCTCCTTCGTACTGTCGCCATAAGAAGGTGAAATGTTCGCAGATAAGGATACATTATTGGCGTCAGTGTGAGCGGAGTGCGCGGGCGAAACAGACGGTGGTGACGGAGACGAGTTGTTATCACACATCTTATCACTACGATTACCGTTAGTGTCCGAAGTATGAATTAACGTGTTATGCCTGCGCTTACATAACTTACAACCTGGTTTTTTACAATTATTAGAAAAGTGACCCGAACGAAAACAGTTGTAACACAATTTAAAACTAGGCACTAATTTACGCCGAGCCTCGTTACTTAAAGCAAGGAACTGTGAACAATTAGTTAAACTATGGTCACCTTTGCAATTGGGACATAACTTCGTGACGGATTCAGTGCTTATATTATTAGAATTTTGTGTCGTCACCATTGATTTAATTTTATTCGAGGCACCTGATTTAGCAATACCTGGCACGTTGTGTCTTGATATTTCTAAAGTTTCAACTAAATCAGCGCGTGTGCGAATGAAGTGGAGGAATGCATCAAAAGTGATCTTGCTGTCCTTGTCAGTATGGCCTTTAAATTCCTCCCATTCACGATAAGACTTCTGGTCCAACTTACAAGTAACTAAATATATCAACAAAGTATCCCATTGTTTGACTGGTTCACCTAACGCTTCTAACGAACGCAAGTTTTTATTTAATTGGTCTATTAAACCTTTCAAAGCTGCTGAGGATTCCTTTGTGATAGGATCTATATTAAATAAGGCTGACACGTGATTATGTACCAATAATCTTTTATTGTCAAATCGATCGCATATTAAATTCCAAGCTACATCGTAATTACTAGCGGAAAACTCAATCGACTGAATAACCACAGCAGCAGATCCATCCAGAGAAGCACGCAAATAATGAAATTTGTTGATTTCATCAATCTCGTCATTATGATGGATGAGACTAGTAAAGGTGTCACGAAACTCTAACCAATTGCTATATAATCCATTAAATTTTGGAAGTTGTATGGTAGGCAACTTAACAGGTTTATAAACACTACCACGACTACTATTCCTACAAACCGAATTATTATCTTTATTACATTCAATCATTAACTGTTGAGCCCTCGACAATGCTTTATAATACAACGTCTCGAACTCGGAACGTTCAGACAACTGGGCCTTCACATCATCAACCATACATTCTAACCTCAACTGTACCTCATCGTATTGTTCGTACAACGACTCAATTTTGCCCATACGCAGTTGTAATTCCGTGATATCACAACTGCTTGGCTTCTTGTCACTCATTGCGTCCAGGTAACTAATGAATGTAGTTAAGCGACCCTTAAAACTGCCTCGCTTCTTTACTAATTCCTTCTCCTCGGACATACTGGGAAGTGAGTGGTTTCGACCTGAAATGTATACAATAGCAAATAAGTTTATATACTAAAACAGAAGTTATGTAGGTACTCAGTTAAAAGATTGATTTTAATGTGATGTAACAATGCAATTAGGTAATCTTTAATGTAAATAAGATATGTATATAAAAATAAATCTGATATCTAATGAAAAGATGTAAACTTTTATTTATAAATTCCTCAATAACTAATATGTAAGTTATATGAATTAGGATACAAGTAGACAATAAAATCTAAAGTACATTACGGGTCAATTAACTAACATTAGTCAATAATTGGAAATAATATCCAACACTAACGAGAATAAACTATGGCTGATGAATACCTACACATCAATTTAATTAACTAAATGGTTATCGCCCTAATGCAACAATTGATACAAATTATATAAATGTAGTACTAATACCTACTATACTTAAAGTATTATATAATAACAATTGTCGCTAATTGTACGCGTAACATACAAAAATAACGAAACCATTCAAAATGCAAAACGGTACCCAATGAACATAATTTATATTAATACAAGTTTAAAACTGCACTAACCTTTGGTAACTTATAATTAAAGTTAGATACAACCTGTACGAGTGTTGGGTGACGATATTATCCATAAAACTTAACACCGTGAAGAAAATATGTACTCAATCCATATACCACGCTGCCGGCGTACATAACCTCTCAAGTCCAGGTAAATTATGTATTTCCGTGCGTCGTTAATATCGCTGATTTAATGAATCTTCGATGTTATATACCACAATACCACAATCCGGCTCGATATGGACCATGTGCGGGACCAACCAGGACTTGGGGTAAAATAAAACAGGTGAAATATGGATTACTGTGAATAGCGGTGTATTGGGAACAATGACACAAAAGCTACTGACTATTATATTCGAAAAAACTTAAAAACTATGGACGGACAGCGTCGCAACTCGCTGCTACGATGTGCAGATCAGGCGTTCGAACATCTACGATAATCCGTTGTGAGAAAAGAATTTATCATACTTCATTGTTTTAAACAGTAATGTTTATATTTTCCACGCTTTGTAAGAATAGACAAATCGTGCTGCTATGAATCTTAAGCATAAAAAGGACAATTTGAAATACAATAGGATAATTTACTGAAATTTGGTTTTGTCCGTCAGATAACTGACTGTATTGACTGTTTATTGCTCTCATCAAGCAATAGACAAAATTTGACGAACTTTTATAATTTTTTGTTTTAAATACGAGGCTTTTGGCTAATTTGTGAATTTGGTGAATGCCACTCTTTATTTTGTATTGTGCGTTTAGTTTGTGCAGAATAAACAATTTTTCTTTCTTTCTTTTCTTTTCTTTTAGATAGATTAATACAAAATATTGGACACGTATTTTTTCTTTGACACGTAAACATAAAGTGACGACGATATAATGGGTTGAAATATCGTGTGACGTCACGCCGCTAGTACACTTTATACTGCCTTAGTGGCGGCACAAGCCCCCACTCCTGAATATCACAGCATCAGCCTATTAATGTTCCCACTGCTGAGACACAGGCCTCCTCTCTTTGAGAGGGATTGGGCCGTAATCCACCACGCGGGCCTAGTGCGGGTTGGTGGATGTCACATGTCTTCAAATTTTTGGTTCTAGGACATGCCGGTTTCCATGTTTCCCTTCACCGTTGTGAGAGCAGTGGTGATGAAATAATTTACACAAAGTAAAGCGCCTGCCTGGGCTCGAACCCACGACCTACAATTTGTAAATCGCTGTCTATACCACTGGGCCACCACTGCCACCTGATGTGCTGCGCTGCGCTTTAACTTTGTAATTTTTTATTGATTTGCTAAAGCAAAAAATACGTGTCCAATATTATTTGATAATCTCACTGACGGACTAAATAGAATTATCATTTTTCTACCAAGGAAACGTCCCTATTTAGAAAATAAAAAACAAAAATAACAACAAAAACAAAAATAATTTATTCACCACCAATTAAACCACGTTCGCAACCACGTTACTACCAGTGTTGACCACCGCGGAGCCACATGAGGGCAGATTACCATCCAACGCCACTGTGCCATACACAGGGAACACGCCCTTCACTTTAATGCTGCCACCCACTGGCAGATCCCCAGTCACTGACATATCACCAAATTGCAGAGATGGCACGATTTCTGTTATTACTGGAGAGCCTGGTATGCCTTCTGGGATCAGTTGCTGGTTGCCCGGGGCGTTTAGAGGTCCTTGGAAGCCAGTGGGTAGGGCGCTGGCATTCTGGCAAAGAGAAAAAATTATGTTAAATATTAATTATTGGATTAGGTAAATGAAAGATTTTAAAAGACTCAAATGGATCTAAGTCGCGTAAGGTATAAGAAGTCGATTGGTCAGTGGGTCGTCTTAGGGGCGAAGTTTCAGGAGTTGGAGTATACGCTTAGGGGCACTATGAGAAGCAACAAAAAGGAAAAAAAAAAAAAATTACATAAAAATTTTTTGGGACGTCAATTTTCCGGTTTTTTTTTTCCTAAATTTCCCATGTTTATTACAGTACCGGGTTGACCTTGACCATAAAAATCATTTAAGTTCTGAGAAGCATAGCCCTACGACAGTAGTATAGTATTCATAGAGGGATGTCGCTAGGATGGGGTTCTACAGGGGGGGCTAAATTTTGGTTATTTTTTGCCTAGGACACACCGTTTTCGAGATATTCGCATATATATATATATAATAAAATTCGGAGGAACATAATTCGGAAACGGTGCGTCGTAGGGCTATGTATCTCAGAACCTAAATGGTTTTTATGGTCAAGGTTAACCCGAAACTGCAAGAAAACTGGAAAATTTCCAAAAAAAAAACAAAAAATAAGGATAATTTTTATAAGTCCTTACGCCATAGTGCCCCTAAGGCTACACTCCAACCAGTCGATTGTATTCGCGTACACGGCTATTGGCAACAATTTTTGATGCGCTTGTAACTAATTTGACATAACTGGGAACGCGGGGATAGCCAAAGTGATAGTCATCAGCGATGACTATTGTCGAAAATTAAAAAATGTGACATTTCGCTATTGTTTTTTTTTTTGCTTTTTCACGGTTTGTGCATTTATCCAGTGTCACGTTTAGATGTTCTAGTTCCTTAAGTTTTTAGTCCAATGTCCTAGTTAGACCTCAGTAAAATGGCGGTAACTTTATTGTGAGCTTCCACGGAGTTTTGTCGACGACATGTACAAACTCATGTTCTACCGCTGTGTTTTACTTGCCCACACTCGTGCACGTTCACTAATATTATTAGAATAAAAACCACCACTTTTACACTATTAATATTCAATTTAAAAAAAGAATAGGGAAATAGAACAGAGAAGCAACATAGACGCCATCGCCACGTGCGTTTGTTAATCCCATAGTCTATATCCCAAATTAAGTATTTATTAATCAAACTTTCCAAAGGAAAACCTAGTAAAAGAACAAGAGAAATATGTGAATGAAAAACTTACTTGCAATACAACTGCGAGTAGGCAGAAAGCTAAAACTCCTTTGCTGTACATTTTGTAGGCTCTAAAAAGTAACTGATAATATCGGACGAGCACCCACCACCTTTTATATCGATTACTTACACAATCGATTATCACGTTGGACATCATTTTATCGATAAAATGCGATTGTTCTTACTTAATTTTATTTTGTTATCTATGCGCTAGACATGCCTATGTCAGGTACAACTCGATAATGTTTTTATTATCTTAGATCTTTTTTTAATACTTTTTTTTTAAATAGTCTTCTTCTTTGTCCAACCCTCTTCCCAGTTCAGCTGGGGTCGGGTATCCTTGTACGTCTGCGCCAGAGAGCTCTGTTCTAGGTTGTCTGAGTGCTCAGGTTCTGCTTCAGGACCTCTTTCTGCATGTTTGACCACCAGGTGGTGGGCGGTCTTCCCCTTCCTCGCGGTCGATCGGGGATATTTAGGGCCTTTTTGTTAGGGTTGTCATCTCCACGTCTCAGGATGTGGCCGTACCAACGCAATCTGCTTTCTTTGACCTTCTCGCTAATCGGTGCTACTTTGAACGAACCCCTGACATACTCGTTTCGTACTTTGTCCAGACCAGAGGGTCACTCCTCCTGCCCATCGGAGCATTTTCATTTCACTTGTATGCAGTTGTTGTTCGTGTGCTTTCTTGAAGGTCCAGCACTCCGCACCATAAGTCATGGCTGGTCGTACTACCGTTTTGTATATTTTGCCCTTAAGACGGATGGGCATTTAGCGGTCACAAAGAACACCTGATAACGATCTCCACTTGAGCCAGGCGGTTTTGATGCGGTGGTCTACATCCTTATCCATATTTGCGTCAGAGGTAAGCACCGAACCTAAGTACTTGAAGAGGTCCACTTTGGGTAGTGCCAGGTACTTTTTTACCCGACTGCCGAAGGAGGGTAATGTGTTTATCAGTCTATGTATGTATGTATGTATATATGTATGTATGTATGTATGTATGTATGTATGTTTGTATGTATGTATGTATGTATGTATGTATGTATGTATGTTTGTTCCTATGTGGCGTTCCAGAGACCAAACGCGTTGACCGATTTTGATGATTCATACGTCAATCGATTTGTCTTAACCTTGCGTGTGTCATAGGCTACATTAAAATTGGCAAATAGAAAAATGGCGGCTTTTGGGCGCCATATTGTGGGGGGGCCAATTTAATTTTTTACTTCGAACCCATCGTGTGGGGTATCAAAATAAAGGGTTTCAAGAGGTGATTTCAAAAATATATAACACTTATATATTTAAATGTACCTAATTCGAAAAAAATGTTAACTAAAAAGTTATAAATAAAAAAGTTAATTAAAAAGATCAAAATACCCGACTGCTTAAAAAGCGAACTAAAAAGACTTAAACAAGAAGAAAATCATGCTGTGCAGTCGGAGGATACATCTGGTTTTGGTCAGCCAGCTCGCGAATATGTATCCTCCGACTGCACAGCATGATTTTCTTCTTGTTTAAGTCTTTTTAGTTCGCTTTTTAAGCAGTCGGGTATTTTGATTTTTTTTTAAATAGTACTGGGATCATTTAGATTTAGGATAACAGTAGCATCAGTAGCGTAATTACCTTTAGGCCATGAGGGCCAGGAGGGCACGGATGGTTGATGGGGTTGAAATTTTTTGGAGTTGCGATCGAATACTGGAACACGCAATGTTGCTACGCCGAATTCGCACCAGCCCTAATACCATTCTTAGAACGTTGGCTGATAGGTGGGACTCTCCGATCTTGGAGAGATGGATACGACTGCACAGGCGGCAGGATCGGCGTGCCTCGCACAGCTTAGAATAAATGTTAGTGTACTGACAAATATGGAAGTGACTCTGAAATAAATGTTTATATAATTTAATGTTGGAAGACCAATGAACTGGTTCAGGCTGCGGGGATACACTGGATACAAGACGCACAAGACCGGTCGATGTGAGGTCACTTGGGGTAGACCTTTGTTTAGCATTGGAACGTGGACGTCTTTCGGCTGAAATAGTGGGCCGTGGTTCATTTTCTTGAGATATGCACTGCTATATTCTTGTAGCTGATTAAAGCGCTGTAACTTATTGTTTGTCAAAAGAAGATTGTACCTTTATCTTAAGGAATGGAAAACATTTTCGGGCTAACTTTGCTCTCTTTTTTACTAAGGCAAACGTGCTTCACCAAAGACCACATCATCGCTTACCATCAGGCGAGATAGTGGTCAAACGCGACCTTACCGATAATAAATAAAGTCGACAAAGCATGAAGATGGGGGATCTTATGAAGAGTAAATAGAAAATCTACTTTATGACGTCAGCACAAAGAAAACTTTTAAAAAAATATAAAGAAATAACTACAAAATATTGAAATTAGTTACTTGAAATAACTAAATCTATAAATGAAAAATACTTTACATGCCGAATTGGTACCGCGTTCTTTTTCATGCCTACATTTATTTACATAATATTCCCCTTGTACAATCTACTTATTTAATTCATCTCTGACTACAAAAACAAGGTTCTGCTGTAAGTTGTTCCCAATAAGTAACGAAATGCATTTTGTGTTGATATTAATTACAGAAAAGGGCAGTTTTATATCAATACTGGCTGTCCCACGCGGCTTGGCTCCCGTCATCTGCTACCTACCTACACTACATACATGAATTTTGCGTAACTTTAAGGACGCTGTTACATTTTCGACGAGCTCAAATTTAGGTATCAAGTCGCACACAGCAACATTACGCGCACGCACTCATTGAAACTACTGAGCGCTCGATTTTATACATTACTCAAATAATATTGATCCTTGATATTTTTTATTTTTTTTATTTAAGTTGATTCAGGAAGGTTAGTTGGCACTTTGGAAATGCATTTGGTAACTGTTACAAACCGTCGTCGTAAAAAGTAGGTTATTATTTTCAACCGACTTCAAAAAAAGGAGGTGCTCTATCTATTCGACCCATATGTATCTGCGATTGTCTTAAAAACTACTGATCCGATATTAATCGTGTTTCCGTCGATAAATGTTTGTGTTTTCAGGGAAGGTTTTATTGTATAGGTAATATATTAGGTCTGATAAAGATCTTCGGAGATATACGATGGAACTCTTCAATAACAAACAGCAAATGACCTGCGATTACTGTGATCGTATGTGTGTGTATTGGTTTCACCATACCATAACATAACATCACGCTTGTACGGTTTTAGGGGGTAAACAGATGTATTTAGTATAACCTAATTTTCTTTTCGACAGTCGGTGTCGGTACCTATTATTTTTCATTTTTTGACACAGGAAAGTTATAATTTTTTAACCGACTTACCAAAAAGGAGGAGGTTCTATGTTTGACTTTATGTACGTTTTTTTTTGGTTTTGTATGTTATCCGATATCTCCGTCAATTGTGGATCGATTTTGAAAATTCTCTTTCTTTTTGAAAATTGGTCCCATTTTAATTTGGTGAAGATCTTTGGAGCTATACAACAGAACTCTTCAATAAATAACGGCAGATCTCTCGGGATTGCTGCAATCGCCTGTCTGTTCATTGTTTATACCATTTCGTAACATAACATCACGCCAGTAAGCTCTAAAGGGGTACGCAGAAGTGTACAGTTCACCTTGGTACACTCTCATTTCACCAGTTATGTTCAATTTCATGATATTCGAGTAATCTATTCTGGCATTATAGGTCCTTACGTAACTATACTTGCCTATTAGGTAGGTACAACTAAAAAGTGAAAACTTAAACAAATGGTACCTACCAAAGACACCGACTTCCAAAAATAAAGTTATTTTTCACTTTGTAGTTTTGTTATTTGGAAGTCTGTAGTATTTTTATGCAAAAAAGGTTTTTTATTTTAAAAATCTAGTTTTTGTAATATCACTTTGTTGTAATAAGTATGTATTTTTTAAAAAAAACGCCACGTGAGATAAGTAGATACCTAAAACAAAATAATTTCCGTTCACAAGGATAAAAAATGGCTTGAACATTTTGCATTACATGGAACATATAAAATTTCATAATCAAAAGTTTTTTTTTTTATACTTAATTTTTTTTTTTTTGGCTTTCAGCATTACATTACAGCAGGTAATGACATACTACCCAAAAACCATAAAAATGACACCCATGACGAGCATTTATCTAATCCTTGTCGGCGCCATCTTGTATTTTGGTTTTGACCCCATATTCTATATACGCGACCCCAAAAATCATGAAAATGACACCCATGACAAAAATTTGTCTTATTTTTGTCGGCGCCATCTTGTATTTTGGTTTTGACCCCATATTCGATATAAGCGACCCCAAAAACCTTGAAAATGACACCCATGACGAAAAGATGTCAAAATTTCGTCGGCGCCTTCTTGTATTTTGGTTTTGACCTCATATCCGATATAAGCGACCAAAAAAACCATGAAAATGACACCCATGACGAAAAGATGTAAAATTTTCGTCGGCGCCATCTTGTATTTTGGTTTTGACCCCATATTCGATATAAGCGACCCCATAAACCATGAAAATGACACCCATGACAAAAAGATGTCAAATTTTTGTCGGCGCCATCTTGTATTTTGGTTTTGACCCCATATTCTATATAAGCGACCCCAAAAATCATGAAAATGACACCCATGACGAAAAGATGTCAAATTTGGCCCCGTATTCGTCATACATACATACATAAAAAAAAAACCCTCCTCCCACCCATCCACTTCTAAACTTCACCGCCGACAGCTTAACCTTACCCATCCAAATCCTAACCTTACAAACAGCTGCTTAAACCCACCCATCCATTTCTCAACCTTGTCAACAGCTGCTTAACACCACCTATCCAAATCCCAATCTTACCCAACATAATTTCTAAATCACATTATAATAATAATAGGAAACTCAAACATACTTTTATTTCGGCCCGATAAAATATCAACTCCTTTCGATCACGACAAATGACGACGACGGTACGACTCACACCTATGCACACTACAATCTTTTCTATTACTTTTATCGTAATTATTTTTTGCGAGAGAGCGATACGCCCGTCCTTCCACGAGCGCTTCTGAGCGCGGAATGATGAGCCTCGACTGGCCTCGAGTGCAAAATGTATGAAGAAGTCGGCAAGTGTTTTATTTTTTGCTAATAATTAAAAAATATAATGATTTAGTTAAAAAATTATTAGCTGAACCTGCAAAGGACTATATATACCGCAATTTTTTATAATTATGAAGATAAAATAATTATGCTGTAAATTTACCTAAACTGGGTCCTATTCGGACCCTACTTTTTTCATTTTTTTGCGATTATTGTGATGGGCAAAACGTATTTGTGCGAAAATTTTGTATGATGTCATACAATTTTTCTGATGCCAATCTGGAGCTGAATATATTATCTTTAAATTGAGACCATGATATCTTCACATCTGTGATTGCATGTACATTAAAAAGGTACCTCAAAAGTACTGTTATTTGTAGAAAAATGTAATAGCGTCCCGGCAGCGCACGCAACGGCAGCTCTCAAAAAGGAATATTTTTCCCTCTTTTGCAACATTAACATGTATGTTCCGCTCCTATTGGTCGTAGCGTAACTATCCAACACGCAAATAATTTTCCAATTCCAACCAGTACATCCTGAGATTAGCGCGTTTAAACAAACAAACAAACTCTTCAGCTTTATAATATTAGTATAGATTTTAATCAAGTTATCTAGACAATCCCTTTTATTATCAAAAGCAAGTTAATTCAGTGAGTACATTTTTTATTTATTTTTTGCTGTACAACGTCTGTATCAAAAGAAAGTGCTCTAAAGAAAGTGCTTGGTCTCCTTTCTTTATCTGTATAAAATATTAAAAGAAAGTTTTACCTATCTAACCCTAGGTTTCGATCTCGTTTCGCTTAGTCTTAAAATAGCGAGAGAGCTTTCCGAGAATTATTCGTTTTTCGTTGGTATTATTTTATGGGGCGGCCTACCTATTTGGCCCGGGGCGCTAAACCTTTATAAAGGTAAGTAGTTACGCTATTCATAATCATCTTCATCATTCTCAAACTATATTAATAGTCATATAATTTTTCAGCCAAAAATCAATTATTTCTTTGAGCTTCCTCTTATATCAACAGAGTAATAATATACACAGCGATTCAAATTCAAATTCAAATTCAATTTATTGCATCCATAATACAGGTGTTAAATATAGGTTACAGAAACAATTATGGACCCTGTCGGGCACAGCAACATTCTAGATACAGTCAGTGTCTAGGAGAGAGGAATAGCGCTTAATATTTTTGCATAATAACATTTCAGTTGTATTTCCTATGTTTTTATTTGGTATAATGTACCTACTAATATGTCTATGTTTTTCTATTTTTATGTCATGTTATGTACTATTATCGTCTATTATTACCTAATTATTAATTTATTCACCTAAATTGAATTAAAATTAGTATATTTTAAATGCATAATTTATATTAAATAAAATTATTAAATAAAATTATTATGAATGCTTATTATGTCTATTTATTAATGTCGTTTTACATATTCTCACTGTAATTGTGCAAACTGCAAACCAAGGCCTATTATTCACCTAGAGGGCAGGGGTGGAATCAAATATTATTGGACGATTTGAACATATCTAGCAAAATCTTAAGCATTGAGCTGTTAAGCAATACTAGAGTCAATTCAGTATTTTTTTTGTTCTGCAGCTATTCTGCAGCCGTATGTGGTAGCGACATCTATAGTTACGGCACAGAAGTATCTCTGGTTTAGTAATGTCAATGTTAATAGATAGGTGGCGCTAAACTTAATGCCAACCAAGGGTCTCAAAATTAAATAAAGCTGGACTAACAGTACTCATACCCCGAGTTTCCCACCTTAAAATTATCGCGTTATCTGCTGTGATTGGTGGAATGAATTTTCAACAGTCAATCACAGCAGATAATGCGTGCTTGACAATTTGTCACATTTATTCTGAGATAATTTTAAACTCGGGGTTAACTTTACTATTGACTCATAGGTATATGAAGCCATCTGCACCCAGCATAAAAAACGCACCTCCCCGAAACTAGCATGCAACCGTGTCCTGCCAAAAACGCATGCATTAAATCCAGTTAATATTAGTATCTACTGAAAATATGTTTAAGGACCTTTAGATTAACACCAGTTAGATTTCCTAAATGATACAATTCAGCACGAGCCGTTAAATAACTGTTCTTAAAATACGCGTTAAAGGTGCCACCCTTTAACGGTCAAATGACATTCATTCGCCATCCAGACTTTGAGAGAACACAACTGAACCCTAAACTTAATTTTCTTGTTATTTCATACCGTCCGCGGCGCCCGCGCCCCGCTCTCCCGACGCTCGGGGCGGCGCTCCCATTGGCTTGCGTCGGTTGGCGTGATGTATCGCACTTTTGATTAGTTACCCGGCTGTGTTGCCAGGTGCAGGCCGGAACAGTGATGCTTGGGTGCCCTATTGGTAGCAAACACTACTACTGAACGCGAGGTCCTGAGTTCCTTTCCCGCGTCTGGCAAAGAGATTTTCCATCTGGAATTTCTCAGTAGCAGTTGATACCAATATTACAGGCTCGCCCTCTATAACATGAGACTTAAACATGACAGGCGATATAACGGGTTCACGATAAGGTGTAGACACCTCTGCTCAACCCTTCGAGTAATGCAGGGATGATTTTATGTCTGTGTATGTATATGAGTAGTCATTTCATAAGGCCAACATACTGGAATCTATTTTTACTTCCCTACGAAAAAATCGTAAACATGGAGCAGGTTTATTGAAGCGAAGAGACCTCTTTTGTTTTTAGTGTTTTACTTACTACTCGTAAAACCCACTCTGTTCCTTCAGTTGCTTGAGCCAGGGACGCGGTAACATTTTTCAAATGTATCCGTGACCCAGACAGGCATCGGCCCTAGCAGACCCCATCAGTTTTGCTGACATCTCTTTGAGGTGTGCGGTGAACAGAACGCGCCGTCGACTCAGACCTGGTCCTTATCGGACGGCGAGCTACCCATTACTCGCCGCCCGCGCCTATAGTGGCCGGGAATCACGACGCCCGGGACGTCTCCTGCGGTGGCTAGGGGCGTGAGGGCGTTACCGTTGCGTCTTCCTCATGCACTCCGTTCCGAGTCACTTTGTTAAAACTTTCCATACAAACCAAACCTATTTCACTGTTTGACGGGTCATAGAATACTACGTCGTAGAGTATCTACGGAAACTTTTGGGAAAACTTTTAGAGGGAACGTGACTGAAGTTTTGTGCTCAGCGCACTTTATAAGGCTTTGGCTATATGTTCCTGTAACCAAGGGTATAGTTCTCGCCAAACTTATTGGCCGCCCTGAAGTTGTCTTTCCGATGCGCATGGCGCGGATCGGTGCGGTTTTTACCAGACTGCCGAAGGAGGGTAATGTGTTTATCAGTCTATGTATGTAAGTATGTATGTATGTATGTATGTATGTATGTATGTAAGTATGTATGTATGTATGTATGTTTATTCCTATGTGGCGTTCCAGAGACCAAACGCATTGGCCGATTTTGATGATTCATACATCAATCGATTCGTCTTAACCCCGCGAGTGGCTACATTAAAATATGAAAATAGAAAATGCCCGATTTTGGGCGCCATATTGTAGGGGACAAATTTTTTTTTTCATCCAAACCCATCGTGTGGGTATCAAAATGAAGGGTTCTAAGAGGTGATTTCATAAATATCACTTATATGTTTAAATGTACCGAAATCTTAAAAAAAAAACTAAAATGTTATAAATAAAAAAAGTTAATTCAAAAAATCAAAAAACCCGACTGCTTAAAAAGCGAACTAAAAAGCCGTAACAAGAAGAAAATCATGCTGTGCAGTCGGAGGATACATCTGGTTTTGGTCAGCCAGCTCGCGAATATGTATCCTCCGACTGCACAGCATGATTTTCTTCTTGTTTACGGCTTTTTAGTTCGCTTTTTAAGCAGTCGGGTTTTTTGATTTTTTGAATTAACTTTTTTTTGTATGAGATTTACTACTGCGCAGCCATTGTAGCCAACTTCAGGGCGGCCAAGAAGTTTGGCGAGAATTATACATACCAGAGTTTAGGTCTAGGTACCTACCTGAACTTTAGTATTTAATCTACCAGTAGAACTGACTTGAAATAATTATGATCATAATTTTACATCCTTTTAGGCGCTGTCCTAATACATCACACCCCCTGTCGGCGCGACGACGCGTTCGTGTTTGCCATACAAATGAACGCGTCGGTCGCGTGTTCGCGCGATGATCGCATTGTATTAGGACCGCGCCTCTGTCTCTTCTATTGTTTTGTTATTTTTTATTTTATTAATCTTAGGAAAACTTACAGCTAATACATCAATGCGCAGAAATGACATACAAGAAAAGGCCAATTAAAAGTTTCCACACATATAAAAGTTACCATAAAATACACATCAGCGAGAGCATAAAAAAATATATAACTCAACGCCCAACATATACAACAGAAAAAGTGAACAAATATTTCTACATATCAAAGAAACGCTTACTCAACTTAGTTTGTAGGATTTAATCTTGGTATCGAACAAGTCCAGATCAACATCCCGACACACCGCATTAAACGTACGACAAACTCTTATCATGTACGAATTCTGTCTGTAAGTAGTTTCAACTTTAGGTACATGAAGGAGACGGGCATGCCGAAGAAATGTACACGGTACACGCAGTCCAACCTTGCCCACCAACTCAGGAACGTCAGTACACCCGTTCATAATACTAAAAAGCAAGATCTGCAATTTTTCTACGTTCGTTTAAAGGCAGAATGTGAATTTTTTTACACCGACTTAAATAATTAGGAAGATAGGTTTTCGACCGATATTGTGTGAACCTCATAAATCGTCGCTGTATGCTTTCAATGCGATTAACATATACATTATATATTGGATTCCAAATTTGAGAAGCATATTCAAGGTGGCTACGGACGAACGCACAGTAAAGAATCTTCATAGTTTTAACATTCTTGAAATCAGAAGATATCCTATATATAAAACCCAAAGCTATAGAAGCCTTGTTGACTATGTTATTTATATAACGGACGGGTTGTAGCGGAGTGTAACTGCTGCTGACAAATTTAAAGACTGACTGAAAAACGATGGCCTCGGTCACAACCATGTTGATTCAAACAATTTTTAGGTACCCATGGACTACTACTACCTTCTAAAAACTTCTAACCTGATAACACTTGAATGTCGTTTCATTAAGTAAGTAGCCAATGAGAGTGAGGTGTCTCTGTGCAGAATATGAGTCACAAGCTGGAATGCCTGAATGGCCTTACACTTGCACTATAAAGGACCTAATGAACGCCATGACGATCACCTTGGCTGCCTTGGCCATCTAACAGGTCCAAAATATTTAAAGAGATTTCCATCGACTCCACAAGGAGAAGAATAAGGTTAGTTTCAGTGTGGAGGTGCGGATGACACAATGTTTTTACTAGTTTGCAAGAGAAGATTTACTTGTATTATGTTTCGACTCCAATGTATGCAGGCGAATTATGGTAAGCCTCGCCGCAAGCATCGAACGCGCCGAATCTGATGACGTCATCCGCACGCGCTGGTGGAATCCGTATACCTACAGCATTTTGCTGAAATGCGGCTCGTGCGGCGCAGAGAGCCAGCATATGATTTCATATAAATACTTATGAAATGCGATGACTGCGGCGCGTGTGGCTCCTGCGGTGCGTCTAGGTGCGCGTTCACCTTACGAGTATACTTTGTGTTCTTATGACTCCGTCTGACAATAATTACACTCACTAAAATGTCTGCACATACAGCATTTTACGTTTACGTAGGGATATTCATGATCGCATGATCATCCTTCTGCTCCAATCCTTTATGCTTTCGCAATTTTTGTTATTTTTCATACATCGGTCGTTAGCTAAGTATTAAAGGGTAAAATCGGGACCCTATTACTAAGACTCCGCGATCCGTCTGTCTGTCTGTCTGTCTGACGTCATACAACAAACGTGATTTTTTGTATTTTTTTTTGCGATAATGGTACGGAACCCTTCGTGCACGAGTCCGACTCGCACTTGGCCGGTTTTTTTATATTTAGCTAATCCTCATAAAAGTAAATATTGTAGGGGTAGGGTCAATATGTGTCCATGAAAGCACATACGTCATTCATGTAACCAGCTTCTCATAATCATACATCATCACATACACAACTAAATAACAATCAATGTATTGCACTGCGCACTCAGTAGAGTCCCCCACAGCCGCAGCCCACACCAGCTGCGGAGCCAAACCCTGCAGCCACACCAGCACCATAGCTGAGACCTGCTGTTATATAGAGAAGTGTCTGTACTATAAAAAAATGTAGGTTTTATACTTATCATCATCAGCCTTTTTTTACCCGACTGCTGAAGGAGGGTAATGTGTTTATCAGTCTATTTATGTATGTTTATATGTATGTATGTATGTATGTATGTATGTATGTATGTATGTATGTATGTATGTATGTATGTATGTTTGTTTCTATGTGGCGTTCTAGAGACCAAACGCGTGGGCCGATTTTGATGGTTCTTACGTCAATCTATTCGTCTTAACCCCGCGAGTGTCACTGGCTATATGAAAATTGGAAAATGGGAATATGGCGGTTTTTGGGCGCCATTTTTTTTTTTCTTCCAAACCTTTCTTGTGGGGTATCAAAATAAAGGATTTTAAGAGGTGATTTCAAAAATATATAACACTTATATGTTTAAATGTACCTAATTCGAAAAAAATATTAACTAAAAAGTCATAAATAAAAAATTTTTAATAAAAAATCAAAAAACCCGACTACTTAAAAAGCGAACTAAAAAGACGTAAACAAGGAGAAAATCATGCTGTGCAGTCGGAGGATACGTCTGGTTTTAGTCAGCCAGCTCGCGAAGTTTTATCCTTATCATCATCAGCCATTTTTTTTTATGTTCCCACTGCTGCGATACAAGCCTCCTCTCTGCGAGAGGGAATGGACCTTAATCCACCAAGCGAGTCCAGTGCAGATTGGTTTTATCCTACTGACTGCAAATACTAAGGACCTCATGGATTAATAATAATAGTCGCAAGGGCTGATCTTCAAGGTGAAACAAAGCTTGCCATGATCGGTCTGTGGATGTGTGACCATCTGGGCATATCGAGATTCCTTTGTCCCGGAAAGCACGCTAAGCCGTTGGTATCGGCTGTCATTGGTAGATCTCTGACAGTCGTTACGGATAGTCATGCGCCGGGAAAACTGACACCAGTCTTGCAAGGGGGATGGGTAACACTAGTTACTGAGTTTTGGAGGTTAGATAGGGAGTTGCTCATAGTAGGGAATAGCTTAGGCAAATTGAAGGATCACTGGATGTAACTTTTAGGAAAGCATTAGCAATGTCCACCATGTTGGCAAATGAAACTACATCATATATACAACTAAATAACAATCAATTTATTGTACACAACTCTCAGTAGAGTCCCCCACAGCCGCAGCCTCCCAACCCGAAACCCAATCCGCCGTACCCACGCCCTCCTGCACCAGCTGTGGTGCCGAGCCCTCCAGACACACCAGCACCATAGCCGAGACCGCCCTGGTAAGCAGCAGCTTGGGCAGCAGCAGGAGAGATACCTGGGAATGGAAGAGAAGTTGAATTGCTGCATGTTAGAGATAAAGACAGACAGACAAACAGAAATTTCTGGAAAAGGAAGAGGTAATTCTTTAGTCTGCAATAAGACTATAAAAGCTAGACAGATACACAGACCAGCTAATGAAATAGAAAGATGCTGAGGAACCCATTACGAGATCATGAGCAAACAAATAATTCAACGGTGGATGCAAAACTTAAGTATGACATCCAATAGTCACTGATTAAAGCCAAATTTATCAGTTCAGGGATTAAGCTTCTTGATTTTTGTAGCAGTTCAAATCTTAAGTTGCTAACAAAGATTTTTAAAATATTATATAAAATATAAATTTTAATATTAAATTTATTATTTTTAATATTTATTTGTTTAGATTTATTGCGTAAAACGGGACATTGTCTTAGGCACTCAACCAGTCAATAGATGACTTGTTATTAACCTAACATGTGTCATGTAACTCACCTTCACTCACGATACCAACAGCGCCGTTCCCGCAGCCGTAGTTGATACCACCAGCACCAGCAGTAGGCAACGCCCCCTCAACGACCACAGCCCCCAAGAACGGCAGCTCTCCGTTCACAGCGAGAGCACCCTCCATAGCGTTCTCAGACAACACGGTGATGCCAGTGGGAGCGATGGGAGACATACTCTGGACGATGAAACCACCACCATTTGAAGGTACGAAGGAATTAGCAGCTAAGCCATAGTTGGCGATAGCAGGGTTGCCAGCCAGTCCTATTCTGCCATTGTCGTATGCTAAAGCGTTGCCAGCTAAGGCATTGCCAACTAAGGCGTACTCTTCAGCTGCTATTGCTGTACCGAAGGTGTTTGCACAGGGAATGGCTTGACTGTAGATGCTCTGTGAAAAGAAGGATGGTGTTAGTGGAACTGTCCTGGATTTCGATTTTAGGCGGCTAGGGATGTTTAGTTACAGTGGGATAAAAGTTATCTACGGAAGTATTTCTTGACGATATAAGGTAGAAATTAATATAAGCTGGAAAATCTGGCTCCAGTTTTGGCAAGGGATATGGTGTTGACCAGTCACTGGGTTGTGGAGGTCAGATAGGTAGTCGTTCTATGTAAAATACTTGTACCCAGCTTCATCTGGTTAGACTGGCAAGCTACCAAGATCGTTGGGCAAAGTCGAGGCAGATCGATTGACAAGGAAAAAGCATTAATTAAAACGTCCTTTCTACTAAATTTTAATTTTTCGCTATGTTCTAAAATTGAAGGCAATAGAAGAAATAATAGATTTTATTATTTGTGATCAATTAATCATGGAAAAGTTATAGTAATAATAATGTGTGTAAAAGTTTAGGTCTAGGTAAAGCAGAAAAGTTTGAGCCAAGAACAAGACCAAGTTTCTTGTAACTTTGGAAATATCTTGCATAAGAGAAAAGACAGAATAAGTAATTCTATTTTTAAGGACTGCAAAGAGAGTGATTTTTTTAAAGAAAATAATATGAATTTACCTGGACAAAAAGAGCCTGAGCGCAGAGGACGAGGATAGCTTTGGCTGCCATTTTGTTAAAAGTAGTATAGTAAATGAGCTTCGAATCAAAGTAGAAGTTGAGAATGATATCCGAAAATTATGCAGTCATATTTATATTAAGGCTTTGTAAATAATTTATCAATAAAATAATGTAATAAGGTTTCTAGATAACGCGGCTCCTTCACAATGTTACAGATGAGTGATAACACGTACCTACAATTTCAATATCATACCAAGTTTCAATTTTTTTTGTGTATCTGGAAACTTTAACTCTACTATGTCCGAACTAAGCTGTGGGAAGAACTTCCAATACCACCCGACTTCTTGAAATCCTTCGAACACCTGCAATCTGGAAATGAGCTGCAGCAGCCTATATGGTTAGCACTCATTCGGTTCCGCATCCAGGTAGGCCGTTGCAAATACAACTTGGCAAAATGGGGTTTTACATACCCATATACAACTTAGGGGTTTAACGGTCGTTTTACGGTCATCTTCGGGCCGTTTTGCCCATTTCCTTGTCCTATGTCCAGCAGTGGACATCTTTCAGCTGAAATGGTGATGCTAATAGATCCGTCTGATACTGTGTGTGTGGTGCCCCTGTCCAGAGCATTACACACAAATGATGGAGTGCTCCAAGTGCCAATTCGCATGCACTTTGGAAGATTTGATGAACACTACCGATTCCACTATAAAAGTGACCACTTACTGGGCCCAAACTGTCTTAGGGGTAAAAAACCATAGACTCGAAAAGAAGAATACAAGATCTATTAAAAATAGTTGACCTTCGTTACCTAACAACAACAGTAGGTAACGAACTCACCGAAAATCAAAAAACAGGGTGGGATGGGTTAAAAACAGTAGGTAACGAAGACATGGCACCGACTTCAAAAAGATTTTCAATTTGTAGTGATTTTCTTTTTTTTGTTAAAAAGTTTTTTTTGTGTTTGATCTACACCCTAATTGCATTGCCTAATTGGATTTCATATATTTATTTTTCTATTGCTTCATGTATTTAAAAATCCATCTACACGTCAAGCGTAAAACACGCAATGAGTATGTATGTAATTGTATGTTGTATTGTATGTTGAATAGTCAAAATGAAAGAGTTTGTAATCGATTCCATGAATTTATATATTAGACACTGGCTGTTGCTCGAGGCTTCGCTCCCGTGGACCACCCCACAGGACCCGTTTTCGGGATAAAAAAATTGCCCATGTTACTCAGGAATAATGTAGCTTTCTACTGGTGAAAGAATTTTTTAAATCGGTCCAGTAGTTTCGGTGCCTATTCGGTACAAACAAACAAAATCTTTCCTCTTTATAATATAAGTATAGACTAGCTGACCCGGCAAACTTTGTTTTGCCATAAAAACACCAAACATTCATCTACCCTACCTACCATACCTACCCTAACTACCTACCCTACCTGCCCTACCTACCCTACCTACCCTACCTACCCTACCTACCCTACCTACCCTACCTACCCTACCTACCCTACCTACCCTACCTACCCTACCTACCCTACCTACCCTACCTACCCTACCTACCCTACCTACCCTACCTACCCTACCTACCCTACCTACCCTACCTACCCTACCTACCCTACCTACCCTACCTACCCTACCTACCCTACCTACCCTACCTACCCTACCTACCCTACCTACCCTACCTACCCTACCTACCCTACCTACCCTACCTACCCTACCTACCCTACCTACCCTACCTACCCTACCTACCCTACCTACCCTACCTACCCTACCTACCCTACCTACCCTACCTACCCTACCTACCCTACCTACCCTACCTACCCTACCTACCCTACCTACCCTACCTACCCTACCTACCCTACCTACCCTACCTACCCTACCTACCCTACCTACCCTACCTACCCTACCTACCCTACCTACCCTACCTACCCTACCTACCCTACCTACCCTACCTACCCTACCTACCCTACCTACCCTACCTACCCTACCTACCCTACCTACCCTACCTACCCTACCTACCCTACCTACCCTACCTACCCTACCTACCCTACCTACCCTACCTACCCTACCTACCCTACCTACCCTACCTACCCTACCTACCCTACCTACCCTACCTACCCTACCTACCCTACCTACCCTACCTACCCTACCTACCCTACCTACCCTACCTACCCTACCTACCCTACCTACCCTACCTACCCTACCTACCCTACCTACCCTACCTACCCTACCTACCCTACCTACCCTACCTACCCTACCTACCCTACCTACCCTACCTACCCTACCTACCCTACCTACCCTACCTACCCTACCTACCCTACCTACCCTACCTACCCTACCTACCCTACCTACCCTACCTACCCTACCTACCCTACCTACCCTACCTACCCTACCTACCCTACCTACCCTACCTACCCTACCTACCCTACCTACCCTACCTACCCTACCTACCCTACCTACCCTACCTACCCTACCTACCCTACCTACCCTACCTACCCTACCTACCCTACCTACCCTACCTACCCTACCTACCCTACCTACCCTACCTACCCTACCTACCCTACCTACCCTACCTACCCTACCTACCCTACCTACCCTACCTACCCTACCTACCCTACCTACCCTACCTACCCTACCTACCCTACCTACCCTACCTACCCTACCTACCCTACCTACCCTACCTACCCTACCTACCCTACCTACCCTACCTACCCTACCTACCCTACCTACCCTACCTACCCTACCTACCCTACCTACCCTACCTACCCTACCTACCCTACCTACCCTACCTACCCTACCTACCCTACCTACCCTACCTACCCTACCTACCCTACCTACCCTGCCTACCCTGCTCACGGTGTATCAATTTAATTTAAAATCGGTTATGTAGTTTAGGAATCCATCGCGGACAAACATCGTGACAAGAGATTTATATATATTAGATTATTATTAGTATAGATTAGGGTGGCGTCTAGCGTGACGGTTGACAGGACGGTATGGAAGAAGAAAACGTGTTGTGCCGACCCCCAGAAACATGGGACAAGGGCAGGAAGACGATGATGATAGGGTGTCAGGAAAACCAGACACCCGCAGGTAGCGTAGCCGGTTCACCCGGTGAACGGTTCTGGTTTTGCAAAAACTAGTTGAGAGCTGGAAGGTAAAAAGTCTAACGGGTGGTTCTGAATAAAGATATCCCCAGTCAGTAACTTACGAACTTCAGATGATCAATTTTAAATACTAGACCATAACCCACCTTTGGTCCTGTACCGCATGCGCTGTTGCCGTAACTGAATACTGAGCCAAACATAATATTAAAAAAACTGAACCATAGACACGCTAAGAAGAAAAATCTGGTAGAAATAAGAAGCTGAGCCTTTATTACTACGACAAAAACTTAGACAATAAAAAAACACTGATAAAATGTCAACATATTAAAATCAGACAACTCATCACAATTAACCAATACACCTACAATCCGTACACAATCATAATCACGTTCCATTACCTCACGTAAGTAAATATCGTAACTTCATCAATATAAAATGTAGATACAAGTTATCCAAGTCACTTACTTCTACAGTATCAATTATTCACTAAACATGTCTTCCTTCACTGTCCTTTTGCTCTGCATCCAAGCTTGCTTGATCCAGGTAAGAAAAATGTTGAAATTTTTATTTTCTTGTTATTTTTTCTGCTGCTTTGTTTTCGTGGTTTATTCCCCAGGAAGTTCTTTCTTTGGTATAAAGCTACACTTGTACCTAGTGGCCTAGGCTACTTTTTAACCCGGAAAATTGCGCGGTTTCTGCAGGATAGCCAAAAAAGACAACAAACGTAAACAAAAAAATAAGTATTTTAATAATATCGTAGTCGTAGAGCAGTGGTGGCCCAGTGGTAACGGCTCCGACTTACATACAGTCGCAGGTCGTGGTTTCGAACCCAAGCAGGCACTTTACTTTGTATGTTATTTCATCACCACTGGAAACCGGAATGTCTTAGAACCAAACATTCGAACAAATGTGACATCCACCAAACCCGCACTGAGCCCGCGTGGTGGATTATGGTGCAGACCCTTAGGAGGCTTGTGTCCCAGCAGTGGGAACATTAATAGGCTGATGATCATGAATAATATCTTTAGCTCATATCAACTTAGTAGAGGCATCTTCTATGTTTTGCTAATAGAATAATTTCTAAATCTGTATTCGAAATTAATTGTGAAACCAATTTTTAATATTCCGTCATGTAAACTTACAACATGTTTTGAAAATAAATATAAAGGTCTATCCACTCATATCAGGGTCGTGCCCGGGATGTGACAGGACCGTGGACAGGCTGCGACCTTCCATCTATGCCCCTCGGTCACCATTTTGTTTTCGTATCTAGTGAAATAGAAATTAAAATACGCCATATATGTCTTTGTTTAATATAAAAGAGTTGGTTGCGATTGCAATTGCTCTAGATGATGAGGAAATGGAAGAGGTACAAGACATGCTAAACTCTATATATGCGTTCTGCCTCTATTAACAACTCGTCATTCATATTTTTAAAGTTAAAAATGACAACGTGCAGGGAAAATATCGGCACACCCGTGCACGTCACGGCGTCGGCCCAGGCACTGACTGAAGTTCCGTCACTGGCACGTGCACGGATGTGTGTGAACGAGCTCATATAAAATGTACACACCGATATTTTTTTGAGTCCGTGACGGGGCACGGTCTGTCCACGTCCCGGGCACGGCCCTGATATGTGTGGATAGACCTTAACTGTCTTAATTTTATTAGAATGCAAAAATAAAACTTATCTAAAAATGAGACAGCACCTTGTCAACAGTAATATCCCAGCATTATTATATCAAACATAGACATCACACTGTACTAAATATTGTGTGTCGTACAACTAACATAAATTATTTGTTCTAACAGAATGCTTTCACCCAATGCATCGGAAACTGGAACGGAGCTGATATGGCCAACCTTGGTCTCAACTACGGTGCAGGCATCGCAAACCAAGCTGCCTATGGCTATGGACCAGCTGCTTCTGCCCCTACTGGCTGGGAATATGGCTCTGGAATAGCAGGACCTGCAGCTATCGCCAATAATGCTTACAGCTACGGTTCAGGATATGCCAGCCCTTCTTATGGTTACCAAGCTGGTCTGAGCTCCTACGGCGGCGCCGGTGAAGGCAATGTAGGAGTCGCCGGTGAACTCCCCGTTGCTGGTAACACCGCTGTTGCTGGTCAGGTCCCGATCATGGGCGCTATTGGCTTCAACGGCGCTATTCCAGCCGGTGGTGCTGTCTCCATTTCTGGTAACTGCGCTTGTGGATGCAACGGTCCTTACCAGTACCAGTATTAGGTAGTTTAAGTGTTTTAATAAATCACAATTTTAGTCATTATTTTGGTTGATTTTTATTCTTTACTGATGTTAGAGATGATGTGTTCCCCAGTAACTCCCAGTTCCACAGTAAACCAATCCCTTAATAATCGGTGGGCTACTATTTTTTATATTTTTAAATGTTTTCGTTCTTTTTTGTATGTTTTTTTATAAAAATATAACAAAATGTAACAAATAAAAAAAATATTAAATAAAGGACATAATAATCGTATGCATCACCCACGGTCATCGGTTATGAGACTGTATATCCCTCGGTAGTGCTTGAGTGCGTGAGTCGTGGATTTTTAAATGTTAAGACCCTGCACAACCGCGAGGTATGCAGTCTTAGCGAATACTTCCAGGCCGCCAACGTGGGTATGCATCGAGATGTGGTAGCGGTGGACAAGGGCCTTACCTCACCGCTACCCCCTCCCTGCGGTCATTATATATATACTAATGACTGCAGGGAGGTATGGCAGAGCAAGGAGCTTCACGGACGCTTCTACCGGGTCCTACATGGCCCGATGTAGATCTTTTAGCGTCCGTGGCGCAGCTGTGATTTGGTGACCTTTTCGGTGAAACCGAAGGTTTTGTCTTTGCGATAATGCACGAAGTTATGATGACGAACTACTACCGAAAATAATTTGTGAAGGTCGGCACGGTTGACATCTGTCGGGCATGTCACCGGCCGGGAGAATATATCCGTCGCATTATCTCCGGTTGTTCTAGTCTAGCTAACGGAGACTATTTGCATAGATACAACCTTGTAGCCAGGATTATCCATCAGCAACTTGCTCTTAAATACTGTCTTGTGAATAAGAAAAAAAAAGTAAAGGACATAATAATATAATAGTAATAATATCGTTTATTTATAACATAAGACACATTTTACAATAAAATATCTTAAAAATATAAAAGAACACAGTTGCTTATTTGCCTGAACTAGGTTGAACCTGTGTTTCAGGCTATAAAGTGCTTAAAGCTTATTAAATTGGCTACTTTTATAATTGCTCTCTAAGCCCTTTCAAGAGGAAGTAGATACGTTTTTGGTGCTCCGCCCCATGAGGTTATACAGTATTGGATTATAGTTTGACCTAGGGCCAAATGGACTTGTTTGATCAATTTTGAATCTGCAATCGTTTTCAACTTTTTTTAAACATAAATTAATTTGCGCTCTCTATGAACTATGCTATCAATATGAGGTCTAAAGGAGAGTGTTTGATCTATAATAACCCCGAGATATTTTATGTTTCCTGTTGCGAGGATATAAGGACAATTAAACATGCTGACTGGGTGGAATCCACATTTATGGGGCATACAGATGACAGTTAGTAATGTTAAATTGAGGCTTGCGCATGGAGAAGTGAATATATTTTGTCTTGTCAGCCTTTAGTGTTAGTAAATTGCTTTGTAGCAATTAGTCACAGTATTGAAACCTTGTTGAGCGTATTCGTACAATTAATTACTGGTTTTGGCGGTAATCGCCGTGTCGTCGGCATATGATACGACTTTGCCTTGTTAAATATCTAAAATACACAGATCGATAATGTAAATCAGGGGTAGGCTTGGGCCCAGAATGCTTCCCTTAGGAACACCATAACTAGTTTTTTAGAAGTATAAGAACGGACACCGTATCAAAAGTTTTGGCTAGATCAAGGAAAACCCCCAGGGTCTGGTTTCCTTTGCCAAGTTTTTCTGCGGTATAATCTGTCAGACTATGCACCGCATCGGCTATGGATAATTTGGCTCTGAACCCAATTTGCGCAGATGATAAGATGATAACTAGTCTACTGTTCAGAATTTTCTCTAGCATTTTAGATATTGAAGGGAGTAAAGATATTGGTCTATAATTATTTACTAAGTTTTGTTTCCGGGTTTAAAGATAGGGTCTACAACTGCTTTTTTCAGACTTCTAGAGAAACCTTTAGATAAAAAAAATCGAAATATATGCGTTAAGAGAGGTACTAGGATATGCTTAAAGATTTTAAGAATATTATTGCTTACATTATTCATTATTATTCTTTATTATTAGATACTAGCTGACCAGGCAAACTTTGTTTTGCCATAAAAACACCAAACATTCATCTACCCTACCTACCCTAACTACCTACCCTACCCTACCCTACCCTACCTACCCTACCCTACCCTACCCTACCCTACCCTACCCTACCCTACCCTACCCTACCTACCCTACCTACCCTACCTACCCTACCTACCCTACCTATCCTACCTACCCTACCCTAACTACCTACCCTACCCTACCCTACCTACCCTACCCTACCTACCCTACCCACCCTACCCTACCTACCCTACCTACCCTACCTACCCTACCCTACCCTACCCTACCCTACCCTACCCTACCCTACCCTACCCTATCTCTCAATTTGGACCAGACTGCTCACGGTGTGCCAATTTAATTTAAAATCGGTTATGTAGTTTAGGAATTCATCGCGGACAAACATCGTGACAGGAGATTTATATATATTAGATGATTCGGGTTATTTCGTCTTCGTCAGTATCCAGCAAACCACAAGATTTTAAAGCACTATTATTTTGGGATGATGCTGGAACACAGTAATGTTCTGGAATCTGTTCGGCAAGAGCTTTGCCAACATTTACAAAAAGTTATTAACGTGGTTGGCTGACAAGAGAGGTGATGGATTAGAAAGCAGCAAGTTCGAATTTGATTCACGCTGTTTTATCCTCCCCTGTATAGGCGACGTTCTTAATATGTTTCCAAAGTTTCTCATTATTGTTTCTTGCTCTATTTAATTATTTTTTATTGTAATTATTTTTTGAGTTCTTTAGGAGGTTGTTGCCAAAATGTCTTTATCTATTATAGGTTATTTTAATGATTAGATTATTAGGGTTACTCCTAGATCTCTGATGAAGTTTATCTCTTTGTCTTATACGCCGAATTAGGCCAGGAGTTATCCAAGGCTTTATGTTACGAAGTTATTTGTTTACTATAATATAAGTCGATTACGTAATATTGCTAATTGAATATGTTTTATTAAGTACGATAAAGCAAAATTAGCGTCAGCAGTATTGAAAACTGGGTTAAACTCATGCAAGATTGCATAAATCACATTTGAGTTTATGTTTAATTGGGTTTTCGTCTGGGGACGATTTAGCTTAGGTAGTTTTAAGTTTAGGGTTAGTAGATCAGCGTGATGGTCCGTAATGGTTGAGTAAGTAACAAGCGTAACACATGATAAGTTGGATTTGATTATCATATGATGGATCTGATGTCTGGAGACAGGGACCGCTCTGATGGCAATGTGTGTGCGGGGAGAAAACCATGGTATGAGTAGATATTAAGGTAATGTTGGGTCCTAGAGTCGCAGTTTTAATGTTTATATTTATATCACCTGTTAATATAACGTTCTTAAATGAGCTTAGTGCTTCAAAGATCTGGTTCAAGAATGAGTGAAAAGAGTCTAAGTTTCTAGCAGAAGGGGACCTATATATAGTTTTTATTGCTGTACTACTTGTACTAATTTTGATAATCAAACAATTACTCACACAGTCTTGAAGTATTGGTTCTTCGATTGTTACCATTAATGATTCCTTACAATAAACAAACACACCATCGTTTTGATTGTTGTTTACGGTAGTATACAATAAGCTATATCCCGGCATTTCGGGATGTGTTCCTGGCGATTAGCCAGCACTCGGTTAGTACCACTATGTCACAATTAAAGTTAAGTATATGAAGAAAAACATTAAAGCTATCTATGTTCTTATAAGTACTGCGAATGTTTTGAGTCAGTATGGTTAGTGAGTTTTTAACCGACTTACCAAAAAGGAGGAGGTTCTATGTTCGACATTATGTTTGTTTTTTATTTTTTTGTATGTTCACGCATATCTCCGTCAATTTTGGGCCGATTATAATCTATACTAATACTAATATACTAATACTAATCTATACTATAATATTATAACTAATATACTAATACTAATCTATACTATCTATACTAATATTATAAAGAGGAAAGATTTTTTTGTTTGTTTGTTTGTTTGTACCGAATAGGCTCCGAAACTACTGGACCGATTTAAAAAATTCTTTCACCAATAGAAAGCTACGTTATTCCTGAGTAACATAGGCTATTTTTTTATCCCGAAAACGGGTCCTGTGGGGTGGCCCACGGGAGCGAATCTATACATATAAAATGCTTTGTCCTGAATGACTGACTGACGGATCAACGCACAGCCTAAACTGCTGATTGTAGAGACCTGAAACTTGGAAGGTGTGTTCTTTCTATGACGTAGGCATCCGATAAGAAATGATTTTTGAAAATTCTACCCCTAAGGAGGTGAAAAAGGGGTTGAAAGTTTGTATGTAAAATCTAATTCCTTCAGCCAAAATACATGAATATTGCACAAATAGTAATCTAAATAAATGATTAAGGTCGCCATTATTAGTTTTTCGAAACTACCCTCAAAAGATGATTTAGGGGTGTTGAAGTTTGTATGAAAGAACCTAATTTCCTGGGTTAATAGACTTGAAGCTTGGCATAAATACCAACCTAAGAAAACAATAATGATTGTTTTTATAAGTTTTTCGAAACTACCCTAAAGGACGATTTAGGAGGTGTTAAAGTTTATTTTCGAAGAATCATTACTTGGGCCAATAAACTTGAAACTTGACATAAATACCAACATAACAATAAAGGTTGTCATACGTAGTTTTTCGAAAAAATCCTCAAAAGACGATTTAGGGGGGGGGGGTAAATAAACTTGAAAGTTGTCATAAATACCAACTTACGTAAACAATAAAGGTTGTCATTATAAGTTTTTCGAAACTATCCCCAAAAACGATTTAGCGGGCGTTAAAGTTTGCTAAGAATCTTAATGCTTAGGGTTTTGTTTAGAAGAACACTAAGAAGGAATTTTGGACAATTCAACCTTTTACCATCATCATTATTACAGCCAAAAACGTCCGCTGCTGGACATAGGCCTCTCCCAAGTGTCGCCACACTGGTCGGTACGGTGCATTTCGCATCCACTGGACTCCCGCAGCCTTGACCAGCGTCGCTCCACCTAGAGGGAGGCCTTCCAACGCTGCGTCTTCCGGTACGCGGTCACCACTCCAGAACCTTTAACATTAAAGGGGGTGAAAAGGGGGAAATTTGTTTGTATGAAAAAACTTATTCCTCAATCTATACTTCAAAACTAATAATAATCTATACTTCTATACTAATATTATAAAGAGGAAAGATTTTTTTGTTTGTTTGTTTGTTTGTACCGAATAGGCTCCGAAACTACTGGACCGATTTAAAAAATTCTTTCACCAATAGAAAGCTACGTTATTCCTGAGTGACATAGGCTATTTTTAAATCCCGAAAACGGGTCCTGTGGGGTGGTCCACGGGAGCGAAGCCGCGGGCAACAGCTAGTAATAAATAATAATAAAATTTCTTTATTCAGGTAACTTTTCAAAACCCATTTTACATTAAATATAAACATCAAATGGGATGTTAGGTGGTACATTCACGATCTAAGTGCCCCAAGTCAACCTCACCTGCTCGCGGTGCATCCTGCTAAATAACAAACGAGGCTCTGACGACCACCGACAAATGGCGGTATAACCATTTTAACAAATCTTCGCAGCTAAGTGGTACAGACTGGTGATGGGCAGCAGCGTCACCAGTGCGAAAAGCTGCGATCTGCGATCGCCAACCCGCATGCCCAGCGTGACGATTATGGGCAAACCCTCCAATATGATAAGTCGAAATAAACCACGGCCCCCAGTTCCCGGCCGCCCTGCTGTTATACCTGATTATGGCGGCGGTCACGGAGACGGCAGGGCATTCGGGGGTGCGAAGAATCACCGGGTTACGGATGGCCGCCGAACCCAACTGACCTTGGCGACGTATAATGGACGCACGTTACGGCTTGATGAACACCTCGTGCAGCTTGAAGAAGAACTCGAGAGTATAAAGTGGCACGTTCTAGGGCTGAGTAAAGTCCGAAGAGAGGGAGAGGATACAATAACCCTCAAATCAGGCCACCTTATGTATTTCCGAGAGGGAGACCAGCTATCCCAAGGCGGCGTCGGGTTCCTGGTAAACAAATCCATCTGTGACAACGTTGTGGAAGTCTCCAGTGTCTCGAACAGGGTAGCGTACCTCATAATTAAGCTAACCGAGAGGTATAGCCTCAAGGTTGTACAGGTTTACGCACCGACCTCGGCACACTCGGACGACGAAGTGGAGGAAATGTTTGAGGACATTTCCAAGGCCTTGCATTCCACCACTAAGACCCACTACAGCGTTCTCATGGGGGATTTTAACGCCAAAGTGGGAGTACAGAATTGCAGTGATTCGGTAGTAGGATCCTACGGGTTTGGTAGCAGGAATCATAGGGGGCAAATGCTTGTTAACTTCCTAGAAAGAGAGGGGCTTTTCGTAATGAATTCCTTCTTTAAGAAACAGCCCCAGGGGAAGTGGACATGGCGAAGCCCCGACAACGTGACCAAAAATGAGATAGACTTCATCATAACAGATAAAAAGCACATATTCAGGGATGTCTCAGTGATCAACAGGTTTAATACCGGCAGCGATCACAGACTTGTTCGAGGCTCCCTGAATATCAATTGCAAGCTTGAGAGAACTCGTTTGATGAAGTCTAGGCTCCGTCCAAATATGCTCCAAACAATGTTGGGATCTGAAGCGTTCCAGTCAGACCTGGAGAACCGTTTCGCTGCCGTGGAAACCGCAAATAGCGTTGACCAGGCGCTCAACCAAATGGTGGAAATCCTCAGGGAGGAAGGTGCGAGACTTTGTAAGATGCGGCGTACGGGCAGGAAGTCTAAACTTTCGGAAGAGACTCTGAAGCTTATGATGGAACGACGTGAAAATCCACCAGTCACTTCGTCAGAACAGCGGGAACTCAATAAACATATAAGAAAAATGGTACGACACGACCTCCGACGAGCCAACACGCTCTCTATAGAGAAAGCGATTGAGCAAAACCGGGGTTCGAAAGTGTTTGTCCAGTCACTTGGGAGGAGCCATCTGACGAAGTTGACTACATCTAATGGGAATATCGTCGTTTCGAAGCCGGAGATTCTTTCGGAAGTTGAAAACTTCTACGGCAAATTGTACGCAACGCATGCATCTCGGCCTGATCCCGAAAATGAGGATTCTAGAGCCACCTTAACCCGCCATTTCACAGAAGACCTGCCTGAGATAAGCCAAGACGAAATCGAGGCGGCTCTCAAACAGCTTAAAAATGGAAAAGCCCCGGGCGAGGACGGGATTACTACCGAGCTACTGAAAGCGGGAGGACGTCCGGTACTGAAAGAGCTTGGGGAGCTCTTCAATTCTGTCCTGTTCTCAGGGAGAACTCCAGAAGCGTGGCAAAGGAGCGTGGTCGTTCTGTTCTTCAAAAAGGGTGACAAGACCCTTTTGAAGAATTATAGACCCATTTCGCTGCTTAGTCACGTATATAAGTTGTTTTCGAGAGTCGTCACGAATCGTCTAGCGCGAAGACTCGATGAGTTCCAACCACCGGAGCAGGCCGGGTTCCGAAGTGGATACAGCACCATAGACCACATCCACACAGTGCGGCAAATTATACAGAAGTCCGAAGAATATAATCGGCCCCTGTGCTTTGCTTTTGTGGACTATGAGAAGGCTTTTGACTCTATCGAGACCTGGTCTGTTTTGGAGTATATGCAGCGATGTCAAGTGGACTGGCGATACATCCAAGTGCTGAGATGTCTTTATGCAAACGCAACAATGACCGTCCAAAATCAGGACCGGCAAACTAAGCATATCTCACTGCGTCGAGGGGTTAGGCAAGGGGACGTTATTTCCCCGAAATTATTTAGCAACGCGGTGGAGGATATGTTTAAGACGCTGGACTGGGAAGGACGCGGTATTAATATAAACGGCAAGTACATCTCACACCTGCGATTTGCGGATGACATCGTCATAATGGCAGAGTCACTGCATGACTTGCAGCTGATGCTGGACGGCCTAGCTGGTTCTTCTGCGCGAATCGGTCTCCGGATGAACTTGGACAAAACCCAGGTTATGTTCAATTCACACGTCACTCCGGGACCGATTGTGGTCAATGGCGGTGCTCTCAAAGTTGTTCGGGAATACGTTTACCTCGGGCAAACTCTGCAGTTTGGTAAGAACAACTTTGAGAAAGAGGCTAATAGAAGAATACAGCTGGGCTGGGTGGCGTTTGGAAAACTTCGTCGAGTCTTCTCGTCACGTATTCCACAGAGCCTGAAGACCAAAGTCTTCAACCAGTGCGTCCTACCTGTTATGACCTACGGCGCCGAGACGTGGACACTCACAATACGGCTGGTTCATCGGTTCAAAGTTGCTCAGCGAGCTATGGAAAGGGCTATGCTCGGAGTCTCTCTAAGGGATCGAATCCGAAATGAGGTGATTCGGCAGAGAACCAAAGTTGTCGACATAGCTCACAGAATAAGCAAGCTGAAGTGGCAATGGGCTGGCCATATAAGCCGTAGAACCGATGACCGTTGGGGTAGACGTGTCCTTGAGTGGAGCCCGCGAATTGGTAAACGTAAGGTGGGGCGCCCTCAGGCTAGGTGGAGTGACGATCTTCGCGGGGTGGCTGGTAGCAGCTGGATAAGAGTTGCCGAAAATCGAAACAAATGGCGTGCTATTGGAGAGGCCTATGTCCAGCAGTGGACTGCTGTGGGCTGATGATGATGATGATGATGATGATAAACATCAAAATAATAAAAATAAAAATAATATCAGATAAATTAACGGTCAAAACAAAAAGTAATGTCAAATCAAGTCACAAGTAAAGTCAAAGCAAAATAAAGTAATGTCAAATCAAAATCAAAATTCTTTTTTTGTTTGAATAAGTATGTTTCGAAATTGGTCCCAATTTAATTTAGTGAAGATCTGATGAAGAACTTTGAAGAGATATAACAGAACTCTACAATAAATTACGGCAAATCTCTAGGGATTGCTGCAATCGCATGTCTGTTTATTGTTTATACCATTTCATAACATAACATCACGCTAGTACGCTCTTAAGGGGTATGCAGATCTCTTATTTCACCGGTTTTGTTCAAGTTTCATGATATTCGGGTAATCTGTTCTGGCGTTATAGGTACCTTACTAAACAACTTGCCTATTAGGTTGGTACAACTAAAAAGTGAAAAATAAAAGCCGACTTCCAAATAAGAAAACTAGAAAGTGAAAAATAACTTTATTTTTGGAAGTCGGTGTCTTTGGTAGGTACCAAATTTTTAAGTTATGGACACCGACTTCCAAAAATAAAGTTATTTTTCACTTTGTAGTTTTTTTTTATTTGGAAGTCGGTAGTATTTTTTTGTAAAAAAGCTTTTTATTTTTATATTAAGAAAGATATTGCCTGCAGTCCTCAACGTCACATGACTTTGCATCGGTATGAAATGTATTATCTATATCGGTCAATAAGGTGTTATCCATAGTGTAAGAAAAATTTAAATAAAAGCCGGCCAAGTGCGTGTCAGAGACAGTACGTGTCAGACATCCGACTGAACATCCTAAGTAAAAAGCCATAATTCGAGGTTTGGATCTCGCCTGTTTCCTCCTCCAATATTGGACCAAAAATTTTTTTTTCCATAGACTGAAAAAGAAAGCTAATTATATATATTGTGCCCCTTTGTTATCATTTTTAACTGACTTACCAAAAAGGAGGAGGTTCTATGTTCGACTTCATGTATGTTCACCGTCGGTGTTCATAATGCAAAAAATTGGTAGCTACCAAAGACACCGACTTCCAAAAATAAAGTTATTTTTCACTTTGTAGTTTTTTATTTAAAAGTTGGTAGTATTTTTTTTAATTTTTTAAGGTGAATCAATAAAATTTGTGCAGTGAATTCTTCTTATCGATAAAGATAACGATGTTCATACATATAATACTATTTAACTTCTTCTATGATTTAAAGACATATGACATCATTAGTTCTGCTGTGTTGGTGCTGATACTGACAGTGTCATGGATTTACGGACTGACATCGTGGTGCATGTTGCCAAAGTTCCGCAATTACAGAAACTATGTGTTTATTAACGCAATTTTATCATACTTCTTTCACAACTTAATTATATCACTACAGGGATATGTTTTTATTTATCACATGTCATATGATGTCGATTTTATGGTACACTGGTTAAATAACGTATTTGAAATTTCAAAAGATTATTTTACTACTGCGAAGAACCATTGGTTAGTAATAATTAGTCATATGTTTTACGTAGACATAGTAAAAGTATTACATGGGAATATCAAAAGAAAATACTTAAAAAGTAGCATCTTTGGTTGGGGTATTTCTATGATAACACACACCATGACTTATCTAATAACGGAATCTCATCTTTTGGATACAGTAATCGATTCAATAATTATGTTTGTATCGCGATATTCACCCGAATCCCTTCATCCTATACGTATAGGCTTTACAATTGATAGGATATTCACGTGGATAGATCAAATTATACCTGTAATAGCGAACTGTTTAATTTACATTATCACTATATTTTCACTATGCCGTAGTTTCAACACGAGCGCTCGTACAGGTATTAACAACTGGCGACGCTTGTATATAGCTACTTTGATATTTATATTAAGTGATGTCGCATTAGCGTTTCACTATTTCATAGACATATCTTTCATTCATCGTAGTATAATAACAGATATTTTTTTTATGTATTTTAATCCACTAATAATGGTAGTATTTTTTATCGCTGTACGGGGTAATCGCAAAGCGTGGTATGACTTTTATGAAAAAACATCAAATCAAAGGTTGTTAGCGAGGCAGCATGAAGACATCATCATGCATAGACGAGTTATTCGTGAACCTACTGATAGCTATCGGGCGGTTCTTGATGTATAAATTGTAAAGTCTTCATTTGTAAATTGTAAAATAAATTTATTATTATATTCAATCGACTACCCTTGTATTACTTACATACACCTTCGTCATGGTCTATTATTAATTTTATATTTTACTAAACAATAATGTGTATCTAATAATGTTAGTATTAGGGTCTATCCACACATATCAGGGCCGTGCCCGGGACGTGACAGGGCCGGGCCTAGGCATTCAAGATTCGTCACTGGCCCGGGCAGTGGGCATGGCCCGTGCACGGACGTGTGTGAACGGGTTCATATAAAATGTACACACCGATATATTTTTGAGCCTCTTACGGGGCACGGTCCATCCACGTCCCTGGCACGGCCCTGATATGTGTGGATAGACCTTTAGTTAGTTTTTTAAATTATAAATAAAATAAAGTAGGAACTTAGTTGATAGATGCATGCTGAGATGAACTTTTAAGTCATACTGTGTTTTGTCTACACCGAACTTCTATAATTGTTTATATTGATAAAAATAAACTCTATCGATAACGGACAGCTGAGACCGACACGCGACACTCTTTTTATAATAGCGATGCAATATAGAGCTTTATTTACTTTACATTTTAGTGACAAAATTCGGATACATTCAAATTTAAAATGCCGCAGGTTGTATTCAAATTCTCGAAACGTCAGAACGCGCGTCGCGTCGCGTCGCGTCTCGGTATGAGCTGACCCTTATAATTCAATTGAAATAAACGGAAATAGCAAAGTTTACCTTTTACATGAAATGTAATAAGACCGCCATTGTACTCATAGAATAAGGTATTTTGAAAGAGTTGTGTTACACGTTTTGGTTTACAATTTGTATTTTATATGTACATATCTAATATTTTAAATGTGAAAAATTGTATGTTTGGACGTTTGTTAATCAATGACACCTCAACGCCTGCCATGAAAGGATTTGGAACCAGACCATGGACAGTACACGGTGTCAAATCATGGAGGTTTTTGCAAGTAATCCACAACAGATACAAACTATTAAATCTTCTGAGGTACTTCGGAGAAGAGCCGTGGATTGTGACGTTGCTTCGACCACTCGAGTACCCTGAAATGGACTGTCAGCATAAATGTATGGATTAAAAAAAACCAAGTTACAATGAGGTGAGAATTTTCACTTAGTCTCAAGAGTCCCACAAATCTAATTTTATAAAATTACTAGCTTCTGCCAGCGTCTTCGCCCGCGTGGTTGTTGAAAATTATCCCGAGGGAACATATGCCCGGGATAAGAAGTCATTTATGTGCTATTCCTGACTGTAATCTATCTCTGTGCCAAATTTCATCCAGATCCATCCAGCTGTTTGAGCGTGAAGAAGTCAAAAACATACAAACACACTCACAAACTTTCGCCTTTGTAATAATAGTGTGATAAAGAGGTGAAATTGTTTGTAATACGTAATTTCTTGAATACTTATTAGTTGTTATTTTGATTGTTTTTAGGGTTCCGTACCCAAAGGGTAAAAACGGGACCCTATTACTAAGACTTCGCGATCCTTCTGTCTGTCTGTCCGTCTGTCTCCAGGCTGTATCTCATGAACCGTGATAGCTAGACAGTTGAAATTTTCACAGATGATGTATTTCTGTTGCCGCTATAACAACAAATACTAAAAAAAGTATAAAGTAAATATTTAAGGGGGGCTCCCATACAACAAACCTGATTTTTGTTGCCGTTTTTTGCTCGATATTAATAACGGCAACAGGTAGACGCTTGAAATATTCACAGAATGTTTAGTTGTATATTTACTTCAAAAATAATAATTAATAAATTAAAATAAAATAAATTAAGGGGGGCTCCCATACAACAAACGTGATTTTTATGCAGTGTTTTGCGATAATGGTACGGAACCCTTCGTGTGCAAGTCCGACTCGCACTTGGCCGGTTTTTTTCTTATTTCTGATAGGTATTTCAGTAAATTACGCTATAGCTAAGAGCCACAGGCTGATTTATACTAAATACACGAATAGCGTCGCGAACAAAAGCTACTTTAGAAAATAGTGTCTCTAGACTAGTGAATTAGCCTTTGTGTAAAATCGGACTATTGAGAAAACCAAAGATTATTTATTAATATCAACCATTATTGCTTTTTAATTTTCTTTTTATTTGTTTTAGGTCTACAGACACAATCACGGGTTCCACAATGGTAAACTCTTACAACACGGCAGTATTTACTCAATATTTCAAGAACATGAAAAACATCTGACCGGAATGAGAAAGAACGACGCATACCGGCTACTGCAGAAGACATACATAAACTCACAACTTATTTTAATGAGGGTAGGCAGAACCTGCAAAATGCCACCTGCTACGATCCTTACATAATCCTTCGGCTTCATTTACGTTCATACATCAAGACGACTCATCTGATTAATAAATAACTCAAAAATGTTTATCTTATTTTATTTAGCTACCTACTCTATTGATCTCATTAAAAGTCAGTACCCACTTATAATTTATAAAAATGTATACAGACATTGGTACAGATAAGGGTCAAAAGTACAGTCACACTACCAAAATAACAGAGACAATTTTTTTTATGCAGAAGAATTAAAACTTTTCACGGTTAGTAGGTATACCATCTTTAATTTCTATGCAATACATTAAACCAGTTGTGGATAATTTAACTTCTTGTACAAAAACTAGCCATTTGAATTTTGGGATAGTAAAGTCTATCCAGATCCACACATATCAGGGCCGTGCCCGGGACATATAAAATGTACCCAACGATATTTTTTTGAGCCCTTGATGGGGCACGGTCCCACCACAAACTTGGTACGGCCGTGATATGTGTGGATAGACCTTTAGATTGCACCTTACATTTCAATAAAACTCAAAGTTATCAAAATCAATTTTTCTATTTTCAATTCTTGGTCAAATATTACTTATCATGCCTAGAGTTAAGTAGAATGATACATATGTGAGGTACATCTTATACTATCGTACTGCTACCGACGATGCTCTTTGCGACTTCACTCCCGTGGCCTAAACAATAAGAATTGTGTATTTTCCTTCTTATTAAGGATGCAAACAGTTAAATTATAATTCATGAAAAACAGAGACAATTTTCAACATCAGCCTTTTAATGTTTCCACTGCTGGCGTATCTGTGAGAGAAGGAATGGGCCTTAAACCACCACGCGGGCCTAGAGCAGGTTGGTGGTTGTCACATATCTTCGACTTTTTGGTTCTAGGGCGTACCGGTTTCCTCACGATGTTGTAGTTTAGGTAATACGGTATTTACCCTTAGTGCACGAATCCGACTCGCTCTTGGCCGGTTTTCACTAATGAAGTATCGACGATTAATTAAGTCCTGAGATAAGATTAGTTTTAATTTTGATACAGTATTAATTTGATAGTATTTAATCAAATGTTTATTTTTAACTTTAAAACAGTAAACGCCATAATTACTTTCAGGGTTCCGCAACCGAACGGCGATAAACTCAACTACTAAGTCTTCGCTGTCAGTCCGTCTGTCACAGAGCTATATCTTTAGGCCTGTAATATGTACAGCCTAGAATTTTCACTGAATATGTGTTGTTTGGCCGAATAATAAAAATACAAAATGTTTCATACGATAAATTGTTTGCATGTTTCTTTCTCTTTTCTTCTTTCGCTGTAGGTATCGTGAAATCTATACATATAATAAAGTCGTGGAGTTGTCAAAACTGTATATTGAATATTTTTTTAAGTAAAAACTACGGGGTATGTGAAGGATACTGGGGCAATTTTGTTTTTTAGAATGTTTGTCTGTTTGTCTGCTGCAATTGTTCAATAGTTTTGGCGCCATGGATACATTTCGTAAGTTTTGCACAAACATTCCTTAGTGATCAGAGCAACATATAGACTTTAAATTATCATGCTATTTGCCTTGGGGGATAAGCAATGTTGATGAAGTTATGTGTATTTTCTACTATAGTTTAGTGCGGGTCTAATGCAAAACGTTTTCTATAGATCTGGTAAACTTATTGGCTATATATTATCATGCTAATTACTATGGATAAACAATGCTACATTATGTCTGTATACAGCTGACACAATCTACAGCTCCACTGAATTGACCGAAATAGTTAACGATCACTTCACACTATTGTCCAAAGTGTACTTCATAATGAAAGGAAGCTATTTTTCTTAACGCCCCAGGCGGCATTGGAATAATCTACCTACGAAAGAACAAATTGTGTTGCCTATGGCTATTGCAGGCATCACAACCACGTTAGTCCCTGGCGGTAAAACGGCACACACAATATTTAAAATCCCAATCGATTTAGACAGCAACGAAACACCGGTTAAAACACCGGTTGAAACACATGTTCGGTATCACGAAATTATGATAAAGCAAAAGTGATTCAGCATTGTTATCTTATCGTTTGGAGTGAATGTACAATGGAAAATAAGAAAGCCGTCGACGCCGTGAACAGAACACTACGGGATACTCGGCGAGATGAGAGGTCAATGGTCAAGGTCACATTACTTTTCTCTAGAGATTTCAGGCAAACCCTTCCTGTCATAAGTCGGAGAATTAGAGCTGATGAGATCAAGGCTTCACTGAAGCATTCTTTTTTATGGCATTGAATAGAAAAGCTACGATTAGCAACTATCATGCGAGATCAGCATTTACACGCTCATGAATTTTCCGATGTTTTCTTAAAGGTTTTTTTTTTTTTTTTTTTACTATGTATAGGCCTGTGTTTGACCACAATCTCACCGTGGTCAGTGATGATGTGGCCGATGGTGGTAAGCACACAAAGCCTAGAAGGGAACTGGCTCTCAAGTGCTGCTGTCGGAACACACCGGAAGGTGCTTGGCGACAGATTTTCAACTTGAGGGTGGTTGCCAGCCAGGCGGGTACTACAAAGTACCCTACCACCGTGCTATGGTTTCCTCACGATGTTTTCCTTCACCGAAAGCTCAAGCTCATTGTAGGATTCGAACCCGCGACCTTCGTCTCGGTATCCGACGTCACTACCACTAAGCTATCATCGCCTTAAATCGCCTTCGGTTGGAGGAGGAACACGGCCAGGTGACTCTTCTCGATACACTTTGCAGAAGTGTTTTCTTCGGCGACGAACTTATAAGTTCAGCATTCGGAGGCCTGTCAAGTGTAACGGATCAAGAAAATTCGTGGTTGTGTGAACGTGATATACTGGCTCCAAAAAACGGTCAAGCCGAAGCAGTTAATGTAAAAAAATTGCAGATGTGGTTGGGGATCAAGTGGTATAAAAGTCAATTCAAAACATCAAAAAACCCGACCGCAAACTAAAAAGCAAACTAAAAAGGCAAGAAGAAAATCATGCTATGCAGTCGGAGGATACATCTGGTTTTGGTCAGCCAGCTCGCGAATTTATCCTCCGACTGCATAGCATGATTTCCTTCTTGTTTACGTCTTTTTAGTTTGCTTTTTAAGCAGTCGGATTTTAATACCTATTTGTTTAAAATAATAAATAACGAGAACAGTGGTGGCCCAGTGGTATCGGCCGCGACTTACAATTTGTAGGTCGTGGGTTCGAACCCAGGCAGGTGCTTTACTTTGTGTAAATTATTTAATCACCACTGCTCTCAAAAACGGTGAAGGAAAACATCGTGAGGAAAACGGCATGTCCTAGAACCAAAAAATTCGAAGACATGTGACATGCCGCACTGGGCCCGCGTGGTGGATTACGGCCCATTCCCGCTCACAGAGAGGAGGCCTGTGTCCCAGCAGTGGGAACATTAATAGGCTGATGATGTGATGTGAATAAATAACAATTAAAATGAATAGAACGTTCAAGCACACCTCTGATTTTGGTACTAGAGTTAAGAAAATCCTTAGTAAAGTAAAGTAAAGTAAAGTAAACGTTTATTTGCATAGATTGTAGGTAAGATAAGATAAGATAAGATAAATTTATTAGGACACCTTTCTGTAGATACAATAAGCACAACAACAAAATAAAATAGTAAAAAATTATAGCACAGGTACATAATAAAATACAAATATATAGTGCATTAAAGAAACCCTAGACGCCACACTAGGATACCCTGTGTCGTGGGATCTAGTTTTTTCGTCGTTAATGACACATTATTTTAAGTGCACTTGGAGGTAGTTAGCAAATATCTGGCTACAACACTAAACAATAATTAAACTTAACTTACTTAACTAATGGTAACATTTAAAATTATAGTAGGTATTTATTAACAGGTTTGTGAAGAGTGTAGGTATGTAAGTGTGTGTCTTTGTATGTGTAGTGTGTGTCTGTTTGTGTGTGTGTGTGTAGTGTGTGTCTAGTGTAGTTTATATGTATGAGGGATTTGATATGCTTAGGTGAGTCATTACGATGGATTTATTGTAAGGGAATCAGGAGAGCTTCTGTCTGCGCATAGTCTTGAGTTGATAGCCATTTAATTATTTTTACTTTACAAGTATGCTTTGAGCATCCTACTATGTTCAAAATCTTGTTAATGTTTTGATAAATGAATGGACCCGTGTATCTAGGTGATCTATTAGCGAATTTAGTACGGGTAGTGGGAGTTTTCCATGTAATCTGTCTACATGACCTGGTGGATTTGTGTTGGGTAATGAGTGCTTGTCGGTGAAAGCGTAGTAAGACAGACACAATAAAAAGTTGTCTTACCCTAAGAACTTTACTTTCTTGATACAGCCTGCAGTCAGTTGGATACCGATAGGGCCTTCCATAAGCAACCTTTAAGATGCTCCTTTGAGCTCGTTCCAGTTTGATCAAGTGACTCTTCGCTGCTGCACCCCATGCCGATATACAATAGTTTAAGATGGATTGGCACAGAGCGAAGTACACACATCTGAGAGTGTTGTGGTCTGCTATGTTCCTGAGTTTTTTGAATATAAACATAAGTTTACGGACCCTAGCAGTAACAGCATCTATTTGTTTAACCCAAGATAATTGGTTGTCGATCAAGACGCCAAGGTACTTGATATGGTCAACTTGTCCGATCTCGACACATTGACAAGAGTCACTGCCAAGGTGTTTGCAGGAATGGAGTTTAATTCGGAGTGGACTTTCGGGCTCAACACGATTAGACATTTTAAATGCCATGTATTTTGTCTTACTGGCATTTATAGTAAGAAGGTTTTGCTGCAGCCATTTCATCACTATAGCTAATCCCCTCTGAGCAGCATCAACGACCTCAGCCCAACTACTACCATGGAATACAATAGCCGTGTCATCCGCAAAAGTTAGGAACCTCGCATTTTCTATTTGAAGACTGCAGAGATCATTGATGTAGGCTAAGAATAGAGTTGGCCCGAGAACACTACCCTGAGGGACGCCGAAATGGATATCAGAATACTCGCTTATTGCTTCATCTTTAGCTTTTATTCTCTGCTGACGGTTTGATAAGTAGGAGTGGAACCAGTTCTGTGCTAAACCCCGTATACCCATTAATGACAGCTTCCGCAAGAGTATCGGCCGCGAAACTGTGTCCAATGCCTTAGCCATATCTATGAATACACCAACGCATTTATGACCAGAATCTACCCTTTCAGTGACGTGGTCAACCAGTGTTACCACTGCATCCTCTGTAAACATTTTTTGTCGAAAGCCATACTGGTTATCGGATAGCAGTTTCTCTTTCGCTAGATATTTTTGTAACCGGTTATTGGCCAGTTTTTCCAGTATTTTGGATACAGAAGATAACAGGGAGATAGGTCTGTAGTTAGTGACCAGGAGAGGGTCGCCAGATTTGAAGACGGGACAGACATTGGCTACTTTGAGACAGTCCGGAAAGACACCGGTTGACATGCTAAGATTATATAAGTAAGAAAGTACAGGGGCAAGAGAGATTTTACATTGTTTTAAGATCGTGTTGCTGATCATGTCATTTCCTGGGGCAGAGCACACTTTTAGGTTGTCAATTATTTTACTAATTTCATCTGGGTCTGTTGGAGTAAAGAAGAAGGAGTTCCCAGAATTGCCCTCGAGTCTTGTATCATCCGCCAGTTGTTTCTCAGTAACTCTAAGCTCCGACAGAATGGTGTCAGCTAACTTTTTACCAACTGTACTAAAAAATTCATTGGCAGTATTTACCGATTCCACTGGATCATCTAGGATTTTGGTGATGTCTGCGTTTGTATTGCTATTTTTTTTCATATAGCATATTTCCTTAATGCTTTGCCAAAGTTTCTTGGTATTGTCCTTGTTTTCAGCCAGCAATTTGCGGTTATATTCCTGATTAGCTTTCTTAATAACGTCGTTGCAAAAATTTCTATAATGCGTATACTCTCTTTGAGCCGTAATATCGTCCCGATTTTTCCTGGCGTTGTAGTGCAGACGATCCCTCTTTCGGACGCAGTAAACCAGGTGTCATCCAGGGCTTACGTAGCACTTCCGAACTACGCACTTTGTCTTGAGAACTATACTCTTTAATTTTATGTGTCATCAAGTTAATGAAACGACCTGTGGCAACATTTACGTCTGATTCGTCCGTAACGTTGGACCAATCTGTCTCGCCAATACTTGATTTTAGTGCCAGGTAATCGATTTTTGTATAGTATTTGGAAATCTTAGTTGTGACTGACGTTTTGCTGACACCAGCGATTATTGTATCATGGTCAGTAATGTCAGAATCACAAACGACGACGCGGACTGGTGACTTAGTTTTAAGCAGCATATGGTCCAGACAGCTAGTTCCCCTAGTTGGAAGGTTGTGACCTGATATAAAGCCACTGTACGCAATAAGATTAAGGTACTCATTAGCTCTTGAGTCAGCGGTATTCACTTTGATATCGAGGTTTATGTCACCGGTGACGATGCAAGTTTTACCTTTAGCCAAGTTCATCACCTCTTCCAATGACTCCAAGAAGTAAGAAATATTGTGAATGGATGGTGAGCGATACAATGCAACAATACTATATTCTGTTCCGATATCAATTAAAAGGCAGTTAGCGTCTCGAAATTTAGGTTCACGAACCTGCACATTTAGACCACACTTTGAAAATACCACGATGCCATCATTTTGATTTAAGTATACTTTGGAGATGTGAGAAACGTAATTGGGGAGGGTTACGGTGCTAAAACAGGGGTCAAGCCAACACTCTGTCAATATGATAACATCCGGCAGAAAGCCCAGTCTAGATAAAAATACAGAAAAACAGTCAAAATTCTTGCGTATGCTTCTTATGTTCTGACATAAGACAGTCAGGAAGTTACTAGGATGATCCAGCTTGATCATAATATCTTCTGGGGTGGAGACCCGGGAACAATCAATCATCGAAGTGTCATCAATATTACTTATGAGTTCACTATCCATTATGTGGATAAATTAAGAAAGAAGAGTAGACCAGAAATTTGTGTATCGGCTGGAATCGTAACATATTCAAGCAGATAAGAAACCAATATATTATTGGCAAATAAGCAAGAAAGGAACAAAAAACTCACCATTTTAGATCTGGAGATGGCAGTGATGATGTGTAGAGAACTTGTGTGTGTGTAGGCGCAATGAGGAATGAGGATGTCAGTAATGTGTGTTTTGCAGGGTTTAGTGGAAGAATTACAATAAGAATTTAACTTAGAAGAATAGGACACAAAATTTATGAAAGTTTTACATTGATTCAACAAGTAAAGGTATGGCTGAATACATTTAAAGACTAGTCATTTATCTTGATTATCGTGGTTGAGTTTAAGCTCATGGAGATGTGCTTCTGACTTGATCCGTATATAGGGCTGGCCTTCTCTTTTGCGGAGGTAAACTTGACCATTCGATATCCAACAGTGATCATAATGAGCATATTTAGCAACATCTCGTGCTAAGAAATGTAACCGCTTCATTTTACCTGTGAGGTGCTCTGAAATATAGATCGGGTTTCTCTCTACACCCATCCCCAGATGAATAGTGTTCAGCCTGTTGGAAGGGTTTTTGTTATTGAAGTCCCTGGTTATTCCTAGAAAGTCGCTCTTAGTGAGCGTGTCTGTGAATTCAATAATTATGGTGGATTTACTATCAGTAGATTTACTCGGAGCTATGTATACATCGCGAACATCAGATTTCAGTATTTCACTTCCAAGAGATTTAAACAACTTAAGAGCTTTGTCATACAGGCCCGTTTTAGTTTCTTTTTGAACTTTCGGCACATTTCTGATTTCTACAGACGTTTTAATAGCACTTCGATCCAACCGGTCAATCTTTTCATCCAGTTTAGACAAGCAATCAGCAAATTCCTTCTTCTCAATTTCCATACCATGAATCCGACTTTCCAGATCACCCAGTCGCTTGCCAAGAAATTCAACGGATTTCATGATTTCGGCACTGTTTGTTTGAATGCCATCATTTTGGTTTTTCACTTCCCTGATGTGCTCCTCAACGTTATCGAGCCTAGCACACATGGCATTTACTTTTTCCAGTATTTCATCAAGCTTTGATGTGTTAGTCTCGCTGTTCGGGGAATCCAAACAAAAACGGGGACGTTTGCATCTTTGGGTCACCTTGGGAGAGCGTTCCAATTCTGGCTCGTTTTGAATAACAGCCGTCAAGTCGGATTCAGAGAGAGACCTTTCTGGTTCTGGTGTCGACCGAATCATATTTTCTTTCAAAAAATGAAAATAATTAAGACACTTCAAAATAGGACACTAATAAATGCCCAGCAGCAAAATCGCACACTAAAAAAGACCCACAGGTAGTAGTTCGCGAGAAGAATGTCGTAAGCGCCGTGGAATAAGCGGCGCTTGCGCGTTTAGACACGATGCGCCACCAAAAAAGTTTTGGCGGTACGTTGAACAATGTTTAGACAAATATCAATTTTCGACGACGAATTCCGATTTTCGACGTCGAATTCCAGTTAATTAAGCACTCCAAAACACTTGTTATTGGTGCAGGTTTTCTGCAATAGATGGCTACTGGCCGTACATCGACTTTATTTGCACTTTTATCACTTGTGGAACGTAAGTTTAATATTATTTAGAGGAGCAACAACAACAAGGTGCTATACGGTCGCTGGCACACACTTTTTTTTCACATTGGTACATTAAATAAGATGTGACAATCAAAACATGGGTGATCCTTGTACAATCTACCATATATTAGGCATGCAAACATTATTTAATTAGATGCAATGATATTATAAGGTGCATTCACATAACAATATATTAATTTAAATGTCTAAGTTAAATATAATAGGAATAGAATTAATGAATTGGTACAATGTCATAATTAGGTAAGAATGTCAATTATATAATAGCAAGTTATTGAGTACAAAATAATATGTCAGTGTCATTTAGAAATTCATTTACAGAATAGTAGCATTTTGCAATTAATAATTCTGTCAGTTTATTTTTAAAGTTTCTTATTGTGTCATTTTTAATTGTGTTAGGTATTTTATTATATATTATTGGGCCCATACTAATAACACTCTTTTTCTGTAAAGCAGTATTACAACTCTCAACATGTAGTAAATATTTAGTACTTAGTACTTACTACGTACTTAGTAGATAATGATTTTCCATGCATACTTTGACAGCCAATGCACCGTTAGTTACACCATGGATTTGGAGTATGTTACTTGGGGAGTTATTTTGCTCGTTCTAAGCAATCTATCGGCATACAGTTTGTTTGTATTGACTACTGGGTCAATTGTGAAACTTCTCCTTTAGTAAGAAAATTAGCCGTTATGAAACTAATTATTCCACAAGCGACATGTTGGAACATAACAAAAGCAAGAGTGACATGCAAAGTACAAGCGTAGGTAAGGTCAGCCACGAGCGAGTACTGAATATATTTGAATTAATAACATAGATACGTTTTATTGTAAGTATCAATTATTTTTTGCGGCCTCTTGGTAATAATATAGCTATTTACAATTAAATTAACAGGAAACTACCGATAAGTCTATCAACGCATAGAAATTCAAATAAAAATACGAACTATGGACAAATTATAATCAGGATTAGCCAATAGGACGCTCGTTTATCGGATGACCTCTTCTCCTCCAACAGGACATAGCAACATGATTCCAGCCATGTACTATCGGCGAAACTGATTCCTGACCCTTCTTAAGCGTATTTTACTACAGACATTCTAATACGGTTTAATAAGAAAGTGGCAATTAGTTTAGACATCTTGCTGTCATCTCAATGACATGAAACTATTATAAAATAATTTTGAGGATTTATTGCCAAAAATTTTTCGTTTAATTTACAAATCACACACATCACATCACATCATCAGCCTATTAAAGTTCCCACTGCTGGGACACAGGCCTCCTCTCTGTGAGAGGGAATGGGCCGTAATCCACCACGCGGGCCCAGTGCGGGTTGGTGGATGTCACATGTCTTCGAATTTTTGGTTCTAGGACATGCCGGTTTCCTCACGATGTTTTCCTTCACCGTTTTGAGAGCAGTGATGATGAATTTACAAATACGCTTCTGTAATCAAACTAGCTTACAAATAATTTTGAACGACCGTTAATTCAAAACTTAATTTCTGCTTTATCAGAAAACATTTTTTTTATTAATAAAAAAATATAATTTCCTGCAATGAAGACTATATGCAAACTTTCACGACTCTACAGTACTATAACACAGTTACCACATTTTTTAAACATCAATGTGCACCAGGCGAAATCTATAATGTTTTAAAGTTTTCAAACAAATTAGAAACTGGAACAATTGGGTATACTTTCATTATGCGTACAGCTAAGGAGTGAAATTCTCTGCCAGAGTCTGTTTCCCGATAGCTACAACCTAGGGGTCTTTAAGTCAAGAGTGAATAGGTTTCTTCTAGGCAAGCGTGCATCACCTTCGTCGACCACATCATCGCTCACCATCAGGTGAGATAGTGATCAAGCGCGAGCTATAAAAATAAATAAATAAAAATATCTATTGAATGGGTCACCACTCAACTTGTTTGACTGTACATACTTGTAACGCTGTGTTCACCGAAAACCAGAATTTTGGTTTAATAAACAGTGAGCATTTACTTTACCGCGACATATTAACTAAGTATATATGACAACCAAGTATATTAACAGTGATTAGTTAGGTCAACTGCTAAAACTCGCGCGTTCATGTTTCTTTCTTCAATTTGTTTATTCAGGCTTGATTGCAGTGATCCGGCGCTCGAATGGACCATTAAATGGAACTGTTATGCTGTGCAATCCATTTTTGTTTGTAGACTTCTTCAGTAGGAAACCAGGATACCACAATGAAACAAGTATTTTTAAGTTGAAGCTGCTGAGTGACGTGTATACTGTAAGACGGTTAGTTGTAGAGTGACGGCGGTGTGCGGGGGCGGCGCTCTTTTATAGTTTTGCGCGCACTGTCGCGTATTGTATACTGTTTAGTGTTTTTGTAAGATGTTTTCAGCAGCGTTTATTAAAGAAAACAAAGAATCATAACATTATAGAACAATAGAATCTTAAAGGTTACATTTAAACAATAATCAGATAAAAAAAAGGCTTAACACTATGGAACACAAAGGAATCCTATAGGGAATAAGTTTTACAAGTTTTATTTTACTGTTTATAATTTAAATTGCAACTTTACTTATATATTTTTATTTTATTAGTATTGCTATGTGCTAAATAAGTGTACTTACATTGCATATTTTGCCCTTACACACACACAGTTCACTATAATAATTGTATCAGCTCGTTTAGAATAAGTGTAAGACAATGATGTTGAAAGAGCGGAGCCTTCTAATACAGGCATTGTTTGCCTAAATGGGGACTCCAGTCACATTAACATGTAATGTAATTTCTAATTGAAATAATAAAGTATTTTGTATTTTTGTATTTGTATTATAGGCTAACAACAAAAGGTAAGTGTAATGCAAAAAAAAAGTTACAAAAAAAACTTATAGCTAAACATTACGGACTTAACTTAAGCTGTTATTTACACTAACCTTAGGCAACAGCTAAATAAATATCCCTAACGTTACCAGCCGGTCGACTCTGTAGAAACCCACGCCACAGTGTTTTATAGACCCAAAAAAAGTGACATCGGCTTTTTATTGGCTATTTCTACTTAATAGTTTATTACAAATGCACGAGTAGAACTCCCATGTGTCAATTTTGTGTCGTTGATTTTTAAAAAAATCGTTAAGTTTTCGTAACCTTTAAGCCCAAAAGACCAAAAAAAATTCGTAAAAAATAAACTGTACATAATTGAGCTTTATTAATATTTCAGGTTTATTAAGCAATTCAAGGAGAAAATTATCCCGTATTTATGTAATCAAAAACGATAATAGAACACACGAAAAAAAATGTTTTACCGAAATCACTATTTATTTTTTTATTCATATTCTAGCTCGAAGTAGAACCTCTGTCTGGTACAAATAGATTGCTTTTACTAAGGTTTATCACCCATAAAAATATTACTTTCAACTTGGGCCTAGGTTTCGAGAAATTTATTTTTATGTACCGAGGTCAAAATTCCAAATTTAGGGGTGTCACAAAGGTCAATTAATATTGGCGTTTTATAATCAACTAAAGTTAATTATAATTTAGTTTAAAAGTATTTATGACTTATCGATCAAAGTGCACGTTGCAGATATAGTCTATTGAATCGTAAACAACAACACCCATGATAACACAGATAGGTTAAGTAGAAGGTAATCGCGGGACTCCTGTGTATATAGACAGACAGGGATCGATTTTACTAGAGTGAATTTTTTCAAACTGTGAAAATGTTAATGCTGTTTTTAGTGTTTCTCGTCGCAGAGAACGTCATTATACGAGTCGGTTACATGTCTTCCACAAGCCTACAGCCTAGGTACATTAAAGTTGGTTCGATCCTACATCGCTGAAGCAACTTTTGTAAGAGTCAAAATCAAAAACTCAAAACATTTTTATTACATCTTGGATTAGTTGAAATAAAAATATTTATACATTTTTATTTTGACTCGTATAAAAGTTACTTTTGAATTGTCAGCAAAAATGAAGCTAGAGTCACGGGACTATAGGGACAGTTGTCAAAAGAGAAATCTCTGCCATCATTTGATTAAATAAAATAATTGCGTGTATTAAATGGAATAAAATAAAAATAAAATAAGCATTTATATAAATATAACTATAATTAGTTTAGTTTATTAGACTATATAAATATAATTAGTTTTATTGAGATTTATATCGTGTTCCCATCGGAAAAAATGGGAATTAGAATTACTTGATTATTATTCAATTAAATTTACTTCGTTGATTATATATTTTGTGTACAATTTCACGTGAAAAGTGTTTTAAAATCAATTGTTAGAATTATACCATTATAGAAGATAAAAGACCTGCTGATTTTATGTGATAAAAACTAATCGTCACAAATGGTCAAAATAGAGACAACCCTAACACATATTTTTGAAAATCATTTTCTCAAAACCTAGGCCCAAGTTGCAAGTAATATTTTTACGGATGATAAACCTTAGTACAAGGAATCTGTTTGTACCAGACAGAGGTTCTACTTCGAGCTAGAATATGAATAAAAAAATAAATACTGATTTCGGTAAAACATTTTTTTTTGCGAGTTCTATTATCGTTTTTGATTATTTAAACACGGCATAATTTTCTCCTTGACTTGCTTAATAAAACTGCAATACGAACAAAATTCAATTGAGTACGGTTTTTTTTATACGATTTTTTTTTTCTTTTGACCTTAAAGGTCACAAAAACTTTGCGATTTTAAAAAAATCAGTTATTCAAAATTGGCACATGGGAGTTCTACTCGTGCATTTGTAATGAACTATTAAGTAGAAATAGCCAATAAAAAGCCGATGTCACTTTTTTTGGGTCTATAAAACACTGTGCCACATGAAGTGAGTTGTAAATTTCTAGCATCAGTTGAAACGACAACTTACTTTATATAAGTCATCACGGTGTCATGTCTACAGAATAGCACTACTGATCCTTAAGCAATCACTACTCTGAGGCGACACACGACACCGCAAAATGTGGTCACGATTCAGAGCTCCACATATTTGTATCGACCGTTTGTTCATTGCACGACACCGCACCACACGCGACAGGATTTTCATATGGTTTTTCGGCTATGTCGTCGATGCCACTATGTCGTTGCGGTTTTTTTGCTGTGACGATTTAGCGGCTGAACAAAACCGGTATGAGCTTGTTGACGACACGACACACCGCACCGCTCGGCTCACGCGTGGTTCGTCACTCACGCGCTTATAAAACAATACAAGTGCACTGCAGTGTCGGTGCAGAATCGTGTCTAGTAAACAAACGAACGAACGACAGACCGTATGCAGTGTGTCGTGTGTTAAAAATCGTGACTGAAAATCATGTAGTGCGGTGCCTCGTGACCAAACGACCTGACGATCTTACGGTTGCAAGCACAACTGCTCAGCAGTGTGGAGTTCTAGGTTCGATTCCCGGGTCAGACAATGTGGTAATTACAAGCTTTTATTTAACTTGCAATGTATGTATGTAAGTGTGTTCGGGTGAAATCTTGCAACTAAATTTTAAAGCAATTATCCTCCACCGATTAAAATGAAATTTTGCATACACGTTTAGTTTGGATGGCAATGCACGGTTAGCTAAGTGACGTCATTCTAAATCCAATATGGCAGACGGCCCAAGATGGCGGACTAGTTATTTTTTGTGCATTGCCATGATATGGGTATCAAATGAAAGGAAGAGTAAAAAAAAAAAGAAATTATTTTAATTTTTCTCAGTTAGTTTTTAATCATGGTCTAGTTTGAGTAATTTATGCGGCCTACCCGAATGTCCTTTCTTTAGTATTGTTCGTCGAATCGTTGAGCTCCTTAAATTCTGAGTTATTGACAAATGCGTGCACTGAATGGACAGGTCCACTCAATCTGGCTGGTTCTTTCCTCAAAAGACCCTTTCAGACATCAATCTACATGATCTAACCAATATTTTGTCTGGACTTTAAAAGAGACTGTGACCTCTGAGTTTGTTTCGGCATTTCTTCTCAGAGTAGTCAGATAGGAAACGCCGACCTCATCTAGTTTAAAAAAATATGATCGACATGTAAAAGTGTTTGTACAAACCAACTTACAGAAATAAAATCATTTATCATTTACCCATGTATAGGTGCCAACTCTGTCCAACCCTTCAGGGAACTTATGCGTGATGTTACGTTATGATAAATATTTCTTAGTTTCCTTGTTATTCGAGTTACCTATCCTATATTATAGTAATCCATATCTGCAATATTACAGATGTAATGCCGGTTACTCTGGCGTAAAGTGCGAAATTGACGCATGCCACAACCATTGTTTCAACAACGGAGTCTGTTCCCTGAATGAGGAGGGTGAGCCGGTTTGTCAACGCTCGGCAGATTATCTGGGTGAAAGATGCGATATGCCCATCTGTAAGGACTATTGTTTCCAAGGAGTTTATAGTGTCAGTGATGAAGGACAACTTACATGCAGGTAGAATATGTTTATCTTATTGGGGATTCGTTTTAGATGTGTGCACGAGCGTGCGTGTCGAAACTCGAGACATCAATTTTTTTGGGACATAACCTGCACATAAAAACATATCGTAAAAAAAAATAGTTTGTCACTTGAAACTGAAAAAAAAAACCAAGTTATATTTCGGTAGAACTGTTAAATCAGCTAAGAAATGATTTTCTAAGCAAGACAATTTAAAAGTTAACCTAATTTGAAATTATTCACTTAAAGCAACTAAAGAAGTTACTTAAAATCTATTTGCATTAAAGGAATATATAGAACATCTTTAGTTTGTTCAAAAGTTCGCGTTTAGGGCTTGGGACACAGTTAGGGCTCGGGACACAGTTAGGGCTCTTTAGATGTTTCGTGTCGGAATGCTGTGATGCCGCAGTGGTGGGGGTGTTTTACTGCGCATGGCCAGTTAAAATATCATTCGAAACATTTTATGCACACACGTACTCGCCGTGCAGTGCATACTGCTGTGGTTCCGTCCGACACGAAACGTTTGAATTGAAAGAGCCCATAATGCCGGTGAGTGTATTACATGGTCAGTCCCGATTATGGTATTTTAAACAGAATTACTTTCTGTTGTAAGTTTTGAATCGTCAAGACGCTCAACTGTTTTCTTGAAGTTTGTTATATATCCAGCACAAAAAAAAACTACAGCATGCCACGCGAGACTGCGCGAGAGTCACGCGTCGTAAGTGCTTGTCGCGTTAAGAGACAAGAGGGTTTAGACAAGTGTCATTCGATGTTAGCTCTGGTGATGGTCGAAATGCCAAAATTCTATCAATGAAAACGTCACAATAACGATTGAAAAAGCCTCAAAAATGTATGGGATTGTCAAGTGCCATCGAAATAACACAATGTCAATCCCAAAAATGTTGGCATTTCGAGGACTATTGTCGCCAATAGAATTTCACTTTGTACAGAGCCCAAGATGTCTACGAGTATTAGCACAAGCATTGCACATCATGGGTCCACACCGGACGATCCACTGCGCTCCGATAACGCGTGGTTAGAGCGCGATCCCACCGATTATCTCCCAAATCTGTGGAATCAAGCTCTTGCCGTACGCGATCGGAGCGCGGTAGATCGTCCGGTTTAGACCCGGCTATTAAGGGTACACTAGTCGAAAATTCTTCCATACAAACGTAGTCTGGCTTTTACTCCACTGTTTGACGATGTACGTTCAAAATAAAAATGATATCAATTTGTCTCATCATTATCTAGCCCTGTATGGAAGCAAAAAAGTAAAAATAAAATTAACTTGAAAGTTCCTTATTTTAACACTAATTTTTACGCATCTTTGGGCGCAAATAAGTACCATAAGAAGAAAGAAAATTGAAAAACGGCCTCCATACAGGCATAGATTGGTAGTCCAACAATGCAAATAATTGTATTTTGAACAGATACGTTTAGTCGTTTTTTCATGATATCCAGACTCCCAAAGGTCTGTTTATAAAATTTCGCGCGCTCGTTTTCGTTCTAAATCATCATCCATTTCGCTACAAATTTGTAAAAGTGTGTATTCGTACGCGAACTAGCTTCTTACTGCTCATAACAGCATCTATCTGTTCCGCACGTGTTGTCGGTTGATATAGCACGCATTTTAACCCCGCGCACAAAATAGTTCGTGCCGTCGACTAGTGTACCCTTAAGTAAGTTTTGAACCTTCAAAACGCTCAAATGTTTCTTTGAACGTTATTATTTAACTAATGCAGAAGACAATACTTCACAATCGAGTAGCATTGCCGCGTCACGCCCATTGCTTTGAGGTTTTAGCTCAAATGGCAATGCTTGATGGAATTCTTTGCTTAGAAATCCGTTTTCGTTCGATTGTTTGGTATTTTGTAATGGAAAGTAATTTTAAAAAAGAAAGTATATTTACTTAAATAAACCATTGAAGACCTAAGCAAGATTACTTATTTAACAATAATACAGTTTGATCCAAAACTTTTTGATAAAAACCGGCCAAGTGCGAGTCGGACTCGCGCACGAAGGGTTCCGTACCATTATCGCAAAAACGGCAAAAAAATCACGTTTTTGTATGGGAGCCCAACTTAAATATTAATTTTATCTGTTTTTAGTATTTGTTGTTATAGCGGCAACAGAAATACATCATTTGTGAAAATTTCAACTGTCTAGCTATCACGGTCCATGAGATACAGCCTGGTGACAGACGGACAGACAGACAGACGGATCGCGGAGTGTCAGTAATAGGGTCCCGTTTTTACCCTAGCTAATAACACAGTTTTCTTCTAGCCCTCGAAACGCTTTTGCGCTTGCGTTGCAACAACCTCAATTGAATCTACACACACTTGAAGCGAACAGTTTTTTTTGTTTGGTGTCCTGATCATCGCGTTACCTTAATCCATGTCCTGATTTTTATTATTTCAGATGTAATGCCGGTTACTCTGGGGAAAGATGCGAAGTAAACGCATGCCATAACCTGTGTCTGAACAAAGGTATCTGTTCCCTGGATGCGGACGCTCAGCCGGTATGTCATTGCACTGCAGATTATCACGGTGAACGATGCGAGGTTCCTACCACACATACTGGTATCCAAGCTGTCGTAAGGCAAGAAATACTACGAGATCTACACAGGACAAGACTATCAAAGAAGAGTTACAACGCACCTTGCAATTCTATACTGACCAAATTGATGAGTATAAGGCCAAAGTCTAAAATTACTAAAAGCCAATGATGGATTTGGAAAACCTTTGCAAAAAATCATCAAAAACACAGACATCAAATACGAAGTATTGAATACCAAAGGAAGTCGTAAGGAACAAGCACTGATACGCAATCAACTTGAACATCTATAACCATCTCATCTATCATCTATTTATGCTGAGAGAAATACGAGAAAACTTGACTTATTTTAAAAAAAATATGTATATTTTACTAACATGGTTTGATAATAAATTGTTACTAACAGTCTTGGTATTTTGACAATAAATGATTTGTTATTTTTCTATGTGTTTGACAATCTCGGGGGCTCGCAGACCTTTGGTTGGCATAAAAGGTACCACAGCCAACTCGCAGAAGCCGCGTTAGACAGTAAACACTTTTAAAGAAATTAAATACATACATATATACAATAATATATAATAAAAAAAAACACACTTTGCAAAATGGATATTTTATTGTGGCATTTTCGACATTCTTCATTCTTGAAGAAATCAGTATCCACAACCGCAAGCGCATTGACCAGATATAGTAACAGCACCAGCAGCGGCAACCGGACCTCCAAAGCTCACGACACCTGTGATGGGGACCTGACCAGCAACAGCGGTGTTACCGGCGACTGGCAGCTCACCAATGACCGCCACGTTGCCTTCACCAGCGCCGCCGTAAGCAGCTCCAGGAGCAATAGCACCTCCGTATGCAGCAGCAGGAGCAAGTGGGCCACCATAAGCAGATCTGATGGTGCCACCGTATGCACCAAGACCGAGGGCACCACCACATGCAGAAGCAGGAGCTATGTTTGCCATTGGAGCTCCACAGCCGCATCCGATACCGAACACATTCTGAGGGAACAAATTATATCAATAAAATAAAAAAGTAAAAACAATAAGTATTTAGTGAAATTATTTTTAAATCAAGCTTTTTGAATTCAAAGGTACTGAATGAAATTCACTTGTTAATGCACATCCAATGAGCCCAAACACAGTGGTGCTATCTTATTTGGTCAAGGTGTTGCTATGGCCACCTTTCGGCTCCATCAGGGGACCAGCTCTTTAATCCAAACCTATACTAATATTATAAAGAGGTAAATAAAGTCTGTGAATTGTGAGGTTGTGAGTTTGTGACGTTGTAGGGGGTAATCTCTGGATCTACTGATTCGATTTTGAAAATTCTTACACCAGTAGAAAGCTACATTTATTACTAAGTGTCATAGACTATAAAATATTTAAAAAATAAGAAATAGAGATCCTTATGGAAATTACAATACTTAATGTTACCCAAATTAGCAAAATGTTGCATATAAAATTCATTCATTGGCGTGCGCTGAGAAAACTATTGATGATACATAAAAATTATGTACTACATGATTAGGTAGGGTAGGTTAGGGTAGGGTAGGTTAGGGTCTGGCGGGGCTCCGGGCCACGTGCGTGGAGGCCAGGAGGGCCTACACGCGGAGTCGGCGGCGCACTACCCGATCTCAGGCCGGGGAGGATCGCCTCTACGCCTCTTACCGAGAGGCAAAGACGGTCCTCAAGTCGGCAATGTGCGCCGCCAAGGACTCGGCGAGGGCTGAGATGCTGGAGGGCCTCGACAGGGATCCGTTTGGGAGGCCATATAAGGCGGCGCGGAACCAATTGCGCCCTTATGGCCCCCCACTTACGGAGACCCTGGAGCCGGCGTTGCTGGATGGGGTGGTTCGGTCCCTGTTTCCGCGCAGGACCGACTTCACCCCACCAACGATGAACCCGCCACGGGGGGTGGTGGCTTCGCCGGAGGAGGAGGTCCCTCCGGTATCAGCGGAAGAAGTTCGCGCGGGGGTTCTGTGCCTCCGCGCGAAGAAGACGGCCCCTGGACCAGATGGCGTCCCTGCACGGGTGGTGGCCATCGCGGCGTCCCTCATGGAGGACAGGTTTCGGGACCTCTTCAGCGCGTGCTTGACGGCTGGGAGGTTCCCGAAACTGTGGAAGGAGGGGCAGTTGTGCCTCCTCCGGAAAGAGGGACGTCCGGTGGACTCCCCCTCGGCATACCGGCCTATCGTTCTGCTCGATGAGGTCGGTAAATTGTTCGAGGGGATCATCGCCACCCGGCTAAATAGCCAGTTGCGGGGAGTAGGGCCGGACTTGTCGGACGCCCAATACGGTTTCCGACAGGGGCGTTCGACGATCGATGCGTTGGCCCTACTAAGAGGCCAGGTGCAGGAGGGGGTGGAGGCGGGGGACGGAGTGTTGGCGGTGTCGTTTGACATTGCCAACGCCTTCAACTCCGTGCCCCACTCGACCATATTGGAGGCACTCCGATACCACGGAGTGCCCCAATATCTGCGGGCGGTCCTGGCCAGCTACCTGGAGGACCGAGAGGTCCTTCTGGTGGACAAGACGGCCAGGATCAGGCGTTACAGCGCGGAGTCCGGTGTTCCACAGGGGTCGGTGCTAGGGCCCCCCTTGTGGAACATCGGATTTGACTGGCTCCTACGGGGAGCCCTCCTCCCGGGTACGAGTGTCATCTGCTACGCGGATGACACTCTCCTCGTTGCCCGGGGGAGAAATTTTGGGGAGGCGGCCTGTTTGGCCTCGGCTGGCGGATCCTTGGTCGCAGGGAGGATCCGCCGGCTAGGATTGAGGGTGGCGCTGAACAAGACCGAGGCCGTGTTCTTCCACGGGCCTCGGCAGTGCCGCCCTCCTGACGCCCACATCGTCGTGGAGGGCGTCCGGATAGGGGTCGGGGCCCAGATGAAGTATCTGGGCCTCGTGCTAGACAGCAGGTGGCGCTTCAGTCCGCATTTCGGCGGGCTGTCGGCGCGCCTGCTGAAAGCCGCGGACGCCCTCTCATGGCTCCTCCCAAACCTGGGAGGGCCCAAGGACCGATGCCGGCGCCTCTATGCCGGCATCCTTAAGAGCATGGCGCTCTACGGGGCACCCATCTGGGCGGACTCCCTCCACAGGAGGGAGAATGCAACCGCCATCCGCAGGCCCCAAAGGGCCATTGCACAGCGGGTGGCGAGGGCCTACCGCTCGGTGGGTTTTTCGGCGGCGTGCGCTCTGGCCGGCACCCCTCCCTGGGAGTTGGAGGCATGGGTGCTCGCCAGAGTGTACGAATGGACGGCGCGGCGTAAGGCGCTAGGCGAGCGCATCGCCGCGGAAGAGCGGGAGGCCGTGCGGCGGGAGGCGAGGGACGCCATCGTCCTCCATTGGACGGAGGACCTCGCCACCGCCGCCTTTGGCCGCCGGACGTTGGACGCGCTCGGTCCAGTCCTGCAGGGCTGGCTCGAGCGGCCACACGGTTTCCTCTCGTTCCGTCTGGTGCAGGTGTTGTCCGGACATGGTTGTTTCGGAACGCACCTGCACCGGATCCGGAGAGAGGAAACCCCGGCGTGCTATGACTGCGGAGCAGTAGAGGACACGGCGCAGCACACCCTCGAGGTGTGCCCAGCCTGGGCTGAGCTGCGCCGTGCCCTAACAAGCGTGATCGGGCAGGACCTCTCGCTCCCCGGCGTGGTCAACTCCATGTTGGGGAGTGAGGAGGCCTGGGCAGCGGTTGCCTCCTTTTGCGAGGTCGTGATGTCGCAAAAGGAGGCGGCGGAGCGTGCGCGGGAGGACGATCCTCTCGCGCCGCCGCTCCGCAGGCGGAGAAGGGGAGGGAGAAGACGGTTGTATAATCGTCTCCTCCCTCCTCCTGGTGGTGATTAGCGGACGAATGGTGCGGGGGCACCTTCGTCCGCATTGCACCAATCACCACCCTCGTTGGGCGGGAACGGCCGGGCACTCGCGGTCGTTCCCGGGCCCCTCCACTAAGGGAGGAGCGTGAAGGCCCCGCTGTAAAGGCGGGCGGTCGTCGGCGGAGGACTGGAAGTAAAGGCTGTGCCGGTTTCCCAGTCCTCCTCCACTCAGACGATGCGGGAGTGCCGCTGGGTTATTTTAGTGGGTATACCGGGTCAGTCAGCCCGGGGAGTCCCACATAGCCCCCCATCCCCCGATGGGCGGGTAAGCGTAATGCATTTTTTCCCAGCGAAACAAAAAAAAAAAAAAAAAAAAAAGTGTAGGTTAGGGTAGGGTAGGTAGGGTAAAGTAAGTAGGGTAGAGTAGGTAGGGTAATTAGGGTAGGTAGGTAGGTAGCCAATTGGCGCACAATGGGCGCACGGTTGGCGCAGTGGTTGAGCGATTGACTGCTGCGCTGCGTGTTGCGGGTTCGATTCCCGCACGGAACAAATATTTGTATGACCTACAGATAGTTGTTTCGGCTCTGGGTGTTTGTGTATGTGAGTTTATATGTTTGTAAACGCACCCACGATACAGGAAGAAATTCCTAGTGTGGGGCAACGTTTTTAAAAAAAGAAAAAGAAAGAAAGAGAAAAGAATTGACGGGACCGAAGCCCCGGGGGTCAGCTACTACCATATTATTTTAATGTTGCCAAAGTTACATAAGTACACCAAGTTTTAACATAATCGAATTCCAAGAAGTGCTCGAAAAATGGATTACTAGTTGCCAGACATATATACGAAGCAAAATATAAAGTATAAAAAAATGCAAGGGTTTTTATTTATTAACAAGGCACACAACGACTCAATTATACTTTAATATTACAAAGAAACATCTAGAGACGATCCTGTGTAAGTAAGACACTTACAGGCATGCACAACATTTACAGCATAAGTCGCATGTATTACAAAAGGAATATAAAACAAACTTAAACATAAAAGGAGAGAATAAAATAATAAAAAAATTGTGTAAACTCGAAAGAAATTTAAAGAGATCTCGATGATCACTCACCTGGACCAAGCAAGCTTGGATGCAGAGCAACAGAACAGTGAAGGAAGACATGTTTGTTTGTGTTCAACGAGAAGCTGAAGACGAATGAAATTCCGACTTCTAGAATAACTTTATATACTGCAAAAGATTTATCGCGAAACATAACTCCGTGCTTTATTACAATTTTCACAGAATTTTGAAAGCTGTACTATCTATTTTGTCTTGGTCAAAACATTTGCAAGCCTTTGTTTTGTAAGTAAATTGATAATCTAAAGAATGTCTTAAGGTAACAACTATTTCCACAATAATATTGTTCATTATCAGGATCGCACGTACTCTTTCTGCGAATTCAGTATATAAATACTAGGTTTTCGTAGGAAAAACAACATTGAAGATTTTTTATTTGACGAAGTAACCATGTCTGCTAAGGTTGTTCTTGTCGTTTGTGCTCAGGCACTCTTTGTGCAGGTAAGAATTTTGTTTACAACTAGACATTTTTATAAACAATATTCAGTTGCTTTGTTGTAGTGAAAACAGTGTGTAGGAAAACATCATGGATCTTCCTGTTTGAAATTCAGAGGTTTTCAGCATTGGGGTTTACAGACTATCGTGAAAATTAATTATCACTGAAATTTTTCTTAAAATTACTGCTATCAACAGCATCATCATCATCATCAGGCTTTTATTGTGTCCACTGCTGGGATACAGGCCTCCTTTCATAGAGAGGGAAACTTACCGCTATTTTCCTAAGTAAATTCAACAAACATTAATTTTGCAACTACAGTAATTTATTGTATTTTGTTGATCAGGTTGGAAAAATTATGGAGTGTCTGCAGAAACATGTGTTTTACAAAACCTTAAACATCACAATTTGATATAATAACCTTCTTTTCAGCTCGCAATCAGCGCGTGCGCTGGTCGTCCCATCTTAGGTGTTGGATTAGCTTCTTGCGGTATGCCGACTATCACTCCTCGACGACCTCGATTAGGTGCCCCATCTTGTGCTGGTCCTGTATTACCTGCTCCATTATTACCCACCCCTGGCTGTTCCGGTTTAGGCTTCAATGGCATCGAATATGGCAACGCTGGCTTAGGCTATGGATCTGGTCTCGGCGGTCTCCCTTTTAAGGTCATCCCTACCAGTGGCGGTGCTTTCCCTATCTCTTCTTCCTCTACCATTTCTCCTACTGGTTTGTCTATCGTCTCTGAGAATGTCTTCGAAGGTTCCTTGATTGTGACTGGTGATCTGCCTTTTGCCAGTGTTGTGGCCTTGGAAGGAGATGTGCCCAGTGCTGGAGCTGGTGCCGTCAACCACAGTGCCGGTAAAGGTGTTACTGCTATTGACAGCATCACTCCTTCTGTTGCCTCTGCTGTTGTTCCAGCCTTTGGTGCTGGTATAGGAGCGCTGGGTCCAGTTGCTGGCGTAGCAGTTCTTGCTCCAGTTGCGGATATTGCACCCTTGTCTGTATTGCCTGGAGCGGGTTGCAGTGCTCCTGTAGAGATTGTAGCTCCCATCTGTGGTTGCTAGGTACCTGGAATCTTCTGGTCTACTACTGCTTTATGTGTAATAAAGATAGAGTACTAGCTGACTGAATAAATGTTTACATATGATTTTGTCGTATCATTTCTTTTACTAACTATACCTTGTAATGGGCCTACTATGGGTTATAGTGATTGTCGAAATGCCATTAGGTTTGACCACGTAATATTTCCGTTACGCATTGTTAATAGAATGTCACTTTGGTTAGAGGCTATTATCCTATAAACTACTGCAGAGTTAATATCTGGGGCCCTATAGAACCCTTACGCACAATGAAAATAATCTTACTCTAAGAGGTTATGGTAGAGCCCAGGTCTTCTCATATAGTCTATTGATTACATTACATCACATTCTGCACAAATACACTAACAATCCGACCCAAGGGGTCCTACTCCCTATCTCCGTAAACGAAGTTACAGGCCCCGACCGAAAGTATTCCGAAATTTCGGAGTGGAAATAAACAAGTGTTAAATTAAATTTTTCAGACAGGTAAATACACATCGGGAGTAGGTGCAAATGTCAAATTGTGTTGTCATTCATTCTTAGTTCGGGGAGTAGGAAACGTACGTGACGAAGGCCACGGAAACTACGAATTTCATGCTCCAACCATGACCGAATATAACATAAAGACTTTTTCACTGTTCTTCTGTTCGTTCTGTTCTTTCTCTCTTCGTATTGCCGCAGCCGCCACTGATTTCGGCTACGGCACTGGACTAGGAGGACGTGCCTACCCTGCTACTGACTTGACTGGTGTCTTCACCACTGTGCTGGCTGTGGAGCTCCAATGGCAACCATAGCTCCTGCTCTGGGTCTCGGCGCTACGCTCTCTCCTGCTGCTGCATGTGGTGGAGCCCTCGGTCTTGGTGCTTATGGTGGCACCATCAGATCTGTTTATAGTGGTGCACTTGCTCCTGCTGCTGCATACGGAGGTGCTATCGGTTCTGTAACTGCTTACGGCAGCGCAGGTGAAGGCAACGTGGCGGTTGCTGGTGAACTGCCAGTACTACCGCTGTCGCCGGTCAGGTCTTCATCATGGGTACCGTGAGATTTGGTGGTCGATGTATCAGCTGCTGGTGCCTTGGTTATCTATGGCAGTTGTGCTTGCAGTTGCAGCAATCCTTGGGTTTGTTTCTTATATAAATTAAAATAAAATATTTTATTTTAATTTATATAAATTAAAATAAAATATTTTATTTTAATTTAAGTTTAATTTTTTGCACTTTAAATTAGAACAGCCATAATTATGAAATAAAATAAAAAACGTCTTTTATTTCTTACAAACAAAACAAGTTGGGTAAATACAGTGAACTCACCATATATCTAATTGTACATAGCCTATGATTATATATATTCTGTATGTTTATCTATATATGATTTTTCGGATCGGGGATGTCGGAAATTTGATTTCTGCCTAACGCAATTTCATCCCTGTAGCAATCAAAACCACATTTAAAAACTGACTTCTAAAGCAAAACACTACAAAGCGAATAATAAATTTGTTTTCCAAAGTCGGTATCTTTGGTACCTATAGTGTTTTGTTTTTGACACTGACTTCGGAAAACAAAGTTATTTTTTTCTTTAGTGTTTTTAACCCCCGACGGGATAAGAGGGGTGTTATAAGTTTGACGTGTGTTGCTGTGTATCTGTGTGTCTGTCTGTGGCATCATAGCGCCTAGACGGATGAACTGATTTTGATTTAATTTATTTTGTTTGGAAGGTAACTTTGTCGAGAGTGTTCTTAGCTATGAATAAAATCGGTTTAGCCGTTCAAAAGTTATTCGCATTTTATCATTTCATTATTACGTGTTTCGATAGATTGTCGATTAAAGCGTGTCTGCTACTAGGTATTTTAAATGTAGTTGTAAAAGCATGAAATAAAAAATAAAATCGGGGGTTTTTTAAATTTGTAATTTTATCTTGTCTAAGTTTATTTTGGCTTATGTTTAACTTACCACCAGATATAGTAACATATAACAGACAAAAATAGTAAATGATCACCAAAATTAAACCCGCATCTTATTGTAAAATTATAACCAAAGTTTTAACATCTCGCTATCCTGTTTAGGCAAAATGACTCCAAATAAATCATTGTTAACCCAAAAGTAGTAAATGATCACCAAAAGTAGTAAATGATCACCAAAATTAAACCAATGACCAAAAAGATTATAAAATTTCTGGGAGCAACTTGGAAGTAGCGCTCGCCGGCCGCTGCCGCGGCACCGCTCGCTTTGCTCGCTCGGCTCGCGCGCGGTTGGTCACAGTTCTAACCTAACCTAACCTATTTTACAACATTAAATAGCGCAATAATTTGCTATTAAAATTTGGTGATCAATTTACTAAATTTGGTGATCAATTTACTAAATTTGGGTTTCATAGTACAATTTTAGGTAATAGAGGTTATGGTCACAAAGTAATTTTAGGTGGTCATTATATTTATCCCCGTTTATTTTGGACATCGCTGACAACGGCGAAGGAAAACATTGTGAGGAAACCTGGACTTATAGTGAATTTATTATAAGATTGTGCTCCATTGGGGCAATTGCTGCAAGGCGTTCCAGTGCGAGGACAATTTTTTTTTTTTATGTTTTTTATTTTTCTCTTTTTAGTTTTGGTAACTCATATTACCATGAAAATAATTTATAGCCAGATTACATATCATTTCGATTCTAATAAATTACGGAGTTCCGGTGCCGAGTTTCCAACTTCATCATCAGATCAGTTCCATGGTACCACTTTCATCAGTACCAACCATTTATTTATATGTAGGTTTTTGCTTCATCATAGTCGCTTAACAATTCGAGAGATATTTTACCTATGAAAGACTTTTAAGGAGTTCCAGTGGCCATCTGTAGTCTTCTTCATCAGTTCCATTCCACCAAGTGATACTTTCTGAGTGAAAATGCTTGCCATGTTCCTGAAAACACCGAAATCGCTATAAGGCGGTTTACACACGACACCGCGCACCGCCGCGGTTGGCGGTGAAGCGTATCTCATTTCGCATTGGCCTCTAAGAAATCCGTTGATGCCTAACACACGTACACCGCCCGACCGCGCGGGATGAGCGGTGCTCTCGCCTTCACGACCGCGGCGGTGCGCGGTGCCGTGTGTAAGCCGCCTATGTCATATTTACGAGAGCTATATCAGATTTTGGATTCTCTTCTTCTTCGTCGGTACACTCTTGGCAGAGCGGTCGTGGTCATCATGTTGCAGTGAGACTTCGGGTTGCCATAATTTGCTTATATATCGGCATATATAATTTTGGATTACGGTAGATTTAATATAGAATTTTGCAGAAAAGGCCGTTTTACTCTACATAATAAGGTTTTCATTATTAATCTGAAAGAAATAAATCTCTGTGATACAATTTTTTTATTAAACATTCCGTGGAGTCCTGCCGCTCAGGTGCGATGTGTACCGGGAATTCTAATGTGTAATGTGGAAGAAAATACCGACATGTTTATTCACCAAGCAGCTTTCAATATTATAAATGTGAAAGTAACTCTGTCTGTCTGTCTGTCTGTCTGTCTGTCTGTTACCTTTTCACGCTTAAACCGCTCAACCGATTTAGATGAAATTTGGTAAGAAGATAGTTTGAGACCTTGGAACGGACATAGGCTAATTTTTTTTGCAAAAAATGCGAAGGGGGAGAAATGGGAGGGGGGTTAATTTTGAATGAAACTTCTTATTATGGCTTAAGCCGCTGAACCGATTAAGATGAAATTTGGTTTGAAGATAATTTGAGACCCTGGGCAGGACTTAGGCTACTTCTTTTTTGCATAAAGAACAAAGGGGAAGAAATAGGGGGGTGGGTTAGATTTTTATGAAACTTCTTATTATGGCTTAAACCACTGAACCGATTTAGATGAAATTTGGTATGCAGATATTATGAGACCCTAGGATGGACATAAGCTACTTTTTTTATAAAACAAGGAGCGGGAGAAGTGGGGTGGAGTAGTTATAAAATATGAAAATAAATTGAAACTTCTTTTTATGGCGTCCTTCTTATTCGGCTGTAGGCATGATATAATTGTTTATGAAAAATTTGAGTGTCAATTTGAAAAAGTCAACTTAATGTGTCCGTGAAAGTGGTAATTTAAGCAAAACTTTATAATATTCTACTACTTATTTTTATCAGGGGGATATTTTTATGCTGTGGATATGCCTCCCAAGCATAAATCTCATCTGAGCCGTAGCTCTAGCAGAGCTCGAACAGCAAGAGTAGCTAGAAGCCAAGAAACAGAGGTGCAGACTCAATCCATCTAATTTTAGATGCGATGAGCGTCACGCAATCCAAAGAGCTGGTGAGACTTTAGACCAGATTCAGGTTCGCCAACACGCAGATGCTAAGCGTCACGCAGCTCAAAGAGCTGCTGAGAGTTTCGACAAGACTCGGGCTCGCCAACTCGCAGATGCTGAGCGTCACGAGGCTCAAAGATCTGCTGAGACTTTCGACCAGACTTAGGCTAGCTAACTCGCAGATGCTAAGCGTCACCACAACTGAAAGGGCTTCTGCTATTTTCAACCAGACTCAGGCTCGCCAACTGGCAGATGCTGAGCGTCACGCAACTTAAAGGGCTGGTGAGACCTTTGAGCAAACACAGGCCCGTCGGATTTTAGATGCCGAACGTCACGCCTGAACAATCCCAAATTCGGCGTATTTTACTGCCGTTGAGGCAGTCTGAAAGGAGACGTACGTTTGCAAGAAATACATGGGAGTCGTTGACAACGCTGCGTCAGATTATGACCCATTGATTGATTACACTAACCATCGATTATTTCTCATAGGGAACATGGATAAAAAATTTAGATATTGTGAAGCACTCAAGTGGAATGATGAGTCACCGAAAAGTTTCAGTTCCAACGCTTGGTGAGCCAGAAGAACCACTCAAGTCTTTGCTTTTGTATGACAGTGATGAATCGCGCCGTTTTTTAAGCAGAATAAGAAAATATAATACATGCTTCCAAGCAAGCTTGAAGCAAGTGGCAGCAGAATGACTCACCCTGAAACTCTTCAGGGTGAGAAACTCTACCCTGTAGAGTTTCTTAACTCTTTAGAATTATCAGGGGTACCGTCCCATACGTTGAGGCTGAAAGTTGGTGTTCCAGTCCTGTTAATGAGAAATCTGGACGCACCAAAATTTATTTAATGGCACCCGACTACAAATAACACACCTGGGACGCAATATAGTAAGGGCAACAATTATGACAGGAATAGCAAAGGGAGAAGATGTAATAACTTCACGTATTCCGATAATCCCAACCGATATGCCATACCAATTTAAAAGGTTGCAATTTCCCCTTAAAGCGACATTCGCGATTACCATAAATAAAGCTCAAGGGCAAACACTGAAAGTTGCAGGAGTGCATTTAGAAAAAAACTGTTTTTCACATGGGCAACTGTATGTAGCGTGTTCACAAGTATCAAGTCCACATAATCAATATGTTTTAGCAAAAGATGGTAAAGCTAAAAATATTGTTTACACGACTTTGTTAAAGTTAGTTATTAAAAATTACAACTCTGTGCTCACACACAACCCATTTCCACACTTTTGACGACCTAAACAATATTTATAAGAATCAAAAATCAAATTAGTACCTACTGCATTTTATGTAACGCAAAATACACTATTTTTGTACTACTACTCTGTGTTTCCTTTTCTACGTTTTACGCGAGCGAAGCCGCGGGTAAAAGCTAGTTTAATAATGATTAAAGGTAAGAACATGTGATCGCGGGCGTCAGCATAAAATTATCGAGTGTGCTCGTACATGCTCCCAAATCACAAAAAACAAGCAAAATGTAAATAGCAGACCTTATGTAGAAATAATGTAAACACAGTAAGAGAAATGTAAAAGTTAACAGTAAATAAAATAATGTAAATAAAGAATATAAAGTCTTAAGCTTATATCTAAATAATAATAATTTAGCTTGCTGGCGAGGTTGCTCTATCGACCTCGAGTGCGCAGCAACTGTCATGGCTCGTCCTTGGTTGTGGTTCGCTGATGGCTCGCTCCAGTTCAGAGTTATCAGGTCTGCAGGTAACTGGGAGAACTGGCGATAGCGTTTCTTCAGTTTGAGACTGATCCTTAGAAAAGCCCCAACAACAACGATGAGTATAAAGCTATACACATATATATATATATATATATATAGCGATGAGTGTCGTGGCAAGTTGCCACCTCGTTTAGAGTCTCTTGGTGCATCTTCACCTGTTCAATCCTGGCTTTCAATGTCTTCATCATCACTTCACGATGCTCAGCTTTAAAAGTATAGTTGTTGTCTGCTATGAAGTGATTTATAGCCAATTCTCTCAAGTAAAACTCGTCTTCAGTCACGCTTATCTCACTGTGGAAGTTGTTATGAGAGCGAAGTATAACGTTATCTCCTTTCAACATGCATCCAGGATAATGTGTCACCAGTAGCACTTAATCGTTTCGATAATGTGCCAGATGGGCAGAAAATGCTAATCAAGCATTGTTTACAAAAGGTGTAGAGCCACGCGCCATCATTGTGTAACTGTATCCACTTGTCGTTGCAACTTGAGACCGTCGCGTGGCACGCTGATAAGTTCTTATTGTTTACTATAATTTGTGCCTCACACAACGTCGTGGCTTTCTTTATGTCATAACTCAGTGCACATAGTAACTGGTGTTTTCTCAGTTGTACACGTATGGTTAGGTCGTCGTATGTTAGAGGCATCATCACATCCCTCTTGAGGTTTATTGCCAAATATTCAGATGTAGGCATGATATTCTTCTCTTTCTGTCCTTGTATGGAAGGAATAGGTATGACTCGGCTTAGCTCGTACTGTTCGATATTCACCAAAGGCAGCTTGACTTCAAATAGGAAGAAGTCTCTCGTCAGCTTGACGTGTACTCGTGACAATTTATACTTCTGTCGAATACACTGATAGCTGTCTGTACAAGGTAGCGACAGGTCACTAGGTAATTGTCCAGATATTATGTTTAATTGTTCTTGTAACTGATCTGGCTTCAGTAGATGTACATCGACGCGTCCGTCCTTTACGTCAGTCAAGGAGTACTCGTTGAACTCTCCTTGTGTTGGAGATTATTAAGTTAGAAAAGAAAGAAAGAAAGAAAGAAAACATTTATTGCCAACTGTAACAGAACATGAAAAATGCAATAACAAATTAGCTCTGAAGCACAATAATAAATCAGTATGGCAAAAGGAGCGGGCTCAGCATATGCTGAGCAGTGTAAAGCATAGCTATTACGCTGGTCAACGCTGATTTACAGCCCGCCCCCTTTCTCACAACACTTTCACTACAATATAACTAACCCACCCCAAATATCAAATTACACCTACATATCTACATTTTAAACCAAACAAAATAAAAATAATTAAAAATGTCAATCGTAATTAAAAAAAAAAAGAAAATCCAATAAAAAATAATAATACATTTCAATCAAAAATAATATTTAAAAATATCCAGCAAAAATTGTAAAAAAAAATAATCAATAATAAATTAAATTAAATATAAATACATAAAAAGCCACTAAAACAAACATTAAAAAAAATATAATAATTAAAATACCAAAAACAGAACAAATAAATTATTAATTATGATTAGGATTACGATACTTATACCGACAACATTTTAGGCTCTGCCTAACGAGACATGGCTGCCTAGCGGCTAATGCAGACAAAATCACATTAAGTGCATTGCTACGTTCCAAGTGTATGCGCTCGTTTGTTTTTGGAAGCGTTTGTTTATTAGCGTAAATTGCTTGTTCATGATATTCTCGTTTCTCTTCAAAATATTGTACTCGCCTTCCACAATCGATATTTGTTCCTTGTAGAGGTTGAGTAAATGGTTTTGGTTTTTCTGTATGAGGTTGATATCACTGTATGTCGGTTAAATAAAGGATTTTAAGAGGCGATTTCAAAAATATATAACACTTATATATTTAAATGAACCCAATTCTAAAAAAAAATAACTAAAAAGTTGTAAATAAAAAAAGTTAATTAAAAAGATCAAAAAACCCGACTGCTTAAAAAGCAAACTAAAAAGACGTGCAACATATAAGTGTTATATATTTTTGAAATCGCCTCTTAAAATCCTTTATTTTGATACCCCACACGATGGGTTTAGAAGAAAAAAAAAAAATTTTCCCCCACAAAATGGCGCCTAAAATCCGCCATTTTAGTTTTTTCCAATTTTAATGTAGCCAGTGACATTCGCAGGATTAAGACGAATCGATTGACGTAAGAATCATCAAAATCGGCCAACGCGTTTGGTCTCTAGAACGCCACATAGGAACAAACATACATACATACATACATACTTACATATATACATACTTACATACATACATACATACATAGACTGATAAACACATTACCCTCCTTCGGCAGTCGGTTAAAAAATCCCACGAATTCAGGCAAAATATTCTTTCATGAAATTTAAGCCTGATTTCTTGCATACAAAAAGTAATAGTTTTTCAATTATTGGTATAATCTATTCAGCATGGCGTCTCCCATAGTTGTCATTTCGATTTCATTCTGAAATCATGTCACATCAAAGCATAAATAACGTAAATGTTAAATATGAAAGGTAAGTGTTCTTGTACTAGTAAAAAATATTATTATTCTCATAAACTTCTTTTACGACTAATATAAAAGCAAGTGTGACGATTTCAACGTTAAAAAAATATTTATTTTACTCTTCTGAAGTGTATTTCTGAACGAATAATTCAAAATGACATTTTGTTTGACTACTGAGTGTCCCATCACTTTCTAGGTTACCTAAACGTCAAAACTAAAACCTCTCATGGCTGTCAAATAGCTGTCACGATAAACGTCAAACATTTTTATTTTTTATTAATGTACGTAAAAAACATTGGACATTATGGAAAAAAAAATTACTTTATTCTATTCAGGGGTTAGTTTCCCAGCTTTCCTAAAAGGTACAGGTTATGGCCGGAGTCCCATACAAAAATGAAATATCTACTTTGTTATAGCGTGTATATCTTTGATTTCGTGTTCTAGTTGAGAGGCAATGGATATCAAGGTTGGCGCTTCCTAAGTCAGACTGTTCAAATGTGTGACGTAGTCTGCCACGTTTTGTAATCTTCGCCAGTATGTTGTCATGTTGTAATACACAACCATTTTCCAGTTGTCTTGTCGAATTTGCACCTCAGCACTTTTGTCGAAGTAGACTAATTTTGCTGACGATAATGTGGTGACGTTCACTCTAGTCTGTTGTAGTGACGTCGCTATGCATAAGGCAAACGGGAAATATATGCAAACGTAATTGTTTAGGGATTTTTTAGCGGGTTTCTTCCGCTTCGATCTCTAAGTTTTCTGTTGTTCGATAGGCGTTGTGTCACCTTCACTCTCTACGCACCCTGTATCACTCTGTTCGACAGCTAGTCGTGATAGTTTGATGATAGGGCGTTTTAGAGTGGCATTTTTAGTATACAGGGTCACCACTCGTACGTGTCCATCCTTACCAGGATGTGTCTCCATAACCCTTCCTTTTTTTTGGATGGGAAATCATCCAATGACTTTTCTCGCTCTGGGTGAAGCGGGAAGGCGTGTCAGACTTTTACTGACTAAAACCCACTCGTGTTCCTTCAAGTGCTTGTGCCAGGGCCGCGGTAACTCTCTTTCAAATTTATCCGCGACCCAGACAGGCATCGACCATAGCGGGCCCCGTCACTTTTGCTGACATCTCTTTGAGGCGCGCGTGGAACACTACGCGCCGTAAACTCGGGTCTGCTCCTTATCGAACGGCGAGCTACCCATTACCTGGCGTCCGCAAGCCTGTGCCTACGGTGGCCAGGAATTGGCTTGAGACTCCCGACGCCCGGGGCTTCTCCTGCGGTGGCTAGGGGCGCGAGGGCGTCTCCTTTGCATCTCCCTCACGCGTTCCGCCTCTTCCTTTGCGAGCATTATTGCATTATTAGCAAGTGACATCCGGGCGTTTCCTCCCGCCTTATCCTGAACAGGAACCTCCCGAAACATCCGTAACCCTTCTTAAGAGCCATTTGCTGCGTTTAATTAAACTTTGTTTCATGTGATCGAGACGTATGTAGTTAGCCATGTAACTTTCAGCAAAAGACTTGTAACTGATTTGGAGAATCAGTTACAAGTTATCCCTGTTTTATGGGTATTCTGAATTCATATCTGCTATCAGATTTCCTTGTGGTTGTTTTTGCGTATAATATTTCGCAATATTGTTCACCTGACGTCAGCGTTGGAGACTGTTCAGTTATTTCTTCTATTCCCCAGAAACGCGAAATGTGTTCCTGGTTGTTAAGCACTGCATGGAATTGAATTGTTGTGGTATTGCCCAATAGAACCCATCCTATCTTAGTCTGTTGAGCTATTGGCGACTGTATAGGTCCTCGCTGAATCCCACCCATGATTATTTGAGCGTAAACTCCAGCGTCCAGTAAAATGTCAACTGGCCTGGAAATGCTGTAGTTAGGATCCGCCTGTTTTCTAAATGTGGCCACTGTTGGCGCTCAAACGTATAATTGGGTAAATAGTTCAGCATTTTTTTCATGACAAGCGCCTCAATAGTGAAGTTGTAATTTTGGTATATTGACTCGCAAGTAAGTAGTACAGTTCCTTGGCTTTTGATCTTCGAGATGCCAACTCCTGAGACGATAGGATCTTGTTTACACCTGTGAAGTCGCTGAGCAGCTGATTCCGTAATCAAGTTGATTTGAGAACCTTAGTCAAGTAGAGCCCTAAGTTTTGTAGGCATTCCATCTATAGGCATAACATAATACATTTCTATAATATTACTATAATACATTACTATAATACATTACTATAATACATTTCTATAATATTACTATAATACATTTCTCACAGACTTTCAATTGTCTTTATTTTAGTCATAAGATTAGGAATAGTCAGTTGTACTTATTTTAGCTTCTGGCGCCATACTTTGGAATGTTTTACAAGAAACCAATATGTGGTCCGAAACGAATAACGGACATTTTCTTTCAAATCGATCATGATAGTCTTTGCCCAGTTCTTACGTGGTTGTTTGGAAGTCAATTCCTTGGCTTCACTGTTGTCCATGTGTGTGGAACCTGTGTTGTTGTTTTTTCTGTTGACTGGCTCGAGAGCTGTAAATTGATTCTCCAAAAATGCCATAAGCTTATCGAATGAAGGCAGATTTAGTGGTGCTTTTCGGCACGACATGTACGAAATGTAGGTTCCTGCATCCATTTTTTCTGTAAGTATGTGCACCAAAAACGGATCCCACGGCCTCGTAGTGGTATCGACTCCGAGATTTTGTATGGCGTGAATTGTTTCCAAGGTTGTGTCGTGGAGGTTTTTCAGTTCTTTTTTTCAGAGCAGAATGTTTGGCTTAAGAATATTTGAATTTGCTTTGTAAACAGCAGCTGTATGTTGGCTGTTGTTGCCTTCGGGTGAGTATATCCCAGCATGCGTCGTAGATTTTAGCTGGGACGTTCAGGTGCTGCATTTTTTGAGTCTTGCTAAGTATAGGATTATTGTGGATGGCTTCTGAGTAGAGATCCATGAAAGTGGACCATTGAGCATAGTTGCCATTAAATGCCGGCATTTCTAATTTCGGCATAGTTTTTTGTTGGTGAGATGAATGGCTGAGTTGTTTCTTAATGCCTTTGTAATTGCTTTCATGATCCAAGTACTTCTATTCATAATCCACTTCCGTGCCGATCAGTAGATTATCTATTTGCCAATATATCTTCGATAGTTTTCCAGCGCGCTTGTATCATCTGTAGTTTGTCTTGTTGTTCCCATTTTTCAGAGATAGTGTTAACGTCGATACCTCGTACTACTCTATAAAAGGCTCAAATGTTTGTTCGTTGCTGATTAATCAGCTCATCAGTTTTGGACAACATACCTTTTTCTTCCGTGCTGACATTGTGTTGTTCGTCACCTTGACCTTGACTACTTGTACCTTGTTTAGCCACATGGCTTCGGTCTGTGTTATGTCCATCAGCAGAGCACATGTAGCTGTGTAGAGTTCTTTCACGAGAGAGTTAAGCACCAGACTGAATGTACACGTGTTTTTTTATCAAAAAGCTATGTTAGTTTTCTGTGATTGTTGTCGAACTCTTCCTACAATTTTTGTAAAATGACTAGCCATTTTCTTGTGTAATCGGCAGTTTTCCGAATTGCAGAATCTTTCTTGATATTTTTAGAAATCTTCTGTACAGCTACAGCAATGATTTGTTGACGTTGTAGTAGCCTTTCTATTGTAGTAGATGTGTAGAAGAAACTAGTTGTCTGTTGTAATCACTGTCACTGGTAGAAGAATATGTAGTAGACTTTTATGTCCACTGGTTCTGTCAGTCAGGTTCAGCTGCCCGTCACCTATATGTGCGATTTCTCAAATTGACTGGTGAGACCCGCTTGTGGGAGGCCAGCCGAGCCGATTTGGCTATTTATGAAGACACCTTCTCTCACGCTTCACTTAAAGTCTCGAAGGACCAAAAAGAAGTGGAGTCCCGCCACAGAGGTAAGATGTGTACCGGGATTTCTTATGAGTAATGTGGAAGAAAACACCGACATGTTTATTCACCAAGCAGCTTTATTGAACTAACAATAATTGCGGTAATGCGCATTTAATCTATACTAATATTATAAAGCTGAAGAGTTTGCTTGTTTGAACGCGCTAATCTCAGGAACTACTGGTTGGAATTGAAAAATTATTTTTGTGTTGGGTAGTCCATTTATCGAGGAAGGTTATAGGCTGTATAACATGACGCTACGACCAATAGGAGCAGAGCATAAATGAAAAAACGGGCAAAATTATTCCTTTTTAAAAGCTTCCGTCGCGTGCGCTGCGTAAACGGTTTAAGTTACGCAACATTCATGTATTTATGGTAGGTAGGGTAGATGGGTAGGTAGGTAGCCAGTTGACGGGAGCGAAGCCACGTGTGACAGCTGGTAGTGAATAAAGGTAAGTACATGTGATCACGGGCGACAGCATAAAACTGTCGAGTGTGCTCGTACAGGTATTAATTAATTCATACGATAAAATCGAATCCAAATTTAACTCATTGATTCATTTATAAGATAACCAGTTGAATTATACTTGTCAAACATTTCTTCTAACATCCACAACCGCGGCCACCCCAGCCGAGTCCAAGAGTAGCAGGAGCAATGGCAGCAACACCAGGTCCATAGCCAGCGCCGAGCCCATAGGCAGCAGCAGAAGGAACGATACTCCCAATAGCAGTAACATCGTTACCGGCGCTGTAACTGACGGTGCCAGCACCAGCACTGGACAACACGTCCTCCAAAGCCACAGCACTCACGAACGGCAGCTCACCAGCCACAGATAGAACACCCTCATACTCATTCTCAGACTAAATGGAGAGGTAACTGGGAGTGAAATCAGAGGCGCTGGAGACAGGCAGAACACCACCGCTGGTGGTAATGATCTCTAGAGCAGCTAAGTCATTGCCGATCAAACCGTTACAAATGATACCATTGCCGGCCCAGCTGTTACCAATTATTCTATTCCCGATCAAATCATTGCCAGCCCAGGCGTTACCAGTACATCATCGGGCAATAAGAGAAGGAGTGGTGATGGCCCCACTATAAAAAAATTGACCGCACGCAGTCTGTAAACAAGAAATCATTGTATTAGTAAATATCTCATTATCAGTGTACTCGTAGACGATGACATTGCTGATGAAACATGATTATTTTAATCGATCACGTAATGTAATGTGTGTCAGACGCTTTTGATGTAATTGCCATTTTATTGATAGTGAGCTTAGCAATAATCGTCAGTTGCGAATGATCCTTAACCCATAAGTTTTACGGTGGAAAAAATAGAGAGATGATATTTTTATGAGTGTGCACAGAATGCAATCCTTGGTAATAAGAAAGGTTACATAAATAATTATCATTAAGTAAACACTTAATCACCCGGATGAAGAGCGTTTGAGCGCAGAGGACGAGGATCACTTTGGCTGACATTGTAGTTTGTGTTGAAGTGAACTTAAGAAAGAGTTTTCTAAGAATCGATCGGCTATTTATACAGAACAAAGTATGTGATGCTTATCTAGTTGTGTTGCAGCAATTCGTGGATTTTGAAATAAACATTTCATACCTTTATCAGAAGTTGCACTTGCAATATAGGGAAATAGAAAAATGCAAGACCTTGAAATATTTTTTCCTTTTTTTCTGTAGAACACAAAAACATCACGTTGTTATGATAAGAAGCCTTTGCACTATATAAACGTGGTCAAGAAGTAGGAACAATATTCACTCTTCAGCTTCTCGTTGGACACAAACAAACATCAAACATGTCTACTTTCACTGTTTTGTTTCTCTGCATCCAAGCTTGCTTGGTCCAGGTAAGTGTTTAACTATTTCTGGTCTCTTGATTTTCTCATGAGCTTCTATCATTGTTTCTTTCGTCTGCTATATTTTCTAAGCTTCCAAGCTTTATATTCTAATGTAACGCCGCCGATAAGATAGGCACAATATTGTTATCTGATACGATATCCCAATGTCTTTCATTCTCTGATTTGGGATTAACATCGTAGCAAAATATGTTATCCCCAAGTATCACCAAACGACCGGTCCCAAACGTCTCGTATCCAGCAAAATCCTGCAGCCTTAATCAGGTCACCAGTCCACCTAGTGGGAGGTCTTCCAAAGCTGCATCTTCCGGTAAAAGGTTGCCACTCCAAAACTATTCCCAAGTAATGTAATTTTCTATCAACAGAATGCTTTCGGCCAAAGCCTCGGAGGTCGTGGTTGCGGATGTGGGTCACCAGCCATTGCTCTAGCTCCTGCAGCAAGCATCGGATCTCTAGGTCTTGGCGCTGGATGTGGTGGTGCCTTCGGTCTTGGTGCTTACGGTGGCGCCATCGGATCTGCTTATGGTGGCGCACTAGCTCCTGGTAATGCATTCGGAGGTGCTATCGCTCCTGGAGCTGCTTTCGGCGGTGCTGGTGAAGGCAACGTGGCGGTCATTGGTGAGCTGCCAGTCGCCGGTAACACCGCTGTTGCTGGTCAGGTCCCCATCACAGGTATCGTGAGCTTCGGTGGCGCTGTGCCAGCTGCTGGTACCGTGTCTATCTCCGGTCAATCCGCGTGCATCTGCGGTACTCCTATTGTCTGCTAATGCGTTCTTTATTTACAACAATAAAAATAATCGATCATGAACTGATTTATATTTTTTGTTTTATCCTTGAATCTCCAATTTGACGGTGTTGTTAATCGTTAAAAATTTTACAGATCACTTTTATTAAGACATTCTTTAGATATCGAATGGCATTTGTAAACTGGCATACATCTTAATTGAAACCGAAAAAACTTTGGGCCTTAGTCGTACCAGTTTCAGTTTTTGTCTTCGTGTTGTTCAATTGTCATATACACATATTATTTAGATAGCATTTGATGATAAATCAGTGCTTTATAATATTATACCTAAAGCAGTTTTGATTGTGCGTGTATAATGTTTCGTAGTGTGTGTATGGAGAGAAATTAAACGATTGAATATACTTTGATGTTTCTTTACTCACGAACGTATTACAATGGACAACATATTTATTAAGTAAAGCTAAATATTTCAAAGTCACATCTTTACGAAATCAATCATGATCAGCCTGTTAATGTTCCCACTGCTGGGACACAGGCCTCGTCTCTGTGAGAGGGAATGGGCCGTAAACCACCACGCGGGCCCAATGCGGGTTGGTGGATGTCACATGTCTTCGAAATCAATGCCTTTTTCTATTTTCCCATAATGCAAAATCAAAATCAAATAGTTTATTTCATATAAACCTACGTACTTTAGAATTGTCAAACGAAATATAAATCTTGTTGCACGTTCGCAAGCGTCAGTAGGTCTCTATGGAGAAGAATGTGCAAGAAACGCCACGGACACTCTTTTCCATAATTTTTAATTACAATTATTTGGTTATATCATTCTTTATGGAAAAATACATATGTGAGAACGATGTAAAAAGACACGCACGTAAAATCGTCTAGAGTAAAACAAACAATTCAAAAATACAATTAGTACGCAATTAAAAGCAGGCCGAGGCAGCTAAGTTACGACCAATCCCAACTGACGGCGCCCGTTCACGAACATTACGTATGGATCGGCACCACTCCGCTCAACCATCACGAAGGGAACCGAATGATCCAACACATGTGCCACCATCAGAGAGACATTTGAGAGAGAATGACACACTCAACTGCCAGGGCACTCACAAGTCAACGAAAGACACATAGGTACAGTGAATGGTAGATTTGCAGTCGAAACATAGTACTCACACACCATGAGCTGTGCAGTTATATAATACTAAAACAAATTGAGTTTATACAATACAAATATATACATACTGTCCTCGGCAGGTCCAACAATACTTCAAAACTTTTCTGCCCATCATCACCTGGTTGAATTAATTGGTCCCTATTTCTAGTAACATAATTATGTCTGTCGCCGTTTTTACTAAAAAGATGTAAATTCTTTCTAACGTACATGATGTTTTCATAAATATTGACAAGGTATCGTCATGATGTTAATGTCCTTAAACAGTTCCCTTAGAGAATCGCGCTGGCGAAGATTGTATATCGTTCTGATGGCTCGTTTTTGCAGAATTAAATTGACTCAATGTATGCAGCCCTTCCCCATTAGTAAGATATTATTCTATGAAATTAACTAAAATAAACCAGCCTCGCGGTATCTGCATCAGTAAACTGACAAATTTTTCTAACAGCATAAGCTGCCGAACTTAGCCGCCCTGCAAGTGATATTAAATGAAGACCCCATTGTAACCTTGAGTCTATCGTGATCCTCAGGAAAAATGTATCGACGAATTCTAGCTTCTCCCTGTTTAATATAATGTCACAGTCAGTACTTTGACATTCGGCAAGACAAATTTTACGCACTTAGTCTTTTTAGCATTTAAAACTATTAGCATTGAACCAATTTGGAACCTGTCGTAAATTGATATCTACGTTGTCAACGTTACTCGTTCGTCTATTTATCTTAAAAACAAAAGAAGTGTCATCAGCAAATAAGACCATGTTTGAATTGTTTTTCAATAGATGGGTTAAATCGATAATGTATACTAAAAATAAGAAAGGACACCGTTTATTTCAACTAATTGTAGACAGCAATTAGTTTAAATAAACGGTTTTAAATTATTTAAAAAGGTTTTACTAAACTAAACGCTGGTTTGCCTAGCCCATAATGCTCAAGTTTCTAAAGTAATGTTTCATGATTAACGCAATCAAACGCTTTCGACAGGTCGCAGAAGATACCTAAGGCCTCTTGAACTTCTTCCCACGCATCAAAGATGTGTAAGTGATAAGGTGACAGTGTAGGTTGCACAGCCTCTGCCTCCGGATCCTATGGCGACAATCTTGCAAAGAGGCTCGCCGTCTCACCGGAGACCGTGCGGTATCCCTGGACCAGCTGGATGGCAATGCCCTTTTGGGATGCGTTCAACTGGCGGACTGGTCACCGCCTCAGGGAATGCGCCCACAACGGCACCCCGTTAATGGCCACGGACCGCACGACCCCCGCGTAGGGCCTTCGGCAGGAGGCGTTTGGACCCCCTAGATTGGGCAAGAGCCGCTTGAGGACGCAGGGCTACCCGCCCGGGCCCGCTCCAGTCTGGAAGCCAAAAGTCGGGAATGCGCCACGAAATTCCACCGACTGTCAAGGACGAGTCCCAGGTACTTCATCGTCGATCCGACGCCGATGTGAACCTCTCCTTCCGTTACTTGGGAAGTCGGTGGTGGCGCGTTCCGAGGACCGTGAAAGCACATGGCCTCGGAAGCTGCCAGCGTATCTGCGTATCTGTTACAGTCCATTGCAGGACCACTTCGAGTCCCAATTGCCGGATCCTCTCAACGACTGTCACAACCCTCGTGTCGCTATTTCGGCCGCCACCTGGTGCGACCTCCCCTGTGCCAGGACAAGCGTGTTTCTAATGAGGTCGGCGCGCAGCATCCAGTCGTTCCCGATTTCCCGCAGATATTACCCCACGACCGATCCCTGTGGGACACCGCACGACATCTCTCACCAGTTCCACTCACCCTGGTGACCGGGGCAGATGACGGCTCTGTCACGCAAACAGGCCTCGACCACGTGACAGAGGTAGGGTGGCATACAGTGATACAGGAGTGCCTCCCTGATGCAACTCCAGGGCAGGGTGCCCTGAAATTACATCAGGGAGGCACGCCAGTTTGAAGGCATTGGCGATGTCTTGAGACACCGCCAAGAATACCCTACCCACAGCATACCCGTCGTGAGGGCTCCCACGCGCAAGTTGATGCTGAGTTAGTACGGCTTACTGAGCGGCACGAAAAATATACCTGGAAAGAAATCAGAAGTCGATATGCCCTGTGGTCAGGGTCCACTTTCAGATATCCAAGTATCACAAATAGAGAGAGATTGAGAAGTCTCACAAAAGCCGCAACCAACTTATCAGACGATCCATGAACACGACCACTCCACCAGGAGTGTACGACGAAAAAACACCAGTAAATACTGTTTTAGAATAAAACCTGTGATTGATTATTTACAAGCTGTATCGATGGTGTAGGTGTAATGCCAGCGAGATTACTGAGCGTGCGAATTTGGATACATCGGACTGTTTTCAATGAAACAGCTAATGCTATTGGTGAACCCCAATGGGACTCTGGATATACAGGTTATAGATATAAGCTCATTTCGTATTAAAAGGGACTGAATCATATTAATCAATTTACCTTAGTGACTGTTAAAAATAGGATTAATAAAATGTATTCTCAATGTAAATTGTTTATTTTATTTAACGTCATATGGTGATTATATGGTGGCTTTAGCAGACAATAGATAAATCAGTTCATGATCGATTATTTTTATTGTTGTAAATAAATAACGCATTAGCAGACAATAAGAGTACCGCAGATGCACGCGGATTGACCGGAGATAGACACGGCACCAGCAGCCGGCACAGCGCCACCGCAGCTCACAATACCTGTGATGGGGACCTGACCAACAACAGCGGTGTTACCGGCGACTGTCAGTTAGGCGATTACATTTATTTTTAACCGACTTACCAAAAAAGGAGGAGGTTCTATGTTCGACATTATGAATGTTTTTTTTTTTTTTTATGTATGATCACCGATATCTCCGTCAATTGTGAACCGATTTCAAAAATTCGAAGATCTGATGAAGAACTTCGGAGATATACAACAGAACTCTTCAATAAATAACGGCAAATCTCTCGAGATTGCTGCAATCGCACGTCTGTTTATTGTTTATACCATTTCATAACATAATATCACGCCAGTACGCTCGAAAGGGGTATAGGGGCAGATCTCTCATTTCACCGGTTATATTTATTAAAGTTTCATGTTATTCGGGTAATCTATTCTGTCGTTATAGGTACTTACTTAACTACTTCCCTATTAGGTAGGTACAAATTAAAAGTGATAAATAAAAAACATTTTTACAAAAAAATACTACTGACTAGTATTTTTTTGTAAAAAAGTTTTTTTACTTAAAAGTTTCGGCTTAGAACGTTCTGAAGTGTCGAGTTTCGAGTTAGGGGGTGTGCATTCGGATATGTCAACCAGAGTGTCATTTAATAGAATTGTCATTTAATTGTGTTTTTATAGAATTGAGTTATAAATTGTACTTGAATGATTTGACGGATGTGATTTGGACCTGGGATGGTGTATTTTGCGGAGGGGTGATTGTTCCGTGTCATTTCTTCAAGGTTTGAAATTCTTTTATGGGTTTGATGGAATCATAGTGATTAGATTTTTGAGCGAGGTGTATCCGAACGGACTCGATGACTTGACGTTTTGATTTGTGAGTGCGGTGGTCTTTTACTTCTTTTGCTGCAAGGCGGCGTGGCGACCGGAGTTTAGGTCGCCCGCCTGCCAACGTGCCGGTTGGGCCGAAGCCCTAACCAAAAACCTGTTAGGTTGAAGTTGTTGCTACGGCAACCGGAAGGGCTCTTCGTGTGCTGTTAGTGTCTGGTGTCGCCTGGTCCACGTGTACCGTGGCCGGCGACCTGTGTGGCGTGTGCTGAGTGATCTAGGCGTGGGCTTCTTTCTGTGGCAGCGGGGATTCGGTCAGGTACTGACCCCGTTGTCACCGTGTTCCCACGTCGGGCTCATAATCCTTCACGAACGACGTGGCGTGGGGTGGGAATTGGGCCGACCTATCTACCCTACGGGCTTACCTTCCTCCGACAGGTACGTGTTCGACTTTCTAAAATCTCTGTCAGTTGGTATTTTGTTTCTTGGGAGATCCTATACATTTATATTATTTGAAGCTGGCCTACCATTTGTGGGTGTTTGTGGACAGGCTTTGCCTTAGTTATGCTTTCCATATACTAAGAAAGCCCATCCTTTATGTTCGCCTATGTAAAACCCGATGTATAATAATATTTTCCTTATTTTAACGATTTGTCTGTTCTGTATAACCATAAAATCTGTGTGTTTGTTCATGAAGAGTGCCGGAAGGCTCATTCATTATGTTCGCCTATGTAAAACCCGGTGTATAAGATAATATTTTCCGTGTTTTAGCGATTAGTCTGTTCTGTATAATCATAAAACCTGTGTGTTTGTCTTTATTCTGTAACTTCAGGAGGTGTCTAGCTGGGGCTGACTGTCCGCCTAAACCGACTGTTCGGCTAAGACCAAGTGCTCGGCTAAGGCTGAGGCTGTCCGCTCGAGGCAGGGCGTCGCGGAGTGGAGTTGGCTGGCAACGCGGCGGCCTCTGGGAGACAGGCCTTCTTTTCTATTTGTTTTATTCTTCCACCCGCACCCGTAACACCTATAACAGCCAACTGCAACCAGCGACCCTACTTATATTTACTTTTTTATTTGTGACTTTTTTCGGGGTTTTTGCAAAATAAACCGATATTCCTGTATTTGGTGCTTTATTGTTCCCGAAAAGAAATCACGTTACACTATGCGGAGTGCTATTTTAAGTTTTCGAGCTCTCTTCGCTTGCTATTGCATCTTTAAGTTCCGGACTCCTGAAACCTTTGCATACTTATACTGACTGCTCGGAGTCATGATTGGAGCTTGTAGCGTTACGTGTAGTTCAGATGGGCAGAGCTACACGTAAGCCTCGTTAATAAAAATAAAAGTAATTACAAACTAAAAATTAAGAAAAGGAGTATAAGATTAAGGTCCGGCTTCGCACGACGTGGGCAGCTAACCAGGGAACAGGACGGGCAGGTAGGTTGAAGTGTAGGCAGCAGGTCGATTAGGCAGGCAGCACGGAGCAGGTCGGGCAAGTAGGTAATGTAGGCAGCAGGTCAACTAGGCATGCAGCTGGACTGACAGGAACTTCTCGAGTCGTGGAATGCTCGAGAGTGACTGATGAGCAGGCACCACGACAGTCTAGCAGGCACACGGAGGTAAATCAGACACAGTATAACACGCACGATATATTAAACTTGAGCACTTAGTTTAGTAGTACATTGCAGATAGTATTACTCATACACAAGCTGGATATTAAGGTTTAGAGACTTTCCAGAATAGAAGATACATTTTGTATTTTAGTGCTTAGTAATTATGCGACTTTTCGGATTCAGACCCGATTCCAGACTGCAAAGCCCTCGGCCTTTCCGTCTTTTATATCCACCGCTTGACAGAATCAGAATCAGAATTTAAGTTAGTGACATCTTGTTGTCATAAAAAAAGTGCAACCTGCCAGTATTCAAAACAGCCAGTAATATTCAATCCAAAACCTTTTCGATGAATTCTGAGAGCGTGTAAATTAATTTTCAATTTATAAAATACAATATTTGAGCTAACCATATTGATAAAAAGAATTTAAATTATATAAATCAAAAGTAATCTTCATAGACTAAGCTAGTAAGAAGCTCTATGACAGAAAATTTTAAAGGAAAAGTATTGACAGCTTGACAACCTGACGGCAGCTGGACTGACAGGAACTTCTCGAGTCGTGGAATGCTCGAGAGTGACTGATGAGCAGGCACCACGACAGTCTAGCAGGCACACGGAGGTAAATCAGACACAGTATAACACGCACGATATATTAAACTTGAGCACTTAGTTTAGTAGTACATTGCAGATAGTATTACTCATACACAAGCTGGATATTAAGGTTTAGAGACTTTCCAGAATAGAAGATACATTTTGTATTTTAGTGCTTAGTAATTATGCGACTTTTCGGATTCAGACCCGATTCCAGACTGCAAAGCCCTCGGCCTTTCCGTCTTTTATATCCACCGCTTGACAGAATCAGAATCAGAATTTAAGTTAGTGACATCTTGTTGTCATAAAAAAAGTGCAACCTGCCAGTATTCAAAACAGCCAGTAATATTCAATCCAAAACCTTTTCGATGAATTCTGAGAGCGTGTAAATTAATTTTCAATTTATAAAATACAATATTTGAGCTAACCATATTGATAAAAAGAATTTAAATTATATAAATCAAAAGTAATCTTCATAGACTAAGCTAGTAAGAAGCTCTATGACAGAAAATTTTAAAGGAAAAGTATTGACAGCTTGACAACCTGACGGCAGCTGGACTGACAGGAACTTCTCGAGTCGTGGAATGCTCGAGAGTGACTGATGAGCAGGCACCACGACAGTCTAGCAGGCACACGGAGGTAAATCAGACACAGTATAACACGCACGATATATTAAACTTGAGCACTTAGTTTAGTAGTACATTGCAGATAGTATTACTCATACACAAGCTGGATATTAAGGTTTAGAGACTTTCCAGAATAGAAGATACATTTTGTATTTTAGTGCTTAGTAATTATGCGACTTTTCGGATTCAGACCCGATTCCAGACTGCAAAGCCCTCGGCCTTTCCGTCTTTTATATCCACCGCTTGACAGAATCAGAATCAGAATTTAAGTTAGTGACATCTTGTTGTCATAAAAAAAGTGCAACCTGCCAGTATTCAAAACAGCCAGTAATATTCAATCCAAAACCTTTTCGATGAATTCTGAGAGCGTGTAAATTAATTTTCAATTTATAAAATACAATATTTGAGCTAACCATATTGATAAAAAGAATTTAAATTATATAAATCAAAAGTAATCTTCATAGACTAAGCTAGTAAGAAGCTCTATGACAGAAAATTTAAAAGGAAAAGTATTGACAGCTTGACAACCTGACGTAGGTGTCATAACATTGAAAAATATGATTATTTTCACAGAGAAAAATAATATATAGGGTATAGAGAGCCCTCTCCGACTACAGAGTGAAGACCGCATATGTCAATTGATCGGAGAAATAGCGCCGTCTATTAACGCCATCCGCAAACTAAGCTGTGTGTGTGTGTAGCGCCGTACTTTAGCAATGTGCATGTGTGTGTGGTACCTGTACTTTATACATGTACGTGTGTGTGTGTGGTGCCTGTACTTTATACGTGTGTGTGTGTGGTGCATGTACTTTATCAATGTGTGTGTGTAGTGCACACATGGATAAAGTACAGCCTTTCCTTGCTAATTTGTTTGTTTTTAAATTTTATAAAGTTTTACTTTATTTTATTTTTTCTCATTATTAACAAAATCATAGTAAAACTTTATCAAGTTAAAACAAGCAAATTAGTAAGTGTACCGGTCGGTTGAGGTGTGAAGGCTTCTTATGTTGGAAATGAAAGACTTGATTCTTCATTACTATTTACTTTGTAAACACTCGCTAGATTCGATACGATTTTTGGTAACACCTTTCACAGATTGACTAAATTGACTATTTTCCCTAAGATCACAACACTCAATCACTGCACTTTTCACTTTGATTAAAGATTGCCTTTTATTAGAATGGACAACGAAATTGTCTGTCTTTATCATACGGCCTTCCTCCACATTCAACAGACCTGTATTCATCAATTTAACGGCGGTAATTTCGAACAAAAATAATAATATTTATTATCCACTGTTAATTCCTTCCAAATGTTTTTACAAGGGGTTCTAATAGTTTCACAGGTTCTTATGTGTGGGATCGTTTTACACAAGCTGTGATCATCTTTTAAGATATTTATAGGGTTTTTTGTATGACATAAAATTATCCCAGGATTTTGTTTTCTAACCCAAACATTGAATATATGGGCGTGTGAACCTTGAAGCCTTCTATCCAGCGAACTCTTATCCAGGTCCGTAACTTTACACCCAGAAGATATCCTCTAGGATGAATGAGGGATGTTGGGAAATTTTGTTGATTTTACAACTTACAAGAAAAAATTGACAATGAAAATTTGACAATCAATATCAAAAATCCATTTTTTTTCTTTTTTAATAATGTTTTATTCATAACCATAGATACAAGTCTATCAGTCTTGTACATAGAGTGGAAGTGTCAAAAGTCCAATCATTCACTGTGTTGCAATCGTAATTATTACTTAGCTTTTGAAATCAACACAAATATTTGCAAATAATTATAGTACGTGTTAAATAAAATCATAAGGTAATTAAATAATTATTTAGATTAATATTTATTTTATTATTGTTTAGTGACAAACCTATTTTATCGATGGTCTTGCCATCTGTGGTGACATAGAGTAACTAATTGTTTTTGTTGTTAAGATGGGGTTATCAGATGTCGCATTTAAAAAAATATGCTTCCTAATCTGCCACTGTATGGAACTGTCCTACCCCTGATTATTTTATAAGAAAACGAATCGTTTTAGACCGATTCGCAGAATAATAATGTAAACGTATAAAGGATGCGAAGTATAAGTATATGATGTAAAATGTATTGGCATGGAATAATATGAAGTAAGTATTAAGAGACCTAAGTGTGAATTAGGTGAGAACACCAGCTCACTCAGTGAAATAACTAAAATATGTGGTTTAAAATAGCGAAATACCACAAGCTCACTTCACGGCGAAAAGCTCGCCCCGTATCACTGGTACATATACATATAACTGGTAAAATGTCGATGTATTCACATAAGTTTACACCTCTCTAACTTTCATAGTGAAAATCATGTTAAATTTTATAAAATGCTTCTAAGAATTCATCATCTTCCTGCCCTTGTCCCATGTTACTTATGGTCGGCGCAACACATTTTCTTCTTCCATACCGTCCTATCCCCCGTCACGCTATCACTGACTCCCTTTTCTTTCATATCACTCCTCACACAGTCCATCCATCTTTTCTTTGGCCGTCCCCTCCCTCTCCATCCATCCACATTTATATTTGTCGGGTTTAGTCAATAGTACGGACGTCAAAACAAATCGCAAGCACGCCATCTGGCGGCAAAGCAAGTACAACTACACTTTGGCGCGCTTTCTCTAACCACTTGCGTGGTGGGGATAATAGAATGTAGCAGTTGAGCTAAAATGTACTGGCAGTTGAGTACTGACAGCCGTAGAGCTAACACGTCGAAGAATCAGTGTCGATCCGTAATATTAGTAAGCAAGAATGTAACTTGTGTCTATTTGAATATACTCAGTGTATCGAATAATTTGTGTGATTTCATTTTCACGATTGTACCCAACGACCTGCCCACACACGATATTTTAACCTAAGGGAATACATCCTGACTTCCCGATGGTTTACAACTGTCGGCCAGCCTTGATGCGACATATTCATCTCTTTTAGTAATATGCGTATCATACCTCCTCATCAGATGACCATACCAGGACAAACGGTTTCCTTTCAACTTTTCTGTCACTAGCGCCACTTTAAAACTTCCTCTAATATACTCATTTCTCACTTTCTTCATTCTCGTCACTCCGCACATCCATCTCAATATTCTCATCTCTGTTACATGATTCTAAGAATTGTAGAATTAAATTAAACAACAAATTATTTTCTGAAAAGGTTATTGTTTATTTTTATTTACCACCAAAAGGTCATGCTTCAGCAGACTATTGGAGTACTGCAGCCACATGCGCTTTGTCCTGTGATAGACACGGCACCAGCAGCCGGCACGGCGCCGCCGAAGCCCACGACACCTGTGATGGGGACCTGACCAGCAACAGCGGTGTTACCGGCGACTGGCAGCTCACCAGCAACCGCCACGTTGCCTTCACCAGCACCGCCGTAAGCAGCTCCAGGAGCGATAGCACCTCCGAATGCAGCAGAAGGAGCAAGTGCGCCACCATAAGCAGATCCGATGGCGCCACCGTAAGCACCAAGACCGAGGGCACCACCACATGCAGCGTTGAGACCCAAAGATCCGACGCCTGCAGCAGGAGCTAGGGCAAAGGCTGGTGCTCCACATCCGCAACCACGACCACCGATGATTTGGCCGAAAACATTCTGTTGAAAGAAAATTATAATAATTCTTCTTCTTCATGCCACTGCCACGACAGACATTCAAATTTGTTTGGCCGAAAATTTTGCCAAACAAATATAACTTGGGCAACATTATTTTGGTACGATAAAACCTTAAGCTAGAGGCTTGATAAAAAGCTTGTGGTAAGGATATCAGGCAAAAGGTGGTGCTTATCTTATCGGCGTTCATTACATAAGAATATAAAGAAAGAACTAAGATCATTATTAGGAAGCATATAAATTATGGCAATAGAAAGCAACAATGGAAGAAGTCCCTGAGATAATCAATAGACCATAAATCCTAAAACACTCACCTGGACCAAGCAAGCTTGGATGCAGAGCAACAGAGCAGCGAAGGTAGACATGGTTGATGTTTGTTGGTGTTCAACGAGAAACAGAATGCTTTTGGAAGCCCAACATAGCGTTTATATACTGCAGAAGTTCTTATCAATTCACGTACTTTTAACAATATTGAAAAATTCACGTTTTGCCTAAGTCTTTGTTTAGCAACGACAACTATTGACAAATAGTTTGGCAAAACATTTTATGACAAAATCCTGCAACATAAGTAGATAAGGACTACGTTTCAGTATAAATAGTCAATCGATTCTTGGAAAACTCATTCTCAAGTTCACTTCAACATAAACTACAATGTCTGCCAAGATGATCCTCGTCCTCTGCGCTCAGGCGCTCTTCATCCAGGTGAGAAACAAGCAGTTTGAATTTTATACCATTTTTAAAGATTTTACTTTTTGTGAAAATTTCTCTATATTTTTAGCAGAAAAATGTGTTGTGTTTTAACTTGACTCTATTTAAGATAAAATTTATAAATTAGTCCTCAAACTGGGGCCTTACTTTGACGGTGTAAAAACTATCATGGTTTCTCTGTGAGAGAGAGACAAAACTTTACAGTACAAATAAAAACACTGTTGACGTGGCTGAATACTGGTCAAAACGTATTTAAGAATACTGCCCTTTTTTCACAGCAGAATCTGATGGCGTTGACTCGTTATAGTATGACCCCTGATGTAAAATAATAAACAAAAAACACTCAATGTGTCAGATAGCATGATTTTTTGCACAAGAGTTCCTTTTTAGGGTTCCGTACCTAAAGGGTAAAAACGGGGCCCTATTACTGAGACTTCGCGGTCCGTCTGTCTGTCTGTCTGTCACCAGGCTGTATCTCATGAACCGTGATTGCTACACAGTTAAAATTTTCACAGATGATTTATTTCTGTTGCCGCTATAACAATAAATACTAAAAAAAGAATAAAATAAATATTTAAGTAGGGCTCTTATACAAAAAACGTGATTTTTTTGCCGTTTTTTGCGATAATGGTACGGAACCCTTCGTGCGCGAGTCCGACTCGCACTTGGCCGCTTTTTATTTATAGATGTGCATTAAGGATAGATGATTGACAACTAAGGGGTTGAAAATGGCATAGGTACAAGTTCGTCATCTTTGACGATGGAAAACCCATCGCACATACTGCTAGTAAAATCACTTTTTCACTATCATCTATAATGATATTACATAAGATGCAAATGACATACATTACATTACGTGATCGATTAAATAAACACGTTGCATTCGCTGCATCGTCATCGCTTACGGATATAAACATATTAAGTAACACAATAATTCCTTGTTTACAGACTGCGTTCAGTCAATGTCTTGGTCGTAGAGCCATCGCCGCTCCAGCTGTGATTGCCCCAGGATGTGCTGGTAACGCCTGGGCTGGCAATGGTTTGATTGGTAACGGTTGGGCTAGCAATGGTATCATTGGTAATGGATTGATCGGCAATGGCTTGGCTGGTCTAGAGATCATTCCCACCAGTGGCGGTGCTCTGCCTGTCTCCAGCGCCTCTGCCAGTGGTGCTCCCAGTGGCCTTTCCTTAACGTCTGAGAATGTGTATGAAGGTGCTCTGTCCGTGGCTGGTGAGCTGCCGTTTGTGAGTGCTGTGGCGTTGGAGGGTGTTTTGTCCAGTGCTGGTGCTGGCGCTGTTAGCTACAGCGCCGGTAATGGTGTTACTGCTATTCAGAGTATCGCTCCTTCTGCTGCTGCTTATGGTGCTGCTGGTGCCGTTGGCGCTGCAGGTGCATATGGGCTCGGCGTTGGCTATGGACCTGGTGCTGCTGCTATCGCTCCTGGTGCTCTCGGACTCGGCTGGGGCGGCCGCGGCTGTGGATGTGGATGCTAAACATGATTACCCAATCGATGATCCAATACAATGATTTAATAAACTTATAAAAATAATATTTATATTTTCTTTGATTAATTAATGAATACCCATAACCATAAGATTATTTAATTTATAGTTTTTGAACGTTTTGAAAGATCTACTATTGGGGCACAGTTGATAATAGATTCAGATTCAGATATATTTATTTGCAAAAACATGTGTATACATACAACTAACAATAGTAAGTGCATGCAGGATAACAATAAAATAAATGGCTCGAACATGTTTGCCACATACTACGGCGTGCAAATTTTGAATTAAAACAATTATAATAATATATATAGGGAAGTTAACTGAACATTTTTTTTCGTCCGTCAGGTATATTAATAAAAAATATTGGACTCGTATTTTTTCAATTGACACGTAAACATAAAGTGACGACGATATAGTGGGTTGAAATATCGTGTGAGGTCACGCCGTTTGTACACTTTACACTGACATAGTGACGTCACAAACCTTGATGTCCGTCACGTCCTGAACTTTGATGCGCTTTATCTTTGTAAATTTTTTGTTGATTTGGTAAAGGAAAAAAATACGTGTCCAATATTATTTGATAATCTCACTGACGGACTAAATAGAATTATCATTTTTACCTACCATACCTAGAAAACATCCCTATTGTAGGGAAATCATAGATTCCAAGCTAGTGATTTTCTAACCAATGCTTAAAAACACAAAAATTCGAAGACATGTGACATCCACCAACCCGCACTATGCCCGCGTGGTGGATTACGGCCCATCCCCTCTCACAGAGAAGAGGCCTGTGTCCCAGCAGTGGGAACATTAATAGGCTGATGATGTGACGTGATGTGTGCTTAAAAACACTATCATTGAACCTAATACACAACAACTGTCATCATACTGCTGAGATGTGATTTATATTGGCACCTCAGTTATGTCAGGTTTTCTTATGGATTTTCATACAAGAATTGGAGTTAATATGTCGACATGTGTAGAAAAACTTAAAATCGAGAGAACTCTCCTATTGAGATATTTTTTTTCACGGTAGGCATAAAAGCTTGAGAACTCAGAATGCCAGAGCGAGCGAAGCGAGCTCGAAGTACTGTTCGCCTTGGACATCGAACCTACTTGAGGTTATCTACACTTTATATTGCTCATTTTTAAAATAAACAGAAGTGAATTCATTGCCCTATACGTATAAGTACTTGATAAAATAATTCAGAATTTAATATGCTAGCGAAGTAAGCTCGAATATTTCAGCATCCTGCCTTGGATAGGTTAGATCTTCGTTTGATCCATTTTTACCCGACTGCCGAAGGAGGGTAATGTGTTTATCAGTCTATATATGTATGTATGTATGAATGTTTGTTCCTATGTGGCGTTCCAGAGGCCAAACGCTTTGGCCGATTTTGATGATTCATACGTCAATCGATTCGTCTTAACCCTGCGAGAGACACAGCATGATTTTCAACTTGTTTACAGCTTTTTAGTTCGCTTTTTAAGCAGTCCTGTTTTTTGATTTTTTTATAACAAATATACAGGGCGGCAGGCTAGAGGAGTAGTAGTGGGTTTTATTTTTTAATTTTGTGTTCCTGCTTATTTCTAGTGTCGGGTGTATGCGGGTCACAAATAAGTATTTTTTCTTTTATAGTGCTGGTTTCAAGAAAACACGGCAGATTACTGGGGTTGCTTCGTCTTACGCAGTTTGCTGCCCCGAGCCAAGGCCTTAGGGGTGAATACACTACTGCTTTCAGTTCTGCTCGTGATGAACAGTTTCATTTATAAAATAAATTAATATATATTAACATATATACAACTGAATATTCTAAAAAAAAACTAACCTATTTACAAATACAAAAGGGAGACGTAAAAGAGCTCTTTGTGCATCAAAAAATTCGTCCATATCGATGTCAATGGGAAACGTGCCCAGAACGCTAGCGGCTTTGCCACTTTGGATGGCAATACTGATTCTCTGGCCGAAGAAAAGGCCAGCCCTCTGGTCACGTGAAGAGTCGACGAGCTTTGTGCTAATTTCTCCAAATATTGTTCAGCCTTATTTATGTTGCAGCACGTGTCTTCTGAGAATCGTGCTCAGCAAATCAAGTTTTAAAACAACAACAGTAATCGGCGATAGCTTGTATTATGTATGTAGGTCAGAAATATTCAAAGAAGATGACCACGCCACTACTTATAAGACAGTTTGTAAAATAACAACGGTCCTAAAAAAATTAAATGAATTCGAACTTTGTTCTTCTCTTCTTTCTCCTGACTAGTATCCCAGTTTATTTGGGGTCAGCCCTCCTAGTACTTCTGCGCCACAACGTACGGTTGCGGCTTGTCTCTTCTGTTGATCATGTCCTTCCTGACTGTCCGTAAAGCCAGGTCATTCAATTAAAACTTTGTTATATTTATTTATTTAAAATAATTACAACATTGAGTTTTTGTTTCAATAAGGGCGTGGGTGGACACATCACCATGGCGCGGCGCCGCCAACATGAAACGTGTGCCACGCCAACTCAGGCTACACTCGTTCGGTTCGGTAGTTGAAAAATGGCTGAAAATATCGATGTGATAAAGGAGGATTTTAGGAACAAATATTTAAAAACAGAAGGGCGCACGGTACCGTTAAAACAGGGGGAATTTAATGTACCCCGAAGCGTTTTGTTTTGCCTATTTTTTACGTAACGAAATATGTTAAGTTGTGGAAAATGAAGATACAACAAAAACTTTCACATATTTGACTAAAAGTTTTTCTTTTTATTTAAAGTAAGGATTAATTTAATTAAAAGTAATTTTGCTCAATGAGTGATCGTTTTATTAAAAATCAGGAACATTACATCAGAAAATTATGCTTTAGCAGACAATAGGAGTACCGCAGATGCATGCCGATTGTCCGGATATAGACACGGCACCAGCAGCCGGCACAGCGCCACCAAAGCTCACAGCACCCATGATGGGGACCTGACCAGCAACAGCGGTGTTACCGGCGACTGGCAGCTCACCAATGACCGCCACGTTGCCTTCACCAGCACCGCCGTAAGCAGCTCCAGGAGTGATAGCACCTCCGTATGCAGCAGCAGGAGCAAGTGCGCCACCATAAGCAGATCCAATGGCACCACCGTAAGCACCAAGACCGAGGGAACCACCACATCCAGCGCCGAGACCCAGGGACCCGATACCTACAGCAGGAGCTAGGGCAATGGCTGGTGCTCCACATCCGCAACCACGACCGCCGAGGCTTTGACCGAAAACATTCTGTTGAAAGAGAATTATAATAATTCGTCTGCTTCATGTCTCTAGCATGACAGTCATTCAAATTTATTTGGCCCAAAGCTTTGTCAAACAAATATTACGTGGGAAACATAATTAGATACGACAAAATCTTAGATCAGAGGCTAGTAAAGCGTTTGAGGTAATCAGGCAAAAAGAGGAGCTTATCTTATCGGTGTTAAATAAAATTATAAAGAACCATGATCATAATTTGGAAGCGTATAAAATATAGCAGGAGAAAGCAATAACGAAAGAAGTGAATGAGATAATCAACAGACCAGGGGGCTCTATACAAGTGTCTTTCGATTTAAGCGATGACGATGGTTGAAATGCCAAATTGTAAGAGACTGATCACGTAGGTACATTTTTGACATCTTTCCAATCGCTTTTGCCACGCTTTCGATGATAGAATGCCACTTATATAGGACCTCTGAAATAGTAAAACACTCACCTGGACCAAGCAAGCTTGGATGCAGAGCAACAGAACAGTGAAGGTAGACATGTTTGATGTTTGTTTGTGTTCAACGAGAAGCTGAAGACTGAATGATGTTCCTACTTCTAGACCATGTTTATATAGTGCAAAAGCTTCTTATCAGAAGAACGTCACGTTTTTCTGTTCTATTGAAACAAAATAAAATATTTCAAGGTCTTCCAATTTTGTATTTCATTCTATTGCAACTTCTGATAAAGGTATGAAAAATTTATTTCAAAATTCACGATTTGCTGCAATACAGCTAGATAAGCATTATTTTTTTTTTGTATAAATAGTCGATCGATTATTTGAAAACTCATTCTCAAGTTCACTTCAACACAAACTACAATGTCAGCCAAGGTGATCCTCGTCCTCTGCGCTCAGGCGCTCTTCATCCAGGTGAGACATTGTGTACTTTTTTTTTTTTTTTCGACAAACCCACCGCACTATTCCCAAACCACTGCAACTCCTGAAAGCCAGAATCAACAGTGGCGACCACCAGAAAAGCGCCGAGGCAATGAAGATCGACGAAGTCCCGGAGAATGAATTTAACTGTCTTGGATCCCGCAACGAAATTAATCAGAAAAGAATAACGGAGGAGTAGGAAAAAACATAAATTTCCACTTCCCTCCATATCAAGCAGGAGACAGAACAAACAAGGCCACTAGGCACAAAGGGTCGTTTACAACTGGGATAAGCCCAGTTGCCTAGCACCACGGATAAAAATAAGAATTAATAATTAATGGGTCCTAACATTGTGAGCTGCTATGTTTGATTCCAATAATAGGTATGGCAAAAACGCTTGAACGCACGGAAATTTGTTCTAGTTTTCACAAGGTCCGTATAGTAAACAACTCCTGAGGTAGCCTCTACATTATTCAACATAATATTACGTTGCATTCACATTCTGCCAAAGAATACACTCCCATAAGATGTGATGTGCAGATTGTACATATTCGCAGTCAGATGTAGAACACTGACATAAAGGCAAGGCAACGAGCTTGAAGGAAAACAATTTACTTTTAAAGTTACCATGCCCTGTGAGAAATTGGGCAACACAGTGATCCACCTCCAGCCACGTCCTGGCCAGCATTGTGTACTTATTTATTGTTCTCTAATATGATTTAGAGGAATGGTGGCCCAGTGATTACGGCCCCGACTTACGAGTCGTAGGTTGTGGGTTCGAACCCAGGCAGGCGCATTACTTTGTGTAATTTATTTCATCACAGCTGCTCTCAATACGGTGAAAGTAAGATAAACGGCAATCAGCATGTCCTAGAACTAAAATACGATCGGCACTAGGCTCGCGTGGTAGATTATGACACATTCCCTGGCACAGAGAGTTGGCCTGTGTCCCAGCAGTGGGAAAATTATGGACTGATTATGCTTATGCTATTATATTTTGTATCGATGTAACCATTTTAAGTTGGTACGTATACAATGCCAAGGGTTGCATTCTGTGCTTACTCATAAAAATATCATCATATTTTTCGCAAAATCTAGATTTTCACCACCGTAAACTTTATAAGTTGAGACCTTGACTAAATAAAAGTGCAGTTACATCAAAAGCGTCTGACACACATTGCATTACGTGATCGATTAAAAAGTCACGTGTCGCCAGCATTGACAACGTCTGCTGATAAAGAGATATTTACTAATACAATCTGTTTTCTTGTTTACAGACTGCGTTTAGTCAATGTCTTGGACGTGGAGCCATCGCCACTCCTACTCTTATTGCCCCAAGATGTGCTGGTAACATCTGGGCTGGCAATGGTTTGATCGGTAACGGTTGGTCTGGCAATGGCTTGATTGGTGATGGATTGATTGGAAACGGTTTGATCGGCAATGGCTTGGCTGCTCTAGAGATTATACCCACTAGTGGTGGTGCTCTGCCTGTCTCCAGCGCCTCTGCCAGCGGTGCTCCCAGTGGCCTTTCCGTAACGTCTGAGAATGTATATGAGGGTGCTCTGTCCGTGGCTGGTGAGCTGCCGTTCGTGAGTGCTGTGGCTTTGGAGGGTGTGTTGCCCAGTGCTGGTGCTGGCGCCGTCAGCTACAGCGCCGGTAACGGTGTTACTGCTATTCAGAGCGTTGGTCCTTCTGCCGCTGCCTATGGTGGTGCAGGTACTGTTGGCGCTGCAGGCGCCCTTGGATCTGCGGGTGCCTTCGGCGCTCTGGGTGCCTATGGTGCTTCAGGTGCCTATGGGCTCGGCGCTGGATGTGGACCTAGCCCTGCTGCCATCGCTCCTGCCTCTCTTGGATTCAGCTGTGGATGTTACTAAGATTTATTATTTACTAGTTGACCCGGCTGGCCGGTACAATGATTCAATAAACTGATTTGAAATTTATTTTGTTTTTTAATTTATAAAATCCAAAACCACAGTTATGCAAGTTTATGTGGATTTTTTTTTTGTAAAGGGCAAACACTATCAGATTAATATGGTAGCGTCGTGAATGATGTTCTGCTAGTAGATTCTGTAAAAACAAACACCGTGAAAGCATTGGTTAAGTGAGAACGAAATGAGCTGTCAGTGATGCTAAAGATGGTCGAACTGGTGCATTAACAATCATGTCGACAATCGGGTTTAACAAATATGAAGATATTTAAAATTTTATAATTATTAAATTACTCGTATTTATGATTCTAAACACTACACTATTTATGCATAAAAAATATATTACCTTAGGCCTAGCCTTTTTCTCAATTATTGATGGGGTCGGCTTCCAGTCTTACCGGATTCAGCTGAGTTCCAGGGTTTTACATGGAGCGACTGCCTATCTGACCTCCACAACCCAGTATACCAGCCCAGGATACCCAGTTAACTGGGTAACACTATACCTCTTGGCAAGACTGGTGTCAGATCTCAGGCTTCTTACTATTCGTAACGACTGTCAAAGATCTTCAAATGACTGCCGGGACCAACAGCTTAGCGTGCTTTCCGAGGCACGGAGGAAACTCGGTATGTTGTAATGGTCATCCATCCACGGACCGACCTCGTCAAGCGTTGCTTAACCTTGAAGATCGACCCGTGCGGCTGTTATTATTTAGCCACGAGCTCCTCCAAATTACAAATTACCAGTATACATTAATAAAAATATTGGTTTTACTTACTTGTTTTACAAGAAACTAAAACCAAAAACAAGACTCTTAAGTTTTTCTTTCGTTTACCTTCTTTATATATTATAGTAGATACCTAACTAATTACTAACCTAGTCCTGGCCAATGATAGACACTCGCTGTCACCGCTGTCGGCGCTGACTGGGGGAATTCTCACTTCGCGGTTAGCCTGATTCAACAACAAGTTTGGGGTACACTAGTCGAAAATTCTTCCATACAAACGTAGTCTGGCTTTTATTCCACTGTTTGACGATGTGCGTTCAAAATAAAAAATGATATCAATTTGTCTCATCATTATCAAGCCTTGTATCAAAGCAAAAAAGTAAAAAAAAAAAATACTCGAAAGTTCCATATTTGATAGATTAGTAGTTCAGCAATGCAAATAATTTTATTTTGAACAGATACATTCAGTAGTTTTTTCACTTTGTAATGTATTTCTAATTGTAATTTACAATTTTTTTAAATGACTTTTGTAATGTTTTCCTAATTTTAATTATTATTAATGAATCTAATATTTTTAATTTCACTTGGTATGATATGGACTGGTTCTGAAATAAATGAATTTTAATTTTAATTTAATTAAATTTTTTCATGAAATTCAGACTCCCAAAGGTCAGTTTATAAAATTTCGCGCGCTCGTTTTCGTTCTAAATCATCATCCATTTCGCTACAAATTTGCAAAAGTGTGTATTCGTACGCGAACTAGCTTCTTACTGCTCATAACAGTATCTATCTGTTCCGCACGTGTTTTCGGTTGATATAGCACGCATTTTAACCCCGCGCACAAAATAGTTCGTGCCGTCGACTAGTGTACCCTTAAGTAAACGTTCATCAGTGTCACTCATATCATCATCAGTTTCATTTTAACGAGTAAAAAAAAGTTTTCATCAAAAAAAAACCGACTAGCAAAGCAAAACACTAAAAAGAGCAAATATAACTTTCGTTTTCGGAGTCGGTGTCTTTGCTACCTCTTATTTTTTGTCGTTTTGTGAAAAAAAGTTATGTTTGCTCGTTTTAGTGTTTTGGTTTGGAAGTCTGTTTATTTTTGGTGAAAATGTTTTTATGGTACTTACGTAGAATCAAGGCCAGCGCAAGTCGATAAAGCAGTTCGATAGCGCTGTTTCTTGCGACTTCTTTACAAATATCAATATTTAAGGCGAACCAAGAACTTTAGCGTAATGCTATAAAGCACTCCTCACGAATGTGGAGATCATATACAAAAACATTTTTTTATATACGACTGGTAGTTCCAGAGATTAGCGCGTTCAAACAATCAAAAAAACATACAATCAGCTTTATTATTAGTATATAGATAAGTAGATTAGTATGGTTTTACCGCAGATTAGAGGTGAATCCTCTAATCTGCGGTATTCACTATTTCATTCTGGAAAGTTTTACGCTACTCAATTAGTGATGAAGTCGGGTCGAATATTTACTTTATAGAAGGATATCGACAAAAGAAAATAAGTAATTTGCTTGGAAATCGAATCTAATTTGACTTTATTTATTTATTTATTAAAACTTCATGCAACATAAAGGTACATAGGCGGACTTAATGCCTGAGGCATTCTCTACCAGTCAACCAAGGGTGACCAACTTTACTTTTACGTTTTAATTACAAAACATCGAAAATACTCTGCACTAACACAAATTAGACTCCACCGCGCGCATGCGCCGTAAGGACTACGTTCTGGTACTGCCAACGACTCCGGCCACTCCAATGCGTTATTCGAGCTTAAACATTATTAATTTAGAAATCATTTTTATTAAGGATGTTATGATTGTTTAGGCTCACCTGCTTACTGTCTATTAGCACCCTGCTGTGCTATTAAGAAACGTTGCCTTCAGCTTTCGACAAGGCGCAATTATCGTGACGGTGTGTGTGAAAATGTTTTTATCTATGCACCACTTCGCATCCTGCCAACCGCGCGAGCGGTCGAAATATTTTTATGTCTGTAAAATCTATAAATAAACCAGTAACTTCCAAAATTGCATAGTAATCATTGAAGAAACCAAAACTCCAAAATTCACCCTTTATGTCTTAATTGACATAAAATTGGCGACCGTGACAGGACACAAAAAACAAAATTTTCAAAAATTGGTTCGTCGTCGACGTGGCGTGATCATCGAGACCACAAAAGGCCGAGTTCCCGTCGTGAAGCTGAACCCAACGAACATCCTGAAGCCTAAGCATCGTTGCAGCTAAAGCATCGACACAGGTGTACGGAAGAAAAGGCAGTTGCAGAAAAATCAGTTACAGAAAATTCATGTGAAACGGATCATCATAAGTTAAGTGCCCTTCCTTCCTCATTCTTACCTAAATTCCTTTTTTCTAAATCATACCATCAGCTATCCTAAAAAAACGTGCCTTCCACTTGTGCAAACAATTTAATTAGATTGCTAAAGGCTATCATTGAAGTTAAAATTTTATTTGTTCAAACTTAATTGTAACGCAAATAATTCACTGTAAAATCAGAATATTTCATTAAAGACCATCCTTAATATTCCATTCCATTAAGTTGGCATGAAAATTATCCTAATAATTACATAAATTGCTATTTAAAATAATTTTCTTAATTTTTTTCATCTACCTACATTGTGTATTTCTCATGCCATTCTAGGAAAAAATTACGTTACGTGCCAAATCAGTTTCTGATATCGTTCGCCGAACTTTCCAGATACCTTGGAACATCACGCGGGCACCACAGGGGTACGAGCAGAGCTTGCATTCCGTGCTTCGCAGCGTGGATCCGGTTTCCTGGTCGGCGGGTGACGTCGAATTGAGGGGCGTGAGATTCTTTTATATATTTACATTACAAAGTAATTATTTTTAAGCTGAAACTTAGTTGAGTTATTCTGCTTGATAGTCTACTTAACATATTTTGCTCTGACTAAATAAAGGTTTAAAATGTCGCAAGAAACCGATTTAAAGAAATTACGCGAATTGACTGTCAGGCGTAGCTCAATTAAAGGTCAAATTACCAAGTTTAAAAACTTTTTGGATAAATTATCGTCTTCGGATTCATTATCTAATGAGGAAATAGCTGAATTAAAGATTAAGCTTGGTAGATTTGAACTATTATCAGCTAGGTTTGATGAGTTGCAAACTCAGATTGAAGTCCTAAATAGTGGGAACCTGGCATTAGAGCTTGAGGAGCGGGATAAAATTGAAGATGATATGGTGAGTGGGCTTGCCACCGCAAAGAGTTTGTTGGACAGCTGTGTGCAATCATGTAGTCATGACTGCCATGAATCCCGATTTGAACCTCGTGACTCTGGTATCAAGTTGCCTCGTATACAAATTGCGATATGTGTGTCATATTTAGTTTAACCTCAAAATTAGACAATAATACTCTTTTAAAATGGGAGGAATTTAGAAACCAGCTTGGTAACAATATTCCAACCTTAGAAAACTTCAAACAAGTTTTGATAGACCGCGCTGATGTGCTAGAAGCTTTAGATAGGAATAAATCAGATAATACCCACCAAAAGGGTTCACAGGTTCAAAACAATCAAATTCGTTCGTATAACAACACACAAAATAATCACTACAACAAAGATAAGTATCAAAAATGTTTAATTAAGGCAGCAACAGCTACTCATAAAGACACATCAAGTTCATTTGTTTGTATAATCTGCAGTCAAAATCATAAAATATATGAATGCCCTAGTTTCAAAAACAAAACTATACAAGAAAAATGGGCAGATGTAAATAAATACAAACTTTGTTCAAACTGCTTTAAACAGGGTCATCCATCAAAGGCTTGTGGATTTGGACCATGTCCTGATTGTAAACAAAAACATAATCGTCTGCTGCATGACCCTAGCCAGGCAGTTAATAATAATCATGCACATTCAGAGTCGGAATCCATAAACGTAAACTCATCAGAATATCAATTCAATCATGTTCTCCTATCCACTGCTTTGATTGAAGTTCATAATCCTAATAACAATAAATATGAAACAGTGCGTGCATTGCTCGATTGTGGTAGCCAGAGCAGTTTTATTACAAAATCGTTAAGAGATAAACTGTCACTTGATTCCATTCCAATAACTAGTATCAATATTATAGGTATTGGAAACCACTTGTCTAATAGGGTGGAGGAGAGCTGCATTGTTAAATTGCAATCTATTTATAAACAGTATGATGTTACTTACAACATGCTTGTCATGAATGAGTTGACTGGTTATTTACCGAAAAATCAAGTTAATATTAAATTCAAAATACCTAAACACATAAAATTAGCCGATCCTAATTTTAATGAACCCTCTCAAGTTGATATCTTGATTGGATGTGATCTTTTCTGGGACATCCTAGGAAATGAACAAATTTCCATAGGCCCAGATAATCTAAAGTTACGAAATTCCAAATTTGGCTGGTTAATAGCCGGCCCGATAAATAAAAATAATTTGAATAGCATACATTGTAATAATAGCATAATTACAAAAAATAACAAGACTCAAGAGTCTTGCATTGATAAATTACTTACCAAATTCTGGGAGATTGAAGAACTCCCTAACAAACCCATTCTCAGCGAAAGGGAAAGGGCTTGTGAAAAGCACTTTTTGCAAAATACGGCCCGTTTGAGTGACGGACGATTTAATGTTAAATTGCCTCTAAATAGTTCTCCAAGCAACTTGGGTGAATCCTATAATACTGCAAAAAAAAGATTGTACAATTTAGAATCACGTTTTAGGAAAAATCCTACATTAAAAACACAATACGTTGAGTTTTTGAAAGAATATGAAGAGCTCGGACACATGTCTGTAGCACCTGAAAATAAACCATTTCCCTCATACTTCTTAAGCCACCATGCTGTATTTAAAGACAATAGCGAATCAACTAAGGTCCGTGTCGTTTTTGATGGATCCGTCCCCACCTCCTCGGGTATATCTGTCAACGACATTCTTATGGTGGGCCCAAATATACAGGATTCTCTTTTCTCCATACTCATAAGAGCACGTCAATATAAATATTTAATTACTGGAGACATTGAAAAAATGTACAGACAAGTGAGAGTAGATGAATCCTGTAGAAACTTGCAATTAATTCTATGGAGAGAAGATGAGTCCTTGCCCATCAGAACGATGCAAATGAATACTCTAACTTATGGCACCACAAGTGCGAGCTATTTAAGCACTCGCTGTCTGTGGCAGGTGGGCGAGGAGTGTGAGGACGAAACTATAAAAAACATAATACAAAACGACTTTTATGTCGACGATTTAATCACTGGTTGTGACGATGAAAAACAATTAGCTTACATTCAAAATTCCATATCCTCCGCTCTAAAGTCAGCCTGTTTCAATTTACGCAAATACAAAACTAATTCAAAAAATCTATTTAAAAATTCATCTCTAAATACTCAAGACAAATTAACTATAAGTGAAGCGTCAAGCACGCTGGGTTTAGGGTGGGAGCCAAAAACTGATAATTTAAACTTTCCTGTACAATCATATCGCAATCATGACAACATAACTAAAAGACGCATATTATCAAATGCATTTAAGATATTTGATCCTTTAGGGCTGTTAGGTCCATGTATAATTACAGCAAAAATTATACTTCAAAATTTATGGCAACAAAAAATAGACTGGGACCAAGCTGTCCCTCAAGAAATAGAGGAAAGATGGATAGAATTTGCGAGTAATTTGAACTGTTTATTAAAATTACAAATACCTAGAAGAGTGTTATGCGATTCACCGGAATTAATAGAACTTCATTCTTTCAGTGACGCGTCACAGAAGGCATACGGAGCATGTGTGTACATGAGAAGCACGGCAAATAACCGTGACTTCACGGTGCGACTATTAGCCGCCAAATCTAAGGTAGCTCGTATAAATCCTATGACAATACCGCGATTGGAACTTTGCGCTGCATTGTTGGCTGCTAAACTATGTAAAAGTGTCCTTGAGTCTATTCGTTACAAGCCGTCACGAATCGTTCATTGGTGCGATTCAAGCGTAGTGCTAGCATGGCTCAAAGGCGATCCGACCAAACTCAAAACATTTGTCGCGAATAGGGTGGTTGAAATAGCTGAGCTCACTGATACCTACTCATGGCGATATGTTCCCACGGACATGAACCCAGCCGATCTCATTTCTAGGGGTATAAATGCCAATCAGATAATAAACAAAGCCTGTGGTGGTCAGGTCCAAATTATTTAATTTTTAGTGAAAACGATTGGCCAATTTTAGATCACATTGATATCAATGATGTACCTGAAACTAAAAATACATCTAAACCTAAAACTACATCTAAGATTATAAATAAAACTAAATACTCAACCAAGACCGTCCTGCCTACTCCGCTTTCCTCAACTTTCACAACGGCGAGGCAAGCAGGGCAATCAGCATCTGAAACAAAAAATAAAACACAAAATTCATTAGTTACACCTGAAAAAACCTTATCTGATCAAAATGAAATAAATACTTACCTGAATACTGACACACTGCAACCTATAATAGATGTTGAAAAATATAGCAAACTAAACAAACTTATAAGAATAGTTGCATGGGTAAAAAGATTTTGTTTTAACATTCGTAATATTCACAACAAACAGGTTTTAGCTCTCAGCGCTAATGAGTTGGATGACTCATTTTATTATCTATGCCGTGTTGTTCAGTTTAAATGCTTTCATAGTGAATACAAAGCGTTATCTAAAAACTTACCTTTAAATATTAAATCTAAATTACTATCTTTGTCACCTTTTTTAGACGACAACAATTTAATTAGAGTTGGAGGACGAATAAGTTCATCACCATATAGTTTTGATAAAAAACATCCAATACTACTAGATTCGTCCCATCATTTGACTAAACTTTTATTTGAAAGAGAACATTTACGGCACATGCATGCTGGCCCGCAGCTGTTGTTATCACTGATAAGGGAATCAGTATGGCCGCTAAATGGCAGAAGGTTAGCTCGGCGCACAGTTCATAATTGTGTGCGATGTTGTCGTGTCCGAGGCAAAACTCTTTGTCCTAAAATGGGTGATTTGCCATCACAACGTGTAAGTGCAGATTTCCCATTTAATTCAGTGGGCATAGATTTTGCTGGACCTTTTTACATAATTAATCGTAAAGGTAAAGGTGCAAGGGTGAGCAAATGTTACCTTTGCATATTTGTGTGCTTGCGTTATAAGTGCGTTCATTTGGAAGCGGTCTGTGACCTTACTAAGGACGCATTTGTAATGACATTACACAGATTTATAGCTCGTCGCGGCAAACCCAATGAAATATTTAGTGATAACGGGGGTAATTTTGTAGCTGCTGCTAAAGAGATAGGAGCTTTTCTTAAATTACATAATAGGGACTTAGCTGAATTTGCAACTCAGGAAAATATAAAATTTGTATTCTCACCTGCTCACGCTCCTCATTTTGGCGGCATCTGGGAAGCCGGAGTCAAATCTGCAAAATTCCATATAAAAAGAGTTATGGGAAATACCCATCTTACCTTTGAAGAAATATATACACTTTTCGCACAAGTGGAGGCCGTTTTGAACAGTCGCCCCTTGTGTCCTTTGTCCTCATCTCCTGATGACTACCTTCCTTTGTCCCCAGGGCACTTCCTTATTGGAAGACCTCTGAAAGCACTGCCTGAACCTAGCTTGGAAGACATGAAAGAAAGTCACCTGCAACGATACGCTCGACTGCAACAAATACATCAGCATTTCTGGTCACGCTGGCAGCGTGAATATATACACGAACTACAACAACGATTGAAGTGGAAGACGAACACAAAATCCCTACATATTGGAGACCTCGTGCTTATCCATGAAGATCATGTACCTCCATTGTGTTGGCGCCTTGGACGGGTTATTAGATTATTCCCTGGTCCGGATGGAGTTTCCAGAGTGGCTGATTTGAAAACCACTAGAGGCGTTTTACGCCGGCCTATTATCAAGCTGTGTCCGCTACCCACTACTGAAGATTTACTGTTGAAAGACAAGCCTTTCAACGGGTGGGAGGATGTTTAGGCTCACCTGCTTACTGTCTATTAGCACCCTGCTGTGCTATTAAGAAACGTTGCCTTCAGCTTTCGACAAGGCGCAATTATCGTGACGGTGTGTGTGAAAATGTTTTTATCTATGTACCAACCACTTCGCATCCTGCCAACCGCGCGAGCGGTCGAAATATTTTTATGTCTGTAAAATCTATAAATAAACCAGTAACTTCCAAAATTGCATAGTAATCATTGAAGAAACCAAAACTCCAAAATTCACCCTTTATGTCTTAATTGACAATGATTTCATTTTTGTATGTTTTTACATGGTTCATAGGCATATATTTACTATCTGTTTTACACAGCTAACAACGTTATTTAAGTAATTTTTCAATGGCATTTGTACAAAAATTTTACTGTGGCCAGTACATTTTATAAGTTGGTCGACTATTACTCGTAAACTTGTAAAGCCTGTTATGATTTAATTTTTGTATATTTTTACATGGTTCGTAAGCATTATATTTACTCTGTTTTATACAGCTATCAACTTTATTTAAGTAATTTTTCAATGGCATTTGTACAAAATTTTTACTGTTCCAAGTACATTTTATAAGTTGGTCGTCTATTACTCGTACTTGGGGCTGGTCTGTGTTAGCAAACTTACGCTTTGAGCTGTCAGCGACAAGTCCTGTGGGCTTGGCTTTGTTGATGCAGTCCTACTTTGCCTGGCTCCTTCAGAGCCGGCAAGGTGGCGTGGTCTTGAGGGAGAGCGCAACGGTCGTGTAGATCCTCAAGGCAAGTGCGGTGATTTTCCTTCTCGTGGTTGCCGCCCTGTTATTGGTCTAATTCCCTCTGAAATAGACGTAACTGAAAACACCGGGCGACGCAACGCAGGGGTGGCGAGGTCATGCCCCTGGGTGTCCACCATTGATCAAGATGATTGACAATTGATGGATAGCAATGACCTCCCGCGTGTTTGTGCCGTGCGCGGGGACCCGTACGGAAGGATGAGGGGATCCTGGTGGCTGAGCCGATGAGCGTAGGTAGTTTAGCGTCTCGGAGGCAACACTCCACTTTGGCCCGGATTTCTTCTCACACGGGAGGCCGTAGCCTAGCCAGCTACGGTCAATCGGCTGCGGGGTCCGGTCAGACGGCCCCCAGGCGAGTTCACTCCCATTGGGGGCTTGCAGACGGCGGCGCTCGCTCGCATCGCTAGTGGTAGCGGTGTGGGTTGGTGCCGTGCGGTCTCGTGAGCAACTAATGGGGGGGGGCTATATCCCTCGACTAATCCCTGGTGCTACCGTAGCATCGCCACTTGAGCACTCCATGGCGGGTGGGGATAGTCGAGGGATGAAAATTCTTATCGGGATTTTTAAATGGATTCATTGAATAAAAAAAACCACAAGGCGAAAGGACCGGTGCAAACTGGGACTACGCTCCAAAAGGCGGGACCGGCGAAAGCTGGGACTGCAAACCAGAAGGCGGGACCGGCGCAAGCCGGGACTGTATTATCCTTGGCAGGAACGCCCAGAGGCGAGACTGCAGTGGGATCGTCCCGAGGTGGGGCTGCGGCGGGACTGTCAAATGACGGTACTGCTGCGGCACTGTCGAGGGTCGGCACTGCTGCAGGACCACCGAAGGGCGGAACTGCAAACCAGCCCACCGGGCATAAAGGTGCTGCTAAAGCTGGCGCGACACGGGACCCTTGCGTTAGAGGTCGAATGACCTCGGACCTTGGGGCCCCGGACGCGACCTGCAAAGACAGCACCTCGTCGTCTCCAGGTGGCCGGCATGAATCAGGCTGGCTTCCGGTTGGACGATCTGGGGCGCAGCGGAAAAAGCGCCAAAAGCTGAGACAGCAGGCGGCTTTAGAGGGAACTCCTACGGAGGGCCCATCAAAAAGACCGCGTGCTGCTCTCAGCGGTGACAGCGGGGACATGGCGGCCAAGAGGATGAAGACCCAAGGGCAACCATCCTCAACCGGATCCTTTAGGGATGCGGTGGCGGCTGTGAAACTCGCTGTCATCACAGTCAAGTACCCGGAGGAGTACTTGAAGGCGGAGGACTTGGTGCCGATTCAGGAGCTCATCATTGAGAAACTGGAAGTGGCGCCAGATCCTCTGCCTGTTCTCACGGTTGCTTCCGGAGTTGTCGCGGGTGCAGTTCATGTATCCTGCGACAACTCTGAAGCAGCTAACTGGTTTCGGGGTGCCATCCACAATGTGGAACTGGGCTCCCTGAAACTCAAGGTCGTCGACGCCAAGGACCTTCCAAAGCCAGTCAAAATGGCATGGAAGAGTAGGAACTTGGCGTTGAAAGACTCGGCCCGGGCCATTCGACTGCTCCAGCGGCTTAACCCTGCCTTGAGGACGGACGACTGGAAGGTCGTGAATACTCTCACTGAGCAGACGTCGTATCGTCCTCATGGACGGGGTGTCCGCTGGGGTCATCAAGGCCGCGGGCTACTCTCTTCCAGGAGGAATTGAACGTTACTCGTTCAAGCTCCTGGAAGAGGACAAGGGAGAGGCACCCACTGCGGAAGCAGAAGTGGAGCCCTCCGAAGATGGTCCACCGCAGGGTGAGGAGGCCATCAACGAGGTCTCTGCTGAAGACGTAGCGCAGGAGGCAGAGATCCAGACCGGGGCGTCAGAGGCGGACCTCGAGGATGACATCCTTGAGGGCCTCGACACCCTGGGGATTCAGTCGCCAACTGCTCTCGAGGAGGGTGCGATGGAGGGGGAGCCTCAAAACTGAGACACCCCAACAACAACACAAACCCATCAAGATATCCAAGATGGAAGGACTAAGGTGTGTACAAATCAATTTGCATCATTGCAGAGCCGCTACTGCCCTTCTGGCTCGGCAATTGAAGTTGAATACATATGACATTGCCTTGATACAGGAACCTTATCTGTATAAGGGGACTATAAAAGGCTTAGGTGGGACAGGAGGCATGGTGCTCTATGACTGTCCAACTAATGACGCGAGGACTTGCATCTATATCAGGGGCGGTATAGAGGCAATGCCCTTACGTACTTTCTGTTACAGGGATCTCACAACAGCTCTGATCCAAGTGGGGGCGGGAACAGAGAAAAGGAGAATTATCCTTGCCTCTGCCTACCTCCCATATGAACAAAAGGAACCAGTAACACCTCAAATCAGAAGACTGGTTGATTACGGCAACCAAGAAAATCTCGACATGATACTTGGCTGCGATGCGAATGCTCACCACGTCGTTTGGGGCAGCTCAGATGTCAACAAACGAGGCGAGGATTTGTTGGACTTTGTGGTAAGCTCTTCTTTACAAATCCTTAACGCAGGCAATAAACCTACTTTCAGGACCTCTGCGAGAACTGAAGTTATTGACCTGACACTGGCTTCAAACAGGGCCAGCGCTCATATTGAGAATTGGCATGTATCGGACGAAATCTCTCTGTCTGACCATAATTATATATGCTTTAGGTTTAGGACGGCGGGAGAAGCCGAAACTAGACGAAGGAGAAACCCAAGGCATACAAATTGGGACTCATACAGGAGGGACCTTAAAGTAAATCTAGGGAGCCCTAAAGGTAAGCTTAATTCCATACTGGATATAGAATTCGAAGCGGACAGAATCAAGGCGGGCACCATCGGCGCATGGGAAGATAACTGCCCAGAGAAAAAGGCCTTTAGCAAAAAGGTACCATGGTGGACTCCTGAACTAGTCAAAATACGTCAGGAAACACGACAGGCCTTTAATGATGCAAAAGCCAGGAAGGATTTTTCTGGCTATCATAGCATGTTAACGAGGTATAACACGGCGGTACGCAAGGCCAAAAGAATTAACTGGCGACAGCATTGCACCTCCATCGAAACTCTGCCAAGTGGAATGAGGTTGTGCAAAGCAATGTCCATGACTAAGACAAACCCACTATCATCTGTAAAGGATGAGAATGGGTGTCTCACGGAAACTGGACAGGACACTCTGGGTGTGATGTTTAGGACCCACTTCCCGGAATGTATACTGCGCAATAGCGATGAAGAGGAACCAGTCACAAGGGATGAGCTCACAAGGCACACGTCCAAAAGTAACTGGCTCACGGCAAAGAAAGTGGTAGATGAAAACAAACTGAAGCTGGCCATAGCGGGCTTCCAGCCTCTCAAATCCCCTGGTCCGGATGGCATCTACCCAATACTATTGCAAGAAGGGGCATCTGTTTTGGTACCCCATTTGAGTAAGCTCTACAGAGCTTGCATAGCCTTTGGGTACGTACCCAAGGCATGGAGGGAGGTCAAAGTCACTTTTATACCGAAGGTGGGTAGACCGACTTATGAAGAAGCTAAAGCTTACAGGCCCATCAGTCTATCATCCTTTCTCTTAAAAGCTCTGGAGAAACTGGTAGACAGGTATCTAAGAGAGGGACCACTGAAAGTATTCCCTCTACATAAACTACAGTGCGCCTACAGCCCGGGCAAATCTACGGAAACGGCATTGCACTTTGTTGCGAGTCGAGCCGAGGCTGCGCTAGAGGGACAAGAGATTTGTGTCGGGGCTTTCCTCGACATAGAGGGAGCCTTCGACAAAACAACATTTGAGTCCATACGCATTGCTGCAAAGGAACATGGCATCAACGATACCACGTGCAACTGGATTGACTATATGCTGAGAAGCAGAATAGTCAGATCGGAACTGATGGGAGACAGACTTAGTGCAAAAACAACAAGAGGTTGCCCGCAAGGCGGGGTGCTGTCACCATTATTGTGGTGCTTGGTAGTAGACTCGCTACTTACCAAACTCAATACCGGACCATTCTACACAGTAGGCTATGCAGATGACATAGCAATAATGGTCAATGGTAAATTCCCGAACATAGTCTCTGGATTATTACAACAGGCATTGAGGATGACAGAGGAATGGTGTACAAAGAACCACCTCTCTATCAACCCAAGCAAAGCAGTCATTGTTCCATTTACGAGGAAGAGACAACTAGAACACCTAGGAGAGCTCTCCCTCAATGGAATAAAGCTGCCCTGGTCCACCGAAGTTAAATATCTGGGCGTAACGCTTGATAAAGAACTCAGGTGGAAAACTCATGTGGAAAATATAACGACAAAGGCCTTACGAGTGTTCGGCATGTGTCGTTCCACCTACGGTAAAACTTGGGGGTTAAAGCCCAAAGTGATACGATGGCTGTACCGGACAATGATAATACCTATTATCACATACGGCAGCCTAGTGTGGTGGCCAAGAACAAAGCTTGCTTCGTGCAAAGCGCCACTCACCAGGTTACAAAGAACAGTGTGTCTCGGCATCACAGGTGCTTTCAGGACAACACCAACGGCAGCGATTGAGAGATACCTCAATATCCCTCCTCTGCATATGATGGTTGAATTCGAGGCAAGGAAGACATTACATCGTCTTGCTGTTGCTGGACTATGGGATGCCTCTAAGCCAAAGACTAACCATACAAAGTTCGATGAGAATGAAGGCCTGGATCGGGTAACAAGCATGTTATCCGATAAAATGCAAACTAAATTTGTGTTTGAAAGGTCTTTTAAGGTCCAAATCCCTACAATAGAGGACTGGAAGAAGGGACTCGATCCACCAGAACAAGACAGTCTGGTGTGGTACACTGATGGATCCAAAATGGAATCAGGTACAGGAGCGGGCATATACGCAAAAGGTTACAAATGTAGCAAAAGCTTAGGGAAGATGGCAACTGTATTCCAAGCGGAAACATTTGCCATAATAACCTGTGCTCAAGAGAATATAGATAGAGGAACCCGAGGTAAATCCATATATATTCTTAGTGACAGTCAGGCTGCAATCAAAGCCATGGCATCCTACAAAGTGGACTCCGGACTCATTCTGGATGCTATCCAGGCCCTAAACAGGCTTGGGAAGCACAACAGGGTGAGACTGATGTGGGTCCCTGGGCACAAAGGAATCCATGGAAACGAAGTGGCTGATGAACTGGCAAGAGAGGGCTCAGCAAATGAATTTGTGGGTCCAGAACCATGTGTAGGCATTTCGACGTGTCTCGTAAAAGCCGCATTTAGGGAGTTTGCAGATCACAGACAACAAACTTATTGGCTGTCTAACACCGGTCTGCAACACTCCAAGAAATTCCTAGGCTCTACGTTCAAAGCCCGGGAATGCATTTGGAACATGAGCAGGGGGCAAATCCGCTACCTGCTTGGGGCCTTTACTGGGCACTTTGGAACCAACGACATGCTCATGAAGATGGGTTTAACTACGACTCCCGTGTGCAGGTTGTGTGGGGAACATACGGAACGCATGGAGCACCTTCTGTGCACATGCGATGCACTGGCTGGTAAGCGAATGGGTCTCCTAGGGGTTGGATACCCAAAACCAGAAGACTATAGGCTCATATCTCCTAGTCTCGTTGTAAAACTCATGAAAACGGTTTTCAACGAGATTGGGGGGGAGTAAGTTATCTAGGGGACCACAATAGATCCCAATGGGTCGAAGTGTCCGAGATGTTCTCGGCCCCTCCATAAGATAAGATAAGATTACTCGTAAACTTGTAAAGCCTTGTTATCCGTGATAATTTTCCTTTTAATTTCGTTATATTTACTACTGCCGTGAATTTTTTCACATAGCCAAGAGCAACCATTTCGCTTGCAGGGGGGGGGGGGGGACACTTGACTCTAACATAAATTTGCAACATAAAGCTTAATTTTACGCAAACGAATCTCTAAATCTAAAAATGGTAATAACAAATCCATAATATTTTTGAATGGCCTATCCAACGATACCCCACACCATGGGATAGAAGAGAAAAAAAAATACATCCCCACTTTACGTCTTAGGGAGGTACCCGAAAAAAAAATATTTTTCATGATTTTATGTTACCACTTTGTCGGAATTATTAATATGTATACACATGCCAAATTATAGCTTTCTAGTACGTAGATTCTCTGAGTTAAGCTGCGGACGGACAGACGGAAAGAGCGAAACTATAAGGGTTCCTTGTTGACTTCGGAACCCTAAAAACCAAAGAAGTGTCATCAGCAAATAATACCATGTTTAGATTGTTTTTCAATAGATGGTCTAAATCGTTAATGGAAAAAAATAAGGAAGGACCCAAAATTTAACCCATTTTCACGGTTAACCCCGACGAATTGAGATCGTTTTTTGTACTAATTGTTGTTTATTATTTAAATAAGATTTTACTAAACTTAACGCTGATTGGCCTAGTCCGTAATGCTCAAGTTTCAAAAGTAATCTTTCATGAATAACGCAATCAAACGCTTTCGACAGTGCGCAGAAGACACCTATGGCATTTTGTTTCTCTTCCCACGCATCAAAGATGGGTTATAATAAGGTGAGACCAGCGTCGGTTGTACAACGTCCTTTGGTATAATCATACAGCTTATCGTGTAGGATGTTATTCGTATTAAAATGAATGAGCATTTGATTTAGCATTATCTTTCCAAATATCTTGTTGAAAACCGGCAGCACCAATACTGGTCTATAATTATTTGTGTTTTTTTATGTCTATAAATCAAATCAAATTAAATATTTTTTATTTCACATAGGCCTACATGGGCACTTATAAAACGTCGAAAAAAGGTGCACGGTTCGGGTTGGTCGTTTCCTGTGGAGAAGAACCGGCAAGAAACTCCACGGTTTCTCTTTTAAAAAAATTGGTTTGTTTTTATATTATTTCCATGTCACAGCATTAGTGCTTAGATATGGGGGGACAACGTAGGCCCGACAATAAGTCGTAAGAAATAAAATAAAAAACCGGCCAAATGCGAGTCGGACTCGCGAACGAAGAGTTCCGTACCATTATCGCAAAAAACAACATAAAAATCACGTTTGTTGTATGAAAGCCCCACTTAAATATTTATTTTATTCTGTTTTTAGTATAGCGGTTGTTATAGCGGCAACAGAAATACATCATCTGTGAAAATTTCAACTGTCTGGCGATCACGGTTCATGAGATACAACCTGGTGACAGACAGACAGACAGACGGACCGCGGGGTCTTAGTAATAGGGTCCCGTTTTTAACCTTTGTGTACGGAACCCTAAAAAGTTTGTATAAACGAGATAAAGAGTTAACAAATGTTAACAAGCATTTATAAATCTAAAAGGCCGTTCACACATTCACAAAACAACTGGTAAAAGAATCTACACAAAGGAAAATAAAATAAAATAAAAATATAACAAGACTAAATTTAACATGTGGCTCAAATGTGGCTCAGTGCTGTAACTATTCTTAGCAAAGGGCTATAAAGAATAATGAAAACATTGTAAAAACTCTAATTAAAAGAAGGAAATAAGAAAAAATGAGATTGAGAATAGTTAGAGACATCCACATATTTGTGCCGTTTATGAGCCACCAGGGAAGCTGTATGTGCAGAAGGAGCTAAAATTTTTATCTTCAACGTAGTCCTTGATTTTATAATATGCCTTTTTAGGGTTCCGAAATCAACAAGGAACCCTTATAGTTTCGCTCTGTCCGTCTGTCCGTCCGCAGCATAGCTCAGAGAATCTAAGTACTAGAAAGCTATAATTTGGCATGTATATACATATTAATAATTCCGACAAAGTGGTAACATAAAATCATGAAAAATATTTTTTTTTCGGGTACCTCCCTAAGACGTAAAGTGGGGATGATTTTTTTTTTTCTCATATATCCCATGGTGTGCGGTATCGTTGGAAAGGCCATTCAAAAATATTATGGGTTTGTTAAAACCATTTTTCGATTCAGAGATCCGTTTGCGTAAAATTAAGCTTTAAGTTGCAAATTTATGTTAGAGTCAAGTGTCCCCCCCCCCCAACCAGCGAAATGGTTGCTCTTGGCTATGTGAAAAAATTCACGGCAGTAGTAAATATAACGAAATTAAAAGGAAAATTATCACGGATAACAAGGCTTTACAAGTTTACGAGTAATAGTCGACCAACTTATAAAATGTACTTGGAACAGTAAAAATTTTGTACAAATGCCATTGAAAAATTACTAAAATAAAGTTGATAGCTGTGTAAAACAGAGTAAATATAATGCTTACGAACTATGTAAAAATATACAAAAATGTAATCATAACAGGCTTTACAAGTTTACGAGTAATAGTCGACCAACTTATAAAATGTACTTGGCACAGTAAAATTTTTGTACAAATTCTATTGAAAAATTACTTACATATCGTTGTTAGCTGTGTAAAACAGATAGTAAATATATGCTTATAAACCATGTAAAAATATACAAAAATAAAATCATAACATCCTTAATAATAATGATTTCTAAATTAATTAATAAATAACGCATTGGAGTGGCCGGAGTTGTTGGCAGTACCAGAACGTAGTACATACGGCGCATGCGCGCGGTGGAGTCTATTTTGTGTTAGTGCAGAAGTATTTTCGACGTTTTGTAATTAAAACATAAAAGTAAAGTCAAATTAGATTCGATTTCCAAGCAAATTACTTATTTTCTTTTGTCGATATCCTTCTATAAAGTTAATATTCGACCCGACTTCATCACTAATTGAGTAGCGTAAAACTTTCCAGAATGAAATAGTGAATACCACAGATTAGAGGATTCACCTCCAATCTGCGGTATTAGAGGAGATTAGAGGTGAATACATACGATTTTTTGCTAATTCCGAAAGAGAAATAAACAAGGAGCGTGCACGTAAGGATCCAGTACCGAACTATACCATTCCCCGTGGCTCTAACGCGCGCTCGTATCGGCTTCTTTCGCAATTCGCGATGGTACTCAAATAGATAATATTTTTCTAACTTCAGTTGCGAAGTTGGATTTTATAACTCCTTCTTCAGTTACCAGTTAGTCCTTATTTAGTTTAAGTCAAGAGTGAATAGATTACATCTAGGCAAGCGTGCTTCACCGTAGACCACACCATCGCTTACCATCAGGCGAGATAGTAGTCAAACGCGAGAATATAGTTTAAAAAATCCTATGTGGGCCCGTTTTTAGACTTTGTGAGCCGCTGAAACCGTTTTAATGTTCATGTAACAACAACAAAACCCTCTTTTTAGTCCGCATTATTATGCAACTTCGGAACCCTATTACTGCGCGTGGCCCGACACGCACTTGACCGGTTTTTTAATAAGGACACGTTTGATGTAGTTTTTGAACTTTCCATCGGTCAATTCTATAACTGACTTTGGCAACTTGTTATAAAAGCATATGCTGTTGTGTTTATAAGAAAAGACTTGCTAGTTTTCGTTAATCTGAATTTGGGTATTACAATTTCATGCTTACTGCGTGTATTTAAATTATGGATGTCGCTTCTAGTTTTGAAAAGCCCTCGATTTTTGCGGACATACAAAATACATTCCAAAATATAAAGTGAAGGTAAAGTCAGTATATCGATCTCTTTAAATTTTTCTCTGAGGGACTCGCGTGGACCCATTTTATAGATCGCGCGGATTGCCCTTTTTTGTAAGATGAAAATTGAGTCAACGTCAGCTGCTGATCCCCACAGCAGAATGCCATAAGACATAATACTGTGGAAATAAGCATAGTATACTAACCTAGCTGTGGCTACATCGGTTAACTGCCTTATTTTCCTTACTGTATATGCAGCTGAACTTAACCTACCCGTAAGAGTTCTAATGTGCGCGCCCCACTGCAATTTTGAATCGATAGTAATCCCTAAGAATACAGTTTCCTTTATAACATCAAGATTTTTGCCGTCAAGATTTAAATTTGGGTCACGTTGTGCTACATTTGGTAAAGAGAACTTTAGAAATTTTGTTTTTTTCGCTTTTAGTTTAAGATTGTTAGCTGCGAACCATTTTGAGAGAACAATTAGACTTTCGTTGAGACAAAGACATCCGTATCTTTCCTACCTATTTTAAAAAATTGCGAAGTATCATCAGCAAATAGAATTATATCCGATAATTTGTCCCTCATAAAAGGGAGATCATTAATGTAAACAAGAAAAAGGAAAGGGCCAAGAATTGAACCTTGGGGCACGCCCATCTTGACTAGAGACCCGGAGGATGTCGCCCCATTAACATTTACTTTTTGCTGTCTGTTTGATAAATAGGAAAGCACAAGATCAGCAGATTTTCCTCGAATTCCGTACTGGTGTAATTTACAGATCAGTGTGTTGTGATCGACAACACACTGATCGTATAATCTTCTTCTTCATCGTGTCGATGATTCCATTTTAATATTTAAATTTAAATGTTGTGCTTCGACCAGAACTCAGCCACGTCGACAGCCCTAGCGTTGGCCTCGCACAGGTCCTTCATGGTGCAGGTGTTTGTGCACAGAGAGCAGGACAACAGATGAGGCATCGTTTGCGGTGTGATTCCACAGTCACATTGTGACTGATCGGAGTACCCCCATCTGACCAGGTTGTACCTACAGCGGCCCACTTGGCTTCGTAGCCTATTTAGGGATTTCCAGGTAGGCCAAGGCAGTTTATTCCCAGCTGGGAGCTTTTCTGCTGGATCGATATAGTCAGTTGGAGGGGGGTATTTGAGGAGCCACAATTTCCTACGAGTTTCGCCTGGGCTGTTGCCGTTAGTTGTTTCCGCCGACTTAAGGAAGCTGTTCCGACTCTTTAGTCGCCCCCGTGAGTGCTCCGCGTTGTACATTAGGTGGCGGTTATCGGTCTCTTGTTTGTGCTTTTCGGAGGAACAGGCAACATCTCTACGGACCTCCGGAGGGGCTATTCCTGCCAACGGGTATAGTGCAGCAAGTGGAGTAGGTTTAAGGCACCCAGTGTTTATTCTACACGTGTCATTTAAGGCTACATCTACTTTTCAGGCATGAGCGGATCGATGCCACACTGGGCAGGCAAATTCGCCAGCCGAGAAGCAGAGAGCCAAACCAGATGTACGAAGGACGTGAGGGGAGGCGCCCCAGGAAGTGGATGTGAGTCGACGAAGCAAGTTGTTACGTGTGTTAACCTTGAGTTTAGTTCTTTCGCAATGGCTTTTGTAGGTCAGTGAGCGGTCCAAGGTAGCCCCCAAATAGACAAGATTGTCATTGTGTTCAATATCAGCACCTCGCCATTTGATGTTTAATTTTCTGGCAGCCTGACGATTTCTCAAGTGGAATGAGCACGACTGCGTTTTAGACGGATTAGGTCTCAATGCATTATCTTCGTAGTATTCACTGAGATTCGCCAGGGCCAGTTCAAGGTTTGCTTCGGTATCTTCAAAGTTTGTAGTCCTTGTGGCCAGCGCCAAGTCATCCGCGTAAAGGAACCTTTCCGTGTTTGAACCGTATCGTAATCGTATAATTATTATATCAGATGACAATCAGTTTCTTTCATACATATGCAGTTTGATCGGCACAGATTTATTACACTTATTGAAAAGGCCATCAGGTCATTCTTTAACATAAATTAAGGGAGAGTAAATGTGTCCTCAGAGTAAAACTATAGACTGATTATCATTCGCTAGTGAGGCGGCTCTGAGTGCTCCAATACGTCGTTCTAGGCACCCACCATAGTCACTTCGGACTGTTTTAGTGAGTTCAACCTCATGGACAGCTTCAGCCACATGAAAGCTCTCCTGTCTTACATGGAACTGAAACGTAACTGGCGATATATAAATGTCTTCACACATAGATAAACTTCTTAGCATAAAGACAGAATTTGGTGTAAAGTCATATTATAATTTGACAAAATAAATAGGATTAAATTAAAGATAGAATTAATTGCTCAATGCTTAATCGTTTATTGTCATTACACGTCAGAAAATGAAGCTTTAGCAGACAATAGGAGTACCACAAATGCATGCGGATTGTCCGGAGATAGACACTACACCAGCAGCCGGCACAGCGCCCCCGAAGCTCACGACACCTGTGATGGGGACCTGACCAGCAACAGCAGTAGTACCGGCAACTGGCAGCTCACCAGCAACCGCCACGTTGCCTTCGCCAGCGCCACCGTAAGCAGCTCCAGGAGCGACAGCACCTCCGAATGCAGCAGCAGGAGCAAGTACGCCACCATATGGCGATCCGATGGCGCCACCGTAAGCACCAAGACCGAGGGCACTACCACATCCAGTTCCAAGACCCAGAGATCCGATGCTTGCAGCTGGAGCTAGAGCAATAGCTGGTGCCCCACATCCGCAACCTCGACCGCCGAGGATTGGATGGCCGAAAACATTCTGATGAAAGATAATTGTTTTACTTGAGAAACATATTTTGCTACTGTGGAAATTTTAAGTCAAATGCTGTCGAATAAATGTCGTGGAGCGAAGCAAAACGTGAAAGTCAAGACCGTCCACGATTTGGGACTTCCGTGGACGGGCTCTGCCCCTTCTATGAAACATGGGGCATTAAGTGAAGTAGTCAAAATCTTGAGGTATGGATATCATACAAAAACATTGTGCCTATTTTTATCGTTGTTAAACACATTAAAATAAAGAATTAGAACATTAGAATAGTTAGGAAACCTAGAAAACATAGCAGGAGAAACCAACCTTGGAAGAAGTCCCTGAGAAAATCAAGGCACCAGAAATAGTAAAACACTCACCTGGACCAAGCAAGCTTGGATGCAGAGCAACAGAACTGTGAAGTAAGACATGTTTGATGTTTGTTTTTGTTCAACGACAAGCTGAAGACTGAATGATGTTCTTACTTCTAGACCACGTTTATATAGTGCAAAAGCTTCTTATCATCACAACGTGATATTTTTCTGTTCCATTGAAACAAAGAAAAATATTTCAAGGTCATATCTTTATGATATAAATGCATTTTTCTATTGCCTCATATTGCAACTTTTGATAAAAGTATGAAAAGTTTATTTCTAAATCCGAAACATGGTGCAACACAACTAGATAAGGACTAAGTTTCAGTATAAATAGTCGATATATTCCTAGAAAACTCATTCTCAAGTTCACTTCAACACAAACTACAATGTCAGCCAAGGTGATCCTCGTCCTCTGTGCTCAGGTGCTCTTCATCCAGGTGAGAAATTGTTTACTTATTCTACATATATTTTGAATCATTGTAATCCTTTCTAAGTTATTATGATATTATATTATATTACACACACTTAAAAACATCGTGATTTTATTCGAACTCCATTTCTCCATTATGAACGTTAAAAGTAAAATCATTCGCACTTTCATTCACAATTCATCTAAGATTTTCACTGTAAATAAAATTGCAATTGTTTTTAATATATGGAATGTTTGTAATAAAATTGAATTGTAAAATTAGTGACTTATTTTATTTTTGTTTTTATTTATTTTGTGTAAATGTTCAGATACAAATACAAATACTTTAATATTTCAATTAGAAATTACATTACATGTTAATGTGAATGGAGTCCCCATTTAGACAAATACAAATTTATTGTTCATAAATAAATGACTAATCACATCAAAAGCGTCTGGCACACATTACATTTCGTGAAATAATATATTGAATAATCATGTGTCATCAGCAATCTCAGTATCATCTGTTGATAAAGATATATTTACAAATACAATCATTTCGTGTTTACAGAGTGCATTCAGTCAATGTTTTGGTCGTGGAGCCATCGCCGCTCCTCCTCTTATTGCCCCAGGATGTGCTGGTAACGCCTGGGCTGGCAATGGTTTGATTAGTAATGGTGTAATTGGTAACGGTTTGATTGGCAATGGCTTGGCTGCTCTAGAGATCATTCCCACCAGTGGCGGTGCTCTGCCAGTCTCCAGCGTCTCTGCCAGCGGTGCTCCCAGTGGCATCTCCGTAACGTCTGAGAATGTATATGAGGGTGCTCTGTCCGTCGCTGGTGAGCTGCCGTTCGTGAGTACTGTGGCTTTGGAGGGCGTGTTGCCCAGCGCTGGTGCTGGCGCCGTCAGCTACAGCGCCGGTAACGGTGTTACTGCTATTAAGAGCATCGCTCCTTCTGCTGCTGCCTATGGCGCTGCAGGTACTGTAGGCGCTGCAGGCGCCCTTGGCACTACGGGTGCCTATGGCTCTCTGGGCGCCTATGGCGCTTCGGGTGCCTATGGGCTCGGCGGTGGATGTGGACGTAGTGCTGCTGTCATAGCCCCTGCCTCTCTCGGCTACGGAGCCCGCGGTTGTGGATGTGGATGTTAGAAAAGAACACATAACTCAACTGGTTATTATAGTATAAATGATTGAATAAACTAATTTGAAATTTATTTAATTGTACGAATTTTGTAATACACCAACCCTGAAAGACGGATTGCTTTATAAAGACCTGTCTGACCGATCAATCATGAACACTGTATTGAGCAAAAAGGCATAGAATTGTAATTGTTTATCCTGTATCAAATAACATCTGAAAAGGTTATCATAAATAATTTATGCTTTTTTTTATTTTGAAAATGCCCCGGGTGACGTTTGTTGTTGAGTTCGTTTTAGAATATTGATTTACCTGAAATAATTATCTTGCTTTGTACGTACGTACTGCGCAATGCGGTGCCTATGGGCTTGGTACTGGCTGTTCGCCTAGCGCTGTCGCCATTGCTCCTGCCGCTCTTGGACTCGGCTATGGAGGCCGCGGCTGTGGATGTGCCAAAGATCAATAAACGGATTTGAAATTTATTTTGTTCTGTATTTTTTTTGTTTCCATTGCTTTCCCAATGCTGGGCAAAGGCCTCTTGCAAGACCTTCCAGATGTTCTTTTCGTGGCTTTATAAATACTCAAAACTTTTGTATCGGTATTGGCTTGCTACTGGTAATGCTGATAAAAAATCATCGAGGATCGATGAGAATTGATCCTTAATTATAATGACAATTTACCTCCCGTAAAAATGATTAAACTGACCACAAAAGAATTTATTTATTTAGGCAAACCAACTAAATACACACAAGTACATTCATAATAATTATCATTAATAAATATAATAGCACTGCATGCATCTAAATTATAGGTAAGCACATTAATTTATTTAGAACTCACTGCACAATAATAATTAGCATTATGGTGGATAACAATAATATCGTACATATCAATTAATAATCTATTACAATTATAATCATTAGAACCCTAAATTAAATTATATTAAATCAAACCAAATTAAATCAAACCAAATCAAACCAAATTAAATCAAATTAAATCAAATTAAATCAAATTAAATCAAATTAAATCAAATTAAATCAAATTATATCAAATTATATCAAATTAAATCAAATTAAATCAAATTAAATCAAATTAAATCAAATTAAATCAAATTAAATCAAATTAAATCAAATTAAATCAAATTAAATCAAATTAAATCAAATTAATTCAAATTAAATCAAATTAAATCAAATTACATCAAATCAAATCGAATCAAATCAAATCAAATCAAACTAAACCAAACCAAATCAAATCAACTCAAATTAAATCAAATTAAATCAAATCAAAACAAACTAAATTAAATTAGATAAGACATAATTCAATAACAAATTAAATAAAAAATAACATAAACACAGAATTGTGTATGTATGTATTTAATCGTACATCGTGTTACGTTTGTTACAAATACCGATTATTTTATATACCGAATAGGTCAGTCAAAATATCTCTTTCAGATCAATTAATGATATTTTTTAGAGGAAACCTTGTAGAAAAAATAATTGAACCGACAAAATAACGAACTGAAAAGCAAAAACTGGCCAAGTGCGAGTCGGACTCACGTACGAAGGGTTTCGTACCATTATCGCAAAAAACAGCAAAAATATCACGTTTGTTGTATGGGAGCCCCACTTAAATATTGATTTTATTCTGTTTTTAGTATTTGTTGTTATAGCGGCAATAGAAATGCATCATCTGTGAAAACAACTTTTCAACTGTCTAGCTATCACGGTACATGAGATACAGCCTGGTGACAGACGGACAGACAGACAGACAGATGTATGTCTGTCAGTCCGTCACAGTCATGTGGAATGAACACCACAGCGTGCACAAATAAACAGAAAAAAAAAATGCTGGAAAGGGGTTCTGTTTTTTTGGAAATCTTTTCAAAAACGACTTTTCCACAGATTTATTATATGTGTTGATTGATTGTACAAAAAACATACATATACAAAAACGGTAGCATAGCTTATGTACAAAGGCGAGCTTCCATAACTGGGTTTGGGTTGTTCTATTCTCAGCTACATCTGGTTAGACTGGACCCGACCCCAATATATTATGGAAAAAAACTGAGCGGATTGATAATGCTAAACAAGAACTATTCAAAAAAAGTTCAGGATATAACTAAAAGTTGTCGATAGTCACTTCAGTATGGACGCAAACGGCCATTTCATTATGTTTGATATTTGAAGCTTGCGCTGGGGCCTAATAAAAACGAAAACTGAATGCTTTGCTGCATTGACATATATATTACTTGCGTAAGGACCGGGTCAACCGCGCGACTAAATGGCACCACCGCGCTGGTCATAAAATTGCAGTTTAGGACCAACGCGACTCAGTTGACAGTGGTCCGTGTGCGTGTCTCTGATTAGTATATAGTTATCTGTGGCGGGAGTGAGCGAGTATTTGCTTGTCATAAGAAGGTTTCTATAAAGTGTTCAGATGGGCGTATCCTTCCTTTCGAAATCATTGCTTTGCTGTAAGTTATCAGTTTAAAATAAAATCTTTACTTTATTCGTTGTAAGCTGTCTCGTTGGCCTAGTGCAAACGAGGTTACTGAGCATGGGAACCTGAATTCACTCGCCAAATCAGACAGCTCTTGTTGGTTTCGCCAACCTCATTGGTAGCGGGGATCCTTTTTTACCCGACTGCCGAAGGATGTTTAGTGTTTATCAGTCTATGCATGTATGTTTGTTCCAAAGGCGTTGGCCGATTCTGATGATCCTTACGAAAATCAATTCGTCATAACCTTGCGAGTGTCACTGGCTACATTAAAATTGGAAAATAGAAAAATGGCGGATTTTGGGCGCCATATTGTGGTGACCTAATTTATTTTTCGTCGAAACCTATCGTGTGGGGTATCAAAATAAAGGATTTTAAGAGGTGATTTCAGAGTGCCTGGTTTTCTCAGATCATTATGAATCTTTTTTTTTTTTTTTTTTTTTTTTTTATTAGTTTTAAGAAGGCTTACAGTCTAATTACAAATAATAATAGGTAACCACAACATATTATCAAGTTGCTAATAACAAGCCTCCACAGATATATAGCATCTGGTCAGTATTATCCATAATTATATTGGGTTCGGGTTCAATCTAATCGCATGTAGTTGAGTACCTATTTATATACTTTTTCACGTTTTTTTAAATAAATTAATACGTGTTTGGAGCTCTCCTTTAAACAAACAATGCCTGTATTAGATGACTTCGCTCTTGCATAACTTGCCGTGTTATACTTATAGTATACTCTATCTAGTTATACTCACAGTTAGTATAAGTTATAAAATAATGCACTGTGACTGTAAGAGCAGTGGTGGCCCAGTGGTATCGGCCGCGACTTACAAGTTGTAGGTCGTGGGTTCGAGCCCAATCAGGCGCTTTACTTTGCGTAAATTATTTCATCACCACTGTTCTCAAAACGGTGAAGGAAAACATCGTGAAGTAACCAGCATGTCCTAGAACCAAAAATTCGAAGACATGTGACATCCACCAACCCGCACTGGGCTCGCGTGGTGGATTACGGCCCATTCCCTCTCACAGAGAGGAGGCCTGTGTCCCAGCAGTGGAAACATTAATAGGCTGATGATGTGATGTGTGTTGTTATGTGACACTTATGGTTATTTAGTTTAAATTTTGTTGTTGATGAATTAAGTTTAAAAAAATATTATTTTCATTTAGAAACATATTTTTTTTTGTTTTGAATTAATAATTAAAAAAATATTGTATTTTGCAGATCCGGCCGATTTTCTCTAAAGAAAGATATCATTATTGATATGAAAGAGATATTTTAACTGACCTATTTGGTCTATAAAAAAAACAATCGGTCTTTCTAACAAACGTAACAGGGTGTACGATTGAATACATACATACTCATTTCTTTTGTGGCCAGCGTAAGCATTTTTAGGTAAGGTCATTCATAATAATAGGTTTCATAATAATTTTACTAAGGATCTATCCTCATTTATGATTTTTCAGCATTTGCAGTACCAAGCCAATACCGATACACAAGGATTTTGAGTAGTTTTAAATTCATGAAAATAATGTCAGGAAGAACTTGGATGATTCATTAGCAATGGTTACACAAGAAAAATATAAAAAAAATAAATTGCAAACATATAATAAAGTTCAACTTTGGTGAAATAATCAGTTTTATTTTAATTTCTAATAACATCCACAGCCGCGGCCTCCATAGCCGAGTCCAAGAGCGGCAGGAGCGATGGCAGCAGTGCTAGGTCCACAGCCAGTGCCGAGCCCATAGGCACCCGAAGCACCATAGGCACCGGTAGCACCAAGGGCGCCTGCAGCACCAACAGTACCTGCAGCGCCATAGGCAGCAGCAGATGGAGCGATGCTCTGAATAGCAGTAACACCATTACCGGCGCTGTAGCTGACGGCGCCAGCACCAGCACTCGGCAACACGCCCTCCAAAGCCACAGCACTCACGAACGGCAGCTCACCAGCCACGGACAGAGCACCCTCATACACATTCTCAGACGTTACGGAGAGGCCAGTGGGAGCACCGCTGGCAGAGGCGCTGGAGACAGGCAGAGCACCGCCGCTTGTGGGAACGATCTCTAGACCACCCCAGCCATTGCCAATGAAACCGTTACCAATGATACCATCACCAATCACACCACTGCCAGCCCAGTTACCAGCACAGCCGTTACCAATCAATCCGTTTCCAAACAAACCATTGCCAGCCCAGCTGTTACCAGCACATCTTGGGGAAATAAGATTAGGAGCGACGATGGCTCCACGACCAAGACATTGACTGAATGCAGTCTGTGAACAAGAAATTATTGTGTGAGAAATATTATCCTTATCAGCAGACGATTACATAATTACGTATAAAAAAAAACACATTTTGTAGCGACTACCATAATTTTTTAATCTAATACTTATATAGAAACGGGAGTGGAGGATTATTTGAAATATAAAGATTGCGGTAAAAAAAAAAAAAGTAGATACTCTAAATGTGAGGAATAACAAAACTAAGAATATGTTACGTCGATTCAAAATATAGATGTAATAAATAAGTAAACAGTTTCTCACCTGGATGAAGAGCGCCTGAGCGCAGAGGACGAGGATCATCTTGGCTGACATTGTAGTTTGTGTTGAAGTGAACTTGAGAATGAGTTTTCCAAGAATTGATTGACTATTTATACTGAAACGTAGTCCTTATCTAGTTGTATTGCAGCAATTCGTGGATTTTGAAATACACTTTTATCAGTATTTGCAATATGGGGAAATAGAAAAATGCATGTATGTCGTAGTGATGTAACCTTGAATAATATTTCCTATGAAGGACTTTGTTTCTATAGAACATTGACCAAATATCACATTGTTATGATAAGAAACTTGTGCACTATATAAACGTGGTTTAGAAGTAGTAACATCATTCAGTGTTCAGCTTCTCGTTGAATACAAATAAAAATCAAACATGTCTAGCTTCGCTGTTCTGTTGCTCTGCATCCAAGCTTGCTTGGTCCAGGTGAGAGTTTTAATATTTATGGTATTTTGATTGTTTCATACACTTTCTCTACTGCAGCTTTTACTGTTATATTTCTTAAGCTTCCAAATAATGTAAAGTTTTTTTAAATTTTGACTTGGCTCTTAATTAAGATTTCCATCGTATCATAATATGTTTCCCAAGTAATATTCTTTCAACAGAATGTTTTTGGCCAAAGCCTCGGCGGTCGCGGTTGTGGATGTGGGGCACCAGTTGTTGCTCTAGCTCCTACTGCAGGCATCGGATCTTTGGGTATTGGCACTGGATGTAGTGGTGCCCGCGGTCTTAGTGCTTACGGTGGTGGCATCGGATCTGCTTATGGTGGCGCACTTGCTCCTGCTGCATACGGAGGTGCTCTTGCTCCTGGAGCTGCTTACGGCGGCGCCGGTGAAGGCAACGTGGCGGTCGCTGGTGAGCTGCCAGTCGCCGGTACTACCGCTATTGCTGGTCAGGTCCCCATCATGGGTGTCGTGAGCTTCGGCGGCACAGTGCCAGCTGCTGGTGCCGTGTCTATCTCCGGACAATGCGCTTGTGGCTGCAGCGCTCCTATTCCAACTAAACAACATTTCCTGATGTTAAATTGCTAATAAACGATTATGTATTAAGAACATAATTTAATCTTTGATTTAATATCAATATCTTAATCTTTTTAATTTTTTTTATTTGATATAGGTTCGCGCTTGACCACCATCTCACCTGATGGTAAGCGATGATGTGGTCGACGATCGATCGCGCTTGCCTAGAAGTAACCTATTCACTCTTGACTTAAAGACCCCTAGATTGTAGCTATCGGGAAACACAGACTCCGGCAGGGAGTTCCACTCCTTAGCTGTACGCATAATAAGAGTATTCTCAAAACGTTTAGTGCGTATGGGTGGGATGTCCACCATGAACCGATGGCGCATCGCCGTACGTCTGGTAGTCCGATGATGAAACGGGCTGGGCGGAATTAGATCATGCAATTCCATCGCACACTCCCCGAAATGTAATCGATAAAAAACCGATAAGCTGGCAACTCGGCGACGATGTTCAAGGCTCTGGAGCTTTGACTTAACCAGTGCCTCATCACCGATGAGCCTCTTGGCCCGCTTTTCGATCGACTCTAGTGCATCAAGCTGGTATTTGGCAGATCCGTCCCAGAGATGAGAACAGTACTCCATGCATGATCGAACTTGCGCTTTATACAAGCTGAGCAGCTGTTCTGGCGTGAAGTACCTTCTCACCTTTGCAAGGATCCCCAACTTTTTGGCAGCCAGCTGAGCCTTTGCCTCAATGTATGGGCCAAAATTGAGAGTCGATGTCAACGTAACGCCAAGAAGCTCAAGATGGTCAGTTATTGGCACGGTCACATCTCGGAAAGTTGGAGCCGGGTGAAATTGGCTCTTTTTAGCGGAAAAAAGACACGCCTGGGTTTTAGCAGCATTAAACCTGACCAGATTGGCATCGCCCCATTCGGAGACTGCCTGCAAGGACAGGTTCAAGTGCTCCACCATGGCCTCCCGGAGAGACTGGATCTGAGGCCCGGTAGCACGAGCGTTGGACAAGTATCTCTCTGCAACAGTGCTGTCGTCTGCATACCCAAAGGTGCCGGGTTTTAGCAGATCGTTTATGTGCAGCAGGAATAAAGTTGCTGAAAGTACCGACCCCTGAGGGACCCCGGCATTAATATCCAAGTGGTCCGACGAGCAGCCATCGATAACCACTCGAATGGACCGGTCTCTCAGGAAGTCAGCAATCCAATCACACAGACCACCGGGCAAACCGAATGAAGGAAGCTTACCAATAAGGCTTTCGTGCCAGACCCTATCAAAAGCCTTCGAGATGTCGAGGGAGACGGCAAGCGCTTCCCCGTGCCTCTCGATGGCCTCACTCCAGATGTGAATGGCATACGCTAGAAGATCCCCAGTAGACCGATTTCGGCGGAAGCCGTATTGGCGGTCACTTAGGATATCGTTTGCTTCTAGGTATGCCAGGAGCTTAGAATTGAGTACACGTTCCATACTCTTACAGAGTATGGAGGTTACAGATATGGGTCTGTAGTTGGCCGGGTTAGCACGGCTGCCCTTCTTGGGCACGGGCTGTACGTTAGCCTGCTTCCAAGCATTCGGCACTTTTCCAGCCTCATACGAAAGGCGGAATAGGCGTGTCAAGATCGGAGACAGTTCAGGCGCACAGGTTCTAAGAACAATTGCTGGTATTCCGTCAGGGCCGCTAGCCTTGTTCACGTCGAGGTTGCGCAGCACCCTATGGACGTCCTTTTGATGGATACGAATGTCCGACATACTCGTCTCGCATCCATCAGGAGAAGGAGGGGGGCGCGCATCACCAGGATTCAGACGTGACGACTCCGCAAAAAGAGAGGCAAATAAATTTGCCTTTTCCTCAGCGGAGTGGGCCAGTGTTCCATCGGGTTTCAGCAGTGGTGGTAGTGAGGGACGGCAGAAATTCGATTCAACCGACTTAGCCAGGGACCAGAACGCTTTACTACCGGCTGGGTAGGAAGCAAGTTTGGTCCCAATACGGCTTATGTGTTCAAACCGAGCCCTTCGCAATACCCTCTTGCAGGACTTGGCAGCCCTATTAAAGGCTCTCTTCCGCTGGCCCACGTCGCTAGCCTTGCGCGTCCGAGCGTCGACCCATGCCAGGTACGCCTCATGTTTAAGCGTGTTGGCGCGATTGCACTCGGCGCCAAACCATGGCAGGTCAACGCTAGACATTGCTACGTCAGAAAATGGAATGTAGTACTCCATTCCCCGACGCAACACGTCGGTGACGGCGTCCGCACACGACGAGGGATCAGCTGAAGAAAAGCAAGTGGGCCGCCAAGGATAAGAAGCGAAAAACGAACGCATCCCATCCCAATCTGCTGACCTGTACCGCCAAACCCGCCGAATGCCTCTTGGGCTGGGATCGGGTGGGGAGTAGACGGATACAGACTTCACCAGACAATGGTCGGAGCTACCCAAAGGTGAAGATACCGACACAGAGTAGCGGTCTGGATCTGTTGTCAGCAAAAGGTCCAAGCAATTGGCAGTGTGCGAATCAACATCCGGCACCCTCGTTGCTCCCTGGACCAGCTGGGCGAGATTTAACGCAAGCGCAAGCTTTCGCGTCTCTCGCCCAGCATGATCAGTGCACTGGTATGGGAAGAGCCACTCCTGGTGGTGGGCATTGAAATCCCCCAGTATCACTAATTGGGCAGAAGGGTACCGCTGCTGTGCCGCATCAGCCGCCTCACACAGATGCTCCGTAAGCCTGGTTGTCTCCTGATCTCCACTGTGCGATCGGTAGACACAGGCGTAGATAATTTTATCCAGGCCTGTGTCCACCAGTGCCCAGAGCACGGAAAACCTTGAGTCCTCAAGGTTTCGGAGACGCCGATAACAGATGTCGTCTCGGGCGTACATGCATACACCCGCGCGTGGTTTAAAGTTGTGCTCCAGGGTAAACCCTGGGTATGATAAGTACGACACGTCTGACGGACATCCGATCTGCGTCTCCGAAAGGAAAAGAAGAGCTGGTCTATCAGTCTCCAGGTGGTGATGGACTGCTTCGAGATTTGAGTGCAGCCCTCTTATGTTGCTAAGGTGCACTTTGTGTGACAGGGAGTGCTGCCGCTGTACAGCTTTTCCTTTACCTTTCCTTGGCATAGTTGAGTGAAAAAGGGGAGGAGAAGGCAGTGAGACGAGGTTCCACGCTGGCAACCCACAGACACGCACTGATGGGACGCCATCAATGGGGGACTGGTCTGGAGACTGCGGGGACGCCCGAGCCCCCCCGGGAATGTCCATCGGGCCCTGTGTTCTGGTCGCCAACCAGCACGATGGTGCATTCCGGGATTTTTCGACAGTTGGCGGGGCAGCCTTTCGTGTGTGGCTGGCACACTACTTGGGCCCCCAACTACCTGCGGTCGGCCAGCGGCGCACCGTGCCTCGGATCCCGCTACCCTCCGCGACCAGTCTCCCGATACGCCCATAACAGCGCGCGTCAGACCGGTCTGCCTGCAGTGGAACAGCTAGCTCGACCCAACTCCTCTAGTTGGCTACACCGAGCATCGTACCGGAACACGGCTAGGCCGCTTGGCGGTACGTCTTTGCCCGGTGGGTGGTCGCAAGCCTTCGGCCGAAGCCTACCACCAGTTTGTGTCACCTGATTAGCACCACTCGGGGGCCACGTGTAGGGAATCGTATGGGGTGCTCTCCTACGGACGAGGGTGACTCAGCCCCCAAATGCAATGCAAGAATGCAAATAAAATCTGGTCAGGTTCAATGCTGCTAAGACCCAGGCGTGTCTTTTTCCGCTAAAAGAAGCCAATTCCACCCGGTTCCTTCTTTCCGTGGTGTGACCGTGCCGATAACGGACCATCTTGAGCTTCTTGGCTTTACTTTGACATCGACCCTCAATTTCGGTCCATTCATTGAGGCAAAAGCTCAACTGGCTGCCAAAAAGTTGGGGATCCTTGCAAAGGTAAGAGACGGTAGCTACACGTCAGAACAGTTGCTCAACTTGTATCAAGCGCAAGTTCGGTTATGCGTGGAGTACTGCTCTCTCATCTCTGGGACGGATCTGCCCAGTACCAGCTGGATGCACTAGAGTTGATCGAAAAACGGGCTAAGAGGCTCATCATCATGAGTGAATTTAGGATCGCACGCTCAGTAATCTTGCTTGCACTATGCCATAGAGACAGCTTGTAACGAATCAACTAAAGTTTATATCCTACTATTATGATAAATGCGAAAGTTTGGATAGATGGGAGGAAGGATGGTTGGATATGTGGCAGCATTTATGTTAGTTGCCTTATTATTTTAAGCCTGTGTTGTTCCACTGCATTGCATGTTGTAGTATGTGTCGATCAAGTTTTTCATACTTATGTTAGAAACTATTCCAAAATATTCAAAAGAGTCTGCGCTCAAGCAAAATCTCAAATAATAATTAACAAAATTGGTGTTTCTAATAATAAAATAAAAACTGTGTGGCAAATAATTAATAGAGAAACTGGAAAGACACAACAAAGCGATCAGAATGAGTTGTCTTTGAAAATATCTAATCAAACCATTTCTGGTAAGCAAGAAGTCGCTGAGACATTAGAAAATTTCTTTACCAACATTCCGTTAGAGGTTACGAAGTCTCTTCCCTCCTCATCTAAATTAGCTGAAGCTCTTCTTAAAGAAAACTTTACTAAAGACATACCAACCTTTAAATTTAAATCAATATGTATTGATACAATTAAAAACACGTTTAAAAGTCTTAACGTAAAAAATACTGAAGACTTGTGGGGGATATCCGTTAGGGTTCTTGGAGATATTATTGACTCAATTGCTCCTGTCCTAACAGGCATATTCAATCAATGTTTGGACAGCGGCACTTTTCCTGACTTAATGAAACACAGTAAAGTAGTACCAATTTTCAAATCAGGCTGTAAGAGTGATCCCTCTAATTATAGGCCTATATCCGTGCTTCCAGCATTGAGTAAAATCTATGAAAAAATCATGCTGGAACAGATGTTGTCTCACTTCAATTCAAATAAGATCCTGCATAGTCAACAGTTTGGTTTCACGAAAGGTAGGTCGACAACGGACGCGGGAGTAAAACTCATCAGCCACATCTTGGAATCTTGGGAGAAGTCCCAGGATGCCATTGGCATTTTCTGTGATCTCTCGAAAGCGTTCGACTGCGTCGACCACAACACACTGATCTGTAAATTACACCACTACGGAATTCGAGGAAAATCTGCTGATCTTGTGCTTTCCTATTTATCAAACAGACAGCAAAAGTAAATGTTAATGGGGCGACGTCCTCCGGGTCTCTAGTCAAGATGGGCGTGCCCCAAGGTTCAATTCTCGGCCCTTTCCTTTTTCTTGTTTACATTAATGATCTCCCTTTTATGATGGCCAAATTATCGGATATAATTCTATTTGCTGATGATACTTCGCTAATTTTTAAAATAGATAGGAAAGATACGGATGTCTTACATGTCAACGAAAGTCTGATTGTTCTCTCTAAATGGTTCGCAGCTAACAATCTTTTACTGAATGCGAAAAAAACAAAATGTCTGAAGTTTGCCTTACCAAATGTACCACAACGTGACCTAAATTTAAATCTTGACGGCAAAAATCTTGAAGTTATAAAGGAAACTGTATTCTTAGGGATTACTATCGATTCAAAATTGCAGTGGGGCGCGCACATTAGAACTCTTTCAGGTCGGTTAAGTTCAGCTGCATATGCAGTAAGGAAAATAAGGCAGTTAACCGATGTAGCCACAGCAAGGTTAGTATACTATGCTTATTTCCACAGTATTATGTCTTATGGCATTCTGCTGTGGGGATCAGCAGCAGACGTTGACTCAATTTTCATCTTACAAAAGAGGGCAGTCCGCGCAATCTATAAAATGAGTCCACGAGAGTCCCTCAGAGAAAAATTTAAAGAGATCGATATACTGACTCTACCTTCTCTTTATATATTGGAATGTATTTTGTATGTCCGCAAAAATCGAGGGCTTTTCAAAACTAGAAGCGATTTTCATAATTTAAATACACGCAGTAAGCATGAAGTTGTAATACCCAAATTCAGATTAACGAAAACTAGCAAGTCTTTTCTTATAAACAGTATACGCTTTTATAACAAGTTGCCAAAGCCAGTTATAGAATTGACCGATGGAAAGTTCAAAAACTACATCAAACGTGTCCTTATTAAAAAAGCATATTACAAAATCAAGGACTACGTTGAAGATAAAAATTTTAGCTCCTTCTGCGCATGCTGCTTCCCTGGTAACTCATAAACGGCACAAATATGTGGATGTCTCTAACTATTCTCAATCTCATTTTTACTTTTTTTCTTTCTTTTAGTTAGACTTTTTACAATGTTTTCAATAATCTTTATAGCCCTTTGCTATGAATAGTTACAGCACTGATAACAACATTTGTGCCACATGTTAAATTTAGTCTTGTTATATATTTTTTCCTTTGTATAGATTCTTTTACTGATTGTTTTGTGAATGTGTGAACATTGTAGGCCTTCTAGATTTCTAGACGCTCGTTAACATTTGTTAACTCTCTCGTTTATACAATTTTTTTTTAGTTTCTTACGACTTATTGTCGGGCCTACGTTGTCCCCCCATATCTAAGCACTAATACTGTAACGTGGAAATATTGTAAAAACAAACCAATTTTTTTAAAAGAGTAACCGTGGAGTTTCTTGCCGGTTCTTCTCCACAGGAAACGACTAACCCGAACCGTGCACCTTTTGTCGACGTTTTATAAGTGCCCATGTAGGCCTATGTGAAATAAAAAACATTTGATTTGATTTGATTTGTCTACAGACCTCCAAGTTACCAGAATCTATCTGTGTTTGACTCTATAATGGAAGATGTGTTAAAAAAAGTAAGTACTAGCAGTAAATTAATCATCATATGTGGCGATTTAAACATTAACTTATTAGAAAATAACTCTAACAATATTAGGTTATTGGGTCTTTTTAAATCATTTAATCTAACAAATGTTTTTATGGAGCCAACTAGAGTGACAGCTTCTTCTGCGACTTGCATAGATAACGTTTTTTGTAATTGTGATTAACTAAATAAAGAAATTGTAAATAAATTAACATCTGATCACAGTGGGCAAACAATAACGTATAGCACCTACATACCTTTGCAAAAAATGCAAATAAAATTTAGACCAATTACAAGTAAAAATTTAGAAAAATTTAATAAAACCTTGACTAGTAAATTATGTGTTCAAAACTTTTTTAATATAGATGACCCGAATGAGTTCTATGCCGAGTTTTTTAAAGTACTCAACATGCAATTTAATGTCACTTTTCCACAGAAAGCGAAAAGTATTTACACCAAGTTCGTATTTAGCGATTGGGCGACTCCAGGCATTCGTAAAAGCAGGGAAAAGCTATGTGAACTTTATGGCCTAAAGCAACATATGAATAATACAAGTTTTGATAAGTATGTTGCGAAATATTCAAAAACCTTTAAAATTGCATGCAAAATAGCTAAAGCGCTGTATATAAGCAATAAAATAAAATCGGCAGACGATAAAATAAAAACTACCTGGAAAATAATAAATAATGAAACAGGTAGGAAAAAACAGCGTAATACTGAATTTAATTTAGCGACTGCACATGGCTCCATATCCTCAGATATAGAGGTAGCTCAGGAATTTGAAAACTTTTTTGTTAATATTCCTCTTAAAACTACAGCAGCCTTAAACTCCTCACCCACACTCTCTGCTGCCTTACTAAGAAAGAACGTAAATGCGTGCCCATCGGAGTTCAAGTTTCAACATACAAATCCCCAGGCTATATTAAAAGCTTTTAAAGATCTTAAAATTAAATCAACAGAAGATCTTTGGGGACTATCTGTAAAAGTGTGTAAACCAATCATTGAAACTGTTGCACCCTATTTAGCTTTAATATTTAATGCTAGTGTCGATCAAGGAGTTTTTCCGGACCTCATGAAACACAGTAAAGTAGTTCCATTGTTTAAATCCGGGGATAGCAAAGAAGCCAATAATTATAGGCCAGTGTCAATACTGCCGGTTCTCAGTAAGGTCTTCGAAAAGTTAATGCTCAACCAATTGTTGCGTCATTTTAACAAACATTCTATCTTTTATGATCAACAGTACGGTTTTACCAAAGGGCGTTGCACAACTGACGCCGGTGTCACCCTAATAAAGAACATCTTTAACGCCTGGGAGGAAACAAAAGACGCCATTGGAATCTTTTGCGACCTCTCGAAGGCGTTCGATTGCGTTAACCATGAGACACTATTGTTGAAGCTCGAGCACTAAGGAATTAGACATACAGCCCTTGGGTTACTTAGATCATATTTAAAAGACAGACAAGTTAAAGTTCAGATAAACGGCGTAAACTCACTAGGGTCTGAAATGACAATGGGTGTTCCTCAAGGCTCGATATTGGGTCCATTCCTCTTTTTAGTTTATATTAACGATTTACCCCAATTACTACAAAATCAACCGAAAATGGTGTTGTTTGCTGATGACACATCTTTGATATTTAAAATAGATCGGCGGTCACAAAATCTTGATGATGTGAATAACTCGATTCATCAGGTCCAAAATTGGTTCACGGCAAACAATTTGGTACTAAATGAAAAAAAAACCAAATGTATTAGATTTACATTGCCGAATGTTAGAAGTAGCGAATGCGACATCATATTGAATGGCGAAAAGCTGGACTTTGTAAATCAAACAGTTTTCCTGGGAATCACTTTAGACGACAAATTGCAATGGAGTTCTCACATAACATCTCTTGCGGGTCGTCTGAGCTCGGCCGCTTATGCTGTTAGAAAGATAAGACAGTTGACGGATGTGGAGACAGCGCGTTTGGTCTATTTTAGTTACTTTCACAGCATTATGTCATACGGTATTTTATTGTGGGGCCGAGCGGCTGACATTGAATCCATATTTATATTGCAAAAGAGAGCTATCAGAGCCATATATAATTTAAGTCACAGAGAATCTCTTAGGGAGCTATTTAAAAATATTAATATTATGACAGTTTCTTGCCAATTCATTTATGAAAATATCATGTATGTAAGGAAAAATATACATCTCTTTAGTAAGATCAGTGATAGACACAATTGTAATACGAGAAATAAAGATAAGTTAGATCAACCATCTTATAGACTAGCAAAAGTACACTCATCTTTCATGGGGTACTGTGTTAAATTTTATAACAAAATACCTTGTGATATATTAAAACTAAAAGAAAGTAAATTTAAAACTTTAGTTAAAAGCACACTTTGTGAACAAGCATATTACAAATTAGATGATTATATTCAAGATAAGAATGCTTGGCAACATGTTGGTCCCGCTCCGTAGGGCAATCTTTGGTGTGGACAAAATCAAATTTGCTAATTTGTATTCCTATTCATAGTTTTTGTATTCTTAGGTTATTTTTTATATTTTTCCAGAATTTGACTCACACAAGGTTCCGTTGTTGTTGAATTAGGTATTTTACCTATGTTTGCAATATTTGTAAGTATGTGAGAACCATGTTCCTATTTATAAAACTAATGAATTTACCTGTTAGTGCTTTTATTACTTTATACCTGTACGTTGTATAGTGGGTAGTGCTATTTTTGGGTGCATCGTCCTCACATATATGAATTTATTAATGTATGTACATAAGTAAACATTGTAAAACATATTTTTTTTAAAAAGAGTAAGTATGGAGTTTCTTGTGCGTTCTTCTCCATAACAAGCTACTTTCCGAATGCACGGTAGAGTCAATTTTTATTACTTGTACATTTTTTATTTACTTTTAATTTTTGACGTTCAAAAGTGCCGCTTATTGGCCTAATTGAAATAAATATATTTGACTTTGACTTTGATTGCAATGACCTCCCTTTCTTCTTTTCATCCTCCTGGCTTTGAGCAAACGTGGACCAGTCCTGCTTGTAAGTATTTAGTTCGCCATCGTCACCTGGGTCATTTAGTTATTGTAAATCTCGGATTTTGTTTTGCATAGACCCCGGCACGGGCCCAAGTATCAAATATGAAACTACCGTTTTCGTCCATACTGAACTGAAAATGAATCTTTGACAGTAATTTTTTTTTACCCACATGCTATTTTAATTAACTTGACAAACATAAAAGATAGCTTGATCTCTGCGACAGCTGTCAGTATCAATACAGTAACAATAGCGCTTGACAGGCTAACAATAACGTAACAGTTTGACATATATCGCAGAGATCAAGCTATATTTTATGAAATATAAGACAGTAGTAGCACAATAAACATATATAAGGTGAAAATGCTTAGCTATTATTTAAATTTGGCTATTATTATTTCTAACATTTCTTTATGTTCGAATCTATTTCATTCCTTTAGTAATATCGATTAAAAACTCTGCAATGAGGTACAGTACCGTTAACTTTCTGTGTTTACGTATTTTAATTATACAACATAGATAATATTACTGTCAAAACATGAAAACATATCAGAAAACGACATTTTGAATATGAAACGGCTCACTTGGGCATAAAACGATTTTAAGGCGATGATAGCTCAGTGGTAGTGACGTCGGATACCGAGACGAAGGTCGCGGGTTCGAATCCTACAATGAGCTTGAGCTTTCGGTGAAGGAAAACATCGTGAGGAAACCATAGCACGGTGGTAGGGTACTTTGTAGTACCTGCCTGGCTGGCAACCACCCTCAAGTTGAAAATCTGTCGCCAAGCACCTTCCGGTGTGTTCCGACAGCAGCACTTGAGAGCCAGTTCCCTTCTAGGCTTTGTGTGCTTACCACCATCGGCCACATCATCACTGACCACGGTGAGATTGTGGTCAAACACAGGCCTATACATAGTAAAAAAAAAAAAAAAAAAAACATAATTTGATTAGCCTAAATTACCATATATACAGATTAAATACAAAATAAAACTCATAATAAATATTATTTTGGTTCATACCTCGACCACTAATGACAATTAAACAATTAATGCAGGACTTTTTTGTTTACAATTAAATATGGAATAAATTTGCCCTAACCACAAATTGTAGAAAAATTAAAACTTTACGATAATGACGAGAAATAAACAAAATTAGATTTTTAGACCCTTTAGCTCCACTGGAATTTTTATGCACTTTTGGAGGTATGTGGAACAGAGTGGAAAGTCCCACAAACCTCCATAGAAAAGGAAGGATCCTCCGACCAGACGGGTGTTGTGTCTGATCCGGGCAACTGCCCAACGGTTGATGTCGGATTGTTGTATGTGTTCAAATCGCACCGCAAACTTTGCTTGCGCGATGTAGGATTTGTGTGACGTCTGTCATTACTTTGTAAGTGGCGGTGTCGGTGCCGCTACACACTTTTTACGCAACATTTCTACTACCATTATGAATATAATTTTTTTTCGCAGCATATGTTATTATTTTCTGGATTATCATGATCGCCAAGGCACGGAGGAATCTCGGTATATTCAAATGCCCCATCCACGGACTGACCTCAGCAAGCGTTGCTTAACCTTGATGATTGATCCTTGCGGGTGTTAATATTTAACTGATGTACCCAAATACAAATGATGTTCGGTATCAATCGTGACATTTAAGTACGTGCTTATTTACGCTGAAGGTACATGCCTGACCTAGCACAAGGTTTCTGCGATTACTGATCGTGGTTTTAATATGAAACTGAGCACTGCGCACTATTTTTAGAACGCACGGCACGTGTCGCATAAATAAAAGCTTGTACCTGTCTCAAGTATGTATATTTACGTATATATTTAAGGTAAATCAATATTCTAAAACGGACTAAACAACAAACGTCACCCGGGGGATTTTCAAAATAAAAAGCCTTTTCAGATGTTATTTGATACAGAATAAAAATTACAATTCTATGCCTTTTTTGTTCAACACAGTTTTCATGATTGATCGGTCAGAGGTCTATATAAAGCAATCCGTCTTTCAGGGTTCGGGTATTTAAAAATTCATATAACAAAATAAATTGCAAATTAGTTTATTCAATCATTTATACTATAATAACCAGTTGAGTTATGTGTTCTTTTCTAACATCCACATCCACAACCGCGGGCTCCATAGCTGAGAGAGGCAGGAGCGATGACAGCAGCGCTACGTCCACATCCACCGCCGAGCCTATAGGCACTCGAAGCACCATAGGCACCCAAAGAACCATAGGCACCCATAGTGCCAAGGGCGCCTGCAGCGCCAGCGGCACCAGAAGCACCATAGGCAGCATCAGAAGGAGCGATGCTCTGTATTGCAGTAACACCGTTACCAGCGCTGTAGCTAACGGCGCCAGCACCAGCACTGGGCAACACGCCCTCCAAAGCCACAGTACTCACGAATGGCAACTCACCAGCCACGGACAGAGCACCCTCATATACATTCTCAGACGTTACAGACAGTCCACTGGCAGCACCGATACCAGACACGCTAGAGACGGGCAGGGCACCGCCACTGGTGGGAATGATCTCTAGAGCAGCCAAGCCATTGCCGAAACCGTTACCAATGATGCCGTCACCAATCAGACCATTGTTGGCCCAATTAACAGCCCAGTCGTTTCCAGTACATCTTGGGGCAATAAGAGTAGGAGCGGCGATAGCTCCACGACCAAAACATTGACTGAATGCCGCCTGTAAATGAGAAATTATTGTGTTAGCATAGGTATATGTTTATATCTGGAAAAATAACGATGCATTGGATGAAACGTATTTATGTACGTGTAATCACAAAACCTAATATAATTATGTCATTCGCATTTTATGTTGTTATATCTATATAGTGACAAAGTTAAAATTGATCGTAGTACAAGCCGAAACATCTGTGTAAAATTTCATACCATTAATCCCAAATATTGTTTATTTTTTTGATTATGGGTCAGTTTGGAGTTATTTAAAAAAATTAACTCTACAAGGATAACTGATCCCAAATAAGTTGGGTTAATAGCCTGGACAAAGAAGACAAAGAAAAAGAAACAAGTTGAACACACTGCTAAATTATAAAACGAAATATCCACCAAACGTTAAAAGCTTTGAAAACACTGAAGAATAAAATCTGATTGTTTCTCACCTGGATGAAGAGCGCCTGAGCGCAGAGGACGAGGATCACCTTGGCTGACATTGTAGTTTGTGTTGAAGTTAACTTGAGAATGAGTTTTCCAAGAATCGATCGATTATTTTATACTGAATCGTAGTCCTTATCTAGTTGTGTTGGAGCAATTTGTAAATTTTGAAATTAACTTTTCGTACCTTTATCAGAAGTTGCAATATGGGGAAATAGAAAAAATAATTTATTTCGTAAATATGTGACCTCGGAATATTTTGCTTTGTATCAATAGAACACAAAAACATCACGTTTTTGTGATAAGAAGCTTTTGCACTATATAAACGTGGTCTAGAAGTAGAAACAACATTCAGTCTTCACCTTCTCGTTGAACACAAAAAAAATATTAAACATGTCTACCTTCGCTTTACTGTTGCTCTGCATCCAAGCTTGCTTGGTCCAGGTGAGTGGAAGGTTTCTGGTCTATTGATTATCTCAGGGATTCTCTTTCTCTATTGTTGCTTTCTCCTGCCATATTTCCCAAGCTGCCAAGTTATGGGTGTTAGTACGGTGAACGGAAAGGCACAATTTTTTTTTCATTTGATTTGGCTCTGACTTAAGATTTCCATAGTAGTAAAATATGTTTCCCAATTATTATTTATGAAGTAGAATTAATAGTAATAGAAGTAGTTTGCAGAATCATCAGAAACTTGATTTATTGGTTTCGGTTTCTCTTTATCATTGCTTATAATTATGTATGTAGGTATCTAAGTATATATTTTTTTGTATTGCAAAAGCCCGAACTGCGGTAAAATGTATGATTTACCGGTAAATCCTAAGATTTACTAAGTCTTACTGGTAAAAGTCCGAATTGTTCCATGATAATAGAATAATTTCGGGTTTTTTTTTTTTTTTTTTTTTTTTTTTAAATTTTACTAGCAATCACACGGAAAATCTTAGATGTGTGTCATAAAAGAATGATTGATTAGCTTCACTTGTTTATTCATTAACAGTACTAACAAGATATTAAAACAGTTTCGGAAGCTTTTAATTTTTTTTTTTTTAATCATTTTGTTATTTTTTTAATCATGTTTGAAAATGACAGACATAACAAGGTTTTAACATTAAGTGATCAGATGTTCTCTGAAGGAAATCCTTAGAGTTACCTTGTGATTACTGTTATACGCCTAAAATAAGCGATTATCATACTTATTGACTGCGTAAATCTTAAGATTTACCGGTAAATCCTAGGTTTACCGTATTACAGGCTTTTACAGTAACATTTTTTTTTTCTCTATTCTCCGAATAATTAAGTTGCACATGCTTTATTTTATCCCTGCACCACCCTAAGGTCGACTGGTAGAAAATGCCTAATGCGTTAAGTCCGCCTTTGTACTTGTGCATAAAGTTTTAATAAATAAATAAATATAATTTTCTTTCAACAGCATGTTTTTGGCCAAAGCAGTCGTGGTTGCGGATGTGGGGCACCAGAAATTAGCCTAGCTCCTGCTGCAGGGATTGGATATCTGGGGCTTGGAGCTGGATGTGGGGGTGCCCTTGGTGCTTACGGTGGCGCCATCGGATCAGCATTTGGTGGTGTACTTGCTCCTGCTGCTGCATTGGGAGGTGCTATCGCTCCTGGAGCTGCTTACGGCGGCGCTGGCGAAGGCAACGTGGCGGTCGCTGGTGAGCTGCCAGTCGCCGGTACTACCGCTGTCGCTGGTCAGGTCCCCATCATGGGCGCTGTGAGCTTCGGTGGTCCTGTAGCTGCTGCTGGTACCGTGACAATATCCGGACATTGCGCGTGCGGCTGCAGTAAACCCGTAATCTGCTGAAGCAGCACTTTCTGACGTTGAATAAAAATAAACGATCTTGATTTGAGCAAAAATTATTCAATCTTTAATTTCTTTATCTACTTATGATTCTTAACACTAAATTATGACTGGATGCTATGAAGATTGTGAAGTTTATCAGTTTTGTTTAAGTCCCATGTATTACGGGGCAAGATGATGGCTTGTCCCGTGACATATCAAGAATCCAAGTTGCCAATGAATTTGGTGAAACCCAATAAAACTGTCCGATCTGGCGATTGAGTTTACGTTAGACGCTCAGTAATCTCGCTTGCACTAACTACGAGAACTACGCTAACGAGACAGTTTGGAATAAACTTGAGGTTTTATTCTCAAATACATTTCACATCAAAATAAGCCTGTTTATTTTAAATCCAAAACGCAAAATGCAGAACGGATGGCCGTTGGGCCGAAAAGTTCTGGCATGGCGACCGCGTACCGGAAGACGCAGCATTGCAAATGGCAGCTGTATTTAAGGCGCTATATACGCCCAATGTTAACGCAGTACTGGCCGTGCGCTCGCTCGATGCCAAAATATCAATATTGAACCTCCTTTTGAACAGTTTTTACCCGAATGCCGAAGGAGGGTAATGTGTTTATCAGTCTATGTATGTATGTATGTATGTTTGTTCCTATGTGGCGTTCTAGAGACCAAACGCGTTGGCCGATTTTGATGATTCTGACGTCATTCGATTTGTCTTAATCCTGCGAGTGTCACTGGCTACATTAAAATTGGAAAAACAAAAATTCCTTTTATTTACAACTTTATAGTTATTTTTTTTAAATTTAGGTACATTTAAACATATAAGTGTTATATATTTTTGAAATCGCCTCTTAATATCCTTTATTTTGATACCCCACACGATGGGTTCGGAAGAAAAAAAAATAGGGCTTCCACATTAAGGCGCCCAAGAGCCGCCATTTTTCTATTTTCCAATTTAAATGTAGCCGTCATCAAAATCGGCCCACGCGTTTGGTCTCTAGAACGCCACATAGGAACAAAAATACAAGCAAACATACATACATAGACTGATAAACACATTACCCTCCTTCGGCAGTCGGGTAATAAATGGAGCGTTTGCCTATGTGACTTGCTCACTCATTCCTTCGTACTAACTGGGAGACGCACGATATCCCTTAGCAAGACTGTAGGCGGATTTTCTGGCTGCCGACTATTGCCGTAAAGACTCATAGAACTATGGCCGGCTTAACTTGTTTTCCTAGGCACGGAGGAATCTCGGCATATTAAGATTGTCACCCTCCCGCGAACTGATGTTGGCAATAAGTGTTGCTTAACATTGATGATTTTTTTTTTGTTTCTTAAAAAACATTGCCCCACACTAGGAGTTTCATCCTATATCGTGGGTAACACACAATCGTGGGTAACGTGGGTAACATACACAAGACACCCAGACCCGGAAAAACTATCTGTAGGACATACCACAGATAATATAATACTAGCGTACAGATGCCTCATCCCATACAAAGAAACCGTGCCGACGTAACTAGCGTTTTTCCTTGCAAGTAAAAGGGTTTACAAGGTTCGTGAATATTTTTTTTTTTAAATACAGTGACGGTTCGTTTTATACTATTTTTTTGCACGTTTTTACAGATTTTTTGCACCAAAATGTGTTACAATGCAAATTTTAACAATCGAGTGGAATGCCTCAGAAATTAAAAAATGCGCCATCTATTGGCATCAATTTTAAATGATACGTTCAAATAATCTGTGAAATGTGAATTAAGAGCCCAATATTCCATAATTTTGTGCTTAGGAGAGTTGATTAAAAAAGAACATACAATTTTTATGATCAATTCAAGAAAATGTTAATTTTACACTCAATTCAACAACAAATCTATGCATATCGCGCCATCTAGTGACATTTATTTGAACAAAATTTTCTTTGTTAGCGCTGGGACCCGTGACTTTGCATATATTTTGGAAACAAAAATCAAAATTAAAATTTCTTTATTCGTTTAGGCCATTAAGCGGCACTTATGGATCGTCAACATTTTTAATTTAAATGTAATAATAATTGATTATACCATCCATTCGGAAAAGTAGCTTGTTATAGAGAAGAACGGACAAGAAATTCCACACTTACTCTTAAAAAAAATGTATTACAAGTATTTGATAACATAATTCTTGTTGAAAAATACATATATGTGAGAATGATGTAAAAAGATGTGCACGTAAAAGCATCTAGACGCTTTTTATCGTACTTTTTTTAATCTAGAGTAAAACAAACAATTTAAAAATACAATAATTATGTAATTAAAAACAGACCGATGCAGCTAAGTTATGACCAATCCCAACTGACGGCGCCCGTTCACGAACATGACGAGATTTATTTGAACAGATTATTTAAAATTGATTCAATAGATGGCGCGTTTTTAAATTTCTGAGTATACCACTCGATTTTTTAAATTCGTAATATACAATGAAACACATTTTGGTACAATGAAACTGAAAAAACTTGCAAAAAAAACAAAAAAAATTCTTTTATATAACCTTACTAACCACATTAACTTTGTGGATTATGCTTTCACAGAGACGGATAAAAATATGCAGGTTGACGTAGCCTATTTCGACTTTAAAAAGGCATTTGATCGGGTCTAAACTGACTGACTGACTGAATCTGCGATAGGATTTACCCCTCAGCTGCTTCAACTCTTTTCCAGCTATTTTGCTGACCATCTACAGTATGTCCAACTCTGTGGGCATAAATCTGGCACATATGTAACTTGTTCTGGTGTGAGCCAAGGTTGTACCCTTGGGCCGCACAATTTATTATTACGGCTAATGACCTGCCAAAGGTCGTCAGGACGGCAAAGTGTCTTATGTTTGCTGATGACCTGAAACTATTCTTGGGTATCAATAGCGTACAAGACCGAGAGGCGTTGCAGAGGGATATCGATATGGTGTTAAAATGGAGTGAAATCAATCACTTGGAATTTAATGTCTCCAAGTGGAAGACTATTACATTTACACCCATTCAATATGACTACCACATATCGGGTGTCCCTCTAGAGCGCGTCAACGAAATCAAGGACATGGGACTGACATTGGACGTAAATATGACCTTTAATCGGCACATCGTCATAATGGAGTATTGCAGCCACCTTTGGGATGGCTCAGCTAAGTATCAGCTTGCCGCGCTTGACTCGGTGGAACACAGAGCCAAGACGCTCATTGGCGACGTTGAACTGCGGATGCCAAGCTTCACATCTTGGCTCATCGCCGCAAGGTTGCCTGCTTGTCGGTCTTCTACAGACTGTACTTCGGTGAGTGTGCTCAAGAAATCCACGACCTCATCCCACCAGCCCCCTTCTATCATCGGACATCTAGACGCACTGCAAGTTACAATCCTTACATTGTTGCCATTCCACCAATTCGCACCAAGCGCTTCCAAACATTCTTCATAATGCGCACAGCGAATGAATGGAACTCACTACCTGCGTCTGTGTTTACGAACGCCTTCAACCCGAATCTCTTCAAAGTTAGAGTGGCTTTTTCTGGGTAAGCTCACTCCATCGTCGACTCTGTCTCGGTCACCTATGACCTAGACTAGAGTCAAGAGCAAACACATAACAAATAAAAAAAAAACATCAATAACATCTGTGCCAAAGCCTTTCAATCACTTGGTTTTGTTATGAGGCAGGCAAATGGGTTTAAGGATAGGAATGCTGTTATGGTATTGTATTTTTCCTTTGTGCGCAGCAAACTAGAATATAATTCACAGGTGTGGGATCCGCACGAGAAAAAGTATAAGCTAATGATAGAACGGGTTCAACGCAAATTTGCTCGATACTTAATCCCTTTGAGTGAGAAATTACCATTGTTTTAAGCCGATTCGGCACGATGGACGTGCCGAATCGGCTTAAAACATTGGTAATTTCTATTGTGTCTGCTAATTGACACTTGACTAAGACTAAATATAAAAAGTTGTATGGGTACTATCCCTATTTGTTGCCGTCTCTGTTTGTCGCAGGAATGGTGGCCATCAATACGCTGGAACTGCGACGTAAGTGTGCGCTGTTGATGCACTACTTATTTGTGCTGAGCAATAGGATCGACGACTCGTCCACGCTAGCTCGCTGTTCACTGATTGCTCCAGATCGAGTACGGGTGTTGCGTGCCTGCGCCCCGCGATGCCTGTTCGCGGCTCCTCCCACCCGTACCCTGACTGTGCGATATGCCCCTACAACCCAGGCGCTCAATCTGCTAAACACCCTAATTGCTCAGGAACCTGGCGTTGACATATTTATGTATTTAATAAGGTTAATTCTATGTTTACATGTTTGTGTAAAGTTCTTTAGTTTATAAGTGTTTATGTTTTTGGCTTGCTGTACACTTTGGTGCAAACTGTTAGTACAGCAAGCAATTGTTATGAAATAAATAAATAAAAGCTTGTTATTTTTTTTTTATTAGGATCTTTTTCTCTATAAAGAAAGAAAATCATAATTGATCTGAAAGAGATATTATTTTAGTTGATCTATTCGGTCTTTATAAAACAATCGATCTTTCTAATAGGCATAACATATGATATACATACATCGCGTATTTCTTAAGTGGCCAGCATAAGCATTTTTACATGAAGTAAATTGCAACTAATATATAAATTGTCGTGATTATTATGACATGTAGATTTTTTATTAGTATTTGCATTAGCAAACAAATTCCCATACACAAGAGGTTTGTGTATTTGTAAATTTACGAAAATAATTTCTGGAAGGACGTGGGGTGAGCCTGTACCCAGCAGTGGGACATCAATTGTGAGACAAAAAAATACAAAACAAAAGAAATTGCAAATCAGTATATTGATATTTGGTTACATAAAATCAGTTTCATTTTAATTTCTAATAACATCCGCAGCCGCGGCCTCCATAACCGAGTCCAAGAGCGGCAGAAGTGATGTTTGGGGTTGGGGTATTTAAAAATTCGAATAACAAAAAAAATTGCAAATTTGTTTATTCAATCATTTATAATAAACAGTTGAGTTATGTGTTATTTTCTAACATCCACATCCACAACCGCGGGCTCCATTGCCGAGAGAGGCAGGAGCGATAACAGCAGCGCTACGTCCACATCCACCGCCGAGCCCATAGGCACCCGAAGCGCCATAGGCGCCCAGAGAGCCATAGGCACCCGTAGTGCCAAGGGCGCCTGCAGTGCCTAATGTACCTGCAGCGCCATAGGCAGCAGCAGAAGGACCGATGCTCTTAATAGCAGTAACACCGTTACCGGCACTGTAGCTGACGGCGCCAGCACCAGCACTGGGCAACACGCCCTCCAAAGCCACAGTACTCACAAACGGCAGCTCACCAGCCACGAACAGAGCCCCCTCATACACATTCTCAGACGTTACGGAGATGCCACTGGAAGCACCGATACCAGAGGCGCTGGAGACAGGCAGAGCACCGCCGCTTGTGGGAACGATCTCTAGACCACCCAAGCCATTGCCAATGAAACCATTACCAATGATACCGTCACCAATCACACCATTGCCAGCCCAGTTACCAGCACAGCCGTTACCAATAAGACCATTTCCGATCAAACCATTGCCAGCCCAGGAGTTACCAGCACACCTTGGGGTAATAAGAGTAGGAGCGACGATGGCTCCACGACCAAGACATTGACTGAATGCAGTCTGTAAACAAGGAATTATTATATTAGTAAATATATCTTTATCAGCAGACGATGATATTGCTGATGAAATGTGATTAATTTTAAACGATCACGTAATGCATGTCAGACGTGTGGTAATAGAATATCTTGAAAATTGTAATGAACTCTCGGGAATATTAGAACTAAGAAAAAGTTTTTATATTATCCTATACCAGGGGTCACCAAAAGGCGGTCCGCCGACCTATTTTGTGTGGACCTGAAGTAAACAGTACAATATATTTATTTGTGTTAATCCAGTAATTTATCCCGCGGTGTGTCTTTTCTGCCGTCCATTCGCCAACGACAGACATTCGGACGAGCGAGATCGTCATCGTCAGTCGTCGCGGTGGGGAAGGATGGGAGTAGACTTACCGATGAACATCTCCAAGATTTAATGAAATGAAAATAGCCTGCACCAACTTTAGTTCAAAAATAGGATGTATAGTTCAAGTCAAAAATTTAATTTTTCACATAATTATAACATTTGAATAAAATCTTGGCGAGGGGGCGGGGCAGTAGTTGACTGACTTTACTCATATTATTTTTAAGAAACGGACCTAGAATTAAAGTAATTGGTGACCCCTGCCCTATACTACCTCACTGCTGGTTAAAAGCTTCCTCTAAATCCTTCCAAGTTTTAATTTCCAAGTCACCGTGATCCAGCAGAAGAAAAAGTTACATCGATTAATAATATATAATTAGTAAACAGTTTCTCACCTGGATGAAGAGCGCCTGAGCGCAGAGGACGAGGATTACCTTGGCTGACATTGTAGTTTGTGTTGAAGTGAACTTGAGAATGAGTTATACAAGAATCAATCTACTATTTATAACGAAAAGTAATTCTTATCTAGTTGTGTTGCAGCATTATGTGGATTTAGAAATGAATTTTTCATACCTTTATCAGAAGTTGCAATATGGGGAAATAGAAAAATGCATTTATATCGTAAACATGTGACCTTGAGATATTTTTCTTTGTTTTAATAGAACAGAAAAACATCACGTTGTTATGATAAGAAGCTTTTGCACTATATAAACGTGGTCTAGAAGTAGGAACATAATTCAGTCTTCAGCTTCTCGTTGAACATAAACAAACATCAAACATGTCTACCTTCACTGTTCTGTTGGTCTGCATCCAAGCTTGCTTGGTTCAGGTAAGTGATCTAAGAATTTAGTTTTGACTTTCTGCTTTCATCTATTTCGATAGCGTGTTTCTTTGTTGGATTCTCTTTTCTTCTTCCAAACCTTTCCGTCTTTGGCGATATTTGGTCAAGTTGGTCTCGCATGAATTGCGTGCCACCTTAGCCGAGTTTGACTTCAACGGCGACGTACTTCCTCTAGCGTTCAGTGAGTGACTTTCTTCACCCACCTGTCTAGTTGCATTCTTGCGTCATATCCAACACGCGCGAAAAATACTCAACCATATCGACAGCCTTAGAATTGGCTTCGCAGAGATCTCTTATTCATTTAGACTTAATGCCAGGCATTCTCTCCCAGTCAAACCAATGGTGGTGAAGAGACAACATGATAGATGCATAGAATAATAATTAAAAGATCTCATATGATATAGGTAGTTATGCACAAGAAGTAGTATCTACAAGAGATTTCTTGTGGTGTATTTCTCAAGTATTATATTTTTCCTTCAACAGAATGTTTTCGGCCAAAGCATCGGTAGTTGTGGATGTGGCGCACCAACTATTGCTCTAGCTCCTGCTGCAGGCATCGGATCTCTGGGTCTTAGATCTGGATGTGGTGGTACCCTTGGTCTTGGTGCTTACGGTGGAGCCATTGGATCTGCTTATGGTGGCGCCATCGGATCTGCTTATGGTGGCGCACTTACTTCTGGAGCTGCTTACGGCGGCGCCGGTGAAGGCAACGTGGCGGTCATTGGTGAGCTTCCAGTCGCCGGTAACACTGCTGTTGCTGGTACGGTCCCCATCACAGGTGTCGTGAGCTTCTGTGGCGCTGTGCCAGCTGCTGGTGCCGTGTCTATCTCTGGACAATCCGCGTGCTTCTGCGGTACTCCCATTGTTTGCTAAAGCATCTTTTTTATGTACAATAACAATAAACGATCGCGCAATGAGAATTTTTCTGTATTTAATTTAATTCTTAAATATCCTATCCCACAGTTAATAGCTAAGACTTCGTTGTATCTTTGTTTTCAACGACTTAACTTATTTCGTTGAAAAATAGACGAAAAATACGCGTAGGTAAGGTCATACGAATACGTACAACGAAAGGTACCGGTATAAACAAAGTTAGAAATCGAATCCAGTACTAACAGATTACGTCAATATGGCAACACATTCGTAGCTTTCGCCTTCATTGTCTCCAGATAAAGGTAGATTATTTTTGTTTAGCCTGAAAAAAAATGTTATGTGATGGGAAAAGTAATGCGTAATAAAGCTCTACTGACGCGATGTGCATTTTTCGCTGTAATTTGCTGTTTCATTACTGACCTAGTTCAATATATCTCCGATTACTGGTTGTTGAGTATGCAACATTACTTACTACATTGTCAGTTAGACAAGCCCAGTCACTGGTTTCTTTTAAAAACCTGGTTAAAAACCATTTCCTTTCTCTCTAACGCTTTTCTATTCAGATCTAATCTCTGTCATCATTATTTAGACCTTTTTCTTTTTTTTTCTCTCTCTCTTTCTATAAATTTCATGTCATATTGCGTATGTATGTTTATATATAGGTTTATGTATAGTATTTATTATAGTAATATAATCTTGTATATATTTATGTTTTAATCTAATAGCAGTAGGTACACCGCAGACTACCCCCTTTTTTATTCTGTTTCTTCAGTCCATCCAAAGGTTGTCTGGTAGATATCGCTGTCAGCGATAAGACCGCCTTTGTACCCGTATAAATAAGTATTTCTTGTAAATGTGTATAATTTTATGGTGTACAATAAAGTATATTCTATTCTATTCTATTACTCACGATTCTTAAAAGACACGTGCCACATGTATGAATAATTGCTTGCTACTTATGAATGAAAACCAACGATTTGACTAATTTTGGTCGCATCTACGTGATGGCGGCTCGTGACTAAATACTAACAGCCGTAAGGGTAGATCCTGAAGGTTTAAGATTACCCTAGTCGATCATTCTTCCATATGTACAAACGTAGTATGGAGATTACTCCACTGTTTGACAATGTACGTTCAAAAACAATTGTATTTCAACACGTATTTAAACGCATCTTTAATTCTGGCAAAGGAGAGGTCATCCTGAAGGTTGATATTAAAAATGCATTTAATTCAGTTAATAGGGTCACCTTGCTGGCAGAAACTAAAAAAGAAATACCCCAAATTTTTTGTTTTCCCTGGCAATGTTATAGGCATCCATCTAAATTGCTTTATCTGGACAACCTTCTGGAATCCGTTGTAGGCTGTCAACAAGGTGACCCTCTCGGGCCAGTGATATTCAGTCTGGCTGTTCACCCAATTATTCGACAGCTAAATTCAAAATTTAACGTTTGGTATCTCGATGATGGAACCCTGGGAGGCGATGTAGACACAATTTTAGATGACCTGCAATTTTTAAAACACCAACTACATTCTATAGGACTGGATCTAAATTTATATAAATGTGAGTTATTTTTATCTGACAATACCGACAGACAAGTGACACTTTCAAAATTCAATAAAATAGTCCCCGAAATCAAAATTATTGAAAAAAGCTCTCTTTGTCTTCTTGGGTCCCCAGTCTTCGATGATTCCTTTTTCGATTTTATTGAGGAAAAAATTCAAAATTTCACAACATTTCGGAAAGATTGCTCCAAATTTTTCTATCTTTTTTTTTTTTTTTTTCTTTTAAAAACGTTGCCCCACACTAGGAATTTCTTCCTGTATCGTGGGTGCGTTTACAAACATATAAACTCACATACACAAACACCCAGAGCTGGAACAACTATCTGTAGGTCATACAAATTTTTGTTCCGTGCGGGAATCGAACCCGCGACACGCAGCGCAGCAGTCAATTGCTCAACCACTGCGCCAACCGTGCGCCCAAATTAACATGCATTCGGCTAACACCATAATCCGCTTTTGTTGTTTTGGCCCCAAATTAACATATTTCCTTCGTGCTTCCCATCTATGGAAGCACCCTCATCTTTTAGAAAAAATAGACCAAATTATCCGTCATACACTTACTTTAATTTTAAATGTGGCCATGGACGACCGAGCTTGGGCTCAAGCTACTCTTCCCATCCGTATGGGGGGCCTCGGCGTCCGCTAAATTTCTAGTATTAGTTTACCGGCATTTATATCCTCGGTCCACGGTACTGAGAAATTAATCAGGAATATCTTAGCACCCATACTGATTAATTTTGATGTGCCGTGTTTCACCGAGGCTATTGATGCTTGGAGACTCGCTTGCCCGAATTGTAATCTCCCCGACTACCCTTCATCCCAGAGACGGTGGGATGAGCCGCTCTGCAGAGCAGTTCAGGAGCACCAAATTGCCACTTCTGCCACTCCTGCCGAGCGCGCTCGCCTGCTGGCTGTGGGTGAGTGGGAGTCGGGCCTCTGGCTTCACGCACTACCGTCGTCGAACATAGGCACCTTGTTTGACGACTCTACTTTCCGCCTCACTGCTTCTCTACGTCTTACTGTACTCCTCATTGTTGTCACTGTGGCGAAGTTGTCAACAGTCTCAGTCACCACGGTCTATCATGCAGCCGAAGTGCGGGTTGCATAGCGCGTCACGGAAACTTAAACGACATCATCCGACGTGCTCTCGTCACCGTTGGCGTTCCGGCCGTATTGGAACCCCATGACCTGGCACGTGACGATGGCAAAAGACCGGACGGGATGTCTTTGTTTCCATGGAAGATGGGTAGGCCTTTAGTGTGGGACGCTACTTGTGTCAATACTCTTGCGCCATCCCATCTTCCTAGCTCGTCGTGCTGTGCTGGCGCTGCCGCTGCGGCTGCAGAGAACCTCAAGCGGCGGAAATATAATAACCTCATCGGTAGTTATATTTTCGAGCCGTTTGGGGTTGAAACTCTTGGTCCATGGGGTCCGAGTGCTCACGCTTTGTTTAAAGATCTTTCCAAACGCTTAGTTGACACTTCGCGTGACCCAAGGGCTGGAGGTAAAACTCAGTCAGAGAATAAGCATTGCCATACAACGTGGCAATGCTGCACGTCTTTTGGGCACATTACCAGTGGACAACGATGTGGAGGAGTTTTTCGACGCCATATTTTAGATTAGTATATTTTTTTGGTTTAGTTAGTGAGTAGTTTTTGGTTTAAGTGTTTATGTTTGTAGTCTTAGTTAATTAAGTATTTTATAAACTGTATATACTTGTATCTATGTAAATAAATAAATAAATAATATATAATATAATATATATAACCCACCGCTGTATTCCTACGTTGACGTCGTGGAGGGGCTTGCGCGTTTCAATGATCCCTAGGTCGGTGCCGGTAGATTCTACTTTGCCGCAATATGCCTAAGGTGAGGGGCCAGACTAAGAGTGATACAATCCGCAGGGCAGCTTTGTGGCGAGCTTGTGGGCAGTGGCGACCCCATGAATCTGATCTCCAGGGAGAAGTCTTGTCCCTCATCTCCAGCTTGCCTTTAATGGCTGGTTGGAGTGAACACTGACGGGGAACAGAGCTCTCTGCTCTCTCTTGCCTTAATTTGCTGGCCTGAGTGGAGAATCGCAAGAGAAAACATGCTCGCAGGAAGGAAGTTAACCCAATAAGATACTGGTAATGATCTTGACCGTACTTCCAGGATTGTCCTGATAGCCGTGGTATACCTCTCCACTACTCAAGCACCTCCGTATATGTTGCCTAAGAGCCGCTACTTCACTAAAGTGCTAGCGACTATTTATGAGGGGTGGGGGGGGCATTAATTGAGTGCGCAGGTCATCCTCTGCCATTTTAAAGCCGTGTAGATCAATAGTGGTCAGGCAGGGGCTAATAGTCCTTCTATAGTTTTAGGTAATCAATCTACGAAACCTCCCAAACCCATAGCCCTATAAGTTTTGTCTCCATATTTTGCAATAGTTCTGCACCAGTCGGGGATTATCCTTAGGTGCACTTGCCTAGTGCTTACAGGGATAATTGTCGTTTGGTGTCAAATTTCAAGCAACATGTCTTACAAGACCTCTGCCAGTTGGTTTCGGCCCCTGGTACAACTTTCAAAGGTCCAGGACCTTTGGAAGGTTCCCGAGAATCTCAAAAATAAATATAATATATATAATAAATATAATGTTTTATAAAGCGTAGCAAGGGTTTTGAGCATTAATGAATTCATACAACATAATAAATTGAAAATTAGTTTATTGAAACATTGTATTAGTTTATTAGACCAGTTTTGTTTTCTTAGTTACATCCACAGGCACGGCCTCCATAGCTGAATCCAAGAGTGGCAGGAGTGATGACAGCACGGCTAGATGAACAGCCAGTGCCGAGTCCATAGGCACCCGAAGCGCCATAGGCACCCAGAGCACCATAGGCACCCGCAGTGCCAAGGGCGCCTGCAGCGCCACCGGCACCTCCAGCGCCATAAGCAGCAGTAGAAGGAGCAATGCTCTCAATAGCAGTAACACCGTTACCGGCGCTGTAACTAACGGCGCCAGCACCAGCACTGGGCAACATACCCTCCAAAGCTACAGTACTCACGAACGGCAACTCACCGGCCACGGACAGAGCACCCTCGTACACATTCTCAGACGTTACGGAGAGGCCACTGGGAGAACCAATACCAGAGGCACTTGAGACAGGCAGAGCACCGCCACTTGTGGGAACGATCTCTAGACCAGCCAAGCCATTGTCAATGAAACCGTTACCAATGATACCATCACCAATCATACCATTGCCAGCCCAGTTACCAGTACAGCTGTTACCGATCAGACCATTGCCAGCCCAGGCGTTACCAGCACATCCTGGGACAATAAGCGGAGAAGTGGCGATGGCTCTACGACCAAGACATTGACTGAATCCACTCTGTAACAAGAAATGATTGTATTAGTAAATATTTCTTTATCAGCAGATGATGTCTTTGCGATTTAATATAATATCACGTAATGTACTGACGTGTGCCAGACGCTTTTGATGTGATTGCAATTTTATTGATAGTGAAAATCTCAGCCAGAATCGTGAGTGACAAATGGTTGCAACAAAAAAGTTTACGATGGAGAAATAGAGTTTGACAAAAATCAAGATATTTTGATGAGTAGGGACAGAATGCGTCCCTTGGGAATATCCCAACTACATAAGAAAAACAAGTTAATTAAAAAAATCAAAAAACCCGACTGCTTATGAAGCCAACTAAAAAGATGTAAACAAGATGAAAATTATGCTGTGCAGTCGGAGGATTCATATCCTCTGACTGCACAGAAATGATTTTCTCGGATTTTTTGTTTTTTTTTAATTAACTTTTTTTATTTATAACTTTTTAGTTAATTATTTTTCTCAATTAAGTACATTTAAACATATACGTTTTATTTATTTAGGAAATCCCCCTTAAAATCCTTTATTTTGATACCTCACACGATGAGATTGGAAAAAATAAATTGGGCGCCCACAATATGGCGGCCAAAATCCGCCATTGTTCGATTTTCCAATAATTTTAATGTAGTCAGTGATACTCGCAAGATTAAGGCGAATAAATTTACGTAAGAATCATCAAAATCGGCCTACGCTTTTGGTCTCTAGAACGCCATATAGGAACATACTTATAAACATAAACATAACCTTCCTCCGGTAGTCGGGTAAAAAGCTACATCGATTCCAAATAAGTAAAAAGTTTCTCACCTGGATGAAGAGCGCCTGAGCGCAGAACACGAGGATCACCTTGACTGACATTGTAGTTTTTGTTGAAGTTAACTTGATAATGAATTTCCAAGAATCGTTTTACTATTTATACTGGAACGTAGTCCTAATCTAGTTGTGTTGCAGCAATATTTGAATTTTGAAATGAACTGTTCATACCTTTATCATTATTTGCAACATGGGGAAATAGAAAAATGCTTGTATATCGTAAGTTATGTAATGTTGAATCATATTTACTATGAAGGGCTTTGTTTCTTTGAGCCAAACATCGCGTTGTTATTATAAAAAACTCGTGCGCTATATTAACCGTGCTCTGGAAGTAGGAACATCATTCAGTCTATAACTTCTCGTTGAACACAATCAAACATGTCTACCTTCGCTGTTCTGTTGCTCTGCATCCAAGCTGGCTTGATCCAGGTAATTGACTATGTATTTAATTTTCTTTTGAGTTTGCCTACTATTGCTATTATTTTTGTCTTTTTATTTGTTTGGTTCAGGTTAGTATTTTACTATTTCTGGTCTTTTGTTTTTCTCATGGACTTTCAGTTTTCATATTTCCTAAGCTTCCAATTTATAGCCTTAGTTCTTATGTTATTTAATGGTACTGTTTTTGCATTGGAATTGGCTCTGACATAAGAGTTTGGAGACATGCGGAACAGGGTGTAAAGTCCCACAAACTTCCATAGAAAAGGGAGGATCCTGCGACCAGACGGGTGTTGTGTGGTCCGGGCAACTGCCCAATGGTTATTGTCGGACTGTTGTATGTGTTCAAATCGCGCCGAAAACTTTGCTTGCGCGATGCAGGATTTCTGTGACGTCATGTCATTAGTTCGTAAGTGGCGGTGTTAGTGCCGCTACATCACTTCCCTCCAGAGACCGGAGGTCGAAAGCAGTAGGTTAAGTCGTCGGAAGGTTGGTTCCCGTGAGTCGGAACCAGTGCCCTTAGTGCGAGTTTTTACTCACGCTCAATCGCGTTAACGTAAACGTCAATTTGTATTGAAACTGGATAATCGCCGTCTGGGGACGGTAAGGAGAAACCTCTTTTCTTGTATACATTTTGACATAAGAAATCGGTTACGTTATCACGAGTGAGTACTTTAAAAAACTCGTACTAAGGCCTCGGAAGTCGCAGAGTTTGCCGTGAGTCGAAAGTCGCAGAGTTCACGGTGAGTCAGAACTGTATGCGGTAGTGCCCCAGTGAGTCGGGGTAATGATTTCCCAGTGAGACGGGATAGTGCTGCTGGCTCCATTGGGTCGGAGCGATGATGATGTCCCAGTGAGTCGGGACAGTGTTGCTGGCTCCAGTGGGTCGGAGCGATGTTAGAAGCAGAGGGTGATGACCAGGAATGCGCATCCACTGCATGCTGGTGGTCAGGTTACCCTCGTAGATGCCGTAGGTACTGGCTGGCTGTGTGACTCGCTGCTCGAAAGCTTGAGAAAGTGCTGATGAAGTCACGATGAAGTAGCTCTGCACGAAGGCTGCGCTGATGTTCATGTTTGAGGGTCACCAGTTCGGAGGTATGCGGAACAGGGTGTAAATTTCCACAAAACTCCATAGAAAAGGGAGGATCCTCCGACCAGACGAGTGTTGTGTCTGGTCCGGGCAACTGCCCAACGGTTATTGTCGGACTGTTGTATGTGTTCAAATCGCGCCGAAAACTTTGCTTGAGCGATGCAGGATTATGTGAAGTCACGTCATTAGTTCGTAAGTGGCGGCGTTGGTGTCGCTACATCACTCCCCTCTGGAGACCGGAGGTCGATAGCAGTAGGTTAAGTCGTCCGTACATATCTTAAGATTGCCATCGTATCAAAATATTATGTTTCCCAAGTAATATGATTTCTTTCAACAGAATGCTTTCGGCCAAAGCTTCGGCGGTCGTGGTTGCGGATGTGGGTCTCCAACCATTGCTCTAGCTCCTTCTGCAAACATCGGATCTCTGGGTCTCGGCGCTGGATGTGGTGGTGGTGGTGCCCTCGGTCTTGGTGCTTACGGTGGCACCATCGGATCTGCTTACGGTGGCGCACTTACTCCTGCTGCTGCATACGGAGGTGCTATCGCTCCTGGAGCTGCTTACGGTGGCGCCGGTGAAGGCAATGTGGCAGTCATTGGTGAGCTGCCAGTAGCCGGTACTACTGCCGTTGCCGGCCAGGTCCCTATCATGGGCGCTGTGAGCTTCGGCGGCGCTGTGCCGGCTAATGGTGCCGTGTCTATTTCCGGACAATCCGCGTGCATCTGCGGTACTCCTGTTTACTGCTGAAGCAACATTTTCTAAAGTTTAATAATAATAAACGATCATGCATTCAGGAAATAAAGTCTTTGATTAAATCCTTAATTTACCTGAACCGCGTTTACAGAAAAAGTTACGAAATAATAATTATGATAGTTAATATAATATAGACTCATACTGTTTGTTAAGTAGTCTGGTATAAATACTTTTTAAAACTATTTATGGATTGACATAATTATATTTAAAATGTAATTTTAAGACATTAATAAATTATAACAGCTGACTATTAGCAGTTGCCTTTAAGTCTTCAAGTTGCCTCCCGCTTTTGATTCAACTGTTCCTAGGATACTCAGTTTCCCACCCGGTGGGTTCCCGCATTGTCGAGGCGGGGGGGCTCAGTAACCGTGGCTTGGTCACCCACGGTGAAGCGAAGAGGAAACCGAGGAGGGGCCGCTCGTCAGTGCTTTTGCCGATAAGCCGACGACGTAGCGGCCAACATGTAGGTTGCGGTGCTGCCCAGGCAACATCGCAACTGAGGCGGGCCGTGATGTCGTATGGGGTCTCCCAAACCCATACGATATCACGGCTGAGGGTTGGAGGCCGCGGCGGGAGAGGAGTGCCGGTATTGCGGTGCGCAGCTCTCCCTACCTTCCGCGGCCTGGACGGGGTCGCCACCGTCTCATGGCGGACGCGGTGGGGCCGCAGGGGAAGAGGAGTGTCGGTATAGCGTTGGCCGCTCTCCCTATCCCCTGCGGCCGAAACATGGTAGGTGGCGGGGCCATTGACCTTGACCCGTCACAAGGGGACCAAGGGTGCCATACACGGGGTCGTCTGGCACGCATGTACTGTTTTGGTCCCTGGGGTCGTCATGGTGCACATTGTGTTCTGGTGCACTGGTGATGGGGGGTAATCCCCAGAGGAGGGTCCGGTGACGGACAGCCGCGGCGGGTTCGCGGTGAGTGCTAACGCGTACCCGTGTTCCCGCCATAAGCGGCACAGGAGGACACCGTGGAGTTTTAGTGGGTTAGAGTCCCACATAACTGCGCTATCTCCCCGTGGTAGCGCAGTATGCATGAGCATTTCTCCAAGCAAAAAAAAAGAAAAAAGGATACTCAGTTTCAATCGTTGACTCCGGCATTTCTATTGCACTATTGACCTGCTTCGTGATTGGATTAGAGGATCGTAAACTTTTATTTGTTATACACATCGATATATACAGTACTACGGTAATGGTTATACCATTGACATACATTCTAACGATAGACAAAAACATGTATGAAAACCATTTGTTCAAATGTTTGTGAGTTAGAACAAAAGTTTGCTGCAGCGCTTAACATTCTTTATGTTGTGTAATCAAACTATTAAAACATACAGTGCTAGATCGCTTATAGAGTTTAGGTTACGTCGTATGCGTATGAAATTCATGACGTTTCCACGTTTCAACATAGGGTAAGTAAGGTAAACGGATCTCAGTACAGTTCAGTCGAACAGAGTGAGTGTTCGGATTGCCAAATCTAGTGCGTGGTACATATATATCGATGGGTTATACACATTCATCAGCCCAGACTCTTCTTGGAGTACCTTGTAGTCGGCTTCCAATCTTACCTAGCTGCAATTCTCCTCCTTGTGTCGTATTCCTCAGTATTGAGGGTCGTGACCTCCCTTCTGCATCACCTTCTCTCGAATGGTCTTTCTCCATCTGTTTCTGTCTCTGGCGGTGTGGAGGGCGTTGTAAACTGTAGAGCCAAGACTGGTGCGGATTTGGTCAGACCAATGTATTTGGCTGCGTCCACGAGGCCTTTTCCCGACTACTTTGCCGGTCACAATGAGCCTCTCGAGGTTGCCACCGTCTTTCCTTGCAATGTGGCCGAAGTATTCTAGAACACTGCGCAGACACTCGGATGACAGCCACGAGGCGATTTTGAGTTTTCGCAATATGGAGACGTTAGTCCGAAATGCTGTCCAGGGGATACGGAGCATCTTTCTCCAGCACCACATCTCAAAGGCGTAGATGCGTTTGCGGCCTGAAGCTTTCAGTGTCCAAGTCTCAGCGCCATACGAAAAGATCGAAAAGACTAAAGTCCGTACCAGTTTGGTTTTGGTTTTTACGGAAATGTTGCGATCTCTCCAGATTTTTCCAAGCTGAGATATGGCGCTCTTAGCCATGCCAATTCTCCTGCGCAGCTGCCATTCTACTATTGTTAATATATTAGAATTTATAAAAATGCCTGTAATCAAATAAAATTCACATTTTTTGGTTGCATTTGATAACATGTGCAGTATATGCCATCGTTGCTGACTGATGGTTAATACCGCGATGATACTACAGGATCAATTAGATGAACAAGAGGAACCTTCGATGTATGTACCCGAATGCAAGCGGGTACCTAATACATCATATTTTTAACTTGTTCATATTAAATGTCGACAAATACCTGAGACGATAACGGTTTATTTCATATTAGACGCTTATGTTTGACACAAGCTTTTGGAATCAACTACTGGGATCTTCTCATCGACTACTGTAACGTTTTCAGTATATTTTTTTTTTTTTTTTTTTTTTTTTTATAATTTATAGGCTCGCGTTTGACCACTATCTCGCCTGATGTTAAGCGATGATGTGGTCTACGGTGAAGCACGCTTGCCTAGAAGAAACCTATTCACTCTTGACTTAAAGACCCCAAGGTTGTAGCTGTCAGGGAACAAAGACCCCGGAAGGGAGTTCCACTCCTTAGCTGTGCGCACAATGAAAGTATTAGCAAAACGCTTTGTGCGTATGGGAGGGATGTCCACCATATACCGATGGCGCATGGCCGTACGTCTTGTAGTCCGATGATGGAAAGGGCTAGGTGGAATCAAATTGTGCAGTTCCGTCGCACACTCCCCGAAGTGCAACCGATAAAAAACCGACAGGCTGGCAACTCGGCGACGATGTTCGAGGCTCTGGAGCTTTGAGGCGACCAGTGCATCGTTGCCAATAAGCCTTTTGGCCCGTCTGTCAATCGACTCAAGTGCATCAAGCTGGTATTTGGCAGATCCATCCCAGAGGTGAGAGCAGTACTCCATGCAAGATCGAACTTGCGCTTGATACAACTTAAGCAGCTGTTCCGGCGTGAAGTATCGTCTCACCTTCGCAAGGATCCCCAACTTTTTGGCAGCCAGTTGAGCCTTTGCCTCAATGTATGGGCCAAAATTAAGTGTCGATGTCAACGTTACGCCAAGAAGCTCAAGATGGTCCGTTAACGGTATGGTTACACCTCGGAAAGAAGGAGCCGGGTGAAATTGGCTCTTTTTCGCGGAGAAGAGACACGCCTGTGTTTTTGCGGCATTGAACTTGACCAGATTGGCATCGCCCCATTCGGAGACTGCCTCCAAGGACAAGTTCAAGCGTTCAACCATGGCCTCCCGGAGAGACCGAATCTGAGGCCCAGTAGCCCGCGCGTCGGACACGTATCTCTCAGCAACAGTGCTGTCGTCTGCGTACCCAAAGGTTCCGGGTTTTAGCAGATCATTAATGTGCAGCAAGAATAATGTTGCCGAGAGCACTGACCCCTGAGGGACTCCAGCGTTGATATCTAACTGACCGGACGAGCAGCCGTCGATAACCACTCGGATGGATCGATTCCTCAGGAAGTCCGCAATCCAATCACACAGACCACTAGGCAGACCGAAGGAAGGAAGCTTACCAATAAGGCTTTCGTGCCAGACCCTGTCGAAAGCCTTCGAGATGTCGAGGGAGACGGCTAGTGCTTCCCCGTGTCTCTCGATGGCCTCACTCCAGATGTGAATGGCATACGCTAGAAGATCCCCAGTGGACCGATTTCGGCGGAAGCCGTATTGGCGGTCACTGAGGATGTCGTTTGCTTCTAGGTATGCCAGGAGCTTCCCGTTGAGCACACGTTCCATACTCTTACAGAGGATGGACGTTACAGATATGGGTCTGTAGTTGGCAGGGTCAGCTCGACTGCCCTTCTTGGGCACGGGCTGTACGTTGGCTTGCTTCCAAGCCTTCGGCACTTTTCCAGTCTCTATCGATAGGCGATACAGGCGTGTCAAGATCGGAGACAATTCAGGCGCACAGGTTTTAAGTACAATTGCTGGTATACCATCGGGGCCACTCGCTTTGTTCACATCAAGGCTACGCAGCACCCTGCGGACGTCCTTTTGATGGATGCGAATGTTCGACATACTCGTCACACATCCATCAGAAGAAGGAGGAGGCTGCGCGCCATCAGAATTCAGATGCGAAGATTCCGCAAAGAGGGAGGCAAACAAATTTGCCTTCTTCTCAGCGGAGTGGGCTAATGACCCGTCAGGTTTCAGCAGTGGTGGTAGTGAGGGGCGACAGAAATTTGATTCGACCGACTTAGCCAGGGACCAAAACGCTTTGCTACCCGCTGGGTATGAAGCAAGTTTGTTCCCGATTCTGCTAATGTGGTCAAACCGTGCTCTTCGCATCACCTTTTTGCAGGACTTGGCAGCCCTGTTGAAGGCTCTCTTCTTCTGACTCACGTCATTTGCCTTGCGCGTTCGAGCGCCAACCCATTCCTGGTAGGCCTTGTGTTTGACCGCGTTGGCGTGGTTACACTCGGCTCCAAACCATGGTCTGTCGACGTTAGACATTGCTACGTCAGAAAATGGAATATAGTACTCCATCCCCCGACGCAACACATCAGTCACGGCGTCAGCGCACGACGATGGATCGTCCGAAGAGAAGCAAGTGGGCTGCCAAGGATAGCATGCGAAAAAAGATCGCATCCCATCCCAATCTGCTGACTTGTACCGCCATACCCGCCGGGTGCCTCTTGGGCTGGGATCGGGCGGGGAGTAGACGGATACAGACTTCACCAGACAGTGGTCGGAACTACCTAAAGGTGAAGATATCGACACTGAGTATCTGTCTGGATCTGTTGTCAGCAGAAGGTCCAAGCAATTGGCTGTGTGCGAATCAACATCTGGCACCCTCGTTGCCCCTTGGACCAGCTGGGTGAGATTTAGCGCTAGCGCAAGCTTGCGCATCTCTCGACCAGCATGGTCAGTGCACTGGTATGGTAAGAGCCACTCCTGGTGGTGGGCATTAAAGTCCCCCAGTAGCACTAATTGGGCGGAAGGGTACCGCTGCTGTGCCGCATCAGCCGCCTCACTGAGGTACTCTGTGAGCCTGGTTGTCTCCTGATCTCCGCTGTGCGACCGGTAGACACAGGCGTAGATAATCTTATCCAGCCCTGTGTCCACCAGAGCCCACAGCACTGAGAACCTGGAGTCTTCAAGGTTACGGAGACGCCGATAGCAAGTGTCGTCTCGGGCATACATGCATACACCCGCACGTGGTTTGAAATTGTGCTCCAGGGTAAACCCTGGGTAGGATAAGTACGATACATCTGACGGACTTCCTATCTGCGTCTCCGTAAGGAAAAACAGTGCTGGCTTTTCAGTCTCCAGATGATGGTGGACTGAGGTGAGATTGGAGTGCAGACCTCTAATATTAGTGAGGTGCACTTTGTGTGGGAGGGGGTGCAGCCGCTGTTTAACTCCAGTTTTCTTTTTATTTCGTGCCATTATTTGTAAGAGTGAAAGGAGAGGAGAAGGAAGTGAGATGAGGTTCCACGCTACTAACCTACAGACACGCACTGAAAGGTCGCCATCTTTGGGGCACTAGTCCGGAGACTGCGGGGACGCCCGAGCCCCCCCGGAGATGTCCATCGGGCCCTCCCATCTGGTCGCCAACCAGCACGATGGTGCATTCCGGGATTTTTCGACAGTTGGCGGGGCAGCCTTTCGTGTGTGGCTGGCACACTACTTGGGCCCCCAACTACCTGCGGTCGGCCAGCGGCGCACCGTGCCTCGGATCCCGCTACCCTCCGCAACTAGTCTCCCGATACGCCCAAAACAGCGCGAGTCAGGCTGGTCAGCATGCAGTGGAACAACTATCTCGACCCAACTCCTCTAGTGGCTACACCGAGCATCGTACCGGAACACGGCTAGGCCGCTTGGCGGTACGTCTTTGCCCGGTGGGTGGTCACAAGCCTTCGGCCGAAGCCTACCACCAGTAGTGTCACCTGATTAGCACCACCCGGGGACCACGTGTAAGGTAACATCAATAGGGGTAACTCTCCTACGGACGCGGGTGACTCAGCCCCCAAAAATATTATATATTATATATATTAATAACTTGCGGCTTCACTCACATGTTCCTCTTCTTCTTCCTAGCACTATCCCACTTTCGGCTCTCCTAATTTTCTGGCGCCAGGACAATCTGTCCTGGGTTGTCGGGTCGGGCAATTTTTCCTCCAATAGGAGTTTCGTCATGCTAGTCCACCACGTAGCCGGAGGTTGTCCTCTACCTCTCTTGTGTTCAGATAGTTGCAAAGCTTTCTTCACTACGTGTTCCTCGTCTCTTCGCATCACGTGACCATACCATCTGAGACGACTCTCGGTTAGTTTCTCCGATATAGGAGCGACTTTAAAACTACCGCGGATATGCTCGTTTCTTACTTTATCCGGTCTCGTCACACCCCCAGACCACCTGAGCATCCTCATCTCGGCAGTGTGCTTTTGTACGTGCGTCTTTTTCACTGGCCAACATTCTGCTCCGTACATCATTGCCGGCCTCACCGCCGTTCTGTAGATCTTGCCTTTGGTTCTTACTGGCATACGAGCATCGCATAAGACTCCTGTTAGTGATCGCCACTTCAGCCAGGCCACTTCACTCACATGTTCCACTCACTGGCTGTAAATTTTGCAAATCAGTCGATAAAAAAAATTGACAATAAATCCAAAAACCGCTCAAACTAAAAAATACGAATCGTATCGGTCGACTGCAGCGGTACTACTTTCAGCAGCCCAACTTTCAGCAGTTGTGCTCGCAACCTATAAATTTGATGGTTTCTGCCTTTGTCATTAAGAATTTCTAAATTTTTACCCTAAGATAGGATTTTAATTAAGTGCCCGGCCTAAAACATTCGTATCTGATAAAGAAGTGGAAGAGTTAAGATGCAGCTACCATAATATGCTTTGCCACCTCCTCTTTGTGGCCAAATCTCATTTGGCTTTTCCTCTTTTTCATATTTTTTCTTAAACAACAGGATTAACTACAGCACGGACGGATCAAGATTTTCAGCAGATCGATTCATGGCGCAACCATGAATAACCATACTTACATAGCGAGGACATTATTTCGGAATGTATTTTAGTTGGTACCGGGCTGTAATTCGTGGTTCTTTAAGAGTTAGGGTGTCATGAGATCTCGAAAAACTGATGATAAAACCACCTACCGTGTTACCAAGGTAATACAAACCTCAGTATTTGACAGTAATGTCAACTTGATACCTCCTCGCATTACTGCAGAAAGAATCTCGACAGATAGCCAACGAAGTGATCCTATCTTTTTTTCTTTTTGAGGAACGGAACCATAAAAATGGTTATAGAAGCCCGGGTAGGCGGCTTAGCCGGTTATTTCGGTTTGCGCAATTGTCGATGGTAAGCTTGAATTCGTCTCACGATTTCTTTACTTGCCATGGTATTTAATAAATGACCGTCGTTCCGTTTAAAATTACTGTGCTACTAAATAGCACATAAGTTTTACTTCTACTGCTGCTTGGTAAATTTTATTTTAGAGATGTTAGAGATATTAGATACTATCGAAAAAGAGTCCTAGCAGGGCAAGAATTTATGTACTTATCAGAATAAATAATATAATGCTCACTGCATTACTGTCTGGAATATTTAAAATCATACTGCCCAAAACATAAATATAAAAAGTATGCAGTAATTATTATTATTTGGAAATATTATGTAGTATGTAGTATGGAATCATTTTTTGGGGCAACTCCACTGACAGAGACATTGCTTTTAAAGCTCAAAAGAAATGCTTGCGATCGTTTACCAAATTGCAATCGATTGATAGTTGTAAACCATTGTTTAAGGAACTTAGTTTGCTCACTCTACCGTCTATGTACATATATGAAATGGGAGTGTTTGTTGGCTGTAACCTACATTTATTTGAGAATCTGCGCTCTCGCCGTTATCAGAATACCATTCATGTTACCTCTCATAAAACCGCATTTTTTGGCAAAAGTGTGCTAGGTATGGCCCCAAAAATGTATAACAGTATACCAGCAGCTATTAAAAATAAAGAGTGTCTGGGATCCTTTAAGAGGTCTTTGTTTAAATTCCTTGTAGAATAGATGTTACTACTCCGTCACTGAGTTTACTACTGATAAACAGAGGTATGACGATTCCGACTTGCCAATTGGACATTTATGATTTAAATTATTGATAAAGTATAATTGTGTTTATTAATCTATAATTATAATGACCTGTTTACCTATTGACATATTTTAAATTGATTTATCTTTAATGTAATCTGACATGTAAATTGACATGCTACCTTAATTGTATTATTTTATTTATTATTTATTTTTGTTGACATATTTTAAATTGATTTATTTTTAATGTAATCTGACATGTAAATTGACATGCTACCTTAATTGTATTATTTTATTTATTATTTATTGTTGCTTGCTAATTTTAATTTGCATGCTCTTGTCAATTTTGTACGTCAGATATTGGCAAAACATAGTGCACATATTATATCAATACTATCTGTAACCATACCTATGTTTTACAAAATAAATGATTGATTGATCGATTGATTGAAATATTAGACAGGTACCAAAAAAATCATAAATATGAGTTAATTATACTTGAAAAAGAATTGCGAAAGCTGGGGATCAAACCGACAACGTATGGTTTGGAAGGCAGACCAATCAGTTCACGGATTCCGTTGACAATATGTGTAATATGGACGGTCTTATAAGGTAATGATGATTAACTGATTAGCTCCTCGAAGGTATAGCATGATGATAATTGTTCAATGTTACCTTTGGACATTGACTCAGCACTCGGCCCGGCTGACGCGCGGCCCAGATAAAATACTGTTTGGTTGCATCTTACACGCATTGAACACAGACAAATATGTAAATTAGTGTGTATTAATAAAACATAGTAGATAAGCTGTAATATTGTCAATAAATCAGATTAGAATTTATATTCTTGTCTCATTACCCCTCGCTGTGGCCAAGGCACCTTTAGCCATCTCTGATCAGCCCTGTGAGTTTGCTGGACTGGCAATGAGTGTACCCTTCCCGAACCTGGAATTCCTGCCCACTATCCATCTGTAACCTTAGGTCGCATGGTGCAGTCATCCTGAAATTATCTATATATTTATTTATCACACACTAGGTATATGGTAGGTTAGGGCTGTAGGGCTTATAGGGCTTATTGTCGTAGGGACTGTTAGGTTGTAGGTCCTTTAACTTATCATATACTTTCATGTACTGTCACACCCTTAACATTACTGCGGCCTTACGTGACGTATGTTAGGGCGTAATTTAGGTATGTGGTTAACCCGTATATATTTAGATTTTTTAATAATTTTTGGCTTCTTGTACCAATGCCGCGCAATTTGAACAATATTGTAGTTAATTGTAGAAAAATTGCAATTTTGATGGACAACTCTCGCTTGACCAAGAATTTGACTAAGTGTGGCAAAATTCACAACAAAGCAACTAAAATACCTCAGACACTGGATGCCGATTTCCCCGTACTGAACCAATCAAGGAAATTACTCTTTTTAGGGTTCCGTACCCAAAGGGTAAAAACGGGACCCTATTACTAAGACTTCGCGATCCGTCTGTCTGTCGGTCTGTCTGTCTGTCTGTCCGTCTGTCTCCAGGCTGTATCTCATGAACCGTGATAGCTAGACAGTTAAAATTTTCACAGATGATGTATTTCTGTTGCCGCTATAACAAGAAATACTAAAAACAGTATAAAATAAATATTAAAGGGGGGCTCCCATACAACAAACGTTATATTTTTGCCGTTTTTTGCTCGATATTAATAACGGCAACAGGTAGACGCTTGAAATATTCACAGAATGTTTAGTTGTATATTTACTTCAAAAAAAAATAATTAATAAATTAAAATAATATAAATTAAGGGGGGCTCCCATACAACAAATGTGATTTTTATGCAGTGTTTTGCGATAATGGTACGGAACCCTTCGTGTGCGAGTCCGACTCGCACTTGGCCGGTTTTTATATAGATTACTCGTCTTCTAGGTGGCGTACTAAGATAAAACATGTACCATATATTAAGTTAGACAAACAATAATACAACTGCGAAAACCACATCGAATTTCGTGCAATCGTTTTTGCGTCAACCGCAGACAAACAAAAATTCCAAAAATATATCTATTGCTGATATATACGGGAAGTCTACCCCGTATAAAATATTCTTAGATATCTTCAAAACACAGATATCGCCCAGTTACAATGTTATTATATATATATATATAGATAATAAAGCCGTTTATTTCCGAAAATTGGGTACATTCTTTAATAATATGTATTTTTTAATTTGAGATGGGTTTGCTAGTCTGGGTCAGTAATGACAGAGACAAAGGCGACGATGGAGTGAGCTTACCCAGAAGAAGCCTGTTCAATCTAAAGAGATTCGGGTTGAATGCGTTCGGAAACACAGACGCAGATAATGAGTTCCACTCTTGTGTTTGTCTATAGCTATAAAAAGTCCCACAGTTTGGCGTGCCTGTTGGCACAAGCTTCCTTCAATTATTTCCATTATTCTCTGCCCTCTGCAACTCTATTTCAATTCAAAATCAGCATTGATATTTAATTAAAAATTATTACGGTTTTTGCGTACCGTTAGCTACTGATAACCAGAAAATAGGCCTTCAGCACAAAGCGTTTTGCGAATACTTTTATTGTGCGTACAGCTAAGGAGTGGAATTCCCTGCCGGAGTCTTTGTTTCCTGGTAGCTACAACCTTGGGGTCTTTAAATCAAGAGTGAATATTTAAGTTACTTTCTAGGCAAGCGTGCTTCACCGTCGACCACATCATATCGCTTACCATCAGGCGAGATACTCGTAGTGGTTAAACGCGAGCCTATCTATACTAATATCATAAAGAGGTAAAGTTTGTGAATTGTGAGTGTGTGACGTTGTAGGGGATAATCTCTGGATCTACTGAACCGATTTTGAAAATTCGTTCACCAGTAGAAAGCTACATTATTCCTGAGTGTCATAGGCTATAATGTACTTCCAAAAAAATTGAGATCCTTATGCAAATTGCAATAATGTAACCCAAAGTAGAAAAAAGTTGCATATAAAATTCATTCTTTGGCGTGCGCTGAGAAAATTATTGATGATACATAAAACATATGTATTACATGAATAGGGAGGGTAGAGTAGGTAGGGTAGGGTAGGTAGGGTAGGATAGGTAGGGTTGGGTAGGGTAGGTAGGGTAGGTAGGGTAGGTAGGGTAGGTAGGGTAGGTAGGGTAGGTGGGTAGAGTAGGTATGGTAGGTAAGGTAGGTAGGTAACCAATTGATGGGAGCGAAGCCCCGGGGGTCAGCTAGTAGTTAAATAAAAATAAAAAAGCCCAAGCTTGCAAGTATGCGTAAGTTCAAATTACATACTAACACTACTCAATCTCACAAATTTTATTTAGAAAGGAATGAGTAAAGTCTGCGACGTCTGGGATCTTGGTCCAATAGTAGTCAACAATTAACTGGTATTTTAAATTTGTGAATTCAAACTGTGCAAAGTATTACATTTCAAAGTATTGCAAGAGAGTTGTGTCTCTGATGTGACGCATACGAGGCAGTTCCAACAGCTACCTGCAGCTGTTTGCATGGAGGATGAATATGGATCTGGATTGCCCAATAATGCGGTACTGGACCAGGCTGCATGTTGAGCACTCCGGATCCAAACCTAAATTTAGATTAAGATGAAAAATTGTATATTTAATAATATTTTTATCTACTCTCATATCGTAATATTCGAATTATAAACTTCAAAACGAGTTTATATTGACATACTTTATAAACAAAATCCCGAAATTTAAAAATAGAATCTTATTGGAACGAAGTTTTGGAACGAAGTTTTGGAACGAAGTTTTGGAACGAAGTTCCTTATCGCGCGTTGCGAAATTCAAATTTTGACAGACGGAAAAAATTAAGGCTAAAAGTTGGAACAACACTTTTTGCTATAGTTGTATAGTTGTAAGCCGTGCGGCGTGCGCGTGTTTCTCTGTCTGTCTCTCTCTCTCTCATAGAAAGCAAGCCAGTTATTTTCGTTTCGTTATTTTCACAACAACAACAACTCAACAACAACTACAGCAACAACAACTTTAACAACAACAAACAACAACAACTCAACAACAACAACAACTTTGCAAGTCATCTCAATAGCAAAGGATATAATAACTGGATCTAAAAATCAAGTACAAGAAGCTTCTATTAGATTACAACTTCACAAAAAATCTGTCATCGATACTGGGAGATTACCTTACCAAATCACTTTTGTTATTTCAATAGCGTTTGGGGGCATGTGGAACAGGGTGTAAAGTCCCACAAACCTCCATAGAAAAGGGAGGATCCTCCGACCAGACGGGTGTTGTGTCTGGTCCGGGCAACTGCCCGACGGTTGATGTCGGACTGTTGTATGTGTTCAAATCGCGCCGAAAACTTTACTTGCGCGATGCAGGATTTGTGTGACGTCATGTCATTAGTTTTTGTAAGTGGCGGCGTCGGTGCCGCTACATCACTCCCCTCCGAAGACCGGAGGACGATAGCAGTTTGAGTCGTCCGTACATCTTGTGATGCGTGCCTGGCCAGTGGAAGGTTGGTTCCCGTGAGTCGGAACCGGAAGTCGCAGAGTTCGCGGTGAGTCGGAACTGTATGCGGTTGTGCCCCAGTGAGTCGGGTGATTATATCCCAGTGAGTCGGGATGGTTTTTGCTGGCTCCAGTAGTTCGGAGCGGTGATGATGTGTCCCAGTGAGTCGGGACAGTGCTGCTGGCTCCAGTGAGTCGGAGCGGTGATGAAAGAAGCTGAGGGTGATGACCAGGTATGCGCGTCCGCTGCATGCTGGTGGTCAGGATACCCCCGTAGATGCCGTGGGTACTGGCTGGCTGTATGACTCGCTGCTCGAAAGCTTGAGGAAGTGATGATGACGTCACGATGAAGTAGCTCTGCACGAAGGCTGCGCTGATGATCACGTCGGGGTCACCAGTTTGGGGGCATGTGGAACAGGGTGTAAAGTCCCACAAACCTCCATAGAAAAGGGAGGATCCTCCGACCAGACGGGTGTTGTGTCTGGTCCGGGCAACTGCCCGACGGTTGATGTCGGACTGTTGTATGTGTTCAAATCGCGCCGAAAACTTTACTTGCGCGATGCAGGATTTGTGTGACGTCATGTCATTAGTTTTTGTAAGTGGCGGCGTCGGTGCCGCTACAAGCGAATCAACTAAAGCATCGACTACTGAGGTACAAACTATAACATCAAGGAAAAAGACAAATGCACAAAGATGTAGAGAATATCGTGAGAGAAAGACTCTAGAAAATACAATGGTACAAAACATAACTGCAAAGAGATCAGATGAATATAGTGAGACTGATCAATTACAAGCTAAAAAACCTAAAAGTAATGCAGCAAAAAGAAAAAAAAACATTATGAAGCTCAAGTTTTCTCTACTACTAACACTTTTTCTCTAACAAAATAATGCTATAAAAATGTTTTTTTCTATTACGACATAGGGAAGTTAAAATCACCAAGGAGTTTCCATCAATTATTTTCTTGTAATAGAAAGCTACCTATATAAAAAGTTTTGATTCCAATTTTTACTTGTCTATGGCATGTGCCCGCTTTAGCGCATGCACGGTTAATGCGGTGATGTGCTTGCTGGGTTTTGTTTGGCGCCATTCATACGTTTTGCTGTACTGAATTTTTCTTACTCTTTGACTTTTTCTTTTATTTAGTAGGTTCAATCTCAATGTGTGAGTGTAGATAAAGTAGTGCATGAAACTGTACATAACTTGGTATTAAAACATTCGTGTGAAACTATTACATAAAACTGTGTTGTTTTATGTAATAGTTAATAGCTTTTCTTAGTCGTAACGCTCTTGACAGAGCGGTCGTGGTCGTCATGAAGTATCGGTAGTATATGTGGCAGATGTAATGCGTCCCACAATGTCTCACCACCTTTCCCGATTCGAAGTCATCCGGGTACATTCGTGGACGGGACCGCCCACAGCAGACTTGATTTGGTCGGTCCAACGCATGGGTGGGAAGGCACTAGACCACGTGGTAGGTCACCCGACCTACCACGTGGCCTAGTGCCTTCCACTTTTCCTTGGACGACTAACCGCTCTATGGACTGACTGTCTCGCCTTGAAACGTGCCCGAAGAAAGTGAGTATTCGGGACTGTACTATTGCGGACAGACGCTGCTTGATGTGGAGTTTTTGAAGTATCGAGACATTTGTGCGAAACTCGGTCCACGACACTTCGAGCATTCTTCTCCAGCACCACATCTCTAGAGCGTCTATCTTTTTTCTTTCCACCTCCCGCAACGTCCACGTCTCTGCAGCGTACAGAAATATGGGTAAAATTAAAATGCGCACGAGCCTGGTCTTCGTGGCTTTGGTGATGTCTCTGTTCCTCCATATTTTTTTCATTTTGTCCAAACAACACACACTCGTGTTTTAATACCCCTTATTATGCAACAGTTTTATTGTAAAAACTGTTGCATAATAAGGTCAAACTACTATTATTGTTAGATTGTAATTTAGAATGTGTTTTTTGATTACTTTTGTAATGTATTTCTAATTGTATTTTTTTTAAGGTATCTAATATTTTTAATTTTACATGGTATACATATGGACTGGTTCCAAATTAAATTAATTATAATCATCCACATGTCTTTTAAACAGTCACACCTGGGTTAATGGGTATTTATAAAGTCACACTACGAAATGAATTGCAAATAAGTTTATTAAGTCACATTGTACCGGTGGGCAAACAGGAACTATTATTATTTTAATTCCTAATAACATCCACATCCACAGCCGCGGTTGCCCCAGCCGAGTCCAAGAGCACCAGGAGCGATGGCAGCAGCACCAGGTCCATAGCCAGCGCCAAGCCCATAGGCACCTGCAGCGCCAACGGCACCAACAGCACCATAGGTGGCAGCAGAAGGAGCGATACTCTCAATAGCAGTAACACCATTACCGGCGCTGTAGCTAACAGCGCCAGCACCAGCACTGGACAACACGCCCTCCAACGCCACAGCACTCACAAACGGCAGCTCACCAGCCACGGACAGAGCACCCTCATATGCATTCTCAGACGTTACGGAGAGGCCAGTGGGAGCACCGCTGGCTGAGGCGCTGGAGACAGGCAGAGCACCGCCGCTTGTGGGAACAATCTCTAGACCAGCCAAGCCATTGCCAATGAAACCATTACCAATGATGCCATTGCTAGCCCAACCGTTACCAATCAAACCATTGCCAGCCCAGGCGTTACCGGCACATCCTGGGGCAATAACAGCTGGAGCGGCGATGGCTCTACGACCAAGACATTGACCGAACGCAGTCTGTAAACAAAAAAAATATTGTATGTTAATATGATTTTATCCGTAAACGATGACGATGCATTGAATGAAATGTGTTTATTTAATCGATCACGTAATGTAATGTGTGTCATTTGCAATTTATGTAATAGCATTATCGAAGATATTGAAAAAGTTGTTCAACAAGCAGTATTTATGATGGGTTTTTCCATCGGCAAAGATGACGAACTTGTACCTATGCCCTTTTCAACCCCTTGTGAGTTGTCAATCATCTATCCTTAACGCAAATCTATAAAAAAAAGGAATTTTTGTTCAAAAAATCATACTATCCAATCCATTGAGTGTTTCTTTTAATTGATTTAAATTAGGGGTATAACGTGTCAACACCATCATGATTCTGCTGTAAAAAGTTCTTAAATACGCTTTGACCAGTATTCAGCCACGTCAACAGTGTTTTCATGTATAATGTATAGCTCCATCCCTCTCTCACAGTGGAACCACAATAGTTTTTACAAGTCAAAGTAAGGCCCCAGTTTGAGAACTAATTTATAAATTTAATCCTAAATAGAAGCAATAGTTAAATAACAACACATTTATCTGCTAAAAATATAGAGAAATAATCACAAAAAATAAAAGATTTAAAAACGGTATAAAATTCAAACTGCTTGTTTCTCACCTGGATGAAGAGCGCCTGAGCGCAGAGGACGAGGATCACCTTGGCTGACATTGTAGTTTGTGTTGAAGTGAACTTGAGAATGAGTTTTCCAAGAATCGATCGACTATTTATACTGAAACGTAGTCCTTATCTACTTATGTTGCAGGATTTTGTCATTCAATGTTTTGCCAAACTATTTATCAATGGTTGTCGTTGCCAAACAAAGCTGTAGGCAAAACGTGCATTTTTATGATCGAATTCCTTGTTTGTAAAGAATATTGTGAAAATACGTGAATTGATAAGAACTTTTGCAGTATATAAACACTATGTTGGGCTTACGAAAGCATTCTACTTCTCGTTGAACACCAACAAACTTCAAACATGTCTACCTTTGCTGCTCTGTTGCTCTGCATCCAAGCTTGCTTCGTCCAGGTGAGTGTTTTACTATTTCTGGTCTATTGATTATCTCACGGACTTCTTCCATTGTTGCTTTCTCCTTCTATAATTTATATGCTTTCTAATTATGATCTTAGTTATTTCTTTATATTCTTATGTTATGAACGCTGATAAGAACCATCATTTTGCCTGATATCCTTACCACAAGCTTTTTACCAATCCTCTGACTTAAGATTTTATCGTACTAAAATAATGTTGCCCAAGTTATATTTGTTTGGAAAAAAAATCGGCCAAATAAATTCGAATTTCTCTCGTGCCAGTGACATGAAGAAATTTATAATTTTCTTTCAACAGAATGTTTTCGGCCAAAGCTTCGGCGGTCGTGGTTGTGGATGTGGAGCACCAGCCATTGCTCTAGCTCCTGCTGCAGGCGTCGGATCTTTGGGTCTCGGCGCTGGATGTGGTGGTGCCCTCGGTCGTGGTGCTTACGGTGGCGCCATCGGATCTGCTTATGGTGGTGCACTTGCTTCTTCTGCTGCATACGGAGGTGCTATCGCTCCTGGAGCTGCTTACGGCGGTGCCGGTGAAGGCAACGTGGCGGTCGCTGGTGAGCTGCCAGTCGCCGGAAACACCGCTGTTGCAGGTCAAGTCCCCATCACAGGTGTCGTGAGCTTCGGCGGCGCTGTGCCGGCTGCTGGTGCCGTGTCTATCACAGGACAAAGCGCATGTGGCTGCAGTACTCCAATAGTCTGCTGAAGCATGACCTTTGACGTTAAATAAAAATAAACGATTACGTATTCAGCAAATAATTCGTTGTTTAATTGAATCCTAAAATTCTTATAATTATACTATTTATCAGTTATATGCACCAGTTATACGGGGCGAGCTTTTTGACGCAAACCGAGCTCGAATCATGACTTCGAGCAGTCATGTAGGTTAGGGTTCAAGCGAAGCGAGCCCGACAGCTTAAAATCCCACTTCGCATAGGATAAATTTTAATTTAAACGTTCATTTAGATATAGAAGATTGTTTTAAATCTGCTGCTTAAAAACTCAAGAACTTATAAAGATGCAAGAAAGAGCGAAGCAGGCTTGTACAATTTTAGTATCCTGTCCCGTATAGGTAACATTGTCTTGAAACTATTCAAACGCGTAAGAATTTACGCTAGCTTTCCATAATTTAATCCTTATTAGCGACACTATTGCATGGTGCAATAATACAGCATGTGTTATTTTTTTCAAAATCAACGGGGTCGATTCCTTGCTAGGAATATAGATTTTTCAAAAATCCAATGATGCTGTTTTAGTTTTCTTCAAAATCGGCTTCGTGACTCCTTTGAGTATTTTCGGCTATTAAATCCTCATAGTTTCGGATTTTGCCATCCACGATACCACCCTGTATATGTGCTCCGTTGGCGTTAAGTTTCGGTGTGTACTGAATGGCTACCCATCTACTGATCACTCTCGGCATGCATTGCTTAACCTCCAAGATTTCGATCTTCGAGGTTAAGCCGAGCCGTATAACGGCTCCTCAAAACAAAATTAACAATGAGTAATATTATATCGTTCATGGTTCTTATATTTACCCCAATAGAAAGTAAGCGCCAATCTCACGAAGAGACTTAGGAACACCAACTCACTGTACATCTTGTAGTGTACACAGTTAACGCAAATTTCGATTACACTTCCAGTCTAAGTGAACGTTCGTTGTATATAAAACCAAAATTCTGGCTTACGATGAGCACAACGTTACAAGTATGTACAGTCAAACAAGTTGAGTGGTGACCCACACAACAGAATTTTTTTTTATATTCTTTTATAGCTTGCGATTGATCACTATCTGACCTGGTGGTAAGTGATGATGGTCGTCGAAGGTGATGCACGCTTGCCTTGAAGAAACCTATTCACTCTTGACTTAAAGACCCCGAGGTTGAAACTATCCGGAAACACAGATTACGACAGAGAATTCCACTCCTTGTGTGTACGCAAACTGAAAGTATATCCAATTTATCCAGTTCCCAATTTGTTTGAAAACTTAAAAACATTTTAGATTTTTCCTGGTGTACTTCGATGTTTTAAAAAATGTGGTGACTTTGTTAATACTGTAGAATCGTGAAATTTTGCTAATAGTCTTCATTGCAGGTGATTTAGAATTATTTGAATTTGGAATTAATTTTCGTCCTAAATTATTCGCAAGATAAAAAAATAATAGATAAATAAAATAAATATTTAAAAAATAAAATCAAATAATAAAAATAAAATATTATTTTATTTCAAAAACGTGTACGAGCTGTTTTTATTACAGAAGCGTATTTTTAAATTCTTAGCAATAAATCCTCAAAAAGATGTGAAAATAGTTTCATATCATTGAGATGACAGCGAGTTGATTGCCACTTTCTTATTAATTCGTACTAGATTAACTGTAGCACAATATGCTTAAGACGGGTCAGGAATTAGTTTCGCCGATAGTACATGGCTGGTATCATGTTGCTATGTCCTGTTGGAGGAGAGGTCATCCGATAAACGAGCGGCCTATTGGCTAATCCTGACTAACTTTTGTACATACTTCCTTTTTTATTTGAATTTCTACACGTTGATAGTCTTATCGGTGGTTTCCTGTTAATGTCATTGCGAATAGCTATATTTTTATCAATAGGACGCAGACATTTTTTTGATTCTTACAATATCACGTATCTTTGTTACTAATACAAATATATTCATTACTAGCTCGTGGCTGACCTTACCTACGCTTGTACTTTGTATGCCACTTCTTGCTTATGGTTATGTCACAACATGTCACTTGTGGAATAATTAGTTTCATAACTTCTAACTTGTATTCCTATTAAGTCTAATATCTCCTATGATTCGCAATTGACCCGAAAGTCGATATGTTCAAACTGTATGCCGATGCGAAATAAATCTACCCAAATCACATACTCCAAATCCATTGGGGTAACGGTGCATTGGCTGACAAAGTATGCATGAAAAATAATTATCTACTAACGATTTTCTTAACTCTAGTACCAAAATCAGAGGTGTGCTTGAGCGTTTTATTAGTTTTAATTGTTATTTATTATTATTTTGAACTAATATGTAACAAATAGTAGTTTATACACCGAGGGGATAAAGTAGTGTCTTACGTCACGGGAGGCGTATTGAACCCTGAGCGTCACGAGGGACTGAGTTAATTCCTGAGCAAAGCCAGGGATTTATGAAGAGTCTTGAGTGAAGTGAGGGATTCAAGCTACCCAAGACAAGACTGTCTTCGTCTACTTTTCACTTCGTCTATTTTTTATTAGTTATATAGCTGTACCTGTATATGTTTTAAATGTACGGCCATACATATTCAGTCCGAATATGTATGGCCGTACATTTAAAACATATTTAAATAGTATCAGATCACTACAAATTCGTTTCATAAAGTATCTTGTTAACCCTAAAATAAAGCGAGAGAGTAAGGAAAATTATGAGAAACTATTTGTTGTATGTATGGTGCTTCCTGTACATGAGAAGGTCAAGTACTTGTTGGTTCTCGAGCAGTTCTACAACGATCAATATAAAGTCTATGAAAAGAACACTTATAATACTCGAAGTGTTAGAGAACGTAAGTTCCTGCGAGCATCAGCAAAAAATTACTACGGCAAGGGAACCAACAAGTATTTGATCCCCACAGTATTTAATAGTCTTGATTGGTTGAGAGGGGAAGTGGTGGCATTGCCATGGGAACATTAAAAAGAAAACTTATAAATGTGTTGCTTGATGGGGTGGCCGTTGCCTGTGATAGTGCATCAGTACTGTCACTTGTAGCAGCTACTTCACGGCGGGATTGACTAGGCATATTAATCATAGTGTGCCTGGTCAGTCTGGTTGTAAAGGGTCTTTCAACAAGGACGGGTCTATGTTAAAATGGAATAAAACAAGATGTGTGTGAGATATTAACGAAATTTATGAGTCATTAAAAATTGGACCTCTCGGATTCGTGCCACCATACGAAGCCGCGGCGGACATTTGAACGATGTCATATTCCATCCATAATGGCATAAATGGGCCTTTTAAATAAAAAAATAAATGTCGTTAATATCTCACACACATCTTGTTTTATTCAATTTTAACATCGACCCGTCCTTGTTGAAAGACCCTTTAGTATAGTAGTGAGTACCCGTGAGTAAGTTACTAAGTTTGAATCTACTTATTATAACATTGCGCTGACGCGCGCACGTCTGTTGTGTTGTTGTGAGTTTGTTATGCCTATTTATCCATATATAGCTAGGAGGCGCCGCGGGCTGGCGTCGCCACCGCGCCAGCGAATGTGCGTCGATAGCCCGCGTTGCCACTGAATTGTGTTGTTTGTATGCCTATATTTAAGTGTATACCAATTTTTATACGAGCGCTAATCCCGCCGATAAACTGCCTTGCAGTTTGGGTTTGTAATTTTAAGAACAAATATATTTTTCAAAATAAACGATTTATTTATTATTTTTTTACACCTTCTGCGAGACATTAAAAAGCTGCTGTATTTATTGATTTGAATATTGTGTTTGATGCTTACTGTAGATCTGAGCATTTATAAATGCTCCATAGGCTGCTTGACTATCGAGTTTCTGCTAAATGTTGGAAATAAACTAAAAGGACGGATTTCGACTCAGTCTTGACTCCTAATTTTGATGTTTACCAGTGAACAACATATTCATAGGCTTTATCGTATCAGTGTTTATATTTTTCCGGTAGTAGATTTATTCATCTCTAAAGCGCATGTTTTGATAAACTCTGGAGTAGAATCACTGTCACTCGACATTTATTGTCAACACGAATATTTATACAAAAGGCAATGACTCGACTGACATATCAACGCCCAGCCTAAACCACTAATAATAGAAAATTTAAATTTAGATTTTTTACTGTAGGCGTCATTTGATTTTATACTGTAGGTTTTTCGAAATTCATCCCCTAAAGTGGTAAAATAGAGGGTGAAAGTTTTATGGTAATTTTTAGGGTTCTGTACCTCAAAAGGAAAAACGGAACCCTTATAGGATCAGTTTGTTGTCCGTCTGTCTGTCTGTCAGTCTGTCTGTAAGATCCTTTATCTCGGGAACGCGTAGACATTTAGTGTTGTACTTTGTAGCACGACCATGAACGCATTCATTTTGTTTCTTTAGTTGGTTTTAATTTAGGAGGTATAAAATTTCTAAATTTAATACCTCTCAATTATCGCAGATATAATAGGTCCTGCTGGCAAGATTCCATCCCAGCACGACCACGCTAAAATTCCAGCTGGCATAGAAGTTAATGATACGGGAGCAGGCCTAAAAATTTGTACTCATTATGTACTCCTATTTCATTACTGGTTAAAAATTGTCGTAAAATGTTAGAAAAGCAAAAACACATTATCTGCCTTTATGTATGTGATTTGTATACTTGACATTAGATGGCGTTAAATGCAAAAAAAAAAATATACTTTCATAAAATTGCATACTAGATAGCTACATTTGTTTAGCCTAATAAACACGCGCGAAAATATTTACATAAAATCATTGGGCAAACTTTTATATTTACAACAAAGAATTAATAAGTTTTCTTAACTAAGAATATAGCTTTTCTCGTTCTACAACAGTGTGAAGTGATCGTTAACTATGTCGGTCAAATCAGTGGCGCTGTAGATTGTGTCAGCTGTATGCAGACATAATGTAACATTGTTTATCCCCCATAGCGTTGTTTTGATGAGATGACCCATTATGGGACTATCATCAAGCCTGTCAGCTATCGCCCTCAGGAGGCTTTTGCCACTGCCATGCAATCTGGCGAGCAGAGACGCATTTTTCTTCCGTATGATAGCTAAGAAGCTGTCGACTCAGGCTTATGACATTCTTTCAGCGATTGTGAATAAGTAATTTTTTTTGAGATTGACAATTGCTAAAGTCTCCGCCAGATAACAAAAAAATAAAAGGTCATTGATCCGACTTTTACCAAAAAGTATGATTACATATCTTGAAAATGTTTAGGGTTCTGTACCCAAAGGGTAAAAACAACAACATAAAAAAACGGGACCCTATTACTAAGACTCCGCGGTCCGTCTGTCTGTCTGTCTGTCTGTCTACCTGTCCATCTGTCACCAGGCTGTATCTCATGATCCGTGATAGCTAGACAGTTGAAATTTGCACAGATGATGTATTTCTGTTGCCGCTATAACAACAAATACTAAAAAATAGAATAAAAAAAATATTTAAGTGGGGCTCCCATACAACAAATGGTACGGAACCTTTTGGCCGAGTCAGACTCGCACTTGGCCGATATTTTTTTGTTTATAGAGATATTTTGATAATGTTGGTCTCAAATGAAAGATATAGACATAGAAGCATTTTATACATAAACCTGCCTCGTTTATCAGTCTTGCTATTTGTGAAAACATTTCAAAATCGGGTATCTCGTAGGTATATTCGAGATTTATAAATAACTAGCAGACCCCCGCGGCTTTTCTCCCGTCAACTGGCTATCTACCTACCTACCACCTACCTATCAACCTTACCTACCCACCAACCTACTCACCAGCCCCACCGATTAGCCTATCTACCCTACCTTATCCTACTTACCTACCCACCTACCCTACCTATCCTACCCTACCTTCTCTACCCTACCTTAGTAATACGAATGTTACCAAATTTTAGAACATAAAAGCTCCTATTGTGACTTAACTATGATAGTGAGATATATTCTCACAGAAACTTTTATGTAGGTAATAATAAGTACTTTAATCATGTAGTACATAATTTTTATGTATCATCAATAGTTTTCTCACCGCACGCCGCAATAATGAATTTTATAGGCAAAATGTTGCTACTTTGGGTTACATTATTGCAATATTCATAAGGATCTCTTTTTTTTTTAAATAAGTTATATATAATAAAGGCTATTTGTTACTAGCAAATAATGTAGCTTTCTATACGTGAAAGAATTTTTAAAATCCGTCCAGTTGTTTCGGAACCTATTCGGTACAAACAAACAAAAAAGTCTTTCCTCTTTTTAATATTGGTATAGATTATAATATGCATGAATACCTTAGGCCCTAGATAAGAGTTAGCTGATGCAATGAATGCAATAAATAAGGATTTGGCTACAATTTGTGAATGGAGTGAGGCAAATGGGCTACAGGTAAATCCGTCGAAGACCCAGGTCATAGTTGTTGGCAGCTCTAGGATGATTCCAAAAGTAAATTGGACACAACTTCCTCTGGTACAATTTAACGGAGCTACTATTCCAATAGGTGAGAAGGTTAAGAACCCTTGGGGTTTGGATCGACAGATATCTGTCTTGGGGTCCGCAGCTTCAGGACGTAAGCCGCAAAATTTTTGCATCTGCTAGGTCCCTTAGACGATTGCGAACCTTTCTTCCCACTGCCACTAAAATTGTGCTTACAAAATCTCTTCTGCTTCCTATCCTTCACTATGCTGATGTCAGTTATCTCGATCTCACCCAGGCATAACTAGATAAACTTGAGCGTCTTCAAAACCTTTGCATAAGATTTATATTTGGCCTGCGCAAATATGATCACATTTCTAAATTTCGGACAAAGCTCAAGTGGCTTCCCATACGTCTTTGCCGGGATTCTCATATTTTATTTCTGCTTTTCAGTATTCTATACAATATTACAACACCCTCTTATCTCAAAGAACGTTTCAAGTTCCTTCATGATACACATAATAGATATCTGAGGTCATCGGAAAACTTGAGACTAGAGATGCCGATGCATTCCACCAGCTTTTACGACAAATCTTTTACGGTTCAAGCGGTGCGGTTGTGGAATGCTTTGCCCGTGTCAATAAGACGTGCTCAATCTCTGCCCGTTTTTAAAACTATGGTAAAGAATAACTACCTATCTCTTTAATAGTTGTTTTTCTTGATTTCTATGCTTTTGTTCCATACTTATTACTTGTCTATATAATATATATTAATATATGTATGTATTTATTTTATATATAAATAGTACACTAAAGACTACCTACAGTACTGTCTTTCCTTCCATTTTTAAAATCCATCCAAAGGTTGTCTTGTAAAGATCGCTTTTAGCGATAAGGCCGCCCATTGTGTCACCCAGTGTAATGTTTTCTTCGTCTATACTTTCTGTAACTTATATGGTATACATAATAAAGAGTATTCTATTCTATAAGTAACATACTATAAAAGAAAGCGCGTTAAAAATATATGGGAGTGTCAAACTCTATAGAAATGTCACGTGATCCCTTACATTTTGGCATTTCAACCTTCGCCATCGCTGGTATCGAATGATACTTGTCTATATTGGAGCCTCTTGTAACAAGATGTTTGCTACATCGTAGCATGGCGTGCGCTACGGCGTACTAAAGACGTAGCTCGAGATTAGTTCGGTCGGTGTAGTCGTAACTTGTGATAAGACATCTATCATCATCTTCATCATCTTGTGGTATCGAGAACCTCGGGCACAGACAAATGTTAAGCTGGGTCTACGCTAGTCGAGCCGAGCACAAATTCGTTTAATGTGGACCGACTTACGAGCCTCAAACGCCGCGAACGACGACGCCGCGAAGGGCTTCGGGAAGGTGAACCCTTGGCTCGTCTAGCGTAAACCCAGCTTTAGATTCAAGGGCAGGATAGGCTGTGGCTGCAAAGCCCGTTTTTGGACGTTTCGACTTTATTGATCTAGGCTTTACTGGTACTACCTTATTGTAGACAATTGTTCTCAATCAAGGCAAATATAATAAATATTTGCAAGTATAAAGAGCATTATTTTTCACTTATGAGTTAGTTAGGTATTACACTGTTCCTGCTAATTAAGAAGATTATGTTAAAAAATTACTGCAACACCTGAAAAATAATTGTAGCTTTTTGATAATTTAACAATATTGATTCTGCTGATTTTAGTTAATTAATTAGCTGATTTATTTAATTTATTCGTTGAAATCTTTTTTTATCGACGAAATAAAAGTCATTTTGATAGATTTGTTGTGCAATAAAGATGAAGATCGTTCATTAATCAGTATTTTTTTCAGGAACTTTTCTGCCTTGAAGTCTCCTCGAATCAGGCGTTGAGTTATATAGTATTAATTAATATCAAATCAAAATCACACTTCACACTAATATTATAAAGGCGAAAATTTGTGAGTGTGTTACATCTTCATGCCCAAACGGCTAAACGGATCTGGATGAAATTTGGCACAGAGAATGATTATAGTCTGGAATAGCACATATGATACTTTTTATCACGGGAATATGTTCCCTCGGGATAATTTTCGTCTTTCACGCGGGCGAAGCCGCTGGCAGAAGCTAGTAATGTAATTAAGACAAAAATAAAATTATGAGGATATATTAGTAAATAAAATACTTATATCATTATTTTAAGTATTATTTAATTAAGTAATTTTTCTTCCTAGTACATGTAAGGAGAGTTGCAACCGCAAGCGCAGTTACCACTGATGGACACGGCACCAGCAGCCGGCACAGCGCCGCCGAAGCTCACAGCGCCCATGATGGGGACCTGACCAGCAACAGCGGTATTACCGGCGACTGGCAGCTCACCAGCGACCGCCACGTTGCCCTCGCCGGCACCGCCGTAAGCAGCTCCAGGAGCCATAGCACCTCCGTAAGCAGCAGCATTAGCAATTCCAGCATATGCTCCAGAGTTGGCACCAGCGTAGCCGAAGTTGCCAGGGTATGCGCCAGCTACTCCTAAACCAGCTGGGTATGCCATCTCAGCTATTCCTGCTCCATAGCCGCACGGACTGGCGGAGACTACAGGAGCATATGAACCAACGCACTGGCTGAATACATTCTGTGGAAGACAAAACCATATTTTAAACAAAAGAATAACGATCAACATTTCTTGAAAATTCGGAGAGGCTGTAGACAAGCGAAATTCTATAAACAAAAGCGTCGCGATAACGATTGGTAATTTTTTTTAAATGTATGGGAATGTCAAGCGCTATCGAAATGTCACTTGGCATTTCGACAATCACCATTACTAATACAATGATACTGCCTAGAGCTTAGATATAGTATGTAGCAAAAGAATTCTAAATGTATGGCTTAGAGCCTCTGTTATTGTTTCCAATATGCCAGTTATACAGTGGAATACAAATGTCGATGTATTCATATTTATCCAAACAATCATACCGGAGACAAGTCAAGCAGATATTGTTTAGTAAATTGATTGTTTAATGAATTGATTGTGCCATAACTCTTAAATCTAACTCTTAGGATTAAATATTATGTGTGATATATTTCGACTAAGCATGATATTCATGATCTTAGATTTCGCTAATATTTTGTTTGTTTTCCCTTTAGCTATTAGTGATATATATATATATAATACCTAACCTAACCTAGCTTTATCCATGCCGTGTAACTCTGTTATTGGCTTAAGAGATCATCAGCTCGCTGTCACTGTGCAGTGTGTGTGTGTTTACTAAGATGCTAGTAACGTTGATGCAACTGCACAAGGCTGTTCATTGACAGTGAGGTGAACATTAACTCATGTACATTAGTAATAAGCTGTTGTGTTTCCAAATAAATAATAAATAAATACTCTGGATCGAGTAATGATTTTAAAGAACGCACCACATTTTAAACTCAGGGGCAGAAAATTCTAGAAGACTTAGTAATGAATGAAGAAAACATGCATGTTAGCACGTACAAGAATGTAACACAAATTTTGAACTCACCTGGACCAAGCAAGCTTGGATGCAGAGCAATAGAACAGTGAAGGAAGACATGTTTGACGTTTGTTTGTGTTCAACGAAAAGCTGAAGACAGAATGATGAACGGTAACCATTGCTAGTCTTTTATACTTACTATAATAAAACATTGCAAAATTTACCATTTGTAATATTAATATAATTCTTATCAAATATACGAGTAACATCTTGTAATGTACGTGACTTTATTTCGTTGCATGATTATTATACAATTTACTATTACAGGTTTTATAACTATTAATGGAATTGTATGTAATATATCTGATAAGGGAGTAAATATAACGTCTAGTAGTGTTACTGAACATCATTGTCGTGTCAGTAACTGCACAAGAAATCCGTTCATTCAAACAATATGGCTGCCAAGTTTATCCTCGTCCTCTGCGCTCAGGCGTTGTTCATCCAGGTAATTACTTGATTTATTTATTATAACTTCATGCAAAATACAGGAACATAGGCAGACTTAATGCCTGAGGTATTCTCTACCAGTCATCCAAGGGTGGTGGAGAGATAACATGGCAGGTGCATAAAAAATTAAAATATTAAAAAATTATATATATATATTTATATATATTTACTATAATAATTAGTATTTTAATATAAAAAGAACTATAATAATTTATACCATAATAATTTAGTATTTTCCTTTTTATTTACGTCATCAATTTCAGCCATATCTTTAGTTTTTTGGTCTATCTAATGCACCGAAGTTGTAAATCTTCTTATTATAATTTATTTAATTCAAAATACGATTGAAATTTGCTGTAGTGGACAGATCGAAAGATTATCCAGCTACAATACACTGAATACGTAATCCTGTATTACAACATACTTTTCTGACATGGAACAGTTCTCTAGACCTCCTTTACATCATCTCCTTCTACCGTGCATAAATTTATGATTTCCCAATTTTTTTTTCAGAACGCCTACACTCAAGTATGCGCCAACCGCGCAGCACTCGACGCTACTGGAGTTGGCTTTGGCACTCCCTACGGCTTGGGACTTGGCATATCTCCTTTGGCTGGACCCGGTTTACTTAACAACGGACTAGCAGCCTCTGGCTTGGCAGGAAGAGGTTTACCTGGTGATGGACTTTACTCCCCTGCTATGGACTTCACTGCTACCAGCGGCGGTGGTTTAGCAGTGACAAGCACCTCCGCTATTGCTCCTACTGGAATAACTATCGTTTCTGAGAACGTATTCGAAGGTCCTTTGTCCATCGCTGGTGAGCTGCCGTTCGTTGGTACTACTGGTATGGAAGGAGCTATGGCTTCTGCTGGGGCTGGTGCTATCAACCATGCTTGTGGTAACGGTGTGACTGCTATGGTGAGTGAAGCTACTATTGGTGGTGCTGCCATCCCTCCGATTGCAGCTACCTTCCCAGCTTCAGGTGTCACCCCTGTGGCTAGCACTTTCGGAGCTGGTCCTTTGGCGGGACGATTTGGTCTGGGAGGATGCGGTGCTAACATTATTTACTAAATTCAGTGATTTTTTATTTTATTTGTTGTTGATTTAGACTAAATAAAAATTGTTTGAAAAAGTTTGATGATTTTTCTTGTTGCCCGATCAAAAGCCTAAGAGTGAAGGCGTTTTTTCTGTTCTGTGCTTCCACTGACTTGATAATGAACATTTGATTTGGTTTTTCAATTATAGATTTAAAATTTTTTGGATTTAAAATTTTACCCCATTGACTGCCTAAAACATGGATCCACGCGAGACATAATGGCTTTTAAATTGTTTCGGTAGTTACGACACACAACTGGTTTAGAACATGACTACCCGAGTACACATTTTTTTTTTGCTTGTTATATCATCCAATTATTTCTCCGGCTTTGGGTGAAGCGGCAGGGCGTGTCAGACTTTTACTGACTAAAACGCACCCGTGTTCCTTCAGTTGCTTAAGCCAGGGCCGCGGTTTACATACGCTAGAGATGGACATAGCTATTCAAACACTTACTACAAACTTTAATTTCGGCTGTCCTAAACCTTAAAGTGACACTTAAAATGGCTGCCGATGCTATGGTTGTGTCAATCACGGAACACACACACATTAATAATACAAAAAGTAAACAACCATTTGACAGCGTGCTGCTGTACCACGAACACAACCACAAAATTCGTCACCTAATATGGCGATTATGGCACGTACCTACAACTGTTACTACGTCATAACAAAATGTTGCCATAATGAGCAACAACTGAAATATTTTTGTCTCTTTTGTCAAATACGATAACTACATTAGAAACAATGAAACAATACCATGTTTCACATTCTGTATCGTATTTCACTCATATTTGTATATGCTAATGCATGTATAGAACGTCGCGGCCCCTCCATGTTTTTCCTAGCTCAATGTGTTAGATGCGCTGAAGTCGTTTTAGGAATCTTTGGTAGTGAAGCAGGGCGCGGGAAACCTTTAGGGTCATTCCGAGCGCGCAATTGGATGGTCAGTTGACACAAGGATCGACTGACCAATATATTTACTTGGCATTTTATTATTTCGCATTTTTCTTTTAATTAAAAAATTATTCATATTCAACATTCAAATTCAAAATTATTGATTTCCCAACATAGGTAAGGGTAAAGATGTTATAAATGTTTTTTTAATATTCTCCATGCTCTGCCATCATAATTATGGGCAGGCAAAATTATACACCAAAATTACAATCTAGTATCAAAAACCAACCAGTATCAACCTCGTTCATATATTGTAGTAGATGAACGCGGGGTTCGTTTACGACGCACACGAAGCCAGTTAGTTGTGCGTATGACTGGTTCTTCAGCGAGTGCAGGGAAGTCTGCGAGGCGTCCAATTACTTGTACCGATAGGAGCAAGACTCAAAGCATGTTCACGACATCAGGTGTTCGTAGGCGTAGACAAAGGACAACGATGACTGTAGGGCAAATAATACCAATTGCATACTGTGATTTGTGATTGGCGGAATGTTAAGACAAGTCCAACTAGCCACAACCAGTCGCCACTGCTGGATGTTAGTAGTAATTATGCAAGTCCAATTGCAACTAGTGATCATTCGTCTACACCGTCGCCACATTCGGTTCCGATTGCCAGTTTGAAGGAAAGAACTGCGCGAATGTTGATAGATGTATTAATTGACCGCGAATAAGAAAGAGATAAAAAAATATATATATAATAATAAGGCTGGCAAATAAAAAAAATGCAAAGTTGTAAAATTATTTATATGTAGCATAAATAAAACTAGCATAATATATAAAGTAATTACTTAGTATAAGACACTACTGTTAAGATAGAATTGGGAATGTCTATACCTTTAGGAACTTATCTATTTTTGTAACTTGTTTACCAATAACAGCTGTATAGCATAACTGTAACCCACAGTATATAATTCGTTATAAGTATTCAGTTTAGATATAAAGAAAAAAAAAGAAAAGAAAGAAAACATTTTTATTTGTGACCCGCACAGGAGACACGAGATAAGAAAAACACAAACAATAATAAAAAAATAAAAATATATAAACCCGTGCGAGACCAAAAAAGCTCCTATCTCAGCATGATAATCTTTTGGCATTGTTTTCTTTGAAGCGAAGAGATGTAGTATATTGTGACGGTATGTCTAATATAAATTGTTATTGTAGTGAGGGTGTTTGGAAATAAATCAGTAATTAACCAACCTGCGTGCGTTTCATTACAATAAATATTTAATATCAAGCTGAATAACAATAAATATTACAAAATGATTAAATCATTTTATTTTTTAATGTCAAGGAGTATCCAGTAGTCAATAATTTAATAAATTTCGGAGTATATAAATAAATAAAAGTCCCAGATAAATAATAATTGAGACCAGAGTATGTCATTACTATTGTCATAAATATTATCTGCCATAAGGATTCCCTTTCAGATACTCCTTCACACTGTAACAGACCTTATCAGTTAGAAATTCTTTTTGCTTCGGCTTAAATAATACAAAATAGCAATTTATAAAAAGTCTTGGATATCATACAATAAACACTGGAGCCCATTAAATAAGTTCTGCATGTTGCAATCTGAACTTTATTTTTATATCTAGTACTTCGGAATTTTTCAAACATATGTCCGGAGACATGTTGCGGCGACCAGCGTGTAAAGACCCGGAGAAGGCCGACATACCCGACCCCTGACGGGTCGAACATGCCGAAATCATAGCCGGTGGGCCTTGGGCGGACCCTCTTGGTGGTGGCGGTGAAAACAGTGGTGTGTTAATGCCATGTATCGCGGCGGTCGCGGCGGTGGTACTCGTCAGCCAATGGCGCGAGGCGGGCGACGCCGTGCGGTTCATCGAAGCAACCGTATCGGGTTTTGTGTTGCTAACTGCCGCACTCAGAGACATTTAACGGTTACTTAAGGCGCTCCTTAGTGTAGATTTTGTACTAAAAATCTATACTAAGGAGAGCTTTAAGTAACCGTTAACGTCTCTGAGTGCGGCAGTGAGTGCTATGTTTCGCGGGCGGAGTCGCGGTCATAGATGGGCTGTTCGCGCGCGTGAGGGCGCGGTAGTTGTTATTGTCAGGGGCGCGGAAACGGTAGGCTGCTTTTGACAAAGACTGATATCTCATAATTGACGAGGCTAGGTAAAGTTAGAATCTTAAGTTTTTTGAGATATGGTTCACAGCTATCTGTGTTCTTAAGGATGCCCTAGTAGGCGGCACGAACTATTTTGTTGCCGGGGTTAAAATGCAAGCTCTCTCATTCGACAACACATACGAAAGGGATAGACGCTGTGATGAGCGGTAAGAGCTAAGAGCAGAAGCTAGTGCGCGTACGAATACACACTCATGATATAAAAATGATAAATGGATGATGATTTAGAACGAAAAGCAGAGCTCGAAATTTTATAATCAGACTTGTGGGAGTTTGAGTATCATGACAAAACTACTGAATGTATTTGTTTAAAATAAAATTAATTGAATTTTAAAACTGCTAATATATCCCTGCATGGTGACTATTTTGCAATTTTTCTTCTTTTTATGGTATTTATTTCCAGAACTTTCGACACTCATAACTTTCAAATACACGTTTTTATTAACTTTTTGTTTCCATACAAGGCTCGATAATAATGAGATAATTGATATCATTTTTAGGGTTCCGTACCCAAAGGGTAAAAACGGGACCCTATTACTAAGACTCCATGATCCTTCTGTCTGTCCGTCTGTCACCAGGCTGTATCTCCTGAACCGTGATAGCTAGGCAGTTGAAATTTTCACAGATGATGTATTTCTGTTACTGCTATAACAACAAAAAATACTTAAAACAGAAATAATTAAGTGGGGCTCCCATACAACAAACGTGATTCTTTTGCCGTTTTTTGCGATAGCGGTACGAAACACTTCGTGCGCGAGTCTAACTCGCACTTGGCCAGTTTTATTTTGAGCGTACACCGTCAAACAGTAGAGTAATTACCATACTACGTTTGTATGGAAGAATGACTGACTAGGCCAACCTTAAACATTGCACGTATGCATTTTTTACCCGACTGCCGAAGGAGGGTAATGTGTTTATCAGTCTATGTATGTATGTATATATGTTTGTTCCTATGTGGCGTTCCAGAGACCAAACGCGTTGACCGATTTTGATGATTCATACGTCAATCGCTTCGTCTTAACCTTGCGAGTGTCATAGGCTACATTAAAATTGGAAAATAGAAAAATGGGGGCTTTTGGGCGCCATATTGTGGGGGACCAATTTTATTTTTTCTACCTAACCCATCGTGTGGGGTATCAAAATAAAGGGTTTCAAGAGGTGATTTCAAAAATATATAACACTTATATATTTAAATGTACCTAATTCGAAAAAAATGTTAACTAAAAAGTTATAAATAAAAAAGTTAATTAAAAAAATCAAAATACCCGACTGCTTAAAAAGCGAACTAAAAAGACGTAAACAAGAAGAAAATCATGCTGTGCAGTCGGAGGATACATCTGGTTTTGGTCAGCCAGCTCGCGAATATGTATCCTCCGACTGCACAGCATGATTTTCTTCTTGTTTACGTCTTTTTAGTTCGCTTTTTAAGCAGTCGGGTATTTTGATTTTTTTAATTAACTTTTTTTTCGGCTTTAAAAACAGACTCCCATACCGTCGAGCTCCCCTAGAAAATTACACCAGAGCTTCAGTTATCGAAATAGTTCGTATATGTTTTGAATTAGAATAGAGTTCTATACTTATTTCTCTATCCATACAATAGATAATTCCAAATTAAAAACATAATTTCTGATATAACATAAATATCTTTTTTTCAATTAAAAATCTATCTCAATGAACACAAAGCTCAAAATTGCGCGACCCTATGTCTACATTGACACAGTTTTACAAATTATATAAAATGTCTTAAGTGCACCATCAAGTACGGCTGCTGTTTGCGGCAGTTTGATAGTCGTTAGTCATACCGGATAATCTGAAGCCAGAATATCTGGCACCAGTCATTTGGCCTTGGCAACGGGTATCTTTTCTGGTACAACCCCACCGCACTATTCCCAAACCACTGCAAATCCTGAAAGCCAGAATCAACACTGGTGACCACCAGAAAAGCGCCGAGACAATGAAGCTCGACGGAGTCCCGGAGAATGAATTTAACTGTCTTGGATCCCGCAACGAAATTAATCAAAAGAATAATGGAGGAGTAGAAAAGAAATACAAATTTCCACTTTCCTCCATATCAAGCAGGATACAGAACAAACAAGGTCAATAGGCACAAAGGGTCGTTTATAACTGAGATAAGCCCAGTTGCCTAGCATCACGGATAAAAATTAGCATTAATATTAATGGGTCCTAGCATTATGAGCTGTTATATTTTCCAACGGGTATCGTGTTATTTAGTGACTGGGTTATGGAGGTCAAATAGGCAATAGCTCCGTGAAAAAACTTATATCGAGTTAGACTAGAAGCCAACCCAAATATATGTTCTTGGAAAAACGTTAGGCAGACTCTCAGTTTTAAGAATTGAAGTTTAAAGATCTGATTTAAAAGAGAAGGTGAAGTTGAAGAAAGATTCTTTAATCTTTATTTCTAAACTAGCTTCTGCCAGCGGCTTCACTTCGTGAATGTCCAGAATGATCCCAAGAGAACGTACCTCAGGATAAATTAAAATTAAGATATAAACTTCTGGATGGCCAAAAAATCAAAATAAATGTTGATATAAAATTGGATCTCCTCCTCCAGCAAGCAGGATATTCGAGACTAAAATCTATCTCTGTGCCAAATTTCATCCAGATCCATTCAGCCGTTTTGGCGTGATTGAGTTACAAACATCCATCTATTCATCGAAACCTTCACATTTATAAAATTAGTAGGGTTTTAATCCTAATCTAGCAATTTCCTGTGACTTCGCTTCCGTAGCATATCCCGCACCGTCCATTATTCGGGATAAAAAGTGGCATGACACTCAGTGATAATGTCGCTTTCTATTGATGCAAGAACTTGCGTAATCGGTTCAGTACTTCCTGAGGTAACGCTTTACAGACATATCATTTTATATTTATATTTTTAATATAAATCGTAGGTTCGTGGGATCGTGGGTCGTCGTCGTAATACCGGCGCAAATAAACGTTTCTCTTTCATTATTTCTTATTTTCTTTTTTTTTCTATTGATTAAATTAGAATGCGGGGTAACAATATGAAAAATGTGTACTATATTGCTTTAAAAATTATACAATTACGTTACAAATAAAATTGGTTTTTTAAATTAGGAATGTTGATGATGGTTGATGTACTTCAGAATTTGAATATTCGAAGACAGAAAAATAATTAATACTTTGCATAACATCATGCCACAAGGTCATAGCACAGTTATCAACACGAAAAGGGGTCTTCACCGAATCAACTCGAGCCGTGCCGTATTTTCTGTATGAAACTCAGTAGGGGCAACGCATACTAATCGGAATCGTAATGCCACGAACCGCGGTGCGGTGCGTGGTTAACTTGCAGTATCCGCGCTTACGGCTCATCATCCCCGCGCTTACGGCTTGTCGTTGGATCTGGTGCCAGCTGATCCACACTGGTTACGTACTTACGTATGGTTGACATCTGTTTGGGGGTTACGATTCCTTTCCGAGTCGATAAGTGTGCGGTACCTTCATACGGTAAATTGAAAAATAGTTTTTAAGTTATATAGTTTTTATTTACGTTTTACATACTATGCAGATATCTAATAGTAGTACGGAGATCCACAGCCACAAGCGCATTGACCGTTAACGGACACGGCACCAGCAGCAGCCACAGGACCACCGAAGTTCACAGCGCCCATGATGGGAACCTGACCGGCAACAGCGGTGTTACCGGCGACTGGTAGCTCACCAGCAACCGCCACGTTGCCTTCACCGGCGCCGCCGTAAGCAGCTCCAGGAGCGATAGCACCTCCGTATGCAGCAGCAGGAGCCATACCATAACCGGCAGCAGGGTAAGTGTTAGCATAGCCAGGATACGCTGAAGCCCAGGTGGCGGTAGGATAGGCGACCTCAGAGTATCCATTACCGTAACCAATGGAAGCGGTAGCAGGAGCAAAAGCAGTGGGTCCGTATGCGCCTAAGCATTGTTGGCTGAATACGTTCTGTGAAGGAAGATATAATTTAATAAAACAAAAGTAGTATCATGTCTAAGGCTACGTTCACAAGGCATTGTTCGGCATTATTCTGCCCGCATAACGCTGGGATCACACGTCACTTGGCATTACGCGACACATTTTTACGATATCAATAGCGGGATGTTGCCGTATGATCCCAGCGTTATGCGGGAAAATCAATGCCTTGTGAACGTAGCCTAAGTATTGCTTAGACATCACGGATATCCAGAATATAAAATTTTCTACTAATATTATAAATGTAAAAGTTTATGAAGATCTTTACTCTTTCACGCAAAAACTATTGAACTAGATTTAGATGCAACTTTACAGTAATAGAAATTATATATTAGAAAAGAACACATAATAATATGCTATGATTGACATATGGGAGCGAAACATGGGTTTTAACAAAAAACGTAACAAGCAAACTCTCCATATGCCAACATGCCATGGAAAGGAGTATGACAGGGATCAAAAGGAAAGAAAAAGTAAGGAATAGCATCATCAGAAGCAAGACTAAGGTCCAGGACATAACTCTGAAAATACGGAGACAAAAGTGGAAATGGGCGGGACACATGATCAGAGGAAAGGATAAATGGAGTAAAATAACCACACAGTGGTACCCAAGGGATGGGAAAAGATATAGAGGTAGACCACAGAAAAGGTGGGATGACGACATCAGACAAGTCGCTGGAACAACATGGGGTAGAGTGGCCATAGAAAGGCCGGAATGGAGAAGATTGGAGGAGGCCTTTACCACCTGGCAAACGGACACACAAAAATGGAACAAAAGATGTATCTATGAACAACAAAGAAAATAAAGTCGTGTCTGGATGAAGGCTTATATATATATATATATATATATATATATATATATGATTCATAATGATATTGGGCGAAGTACTATTTGCACGTATGGAATATTTTACCAATTATTCTTGTATGAATGTGGAATTAAACTTGGAACATAAATTTGAGATTGTTGAGCCAGAGTGTTGTGCCTTACTGTATGAAAACTGGCCTTTGCTCTGCAACGTGACTGTAACAGGCTAGAAAATAAATCTTTAAAGTTTTCTGTAAGAATAGTATAAATTCTTATGGTCACTTACCTGGATCAAGCAAGCTTGGATGCAGAGGAACACAAAAGTGAAGGTAGACATGTTTGATGTTTGTTTGTGTTTGATAAAAAGCTGAAGACTGAATGATGATTTGGAATAGATTTTGTTGCCTTTTATACACACTATCGCAACTGATTTGGTAAAAAGCTGAAGATTGAATGATTTACAAATATTAAATACTAGGGATATTTTGAAAGACAGAACAACACATAAATTGATTAAGTATGTCTAACATATTATTAAGTAGAATATTACAATACGCCATTAAACATTCTGATGAAAATTGTGATTATAAAACTTATCATAATATGTGCGTAATAATATGTGCGTAAGTTTAAGTAATACTGCTGATAATATAACTTGATATATACAGGAAGAACTTCTCGTCCAAATCATTACTTTATCAGCACTTGCATTAGTAACTCGTTCAGAAATCAAAATGTCTACCAAAGCTATTCTTGTCTTTTGTGCGCAAGCATTCTTTATTCAGGTAAATGATAGAACTCATCAAAAATATTTTGATAATATTTTTGTATTGTTTATATTTTTGAATTGGTTCAGACCATTTTCCCAAGTTTTTTTTTTTTTTTCTGGGTTTAGTTTTTATTTATTAACATATATACAATTGAATATTCTAAGAAAAACAAATCTATATACAAATACAAAAGGCAGACGGCAAAAAAAGCTCATTGTGCATCAAAAAATTCGTCCACATCGATGTCAATGGGAAACGTGCCCAGAACGCTGGCGGCATTGCCACGTTGTATGGCAATGCTAATTCTCTGGCCGAAGAAAAGGCCAGCCCTCTGGTCACGTGAAGAGTCGACGAGCTTTGTGCTAATTTTTCCCAAGTTATTTTGGTATTCTTCATATAATTCCTTTGAGTTCGGATTACAATTGAAAATATACCGCATAAAAAAATATAGAGTGATTTTGAAAAATATAAACTAGATTCTAAGAACACATTTGAGATGATAAAACTCTTTGACTCATAACTTAATATTTTCAGATTGCAGTTAGCCAGCAATGTACTAGATATGCAGCCATCGATGCCTCAAGATTCTCTTGTCCTTATAGCATGGCTGGATTTTCACAAGCATCTCCTGCTATGGAATACGACACACTAGCTGCCCCTGGTTTAGCGTTCAATGGCTGGACAGGTAGAGGACTCCCCTACGATGGATATAGCACCCCTGCCATGGAGTTTACCATCACCAACGGCGGTGGTCTTCCCGTTACCAGCATATCTTCCATACCTCCTACTGGAATCTTTGTAACATCTGACAACGCTTATGAAGGCCCCGTTACTGTCATTGGTGAGCTGCCTTTCGTGAGTGCTGTTGCTATGGAAGGCAATATGCCTTCTACAGGAGCTGGAGGTATCGAATATGGATGCGGCAATGGAATAGTTGCTATGGTGAGTGAAGCTTCCCCTTCTTCTGGTTCTATGAGACCTGGAGCTTATTCGCCCGATTCTAATGTGGCATTCGGTCTTGGTGGCGGTTTCGGTTCTAGTATTGCTATGGGTCTGGATAACGGTTTTGGTCCTGCTGCCGGTTATGGTTTTCCAGCTGGTTATGCGAATGCCAATAGAATAGGGTATGGCTATAGTGGTTGTGGCTGTGGAATGTTGTATTAAACGGTTGTTAATTTATTGTTTGTATGTAAATTTTAAGTGTTATGCAGGTTATATTTATAAGAATATTTAGGACATAAATAAATTGTCTGAAAATATATCGTATTTTATTATTCCTGCCTCAACTGCGATCAAACTTGCCAATGCCTGTCGAAAGCATTGTCTTATGTAAGTAAAATATATTTCCACAGCAAAAGTTTTTACAAATTACTCGACTATTGGTTATTGTAGATTTCAGCAAAATTATAACATTAAACAAGCAGAAATGTTACTTAAACAAAACGAATTTCAAGTGTCATCATAATAAAAACATATTTGCCGCGTGAGCGGAATGGTACCTTCGTTGGCTTTGAATGCATTCCGTTTGTTTACTACATAACAGAGTTGTAGGTTTATTTACATATTAGCTGTTCCCCGCGGCTTCGCTCCCGTGGACTACCCCACAGAACCCTTTTCGGGATAAAAAAAATAGCCTATGTCACTCAGGAATAATGTAGCTTTCTATTGGTGAAATAATTTTTTAAATCGGTCCAGTAGTTTCGGAACCTATTCGGTACAAATAAACAAACAAACAATAAAATATTTTCTCTTTATAATATTATTATAGAATAGACAAAAAAAAACAGTTGCATGTAAATGTTTAAATAAAACTGAGTACAATAATAAATTGGCAAACATATAATCCACACAATTGCCCACAGATTAATATATGAACTAATAGGAAACGGAAGAGTATTGTTCATCGCGTTAAGTTATTTTAGATTATGGAGTAAACTATTTAGAGTCACATATTTATTTTTTTGACTAGAAAAGGTGAAGATATCAATGCCCATGAAGTGTCATGTGTTATAGGTTTCCACAAGTTGACGAAGAGACACCCGCGCCCCAGCGTTGGTCCTACATGAATCCACATGGGACAACCGGGGCACGTCACGGCACGTGGGCAGCCCTTCTGATAAAATTTCGGGGCACTGTATAGCGTAACTTATATGTGATTTCAATACAATCGAATCTAATGTTACACAAACCATGCAGCATCATGGCCACCATAAGTAAGCGCCGAGGTTCCAAACTTAAAATATTATATCGCTGTAATAACTGTGTGTATGGCATCCTCGAATGATAACATCTATAGTTCATGCGTAGATTCTTTTTCTGCACGAGTTCTAATTCAATGTTATATTTCAGGTAAAATGGTTTCCAGCTAGGAATGGCGTATTCTAACGAGACCTTATTAAAATTTTGTATAGTACCAAAAAGGTAGAGGGTCGCACAAAGTCTTTAGAGGATCTCATGACATCATTTATTATGTTTTCATTATACAAGTCAAAGTGCAAACATGAATCAATAGTTACACCAAGGGCGCGAACGGATTCTTCTAATTGTTGGCTATTCAGAGTATACTTAAAGTTTTAAGTAAAAGATAGTATACTGCGACATTTTGGAAGACTAAGAAAGAGTTTGTTATCTATATAGTAGGTATTAAGTCTATCTTCTTGAAGCAGTAGGAACTAGGCAGTCATCAATTTATTGGCAATCTTTATATATTCCATCTTTACGCAGACGATTTGCAGCTTTACCGACACTTCTTGCTTGCAGATGTGGACTTAGCGATCGACGCCATGAATCGTGACCTGGAGAGTATAAGTAAATGGGCTAAGTCCTACGGATTACAAATCAACCCATCCAAGTCCCAGGCTATGATCATAGGCAGTAGGTACTATCGCACTGCGCTTGACATATCCAATTTGACGCCTTTATCTCTTGACGGTTCGACCATCGCTTACACTGAAACTGTTAAGAACCTTGGTGTCTTAATAGACAGTAATCTTTCTTGGCGAGCTCAAGTAAATGAGGTAAGTCGTAAGGTGCACTTTTCCTTTTACTCGTTAAAATCCCTTCAAAGCCTCTTGCCCTTTAAAACTAAAATCTATCTAGCTCAAACTCTAATTCAGCCGATCATAGATTACGCTGATGCCTGTTATCTGGATGCCACGGAGGAGCTCTTAAATAAGCTTGAGCGCTTGCAAAACCTGTGCATCCGTTTTGTTTTTGGTCTAAGGAAATACGACCATGTCTCTCAGTTCCGCAAGGATCTCAAGTGGCTCCCTATCCGCCTTCGCAGGAACACTCGAGTATTATGTCTCCTCTTCAACATCCTGTTTAACCCTACTTAACCCAAATATCTGCGCGATCACTTCTCCTTCACTCGGCCTGCCGATGTCCCGTGTAGATCCCACCTTAAGCATCACCTAAACTGCCCATCCCATATTACTAATTTCTATTCCCACTCCTTCTCTGTTCATGCAGTACGACTGTGGAACTCACTTCCACCTAAAATTCGTGATTCCCAAAATGTACATCTATTCAAGAAACAAGTCAAGTCCAGTGGTCAAGTCCTCTCCACCATATTGTAATTATTATATATTATTATGTATGTATTTTTATCTTCTATATATGTTTATTTAAGGTGTATGTGTTATTTAGACATAATTAGTTAAGTTAAATAAATATATAGTTGTTAATCTATTTTAAGTTTCCTTATTTCCTTCTACACACTGTGTCTTAGTATATCATCCAACTTTCCTGTCGCAGGTCTGCCGGAAGAAATTTCTTTTGAAATAAGCAGTACCTTTAAGTTTGTTATTTATTCTTGTGTTAAAGCAAATGGCTTTGTGTAAATCTGTTTGTACCTGTGACTATAAAATCCCAAGCTACAGTGCTTGTCAGAAATGCTTGGCTTGTAATCGAAAGAACAAAAAATAATATCAAGAAATTTATTCTTTTAATTGTCTCTTATCTAGCTTCTGCTTGCGGGCTTTAGCTTACGGATTCACCCACGTAAAAAGTTTTTAACATCCCAAGGGAACACACTACCTATAAAAATAATCCTATGTCCTTTTCAGGGTCTCAAACTATACCTTTGTGCTCTTCTATCTGTATTATTTCCTTTCTCTGTTAAGTGTTTTGTGTGTACATAAATAAATAAATAAATATATTTTCATATCATCCGCGTGCAGTAAGAAATTCGCATTAACAAAATTATATCATCTATACTAATATTATAAAGAGGAAAGATTTTTTTGTTTGTTTGTTTGTTTGTACCGAATAGGCTACGAAACTACTGGACCGATTTAAAAAATTCTTTCACCAATAGAAAGCTACGTTATTCCTGAGTAACATAGGCTATTTTTTAATCCCGAAAACGGGTCCTGTGGGGTGGCCCACGGGAGCGAAGCCGCGGGCAACAGCTCGTAGATTATAAAGAGGAAAGATTTGTTTGTTTGTACTGAATAGGCTCCGAAACTACTGGACCGATTTAAACATTTCTTTCACCAATAGAAAGCTACATTATTCCTGAGTGACAGGCTATTTTTTATCCCGAAAACGGATCCTGTGGGGTGGCCCACGGGAGCGAAGCCGCGGGCAACAGCTAGTATTTTATAAACAAAATGAAAAGCAAGAGCCTACTTGATACTAGATACTCGTAATACCTATGATATTGTCTATTTATGAAACAGGTCACTTTACTTGTAACTTCGGCTGAATTGGAATTAAAAGTAAAAAAAACTTTATAATTAAGGCATGTTAATCTTTTTAAAATTGGTTATTCATTTAATTCTGAAATACTGTCTTATATCAAACCTTCACCTGATATCCAGCGTTGGCAAGGCCATATACGATAGAACTAGGAATGTAGGACATAGCAGCGTATAAGCCGAACAAATTAAACAAACTGTCATGACGTGAAATTCGCGTTGTGACCGTTTGAAACATGCTACAACGTATTTAGATTTTTTTTCGCCTTTCGCTCTTACGTATACTAATAAGTAATTAATAAATGAAACAAGAACGTATGACGTGGAATTAGTTTTATTTCAAACAGTACACACATTTACAGCTATAAAATTCACTGTAAGACTAAATTAATTAAAAATATAACTAAGTATAGATATATTACTGAAATTGTTGGTGTCTTGTGTCGTTAACCAGTGAGCTCTTCTCAAAGTACCAAATGATTAATAGGAATGTTATGATAAACAGCAAGATGATTAATACTAAAATTATAATAAGAGTGTCTTCACAAGGTTTGAAGTAGTCGTAACTTTTTGCTAAACAGTGTGTAGTTCCATCGGATGGTTTGTTAGATCCATAATATGGATCATTAAGCGTCAGAAGTTCAGCGCCACTTTCGTTGACATACATTGTTGAAATCTCTTTCCTATAAGGATAATTAGTTCCTAATTTATGTACGACTACTATAGCTTCAGTTTTTTTTATTATATGTTCAGCTTTCAAAGCGAAACGCCTGAAAAGAAAAAGTTTGTTATTTATTCTTGTGTTGCATTTGCTTTGTGTAAATTTGTTTGTACCTGCGACTATAAAAACCCAAGCTACAGTGCTTGGCAGAAATGCTTGGCTTGCAATCAAAAGAACAAAAAAACAATATGAAGAAATTCCTTCTTTTAATTGTATCTTAACTAGCTTCTGCTTGCGGATTTACCCACGTAATAAGTTTTTATCATCCCAAGGGAACACACTACCTATAAAAATAATCTTATGTCCTTTTGAGGGTCTCAAACTATCTCCATACCAAAGTTCATATAAATCTGTTCTGCGGTTTAATCGTGAAAAGGTAACAGACAGTTAGACATGGTTACTTTACTTGTATGATATTAGGTATGGAGATAAATGTTTATTTTTAGTTAACTATAATCAAAATGTTACCTGTAAAACTCGTTTATCTTAACATCGTAGTCTTCATTTGAAATATTCTTGTAAGCCAGGGCAATACTGCTTAGACCGGTCAAAATAATGTCGTCCAAATCGCAACCTTTGGTTTTGTTGACTGACCGCAAACTGATGGAGAACACGTCTATGTTGTAGGACTGAATAAGAAACATAAAATGATAAATTAAAATAAAAGTACATTCATTTAGAGATCAGGGAGAAATAAAACGAAAACCTGGCAATATAACTCGAGCTGCATTCTTTAGTAGATTAAAGATGCGGACTATTAGTTAAAATTACTAGAACTAAAATAATTGCGTAAACAATTCTAACCCTAAAATAAAAAAAATAAAAAATATCAAAAAACCCGACTGCTTGAAAAGCGAACTAAAAAGACGTAAACAAGAAGAAAATCATGCTGTGCTGTCGGAGGATACATCTTCGCGAGCTGCCTGACCAAAACCAGACGTTCTTCTTGTTTACGTCTTTTTAGTTCGCTTTTCAAGCAGTCGGGTTTTTTGATTTTTTTAATTAACTTTTTTTATTTATAACTTTTTAGTAATTATTTTTTTCGTATTAGGTATGTTACGTGCCCTGCCTACACCAAATCAGCTGAATAGCGACATGATATAGAAATTACGTCAAACGGATGTTTCTACATAAAATTCCAACACGCCACTTGCTGACTCAGCGAACGGACGCCTCGTGCCGCCGAGTGGCCACCTACTTCCAAATCTGCTGACACCGCATCCACGTTTAGCATGACTTATTGTATCGTAATAAAATAGAACATATTTGGTAACGCACTTCGGTACTAGCATCGTCCGAAATTAGACTTAAATACTAGTATAAGTTAAACTGTAATTTTAATCTTAATTAAAACCTTTATAAATAATTTTGGTTTTTTTTAAGTCCTCCGGCTGCCACCTTCATAATTGGCGCAGTCGGTAGGATATTCGAGGCAGTGCGCGGCGCGGTATAGATTTCCAAAAATCGTTTATCTGCTGAGTCCGATAGTCGCTGTCGGTATTTCCAAATACCTCGTCGAATATCCGAACTTAAGAAGACGCAGCTGAGGACGTATCCAGCCATCGATACACCAAGGAAAACCATGTATATGTAAGTGCTTGAAACTTTCTTTGAGTGTTGCTCCCGACTCCTTCCTTTTAACCCCTTATATAATATTAATTCAAAATTTTTCATCCAAGGGAAGCTAGGGCAAAGTCTGTCTCTTCCAGACAGATAAATAGGACTAGGGAAGTAGATTTAAATAGATTTATAGATTCAAATAGTTTAGGTTTAGATACATTATTTAGTAGTGACGAAATGGAATTGAACCCCGATACTATCTTTAAGGCCTTACGCCCAGTGCCAGAGTTTGATGGAAATCCGAATGTTCTAACACGTTTCATTAAAATTTGTGATCAACTCGTAATACAATACGTCAGAAATGACCCGAACTACGAGTTCACTAACCTATGTATAATAAACGGTATCTTAAATAAAATCACGGGATCTGCAGCTACAACCATAAATTCTAATGGTATACCTGAAAATTGGCAAGGGATCCGCGACGCTTTAATTAACAACTTTTCCGATCAAAGGGACGAGACCGCCCTTTATAATGACATGTCTTTACTAGCCCAAGGAAACAGCACTCCACAGGAATATTATGACAAATGCCAGACCCTTTTTAGTACTATAATGACTTACGTCACCTTGCATGAAAATATAGCTACTACCATCGAAGCAAAACGCAACCTTTATAGGAAACTGACGTTACAATCTTATGTCAGAGGTCTTAAAGAACCTTTAGGGTCCCGTATCCGATGTATGAGACCCGAAACTATAGAAAAGGCTCTGGAATTTGTACAGCAGGAATTAAATGTCATGTACCTACAGCAACGCAACGAAAGTATTCCTGAGCGACGTAACCCGACACAGCAAGCGCACTTAACCCATAGAATGCCTCCAGCGGTCCTTATGACCACGCCCAAACCTTTTAGCTTTGCGAATGCAGGCACGAGCTGGCATAAGTCTATGCCCGCGCCGCCGCAGCAGCAGCAGCAATGGAGGCCACCCTTCCAGCATAATCAGGTACCTCATCGTGCCCCTAACATGGTTAGTCGAACCCAGCAAATGTTTCGTGCACCCCCGCCAAACTACCATCCCCAGAGTAACATATTTAGATTACCGAACGCAAACCCGTCAGCGCAATATACAGGTCCGAAACCGATGAGCGGCGTTAGTCACTTCGTACAAAAACCAATAGGGTTACCAGGAAATAATTGGCAAAGATCAGGGAACCCACCACCTAGTAATTACTTCAAGACACGAGAAATGAATTTTAACGAGATGACAGACCCTGAAAACGCTTATTATTACCCCGACTATTACTATGAACAGCCTGACTATTCCTGTTACTATGACTATCCCGACTTTTATTACTACAATCAAACCGAGCCCGATAGTATTTTGTATGTACAAGATGACACACAGCCGCAGAGTACTAACAACGCGAATTGCTTAGAAGCACCAAAGCCTACCTCTAGTGCTAATCCGGATTTTCTCAAGGAAATGGATCAAAAAGGGTTAAAATAGAGTTAAATATACAATCTAAAAGGGAGTTACGTTACATTCAGATATCGGACCCACCACTTAAGTTATTAGTAGATACCGGGGCTAACCAGTCTTTTATTAGTCCTGAGGCAGTCGAGCAATACTTTTCACACATACCTTTGAATTTTGACCCCTTTGAAGTAACAAATGCCCGTGTAACTAGTACACACAACCATTCAATTACTGTTCCGAATTTTCCTGAATTTAATAACCCTACGAATGTTAAGTTTTTCATTTATAGGTTTCATAATTATTTTGACGGACTAATAGGCCTAGATTTACTTGACGGAGCACAGATTGATCTTAAAAATAACTATTTAATTACAGATTTTACAACTATACCTATTCGGTTTTATCAATGTAAAAAGTCCAGTTATCAGGAAACCATTCCCGCGAACTCGTCAAAACTATTAAACATTCCTATCTATAGCCCAGACGGTGACGTTTCCATAGCTCAGCAAATACACAGTAATTGCATTATACATGAATGCATTACTCGCGTTACCGACTGTACGGGCATCGTTGAAATTGAAAACCCGACCGATTATGATTCACTCGTTACATTTGAACGCCCTTTACAAGCAGTGATATTTAATAATGAGTGCACTAGCACTAAACAAGATCCTAAGCGCGTTAAAGAAGTTTTATCTCGATTGCGTACAGATCATTTAAATATTGAAGAAAAAACTAACTTAGAGACTTTATGCAGTCGTTTTGCTGACGTATTCTATGTAGAGGGAGAACCTTTGACTTTTACAAATAAAATAAAGCACCATATCAGGACGACCGACGAACTTCCAGTTTATACGAAAAGTTACCAATACCTAAAACCACGAAAGAAATAAAACAGTTTCTCGGATTATTAGGTTATTACAGGAAATTTATCCCGGACTTTGCCCACGTCACTAAGCCTATGACTAAATGCCTTAAAAAGACTAATAAAATAACTTTCGACTCTGAATACATTAACTGTTTTAACAAATGTAAGAGCTTACTGACAAATGACCCCATCTTACAGTACCCCGACTTCACTAGGGAGTTTATATTAACAACAGACGCTTCAAATATAGCTATAGGCGCAGTACTTTCGCAAGGTACCATCGGGTCAGATAAACCCATCTGTTACGCCTCAAGAACTTTGAACGATAGTGAAACCAATTATAGTACTATCGAGAAGGAGCTTTTAGCTATAGTATGGGCTACAAAGTACTTCAGGCCTTATTTATTTGGCCGTAAATTTAAAATACTCACCGACCACAAGCCACTACAATGGATAATGAACCTTAAGGAGCCCAACTCAAGACTGACTAGGTGGAGACTTAAATTAAGTGAGTACGATTACACTATAGTCTACAAAAAGGGAAAGTATAACACTAACGCAGACGCATTATCCCGAGTAGAAATTAATAACGAGGAGACAGAGTCAATGTTAGCCAACCCTTCAGAGCGACCACCTTCTCGAACAGGTTCCACCACAGCCACTGCACATACCAGCTCTGAAAACCCTATTCTAGAAGTACCAATCACTGACGAACCTTTGAACAAATTTCACCGACAATTATGCATTACCATAGTAGGTGACATTAAACGACGTACAACCGCTACTAAACCTTTTGACACGCACACCCGGACATTTATTCAGGTTTCAGAATCGAACTTAGAACAAGACGTAGTAAATGCTATAAAAGAATACGTCAACCCTAAAGTTAAAACCGCTATAAAAATTACTCCACCCTTAGGGATGTATTCAATTATACCCATAATCCAGAATAGTTTTAAAAGCTCAGCAATTAATTTAGTATTAGCCAAAACCGAACTAGAAGACGTTAAAGAGTACCTAAGACAGCAAGAAATCATAAAACACTATCATGAAGGGAAAACTAATCATAGAGGAATAAATGAGTGTCATCTCGCCCTATCCCGAAAATATTATTGGCCTAAAATGAGGGAAGAAATAGCTAAATACATTAATGAGTGTACCATCTGCGGACAAACGAAATATGACAGGAACCCGATTAGACCTCAATTTAATGTAGTACCCCCAGCAACTAAACCCTTCGAATTAATACACATGGATCTATTCACAGCTCAAAACGAAAAGTATTTGACAGTGGTAGATGTTTTCTCAAAATATGGACAAGCGTACCATTTGAGAGATGGTACAGCAATTAGCATACTTCAAGCAGTTTTAAATTATTGTACACATCATGGGTTACCGTTAACAATAGTGACCGATAACGGCACAGAATTCACAAACCAACTATTCTCCGAATTTACAAGATTACATAAAATCAACCACCATAGAACATTAGCACACTCTCCTAACGATAACGGAATCATTGAACGATTTCACTCTACGTTACTAGAACACCTACGTATTTTACGATTACGTCAAAAGGACGAACCCGTAATCAACCTCATGCCTTATGCCTTATTAGCCTATAATAGTTCAGTTCACAGCTTCACCAAGTGTAGGCCACATGACATAGTTAGAGGACACTTTGACCCAAGAGACCCCCTTGACATTAACATGACTGAACACCTAATGCAACAATATATTTTGACACACCGAGACCAGATGAAAACTATATACGACCTTATCAATGACTTTACTCTTGCTGACCGTACAAACATCATACGAAATAGGAATAAGGACAGAGAGCCCGAAATAGAATACCAACCGGAACAACAAGTATTTATTTCTAACCCAGCAGCCAACCGACAAAAATTAGCACCACGCTACACACATGACACTGTTCTAGCTGACCTTCCGATTCATATATACACCTCCAAAAAGAAAGGTCCCGTAGCTAAGTCTCGACTCAAACGTATCCCTAATAAATCAAAATTGTTACAGGATACTGCTAGCAATGTTAGCCCAACAAATAACGGCGCTCGAGATAAGACTTGAAAGCTTGGACAATGGACCCGGACTTTTACCTTTTAACCTTGGACAAACAAGGCTCATTACACATTACCACACCTTCCTACAATACATAGATTTAACTGACATTGAACACAGACTTGATTCTGTAATGTCTCAACTCGACTATTTCCAGACTAAACTAGACAACCAATCCTTCCTCTTGTATGAACTTCAAATCAACCATTTAACTAATAAGTTAACTGAAACCAGTTCACAGTTAAAAACACTAGAACCCGGTCGTAGTAAAAGAGGTCTTGTAGACGGACTAGGGTCCGTTATAAAAAGCATTACCGGAAACCTAGATCATACGGATGCCCAAAAATATAATAATGCAATCAATCTTTTAGAAAGTAACAACGATAAAATAGTATCAGAATTCAATGAGCATGTCAGTCTTAACAAAGTTTGGATCACCCGATACAGCGACATACTCTCAAAAATTGTTAGCAATCAAGAGAGGCTGAATAGTACCTTAGGATTAATCTTAGACGAGAAAACTAGTGCGAAAAATGACCTTATAAGATTCGCAAAGTTTGCCCAGTTGCTGACTATAATTAGCGACAATGCGGAAGATTTATTTTTAGAAATAACTAGGATAGAAGATACCTTAGCTTTTATACGTGCATCGAGCACCCATCATAGTATGTTAAGCATAGATACTTTAAGTAACATGATTAAGCGATTAATATCTATTTACGGCCAGGATCAGTTAATAGATGCAGATCTAAGAGAGTATTATACTGTTATAAAACCCGGGTACTACTACACTAATAAAAAAATTGTTATTATATTTAAAGTTCCAATAACCAGCTCCGATAAGTTCGAATTATACAGACTAGCGATAGTTCCCAATAAACTTATGTATACCTATATTCCTCCTTACCCTTTCCTTGCAACTAATGGGAAAGCTTTCAAGTACATAGAGGCTGAATGCCCGAAGTTCGGCCCATATCATCTCTGCGAAGAAGAAATCAACCGTCAACCAACAAGAGGACATCTAGATTGCATCCAAAGTCTCATCTACAACCAATCTTTGGAGAAATCTTGCCTGCCTACGAAGCTCACACTGACCAAGGCAGCCATGGAACAACTGGATGACAGACGTTACACGCTATCTTCCCACAACCGACCCGGACGGAGCTACACTGCGAACGTCAAGAATTCATCTCCCTGCATGGAAGTTACCTCGCTACCATCCCGCAAAAATGTCTACTACGCACCGAGCGATTCATTATTATCAACACCAACGACTATATCAAAGGGCAGCCGCTGAAAATCACCGAAATACCCACAAACCTGAATATTGTTGAAGAAACCATCCCACATCTGAAGCTAAACCCACTGCACCTGAAAAGCCTACATGAAATCGAAGATAAAATCTTAATGCAACACCCAGTACAAATAGAACACGCAACGGCGGAAAATTTACTATACCATACGACGATTCCACTATACGTCATACTATTCAGTGCAACTGTACTGATCACCACAATCACTATACGTCGCTATAACGTTTGCACAAAACTTACGAAGCCACAGAAATCAGATGTAAACCCTGAAAATCATCAATACGAAGATGCAGAATCACCCACAATCACGGAACAGACTCCAGCAACATTCTCGCTCAAGATTCTCAAATAGTTGCTGTTCTGAGGGGGGAGGTGTTACGTGCCCTGCCTACACCAAATCAGCTGAATAGCGACATGATATAGAAATTACGTCAAACGGATGTTTCTACATAAAATTCCAACACGCCACTTGCTGACTCAGCGAACGGACGCCTCGTGCCGCCGAGTGGCCACCTACTTCCAAATCTGCTGACACCGCATCCACGTTTAGCATGACTTATTGTATCGTAATAAAATAGAACATATTTGGTAACGCACTTCGGTACTAGCATCGTCCGAAATTAGACTTAAATACTAGTATAAGTTAAACTGTAATTTTAATCTTAATTAAAACCTTTATAAATAATTTTGGTTTTTTTTAAGTCCTCCGGCTGCCACCTTCATAATTGGTACATTTAAACATATAAGTGTTATATATTTATGAAATCACCTCTTAAAATCCTTTATTTTGATACCCCACACGATAGGTTTGGAAGAAAAAAACACAACATACATACATACATACTTACATACATACATAGACTGATAAACACATTACCCTCCTTCGGCAGTCGGGTAAATAGAGCAGTGGTGGCCTCCTGGTAACGGCCCCGACTTACGTGTCGTAGACCATGAGTTCGAACTTAGGCAGGTGATTTACTCTTTGTAAATTATTTAATTACCACTGCTCTAAATACGGTGAAGGAAAACATTTTGAGGAAATTGTAACCAATAATTCGATGACATGTGACATCCACCAACAAGCACAGGGCCCGAGTGGCGAATTAAGGCCCATTCCTTCTTTAAAAGGAAGAAGGCCTTGTTCCAGCAGTGGGAATATTAAAAAGGCTGATGGGGATGATGATCGGATGCTTACAAAAAAAAGCTCTTACTCTTATTTTGCTTTTGGCCATGTCCCTCACTATCCACGTGATATTCTCGTGAGCATTTTCGAACAGATATTGGGCATGTTCCTCTTCAATGTTTGCAATTACTATCTCCGCTGAAACTCTATTCAGTTCTTGTTTTATCTGAAAAGTAAATAATATTTTTCAGGAATTAGCTCTTTATTCAGTTCGCCACAGCATCGATTGCTTTGATGACGAATTGTATGAAATAAAATATAGGTACCTTGTTCATTTCACAATTGGCGTCCTCGCACCGTATCACAGTGTATACCATCCGTTCTTTATTAAACAATGCAATCAGTTCATTCTCAAATTCTAGGCTGTATTCCGAATCATCTGTCACTATCAATACTCTTTGCCAGCCCATAGTCTGCATAAACTTTAAAAATCCATACTTGAGTAGTCGCCATGGTACTAGATTCATAGAATTTGGAAAAGCAGTCTTATTTTCAGAAAACATATATGGGATGTCATAATATATGGTTGGAACTGAGTATTCAGTGAATGATCTTGATCTTGCCGTGCTAGCACCTAAGCCATTTGAGGTATACACCTCAAATGGCTTTGGTGCCAACACGGCAAGAAGACGATCGTAATGTAGGTACAATTTTTTTGCGCAGCTATATTTTTGTATTATTAGCTTTAACGGGTATATATTAACATTACTGTAATAATCGTATGGCTTAGTCTCATCCCAGCAAAGTACTACTATCATCAAGTTTGATGTCTTTCTTTCGATTGAGGGCTTACAACTTTTTCTATCGATCACAGGTAATTCTTTCATTTTCATTCTCTGTACATAGTCGTAGAGATCACCATCATTTATTTTAAGAATCGAACTGCTAACGAGATTTGGTATTTCGTGGCAGTCGTATTTAGGTTCAGATTCGCTTATTTTATTGCATACAGCATCATTTGAATCGCTTACGTTACCGGCATACTCTAAATTGTCCAGTAGCTTTTTGTCATAATCATGAGAAACCGCAAAGTAAATAACGTTCCTGTAAATGAAGAAAATAATGAATACAGATTTGAATTTTGTTTTAAACTTGAATTTCTCCTAATCGGAAGGCGTTTCACGCAAGGTAAATTAGATTGGTTAAACATGTGTTAGTTATACTTTTCAAAGAAATTAATTAATAACCGTTTATACAGAATACATTTTTATATAAAACTAGTTGTCCCGTCAGACGTTGTCCTGTCTTCATCATCATAATCATTTCAGCTGAAAGACGTCCACTGCTGGACATAGCTCTCCCACAAGCTTCGTCACACTGATCGGTCCTTAACCAGGTCATGGGTCCACCAAAAAGGAGGTCTTCCAACGTTTCTTCTACCGGTTTGCGGTCGGCACCCCAGAACTTTTCAGCTCCATCGACCATCTGTTCTTCAAGCAATGTGCCCTGCCCACTGCCACATTATTTTGGCAGTTCTTCTTTTTGTCCTGGACTAACTGAGTTTATACAACCCAATAGAGAAAAGCACTCTCATTTTGACCGTGTTTTTTATTATTATTGATAAGCTCGAATTAATGTTACTACTATCTCACCTGATGATGTGGTCAATGGATTATGAGATATGCTTGGCTAGAAATAACCTATTGTTACAATTTTATTTGCCGGGACATTTTTGATTTTTTGTTTAAAGGCTATTTGGCAACAAGGCATAATAATTTTAACGCACGCACTAAACGTTTTGGAAATACTTTCATTATGCGTGCAGCTTGTTAAATGCTTAATATGGTTTTAGCTTTCTAATATTTTTATTTGTGGAATGTAGTTTGTATACGCTGGTTAATTGACACAATTTGCTTGTTTTATTAATTAGTACCTGGGCGACTGAGCTCTGCTCTAAAACTTAGCTCGATCAATTTACCGCCCCCGAAACCCGCTGCATACAAATTTATTAAATTATACAATAAAATTTCATGAAAATCGTTGGAGCCGTTTTCCGTTTTGATTATCAAAAAACAATAAAAGAAATAAAAAAAAATATTAGAAAGAGAAAGGATGTTTGACCGTTCTTTACAACAGATAACAAATTATCTATACCAAAATTATAAAGAGGAAAGATTTTTTTGTTTGTTTGTTATTTTGTACCGAATAGGCTCCGAAACTACTGTATCGATTTTTTTTTTCACCTATTGAAAGCTTCATTATTCCCGAGTAACATAGGCTATAAATTATATTCAAAAACATTAGATATCCTTATGAAAATTGCAATAATGTGGGTTACATTATTGCAATATTAAATTTTTTCAAAAATTGATTTAATTATTGGCATGCGCTGAGAAAACTCTATAGTTTCATAATAGTAATCATCAATATGATACATGAAAATGTACTACATGATTACATATGATTATGATTACATGATAAGTACTCATTATTAACTACAAAAAACAATAGCAGCTTTTGTGTCCTAAAATTGAATTAGATCGCTGCGCCTGGTAGAAACAAAAGTTGGTTACATTCATATTGTAGTATTAATTCTTATTAAAATAAATAGTTTAACAAATTGGTAGGTAGGGTAGGTGGGTAGGTAGGTTAGGTGGGTGGGTACTGGTTAGGTAGGTAGGGTAGGGTCAGTAGGGTATGTAGGATAGGGTAGGTAGGTATGTAGAATATGGTAGGGTAGGTAGGTTGACCGATCAACCAGGGGAGGGCAGGTGAGTTGGTAGGTAGGTAGGTAAGGTAGGTGGACAGGTAGGGTAGGTAGGTAAATAGCCAGTTGACGGGAGCGTAGCCGCGGGAGTCAGCTAGTCATAGATAAAACTAGAAATAATAAAAACTTTGTTTGACATCAACACAGCTAAGAAGTGAAATTCCCTGCTGGATAGCTACAACCTATTCTAGTCTTTAAATTAATAGTGAATAGGTTACTTCTAGGCAAGCATGCTTCATCGTCGACCACATTATCGCTCTGCATCAGGTGAGATAGTGATCAAGCGCGAGCCTACCTATAATAAAAATCATTACCTCTCCACCATATTGTAATTATTATATATTATTATGTATGTATTTACCCGACTGCCGAAGGAGGGTAATGTGTTTATCAGTCTATATATGTATATATGTATGTATGTATGTATGTATGTATGTATGTATGTATGTTTGTTCCTATGTGGCGTTCTAGAGACCAAACGCGTTGGCCGATTTTGATGATTCTTACGTCAATCGATTCGTCTTAATCCTGCGAGTGTCACTGGCTATATTAAATTTGGAAAAAACAAAAAAAACTATTAAGTTAATTATGATTTAGTCTAAACTCGTATTAATATGGTGTGAGTGAGTGCCGGTATGTTTGGTAAGTTTTAATCATTATATTACATAGGTAGGGACGAATCACTAATGTACCCTTTGTTTCTAGCATGGCGAGTCTTTGTATTTATCTCCCAATCCACACCTTGGCAGATATTTGTCACTAGCATTTGGTCTAGGGAAGTGGTGAAGCCTTTTGTTACACTTTACATGCTCTAATCCACCATTTATACACTACACAAATACTCATTTGATTATGGACTATTATTGACTTTTAACTGACATAACATGCATGGAAGGCGGAACCGCTAATACTCACCGTTGTATAAAATAGGCTATAAGGCCGCTCTCAATTAAGAACGTAGGATAACCAAATGTTAGTTGTTAAATACTGTTTCCTATAGAAGGTCTGATTACGAGTCTCATTGCATTGCGTTTGTTGTGTGTACACTAATAAACTAACGGGGGTAGTCATCACCAAACATCACACACTGGGATATGATCAATTTAATGAATGTTAGTGTCGTGTCTCGTTAAATCGCACCAGGTCTTCGGGCCCATCTCTGAATTAAAAAAATAATATTTAGCGAGACACGATGGAAGCCCAGTGTAAGACCCCGCTGCTGACGTCACACGGCTGTCAATTACACTGGAGCAACCTCGAGATTTGGGGAGTTTAAAAAGTGTGAAATGACGACTTAATCCATTTCCTCATACAACAAATCGATCTCAATGTGTTCTGTATCAGACTGAGTCTACGGTGCGCTTGCTAGTTCTGTATTGTCTTAGTAAGGGTGTTAGGTCGAGGGTGAGCTATTTATTATAGCGCGCGTCCAGTAATTCTGGAAGCATGTCTCGCTCAATGGCAGGGCTCTTAGGCACAAAACTGTCCCTGTCTTAGGATTGTGTAAGACATGTTTAAGTTTAGGGAAACATGTATTGTATGGACCGCTGCTAATCCTTCTTAGGATTCGCATTCGAGGACCTGCAGTACACGTATACGACGTGCCTGCTGCTGAAAGTTAGGCTCACGTCTCTTGGGTGGGAATCTAGACTATTGTCAACGAACTCATTAACGTAATTCAAAATAGTGTATTTCTCAAAGCAAGCGTAGCGTTCCTTCCTCTGACTTTCCGTTAGGTAAATAATGCACTTTGCAACCCCTTTGTCTAATTAACTTCATACATCACTATTGTTTTACTAATATAGTCCTTATGGCTAACAGACAGAAAAGTGTGCTGGGAAGTTTGTTTCATTATTTCTTCTTACCAGCTATTACACCTAGGAAATAATGGCGGGATGGGCGCTTTTGGGGCTGTCTGTAGGAGAGTTGATCTAATCTATTCCAGTCACTTCTAGAGTTAAAACTCTCTGCCAATTTAGTTACTTGTATTTGTATTAATGCTTGAATGTATAATTACTATCAGCGACCACTATTCGGCCTTTGGTTTAATACTCTATACATTAGTGTAAAGAGTTTCTCACACAAACTTTAGTTAATTATAATAATTTAGTTTATATCGCTTTAGTTACATTTTATCCTTCTAAACCACTTCCAAGTTATAATCTTATAACTGTGAATTCCAAAACAAAACAAAAACTATAATTTGGAATTCACGTGTACTCGGTGGAAAGGTGTCCAGGTCAGGAAGTCGAACCTTACAAATTTGTGCGGCTGGATGGGGCACAGATTCTACTTCTTCAGAAGTAGCCGACCTTTTACTCTAAATCTAGGGCAGTTTAGGAAAAACGAAATTTTTATCAGCCTAGGGTCTTTTAGGAACAGTCACAACTGCACAGCATGATTTTCTTCTTGTTTACGTCTTTTTAGTTTGCTTTTTAAGCAGTCGGGTTTTTTGATTTTTTTAATTAACTTTTTTTATTTTATCTTCTATATGTTTAGTTAAGGTATATGTGTTATTTATACATAATTAGTTAAGTTATATATGTAGTTGTTAGTATATTTTAAGTTTCCTTATTTCCTTCTACACACTGTGTCTTCGTATATCATCCATATTTCCTGTCGCAGGTCTGCTGGAAGAAATTTCTATTGAAATAAGCAGTACCTTTGTGCTCTTCTATTTGTATTATTTCTTTTCTCTGTTAAGTGTTTTTGTGTGTACATAAACAAATAAAAATGCCCGGGATTTTGTCTATATCTACAGCTCAGTAAACCTATTGTATTTTTATGTATAAGTGATAGTAAATTATTAACTTACTCATCTTTATGTGTTTTTTCCTGAGAATATCTGTACATAGACTTAATGGTGATATCATAAAATTGTGAACATTCCGATTTGAATTTATAAACGAATAAAAGGTTAAAATACTTGTAGCTGTAATGTTCAATCAAAGTTATTGCTGGTTTTTTCGTCGACAAATCTTCTGTAATAAAAGAAAAATGTGACAATTAGATATAACTCTGCGTACTGCTTATGGAAGAATGAGTGGGTCAATTCGGACTTCTACCGACTAAAACACCAAGGTTCTTTCTGTTAGAAACTAGTGCGGTGTACTCGCACATGGTTCACACTCAAGATGGTAGGAACCATGAAGATATTTGAACCTTCAAGAATGTCCTTGTGACTAAAAAACACACACACACACAGGCTTAATACCAAGTACAGGAAAATTTGCCCTTATATGTTCCTAAATTCAATTGCCACATGGTCTAGTTAGGTACTGTAAAAGCGCTATAGAAGAGAAAAGTATAAAATATATAATAAAAAGAACAATTCGAACATGAAGGTAAAATAAACGACGGACATGGGTTAATATACTATAGTAATAGCTTCTGCACGCGGCTTCACTCGTGTGGAAAGTTTTTTATTATTCCGAGGACATATTATACATACAAACATACACTCACGCCTTTTTCCCATGGGGGTAGGCAGGAACTACAGAACGCCACCTGCTACGATCCTTACATACTTCTTTTGCGTCAGTCGCATTCATACATCTAGTCATACACACACGCCGGTTATGAGTACTGCGTACTGATACATTATAATGGAATAAAAAGTAGTATATGTGCTAATTCAGACTATAATCTCACTCTGTGCCAAATCATTCAGCTCCGTTCAGCTGTTCTGGCGTGATTGAGTAACAAACATCCATACATCCAAACTTTCGCATCAATAATACCTATTAGTAAGATGGACGTTCTTATAAATTAAAATTCATTTATTTCGGAACCAGTCCATATGCATACCATGTGAAATTAAAAATATTTGATACATTAAAAAAATATAATTAGAAATACATTACAAAAGTCATCAGAACACATTATAATTTACAGTTTAACAATACAAATAAATATTAAATACACTCATGGTGTTCATAACTAGTTATTAAGTTTTGGGGCCAGTGTAAATTTTTAAGCTTTTTTAAGCTGTCTCTGGACAGCCTATCTACGTTGTTACTGGTATGCAGTTGTTTAGTGGCGCCAGTAACTTGACTTGCTTATAACCAGTGGTGGATTTGCAGTCGTGGCCGCCCTAAGCCGTGTAGTACCAGTCGTCCCTTTCTCAGATCCCATTAATAATAATAAACAAATAATGATAATAAATTATTAATAATAATACATATATTCATATTACCTGGAACATGTCTAACAAGGCCTCTGCGTGTTGGGTTTGGCCTCTCGCACGTCTATCAAAGTTCTGGGACCCCAGGGTCTCGAGATTTTCAAAAACTTAAATAACTAGCTGACCCGGCAAATTTGTTTTGCCATAAAACACCAAACATTCATCTACCCTACCTACCCTATACTACCTACCCTACCTACCCTTCCTATCCTACCCTACCTACCCTACCCTACCTACGCTACCCTACCTACCCAACCCTACCTAACCTACCCTACCTACCCTATCCTACCTACCCTATCCTACCTACCCTATCCTACCTACCCTATCTACCCTACCCTACCTACCCTATCTACCCTACCCTACCTACCCTTCCCTACCCTACCCTACCCCACACTACCCTACCTACCCTACCCTACCTACCCTACCCTACCCTACCCTACCTACCCTACCCTACCTACATACCTACCCTACCTATGTAGGTAAGGTAGCAATTTTTATTTTCTTATTTTTTTTTCATAAGAACCTTCTCCTAACAATAACAAACACAACAAAAAAAGAATAAGCGAAATCGGTCCAGCCGTTCACGCGTGATGCCGTGACCAAGGGAAATAGGGATTAATTTTTATATATATAGATAAAATAATAATACATTATGTACGTACTACATATATTATGATATTATTTTCTTGCCAACTTTTGTTGAAATAGATGCAGTTTAGTTATGTTGGGATAAAATAACACATCTTTATATTTCTTATTGCTAACATTTTTTAGTTTGTACATTGTCATGTGCATCTTTAAGGCACGCCACAATAGCGGCGGTAAGATCTATTTTGAGGGAGTGTATACGGGCTATAGCATGTACCGTAAAGGTTGACGGGGTCGCATGAATTCATGCGGGCGAATAACTGGTCGGAGTGTAATTAAATACACAAGTATTCCAGCGCCCCAGCTAAGGGTATCAGCAGAACAGTAACTCCGTGTGATTTTAGTTAGTTAGAATCTGACAGAAACCTTCGCCCACCTCGCAGTGGATGACGGATCCTCATGATTTCCACAAGTTAAACAAAAAAAACCAAGTGCGAGTCGGACTCGCGTACAAAGGGTTCCGTATCATTATCGCAAAAACGGCAAAAAATCACGTTTGTTTTATGGAGTTCCACTTAAATATTTGTTTTATTCTGTTTTATAGCGGCAACAGAAATACATCATCTGTGAAAATTTCAACTGCTGTCACGGTTCATGACATACAGCCTGGTGACAGACAGACAGACGGACAGACGGACCGCGGAGTCTTAGTAATAGGGTCCCGGGTACCCTTTGGGTACGGAACCCTAAAAAGGGGGTGCATCTTCAGCACCCTGCCTCGAATAAGTTTGTTTGGACTATTCATAAACATACAGAACAAACTTTGTCGATTAATGCAGTAAATCTAGTGAACTATAGAAGAAAGATGTAAGAGCGAGCGAAGCAAGCCCGAAAATGTTTGTACCTCGGGTGTGCTAGGTTCTTTAATAATCTATATCTATACAAATAAATAAAATTGAATTGTCTGTATGTAATATCAAAATAACAACGTTTTATTGAATGCACGTGAAAGTATATACAGTACTAACAACAAATAAGCAATTTTTAAGATGATTGTCTGTCTGTTTGTTCCGGGTAATCTCCGAAACGGCTAGACCGATATTTTGACGGGACTTTCACTAGTAGATAGCTGATGTAATAACGAGTAACATAGGCTATGTTTAATCACGAGAAAAATCATAGTTCCGGCGGGAAACTAAAAAAATAAAAATATATTTTTTACGAGTTTGACGCGGACGAAGTCGCGGGCAACAGCTAGTCTATATCTATACTAATATTATAAAGAGGAAAGATTTTTTTGTTTGTTTGTTTGTACCGAATAGGCTCCGAAACTACTGGACCGATTTAAAAAACTCTTTCACCAATAGAAAGCTACGTTATTCCTGAGTAACATAGGCTATTTTTTAATCCCAAAAACGGGTCCTGTGGGGTGGCCCACGGGAGCGAAGCCGCGGGAAACAGCTAGTTATTTATATTTTGTGTACTTTATTTGAAAGCCAGAGGGGTGTAAGTGCACCTACTTGACCCCCTTTCGGCACTCATGAATTTCTTGTTATCATCAGTGTATTTCATGCCATAATTAGCCGCACTTAATATCAGGCTGCCCTACGCCCGGCCCTACTGGGCCTTAATTCAAATTCGCCACTGAGTATAACCACGTGGATTGGTTGCTTCAAACTATTTTAGAGGCCCGTATTTACCAAAATGATGGAAAAGGGAACCTCTATGGTACTGTGAAACAGCACGTGCATAGTTTTTTTTCTTCCAATCCCATCGTGTGGGATATCAAAATAAAGCGCTTTACGAGGCGATTTCAAAAATACATAACACTTGTATGTTTCTATGTACCAAATTCGAAAAAAAAAATAACTAAAAAGTTATAAATAAAAAAAAGTTAATTGAAAAAATCAAAAAACCCGACTGCTTAAGAAGCGAACTAAAAAGACGTAAACAAGAAGAAAATCATGCTGTTGGGTTCTTTTGATTTTTTTAATTAACCTTTTTTTTTCATTACAAATTAGTGTAGAGAAAGGAAATTAATATATATATAATAATATATAAGGCGTAAATATTTAAAAAAGATTACCTCTTTCACTTTGACACTGATATCCAAGATCTGACACACTTATATGAAAAATAGCCAATTTTACACACAAAAAGAATATTGCAATCATTTTGTGTTAATTATTGAACATTATTTGATAAATACAACTTCTTGCTCTGGCAGTGCTCCAGTGACTCCACTGTTTAAGGACAAAACTGTTGAAATTATTAAAATTTCAAATTATTCACAAGAAAAATAATTAATTTTATGTTTTTCCTCTAATTAAAGTGGTAGTAGATAAGGCAGCATGCAAATTATTATATGACGATGATAACACAATTTTGGTCAGATCCTATCAAAAAATGGTACTATTTTACTTACTTACGTAACTTTTATAAAATTTCAGTAACTATCTGATATATATAAACAAAAGTAAATTAAAAAAATCAAAAAACCCGACTGTTTAAAAAGCGAACTTCATGCACGCTTCATGCTTCATGCGCGATTTTTTTGAGCATGATTTTCTTCTTGTTTACATCTTTTTAGTTCGCTTTTTAAACAGTCGGGTTTTTTGATTTTTTTAATTTCCTTTTTTTATTTATAACTTTTTAGTTATATTTTTTTAGAATTAGGTACATTAATTAATTAGGTATATATTTTTTAAATCAGCCCTTTATTTTGTAGGGTAGGTATGTAGGTAGGGTAGTTAAGGTATGTACCCTACCTTAACTACCCTACCGTGGGGTAAGGTAGGGTAGGTAGGGTAGGTAGGGTTGCGTAGGGTAGGTAGGGTAGGTAGGGTAGGTAGGGTAGGTAGGGTAGGTAGGGTAGGTAGGGTAGGTAGGGTAGGTAGGGTAGGTAGGGTAGGTAGGGTAGGTAGGGTAGGTAGAGTAGGTAGGGTAGTGTAACGGGATTTTTTCTTGGGAACAATAAAGCACCATATACTGAGAACCATGTTTATTAAATGTAACCCTTGAACACGTTACCAAAGTAAATAAATTTAAAAGGGTCGCTGGTTGCAGTTGGCTGGTCAACTTTTCTCCGTATCAAAATATTTCCCAACTAATTTATAGTGGAGGGTGGAAGAACAAAAAATAAAAATAATAATAAAACGGAAGGGTCAGAAAGCCCGTCTCCTGAACCGTCGCGTAGCCAGCCAACTCCACACTGCGACAGCCTGCCCCGAGCAGATAGCCTCAGCCAGGCAATCAGCCCCAACCAGACACCTCCTGAAGTTACAGAATAAAAACTTCTTAGCACAAAAACTCAAATCAAACACAAAGGGTTTTGAGTATATAGAACAGACAGGTCGCTAAAACACTGAAAGTAACATCCTATACACCGGGCTTTACATAGGCGAACACAATGGGTGAGCCGTCCGGCACTCTTCATGATTAAACACACAGAATTTAGGGTTATACGGAGCAGACAACTCGCTACACATGGAAGGTATTATCTTACACACAGGCTTTACATAGGTGAACACAATGGATGAGCTGTCCCGCACTCTTCATGATTAAACACACAGATTTTATTGTTATACAGATCAGACAAATCGTTGGAATACGGGAAATATTATCTTAAATACCGGGCTTTACATAGGCTAACATAATGGATGGCCCTTCTGAGTATATGGAAATCATGCCTAAGGTGTATGTAAATATGTATAATTGTATGGAGCTTGTCAACAAACACCCACAAAGGATAGGCCAGCCCAAATAATATAAATGTATCGGCCGCCCTAAGAAACCGAATACCAACTGACAGAGCCTTTAGGAAGTCAAACACGTACCTTTCGGAGGAAGAAAACCCGTAGGGTAGATAGGTCGGCCCAATTTCGACCCCACGCCACGTTGTTCTGAAAGAAACCAGCAAGTCAGCACACAGAACTCACAACGAAATACGATGGGGTCAATCCCCTGAGCAAGGCGACTTACCGTGAGGGATTATGAGCCCAGCTTGGGAACACAATCACGCCGGGTATCACACCACGACGTTTAGATGCGGCTTCCAGGCCGCGTATCCACAATCACGCACGTGGTCACCGGCGATTTTTGGCTTCACGTATTCCGATCAATCACGACAGGCACATACAGGAAACGCTCTGCCGCACAGAGGCCGACGCCCACGCGATAATTCCAGCCCACTCGCAATCTCCAGGCTCTGCTCAAGCCGGTCAGCCCAAGAAAAGAACGCCTCCACGCAGTTCGCCCTTGTCGCCAAGAAAAACTCTCCCGGGTGTGCGCTCTATTCTCGAACCGAAACCTTAAAACACCGAATCCCATAAACTGTTTCCCAAAATTTCCGTTTTCGAAGAATTTACGCGGAACAATTTTCCTTCAAGGAAATACACTATCCCAGACCTACGCCTCACCCTACAACTTTCCAAAACCCGCCTTAAAATCAGATTACAATAAAACACTATCAATCCCTGACAGCCCGGATGAGAATTTTGAACGCATCCCGCTGCCGCGTTTCGTTCAGGAAATCCGATCGTTCTCGAATCTTCTGAGCTCAAAGGCTACCATCATTCACATAAGCAATTCCTTGAGGCACGCCAACGGAAGCGGGACAACGTCCTCGCAATCCCAAAACCAAACTCGAATCCTACCCGTGTGCTAGTCCAAAGAAATAATTAGTTCCACCCAGCGGCAGTTTTAAAGCGAATGAGCGATATAAACACGGCGGAAGGAGGTAATTAATTTTCTTTTGACAAAACTTTTATCTACCACAAAAAAAAGTGTTACAGTAGGTAGGGTAGGTAGGGTAGGCAGGGTAGGCAGGGTAGGCAGGGTAGGCAGGGTAGGCAGGGTAGGCAGGGTAGGCAGGGTAGGCAGGGTAGGCAGGGTAGGCAGGGTAGGCAGGGTAGGCAGGGTAGGCAGGCTAGGCAGGGTAGGCAGGGTAGGCAGGGTAAGCAGGGTAGGCAGGGTAGGCAGGGTAGGCAGGGTAGGCAGGGTAGGCAGGGTAGGCAGGGTAGGCAGGGTAGGCAGGGTAGGCAGGGTAGGCAGGGTAGGCAGGGTAGGCAGGGTAGGCAGGGTAGGCAGGGTAGGCAGGGTAGGCAGGGTAGGCAGGGTAGGCAGGGTAGGCAGGGTAGGCAGGGTAGGTAGGGTCGCGGGTTCGATTCCCGCACGGGACAAATATTTGTATGACCTACAGATAGTTGTTCCGGCTCTGGGTGTTTGTGAGTTTATTTGTTTGTAAACGATACAGGAAGAAATTCTTAGTGCAAAGTATAAAGCAAATAAACTATTTTCATGAGTTTCGGGGTCGTTAATAATTGATATATGAGTGAAAACCAAACATTGTGTTGGCGCTTTGGATTTTGATCTCGACACCACATTCGTTATTTGTACCGTACTAGTAGGAGAAAAGCCATTGACAGTCTGAAACGGAGTCTAGATTCTCAGCAGTGAGAGAGCGATTAGGAAAAGAAGAGAGTGGGTTTATACAGTGAAGAAAGTTTTAATCGAAATTCATCAGTTTTGCCGCAAGTAATAGTACATTACTGCAGCGGCCAGCAAAAGAGGCATTGATGGACGAACGTGTAAATGTGGGCCGAGGCGAAGCCGAGGCACACATACGTAAGTCCATCAATGCCTAGTTGTGGCCAAGGCTTGTATAGTACTTTTCTCAAATAATGCGCGGAAATTAAAACTATGTAGCACCTAGAACTCATTTTGTCAAAATCAATGACGAACAACAATAATTGTTCCCGCGTTAGTGTTCTTTTGTTTTTTACCCGACTGCCGAAGGAGGGTAATGTGTTTATCAGTCTATGTATGTATGTATGTATGTATGTATGTAAGTATGTATGTATGTATGTATGTATGTATGTATGTATGTATGTATGTAAGTATGTATGTATGTATGTTTGTTCCTATGTGGCGTTCCAGAGACCTAACGCGTTGGCCGATTTTGATGATTCATACGTCAATCGATTCATCTTAACCTTGCGAGTGTCATAGGCTACATTAAAATTGGAAAATAGGAAAATGGCGGCTTTTGGGTGCCATATTGTGGGGGTCCAATTTTATTTTTTCTTCCAAACCCATCGTGTGGGGTATCAAAATAAAGGGTTTCAAGAGGTGATTTCAAAAATATATAACACTTATATATTTAAATGTACATAATTCGAAAAAAATGTTAACTAAAAAGTTAACTAAAAAGACGTAAACAAGAAGAAAATCATGCTGTGCAGTCGGAGGATACATCTGGTTTTGGTCAGCCAGCTCGCGAATATGTATCCTCCGACTGCACAGCATGATTTTCTTCTTGTTTACGTCTTTTTAGTTCGCTTTTTAAGCAGTCGGGTATTTTGATTTTTTTAATTAACTTTTTTTTTCAATAAACAGCGTTCTATACGCAAGCCAGTTCGAAATTTAAATACAACCTTTGATAATTTACCTCCTTGGTTGCCATGTTTCAGAGTATAAGATCGTTCCATTTTTAAATAACACGACAGATATGAGTTTACTATGTAATTTATTTGGCCGCTAGACACGACAGATATGGATTTTCATATAACTTTTGCCGGCCGCTGCTCGCATGTATATGGCCAGTACAGCAATTTCGATTTATCTCGAAGAAGGTTGTCAAAATAATGCTCACATTTCCAAGCATGTTTGAGAAAATGCAATTTCGTGACGGTTTGTGACGACAAGAATTCTTTCCATTGCGCGTACAATTAAAGAGACAATAGAAAAACAATAGCTTATGCACACATGGTGTGCAAATCACGCGTCGTGGGTTAAATCGAATTTTACCTATGACAATTTATTTGTGGTTGCATATTTCTTCTAATTAATTTAAAATGATGTACCCGACTGCTTAAGGAGTGAACAAAAAGCTGTAAACAAGAAAAAACATCCTGTGAAGTCGGAGGATACCTACATATTCGCGAGCTGGCTGATCCTCTGATTATCCGACTGCACAGTATGATTTTTTCTTGATTACAGATTTTTAGTTCGCTTCTTAAGCAGTCGGGTTTTTGATTTATAAATTAACCTTTTTTATTTGCAACTTTTCAGTTATAATTTTTTTTCGAATTACATTTAAACATATAAGGGGTATATTTTTTTATAAACATCTCTTATAACCCTTCATTTTGATAACTCACACGAAGGAATTGTAAGAAAAAAATTGGGACCCGCACAATATGGCGACCAAAATGTTTGTTTTTTTTTAATTCAACCGATCTAAGAACAGGTGGTCAAGACTTATCAAACGATGTCTTTATTAATTAATCTGTTTAGCGGTTTGAAAGATATGAGGTAATAAAGAATATTACATACATACAAACACTGCCCTATTGTAAAGAAAGGGTTATTCTTTGCAATAGGGTAATAATGAAAAACCGGCTAAGTGCGAGTCGGACTCGCGCACGGAGGGTTCCGTACCATTATCGCAAAAAACGGCAAAAAAAATCACGTTTGTTGTATGGGGCTCCCATACAATAAACGTGATTTATTATGCCACTGAAATATTTATTTTATGCTGTTTTTAGTATTTGTTGTTATATCGGCAACAGAATTACATCATCTGTGAAAATTTCAACTCTAGACAGTTCATGAGATACAGCCTGGTGACAGACGGACAGACAGACATATAGACACACAGACAGACGGATCACGGAGTCTTAGTAATAGGGTCCCGTTTTTACCCTTTGGGTACGGAACCCTAAAAAGATGTTAATTAATAAAATACCAAAATGATTACTGCATATAGATTTATTAAGCTGAGTCAGTATTGGAGAATCCATTGTTAAACTTTGTTAATTAACTTCTTAGATGCCGCAGCCGCATCCTCTGCCAGCCCAACCACCACGAAGACCGATGCCGGGAGCAGCAAGTGCAGCGGGAGCGAAGGTGGCACCAGGGCCGTAAGCAGCAAGAGGGGCCATGGTGGCAGCCGGGGCAAAGGCAGCAGTCTCACTGATCATGGCGTTCCTGCCATTACCACAGGCATGGTTGACGGCACCAGCACCGGCAGAAGGCACCACACCTTCCACAGCAACAGTACCCACGAACGGCAGCTCACCACCCACAGCCAGAGTACCTTCATAAGCGTTGTCAGACACTACGGAGATACCGACGGGAGCGATGGCGGAGGCGCTGGAGACAGGCATAGCGCCGCCACTGGTGGGACTGATCTCCATGGCGGGGGCGATGATTCCATCGTAAGCCAGGCCTCTGCTTGCGTAGCCAGCGGTCAGGCCATCGAAAGCCAGTCCTCTACCTGCCAAGCCAGCACCAGCGTAGCCGAATCCATCAATTCCCCAACCAGAAGCAGCCAAGCCGCAAGGGGTGTAGGGAGTAGCCAGTCCAGAGATATCAGTAACCGCAGCGCGGCTGGTGCATTGTCCCAGGGCAGACTAAAATAAATAATATATTTAATATTTTGATGATATTCTAGAAACTGATAGAAAAAGATTGCTCTAAAAAACAAGTTTCTTACCTTGAGCAGGAGCGCCTGAGCGCAGATGACGAGGATAGCTTTGGCAGACATTGTAGTTTGTTTCAAGTGCTGACACAAGAAAGAATGATATTCAGTGCAGCTATTGGTGTTTTTATACACTGTTGTGTTAGCAAGTTCCAAGAATATAAGTATGTCGATAGACACAATTAATTAATAGTTTGTGGAAGCACGATAAGCCTAATATTTATTAACAAAGAAACGCTGTCTTTTATTCGAAAAATAGTCACGTTTTCCAAAATGTCGAAAGCTTAGTTGATATCAACAAGACGCTGAGTATAAAATGTGACAACAATTTTGGGTCATCACTCAGTCTTCAGCTCTCGTTGAACAAACTTCAAACATGTCTTCCTTCACTGTTTTGTTGCTCTGCATCCAAGCTTGCTTGGTCCAGGTAAGTCATTACTCGCTTGTATTGAATTCTGGTTCTTAAAGTGCATACTTTTGCTTTTGTTTCTGTGAGTTAATGTGCAAGTAATTTAATCTAATATGATTGTATATTTTTTAGAATGTATTCAGCCAGGCCTGCCTTGGTGCTTACGGTCCGGCGATCACTCCAGTAACTGGTCCTTACGGTGTGGCTGGCCCCTGGGGCTTGGCTTCTGGTATGGCTATCGATGGAATCGGCTACCCTGGTGCTGGCTTGGCAGGCAGAGGTCTGGCTTTTGATGGACTCGCCAATCCTGCTGCTATCGGTTATGGAGCTGCTTACGGCGGCGCCGGTGAAGGCAACGTGGCGGTCGCTGGTGAGCTGCCAGTCGCCGGTACTACCGCTGTCGCCGGTCAGGTGCCCATAATGGGTGCTGTGAGCTTCGGTGGTGATGTGTGTGCTGGTGGTGCCGTGACTATCTCCGGCCAGTGCGCTTGCGGCTGCGGTGCTTCCAACGGCTATCTTTACTAACAATGATAGTTTGAAAACTCTAAAACGAAATAAATTACATAGCAGAACATCATTGTTGTTTTGTTTTCTGACAGAATACAACCTATATTATAAATGATAAGTGATTTTATTTCTGTAAGTTGATTTGTCCAAACACTACTACACTTACATGTCGATCATAGTTTTTAAAACGAGATGAGGTCGGCGTTTCCTATCGGACTACTCTGAGAAGAGAGGCCGAAACAAACTCAGAGGTCACAGTATCTTTTAAAGTCCAGACAAAACCTTGGTTAGATCATGTGAATACCATGTAGACTGATGTCTGAAATGGTCTTTTGACAGCCAGATTGAGTGGACCTGTCCAGTCAGTGCACGCATTTGTCAATAACCGTGCAACTCAACTCAGAATTTAAGGAGCTCAACGATACTCAACAATAGATGCTAGTTTTAGCAAGCAGCTGACTATGTCGCCGGATTATTGTAGACCTTGTTAGTTTATGAACTATCTAGAGAGAATATAAACTCTCAATAAATTGTAAACTGCACATTTTGAATATAATTATAAGACCAATTAGTGCACCAGTCTACAATCTATCCGTTTTGGTGTGATGGTGAAATTTATAACACGCTGCTTATTGGTCGATTTGGTGCCAGTACTTACATAGCTCACTTAACTAAAAAAATGAATGGACAGGGATTAGTATTCTTTTATACTTTCAAAATATCATAGCTGATGACGTACAGGGCTAAGGCCTGCCAACATTAGTTACTGTACATCCGTAGCATGCTATAACATGCTTTAAATTAAAAAAACTAGCCTTAGGTATAGGAAGACCGTTACTCAGAGGGTCCAGTAGCTCGTGGCCAAAAGTGAAAACCTTATTTAATAATGATTTCCTAGCACAAACATTTAATTTATATAAAGATACCCAATTACAAAACATTACATCAAAAACGGTGAAGAAAAACATCGTGCGAAAAAATGTCAAAAATCTTGTCCTGGAACCAAAAATTCGAAGACATGTGACATCCACCAACCCGCACTGGGCCCACGTGGTGAATTAAGACCCATTCCCTCTCATACAGAGAGGCAGCCTGTGTCCCAGCAGTGGGAACATTAAACGGCTTATGATGATGATGACACAAAAAATGGATATAACACATGCCTATTTTTTACCCGACTGCCGAAGGAGGGTAATGTGTTTATCAGTCTATGTATGTATGTATGTTTGTTCCTATGTGGCGTTCCAGAGACCTAACGCGTTGGCCGATTTTGATGATTCATACGTCAATCGACGCGTCTTAACCTTGCGAGTGTTATAAGCTACATTAAAAAATACAAATACATCTGGTTTTGGTCAGCCAGCTCGCGAATATGTATCCTCCGACTGCACAGCATGATTTTCTTCTTGTTTACGTCTTTTTAGTTCGCTTTTTAAGCAGTCGGGATTTTTGATTTTTTTAATTAACTTTTTCACCTCGTAACTGCCGAGACCTTTACTCTAACTAAGTACAGAAGAAACGAGCTTAACACACAAAGGTGAACAAAAAAGTCAATAAACTGTTGACACATAATCACAACTAATATTATAAAGGCGAAAGTTTGTGAGTGTGTTGTGTGTGTGCGTATGTTTATTTGTTTGTTACTTCTTCACGCTCAAACGGCTAGTCGGATCTGGATTAAATTTGGCACAGAGATAGATTAAAGTCAGGAATAGCGCATAGGATAATTTTATCCCGGGAATATGTTCCCTCGGGATAATTTTCGAGTTCCACGCGGGTGAAGCCGCTGGCAGAAGCGAGTATAATAATGTAAATAACAAATATTTAAAAAACTACAAAAACAAAAACTAGTCTAAGCAAAAACATCAAGTACGCTGAGCATTACATGAACATGGCGCGTCTTGCCAATTGATAAATGATTTATTTCTGTAAGTTGGTTTGTACAAACACTTTTACATGTCGATCATATTTTTTAAAACTAGATGAGGTCGGCGTTTCCTGTCTGACTACTCTGAGAAGAAAGGCCGAAACAAACTCAGAGGTCACAGTCTTATCTATTTTAAAGTCCATACAAAATCTTGGTTAGATCATGTGAAGACCATGTAGACTGATGTCTGAAATGGTCTTTTGTGAAAAGAACCAGCCAGATTGAGTGGACCTGTCCAGTCAGTGCACGCATTTGTCAATAACCGTGCAGCTCAACTCAGAATTTAAGGAACTGAACGAATTGACGAACAATACCAAAGAACGGACATTCGGGTAGGCCGCATAAACTACTAAAACTGCCAGACCATGATTAAAAACTAAGATAAATTAAAATAAAAATAAAAAAGAATGATCCACATAGTCTTCATATTTACAATAATTAAAATAAAATAATAAAATACTTTAAAAAGTAAATATTCTTGTCATTGCTAGGAAACCAAAAAAAATTATTAAAAAACTAAATTCACGGTGCAAAATATAAAAAAAATAACAGAATTAATTGGAGCAGCTTAATCCCAAGCCTTTTTGTCCTCAACGTAATCTTTAATGGTATAAAACGCTTTCAGGCACAACTTACGTTTAATGAATGATTTGAATTTATTAACATTTAAATCTTGTACGTGGCTTGGAATCTTATTATAAAAGCGTACACATTGACGTCTAAATGAGCCACCTATTTACTTGAGCCTTGTTGTAGGTACTACAAATTTGTGTTTTATTGTCTATTTAATTTCCTTGTTCTTATCAACTACCTACTTTGTATAATTTTGTAATTCATGGCTCTCATTTTTGAGTAAAGGTCTTCTGCAGGGTTTTCCATTTCTCACTATCTGCTGAATACCGGTGCCTGCAATTCTTTTATTACGTCTTCCTAACCTGCTTGGTGGTCTACCACTCTGCCTTCTCCCTTTAGATCCACTCCAAGTTTTGACAGTTTCGATATATCTCTGGAACACTTAAATGGAAATGGTCTGAGCATATTGTATTAATATACAATATGCTCAGACCATTTCCATTTAAGTTTTTTTTAATATTTGTTTGTCTCATCATTTCTCTACTTTTTATATTTTATGTATACTAATATTATAAAGCTGAATAGTTTGTTTGAACGCGCTAATCTCAGAAACTACTGGTGGAATAAAAAAAAAATGGTTTGAGAAGTCCATTTATCGAGTAAGGTTGTAGGCTTTATAATATCACGCTACGACCAATAGGAGCCGAGCATAAATGAAAAATGTTGCAAAACCGGGCAAAATTATTCCTTTTTGAGAGCTTCCGTTGCGTGCGCTGACGGTTTAAGTTACGCAAATATCATGTATGATGAAATTGTTTATCTTTAAAAAGTGTTAAAAAAATGTCCGCGACAGCAATGTCATCTTTTAAGATTGACTCACTATACTCTTTTTTATGGTAATCAAATTTGTTCATTTGCGAAGGAGTTTTATCAACATCTATACTAATATTATAAAGCTGAAGAGTTTGTTTGTTTGTAGAGTATGTATGTTGTAGTAGGTAGATAGATAGCCAGTTGACGGGAGCGAAGCCGCAGGGGTCAGCTAGTTATTTATATTTTAGTAGATTGTCTTACTGTGACGGGTTCTGATCGAATAGACAATGCAATATTTGTCATTGCCAGGTTTATTTTTGTCTATGCTATCAGACGGTGAACACAGTAACTTTCGTCTATATCCCGCAGTCAACTTATCTTTAGTATACCTTGTTTCAAGGAATGCACCGTTTTACTCTGCAAGGGATGGTTACGTAGGCGGTGTAAGGGTGCATACTATTATTTTCTATGTTTCAATATGAGATAATATCACAAGGGTGATCTGTAGGAAAAAAGTGTAAAAACAGTTGTGTTGCATGATTTTCAACTTCTTTTGCATCTTTTTTTTCGATAACACTTACAAAAATAATTTTGATCCTTTTTTTACGAACTTAGACCATCACATCATCAGCCTATTAATGTGCCCACTGCTGGGACACAGACCTCCTCTCTGTGAGAGGGAATGGGCCGTAATCCACCACGCGGGCCCAGTGCGGGTTGGTGGATGTCACATGTCTTCGAATTTTTGATTTTAGGACATGCTGGTTTCCTCACAATGTTTTCCTTCACCGTTTTGAGAGCAGTGGTGATGAAATAATTTACGCAAAGTAAAGCGCCTGCCTGGGCTCGAACCCACGTCCTACAACTTGTAAGTCGCGGCTGATACCACTGGGCCACCACTGCTCTCACTTAGACCATAGAGAAAAGTAATATAACGGGAAACTTAGACTATGTTTTTCTTGCAGGTTTGCTGTCCATGGGAACGTTTCGCGTTTCATTCCTAATGATATAACCAACATTCGTACCAATTTACAGCTGTATGCAAATTAACGTAAACTTGAATGTATATTTTGACCGGAAATATTTAAATTTCTCATCAAAGTGAATACTATTTTTCAATTCTTATGAGAATTTAAGGCGATGATAGCTCAGTGGTAGTGACGTCGGATACCGAGACGAAGGTCGCGGGTTCGAATCCTACAATGAGCTTGAGCTTTCGGTGAAGGAAAACATCGTGAGGAAACCATAGCACGGTGGTAGGGTACTTTGTAGTACCCGCCTGGCTGGCAACCACCCTCAAGTTGAAAATCTGTCGCCAAGCACCTTCCGGTGTGTTCCGACAGCAGCACTTGAGAGCCAGTTCCCTTCTAGGCTTTGTGTGCTTACCACCATCGGCCACATCATCACTGACCACGGTGAGATTGTGGTCAAACACAGGCCTAAACATAGTAAAAAAAAAAAAAAAAAAAAAAATTCTTAACCATATTCAAATTCGTGTTAGCTTTCATCGATCCTGTGGTGATTTTTAAATCTTGGACAAGTGAAACGGGATTTATAATTGTGAACTTGAACTTTGTTTAGGGTTCCGTACCCAAAGGGTAAAAACGGGACCCTATTACTAAGTCTCGACGATCCGTCTATCTGTCTGTCTGCCACCAGGCTGTATCTCAAAAACCGTGATAGCTAGATAGTCGATATTTTTACAGATTATGTATTTCTGTTGCCACTATAACAACAAATACTAAAAACAGAATAAAATAAATATTTAAGTGGGGCTCCCATATAACAAACGTGTTTTTTTGCCATAATGGTACGGAACCCTTCTTACGCGAGTCCGACTCGCACTCGGCCAGCTTTTTACATTTGGTTCGACCCTAAAACACAAGAATAAAGTTCTCTTGAAATCTTAACTTTGATACCAATCTATTGAATCTATTTTAGGAAACACAACTAAAATGTTATTATGCAAAAATATTAAGCGCTATTCCTCTCTCCTAGACACTGACTGTATCTAAAATGTTGCTGTGCCCGACAGGGTCCATAATTGTTTCTGTAACCTATATTTAACACCTGTATGTACATTATGGATGCAATAAATTGAATTTCAATTTGTTTATATTCACGAGTATTTTCACCACTCGACTCCTCTAAAATTTGCAACTGCCTTACAATCAAGCAAAAGTGAATTTAGTATACTTGATTCACTACTGTCTCACGGCTTGTTACCGTTAAAGTTACAAAATTTAACCTAATATTTTTGTTAAAGTGCTTGCATGTATAGTATTGGTTATTTTCTGTCAGTTAACAAAAAGCAAAACAACAATGATGTGCTGCCAGGTAATTTATTTCATTTTCGAGTTTTCAAATTATGATGATTAGTAAAGATAGCCGTTAGGAGCACCGCAGCCACACGCGCACTGACCGGAGATAGACACGGCACCAGAAGCACACACATCACCACCGAAGCCCACTGAGCCCATGATAGGGACCTGACCGGCGACGGCAGTAGTACCGGCGACTGGCAGCTCACCAGCGACCGCCACGTTGCCTTCACCGGCGCCGCCGTACGGAGCAGCACCATAACCGATAGCAGCAGGGTTGGAGAGTCCATCAAATACCAGACCTCTGCCGGCCAAGCTAGCGCCAGAGTAGCCGATTCCATCGATAGCCATACCAGAAGCTAAGCCCCAGGGGCCAGCCACACCGTAAGGACCAATAACCATGGAAGAAGCAACAGCTGGAGCGATAGCCGGGCCGTAAGCACCACGGCAGGCCTGGCTGAATACATTCTGAAAAAGTAACAATCTTATTAGATTAACTTACTTGCACATTAACTCACAGAAACTATAAATCTAATATTTACTGGTTTTTAATGAAAAATAATGCACTAAAAAGCAGAATTCAATACAAGTGGGTAATGACTTACCTGGACCAAGCAAGCCTGGATGCAGAGCAACAGAACAGTGATGGAAGACATATTTGAAGTGTTTTCAACGAGAGCTGAAGACTGAGTGATGACCCAAAATTTTTGACACATTTTATACCCAGCCCCTTGTTGATATCAACTAAACTTTCGACATTTCAGAAACGTGACAATGTGCCTAAGGGATAAATCATGAAGTGTTACTTTGTTGGTAAATAGAAGGCTTATAGTGCTTACATGAGCGATTTATTAATTACACTTGCCTACATATTTTCTTGGAACTTGATAAAACAACGGAGTATAAAACCACCAACAGTAGCACTGAACATCATTCTTGTGTCAGTACTCGAAACAAACTACAATGTCTGCCAAAACCATCCTCGTCGTCTGCGCTCAGGCGCTCCTGCTCCAGGTAAGATTGCTTTTTTAAGTTGTTGTTTTTAATTAGTTTAGAATATAATCAAAATATTAATTATATTATTTATTTATTTTTAGTCTGCACTGGGACAGTGCACCAGCCGCGCTGCGGTTGCAGATATCTCTGCTCCCTACGGCGTGGCCGCGCCCGCCTTTGCTGCCCCTTGCGGCTTGGCTGCTCCTGCTTGGGCAATTGATGGACTCGGCTACGCTGGCGCTGGCTTTGCTGGCAGAGGTTTGGCTATTGATGGACTGACCGCTGGTTACGCCGGCAGAGGCCTGGCTTACGATGGAATCATCGCCCCTGCCATGGAGATCAGTCCCACCAGTGGCGGCGCTATGCCTGTCTCCAGCGCTTCCGCCTTCGCTCCCGTCGGTATCTCCGTAGTGTCTGACAACATTTATGAAGGCACTCTGGCTGTGGGCGGTGAGCTGCCGTTCGTGGGTACTGTTGGTGTGGAAGGTGTGGTGCCTTCTGCCGGTGCTGGCGCCGTCAACCATGCCTGTGGTAATGGCAGGAATGCCATGATCAGTGAGACTGCTGCTTTTGCTCCGGCTGCTGCCCCTCTTGCTGCTTACGGTCCTGGTGCCGCCTTCGCTCCCGCTGCTCTTGCTGCTCCCGGCATCGGTCTTCGTGGTGGTTGGGCTGCCAGAGGATGTGGCTGCAGTTTCTAAGAATTTGATCGTCAAAGAAAACTGACTAACATCCAAATTTGGATAATAAACGAATTTACAAACATAACTATAATTTTTATTTACACTGGTCTTCAAAACTTAGTAACACGCACTTTTAAAATTGCAATTTCTTTTTAACTATAGAAATCAGATTTTTTTAATAATAAAAATGTTTTATGGAAAATTTCATCGACTTATTTGAAATTCTAGTTAAATAAAAAAAATTAAATTCTCCACAAATGCATTACAATGCATTAACTTTTCTCTCGTGGTCCACTCCAAAGGACGCGTTTTTGGGTTAAAAAAATAGTCTATTCACTCCGGCAAAATATAGCTTTCTATAGGTGAAAGATATTTTTAAATCGGTTAAGTTGTTTTTCAGTTTATCCATTACAAACATACAAAGTATTTTATATGCTGTTTTTTTTTGGCACAAACCCACCGCACTATTCCCAAACCACTGCAACTCCTGAAAGCCAGAATCAACAGAGGCGACCACCAGAAAAGCGCCGAGGCAATGAAGCTCGACGAAGTCCCGGAGAATGAATTTAACTGTCTTGGATCCCGCAACGAAATTAATCAGAAAAGAATAAATGAGGAGTAGGAAAAAATACAAATTTCCACTTCCCTCCATATCAAGCAGGAGACAGAACAAACAAACAAGACCAATAGGCACAAAGGTTCGTTTACAACTGGGATAAACCCAGTTGCCTAGCACCACGGATAAAAATTAGCATTAATATTAATGGGTCCTAACATTGTGTGCTGTTATTTTTGATTCCAATAGTAGGTATGTAGTAGTAGTAGTAGTAGAAACTCACTTTTCCGCACTGAGACTCCCATTTGGTCCGTTGTGCGTGGGGGTGCTGGCTAACATAGCCAGCCCAACTCCGCCCAGAAGCACAGAAGCTTCCTGAGAGCTTCACAGGCTTCACGGAGCGACCTCACTGTTCCGAGGATTTCTTCGCGTTGAGAAGTCACGGCCTCGCATTCCAGGATTACGTGGGCGGCTGATTCTTCGGCGTTAAAACAGCCCCTGCAAAGTGGGCTGTCCGTGGCGCCTATTTTGAATAAATGTTTGTTAAGAAGGGTGTGGCCCGTTATTGACCCTAAAATTATTTTGAGGTTATTTCTACTCAAACTGACGAGTTTTTTAGTGAGACGCGGGTGTACTTTTGGCAAAGCCATTTTTGACTGTCTGCAGTCTGTTGCCCGTGACCATCTGTTATTGTGTAGTTCTGTTGATCTTTGACGAATCCACGCACGAAATTGCGAGAAAAGCAAGAGGATAAGTGGGTACGGGCCTAGCACTAACATCTCGGAGCCCCTTTTCACAAGTTCATCTGCGGCATCATTGCCTAGGGATCCACTATGCCCCCTGATCTACTGGATCGTAATTCGATTGGATTTCGATATACTCTCCAGGGCGAGGTGGCACTCAAAGATTAGTTTGTTGTTAGTCAGTTTGTTTTCTAAAGCTTTGAGCACAGCCAGACTATCAGATAGGAATCTGATTCCGTAGTTCTGGATACCTAAACGCATTACGGTTTCTGTGGCTTGTGTTAAGGCGACACATTCACATTGAAATATCGAACTGTGTGTGCCTAGCGGTATGTGAAAGTTAATGTTGAGGTAAAGGGAATGTACGCCAGCACCTGAACCGTTATTAGTTTTTGAGCCATCTGTGTAGATTCGCACTTCATTGGCTCCTGACTGATCCCTTTCTTCCTCTGTTGTTTGTATGTTATAATTTTTGTTGAACATAGGCTGTTTATGTCGGCCCTTGATGGAATTATCCCACCTACATTAACATTCGGCTAAAAGTTCTTCCGAGACGTCAATATGTTGTTTAAATAATCTAGAGATTTTCTCACGGCTACTTCACGTTAAAAAGTCCGCGTTCATGGTCTCTTGTGCGGAATAGTACATTGCAGCACGTTGCTGCACTTCAAGGTCGACTGGAAGTACGCCAGCAAGTACCGGTAAGGCCTCAGTACTAACCGTCCTGTATGCTTTGCACAAGAATATCAAAGCCAAACACTGACTCTGAAGTAATTTACGTCGTACCGCCCCTATTGTGGCCCTATCAGCCCAAACAGGCGCCCCATAGCACATACAACCCAAATAAGTAGCCCCATAAATAGTCCTTAAAGTAAAAAAACCGGCCAAGTGCGAGTCGGACTCGCACACGAAGGGTTATGTACCATTATCGCAAAACACTGCATAAAAATCACGTTTGTTGTATGGGAGCCCCCCTTATATAGTAGGTTGGTATTTGAATTTAACATCGCCGAGTTTATAATAATAAAAACCGGTCATGTCTGAGTCAGACTCGCACACGAAGGGTTTCGTACCATTATCGGAAAACACTGCAAAAAAATCACGTTTGTTGTATGGGAGCCCCCCTTAATTTATTTTATTTTAATTTAATAATTATTATTTTATGAAGAGAATATACAACTTAACATTCTGTGCATATTTCAAGCGTCTACCTGTTGCCGTTATTAATATCGAGCAAAAAACAGCAAAAATATCACGTTTATTGTATGGGAGACCCCTTAAATATTTATTTTATACTGTTTATAGTATTTGTTGTTATAGCGGCAACAGAAATACATCATCTGTGAAAATTAATACTGTCTAGCTATCACGGTTCATGAGATACAACCTGGTGACAGACGGACAGACAGACGGATCGCGAAGTCTTAGTAATAGGGTCCCGTTTTTACCCTTTCGGTACGGAACCCTAAAAAGCGACAAAATAAAAGGCAGAAACGAAATTTCTGAAATTTCAAATCCGATACTGAGTGATCCAATATCGGAATCTCGGAATTTGTAAAATACCTTATTTCAGCTCCTTCCCAACTAGCACACTAGTGGAAATAGCAGCCTATTTTGCAACTTTTAGCTGTACAGTAGCGCTTTAGGGGTTCAGAAAGTGGTTTTAAGTTCTACTATTGCTTCCGTAACTGCTCATAGCTGTAAATGTCACTAGGGGTAGCAGAAACTGAACCAAATGCCACTCTAGGCTTTATAAGAGTTCAGTTTTACAACCTATTGCCGTCTATAGCTTTAAAAGAGAGTTAAAACATGTATGTTAAAGTTTAAAGCTGCTAATTTTTTTCTATTGCCGCTGCTGTACGCTTAAGAACTGTAAAAAGACTTTAATTGCAGACTTTTTAACGGAACTGTATAAAAGATAAATTTACCACTGTTCTACCACTGAAAGTTTCATTGCAGAAGTGATTTGTACTTTTGCGCAGACTTAAGTAGCAATTTGATCGACTGTTTTACTAATAGCGACATTAAGGCTTCACAATAGAAGCAGGAGCGTAATAATGTGCCAAGTTCGAGTTCAACAAACACAAGCGAGAGTCCCGTAGATTTTGTTTACGTAATTAGTGATAACGGACCAGAGGAAAAGTAAGTTATAGCCAGTACGTGTGTTCGCCTAGTGATGTTAAATGTAAACTTGTGGTCACTCGATATGAATCGGATTTATATTTTGTTCCTTTACTACACACATTGTAACTAGTACAATCGAAGCACCTCTTGTACAATTGTATTGGTGAATTGAAATAAAAAAATATTTGAGATAGAATCAACTTGTTTTATAGGCAAATTGGCCCATTATTGACATTATTAAAATAATTAAACTAGATAAATTCTAAAATAACAACAGTATAAACAATATTTGCACAAGATTGTGGCCCTTACTTACATAATTGGCATAATCAACACGTTTATTAATAATAAAAATAAATATTCGGGACATTTCACACACACAGACGCTTGGTTGCTTGTAATTTTCTCTAAATCTGAAGGGTCAATAGCTACTATGGGAACAGAAGTAGTTTCATTGTTAACTGTAACTACAGATGTAGGTTCATTAACAGCAACAGCATATAAGGGTTCCTGAATCTGGATTTGTTCTGGCGGATTAGACACTGTAGCAGCACCACGATTTAAGGCCTAAAAATAAGGAAAACATTTTCACTGTAGTCAAAAGAAAAGAAAGAAAAAAAAAAAGTGAGCCCTAACTTAAAAAATGACATAAAACGTACCATTGCTATTTGCAATTCAACCATTTGAAAGTTTTAATAAATAACACAGAGAACATGTTCGGCCAGTGTAACACTCCATGTTTTCCCCAGGTAGATGGACAGATGCAAAGTTCTTGTTTATTTTGTTGTTCACTATATATGTTTGAATTATTTTGAAAGGCATTCTGAAAACATGGTAAGACATAGTAAGTGTTAAACAATTGAAAGGGCGAAAAATATAGAAGCAGCTACAAACGAACATCGTATTTTAGGGTTTTCTTCGAGTTCTACGGATCTCTAAACAAATAACCATTAGTGTGGTTCGATACCTGCAGTAAGTTTGAAATAAAAGTGATTGTAAAGACTTGAACTGCATTAGTGGTGCAGGTATTACTTGGACCTTCAGAATAGTGAAACTTAACGCTTTGACGCGCAGAGAGGAAGTATTAAGGTTGAAGTTGCAAGTTAAAGCTGCTTCTCATAGACGCCATGTTTACAAGACAATTATTTATCATTACTTGAGAAATGTATAGGTTTTTATCACAATTTGAAGTAAAATATAACTAATTATAGAACCAGCAACTTACTAAATACAAAAGTAGTCAAGTATGTAATTTCAATATCGTGTAGGTATAAGATATATTATTATTTAAGAGGGACTAAGTGCGGAAACCAAACCCCCCTAACATAGAAGATATATTATTATTTATATAATAATATTTTACATATTTTACGATATTCTGAGGTAATTATTGAGGCGCGTTAAAAATACTCCAATAATATCAACTAGATGCACGATAAACTGATCTGCGTTTTTAGCCACTTGCATATAATACCAAAATAGAGCTCAAAAACACTTACCTTAACTTCACTTCACTTATATTTATTTGTATTCAGAATGTCTGACTCAGGAACAACAGATGTATTTAATAAATGAGAGACAAGGTGAATGATCATGACATGATTATTCGTTCAGTTAAACCTGTCATTCATTCAATAAGCGCCAAAAGATCTTTAGTGTGGTGTTAATTATTAGTTGCAGCTCCTGTAGCGCTTTTATGCCACTATTTTGAAGTTCTAATGGAACTGTAGGTTGCAAAAAGTTGTGCCCCTTTGGCTGCAAAGCGGCTGCATAAGGTCTGCAGTGCACGCTCTGGCGCTTGAGCTTGGCGCCTTTGGTAATAATCGGATTGGCTCCAAAGCTCTTAAGCAACTAGTTTGTGCTACTTGGGTTGTGAAGTGCCCCGTGAGAAAGCTTGGTTAAACCCATTTACTACGGTATTACTTGCCGAGTTTATAATAAAAAGCGACAAAATATATGGCGGTAAAATTGGTCGTTGTTAGATTCAGAAGACATCACACGATTATTACCCGACTACGGCGTTTTAAAGTCCACTCATGTAACTTATGCATTATCTAGATACATGTAAAACAACAAGCCCAAAACAGAAAAAAAATGCGATGTGGCTCTGCAAATACCCCAAAATACTTTAAATAAAAAATAAGTGCAAAAACTAAAACCCGAAAATCCACGCTCTAAAAAGTATGAAACAAAAAAATATACTCATCTGAAATTGTTATGTACAAACTATTCCGTAGGGATAACAGTGGTCGTATGCCACTGTGCAGAATGTATTGTTTTGTAATGGTAGGTGGCGTACGACCACGGGGTCGTACCTTCCAATACACACACTCACACACACGCCAATTAAGCCAAATTAGTGTTAAGTGTAGCAACTTATTGCTTAGTTTATAAGATTTTTCTTGTTTTGTTTTCTTTTTTATTTCACTGCCTAAAGAGCCTATGTTTGAAAGATCTCAGTGTTAAGTTGTTTGTTGTCTATGGATCACAGCAATGAGGAATAATACCCCACTGTAATACAGTACCAACTAGCATATTTTGTAATTAAGACCTCTACTTGAGATAAATTGTTGAGTGTTGTTGTTGAAATAAAAAAAACGAAAACCGGCCAAGTGCGAGTCGGACTCGCGCACGAAGGTGTCCGGACCATTATCGCAAAAAACGGCAAAAAAATCACGTTTGTTGTATGGGAGGCCCACTTAAATATTTATTTTATTCTGTTTTTAATATTTGATGTTATAGCGACAACAGAAATACATCACCTGTGAAAATTTCAACTTTCTAGCTATCACGGTTCATGAGATACAGCCTGGTGACAGACGGACAGACAGACGGACCGCGGATTTTAGTAATAGGGTCCCGTTTTTACCCTTTGGGTTCGGGACCCTAAAAAGTAAACCAAATAAGTATTTGATGTTGTATGTCATTTATTTCAGAACTTTGAAAACCTAGTACAGGTAATTGTTAGGAGCACCGCAGCCGCAAGCGCACTGGCCGGAGATAGTCACGGCACCAGCAGCACACACATCACCACCGAATCCCACAGTGCCCATGATGGGGACCTGACCGGCGACAGCGGTATTACCGGCGACTGGCAGCTCACCAGCGACCGCCACGTTGCCCTCACCGGCACCGCCATAACCAGCTCCATAACCGATAGCAGCAGGGTTGGTGTTTCCATCAAGAGCCAGACCTCTGCCGGCCAAGCCAGCGCCAGAGTAACCGATTCCATCGATAGCCATACCAGAAGCCAAGCCCCAGGGGCCAGCCACACCGTAAGGACCAGTTACCATGGAAGAAGCAATGGCTGGAGTGATCGCCGGGCCGTAAGCACCACGGCAGGCCTGGCTGAATACATTCTGAAAAAAATAACAATTATATTAGATTAAGTTACTTGCACATTAACTCACAAAAACTATAAATCTATCTTACTGCTTCATTAATGAAAAAGAATGAACAAAAAAAGGCAGAATACAATACAAGGGGGCAATTTGAATGACTTACCTGAACCAAGCAAGCCTGGATGCAGAGCAACAGAACAGTGAAGGAAGACATATTTGAAGTGTTTTCAACGAGAGCTGAAGACTGAGTGATGTCCCAAAATTTTTGACACGTTTTATACCCAGCCCCTTGTTGATATCAACTAAACTTTCGACATTTCGGAAAACGTGACAATGTGCCTAAGGAATAAATCATAAAGTGTTTCTTTGTTGGTAAATAAAAGGCTTATCGTACTTACACAAGCGATTAATTAATTTCACTTGCCTACATATTTTCTTGGAACTTGATAAAACAACGGAGTATAAAACCACCAACAGTAGCACTGAACATCATTCTTGTGTCAGTACTCGAAACAAACTACAATGTCTGCCAAAACCATCCTCGTCGTCTGCGCTCAGGCGCTCCTGCTCCAGGTAAGATTGCTTTTTTTAAGTTGTTGTTTTTTAATTAGTTTAGAATATCATCAAAATATTAAATATATTATTTATTTATTTTTAGTCTGCACTGGGTCAGTGCACCAGCCGCGCTGCGGTTGCAGATATCTCTGCTCCCTACGGCGTGGCCGCGCCCGCTTTTGCTGCCCCTTGCGGCTTGGCTGCCCCTGCTTGGGCAATTGATGGACTCGGCTACGCTGGCGCTGGCTTTGCTGGGAGAGGTTTGGCTATTGATGAACTGACCGCTGGTTACGCCGGCAGAGGCCTGGCTTACGATGGAATTATTGCCCCTGCCATGGAGATCAGTCCCACCAGTGGCGGCGCTATGCCTGTCTCCAGCGCTTCCACCTTCGCTCCCGTCGGTATCTCCGTAGTGTCTGACAACGCTTACGAAGGTATTCTGGCTGTTGGTGGTGAGCTGCCGTTCGTGGGTACTGTTGGTGTGGAAGGTGTGGTGCCTTCTGCCGGTGCTGGCGCCGTCAACCATGCCTGTGGTAATGGCAGAAACGCCATGATCAGTGAGACTGCTGCCTTTGCCCCGGCTGCCGCCATGGCTCCTCTTGCTGCTTACGGTCCTGGTGCCGCCTTCGCTCCCGCTGCTTTTGCTGCTCCCGGCATCGGTCTTCGTGGTGGTTGGGCTGGCAGAGGATGTGGCTGCGGTTTCTAAGAATTCGATCGTCAAAGAAAACCGACTAATATCCAAATTTGGATAATAAACGAATTTACCAACATAATTATAATTTTTATTTACACTGGTCTTCAAAACTTAGGTACCACACTTTTAAAATTTCAATTTATCTTAAACTTTAGAAGTAATATTTTTGAAATAATGAAAACGTTTTATAATTTCATCATCTTATTTGAAATTCTAGTTAAATAAAAAAAATAATCTTGAATTCTCCATAAATGCATTCATTACATTGCATTATCTTTTCTCTCGTGGTCCACCCCATAGCACGCATTTTTGGGTTAAAAAAATATTAGGGCTCTGAGGGTGATAGGAGGCGGTGTTCGTTTCTGCCCAGCCTCCCGAGCTCATCCTAGACGTGTTCAATCGGGTTCAAATCAGGAATTCTTGGCGTTATCCTGCATCACTATCAATCCATCACCCATATTCACTAGTCCTCCCAGTCAGGGTGCCATTTCCTATGGCCTAGCTATGTGCGACCTTCTGAAAAGATACGTGTACAGAGTCTTCCCCATATTTGAACCTTTCTGTGATGTAGGCTTGAATGTATCGCTCACCAGGTCGCTTGTACATTCTTCGCCTACCATCTGAAGTGAATAGTCAGAATTGAGACTAATAAGTGAACAAAACTCTTTATTCCTTCCTGTATATAATATATTTTCCTCCCTACCAAACCCTCGGCCAAGCACGGGATTAATCGAGCACAGAAGATCACCACGAGGATCAAAGGTAAGTACTACCAATTGTACCACCTGCCACCTGTCAGACAGGAACCAGTATCTCAAAAGAACCGACCCCTAGCTACGGCTGCCACGAACCGTGGTCTCGCGAGTACGGACCTAGTGGGATCCAAGAGTAGCAGCACTGCTCATGGGCTCCAGAGTTGCCTCTTGGTTGTGACCCTCAGGCCTGTACTAAACACTCTTGACCATTCTTCTTCACTCCACTGTATGTTTTCTCGAGCGTAGCGCAGTGTTGCTTCTCGATGCCCTCTCTCTAGTTTTCGGGCCACTTGCTGGCTTTTGGGGCTTCAGGTTTGCTTAAGCAAGTCTTCTTCTCCCTGTACTCTTATATTATCTCTTCGGGTTTGAAGAAGCTGTTGATGGACTTCAACTGCAATGAGTTGGTGATTTCTCAACCCAGTGGAGACAATGGAAATGAATGTCATCTCGGGTACTAGTGCAACTGGGTCTGCCATTACAAGGTCTCCCATGATTATTTCCAGTTACTTCGTACCTTCGCTTCACTTGCCGGACCGTGCTTAATGGTATACCCACCATTTTTGCAGTGCGACGCATACTGAGGGTTTTTTTTTTGGAAGTCATCCAATGACTTCACCCACTCTGGGTGAAACGGGAGGGCGAGTCAGACTTTTACTGAGTAAAACCCACCCGTGTTCCTTCAGTTGCTTGTGCCAGGGCCGCGGTAACTCTCTTTCAAATTTATCCGCGACCCAGACAGGCATCGGCCCTAGCGGGCTCCGTCACTTTTGCTGACATCTCTTTGAGGCGCGCGTGGAACACTACGCGCCGTAAACTCGGGCCTGGTCCTTATCGGACAGCGAGCTACCCATTAGTTGCCATCAAGCAAGCCTGCGCCTACGGTGGCCGGGAATTGTCCATCATGCATGTTCACAAAAAAATAAAACCCTTAAACCCTTGAAATAAAAAATAAGTGCAAAAACTAAAACCCGACTACTGAAAAACCACGCTCTAAAAAGTATGAAACAAGAAAATATACTCATCTGAAATTGTTATGTACAAACTATTCCGTAGAGGATAACCGTGGTCGTATACCACTTTGCAGAATGTATTGTTTTGTAATGGTAGGTGGCGTACGACCACGGGGTCGTACCTTCTAATACACACACTCACACACACGCCAATTAAGCCAAATTACTGTTAAGTGTAGCAACTTATTGCTTGGTTTATAAGTTTTTCTAGTTTTGTTTTCTTTTTTATTTCACTGCCTAAAGAGCCTATGTTTGAAAGATCTCAGTGTTAAGTTGTTTGTTGTCTTATGGATCACAGCAATGAGGAATAATACCCCACTGTAATACAGTACCAACTAGCACAGGGGGTATTGTGATTGATACTGGCGGCCTTATTATTTTGTAATTAAGACCTCTACTTGAGATAAATTATTGAGTGTTGTTGTTGAAATAAATAAAACGAAAACCGGCCAAGTGCGAGTCGGACTCGCGCACGAAGGTGTCCGGACCATTATCGCAAAAAACGGCAAAAAAATCACGTTTGTTGTATGGGAGGCCCACTTAAATATTTATTTTAATCTGTTTTTAATATTTGATGTTATAGCGACAACAGAAATACATCACCTGTGAAAATTTCAACTTTCTAGCTATCACGGTTCATGAGATACAGCCTGGTGACAGACGGAAAGACAGACGGACCGCGGATTTTAGTAATAGGGTCCCGTTTTTACCCTTTGGGTACGGAACCCTAAAAAGTAAACCAAATAAGTATTTGATGTTGTATGTCATTTATTTCAGAACTTTGAAAACCTAGTACAGGTAATTGTTAGGAGCACCGCAGCCGCAAGCGCACTGGCCGGAGATAGTCACGGCACCAGCAGCACACACATCACCACCGAATCCCACAGTGCCCATGATGGGGACCTGACCGGCGACAGCGGTATTACCGGCGACTGGCAGCTCACCAGCGACCGCCACGTTGCCCTCACCGGCACCGCCATAACCAGCTCCATAACCGATAGCAGCAGGGTTGGTGATTCCATCAAAAGCCAGACCTCTGCCGGCCAAGCCAGCGCCAGAGTAACCGATTCCATCGATAGCCATACCAGAAGCCAAGCCCCAGGGGCCAGCCACACCGTAAGGACCAGTTACCATGGAAGAAGCAACAGCTGGAGCGATAGCTGGACCGTAAGCACCACGGCAGGCCTGGCTGAATACATTCTGAAAAAAATAACAATTATATTAGATTAAGTTACTTGCACATTAACTCACAAAAACTATAAATCTATCTTACTGCTTCATTAATAAAAAAGAATGAACAAAAAAAGCAGAATACAATACAAGGGGGTAATGACTTACCTGAACCAAGCAAGCCTGGATGCAGAGCAACAGAACAGTGAAGGAAGACATATTTGAAGTGTTTTCAACGAGAGCTGAAGACTGAGTGATGTCCCAAAATTTTTGACACGTTTTATACCCAGCCCCTTGTTGATATCAACTAAACTTTCGACATTTCGGAAAACGTGACAATGTGCCTAAGGAATAAATCATAAAGTGTTTCTTTGTTGGTAAATAAAAGGCTTATCGTACTTACACAAGCGATTAATTAATTTCACTTGCCTACATATTTTCTTAGAACTTGATAACACAACGGAGTATAAAACCACCAACAGTAGCATTGAACATCATTCTTGTGTCAGTACTCGAAACAAACTACAATGTCTGCCAAAACCATCCTCGTTGTCTGCGCTCAGGCGCTCCTGCTCCAGGTAAGATTGCTTTTTTACCTGACTGCCGAAGGAGGGTTATGTTTACCTGACTGCCGAAGGAGGGTAATGTGTTTATCAGTCTATGTATGTATGTATGTAAGTATGTATGTATGTATGTATGTAAGTATGTATGTATGTATGTATGTATGTATGTATGTTTGTTCCTATGTGGCGTTCTAGAGACCAAACGCGTGGGCCGATTTTGATAGTTCTTACGTCAATCGATTCGTCTTAACCCCGCGAGTGTCACTGGCTACATGAAAATTGGAAAATAGGAATATGGCGGTTTTTGGGCGCCATATTGTGGGAGCCCAAATTTTTTTTTTCTTCCGAACCTATCGTGTGGGGTATCAAAATAAAGGATTTTAAGAGGTGATTCCAAAAATATATAACACTTATATGTTTAAATGTACCTAATACGAAAAAAAATTACTTAAAAGTTATAAATAAAAAAAGTTAATTAAAAAAATCAAAAAACCCGACTGCTTGAAAAGCGAACTAAAAAGACGTAAACAAGGAGAAAATCATGCTGTGCAGACGGAGGATACGTCTGGTTTTGGTCAGCCAGTTCGCGAAGATGTATCCTCCGACAGCACAGCATGATTTTCTCCTTGTTTACGTCTTTTTAGTTAGCTTTTCAAGCAGTCGGGTTTTTTGATTTTTTTAATTAACTTTTTTTTAAGTTGTTGTTTTTTAATTAGTTTAGAATATAATCAAAATATTAATTATATTATTTATTTATTTTTAGTCTGCACTGGGACAGTGCACCAGCCGCGCTGCGGTTGCAGATATCTCTGCTCCCTACGGCGTGGCCGCGCCCGCCTTTGCTGCCCCTTGCGGCTTGGCTGCTCCTGCTTGGGCAATTGATGGACTCGGCTACGCTGGCGCTGGCTTTGCTGGCAGAGGTTTGGCTATTGATGGACTGACCGCTGGTTACGCCGGCAGAGGCCTGGCTTACGATGGAATCATCGTACCTGCCATGGAGATCAGTCCCACCAGTGGCGGCGCTATGCCTGTCTCCAGCGCTTCCGCCTTCGCTCCCGTCGGTATCTCCGTAGTGTCTGACAACATTTATGAAGGCACTCTGGCTGTGGGTGGTGAGCTGCCGTTCGTGGGTACTGTTGGTGTGGAAGGTGTGGTGCCTTCTGCCGGTGCTGGCGCCGTCAACCACGCCTGTGGTAATGGCAGGAACGCCATGATCAGTGAGACTGCTGCCTTTGCCCCGGCTGCCGCCATGGCCCCTCTTGCTGCTTACGGTCCTGGTGCCGCCTTCGCTCCCGCTGCTCTTGCTGCTCCCGGCATCGGTCTTCGTGGTGGTTGGGCTGCCAGAGGATGTGGCTGCGGTCTCTAAAAATTTGATCGTCAAAGAAAACCGACTAACATCCAAATTTGGATAATAAACGAATTAACAAACATAACTATAATTTTTATTTACACTGGTCTTCAAAACTTAGTACCACGCACTTTTAAAATTGCAATTTCTTTTTAACTATAGAAATCAGATTTTTGAAATAATAAAAATGTTTTATGGAAAATTTCATCGACTTATTTGAAATTCTAGTTAAATAAAAAATAAAAAATTCTCCACAAATGCATTACAATGCATTAACTTTTCTCTCGTGGTCCACTCCAAAAGACGCGTTTTTGGGTTAAAAAAATAGTCTATTCACTCCGGAAAAATATAGCTTTCTATAGGTGAAAGATATTTTTAAATCGGTTAAGTTGTTTTTCAGTTTATCCATTACAAACATACAAAGTATTTTATATGCTTTTTTTTTTGGCACAAACCCACCGCACTATTCCCAAACCAACTGCAACTCCTGAAAGCCAGAATCAACAGAGGCGACCACCAGAAAATCGCCGAGGCAATGAAGCTCGACGAAGTCCCGGAGAATGAATTTAACTGTCCTGGATCCCGCAACGAAATTAATCAGAAAAAAATAAAGGAGGAGTAGGAAAAAATACAAGTTTCCACTTCCTTCCATATCAAGCAGGAGACAGAACAAACATACAAGACCAATAGGCACAAAGGGTCGTTTACAACTGGGATAAGTTGCCTAGCACCACGGATAAAAATTAGCATTAATATTAATGGGTCCTAACATTGTGAGCTGTTATATTTGATTCCAATAGTAGGTATGTAGTAGTAGTAGTAGTAGGAACTCACTTTACCGCACTGAGACTCCCATTTGGTCCGTTGTGCGTGGGGGTGCTGGCTAACATAGCCAGCCCAACTCCGCCCAGAAGTACAGAAGCTTTCTGGGAGCTTCACAGGCTTCACGGAGCGACCTCACTGTTCCGAGGATTTCTTCGCGTTGAGAAGTCACGGCCTCGTGGCCCGTTATTGTCCCTAAAATTATTTTGAGGTTATTTCTACTCAGGCTGACGAGTTTTTTAGTGAGACGCGGGTGTACTTTTGGCAAAGCCATTTTTGACTGTCCGCAGTCTGTTGCCCGTGACCATCTGTTATTGTGTAGTTCTGTTGATCTTTGACGAATCCACGCACGAAATTGCGAGAAAAGCAAGGGGATAAGTGGGGGCTGGTCTGTGTTAGCAAACTTACGCTTTGAGCTGTCAGCGACAAGCCCTGTGGGCTTGGCTTTGTTGATGCAGTCCTACTTTGCCTGGCTCCTTCAGAGCCCGCAAGGTGGCGTGGTCTTGAGGGAGAGCGCAACGGTCGTGTAGATCCTCAAGGCAAGTGCGGTGATTTTCCTTCTCGTGGTTGCCGCCCTGTTATTGGTCTAATTCCCTCTGAAATAGACGTAACTGAAAACACCGGGCGACGCAACGCAGGGGTGGCGAGGTCATGCCCCTGGGTGTCCACCATTGAGCAAGATGATTGACAATTGATGGATAGTAATGACCTCCCGCGTGTTTGTGCCGTGCGCGGGGACCCGTACGGAAGGATGATGGGATCCTGGTGGCTGAGCCGATGAGCGTAGGTAGTTTTAACGTCTCGGAGGCAACACTCCACTTTGGCCCGGATTTCTTCTCACACGGGAGGCTGTAGCCTAGCCAGCTACGGTCAATCGGCTGCGGGGTCCGGTCAGACGGCCCCCAGGCGAGTTCACTCCCATTGGGGGCTTGCAGACGGCGGCGCTTGCTCTCATCGCTAGTGGTAGCGGTGTGGGTTGGTGCCGTGCAGTCTCGTGAGCAACTAATGGGGGGGGGCTATATCCCTCGACTAATCCCTGGTGCTACCGTAGCATCGCCACTTGAGCACTCCATGGCGGGTGGGGATAGTCGAGGGATGAAAATTCTTATCGGGATTTTTAATGGATTATACAAATAAAAAAAACCACAAGGCGAAAGGACCGGCGAAAGCTGGGACTGCGCTCCAAAAGGCGGGACCGGCGAAAGCTGGGACTGCACACCAGAAGGCGGGACCGGCGCAAGCCGGGACTGCACTTTCCTTAGCAGGAACGCCCAGAGGCGAGACTGCAGTGGGATCGTCTCGAGGTGGGGCTGTGGCGGCAGTCCCGCCACAGCCCCACCTCGTCAAATGACGGTACTGCTGCGGCACTGTCGAGGGTCGGCACTGCTGTGGGACCACCGAAGGAACTGCATACCAGCCCACCGGGCATAAAGGTGCTGCCAAAGCTGGCGCGATACGGGACCCTTGCGTTAGAGGTCGAATGACCTTGGACCTTGGGGCCCCGGACGCGACCTGCAAAGACAGCACCTCGTCGTCTCCAGATGGCCGGAATGAATCAGGCTGGCTTCCGGTTGGACGATCTGGGGCGCAAAGGAAAAAGCGCCAAAAGCTGAGACAGCAGGCGGCTTTAGAGGGGACTCCTACGGAGGGCCCATCAAAAAGACCGCGTGCTGCTCTCAGCGGTGACAGCGGGGACATGGCGGCCAAGAGGATGAAGACCCAAGGGCAATCATCCTCAACCGGATCCTTTAGGGATGCGGTGGCGGCTGTGAAACTCGCTGTCATCACAGTCAAGTACCCGGAGGAGTACTTGAAGGCGGAGGACTTGGTGCCAATCCAGGAGCTCATAATTGAGAAACTGGAAGTGGCGCCAGATCCTCTGCCTGTTCTCACGGTTGCTTCCGGAGTTGTCGCGGGTGCAGTTCATGTATCCTGCGACAACTCTGAAGCAGCAAAGTGGTTTCGGGGTGCCATCCACAATGTGGAACTTGGCTCCCTGAAACTCAAGGTCGTCGACGCCAAGGACCTTCCAAAGCCAGTCAAAATGGCATGGAAGAGTAGGAACTTGGCTTTGAAAGACTCTGCCCGGGCCATTCGACTGCTCCAGCGGCTTAACCCTGCCTTGAGGACGGACGACTGGAAGGTCGTGAATACTCTCACTGAGCAGACCGGCATCCGTCGTATCGTCCTTATGGACGGGGTGTCCGCTGGGGTCATCAAGGCCTACTCTCTTCCAGGTGGCATTGAATGTTATTCGTTCAAGCTCCTGGAAGAGGACAAGGGAGAAGTACCCACTGCGGAAGCAGGAGTGGAGCCCTCCGATGATGGTCCACCGCAATCCGAGGAGGACATCGATGAGGCCTCTGCTGACAACGTAGCGCAGGGGGCGGAGATCCAGACCGGGGCGTCAGAGGCGGACCTCGAGGATGACATCCTTGAGGGCCTCGATACCCTGGGGATTGAGTCGCCTACTGCTCTCGAGGAGGGTGCGGTGGAGGGGGAGCCTCAAAACTAAGGCACTCAACAATAAAACAAACCCATCAAATTATTCAAGATGGAAGGACTAAGGTGTGTACAAATCAATTTGCATCATTGCAGAGCCGCTACTGCCCTTCTGGCTCGGCAATTGAAGTTGAATACATATGACATTGCCTTGATACAGGAACCTTATCTGTATAAGGGGACTATAAAAGGCTTAGGTGGGACAGGAGGCATGGTGCTCTATGACTGTCCAACTAATGACGCGAGGACTTGCATTTATATCAAGGGCGGTATAGAGGCAATGTCCTTACGTACTTTCTGTTACAGGGATCTCACAACAGCTCTGATCCAAGTGGGGGCGGGAACAGAGAAAAGGAGAATTATCCTTGCCTCTGCCTACCTCCCATATGAACAAAAGGAACCAGTAACACCTCAAATCAGAAGACTGGTTGACTACGGCAACCAAGAAAATCTCGACATGATACTTGGCTGCGATGCGAAAGCTCACCACGTCGTTTGGGGCAGCTCAGATGTCAACAAACGAGGGGAGGATTTGTTGGACTTTGTGGTAAGCTCTTCTTTACAAATCCTTAACGCAGGCAATAAACCTACTTTCAGGACCTCTGCGAGAACTGAAGTTATTGACCTGACACTGGCTTCAAACAGGGCCAGCGCTCATATTGAAAATTGGCATGTATCGGACGAAATCTCTCTGTCTGACCATAATTATATATGCTTTAGGTTTAGGACGGCGGGAGAAGCCGAAACTAGACGAAGGAGAAACCCAAGGCATAATAATTGGGACTCATACAGGAGGGACCTTAAAGTAAATCTAGGGAGCCCTAAAGGTAAGCTTAATTCCATACTGGATATAGAATTTAAAGCGGACAGAATCAAGGCGGGCACCATCGGCGCATGGGAAGATAACTGCCCAGAGAAAAAGGCCTTTTGCAAAAAGGTACCATGGTGGACTCCTGAACTAGTCAAAATACGTCAGGAAACACGACAGGCCTTTAATGATGCAAAAGCCAGGAAGGATTTTTCTGGCTATCATAGCATGTTAACGAGGTATAACACGGCGGTACGCAAGGCCAAAAGAACTAACTGGCGACAGCATTGCACCTCCATCGAAACTCTGCCAAGTGGAATGAGGTTGTGCAAAGCAATGTCCATGACTAAGACAAACCCACTATCATCTGTAAAGGATGAGAATGGGTGTCTCACGGAAACTGGACAGGACACTCTGGGTGTGATGTTTAGGACCCACTTCCCGGAATGTATACTGCGCAATAGCGATGAAGAGGAACCAGTCACAAGGGACGAGCTCACAAGGCACACGTCCAAAAGTAACTGGCTCACGGCAAAGAAAGTGGTAGATGAAAATAAAGTGAAGCTGGCCATAGCGGGCTTCCAGCCTCTCAAATCCCCTGGTCCGGATGGCATCTACCCAATACTATTGCAAGAAGGGGCATCTGTTTTGGTACCCCATTTGAGTAAGCTCTACAGAGCTTGCATAGCCTTTGGGTACGTACCCAAGCTATAGAGGGAGGTCAAAGTCACTTTTATACCGAAGGTGGGTAGACCGACTTATGAAGAAGCTAAAGCTTACAGGCCCATCAGTCTATCATCCTTTCTCTTAAAAGCTCTGGAGAAACTGGTAGACAGGTATCTAAGAGAGGGACCACTGAAAGCATTCCCTCTACATAAACTACAGTGTGCCTACAGCCCGGGCAAATCTACGGAAACGGCATTGCACTATGTTGCGAGTCGAGCCGAGGCTGCGCTAGAGGGACAAGAGATTTGTGTCTGGGCTTTTCTTGACATAGAGGGAGCCTTCGACAAAACAACATTTGAGTCCATACGCATTGCTGCAAAGGAACATGGCATCAACGATACCACGTGCAACTGGATTGACTATATGCTGAGAAGCAGAATAGTCAGATCGGAACTGATGGGAGACAGACTTAGTGCAAAAACAACAAGAGGTTGCCCGCAAGGCGGGGTGCTGTCACCATTATTGTGGTGCTTGGTAGTACACTCGCTACTTACCAAACTCAATACCGGACCATTCTACACAGTATGCTATGCAGATGACATAGCAATAATGGTCAATGGTAAATTCCCGAACATAGTGTCTGGATTATTACAACAGGCATTGAGGATGACAGAGGAATGGTGTACAAAGAACCACCTCTCTATCAACCCAAGCAAGGCAGTCATTGTTCCATTCACGAGGAAGAGACAACTAGAACACTTAGGAGAGCTCTCCCTCAATGGAATAAAGCTGCCCTGGTCCACCGAAGTTAAATATCTGGGCGTAACGCTTGATAAAGAACTCAGGTAGAAAACTCATGTGGAAAATATAACGACAAAGGCCTTACGAGCGTTCGGCATGTGTCGTTCCACCTACGGTAAAACTTGGGGGTTAAAGCCCAAAGTGATACGATGGCTGTACCGGACAATGATAATACCTATTATCACATACGGAAGCATAGTGTGGTGGCCAAGAACAAAGCTTGCTTCGTGCAAAGCGCCACTCACCAGGTTACAAAGAACAGTGTGTCTCGGCATCACAGGTGCTTTCAGGACAACACCAACGGCAGCGATTGAGAGATACCTCAATATCCCTCCTCTGCATATGATGGTTGAATTCGAGGCAAGGAAGACATTACATCGTCTTGCTGTTGCTAGACTATGGGATGCCTCTAAGTCAAAGACTAACCATACAAAGTTCGATTAGAATGAAGGCCTGGATCGGGTAACAAGCATGTTATCCGATAAAATGCAAACTAAATTTGTGTTTGAAAGGTCTTTTAAGGTCCAAATCCCTACAATAGAGGACTGGAAGAAGGGACTCGATCCACCAGAACAAGACAGTCTGGTGTGGTACACTGATGGATCCAAAATGGAATCAGGTACAGGAGCGGGCATATACGCAAAAGGTTACAAATGTAGCAAAAGCTTAGGGAAGATGGCAACTGTATTCCAAGCGGAAACATTTGCCATAATAACCTGTGCTCAAGAGAATATAGATAGAGGAACCCCAGGGTGAGACTGATGTGGGTCCCTGGGCACAAAGGAATCCATGGTAACGAAGTGGCTGATGAACTGGCAAGAGAGGGCTCAGCAAATGAATTTGTGGGTCCAGAACCATGTGTAGGCATTTCGACGTGTCTCGTAAAAGCCGCATTTAGGGAGTTTGCAGATCACAGACAACAAATTTATTGGCTGTCTAACACCGGTCTGCAACACTCCAAGAAATTCCTAGGCTCTACGTTCAAAGCCCGGGAATGCATTTGGAACATGAGCAGGGGGCAAATCCGCTAACTGCTTGGGGCCTTTACTGGGCACTTTGGAACCAACGACATGCTCATGAAGATGGGTTTAACCACGACTCCCATGTGCAGGTTGTGTGGGGAACATACGGAACGCATGGAGCACCTTCTGTGCACATGCGATGCACTAGCTGGTAAGCGAATGGGTCTCCTAGGGGTTGGATACCCAAAACCAGAAGACTATAGGCTCATATCTCCTAGCCTCGTTGTAAAACTCATGAAAACGGTTTTCAACGAGATTGGGGAGGAGTAAGTTATCTAGGACCACAATAGATCCCAATGGGTCGAAGTGTCCGAGATATTCTATGCCCCTCCATAAGATAAGAAGATAAGGGGATAAGTGGGTACGGGCCTAGCACTAACATCTCGGAGCCCCTTTTCGCAAGTTCATCTGTGGCATCATTGCCTAGGGATCCACTATGCCCCCTGATCCACTGGAGCGTAATTCGATTGGATTTCGATATACTCTCCAAGGCGAGGTGGCACTCAAAGATTAGTCTGTTGTTAGTCAGTTTGTTTTCTAAAGCTTTGAGCTCAGCCAGACTATCAGATAGGAATCTGATTCCGTAGTTCTGGATACCTAAACGCATTACGGTTTCTGCGGCTCGTGTTAAGGCGACACATTCACATTGAAATATTGAACTGTGTGTGCCTAGCGGTATGTGAAAGTTAATGTTGAGGTAAAGGGAGTGTACGCCAGCACCTGAACCGTTATTAGTTTTTGAGCCATCTGTGTAGATTCGCACTTCATTGGCTCCTGACTGATCCCTTTCTTCCTCTGTTGTTTGTATGTTATAATTTTTGTTGAACATAGGCTGTTTGTGTCGGCCCTTGATGGAATTATCCCACCTACATTAACATTCGGCTAAAAGTTCTTCCGAGACGTCAATATGTGGTTTAAATAATCTAGAGATTTTCTCACGGCCACTTCGCGTTAAAAAGTCCGCGTCCATGGTCTCTTGTGCGGAATAGTACATTGCAGCACGTTGCTGCATTTCAAGGTCGACTGGAAGTACGCCAGCAAGTACCGATAAGGCCTCAGTACTAACCGTCCTGTATGCTTTGCACAAGAATATCAAACCCAAACGCTGACTCTGAAGTAATTTACGTCGTACCGCTCCTATTGTGGCCCTATCAGCCCAAACAGGCGCCCCATAGCAGATACAACCCAAGTAAGTAGCGCCATAAATAGTCCTTAAAGTAAAAAAGACAGACCCCACGTAGATTTAGATATTCTAGTTAAGGCATAGAAGTTCTTTTTTGCTTTTTCACCGACTACTTTAATATGATCTATAAATGCAAAATTCCTCTCTAACACTAGACCAAGATAGCACAAGGACTGCTTCCTTTTTACCGGAACTTTATAAAATTAAATAGTAGGACACGATTTAAGATTACCTTTCAAAATGATTTGATAAGTTTTGTGCGGAGCAAAGTACTTTATAGGATTATATGTATATTATTATAGTGTAGATTATATGTTAGTAACGTTTGTATGGACCAGGAATTTTTGGCGTTATCCTGCATCAGTATCGATCCATCACCCACATTCACCAAATAATTATGGCACTGCAAACTCATTAAGGCACTCTTGAGCATATCTTTTCCCAATCAGGGTGGCATTTTCTATGGCCTACCTCTGTGCGACCTTCTGAAAAGATGCTAGCTCATACATGTACAGAGTCTTCCCCATATTTGAACCTTTCTGTGAAGCAGGCTTGAATTTATCGCTCACCAGGTCGCTTGTGCCTTCCATCAGAAGTGAGAAATGAGACTAATAAGTGAACAAAACTCTTGACCATTATTCTTCACTCCACTGTATGTGTTCTCGGGCGTAGCGCAGTGCTGCTTCTGATTTTTTTATATTTTTTATTATGTGCTCGCGCTTGACCACTATCTCACCTGTTGGTAAGCGATGATGTGGTCGACGATGGAGCACGATTGCCTAGAAGTAACCTATTACACTTATCTATACTTGCTGGCCTTTGGGGCTTCAGGTTTGCTTCAGCAAGTCTTTTTCTCCCTTTATCACTATGTAGTATCTTCGGGTCTGAAGAAACTGTTGATGGACTTCAACTGCAATGAGTTGGTGATTTCTAAACTCAGTGGAGACAATGGAAATGAATGTCATCTCGGGTACTAGTGCAACTGGGTCTGCCATTACAAGGTCTCCCATGATTATTTCCAGTTTCTTCGTACCTTCGCTTCACTTGCCGGACCATGATTAATGGTATACCCACCATTTTTGCAGTGCAACGCATACTGAGGGTTTTTTTTTGGAAGTCATCCAATGACTTCACCCACTCTGGGTGAAGCGGGAGAGCATGTCAGACTTTTACTGAGTAAAACCCACCCGTGTTCCTTCAGTTTCTTGTGCCAGGACCGCGGTAACTCTCTTTCAAATTTATCCGCGACCCAGACAGGCATCGGCCCTAGCGGGCTCCGTCACTTTTGCTGACATCTCTTTGAGGCGCGCGTGGAATACTACGCCCCGTAAACTCGGGCCTGGTCCTTATCGGACTGTGAGCTACCCATTAGTTGCCATCCGCAAGCCTGCGCCTACGGTGGCCGGGAATCGTCAATCATCCATGTTCACTAAATAATAAAACACTAAAAACCATTAAAATAAAAAAATAAGTGCAAAAACTAAAAACTGAAAAACCACGCTCAAAAAAGTATGAAAAAAGAAAATATACTCATCTGATTTTTTTATGTACAAACTATTCCGTAGAGGATAACCGTGGTCGTATGCCACTTTGCAGAATGTATTGTTTTGTAATGGTAGGTGGCGTACGACCACGAGGTCGTACCTTCTTATACACACACTCACTCACACGCCAATTAAGCCAAATTAGTGTTAAGTGTAGCAACTTATTGCTTAGTTTATAAGTTTTTCTAGTTTTGTTTTCTTTTTTATTTCACTGCCTAAAGAGCCTATGTTTGAAAGATCTCAGTGTTAACTTGTTTGTTGTAACAGTATACGCTTTTATAACAAGTTGTCAAAGTCAGTTATAGAATTGACCGATGGAAAGTTCAAAAACTACATCAAACGTGTCCTTATTGAAAAAGCATATTATAAAATCAAGGACTACGTTGAAGATAAAAATTTTAGTTCCTATTGCGCATGCGGCTTCCCTGGTAACTCATAAACGGCACAAATATGTGGATGTCTCTAACTATTCTCAAACTCATTTTTTCTTTTAATTAGACTTTTTACAATTATTTCAATAATCTTTATAGCCCTTTGCTAAGAATAGTTACAGCACTGATAACAAGATTTGTGCCACATGTTAAATTTAGTCTTGTTATTTTTCTTTTTTTTTTCCTTTTTATAGATTCTTTTACCGATTGTTTTGTGAATGTGTGAACATTGTAGGCCTTCTAGATTTCTAGACGCTTGTTAACATTTGTTAACTCTTTATCTCGTTTATACAAACCTTTTTTTTTTAGTTTCTTACGACATATTGTCGGGCCTACGTTGTCCCCCCATAGCTAAGCACTAATTCAGTAACATGGAAATATTGTAAAAACCAACCAATTTTTTTAAAAGAGTAACCGTGGAGTTTCTTGCCGGTTTTTCTCCACAGGAAACGATCAACCCGAACCGTGCACTTTTTTGTCGACTTTTTATAAGTGCTCATGTAGGCCAATGTGAAATAAAAAACATTTGATTTTGATTTTGATTAAGTCAAAAATATATGCTATTGCCAAGCGCTATCAAATGTCGCATGATCAAACAATTGCATCACGACCATTGGCATTACTGATAGACTGAGACTTTGTCTAAAGCTTCTCACACTATTCATTATTATTAATTATTAATCCATTTATTTAAGGCGACAGGGCCCATATAAAATAACTTAAACCTAAACATACATTATCATGGAGTTAGTAACAATACAAACTTATACCTATGTTAGTAGCACAATAACATCATCATTGCTTCAGTATTCCAGATGAAATACTGGAGCAACGATTCATGTGAACACAGTCCAGCCTGTCAGCAATCATGGCCAGGATGCCGTTGGTTTATGTTGTTATAACTTTTTTTTGTCTGGAGTACTGTGATAAAGGTGTAAAATATAAAAAAAGGAAAAGTAAACCAAATAAGTATTTGATGTTGTCGTCATTTATTTCAGATATTTGAAAACCTAGTACAGGTAATTATTAGGAGCACCGCAGCCGCAAGCGCACTGGCCGGAGATAGTCACGGCACCAGCAGCACACACATCACCACCGAATCCCACAGTGCCCATGATGGGGACCTGACCGGCGACAGCGGTATTACCGGCGACTGGCAGCTCACCAGCGACCGCCACGTTGCCCTCACCGGCACCGCCATAACCAGCTCCATAACCGATAGCAGCTGGGTTGGTGATTCCATCAAAAGCCAGACCTCTGCCGGCCAAGCCAGCGCCAGAGTAACCGATTCCATCGATAGCCATACCAGAAGCCAAGCCCCAGGGGCCAGCCACACCGTAAGGACCAGTTACCATGGAAGAAGCAACAGCTGGAGCGATAGCTGGACCGTAAGCACCACGGCAGGCCTGGCTGAATACATTCTGAAAAAAATAACAATTATATTAGATTAAGTTACTTGCACATTAACTCACAAAAACTATAAATCTATCTTACTGCTTCATTAAAGAAAAAGAATGAACTAAAAAAGCAGAATACAATACAAGGGGGTAATGACTTACCTGAACCAAGCAAGCCTGGATGCAGAGTAACAGAACAGTGAAGGAAGACATATTTGAAGTGTTTTCAACAAGAGCTGAAGACTGAGTGATGTCCCAAAATTTTTGACACGTTTTATACCCAGCCCCTTGTTGATATCAACTAAACTTTCGACATTTCGGAAAACGTGACAATGTGCCTAAGGAATAAATCATAAAGTGTTTCTTTGTTGGTAAATAAAAGGCTTATCGTGCTTACACAAGCGATTAATTAATTTCACTTGCCTACATATTTTCTTGGAACTTGATAACACAACGGAGTATAAAACCACCAACAGTAGCACTGAACATCATTCTTGTGTCAGTACTCGAAAAAAACTACAATGTCGGCCAAAACCATCCTCGTCGTCTGCGCTCAGGCGCTCCTGCTCCAGGTAAGATTGATTTTTTTAAGTTGTTGTTTTTTAATTAGTTTAGAATATGATCAAAATATTAAATATATTATTTATTTATTTTTAGTCTGCACTGGGTCAGTGCACCAGCCGCGCTGCGGTTGCAGATATCTCAGCTCCCTACGGCGTGGCCGCGCCCGCCTTTGCTGCCCCTTGCGGCTTGGCTGCTCCTGCTTGGGCAATTGATGGACTCGGCTACGCTGGCGCTGGCTTTGCTGGCAGAGGGTTAGCTATTGATGGACTGACCGCTGGGTACGCCGGCAGAGGCCTGGCTTACGATGGAATTTTAGCCCCTGCCATGGAGATCAGTCCCACCAGTGGCGGCGCTATGCCTGTCTCCAGCGCTTCCGCCTTCGCTCCCGTCGGTATCTCCGTAGTGTCTGACAACATTTATGAAGGTACTCTGGCTGTGGGTGGTGAGCTGCCGTTCGTGGGTACTGTTGGTGTGGAAGGTGTGGTGCCTTCTGCCGGTGCTGGCGCCGTCAACCATGCCTGTGGTAATGGCAGGAACGCCATGATCAGTGAAACTGCTGCCTTTGCCCCGGCTGCCGCCATGGCCCCTCTTGCTGCTTACGGTCCTGGTGCCGCCTTCGCTCCCGCTGCTCTTGCTGCTCCCGGAATCGGTCTCCGTGGTGGTTGGGCCAGCAGAGGATGTGGCTGCGGCTTCTAATAATTTGTTCAAGGCAAATCGACCAATATCCAAAGTTCTATTTCCATAATAAACCAATTGACAAACATAATAATAATTTTTATTTTTTACAAAAATAATGTTCAATAAAATTTTTGGTCATTCAAATGTTAAACTAGAATTAATAAGATCAATATTATTGAGCTTTAATCTTTTTTTAAATAATTCTTAATTACATTCACAGTCTTTGCCAAAAATATTAGTTTTTAATTGGACTTATTTTACCTAAGGTTTAAGCGTACCTACAGTCAATCAGTCTTATTTATTGAACATAGGAACTAGAAATCAGGTCAATAATTGTGTTATAGGAATACAACATCTTAATATTAAAGAATGCCCTGACTTAAGCAACTAAAGGAACGTGGGTTAGGTTTTAGTCAGTAAAAGTCTGACACACCTTCCCGCTTAACCCTGATCTGTAGAAGTCATTGGACGATTTCACACCAAAAAAGAAGGTGTAGATGACGATAGTCGAAATAACACAATGTAAGGGAAGCTCTATCGAAGTCATATGATAGACACACGACATTCCGATAACGCTTGACAATCCCATATATTTTTTTGCAATAACAATCACGACGCTTTCGTTAACAGAATGTCATCTGCCTAGAGCCTCTGTATGTAAAACCAGTATGTGATGTGTTCGAGGACGAATGGAAGACGATCATGTCTGGACTAGAGTTCTGCATCAGAATCAGAATCAGAATAGTTATTTGTGAAACATAGGTATTTATATAAAGATCTTAGCTTAATTATAATGGGCGCTATGTTTTGCCGTGAAGGCGTACAAATCTTGAAGAAAATAAAAGCAAAAAAATAAAAGAAAATAAAAATCTAACAGAATAAAACAAAATTAAAACTTAAGTACAAGAAAAGTAAAAAAAAACTATTTTAAATGTATTTAAAATATCTTAATAAAATCTACAATGAAATCTACCAAAAATGCAAAATTAAATCACATTAAAATTTTTATTGCACACGAAATAATTAAAAATGATCATTTATAAAATCTTCTACAGTGTAGTTTTCAATCAAAAGCGAGTAGAGACTTTTCTTAAACTTAAATAGGGGCAAATTTTAAGCTACCCGATAGCTTAAAAAATTTGCCCCTATTTAAGTTATATTATTATAAATTTTCTGAGCCAAGCCAAAAAATCTCTTTTTCATTAAAGTGGTTCTACATTTTCTGTCGCACAATTTATTCATATATATTCATATTCTGCGAGATGAGTGTTTGATTTGTGTCTAACTTTTTAGGGTTCCATTCCTCAAAAGTAAAAAAAAGAACCCTTATAGGATCACTTACTTGTCTGTCTGTCTTACTGTCCGTATGTTAAAAACCTTTATCTCTGGAACGCTTAGAGGTATCATGTTGAAATTAATATCATATCACTACATATTCAGGTCTGTGTGTGTCCCTTGGAGCTGTAAATGATCATCAATGCAATCAAAGGATACGGTCGTTTATGTTCCATATTATGACTAATCTATAGGATATTTCCCGTTGACAGTTGAAAGCAATTAAAGCACAAGTAAGCGAAAAAATATGAAAACAGTAAATTTGTAGCTACATCAAATAAAATTTAGTAAACTAACCGCGACCTTTGTCGATGTATGAGGATAACACTTTTCCAACAAAATTTATGTCCCGCAATCCAATAAGTTTTTGGTAGAGCAATGTTCATTGTACATGAACTTCAGAAATGTTACTTTATTATTTTGGTGAATGTAACTGTTAATACGAAGCCCTCGGTGCGCGAGTCCAACTCGCACTTGACCGGTTTTTTTTAACTAATTTTACAGGTGTTTGCAGGCCTTTTAATATAAATTAATATGTCTTTTATATAATTTATTATAAGTGTTTGAATAATCACCCGAAAATGTTGATATTAGTAACACTAGATTATAGCCACGGCTTGGCTCGCTTGAAAAGTGTTTTATTATCTCAAAGCATTTATTACTACGGAATATAAATTATCCTTTGTCCTAATCCAGGTCATGGTCTATCCATATGCCAAGTTGCATCCAAACCCATGCAGCCTTTGAGGCGTGATTGATTTTGGCCTTTTCACCCATTTTAGGTTTGAATTTTAGAATAGTATATCAAAGATCATCAAAGTTCAAATCTATTCAAAAACAAAAAATATTCTGTGTAAATTTTGTACTTTTAAATAAAAATAATTATCAGAAATGAAGATGCAGGAGGACCAAAGTTACAGATATATCCCGTAGAATTGCGAAACTTAAGTGGCAGTAAGCAGGGCACATGGCTCACAGAACAGATGATCGATGGGGCCGAAAAGATCTGGATTGGCAACCGCGAACCGAAATGCGCTATGTTGGAAGGTCTTCCACTTGGTGAGCAGATGACCTGGTGAGGGTGGCGGAAATCCACTGGATGCAACACGTACGGGATTGGTCAAAGTGGCTACGCTTGGGAGAGTTCTATGTCCAGCAGTAGACTTCTTTCGGTAGAAATGATGGTGCAGGGGTGTGCTAGTACTCTTTTTCAACAAGGGCGATAATGCCTGGCTTAAGAATTATAGGTACATCTCACTTCTTAGCCATGTCTACAAGCTGTTTTCAAGAGTCATCACGAATTGTCTCGCATGTAGGTTCGACGATTTTCAGCCTCCCGAACAAGCCGAATTCCGAAAAGGTTGTAGAACCGTAAACCACATACATACGCTGCGAAAGGTTATACAGAAGACCGAAGAGTATAACCTGCCTTTCTGCTAAGCATTTGTGGGCAGCGAGAAAGCTTTCGTTTCGATTGAGACTTGGTCTGTACTGCAGTCTCTCCAACAGTGCCAGATCGACTACCGGTACATCGAGGTGTTGAAGTGTTTGTACAAAAACGCCCCCATGTCAGTCTGACTTCAGGATCAGATCTCGGAACCTATCCTTCTGCAGCGAGGTATGAGACAGAGAGACGTCATATATCCGAAATTGTTCACCGCTGCCATGGAGGATAACTTCAATGTTCAAAACTGGAGACGGCTAGGCATAAACGTCAATGGCGAGTACATCACTCACCTTTGGTTTGCCGGCGATATGGTGGTCATGGCTAGGTGGAGACTATGGAGGATCTCAGTGCAATGCTCGATGACACCAGTAGAGCTTCTGAAAAAGTGAGTCTTAATATGAACATAGACGGTGATTTTAAATGCCCATGTTACACCCACTCCTTTCAAGGACGGCGACTCTGCACTCAAAGTTATGGACAATTATGTGTACCTGAGATAAACTGTCCCGTTAGGTAGGTCCATCTTTGAGAAAGAGGTCAACCGTCGAATCCGACTCGGTTGGGCAGCGTTTGGAAAGTTGCGCGGAATCTTCTCGTCCAACTTACCACATTGTCTCAAGACGAAAGTCTATGAACAGTATGTGTTTCAAACAGTAAATAGCATGTATCATAATAGTATATATACGTGTATATAATTAGGAAACATCAGAAAAAGCAAAAATTTGTGTTTAAATTTTATTGCAAAATGTTTTCAAACCATTTTGCCAAAGTACGCACGGCGGCAAATTGCCTGAGACAGCAAAAAATCCAGGCGAAGTAGGTCAGTGCAGTGGCCTGTTCTTGTTGAGTCGGCATCACGTGTTAAACACAAAGAACGAAGTATAGGAACTAGGTATATTGGATTCAGGTAGGATATCATTATTTGGGAGCGCGTACGGACTGGGTGGCGATCGATGGAGATAATCTCATTGCAGTTCGCTATAGAGTTATTTACAATTAAAATGAGGTACTAGTTGCTGCTTTATCAGACGTCACTTCGTTTTAATCCAGTATTGGATCCAGTATCATTTATGAGAATGCCAAGAGCTATCGATGTCACGTTTTTATTCCATTATATTTTGGCATTTCGACCAATGCCATCGCTGACAGAATAATTCTTCGTCTGGGGCCTCTATTTCTGCTTATTATCTTTTTACCCCTTTTTTTAACCGACTTCTGAGGAAGGATGGAGGTTCTAAACTCGGATGTTTATATATATTTTTTATGTATGTTCGGGCATAACTCCGTCCTAAAGGGCCCATTTAAATTTGGTAAAAATCTGATGAAGATCTTCAGGGATATACAACAGAACTCTTCAATAAATGACGGCATATCTCTCGGGGTTGCTGCAATCGCATATCTGTTTATTGTTTACACCATTTCATAACATACAATCACGCCAGTATGCTCTAAACGGGTACGCAGATGTGTACAGTACGCTCTGATACACTCTCATTCCACCGGTTATGTTCAAGTAACATGTTATTCGGGTAATCTATTCGTGTAATCTATTCTGGCATTACTGTGGGCATTATAGGTACCTTACTAAAGAACTTGTCCATTATGTACCACTAATAAGTGAAAATAAAAACGAAAACAGGAACACCTACTTCCGAAATTGAAGTTATCTTTCACTTTGTAGTGTTTTTATTTGGCAGTCGGTTGTATTTTTTTGTAAACAGTTTTTCTGGAGTACCTACTGTTATAAAGGTGGAAATGTAAACTAAACAAGTAATTCATGGTATCGTCATTTATTTTAGAACATTGAGAAAACCTAGTACATGTAGTTGTTAGGAGCACCGCAGCCGCAAGCGCACTGGCCGGAGATAGTCACGGCACCAGCAGCAGCCACAGGACCACCGAAGCTCACAGCGCCCATGATGGGGACCTGACCGGCGACGGCAGTAGTACCGGCGACTGGCAGCTCACCAGCGACCGCCACGTTGCCTTCACCGGCACCGCCGTACGGGGCAGCACCATAACCGATAGCAGCAGGGTTGACGAGTCCATCAAAAGCCAGACCTCTGCCTGCCAAGCCAGCGCTAGAAAAGGCGAGTCCATCATTTGCCCAAGCAGGAGCGGCCAAGCCCCAAGGGGCGGCTATGGCGGGAGCAGCCAAGCCGCAGGGAGTAGCAAGTCCAGAGAAATCAGCAACCGCAGCGCGGCTGGTGCACTGTCCCAGTGCGGACTGGAAAAAGTTACAATTGATTAAGTATCAGTTTTTAAAGGACGAAAATGTTGTTATATGTCATTTTTGTGTACAATAAAGAATTAAGAAAACATGTTGCTCGAACCCCAAGCTACATTGGATCAAAGACTGTACGATAATGATAGTTTTATTTGAAAGTATTTTTTTTGGAAAAACAATGTTCATATTTAAAAGCTACTTCTTACCTTGAGCAGGAGCGCCTGAGCGCAGAGGACCAGGATAGCTTTGACAAACATGTTTGGTAATTGATTGTTCTCTACGAGAAGCGAAAGACTGAATGATGAACTGGAACAATTGTCACATTTTATACCCAGTTATTGCTATCAGTACTTAGATAGGTCAATTTCAAAATGCTTGAAACGTGACATAGGTGTCACCATGTTAAAGCGTTTCTTTGTTAGTAAATAGACTTATCATACTTGCACAAACTATTAATTAATTGCTTATATTAACATACTTACATTATTCGAAATTGATAACATTTTGGAGTATAAAACCTCCAACAGTTGCACTGAACATCATTCTTGTGTCAGTACTCGAAACAAACTACAATGTCTGCCAAAGCTTTCCTCGTCCTCTGCGCTCAGGCGCTCCTGCTCAAGGTAACACATATTTTTTATAAAAGGACATGATATTCTTAAAAAAAAAAACTTATTTCAAAAACTGATAATTATTATTGTTTGTAACTTCCAGTCCGCACTGGGACAGTGCACCAGCCGTGCTGCGGTTGCTGACATCTCTGGAGTTCCTGCTCCCTATGGCTTCGCCGCTCCCGCTTTAGCTGCCCCTTGCGGCTCGGCTGCTCTCGGTTGGGGAATTGATGGACTTCGCTTCCCTGGCACTAACATGGCAGGCAGAGGTCTGGCTTTCGATGGCCTGGCCGCTGGCTACGCAGGCAGAGGCCTGACTTACGATGGAATCATCGCCCCCACCATGGAGATTAGTCCCACCAGTGGCGGCGCTATGCCTGTCTCCAGCGCGTCCGCCCTCGCTCCCGTCGGTATCTCAGTTGTGTCTGACAACGCTTATGAAGGTACTCTGGCTGTGGGCGGTGAGCTGCCGTTCGTGGGTACTGTTGCTGTCGAAGGTGTGGTGCCTTCTGCCGGTGCTGGCGCCGTCAACCATGCCTGTGGTAATGGCAGGAACGCCATGATCAGTGAGACTGCTGCCTTTGCACCAGCTGCAGCCATGGCCCCTCTTGCTGCTTACGGTCCTGGTGCCGCCTTCGCTCCCGCTGCTCTTGCTGCTCCCGGCATCGGCCTTCGTAGTGGCTGGGCTGGCAGAGGATGTGGCTGCGGCTTTTAAGAAGCTGTCCAACGATTAACACTGGATAGTCCAACATTGTTTCGAGCTGATTAAATAAATTTGCAGAAATATTTGTGGAATTTTTATTCATCAACACTCGACACTCGACGAAGAAGTTCGAGTCGTTCGACGTTTAGAACGGGATTTGTTGTCTTCGGAGGCAATCAATCAATTCCAAAGTGTTTGAACCACTGGTCATAGACTTTCGTCTCGAGACATTGTGGTAAGTTGGACGAGAAGATACCGCGTAACTTCCCGAACGCTGCCCAGCCGAGACGGATTCGACGGTTGACCTCTTTCAATATGATATAGGCAATATGATAAAAACTAATTAAATAATTATATTGACTGGGCTTTCTGAATAATGTCCATCACTTTTTGGGCGGAGTAATAAAAATATGTGATTTTTTTTTAATTATTTTTCTGTTGACATTGGTTTTAACATATAACAGGTATGTACGATTACTATTTAATCATCTTCTCCATCGAACCTAAACTATCCGTGTCGGGGTGCCCTAAGCTCCAGAGCTCACTTTGCTCGCTTTTGGACTAATTCATTGACCATAATTAGCGAATTGTCCAACCGTTACGTAGCAATATTCATAATGACCAGACAATGTGATAAATATAGAAGTTTAAATCAGTATTCATTACATTAAATTAGTATCAATTCCCTGGCAATATACATAGTGCCCTGATTTATCACTTGGTCCATGACATATACATGCTAGCCCACTACTAAATGACTACGATAGCGAAACTTGCCTAGAAGACTGGATGGTGATATATATATATATATATTTGGTGCCAAACACTTCAAAATATTTCATCATCTATATAAAGGGTCTTTCAACAAGGACGGGTCGATGTTAAAATTGAATAAAACAAGATGTATGTGAGATATTAACGAAATTTATTTTTTATTTAAAAGCCCCATTTATGCCAATTATGGATGGAATATGACATCGTTCAAATGTCCGCCGCGGCTTCGTATGGTAGCACGAATCCGAGAGGTCCAATTTTTAATGACTCTGCTGCAGGGTTCCGTAGTCAACAAGAAACCCTTATAGGTTCGGCATGTCCTTCTGTCCGTCCCGCCGTCCGTCCGTCCGTCCGTCCGCAGCTTAGCTCAGAGAATCTTAGTAGTAGAAAGCTATAATTTGGCATGGCTATACATATTAATCACTACGACAAAGTGGTAAAACAAAATATTTAAAAAAAATTTGGCTGTCTCCTGTACACGTAAAGTGGCGATGTTTTTTTCTCGTCTATCCCATGGCGTGGGATATCGTTAGATAGGCCATTCAAAAATATTACGGGTCTGTAAAAAACATTTTTCGATTCAGGGATCCGTTTGCGTAAAATTAAGCTTGTAATGGCTGATTTGTGTTAGAGTCTAGTGTCCTCCCTGTTGCCAGCTAAATAGGCTTTACAAGTTTACGAGTAATAGTCGACCAATTTTTAAAATGTACTCAGAAAAGTAAAAAAAAATGTTTATTGGTGTATGGGGAGAACAGTTTTCGAACGGCAAAGTTAATTTTGTCCCTTCTTTAGAGCAATGTTCGGTGCTTTCATTATCTTCTTCTTCGTGTCGATGATTCCTTTACTAAATTTTAGAAAATTTAAATTCAGCCACGTCGATAGCCTTAGCACTGGCCTTACAAAGGTCTTGCATGGTGCAGGTGTTTTTACATAAGGAGCAGGACAGGAGGTGGGGCATCGTCTATGGGGTGGTTCCGCAGTCACACTGTGGCTGACTGGAGGACCCCTTCTGACTAAGTTATGCCTATAGCGTCCCACTTGGCTTCGTAACCAACAACAAGCAACATAGCAAGCTCAACATAGTAAGCTGTTATGAAAGTTAGTACGTACGTGACGTAAGTACGTGTGACCTATTGTGCGCGAGTCAAACGGTTTTTTTAACTTTGCGAAAGCGTAATCCAGAAAAGTCACATTGTGTTGTTCACCAGTTCGACCCAAATGTCGTTTTTAGGGTTCCGTACCCAAAGGGTAAAAACGGGACCCTATTACTGAGACTTCGCGGTCCGTCTGTCTGTCTGTCTGTCTGTCACCAAGCTGTATCTCATGAACCGTGATAGCTACACAGTTGAAATTTTCGCAGATGATGTATTTCTGTTGCCGCTATATCAACAAATACTAAAAACAGAATAACATAAATATTTAAGTAGGGCCCCCATACAACAAACGTGATTTTTTTGCAGTCTTTTGCGATAATGGTACGGAACCCTTCGTGCGCGAGTCCGACTCGCACTTGGCCAGTTTTTCAAAATTAAATCACTTTTTCTTTCTTTAGTCTATACTAATATTATAAAGAGGAAAGATTTTTTTGTTTGTTTGTTTGTTTGTACCGAATAGGCTCCGAAACTACTGGACCGATTTGAAAAATTCCTTCACCAATAGGAAGCTACGTTATTCCTGAGTAACATAGGCTATTTTTAAATCCCGAAAACGGGTCCTGTGGGGTGGCCCACGGGAGCGAAGCCGCGGGGAACAGCTAGTATTATATAAAATATCGCACTGCGTAAACACTTTTTGATAAATGTTTATAATTACAGTTATGAAGCCACCTATTAAGTAATGTTAAGTCAGCTAATCCGATTCTGTATAAAAACATAATACATATTTACACACTGTCTCAAATTGCACTTTGTAATACGGTATGTCAGTGTGGCACGCGCCGTTTATAAACAAAGATCAAATAACTGCATATTATACAAGCCGTGATGTTGTTTTTTATTTTAAGTCTTGACTAGCTTCTGCCAGCAGCGGCTTCACCTACGTGAAAGTCGAAAATTATCTCCATCCAGATCATGTGCATCTGGACCGAGGGCCCATTTTTTAAATCCTTGCGAAATGAAATAAGACTTAAAGGGAAATTAGTTAAAAATAGTAAAAACATAAAGCAATGGGCCAAGAATTTCTTAAACGTGAATTAAAACAGTTATGCTTAAATTACTTGGGCCCTCAATCCAGACGCGTGAATAAACTGGCATAGCCTACATCTCAGAAAATACTATCTCTGGGTAAATCATTTTTATTTAGGAATTTAGTTAAGAATTTCTTAAATATTTTAAGAAATTCCCAAATCTGTAGAATATGACATTACAGATTTTTGGCGGTTTAGCTTGGGCCCTCAATCCTTTAATGTCTCTACTGAGGAATCTGCAAAACATGAATTTATCTGAAGATATATATTAATAGGACTGTAATATATTTTGCTTAGATACCTCTGTAAATTAGTTAAAAAGAAATAATGACACAAAAGTGAATTGTTATAAAGTAAATGAGAATCGAATTTTACTATAACGTCTGGACTGAGAGCCCAATATTTTCGGCTTTATTGACTAGGTTCAACCACATAGATTAAGTCAAATTAAAAAAAAAAAAATTACTATTTTTTAATTAAAATGTTACATATCGTCCGTTCTTCTAAATGCAATACTTTAAGAGAAAATACATTTTTAATTTTTCATAGGAGAAAGTTTTGTAGGGTACATATGATTTTGTTACTTTTTGGGACGGAAAATCGTATGTCATTGTTTCTAAAGACAGGATATGTAGCACCAGAGACGTCGCAATCAAAATCATTTCGATGAATAAAACACAATTGGTATAAATTTATGAAAACTATTTACTTCACTTATATTATATAATCTAAAAATACTTTGATATCGTAACATCAATTTAATTACAAACTATTTGTAACAACAATTCAAATAAACGGTTACGATCGGTATAAATATAAGAAAACTATTTACTTCACATAAATGTAACCTAAAAATAGTCTGATATCTAATATATAAAATTCTCGTGTCACAGTTTTCGTTCCCGTACTCCTCCGAAACGGCTTGACCGATTCTCATGAAACTTTGTGAGCATATTGAGTAGGTCTGAGAATAGGCTAACATCTATTTTTCAAACCCCTAAGTGGGTAGGGTAGGGTAGGGTAGGTAGGGTAGGGTAGGGTAGGTAGGGTAGGTAGAGTAGGTAGGGTAGGTAGTGTAGGGTTGTTAGGGTAGAGTAGGTAGGGTAGATGAATGTTTGGTGTTTTTATGGCAAAACAAAGTTTGCCGGGTCAACTAGTTGTAAAATAAAATTTACCTACTTACAAACTTTTTGTAACAAATTTTCTAATAAACAGTTTAAATTATCAATAAATTTGTTCAATGAAGCGAGTGAGCGAAGTTTGTATGCTGATTTTTAGTTATGAACGCTAAATAATAATGTTATTTTTTAGTGCTATAATTTTTATGCAAAAATAGCGGCTAACTATATGCCCCTATTTTCGAAGATGAAATCAGATTTTGTCGTCGATTATAACAACATGGATATGAAATTTAAAGTCCAGATGAGTACCTACCTATCTACATGTTGTTTTAAAATTAAACTTGTCACTAAAATGTATTAAAGAAAAATAAATAATAATAAAAATATAAAAAATCACGACTGCGCTACCAAAAACACGAATTGCAGTCGGATGACCTCTTAGACGTTAAATAGTGTTCAATAGAACAGTCTCCCAACTGTAGTTCGTGATTTTAGCAGCGCAGTCATGTATTTTTAATATTTTTTATCTTTACTCTTCAAAATTAGGATCAGCCAAACCATATGTCACAATGTGTAAATAAATAGGTTGTTCTTCTCTACTATTGTAAAATCTAAGCATTAAATCATCATAACAGACCATGCGGCCGTTTACGAAACCATGCCCCTTGTAGTGACCAAGATCAGCCGGTTTCAACGGGGGGACAAATTCAATAACACCCAATATTTTAAAATATTTTATTATATATATTATATTATATATTATTATTATATTTTATTATTTTTTATTATTATTATATTTTATTATTTATATTTTTTTATTTACATACCAGTTCCCAAGTATGTGTTAATGCAATAAAGTGTTCAAGATATAATAAAATATGCCTTAATTAAAACACAATAATCAGAAATTCTCGATGACGATGAATTAACACAGGAAAAATGCATATTATTCTTCAAATTAAATAAGCAATATTAAAGCGATCTGGGTACCTACCAACTTACTTCGATATCACAAAACAGAAACACTGATAATAATAATATTTACTGCACTATTAAATTTGTCAGCAATGTTAAAGATTTCCTTCTGAAGAGAGATTTGGTTTCGAATGACTGACAGATGTTAACTTGACATAACACTAGTTTATGGCGCGAACAAGAGAAGATCACAAGGAGATCGAGAAAGAAAGATTGCGAGTTTGATCAGTAGTAAACATGATAAAACTTGAAGAGAAATACAGTCGTTATAGTTCCCGATTGTAAGTTTAGATAAAAATACGTGCCTAGTGAAATGTCGTTTACGTTATTCTCCATTACATTGTGCAATTAGTTACTTTGTAAAAGTACATTACCAAGAAAGATTTGTTTTATCCTCGCCCGAAAAGGACCCATGTAATAATGACTTTTCCTGACAATTGACCTGTCTTCCCTTCAAAATAATGCATCAAAAAAACAGTCGCTTCCGACAGTACAAGCAGTAAATATTTACTTTAGACGCTTAAAAATAGCTTGTATGAGGATACATACTGATCAGTCCAAAAAAGTAACAAAATCATATGTACCCTACAAAACTTTCTCCTATGAAAAATTAAAAATTAATTTTCTCTTAAAGTATTGCATTTAGAAGAACGGACGATATGTAACATTTTAATTAAAAAATAGTAAAAAAATATATTTTAATTTGACTTAATCTATGAGGTTGAACCTAGTCAATAAAGCCGAAAATATTGGGCTCTCAGTCCAGACGTTATAGTAAAATTCGATTCTCATTTACTTTATAACAATTCACTTTTGTGTCATTATTTCTTTTTAACTAATTTACAGAGGTATCTAAGCAAAATATATTACAGTCCTATTAATATATATCTTCAGATAAATTCATGTTTTGCAGATTCCTCAGTAGAGACATTAAAGGATTGAGGGCCCAAGCTAAACCGCCAAAAATCTGTAATGTCATATTCTACAGATTTGGGAATTTCTTAAAATATTTAAGAAATTCTTAACTAAATTCCTAAATAAAAATGATTTACCCAGAGATAGTATTTTCTGAGATGTAGGCTATGCCAGTTTATTCACGCGTCTGGTTTGAGGGCCCAAGTAATTTAAGCATAACTGTTTTAATTCACGTTTAAGAAATTCTTGGCCCATTGCTTTATGTTTTTACTATTTTTAACTAATTTCCCTTTAAGTCTTATTTCGTTTCGCAAGGATTAAAAAAATGGGCCCTCGGTCCAGATGCACATATCCAGATCAGTCCAGCTATTTGAGCGCGAAGACAACAAACATACACACACAGTCACAAACTTTCGCCTTTGAAACATTAGTGTGATTAGAGTGAAAAGCCTGCTGTTGACCTTGATCTGGGCTGATGGTTAGCGATGAATAAGGTCTGCGATAAAGCGAGAGAACCCATTGACTGGGCCTCTTTATTCTTATTTTGAGGTTTAAATAGTTTAAATGTGGCAGATATTAGAATACGGAATCTTCAGAAGAATAGTGCATTACTGCAGCTGCCGGCAAAAGAGGCATTGATGGACGAACGTACAAATGTGGCCAAGGCGAAGCCGAGGCACACATACATAAGTCCATGAATGCCTAGTTGTGGCCAAGGCTTGTATAGTACTTTTCTCAAATAATGCGCGGAAATTAAAACTAAGCACTCCCTACAACTCATTTTGTCAAATACAATATTACTTTTCAAAATCAATAACGAACAACGAGCAACAATAATGTTACCCGCGTTAAAGTGTTGATTTGTTCCTTTTTTCAATAAACAGCTTTCTATTTGCAAGATAGTTCGAAATTTAATAAAACCTTTGATAAGTTACCTCTTGGTTGCCATGTTTCGCAGTATAAGATCGTTCCATTTTTAAATTACACGACAGATATGAGTTTACTATGTAATTTATTTGGCCGCTAGACACGACAGATATGTATTTTCAAACAACTTTTGCCGGCCACTGCTCGCATGTATTTGGCCAGTACAGCAATTTAAATTTATCTCAAAGAAGGTTGTCAAAATAATGCTCAAATTTCCAAGCACGTTTGAGAAAATACTTTTATTCACCTCAATCGAGTACACTGTAGAGTGTAGATAGATGAACCTTACTCGACGATTCTCCAAAACAGAATTTCTTGTCGCAATGACCGAAGTCCATGCGCCATCTTTCCCGCCAAAACTCACATCCGTTAGTGTATTGACCATTGATTCAATACACAATTTTAAATTACACGAGTGCAGATATTTGGCGGTTCATTGACCACAAAATCAACACGAACACCGACATCATTTGGTGTACTGACCGTTGAGTCAATACACTATCTATTTACGTATATGTAATAACCAATCTGACTATAGAAGTACAGTAGTGTTTAATTACACTAAAATGCTAACAATAGTTACTTTAGTTAGCTGGTAGAGAACAAAGAAAAAAATATCGTGAATGGTCTATTCATTTATTTTTTGAAGTTTCATTCCACATTACATCTTCCAGTACAGATACTAGAAGTGTTCTTCCTTCTAGTATCCGCAACCACAAGCACACTGTCCGGAGATAGTTACGGCACCAGCAGCAGCCACAGGACCACCGAAGCTCACAGCGCCCATGATGGGGACCTGACCGGCGACGGCGGTGTTACCGGCGACTGGCAGCTCACCAGCGACCGCTACGTTGCCTTCACCGGCGCCACCGTAAGCGGCTCCATAACCGATAGCAGCAGGATTGGTGAGTCCATCAAAAGCCAGACCTCTTCCTGCCCAATTAGCACCAGCGTAGCCGAGTCCATCAATTCCTCGACCAGCAGCAGCCAAGCCACAAGGTCCGGCTAAGGCAGGAGCGGCCGAGCCGTAGGGAGCAGCCAGTCCAGAGATATCAGCGACCGCAGCGCGGCTGGTGCACTGTCCCAGAGCGGACTAGAAGTAAAGTTACAATTCAATAAGTATACTTTTTGAAGTATTTATAGAACTAAATTTTAGTATAATAAATAGGAATTTATTGAACTTTCAAAATTAATATGTTTCTTACCTTGAGCAGGAGCGCCTGAGCGCAGAGGACGAGGATAGCTTTGACAAACATGTTTGATGATTGTATTCAACGAGAAGCTGAAGACTGAATGATGAACTGGAACAGTTGTCACATTTTATACCCAGCTCTTTCTTTATATCAGTACTTAAAAAGGTAATTTTCGAAATACTTAAAACGTGACACAAGTATCACCATTTAAAAGCGTTTCTTTGTTAATAGGCTTATCATGCTTTCACAAACTATAAATTAATTTCTTATATTGACATACTTACATTCCTAGAAATTGATAACAATTTGGAGTATAAAACCTGCAGCGGTTGCACTGAACAACATTCTTGTGTCAGCACTCGAAACAAACTACAATGTCTGCCAAAGCTATCCTCGTCCTCTGCGCTCAGGCCCTCCTGCTCAAGGTAAGAAACATATTAATTTTAAAAGTTCAATAAATTCCTATTTATTATACTAAAATTTAGTTCTATAAATACTTGAAAATGTATACTTATTGAATTGTAACTTTACTTCTAGTCCGCTCTGGGACAGTGCACCAGCCGCGCTGCGGTCGCTGATATCTCTGGACTGGCTGCGCCCTACGGCTTGGCCGCTCCTTGTGGCTTGGCTGGTGCTGGTCGGGTAATTGATGGACTCGGCTACGCTGGTGCTAACTGGGCAGGAAGAGGTCTGGCTATTGATGGACTGGCCGCTGGCTTCGCAGGCAGGGGCCTGGCTTACGATGGAGTCGTCGCTCCTGCTATGGAGATCAGTCCCACCAGTGGCGGCGCTATGCCTGTGTCTAGCGCCTCCGCCATCGCTCCCGTCGGTTTATCCGTAGTGTCTGACAACGCTTACGAAGGTATTCTGGCTATGGGTGGTGAGCTGCCGTTCGTGGGTACTGTTGGTGTGGAAGGTGTGGTGCCTTCTGCCGGTGCTGGCGCCGTCAACCATGCCTGTGGTAATGGCAGGAACGCCATGATCAGTGAGAATGCTGCTTTCGCCCCAGCTGGTGCGTATGGTAATGGTGCGTACGCTACTGCTTACGGTCCTGGTGCCGCCTTCGCTCCCGCTGCTCTTGCTGCTCCCGGCATCGGTCTTCGTGGTGGTTTGGCCGGCAGTGGTTGTGGCTGCGGCTTCTAAGAAGCTATCCAACGATTAACAATGCATTCTTCAATATTGTTTCAAGCTGATTAAATAAATTTGCACAAATAATTATGGATTTTTTATTCATCAACACTTATTTGGAACTAGTGAAAAGCTTATTCCAAATAAGTGCCCGCTTCGCTCTCGTGGCGCACCCCATAAGATCCGTTTGCGGGATAGAAATAGCCAATTTCACTCTGGAATAATGTAGCTCTCCATAGATGTAATATTTTTTTAAATTGGTTTAGTAGTTATTGAGTTTATGTGTTGCAACAGACTTACAAAAAATCAAATCTGTCCTGTATATAAAACTAATAATTATTATTTGTTACTGATGGGTTTATTAAATAATGTAACAAGTAATATAAAATTGCAAAACTATTTATTTGAGAGATTACCACAGCCTACAAAATCACTAGTGCGGTACTTTAGTAAAGTAACTATAATAGTGGTGTGACAATCAATAGTAAGAAAGGTCTCGGATTTATAATTACAACACTTTTACCAAACGAGAACCTTTCTTCATAACTCAGAACATAAAAAGACTTCGAAGTTGTAGTTATACAATCTATACTTCACTTACATTGGGTATTCTGAAAAGTATATTCTATTCTATTCTATTCTATTCTATTCTATTCTATTCTATTCTATTCTATTCTATTCTATTCTATTCTATTCTATTCTATTCTATTCTATTCTATTCTATTCTATTCTATTCTATTCTATTCTATTCTATTCTATTCTATTCTATTCTATTCTATTCTATTCTATTCTATTCTATTCTATTCTATTCTATTCTATTCTATTCTATTCTATTCTATTCTATTCTATTCTATTCTATTCTATTCTATTCTATTCTATTCTATTCTATTCTATTCTATTCTATTCTATTCTATTCTATTCTATTCTATTCTATTCTATTCTATTCTATTCTATTCTATTCTATTCTATTCTATTCTATTCCATTCTATTCTATTCTATTCTATTCTATTCCAATCCATTCTATTCAATTCTATTCTATTATGTTCTATTCTATTCTGATAATCTGTACTCGTACCTAAAAACAACTTTCTTATATATACTAGGAGGGATCAAAAAGTAGTGAGAACGACATACTCCGTGGTAAGAAAAAAAAAATACTGGCAGGCATAGCTGAGATACATATCTATACATCTATACAAATAAATAAAATTGAAGTGTCTGCATGTAATATCAAAATAACAACGTTTTATTGAATGCACGTGAAAGTATATACGGTACTAACAACAAATAAGCAATTTTAAGATTTTTTTTTGTCTGTTTGTCTGTTGGTTCCGGGTAATCTCCAAAACGGCTGGACTGATTTTGACGGGACTTTCACTGGTAGATGGCTGATGTAATAACGAGTAACATAAGCTACGTTTGATCACGAGAAAATTCACAGCTCCGGCGGGAAACTAAAAAAATAAAAAGATATTTTTTACGAGTTTGACGCGGACAAAGTCGCAGGCAACAGCTAGTTTGTAATATTAATAAAGAAAAAAATCTTCGATTCTCTTTTGTTTTTTTTCTGAATGTAGTCATTTGTTTGCTTCGTGTCGGAACGTGTTCTCGAAAATGGAGAAAAACGAAGTGCGAGCCGTTATTAAACACCTCTGTTTAAAAAAGTTAACAACGCAAGAGATGCATTGCGATTTGGAGGCAACATTAAGATAGTCTGCTCCGCCGTATTCCACTGTCGCAAGGTGGGCTTCTCAATTTCGAGTAGGGAGAACGAGCACGGAAGACGAACATCGTTGCGGCCGTCCATCGACGTCAAAAACATAATACATATTTACACACTGTCTCAAATTGCACTTTGTAATACGGTATGTCAGTGTGGCACCCGCCGTTTATAAACAAAGTTCAAATAACTGCATATCATATAACAATATAGTGCCTATTGATTGCCGTGATGTTGTTTTTTATTTTAATTCTTGACGAGCTTCTGCTAGTGGCTTCACCTACGTGAAAGTCGAAAATTATCCCGAGAGAATTTATTACTGACTATAAATCTGTGCCAAAATTCATCCAGATCCACCCAGCAGTTTGAGTGTGAAGACAACAAACACACACTCACAAACTTTCGCCTTTGAAACATTAGTGTGATTAGAGTGTAAAGCCCGCTCTTGACCTTGATCTGGGCTGATGATTAGCGATGAGTAAGGTCTGCGATGAAGCGAGAGAACCCATCGACTGGGTCTTTTTATTCTTATTTAGAGGTTTAAACAGTTTACATGGGCCAGATATTAGAATTCGGGATCTTCAGGAGAACAGTGCATTACTGCAGCGGCCAGCAAAAGAGGCATTGATGGACGAACGTGTAAATGTGGGTCGAGGCGAAGCCGAGGCACACATACGTAAGTCCATCAATGCCTAGTTGTGGCCAAGGCTTGTATAGTACTTTTCTCAAATAATGCGCGGAAATTAAAATTAAGTAGTACCTAGAACTCATTTTGTCAAAATCAATGACGAACAACAATAATTTTTCCCGCGTTAAAGTGTTCTTTTGTTTTTTTATTTTCTCAATAAACAGCGTTCTATTTGCAAGCCAGTTCGAAATTTAAATAAAACCTTTGATTACTTACCTCCTTGGTTGCCATGTTTCGGAGTAAAAGATCGTTCCATTTTTGAATAACACGACAGATATGAGTTTACTATGTAATTTATTTGGCCGCTAGACACGACAGATATGGATTTTCATACAACTTTTGCCGGCCGCTGCTCGCATGTATTTGGCCAGTACGGCAATTTCGATTTATCTCGAAGAAGGTTGTCAAAATAATGCTCCAATTTCCAAGCATGTTTGAGTAAAGTATTTTTCTCAAATAATGCGCGGCAATTAAAACTAAGCAGTCCCTACAACTCATTTTGTCAAATACAATATTACTTTTCAAAATCAATGACGAACAACGAGCAACAATAATTTTACTTGCGTTAAAGTGTTAATTTGTTTCTTTTTTTAATAAACAGCTTTCTATTTGCAAGCCAGTTCGAAATTTAAATAAAACCTTTGATAAGTTACCTCCTTGGTTGCCATGTTTTGAAGTAAAAGATCGTTCCATTTTTAAATTACACGACAGATATGAGTTTACTATGTAATTTATTTGTCCGCTAGACACGACAGATATGGCTTTTCAAACAACTTTTGCCGGCCGCTGCTCGCATTTATTTGGCCAGTACAGCAATTTGGATTAATCTCAAAGAAGGTTGTCAAAATAATGCTCAAATTTCCAAGCATGTTTGAGAAAATACTTTTATTATAATCACCTCAATCGAGTACACTGTAGAGTGTAGATAGATGAACCTTACTCGACGATTCTCCAAAACAGAATCTCTTAGCGCAATGACCGTTAAGTCCATGCGCCATCTTTGCCGCTAAAACTCACATCCGTTAGTGTATTGACCATTGATTTAATACACAATTTTAAATTACACGAGCGCAGATATTTGGCGGTTCATTGACCACAAAATCATAACACGAACACTGACATCAATGTGTGTATTGACCGTTGAGTCATTATACCATCTATTTATGTATATGTAATAACCAATCTGACTATAGAAGTACAGTAGTGTTTAATTACACTAAAATGCTAACAATAGTTACTTTAGCTAGCTGGTAGAGAACAAAGAAAAAAAAAATCGTGAATGTTCTATTCATTTATTTTTTGAAGTTTCATTCCACATTACATCTGCTAGTACAGATACTAGAAATTTGCTTCCTTCTAGTATCCGCAACCACAAGCACACTGTCCGGAGATAGTCACGGCACCACCAGCAGCCACAGGACCACCGAAGCTCACAGCGCCCATGATGGGGACCTGACCGGCGACGGCGGTAGTACCGGCAACTGGCAACTCACCAGCGACCGCCACGTTGCCTTCACCGGCGCCGCCGTAAGCGGCTCCATAACCGATAGCAGCAGGATTGGTGAGTCCATCAAAAGCCAGACCTCTTCCTGCCCAATTAGCACCAGCGTAGCCGAGTCCATCAATTCCCCGACCAGCAGCAGCCAAGCCGCAAGGTGAGGCTAAGGCAGGAGCTGCCAAGCCGTAGGGAGTAGCAAGTCCAGAGATATCAGCGACCGCAGCGCGGCTGGTGCACTGTCCCAGAGCGGACTAGAAGTAAAGTAACAATTCAATAAGTATACTTTTTGAAGTATTTATAGAACTAAATTTTAGTATAATAATTAGGAATTTATTGAACTTTCAAAATTAATATGTTTCTTACCTTGAGCAGGAGCGCCTGAGCGCAGAGGACGAGGATAGCTTTGACAAACATGTTTGATGATTGTATTCAACGAGAAGCTGAAGACTGAATGATGAACTGGAACAGTCGTCACATTTTATACCCAGCTCTTTCTTTATATCAGTACTTAAAAAGGTAATTTTCGAAATACTTAAAACGTGACACGAGTATCACCATTTAAAAGCGTTTCTTTGTTAAAAGGCTTATCATGCTTGCACAAACTATTAATTAATTGCTTATATTGACATACTTACATTCCTAGAAATTGATAACAATTTGGAGTATAAATCCTCCAGTGGTTGCACTGAACATCATTCTTGTGTCAGCACTCGAAACAAACTACAATGTCTGCCAAAGCTATCCTCGTCCTCTGCGCTCAGGCGCTCCTGCTCAAGGTAAGAAACATATTAATTTTGAAAGTTCAATAAATTCCTATTTATTATACTAAAATTTAGTTCTATAAATACTTCAAAATGTATACTTATTGAATTGTAACTTTACTTCTAGTCCGCTCTGGGACAGTGCACCAGCCGCGCTGCGGTCGCTGATATCTCTGGACTGGCTGCGCCCTACGGCTTGGCCGCTCCTTGTGGCTTGGCTGGTGCTGGTCGGGTAATTGATGGACTCGGCTACGCTGGTGCTAACTGGGCAGGAAGAGGTCTGGCTATTGATGGACTGGCCGCTGGCTTCGCAGGCAGAGGCCTGGCTTACGATGGAATCGTCGCTCCCGCTATGGAGATCAGTCCCACCAGTGGCGGCGCTATGCCTGTGTCCAGCGCCTCCGCCATTGCTCCCGTCGGTATATCCGTAGTGTCTGACAACGCTTACGAAGGTATTCTGGCTGTGGGTGGTGAGCTGCCGTTCGTGGGTACTGTTGGTGTGGAAGGTGTGGTGCCTTCTGCCGGTGCTGGCGCCGTCAACCATGCCTGCGGTAATGGCAGGAATGCCATGATCAGTGAGACTGCTGCCTTTGCCCCGGCTGCCGCCATGGCCCCTCTTGCTGCTTACGGTCCTGGTGCCGCCTTCGCTCCCGCTGCTCTTGCTGCTCCCGTCATCGGTCTTCGTGGTGGTTTGGCCGGCAGAGGTTGTGGCTGCGGCTTCTAAGAAGCTATCCAACGATTAACAATGCATTCTTCAATATTGTTTTGAGCTGATTAAATTTGAAAAGCTTGCAGAAATAATTTTGGTATTTTTATTCATCAACACTTATTTGGAACTAGTGAAAAGCTTGTTCCAAATAAGTACCCGCTTCGCTCTCGTGGCGCACCCCATAAGACCCGTTTTCGGGATAAAAATAGCCAATCTCACTCTCTGAATAATGTAGCTCTCTTTTTTAAATTGGTTTTTTGTAGTTATTGAGTATATGCGTTGCAACAGACTTACAAACAATCAAATCTGTCCTGTGTATAATACTAATAATAATTATTTGTTACTGGTGGGTTTATTAAAGTCAAAGTCAAAACGTTAAAGTAATATAAATTTGCTAAACTATTTATTTGAGAGATTACCACTGACCACAAAATCACTAGTGCGGTACCTTAGTAAAGTAACTATAATAGTGGTGTGACAATCAATAAAAAAGAAAGGTCCCGGATTTTTAACACTTTTACCTAACGAGAACCTTTCTTAACTCAGAACATAAAAAGACATCGAAGTTATAGTTATATAATCTATACTTCACTTACATTAGGTATTCTGAAAAGTATATTCTAAGCTATATTATTATATTCTATTCTATTCTAGTATATTTTATTCTATTATATTCTGATAATCTGTACTCGTACCTAAAAACAACTTTCTTTTATATACTAGGAGGGATCAAAAAGTAGTGAGAACGACATACTCCGTAGTAAGAAAAAAAAATACTGGCAGGCATAGCTCAGATACATATCTATACATCTATACAAATAAATAAAATTGAAGTGTCTGTATGTAATATCAAAATAACAACGTTTTATTGAATGCACGTGAAAGACAGAAAACGTATTTTATTCCATTCTATTCTATTCTATTCTATTCTATTATATTCTATTCTATTCTACTCTATTCTACTCTATTATACTCTATTCAACACTATTCTACTATATTCTACTCTAATCTACTCTATTCTATTCTTTTCTGATAGTCTGTACTCGTACCTAAAAACAACTTACTTATATATATTACAAACAAAAATCATTAATCATCATCAATCAATCAATACATATTATAATAAATCTGTAGAAAAGTCCTTTTTGTACATAGAAAATATTCGCAAAAAAAATAGCCAGGGTGTTAAAGAATAACCAACAGAACCCATTTCTAGCATTTTTGTCTGTTTGCATGTTTATTTGTGCACGCATCACGTAAAATGTACGAAACCAATGTAGAGAACTTTATACATAAAAATTCTGTGTAACTTGAAGTATTACTTAGTTTTTGTTTCACAGCAATCGGTTCACTCTATCAAAAGTTAGATGAATTTAAAGTGTTCGAGAAGTAAAATATCACAACACACGCAATTCAGATACTCGGATTGTTGAACTCCATATTCGATAGATGGCGTTGTGCATTTGGCGTCATTTTCTGAATTGCGGTGTAATGATATTCCGCGGAAGAATGACCCAAAGAAAATTGGTAGGTACAGGTAGGTAGGTACCAGCAACTTGCCTGTCGCACGCATTGCGGGGACGCAGCGAACCAGGGGGGGGGTTAATTCTCTATGTCGAATCAACGATATACCTTCAAGGGCCTTTTCAAGTGTGGGTAAAATTAAAATAATAACTCGGCACGAGATTAAAAATGACTTTTTAAGTCTCTAATAATACTACTACTAATTTTAATATTGACGTTGACGTGTGTGCAATGTAGTTCGTAATTTCACCACCGCTACTGACCGTCTCAATAGCCTATTCCAACTCCTGTGCGAATGCTGTATCCACTTATCAGCATCGTGCCCCCGGAAATTCGCAGGACTATAGAAAGTCGCACAGATAGGGCGAAACTAGAAATCGACCCACGCCAATTAATGCACAATTGCCACAGGCCTCAGACGGTATAGTTACGCCACTGACGCGAAGCATCTCTTTGCTTCGTATTTCGCTTCTCTATACTTGTCCTTATCTTCGTTCTGATGTGAGCTTTGCCATCTTTCAAATAGATTTTTTTATTTGCCAAAGTCGCTTTAACCCTTTCGTTCCACCATTAAGTGCCACCCTTTTCCAAAAGGTCCTTTGGAGACTTCCAAGATCTCTGCTGCCTTCGCTCTACACTCTGCTTCGAAGTTAGACCACATATTTGCAGCCAATTCATCAATGAACACAATAAATACTCAATCATAAATATCTCAAATCTGTTTCTTCTTCATAAAAACCTCAAAACGTTATGTACATAGATAGCTCAAAAATCGTTTTTGTTTGTACCCGACAAGTGCAAGGAAAGAGTTATTATTATCCTATATAATGCGTAATTCTGATAAGTCATATTATGTACAATTACAGCTCAGTGCCCCAGCGTCTAAAATGCCGGAAAAGTTTTCTAGGATACGTGGATCTATGTGATGGAAACTCCTCTTCGGTGAGATGCGACCTTTGGCGAGAGAAACTCAAGCCTCCTGAAAATTGCATTGGGCCATCGGAGAGCCTTTCGCCTGGGCACACTCTGCCGTGGTCGACCTGGAAAACCCTTAATAGACCCCGCACTCAGGTTGGCCGCAGCAAGGACAACCTCCACAGGTGGGGGTTCTCTGATGGCACTAGTCTTCAGTGCCTGTGCAGCATCTCTCCGCAGACCATGGCCCATCTCACGGAGTGCGTTGCATGCCCTGTCATCTGTACTTACGAAGACCTTATGACTGCGTTGCCGTGGCTGAATTCTGGACCAAAAACAATATTTAACTTTTATATTTGCCATCGACACGCTAAGAAGAAGAAGTTTTTATGTTTTCGTTTCGGTGTGGTGTTCTGGAGTGCTACTAGATGGCGCGCAGCAAATCTGTCCTTACTTTTTTTGTATGTAGTCGATATTCTTCTCCCTAAGTAAGCTGTACATAGTATTCTGTGCAGCGAATGCTCTATCTGGGTAGGTAGCAAGGTAGGTAAGGTAGGTAGGTCTAGGTAAGTAGAGTTGGTACAGGTAGGTAGGTAAGTAAGGTAGGTACAGGTAGGTAGGTAAGTAGGGTAGGGTAGGGTAGGCAGTTAACAGGGGTGAAGCCACGGGCACAGCTAGTATAAAATATTTTTTATTAAATTACTTTCATAACTCTTATCTTATGTCTAAGATACATGATCAACCGTGAACAGGCAATAGCTACATGCACCAATAACAGCATTACAGCGTCAGCGAAAAACTTTTGGTCCACGCGGCGGCAATACCGGCACACCGTCAGCGCTAAGAAGTGACCATTTTTTTATTTGACCTACTAAGATCTTCTCTTCGTCGGCTAAATACCTAAAAAAATATACACACATCACACATGTAAATAGGTATCAATGTGTATTGACCACACAATTTGTATATAATTAATTTAATTATTGTAATAAATTAGTCATCAAGCTGGAGTTGAGTTTGATTCATCTCTCCATTACTCCTCTAACTGTGGCCAAGACACCCTTAGCCGTCAACGATCCTGTGAGCGAGTCTGTGGGATTGGCAGTGAGAAAACCGGATCGTTGTTTCAGCATTGTGTGAACCCAAAATCTTCTTTTTTAACACTGCCGAAGGCGGCAATAATACCAATATAATAAAATCATAAACATGTTCACGTCCATCACGTCTGAATTTTCTTATAAGACTAATCTAACAAACGCTCGTTGCTCTACCGCAAAAAAAATACACGATGCAAACTAATGTGTGTGAACACACCAATGATTTTTGTGCGATACTGTAAAAACCGTTCCCGCAGAACTGTTTCGGTGTCCGTAATGCTTGTGTTTGCACGAAGTATCACATTGGTCTTCACTGTTATTAATGTGACTCTGTTAATTTTAACGAGCACGCGAAGCAGTGGCGTAACTTTTGGGTGGCAGGACTGGCATAATGCCACGGGACCCCGGCCAGAGATGTTGCGAGCTCAGGCGTGAGCTAAAATTTTAACAAAATTTTGTAAAAGTTATAAATTTTATACAAGTACGTACTTAAAATCAATTTAAGTTAGACACAACTAAAGGCCATATACACATTCAAATAAAATATTAAGATTTAAACGCATTCATAACAAAATCATTGATTACTTAATATTTTCAGCGGTACTTTCTTTGAGTCGTGTCTGTCGAAACTTCAACTTCGAAAACATTAAAAACATTGAACCCTACTAGACGGGCAGGACATTTAATGAAATTTGTTACTATTTCTGTGACAACAGCTAGTGCTGAAAGATTATTTTTGAAACTAAATTTAATAAAAACCCTCAAGTATTTAAGGAAATTTATGGGAGAAGACAGGCTACGTATCATGGCTATTCTGTCTATTGCAAGTTCTATGTCCCAATCTTTAAACTTTGATGATGTTATTGATACTTTTTCGGAACAGAAAACTCTATCCGCAGCTCTATTAATTTATAATACACATTAATAATAATTTATAAATGTGTAATACCTATGCTTTTGAAAATTTTATTTACTAGATATTTAACTAAATGCACAAAATATTACTGTTGGGTAACTACTAACTACTTCAGTTATTTATTTAAATTCAATTTAATTTAATTTCCTGGGGCCCCATCCAATGAATTTGCCACAGGCCTCAGACGGTATAGTTACGCCACTGACGCGAAGCATCTCTTTGCTTCTTATTTCGCTTCTCTATACTTGTCCTTATCTTCGTTCTGATGTGAGCTTTGCCATCTTTCAAATAGATCTTTTTTATTTGCCAAAGTCGCTTTAACCCTTTCGTTCCACCATTAAGTGCCACCCTATTCCAAAAGGTCCTTTGGAGACTTCCAAGATCTCTGCTGTCTTCGCTCTACACTCTGCTTCGAAGTTAGACCACATATTTGCAGCCAATTCATCAATGAACACAATAAATACTCAATCATAGATATCTCAAATCTGTTTCTTCTTCATAAAAACCTCAAAACGTTATGTACATAGATAGCTCAAAAATCATTTTTGTTTGTACCCGACAAGTGCAAGGAAAGGGTTATTATTATCCTATCTAATGCGTAATTCTGATAAGTCATATTACTAGTATGTTGTCCGAAACTTGGGCCCAATTGTCTTTTCTATAAAAAAAACACTCTTTTTTAGGGTTCCGAAGTCAACAAGGAACCCTTATAGTTTCGCTCTGTCCGTCTGTCCGTCCGCAGCTTAGCTCAGAGAATCTAAGTACTAGAAAGCTATAATTTGGCATGTATATACATATTAATAAATCCGACAAAGTCGTAACATAAAATCATGAAAAATATTTTTTTTTCGAGTACCTTCCATAGATGTAAAGTGGGGATGTATTTTTTTTTCCCATCTATCCCATGATGTGGGGTATCGTTGGATAGGCCATTCAAAAATATTATGGATTTGTTAAACCATTTTTCGATTCAGAGATTCGTTTGCGTAAAATTAAGCTTTAAATTGCAAAATGTTAGAGTCAAGTGTCCCCCCCCCTGCCAGCGAAATGTTGCTCTTGGCTATGTGAAAAAATTCACGGCAGTAGTAAATATAACGAAATGAAAAGGAAAATTATCACGGATAATAAGGCTTTACAAGTTTACGAGTAATAGTCGACCAACTTATAAAATGTACTTGGAAATGTAAAAATTTTGTACAAATGCCATTGAAAAATTACTTAAATAAAGTTGATAGCTGTGTAAAACAGAGTAAATATAATGCTTACGAACCACGTAAAAATATACAAAAATGAAATTATAACAGGCTTTACAAGTTTACGAGTAATAGGCGACCAACTTATAAAATGTACACGGCACAGTAAAATTTTTGTACAAATGCCATTGAAAAAATACTTAAATAAAGTTGTTAGCTGTGTAAAACAGATAGTAAATATATGCTTATGAACCATGTAAAAATATACAAAAATAAAATCATAACATCCTTAATAATAATGATTTCTAAATTGATAATGTTTAAGCTCGAATAACGCATTGGAGTGGCCGGAGTCGTTGGCAGTACCAGTCCGTAGTCCATAGGGCGCATGCGCGCGGTGGAGTCTATTTTGTGTTAGTGCAGAAGTATTTTCGACGTTTTGTAATTAAAACGTAAAAGTAAAGTCAAATTAGATTCGATTGCCAAGCAAATTACTTATTTTCTTTTGTCGATATCCTTCTATAAAGTCAATATTCGACCCGACTTCATCACTAATTGAGTAGCGTAAAACTTTCCAGAATGAAATGATGAATACCGCAGATTAGAGGATTCACCTCTAATCTGCGGTATTAGAGGAGATTAGAGGTATGATGATGATGATGATAATGAGTAATTCTGAAAGAGAAATAAACAAGAAGCGTGCACGCAAGGATCCAGAAACGAACTATACCATTCCCCGTGGCTCTAACGCGCGCTCGTATCGGCTCCTTTCGCAATTCGCACCCGCGGTGGTACTCAAATAGATAATATTTTTCTAACTTCAGTTGCGAAGTTGGATTTTATAACTCCTTCTTCAGTTTCCAGTTAGTCCTTATTTAGTTTAAGTCAAGAGTGAATAGATTACATCTAGGCAAGCTTGCTTCACCGTAGACCACATCATCGCTTACAGATTTAAAAAAAACATCATCCTATGTGGGCCCGTTTTTAGACTTTGTGAGCCGCTGAAACCGTTGTAATGTTCATGTAATAACAACAAACCCCTCTTTTTAGTCCGCATTATTATGCAACTTCGGAACCCTATAACTGCGCGTGGCCCGACACGCACTTGGCCGGTTTTTTAACACTGCCGAAGGCGGCGATAATACCAATATAATAAAATCATAAACATGTTCACGTCAATCACGTCTGAATTTTCTTATAAGACTAATCTAATAAACGCTCGTTGCTCTACCGCAAAAAAAATACACGATGCAAACTAATGTGTGTGAACACACCAATGATTTTTGTGCGATACTGTAAAAACCGTTCCCGCAGAACTGTTTCGGTGTCTATAATGCTTGTGTTTGCACGAAGTATCACATTGGTCTTCACTGTTATTAATGTGACTCTGTTAATTTTAACGAGCTCGCGAAGCATCTCTTTGCATCTTATTTCGCTTCTCTTGTCCTTATCTTCGTTCTGATGTGAGCTTTGCCATCTTTCAAATAGATTTTTTATTTGCCAAAGTCGCTTTAACCCTTTCGTTCCACCATTAAGTGCCACCCTTTTCCAAAAGGTCCTTTGGAGACTTCCAAGATCTCTGCTGCCTTCGCTCTACACTCTGCTTCGAAGTTAGACCACATATTTGCAGCTAATTCATCAATGAACAAAATAAATACTCAATCATAAATATCTCAAATCTTTCTCTTCTCTCAAATCTTCTTCTTCATAAAAACCTCAAAACATTATGTACATAGAAAGCTCAAAAATCGTTTTTGTTTGTACCCGACAAGTGCAAGGAAAGGGTTATTATTATCCTATCTAATGCGTAATTCTGATAAGTCATATTACTAGTATGTTGTCCGAAACTTGGGCCCAACTGTCTTTTCTATAAAAAAAAACACTCTTTTTATAGAATTATAAAAAACCGTGCTGCGTAAATACTTTTAAATAAGTTTTCATGTTTTAAACAGTAATTAAGGTACCTGTTTAATTTTAAGTCGGCTAATCCGATTCTGTATAAGAACTTAAATTGCTGCTTTCCCACTGTCTCAAATTGCACTTTGTAGGTAAATTGTCAGTATGGCACGCGCCGTTTATAAACAAAGATCAAATAACTGCAATCTGCATGAAATAACATCGCACCTGTATAAGCGCCTGGTAGATATATTTATTCTCGAAAGCCCGCTCGTGACCTCGTGACCTAGATCTCTCCTGATGGTAAGCGATGGATAAGGTCTGCTATGAAACGAGTGAGCCTTAAAAGGCATTTTTGCCTTGAAGTTTAATTAGTTATAGCTGGAAGAGAACACAGAAAAAAAAAGGTCTTGCTTGTTCAATTTATTTATTCTTCGAAGTTTCGTTCAACTTTATATCTTCTAGTACAGATACTAGAAGGGAGCACCGCAACCACAAGCGCACTTGCCAGAGATAGACACGGCACCAGCAGCAGCCACAGGACCGCCGAAGCTCACAGCGCCCATAATAGGGACCTGACCGGCGACGGCGGTTGTACCGGCAACTGGCAGCTCACCAGCGACCGCCACGTTGCCTTCACCGACACCGCCGTACGGTGCAGCACCATAACCGACACCAGCAGGGTTGGCGAATCCATCAAAAGCCAGACCTCTGCCTGCCAAGCCAGCGCCAGAGTAAGCGAGTCCATCATTTGCCCAAGCAGGAGCACCCAAGCCCCAACGGGTGGCTATGGCGGGAGCGGCCAAGCCGTAGGGAGCAGCAAGTCCAGAGATATCAGCAACTGCAGCGCGGCTGGTGCACTGTCCCAGTGCGGACTGGAAAAAAGTAACAATTGATTAAGTATCAGTGTTTAAAGGAATAACAGAAGAAAAAGTAATGCGCTGACCTGAAGTAATATGGGACGAGGACAGGGAGGGATGATAGTTTATATTTGAATATTTTAGCAAAAACAATGTTCTAATTTGATTATATTTCTTACCTTGAACAGGAGCGCCTGAGCGCAGAGGACCAGGATAACTTTGACAGACATGTTTGATGATTGATTATATTCAACTAGAAGCTGAAGACTGAATGATGAACTGGAACAGTTGTCATATTTTATACCCAGCCCCCTGGTGTTATCAGTACTTAGATAGGTCAATTTCGAAATACTTGAAACGTGACTAAAGTGACGCCATAAAAATGCGTTTCTTTGTTAGTAAACGGGCTTATCATGCTTGACCAAACTATTAATTAATTGTTTATAGCGACATTCTTACATTATTGGAAACTGATAACATTTTGGAGTATAAAACCTCCAACACACTTGCCTACATATATTCTTGGAAATTGATAACATTTCGAGTATAAAACCTCCAACAGTTGCATTGAACATCATTCTTGTGTCAGCACTCGAAAAAAACAACAATGTCTGCCAAAGCTACCCTCGTCCTCTGCGCTCAGGTGCTTCTACTCAAGGTAAGAAACATATTATTTTTAAAATTATTGTTATCTAAAATAAATGATCAATTACTACAGTTCCTTGTAGAACCTACTAATTATAAATTGTAACTTTACTTCTAGTCCGCTCTTGGACAGTGCACCAGCCGCGCTGCGGTTGCTGATATCTCTGGACTTGCTTCTCCCTACGGCTTGGCCGCTCCTGCCTTAGCCGCACCTTGCGGCTTGGCTGCTGCTGGTCGGGGAATTGATGGACTCGGCTACGCTGGTGCTAACTGGGCAGGAAGAGGTCTGGCTGTTGATGGACTGGCCGCTGGCTTCACAGGCAGAGGCTTGGCTTACGATGGAATCGTCGCTCCCGCTATGGAGATCAGTCCTACCAGTGGCGGCGCTATGCCTGTCTCCAGTGCCTCCGCCATCGCTCCCGTCGGTATCTCCGTAGTGTCTGACAACGCTTATGAAGGTACTCTGGCTGTGGGCGGTGAGCTGCCGTTCGTGGGTACTGTTGCAGTGGAAGGTGTAGTGCCTTCTGCCGGTGCTGGCGCCGTCAACCATGCCTGTGGTAATGGCAGGAACGCTATGATCAGTGAGACTGCTGCCTTTGCCCCGGCTGCCGCCATGGCCCCTCTTGCTGCTTACGGTCCTGGTGCCGCCTTCGCTCCCGCTGCATTTGCTGCCCCCGGAATCGGTCTTCGTGGTGGTTGGGCTGGCAGAGGATGTGGCTGCGGCTTCTAAGAAGTTATTCACCGAATATAAGTGTTTCCAAATGACCAAATAAATTAATTTGCATCAAATGTATCGTGTTTTTAGTATGTAGCCGATTTATTCTTAATCATTTTGTGGAATTAAGTACAATATTGTTGGTCGTACTGTAGTGACATCTGACGTCACAAAAATTGTACATCGTGCTACTCCTAACCTAACCAGACACAATACAATGATACAATACATTTTCAATGGAGGTTTGTGGCACTTTACACCCTTTTCCACTAACCTCCAATGTACTGCAAGGTGTTGTGGTTAAAATTATAGTCTGCTTGTTTTACTTGGTATTCAAAATTGGGTAACTGAATAATTTAATGTAAGTACAGTAAGAAGGTAAAAAAAACATGTGAGCAATTCACATTCATTGGAAGTGAAACCTTCAAAAAGAAACACTCTATAATTTATTATATCTCATTTCCTACCTCGCACTTTGATTCTTATAGATATAATAATATGTACTAAAATCGTGAGGTGATTATGCGTCATTTATGTTAATTGTGTCATGTGCCATGGAGAAGTGGGTTTCGTAAGTCACAGTAGTGATAGGGTTAATAAACGTTGTAAAACATATGTCTTAGTTTACCAGAACCTCCGTGGTTTACATTCAATAGCTTGATAGTTGTAAGAAGGCTAGTAGGATCAGAATCTGCTGACTTAGTTTACGATGATATTTTTGACTAGTAGTGTTTGTGACGAGCAGTGGTGGCCCAGTGGTATCGGCCGTGACTTACAAGTTGTAGGCCGTGGGTTCGAGCCCAGGCAGGTGCTTTACTTTGTGTAAATTATTTCATCACAACTGCTCTCAAAACGGTGAAGAAAAACATCATGAGGAAACCGGCATGTCCTAGAACCAAAAATTCGAAGACATGTGACATCCACCAACCCGCACTGGGCCCGCGTGGTGGATAACGGCCCATTCACTCTCACAGACAGGAGGCCTGTGTCCCAGCTGTGGGAACATTAATAGGCTGATGATGATGATGATCATGTGTTTGTGATGCTGAACTGTTTCCCCCAGTATATACAATCTTGCGTCAGGACCGGGCCGGCGAAGCAGGGATGGAGTACTGCTCGCGGTCCGGGATCAGTTTATAGTACAGCGAGTTGTGGATATAGATGGCTACTCGAGCGATATTGAAATGGGTGATTGGTATTCACTCAAACATTCTAAAAATTATCTGTTGTGTTGTGTACATAGCCCCAAGTTCTAGTGATAGTAAATATATTTGTCGGCATTCTAAGATATCGTTCTGAAGAGCGCTATGGTTTCAAATGACTTTGACAGATGTCAACTTGACGTTAACACTAAACGCTAGTTTTTGGCGCGAACAGGTGGTGATGACACAAGGGATCGAGTGAGAATATGGCGGGTTGGATTAAGTTGTGAATTCGTGATAAAAACCTAAAGAGAATACAGTCAACAGTGAGAGTTACCGATTGTTCGTGTAGATAAAACTACGTGTTATAGTGGAATGTCGTTTAAGTTATTTGCCAATACATAACGTGATTAGTTACATTGTGAGCCTACATACAAGCAAAGAAGTTGGTTTGTTTAACATCTAGCCCGAAAGAACCCATGCAATAATGGCTTTTGCTGACAATTACGCAGTCTTCCCTACATATTAATACTTTCATTGTGTTAGTTAGAGTGATGTTGTCGCCTTAATTTGAATTCTTTAGTAAAATTTTTAGTATCGTTTATAATTATTTGGTGTCTTTCTGTATATGAATGCAGCACAATTATATATATATTTTTTAAAGTATCTAAATTGCGTGTGTTGTGATGTTTTACTTTAATGTAATTTATCTTTTGATAGAGTGAATCGATTGCGATGGAAAAAATACTAAGTAATACTTCAAGTTACGCACAGTTTTTAACCGACTTCCCAAAAACGAGGAGGTTTCTCAATTCTTCATTCAACCATATATCATCATCATCATCATTTCAGCTGAAAGACGTCCACTGCTGGATATAGGCCTCCCCCAGGCGTCGCCACATTGACCGATCCCGTGCGTCTTGCATCCAGCGCCTTCCCGCAACCTTAACCAGGTCACCGGTCCTCCTAGTGGGAGGCCTTCCAACGTATCGTCTTCCGGTTCGCGGTCGCCACTCCAAAAACTTTCTGCCTCATCGGCCATCCGTTCTGCGAGCAATGTGCCCTGCCCACTGCCACTTTAGTTTGGCAATTCTTCGGGATATGTCGGTAACCTTGGTTATCTTGCGGATCTCTACATTTCTGATTCGATCACGCAAGGAAACTCCGAGCATAGCCCTCTCCATTGCCCTTTAGGTGACTTTAAGCTTTCGATAAGGCCCATTGTGTGCGACCACCTCTTGTCTATATCCGCGAAAACACATATATATATATATATATGGCTATAAATGATTTTTATGTTAATTGGAGGTACCTACCAAAACAAAAAAAAAGGAAAATATTAAATTTTTTAACAAAAAATCAAACCGACTTCCAAAATAATAATAATAATAAGCAAAAATAACTTTCTTTTCCGTAGTCTGTGTCGAATAACGGAAAACAATGGGTACAAAAGACACCGACTTCGGAAAAGAAAGTTATATAAATTTGCTGCATGTGATGTTAAGAAGAGCATACTATCGATTTAACGCAGTAGGAAGCGACTGTATCAGCCGTAAAATGCTACTCCCGGTGCTGGACATTATCCTTTCCGTCATTTGCCACATCCTTATTTTATCTGCGTCTAGCAGTGTCTTTCCAAGCTCATGGAAAGATGCTCAAGTCATTCCTTTACCTAAAAAGTCCAATATCTGTCCAAAGTCCTTGAACGGTTAATCCACAACCAAATAAGCACCTTTCTCCAAAAATAATCTCCTTAACCCCTGCCAGTCCGGATTCCACCCTGGTCATAGCTCAACTGCAGCGCTTCTGAATATTACGGACGATATAAGGTCCTGCCATGGATATGGGCAATCTAACGGTTTTGGATCTACTGGATATCAGTAATGCCTTTGATACCGTGGATTTCGATGTTTTACTTGGCGTCCTTTGCACTCTTAACATATCTCCATCGGTTGTTGACTGGTTTCGTAGTTACATGTTTGGTCGGCGAAAACGTATTTGCACCGGAGTGACCTTGTCTTCCTGGTGTAGTACTTCTGCCGGGGTACCTCAAGGTGGCGTTCTATCTCCCTTACTTTTCGCAGTTTTTATTAACTCAATATCCAACGAATTAATTTCTTCCCACCAACTTTATGCAGATGATCTTCAAATTTAGACGCGATCTCCTCTTGGTAATCTATCTGAGGCTATCTTGACTATAAATAGTGATCTGGCTCGTATATGCGACTGGAGCAAGAGGTACGGACTTACGTTCAACCCTATAAAAACGCAAGTTTTGGTGGTGGGCAGTTCAAGGTTTGTCTGAAAGATCGACTGGACGACCCTTCCCTAAGTTTCTTTTGACAACTATATTGTACTCTTTCGAGAGAAAGTGAAGTACTTGGGGATATTCATTGCCAAGAACTTCTCTTGGACTAGCCAGCTACAGGAAATTAGCCGCAAGCTATTCGCATCTGCTGGATGTCTGAGAAGACTGCGTAATTTTCTGCCTACTCCCACCAAGATTGTGCTTGCACAATCTTTTCTTCTTCCCATCTTTGATTATGCTGATGCCAGCTGTCTTGACCTTTCTGAAGTACAACTTGATAAAGCTGAGCGACTTCATTTTTTTTGTATACGGTTCATATTCAGTTTGCTCAAATATGACCATGCTTCTGAAACTCAAGTGGTTGACAATTTACCTTCGCCGAAATACTCATATTCTTTCCCTCCTGTTATTTTATTATTTTATATTTAGTGCTTACTATATTTATTATTTATTATTTGGCTTGGAATACGACCTACTTTCATAATTGTGCCTATTTTGCAATGTGTTTTGTGTAAATTACACAATTTATAATTGAAGAAAAGAATGAAGTCCTTGCTATATACTATTCAATTTATTTTTCGTGGTTTTAATCAACAATAAGTCCTTGCATCAAGTACAGACACTAGAAGGGAGCACCGCAACCGCAAGCACACTTGCCGGAGATAGTCACAGCGCCAGCAGCAGCCACAGGACCGCCGAAGCTCACAGCGCCCATAATAGGGACCTGACCGGCGACGGCGGTAGTACCGGCGACTGGCAGCTCACCAGCGACCGCCACGTTGCCCTCACCAGCACCACCGTAACCAGCTCCATAACCGGCAGCAGCAGGGTTGGCGAGTCCGCCAAAAGCCAGACCTCTGCCTGCCAATCCAGCGCCAGAGTAGGTGAGTCCATCATTTAACAAACCAGGAGCACCCAAGCCCCAAGGGGCGCCTATGACGGGAGTGGCCAAGCCGCAGGGAGCAGCAAGTCCAGAGATATCAGCAACTGCAGCGCGGCTGGTGCACTGTCCCAGGGTGGACTGTAAAAATTATTGATTTAGTATCAGTTTTAAAGGGATGGAAGAAGAAAACGTTTCTAAAGTTTTTTTTTTTAATAACTAATATTTTTTAATGAAAAATACTACTCGTATTTACTCGTACCTTGACTTTAGCAGGATACATGAAAAAGTAAAACTATTCTTACCTTGAGCAGGAGCGCCTGAGCGCAGAGGACCAGGATAGCCTTGACAGACATGTTTGATGATTGTATTCAACGAGAAGCTGAAGACTGAATGATGAACTGGAACACTTGTCACATTTTATACCCAACCATTTGTTACTATCAGTACTAAGATAGGTCAATTTAGAAATGCTTGAAACGTGACACAATTGTAAAAGGAAGCGTTTCTTTGTTAATAATATTAAATAGGCTTATCATGCTTACACAAACTATTAATTAATTATTTATAGCGACATTCTTACATTATTGGAAACTGATAACATTTTGGAGTATAAAACCTCCAACAGTAGCACTAAAAATCACTCTTGTGTCAGCACTCGAAACAAACTACAATGTCTGCCAAAGTTATCCTCGTCCTTTGCGCTCAGGCGCTCCTGCTCAAGGTAAGAAACTTACTATTTTATTATTTTCCTGAAAGAAATTACAAGTTCTACCCATTCAATTCCTTGTATAACTACTAAATAAATTGTAACATTATTTCAGTCCGCACTGGGACAGTGCACCAGCCGTGCTGCGGTTGCTGATATCTCTGGATTGTCTGCTCCCTACGGCTTGGCCTCTCCCGCCATGGCGACCCCTTGCGGCTTGGCTGCTCCTGGTTGGGGAATTGATGGATTCGGCTACGCTGGTGCTGGCTTGGCAGGCAGAGGACTGGCTTTCGATGGCCTGACCGCTGGCTACGCAAGCAGAGGCCTGGCTTACGATGGAATCGTCGCACCCGCCATGGAGATCAGTCCCACCAGTGGCGGCGCTATGCCTGTCTCCAGCGCCTCCGCCATCGCTCCCGTCGGTATCTCCGTAGTGTCTGACAACGCTTATGAAGGTTCTCTGGCTGTGGGTGGTGAGCTGCCGTTCGTGGGTACTGTTGGTGTGGAAGGTGTAGTGCCTTCTGCTGGTGCTGGCGCCGTCAACCATGCCTGTGGTAATGGCAGGAATGCCATGATCAGTGAGACTGCTGCTTTCGCCCCAGCTGGTGTGTATGGTAATGGTGCGTACGGTAATGGTGCGTACGCTACTGCTTACGGTCCTGGTGCCGCCTTCGCTCCCGCTGCTCTTGCTGCTCCCGGCATCGGTCTTCGTGGTGGTTGGGCTGGCAGAGGATGTGGCTGCGGCATCTAAGAAGTTCAATGCTAATTATACCTACTTCAATTCAATAAATCAGATTGCATGAATATTTTTGGTACATTTATTTAAACATATTTTAAATCCTAAATAAATTAAATTAAAAAATTATGTTTATAAATTATGTTTATAAAATAAATTACTTATAGTAATTTATTTTATAAACATAATTTATCCTCAGGAAGTCTCATTTGCAAAGGTTCAATCACTCTGCAATCATTTTAGTATGACTAGGTATTACAATAACGTTAGCGTTGTCCCTATAATATATTTCTGTTCTATTCTATAATAACTAAGTTTATCCAAAAGTAAGGATTATTGGTATACACCGTGGCATTTATATCGTCCTACAAAAGCAGCCCGCTTGATGTATCCAATGAGTACAACATTTAAAAAAAAAATAACATTTGAATAATTCGAAGAATTAAGTAAAATACTTGTCATTTAAGATGCATTATGTAGTTTGAAACATCCTTTAGCGAGCGCGGTTTCAGCCTTCCAAGGGGCGGTGAAATCTTTATCAGAGTTCATACACCCTAGTGCAAAAATGGGTTTCATAATGCAATCTTAAGAGTGTACCCCATTGCTTACTGTGGGTAAATGCATGCCAAAGCACAGAATGTAGGTAATTTATGCGTTATAGATTCAGATTCAGATTACTTTATTTGCTCAAACATGTGTGTACATACAATTATAAGAAACAAAAAAGCATGCAAGGTGATATAAAAACATGGGGTTGTGCTAACATGTTTACCATATTGTCATGGTGTGCAAATATTAATACAAACTTGCAATTAAATAATAACAACATTCAACAACATTGACAATGCTGACATAAATTAAATTTGATTGATGGGTAATAATAATTAATTCATAATTAGTTCATATGGAAATAGATAGGAGTTACATACAAAATTGTCAAATATTCAATCTTTTAAAAATTAAAAAAGATACAGTATAAATATAATGTCAATATTTAAAGTCCAAAATATTCAATAAAAAAATAAAATAAATAGTCATTATCAAAAACATTATTACATTACATACATTTAGATTAAATTAATTTGTAAAAAAGCATGTCAATTTAAAATGATTCCATTAAAAATTCGTTAACATCATTATATGCTTTACCAGCCAAAAAAGATTTCATTTTCCTTTTAAATGCTTCTTTCCAGCTACTATGTAGATAATTGTAAATAATGGGAGCCATACAAAAAACACTCTTGCGCATAAGTGCAGTACGAGAACTATTTTGACAGAGTTGACTGTTATCACGTCTATTTCTAGGTAACAGGGAAATAGATTAGGATTTGTTTTAACAAATATCGCGATTTCAAAAATATAAATTGATGGTAAAGTCATGATGTTGTGGCTTACGAAAAACGGCTTGCAGCTGTCAGTCATTTCTAATTTAATTTTTTTTTGGGCTTTAAATGCCATATCTCTATCCGTAGAGAGTCCCCAAAAAATAATGCCGTATCTGATAATGGGCTATCAGCTATGCCGTAATGAGCGGTTAATAGGGCATCAGTCTTTAGTATTCGCGATAGTTTATATAGTGCGAATGCACTGTTACTTAGTTTTTAGCTAATAACCTCTATGTGAGCCTTCCAATTTAAATTTCGATCCATCGTTAATCCTAAAAACTTAGTGGAATTTACAGCGTCAATTAAATTATTATTATATTTAATCATAAAAATTGGAAATTTTATCTGCCTTTGGCTAAAATGCATTATTACTGTTTTAGTTAAGTTGATGTTGAGGTTATTGTTTTCTAACCATCGAATCGCTTTGTTTAAAGTATTATTTATACCAGATTCATACATTTGCTGATTATCACAAGGAATGGTTATCGTGCTGTCATCATCTGCAAAAAGTGTCATACTGTGTTCTATAAATTTAGGAAAATCTTTAATGTAAAGGATAAAAAGCGGTGGTCCTAATACGCTTCCTTGCGGTACGCCATAGTTGACATTACGCTCTACAGATGAAAGAATTACTTCACGTTTAGTGCTCGTATTAATCGTCGTGATTTCTGTTGTTTGCTTCCTGTCTTGTAAATATGATTGTAAGAGCTTTTGAACATTTCCTCTTAAGCCATACGCTTCGAGTTTTTTTAATAGAATATTATGCTGGACATAATCAAATGCCTGCGTCATGTCGCAGTAAATGGCACAGATGGGTGTATTCTTATCCATATTTATCATGATTTTGTGTAGAAAGTCGTAAACCGCCATATTGATTGTTTTACTTTTTCTAAAACCGTGTTGCTCATTACAAAGTATATCACCGGTTTAATTCAAAAACCAACTAACTGCCCACTTTATGATTTTGTGCTAGGGCGTTTATAAAGTTTGTATATAAAAAACATGTACTATCTTAGATAATGTTATTATGAGAAACAGCATCTGATTTATAATAAAATCACTCGTATCATATAAATCAGTATGCGTTGATTTATAGCAGTTCATAGAAAAGTAACTGGGTTACACAGAATATTGCATTTTGTACCCTAAACCCCCTTATTTAATTGCTTTTACCTCCCTACAAAATAAAGGCATTATTTTCAAAATTAAGCGCTACTGTAGAATCTCAGAAAGTCACTGGTCATTAATTCAAATATATACATCGAACAATAATGTATTTTTCTTATAAATCCTGTTAGTTTCGACAATAACGCAAAAAAATAAAATTTTTGTCGCTTTTACCACCCGATATTTGTTGAAATTTTGAACTAACCTATGTAACCGTGTCCCTTAACAAAGCGTTTTCATCATGAAAACTATCTAAGATAAAGATGGTTTAATAAATTGAAAATAGATTGATTAAAAACACACCTGAGTTGAAAATAAAAAATATATTTAAGAAAAACGAACACAAAGGCATGGTAAACTTATAAAAGAATATTCTTCATCAGAAGTCAATTAGACACAGTAGCATCCGGTTCAAGACCAAATTTAGTTTCATTCATCAGTCGCTAAATTTTCATTCCACGCATGGTATTCTTCGGGGATTACTCCACAATTTCAGCAAGCCGATGGCATTTGTAGTTGCAGCTGGTAAATTCGCTGCTTCCTTTTTTATCTGGTTCCATAGTGCCGAGCGGGAATGTCAAGACCAGCAGTACAAGTAGCTTCCACGTTTGTTTCCTGATTTTCAAGATCTACAACCAAAGAATCCTCAGACGTGTCATAGTTAGGCAAAATTTTAATTTGACTCTTTTCATATTTCATTTTCTTAATCTTTAACCAGTTCACTCTGTCTCCTTTGCTTTTATTTTTGTTTTTCACTATGATGGCTGCCAAAGATTTTAAATTCAGCGGCACGGAAACTTGGCCACATGCGAATTTATCGATAAGTCGTATATAAATTAATTTTTAACACTGAATTATGGGTCATCATCATCTTCTTGCCCCTTTCCCATGTTACTTGGGGTCGGCGCAACACGTTTTCTTCATCCATACCATCCTGTCCCCCGTCACTCCATCTCTGATGCCCTTTTATTTCATATCACTCCTCACACAGTCCATCCATATTTTCTTTGGCCGTCCCCTCCCTCTCCCTCCATCCATATCTATCATCACACTGAATTATGGGTAAATGCACTAAATAAGTGTTATTTATTTATATGTGTGGCTTCCCATGCAACCAGTGCTCCATTTCGAAGTTGGTTGAGTTTCTGGCGGGTTGGAGGTGGACTTGGTATTTCTTTTGAGCAAGTCCCAGAGCATGTCTTTTGTCTATTGGGTTTAGGTCCGGACTACGAGCTGGCCACTGCAATTTTGAAATACCGACGTTTTGAAGATGAGTACTCATTACTACTCATCAACACAATGTGCAACGTGTGGGCGTAGATTATAGTGCATTAGGAGGAACTCGTCGTGCCCAATGAACCACGAATATGGCAAAACATGTTCTTGAAGGAATTCCTCGATTTATCGGGTTGCAGTTAACCAGTTATCAACAATAACCAGCTCCGTACGAGCATCGGAACTTATTCGTCCCCAAACCATAAAAGAACCTCCATGAAAACTCTCAGTTTGTAATCAGTAGAAACCTCTCTCCTCTTCTCTCCACACTTGCTCCTGACCAACTGGTGCGATGCAATTCGACACTTGTGAACAGAACTCGAACCCATTGCTCGTGGGTCCAGCTGGCGTGTTCACGTGCGAACTGAAGTCGAGATACTCGGTGATGTTTAAGTAGTTCTGGACCGCGTGCTGGTCTACGGGCTTTTATATTTACTTCGACCATTCGTCTTCTCAAGGATCGACGCATACGCGTTCAGAAATTGAAGAATTTAAACCAACTACCCGCGGTTAATCGGTTTTACTTCTCAATATTTTGTTGAGATCATGATCAAAATTCTCAAAATTATGGTAGTAAAACCTACTAAACCTATTTACTAACAATTACTTCTTGATTTTGTGTCAAGAATGAATGAATAATCAACAAGTAATAGCTATTATCCTTTAATAACTGCTATTATCATTGAATATTTACGCTATTTCCTGTTTTTTCTAAGTACTAAAACCATGTTTTCTCTCTTTGCTAGCAATTCACGTCTGGACGCTGGCTCCAAGCAACCACCCACTCTACCTCATTGTGACTCTTCGATGCCGGAGATCGCTTTGCACACTAAAGAGGTCCGGAGAGTATTGTGCAGTCTAGACGTGAACAAGGCCAGCGGGCCTGACGGCATTCCAGCGAGAGTGCTGAGGCAGTGTGCGCCTGAACTGTCTCCTGTATTGACACGCTTGTTCCGCCTCTCTCTTGTAAAAAGAATGGTGCCGAAATCCTGGAAGCTTGCAAATGTGCAACCAGTGCCCAAAAAAGGCAACCGTGCAGACCCTGCCCATTACCGTCCGATCGCCATTACCTCCATTTTGTCCAAAGTTATGGAAAGGGTACTCAACAGTAAGTTGCTGACGTACCTTGAAGACAATAATCTCCTCAGTGACCGTCAGTATGGCTTTCGCCGGGGACGGTCAACTGGCGATCTTCTTGTGTATGTCACGCACTGCTGGGGCGAAGCCAGCGAGAGACACGGCGAAGCACTTGCTGTGTCGCTTGATATCTCGAAGGCCTTTGACATGGTCTGGCACGCGAGTCTACTCAGTAAGCTTCCTGCGTATGGCATCCCCGCTGGTTTTTGTAGCTGGATATCAGACTTCCTCAGTAAACGGTCGATCCGAGTAGTCATTGACGGCTGCTCCTCTGACCTTATGGCTATTGATGCCGGAGTTCCTCAGGGGTCTGTTCTCTCTGCAACTCTTTTCCTGCTGCACATCAATGACCTACTTCTGCCTGGTATTGTTGGGTACGCAGATGACAGTACTGTTTCAGAGAGATACCTGTCCAGCGCTCGGATGAAGTTCGTTCCTTGAGAGAGGCTATGGTGGAGCGGACAGATTTGACCTTAAGCCTTGTCTCCCAGTGGGGTGATGACAATCTGGTCTCCTTTAACGCCACCAAAACACAGGCGTATCTTTTTACCGCTAAAAGGAGTCTTTTCGAGCATACTCCTACTTTTCGGGGTACATCTGTTCCTGTGACTGATCGGCTCGAGCTCCTAGGCATGGAGTTGACATCCAATCTCAACTTCGGCGCCTCCATTGAGTACAAAGCCCAAATTGCGGCCAAAAAACTGGGCATCCTGAATAGAGTGAAGCGATACTTTACGCCTGGACAGCTTTTAACCCTTTACAAAGCGCAAGTCCGATCCTGCATGGAGTATTGCAGCCACCTTTGGGATGGCTCAGCTAACTGTCAGCTTGCCGCGCTTGACTCGGTGGAACGCAGAGCCAAGAGGCTCATTGGCGACGTTGAATTGACGGATGCCAAGCTACATAGCTTGGCTCATCGCCGCAAAGTTGCCTGCTTGTCGGTCTTCTACAGACTGTACTTCGGTGAGTGTGCTCAAGAACTCCACGACCTCATCCCACCAGCCCCCTTCTACCATCGGACATCTAGACGCACTGCAAGTTACCATCCTTACCTTGTTGCCATTCCACCAATTCGCACTAAGCGCTTCCAGACATCCTTCATAATGCGCACAGCGAATGAATGGAACTCACTACCTGCGTCTGTGTTTCCGAACGCCTACAACCCGAATCTCTTCAAAGTTAGAGTGAACAGGCTTCTTCTGGGTAAACTCACTCCATCGTCAACTCTGTCTCTGTCACCTCTGACCTAGACTAGAGTCAAGAGCAAACCCATCACAAATATTAAAAAAAAAAAAATTTGCATGTTATCGATTTTCTTTCCAAAAAAGCCGTATATTTTGCAGGTTTTTTTTATTTTGAAAACTGATTATATTAAGTATCTTGTTTGACTTCGGTATAAAACATAATTTTGCTGATTAACAAGGAATATTTGTTTGGCATATAAACGGTATGGTTAGATAGTTGGTTTCACCATTCAGTATCTCTGCAACTAACCATCGCACGGCTTAGTATGTTTTACCAGTAGAAAGATAATAAAAATTCGAATCGGTGGGTATATTTAACTCAAAATCCCAAAATCACCGAGTTAGTTGGTTTTTGAATTAACTCGGCGATATCATGTTTATCCATATATGTGCTTAGTTCTCGAGAAATATATTTTTCAAATATTTTAGAGAAAATGGATATTAATGACACTGGTCTGTAATTTTGCATCAGGTCTTTCTCTTGCTTCTTATGTAATGGCTTTACTATAGATTTTTTCAAAGCATTAGGAAACATACCCTACAGTCCATTGTCCAATAACCAGCAGCAAGTTGACGCGCCAATTTGTAATCACTAGCCTTAAGACGACGACTAACGCCAACGACCTTGAGGGAACAAAACGCGCACTCGTTTCACACCCGCGTGACCCAAAATTGAGTACTTTTTTGTCCTTTCCTTATAATTCTATGACTTTAAAAAAAAAGCTTCAGATAAAAATGTAGATAATTAAATAGTCTTTGAGATACTGTCAATTTTATTAGAAAACGCCCAGCGGTTTTGGTGCATTTGTCGTGTTTTTGTCCGTTTTAGACATAACTTTACAAATTAATTACACTGTGTTATACGCATAAAACTCAAAATCACCAGCTTTGCAAGTTGCAATGGGTTCCAGCTCACATTGGGCTACGTGGTAATGAGGAAGCTGACCGATTGTCTAAATTAGCAGCATTAGAGGGAGCAACAATTGACTACTTACCTGATTTTTGGGAATACATAATTATCTAAATATAAAGTAATTTGTTATAAAGCCTGGAAACAACACTTTGATAGTATAAGTCAGCAAAAAGGTATATGGTATAGGAGCATACAAGGCGAGCCTTCGCGTGTGCCTTGGTTCGATGGCGATCAATTAAGTAGGAATTATGTAAAATTAATTTTAAAACTTCGCTCTGGACACTATCCATCAGTGAAGTTTGCATTTCTTTTGAAAAAGTCTGATTCACCGAATTGCAGAGAATGTAATCAAATTGAGGACGTGCAGCATTTGCTGATGGATTGTGTCCGCAACAAGCGTGAGAGGGAGTCACTTTTGAGAGAATTAGACTTAAATGGGCTTAACGTGGGATTAATACAATCAATTTTATCCCAACCAACATCAATCAATCAATCTGCCTAGCCTTTTCCCAACTAAATTGGGGTCGGCTTCCAGTCTTACCGGATTCAGCTGAGTACCAGTGTTTTACATGGAGCGACTGCCTATCTGACCTCCACAACCCAGTAACTGGGAAACACGATACCCCTTGGCAAGACTGGTGTCAGATCTCAGGCTTCTGACTACCCGTAACGACTGTCAAAGATCTTCAAATGACAGCCGGGATCAACGGCTTAACGTGCTTTCCGAGGCACGGAGGAAACTCGGTATGTTGAAATGGTCACCCATCCATGGACCGACCTCGTCAAGCGTTGCTTAACCTTGATGATCGACCAGTGCGGCTGTTATTATTTAGCCACGAGCTCCTCAACGGTTCGTATCCCAACCAACATCAGAAGGCGCCAAAAAATTATGTCATTTAATAACAGTTCTTCGTCAGTGACTTCTATCTTTATCACAAAGTGTTTTAGATATTGTTTAGTATAGTTTATGTGTTAATTATAAATAATAATGTTACAATGGTATAAGGTACGATGGCGTTAACATATTTGTTTAAATAAAAACCCCAAAACAAACAAAGGAAAAAAAAAAGGTTTAAGAAATAGTTGAACAATAAAATCACAACACATTTGATGCTAATTGATTTATTATGTCATTTGAAAACACTAATTCTTGGTGAAAAACTTCTTACAAACCGCAGCCACATCCTCTGCCAGCCCAACCACCACGAAGACCGATGCCGGGAGCAGCAAGAGCAGTGGGAGCAAAGGCGGCACCAGGACCGTAAGCAGTACCGTACGCACCATTACCGTACGCACCATTACCATACGCACCAGCTGGAGCGAAAGCAGCAGTCTCACTGATCATGGCGTTCCTGCCATTACCACAGGCATGGTTGACGGCGCCAGCACCGGCAGAAGGCACCACACCTTCCACACCAACAGTACCCACGAACGGCAGCTCACCACCAACAGCCAGAATACCTTCGTAAGCATTGTCAGACACTACGGAGATACCGACGGGAGCAATGGCGGAGGCGCTGGAGACAGGCATAGCGCCGCCACTGGTGGGACTGATCTCCATGGCAGGGGCATTGATTCCATTGTAAGCCAGGCCTCTGCCTGCGTAGCCAGTGACCGGTCCATCAAAAGCTAGACCTCTGTTTGCCCAACGAGCACCAGCGGAGGCGAGTCCATCATTCGCCCAAGCACCACCAGCCAAGCCACAAGGGGAGGCTAAGGCGGTACCGGCCAAGTCGTAAGGAGTAGCAAGTCCAGAGATATCAGCAACCGCAGCGCGGCTGGTGCACTGTCCCAGTGTGGACTGAAAGTAAAATTCCAATTCTATTAGTATCAGTTTATGAAATTATTATAATTATGTGTATTTTTATTTAGAAATATAATGTTCTTTAAAAATAATATGTTCCTTACCTTGAACAGGAGCGCCTGAGCGCAGAGGACGAGGATTACTTTGGCAGACATTGTAGTTTGTTTCGAGTGCTGACACAAGAATGTTGTTCAGGGCAACTGTTGTGGGCTTTATACCCCAAAATGTTATCAATTTCCAACAATGTAGGTATTTCATTATAAGCAATTAATTAATAGTTTGTGCAAGCATGATAAGCCTATTTAGTAACAAAGAAACTCTTTATTTTATGGTCACACTTGGTGTCACGTTTTAAGCATTTCGAAATTGACCTTTGTAGGTTCCGATAACAACAAGGGGCTGGTTATAAAATGTGACAACTGTTCCAGTTCATCATTCAGTCTTCAGGTTCTCGTTGAATACAATCAGTCATCAAACATGTCTGTCAAAGCTATTCTGGTACTGTGCGCTCAGGCGCTCCTGCTCAAGGTAAGCAGTATTTTAAATTAGAACATGTAACTATTATCATCTTCCTATCCTCGTTCCTTGTTAGTTGAGGTAAGCTAACTCGTTTTCTTCTTCCATTCCTTTAAAAACAGATACTCAATCAGTTGTATTTTTTCCAGTCCGCACTGGGACAGTGCACTAGCCGCGCTGCGGTTGCTGATATCTCTGGACTTGCTGCTCCCTACGGCTTTGCCGCGCCTGCTTTAGCCGCTTTAGCCGGCCCTAGGGGCTTGGCTGCTCCTGCTTGGGCAAATGATGGAATCGTCTTCCCTGGCGCTGGCTTGGCAGGCAGAGGTCTGGCCTTTGATGGACTCACCAACCCTGCTGCTATCGGTTATGGTGCTGCCCCGTACGGCGGCGCCGGTGAAGGCAACGTGGCGGTCGCTGGTGAGCTGCCAGTCGCCGGTACAACCGCCGTCGCCGGTCAGGTCCCCATCATGGGCGCTGTGAGCTTCGGAGGTCCTGTGGCTGCTGCTGGTGCCGTGACCATCTCCGGCAAGTGCGCTTGCGGCTGCGGTGCTAACTTCTAGTATCTGTACTAGGCACAGATACGTCTTGCTGATCAAATCCACGAAAAATAAACGACACATAAATAGCAACGACATAATTTTTTTTCATAGTTTAGCACCCATAAATACATACACAGAAAAATGCTTGCAAGTTCTCTTAATGAGATTCTTTTTGTTGCAATTATTTATTACAAAATTGAGAAAAACTCGACTTATTTGCCACGGTAAGCACTTTAAGCCATTGATCCCGGCTATCATTAAAAGATCTTTGGCAGTCGTTACGGGTATTCAGAAGCTTCAGATCTGACACCAGTCTTGCCAAGGCGCACCGTGTTACCCAGTTACTGGGTTGTAGTGGTCAGACAGGCGGTCGCTCCATGTAAAAAACTGGTACTCAGCAGAATCCGGTAAGACTGGAAACCAACCCCAATATAGTTGGGAAAAGGCTAGGCAAATGATGAGGCCATTAAGCGGCACTTTTGAATGTCAAAAATGTAAATTAAAAAAATAATAAAATTAATTCTACTGTCCATTCGCAAAGGTAGATTTTTATGGAGAAGAATGCAAAAGAATCTCCACAATCATACTGAAATACATCATCTGTGAAAATTTCAACTGTCTAGCTATCACGGTTTATGGGATACAGCTTGGTGACAGACGGACAGACAGACAGACGGATGGTGGAGTCTTAGTAATAGGGTACCGTTTTTACTCTTTAATAAAAAATATTCACGATATTTCTAAACCTACAGGCACGATGTATATATTATGATATTATGATATTACGCAGTTATTTGATATTTGTTTATAAACAGCGCGTGCCGCACGGTCATATTGCAAAATGCAATTTGAGAAAATAGTAATGTATACATTTATAATATGGTTGTATACAGAATAACTGCTGACTTAAGTATGACTACTAAAAGCTTAAGGAGCATCCTCACTGGGAGCATTCGTTCGAGAGCATTTGTCAACAAGCAATCGTAGGCGAGCAACAAATGCTTCCTAGCGAGCCCAGCATTCGCGTTCGAGCAAAACTATGAACGTTCGAGTCGAACATTCCCTTGCGAGCTTGGAGCATTTGAATACGATCTCGTTAAATGTCATTATTTTCAAAATGTCGGATAGATCGGTTGTAGCTGCAGCATTTTAGTTTTTTTTATTGACCTCAATGGTCACAAACACTTAAGATCAAGAAACTGTTCCTTGCTTTACAAGTAGCCAGTAATATTCCTACATACATACTCATTCATTTCATCATCTGAGTACTCGCTCTCGAGCGTTTTATTTGCGTGAACATTCAAATGCGAGCCGTTTCCGCGAAAATTGTTGCGATGCGACGTCCACACCGGGCGAAGTTCGCGCTTGCGTGTAAGCTTTGTAACGCTCGGCTCAACGTCCACACCACTCGAATATTCGACGTCGAATTCTCATTACAAGTGAATGCTCTCAGTGAGGACGCTCTTTTAGAAGAAAAGAGTGTAATTTAATGATTTTAGAAAGGACTTTTGGGCCCAACTGGTGAACAACACGATATGAGTTTTCTGAATTACGCATTCGATAAGATAAAAAAAGATTTTTGAGCTATTTTACAAGTTCACTAGGAGACTATTATCAGTTCTAGGAAATTCTTCTTCTGGTTTCTATTTCACCAACGTTAAGGGGTCAGTAAAACGCTAAAAGATCTCCTAAATTTAGGTGGTCGAATTATGGGACCAGAAACCGGCACATACGTAAATGATCACTGAAACAACGAAGATGGATAATGATTTATTTGAATTTGTTGAAAATTTTGAACGTAAGTTGACGTAAATAACAGCCATAGATCAAAAATATATCGGAAACGACCAAACTACTTCAAAAGTTTTGATGAAACTGACTTTTTTCAGAGATATACGGTATTGTAACGGATAAATAAAATTCGGGCAGAGCTTTGTTCAGATCTTGTATTCGCAATCGAAAGAGAGAAATAAATGACTGGAAATCGCTTATATTAAAACATCCCCACTGCTCGACATGGCTTGACTGAAGAGAAGGCTTCAATATGGCGGCTTAGCTTCGGCGGGCTCGGCGGGCATTGGTCGGTTGCACGTAGGCTGACGTCACATCCGTAACAGTATGTAAATCTTCAGTGTTATATTGGAAAAGATTGAACACAGCTTAGAATTTCCTGATAATAGGTGAATTAACATATGAATATTTTTATTAGTCCTAAGTAGAGATCAAAAAATAATCCTTAAAAACTTTTAGTACCTAGTAAATGAACGTGGTATTTTTTCTTCGTTTAGTCGACGACACTTATGTCGATACCACAAAGTACGTAAGCGGCAGTACGCCGTCGATACCTTACTAACAAAAGCATAATTTTTTTGTATTTATTTTTAACATCAAATAGTACTTAAAAGTTGTTTAATTGATTATCCTAGAAAATATTCGAATGTCGTCACATCTAATGACAGTTGTCAATTGGAGAGGGATTGTTCGGACACGAGGCGGATTGAGTCAGTTCGTCAGTCTAGTCTGGGCGGGCTTGGAATATTGTACTGTTGACCTAAGTGGATATATTTTATGTAGTTGACGGCAACTTAGTGTGAAGTGGAAAATAAATAATAGTTCAAAGTCCAAACTGTGTGTTATTGCTGAATTACCAACTACACGTGAGTATTATTTATTCTTGAGTATTATTCTACCCACTGACCTACCTGCTTTGTACTAGCTCTGTTTTCTATCTAGTGATATATTCGCATAATTACATTTAGGTTTTTTTTTTCATAAATAATTCTATATCTCCAATAAATCAGATCAATTAAGGTTTTATGGTACGGGTAATCATATGTTGGTTGTGGCAGACATGGGTGAGATCAGTGTGGCTACTTGCAGTCGCATAATATAAATAGTGTCTGCAGCAATTATGACTCTACGTCCACAGTTTGCCAAATTGCCTGATACAAGTGAGGAACAAGAAAAAGTGAAGATGGAATTTTATAATATTGCAAGATGCTAATGTTTTTTTTAGTGGAAGTTAGATATATATGACTCCATTTTCCAACTTGGTGGGCTTGCTTTTATCTCCAGGTAGGTACTTTCCAAAGGGATGGTGGAATCACTTAATCATGATCCATAGTTGTCCCCCCAGCGACGCTCTGAGCCGAGGTTCGTCCCCATAGCGGGTAGCCCTCAGCGTGGTCGCTTAGATTAAGCTTTTTGAGCCTAGTTTAGTATCTACAGGACCGCCCGGTAGCCAATCACTCTGATTGAACTGTGAGACGCACATAAAAGAAATAACATCTTGGTGGGATTATATATTTAAGTACTTTTATATTTTTTGTTCTCTGAAATAAAATGAAGAACATTCATTTTATGAACATATATTATATGTTCTTCAGAAAGGCTAGGTGCGCAGTACTCATAACCGGCGTGTGTGTATGACTAGATGTATGAATGTGAGTGAAGCAAAAGAAGTATGTAAGGATCGTAGCAGGTGGCGTTCGGTAGTTTCTGCCTACCCCCATGGGAAAAAGGCGTGAGTTTATGTATGTATGTATGAAATAAAATTTGGCCGAATCGCCTACTAAATAATTTTGGAGTGGTCAATTCGCCCGCCGATAAATAAACTTCGGGCGAATCGACACAGAAAAATGAATATTTTTAATAGTGGACAATTCGCCCGTTTCGGGCGAGTTAAATTCGGGCGAGTCGTCCAATAACCCGAATTGTTTTATCGAAGTTGATGAACTTCGATACAAATATTGGACACTCAAAATCCGATTCAAACATGGTTTGTTAAAACATTGTTCTTTGTATAATTTTGATGCTTATTATGTTCAATTTGTGCTTACCTACCTAATAGATGTTGATAAATTAAAAATCCAAAATTATTACTGCATAGTATTTTAATCAACTCAAAACAGTATTGGACAATCCGATGTAAATTTTTGGTAATTAACTTCTTATATGCCGCAGCCACATCCTCTGCCAGCCCAACCACCACGAAGACCAATGCCGGGAGCAGCAAGAGCAGCGGGAGCGAAGGTGGCACCAGGACCGTAAGCAGCAAGAGGGGCCATGGCGGCAGCCGGGGCAAAGCCAGCAGTCTCACTGATCATGGCGTTCCTGCCATTACCACAGGCATGGTTGACGGCGCCAGCACCGGCAGAAGGCACCACACCTTCCACACCAACAGTACCCACGAACGGCAGCTCACCGCCCACAGCCAGAATACCTTCGTAAGCGTTGTCAGACACTACGGAGATACCGACGGGAGCGATGGCGGAGGCGCTGGATACAGGCATAGCGCCGCCGCTGGTGGGGCTTATCTCCATGGCGGGGGCAATAATTCCATCGTAAGCCAGGCCCCTGCCTGCGTAGCCAGCGGCCAGTCCATCGTAAGCCAGGCCCCTGCCTGCGTAGCCAGCTGCTAGTCTATCAAAGGCCAGACCTCTGCCTGCCCAGTTAGCGCCAGTGTAGGCGATTCCATCATTTGCCCAACCAGGAGCAGCCAAGCCGCAAGGGGCAGCAAGTCCAGATATATCAGCAACTGCGGCGCGGCTGGTGCACTGTCCCAGTGCGGACTAAAAATAAAGTTACATTTAATATTTGATTGATATACTAGCAAAAGTAGCAAATAATTAAAAGTTTCGAAAAAAAAGAACCTTCTAAAATATTCATTGTTTCTTACCTTGAGGAGGAGTGCCTGAGCGCAGAGGACGAGGATAGCTTTGGCAGACATTGTTCGTTTCTAGTACTGACACAAGAATGATGTTCAGTGCAACTGTAGGTGGTTTTATACTCCGTTGTGTTATCATTTTCCAAGAAAATTTGTAGGTAAGTGTTATTAATTAATAGCTTGTGCAAGCACGATAAGCCTACTTCATATTTACCAACAAAGTATCGCTTAATATGTTTCTTATTTTAGTCACGTTTCTCGAAAATTTTGAAAGTGCGGCTGATATGAACAGGGTGCTGGGTATAAAATGTTTCAATAGTTTCAGGTCATCATTCAGTCTTCAGCTTCTCGTTGAACAAACATCAAACATGTCTTCCTTCACTGTTTTGTTGCTCTGCATCCAAGCTTGCTTGGTCCAGGTGAGTGATTCTTTTGTTTCTAAGATTTCATATTCATCATCAGCCTTTTAATATTCCCACTGCTGGGACACACTCGTCTCTGTGAGAGGGAATAGGCCATAATCCACCTCGCAGGCCTGTGCGGGATGTCAAAAGTCTTTAAACTTTTGGTTTTAGGACATGCCGGTTTTGCGCAAAATGTTTTCCAATACCGTTTTGAGAGCAGTGGTGATAAAATAATTTACACAAATTAAAGCGCCTGCCTGGGTTTTTCAAGATCATGTTAGTCGTGGCCGTTACCACTGGGCCACCAATGCTCAAAGATTTGGTTGTAAGGATTTTTTAAACCCTATCATTACTTTATTTTCTTTGTTATTGGAGGTTGTCCCTGTTTTATTCTAAACACGTCATGTTTTTGGATACAACAGGGACAAGCTCCAAATAACAACATACATATCTACTTTGAAGTCTGTACTTTTGACTTATCGCATAAAATATGTTATTTACGATTATTACTTTTGCAGAATGTATTCAGCCAGTGCCTTGGTGCTTACGGCCCGGGGATTGCTCCAGTGGTTGCTTCTCCCATGCTGGCTGGTGTTAATGGTTGGGCTGCTAATGGTATAGCTGGCCCCTGGGGTTTGGCTTCTGGTTTGGCTATTGACGGAATCGCGAACCCTGCTTCTATCGGTTATGGTGCTGCCCCGTACGGCGGCGCCGGTGAAGGCAACGTGGCGGTCGCTGGTGAGCTGCCAGTCGCCGGTACTACCGCCGTCGCTGGTCAGGTCCCCATCATGGGCGCTGTGAGATTCGGTGGTGATGTGTGTGCTGGTGGTGCCGTGACTATCTCTGGTCAGTGCGCTTGCGGCTGCGGTGCCCCTAACAATTACCTGTACTAGGTATTTTCATAATACGTAAATAAATGATGACAACATCAAGTACTTATTTGGTTTACTTTCCTTTTCCACCTTTACCACAGAACTTCAGACAAAAAAGTGTTAACAATATAATAAGCAGAGCTCTAGACAAAGTGTCAATCTATCAGCAATTACATTTTACAAATATAATATTATGTTGAAGTTTTTTTGATAACTTTCTCTAGACTAAAGCTTTTCTATTCTGTTCTGATGTTAATCCTACTAATACTATTGAATTTTCCATTTGAAAATCGATTCTAGTTTGTCATGGGAAACGTTCGAATCTATACGAAATATGTTCCATATTCAGACAATCCTTGAAGTAAGATGACCTGGGGCCCTGCTATGACGTGCAAAAAATATCATTGTGCCACTGTGAGAGCGAGACGGAATAAGAGAGAGCTATACCAAAAAACAGCACTAAAATATAAAAATTCCATTATTTTTCTTTTTATTACCTATAGATAGGCTCGCGCTTGACCACTATCTTATACCTGACGGTAAGCGATTATGTGGTCGACGGTGTAACACGCTTGCCTAGAAGTAACCTATTCACTCTTGACTTGAAGACCCCGAGGTTCATACTTAAAAGCAAAAGGTGGCTTTCTGTATAATTTTCTCCGTAACAATTTAAAAAGTATTTCAATTGTGTAATGCTCAAAATCATTTTTTTTTATCCTTGTCTTAACCTTTAAACAAAGTGACATTCTCTCAGCGCAGTGCCTCGATTGTTCTCGGATTTATCTCGTGACATTTTGATAGCACTCGGCAATTCCACTTTTTTTTTTTAATTTTACCTATCGCTGTCGTGCCGCTATTGTTGATAGAATGTTACTTATCTAGAGTCCCTTATCTTTATTTATTAATATCTACCGTAATTTCAGTTTCACTTCTTTTCAGGTAGTGTGAACATTCACACAATCAATGTCTTGATGTGTTTTTCTGTGTCTTGGCACTCTTTATTAGTGGCCTGCTCTGTCTTACACTTTGGCAAAGACCTCTTTTCACTCCTTCCATAATTTGCGAGCCCGTGTGACCTACATACAGTTCGTATCCAGTTCGTCCCGCCATATTCGCCGTCTTCGTGGTCTACTACGACGATATCTCAAAACTTCACTGCACCAGTTGGGCCTACCGATTTTTTCTTATTATAACAATCATATTCGTATAGCTGCATTTTTTAAATATTCAAGACAAACACCAAGCAATTACTAAGACCGAGATCAAATATCCTTTGACCAGATAGTGAAAATTGATTAGTTTCAGTCTATAACATAATTACTATACTTTTATTAAAAATTGTTCATACACAAGACGCTACCAACTTATCAAAAACAGCCAAGTGCGAGTCTGAATCGCGCACAGAGGGTTCCGTATAAACAGCTACATTCACCAAAATAAATAGGTAACTTTAGTAACGTTCATAAACAATGAAAGCACCGAAGATTGCTCTAACGAAGGGACAAAATTAACTTTGCCGTTCGAGAACTGTGTTACCCCATACATCAAAAAACATTTTTTTTATAAGTTGGTCGACTATTACTCGTAAACATGTTAAACCTAGTTAGCTGTGGTAATTCTCCTTTTAATTTCGTTGTATTTATACAACGAAATTAAAAGGAGAATTACCACAGCTACCAAGTGGTTTACCACTTTCGAGAACTTTTTCACACATCCAAAAGCAACCATTTAGCTGGCAGACTTGACACTTGACTCTAACAATAATTTGTCATTAAAGCATAATTTTACGCAAACGTATCTCTCAATCGAAGAGTGTTTAATAAAAAATGCGATTTCTAATCTGTTATCATAGTATATTGATAATTGACATCTAAAAATGATACAATGTGAGTTACATTATGGGGTATGTGGAGAGGCAACGGATGAAGAAGAACATAATTTTATGCAAAACTTCAAGGAAAATGAAAGTTTCAAGTAATAAGTATAAAATTTAATTTATTGAATGCCTAACCAAAATATTCTCAGATATTACGCACAGTATAAACTCTTAGTAAGCACAACCGCAACCTCTGCGAGCACCACCGTAGCCGAGGGTTGCAGCACCAAATCCAGGTGCGAACGCATTAGGTGCAAAGGCACCAGCGTTACCGTACGCACCCATAGGGGAATACGCACCATTACCATACGCACCAGCTGGGGCGAAAGCAGCAGTCTCACTGATCATGGCGTTCCTGCCATTACCACAGGCATGGTTGACGGCGCCAGCACCGGCAGAAGGCACCACACCTTCCACACCAACAGTACCCACGAACGGCAGCTCACCACCCACAGCCAGAATACCTTCGTAAGCGTTGTCAGACACTACGGAGATACCGATGGGAGCGATGGCGGAGGCGCTGGAGACAGGCATAGCGCCACCACTGGTGGGGCTGATCTCCATGGCGGGGGCAATGATGCCATCGTAAGCCAGGCCCCTGCCTGCGTAGCCAGCGGCCAGTCCATCAAAAGCCAGACCTCTGCCTGCCCAGTTAGCGCCAGTGTAGGCGAGTCCATCATTTGCCCAGGCAGGAGCAGCCAAGCCGCAAGGGGCAGCAAGTCCAGATATATCAGCAACTGCGGCGCGGCTGGTGCACTGTCCCAGTGCAGCCTGAAAATTAAGTTACATTTAATATTTAATTGATATTCTAGCAAATAATTAAAAATATGAACTTTATAAAATATTATATTTTTCTTACCTTGAAGAAGAGCGCCTGAGCGCAGAGGACGAGGATAGCTTTGGCAGACATTGTTCGTTTCTAGTACTGACACAAGAATGATGTTCAGTGCAACTGCTCGAGGTTTTATACTCCGTTGTGTTATCATTTTCCAAGAAAATTTGTAGGTAAGTGTTATTAATTAATAGCTTGCGTAAGCACGATAAGCCTAGTTCATATTTACCAACAAAGTATCACTTAATATGTTTCTTATTTTAGTCACGTTTATTGTAATTTCGTAAGTGCGTCTGGCATCAACATGGTGCAGGGTATAAAATGTGTCAATAACTTCAGGTCATCATTCAGTCTTCAGCTTCTCGTTGAACAAACATCAAACATGTCTTCCTTCACTGTTCTGTTGCTCTGCATCCAAGCTTGCTTGGTCCAGGTGAGTGATTCTTTTGTTTCTAAGATTCCATCGTCAGCAGCCTTTTAACGTTCCCTTTGCTAGGAAACAGGCTTCCTCTCTGTGAGAGACAATGGCCCGTAATCCACCACGCGGGCCCAGAGCTGGTTGGTCAGCGTCACATATCTTCGAATTTTAGGTTTTAGGACATACCGGTTCCCCCATTGTATTTTCCTTCACCGTTTTGAGAGCAGTGGTGATGAAATAATTCACACAAATTAAAGCACCTGTCTGGCTTACCCACGACCTGTACTTGTAAGTCGCGACCGTTACCACTGCGCCATCACTGCTCAAAGATTTGGTTCTAGGATTTTTATTGACCCTTTGATTACTATATTATCTTTGTTATTGGAGCTTGTCCCTGTTTTATTCTGAAGACATGAGACAACTACATACATACTTTGATGTCTATGGTTTTGACTTATTGCATAAAGTATGTTATTTACGATTATTACTTTTGCAGAATGTATTCAGCCAGTGCCTTGGTGCTTACGGCCCGGCGATCGCTCCAGCAGTTGCTTCTCCCATGCTGGCTGGTGCCAATGGTTGGGCTGCTAATGGTGTAGCTGGCCCCTGGGGTTTGGCTTCTGGTTTGTCTATTGACGGAATCGCCAACCCTGCTGCTATCGGTTATGGTGCTGCCCCGTACGGCGGCGCTGGTGAAGGCAACGTGGCGGTCGCTGGTGAGCTGCCAGTCGCCGGTACTACCGCCGTCGCCGGTCAGGTCCCCATCATGGGCGCTGTGAGCTTCGGTGGTCCTGTGGCTGCTGCTGGTGCCGTGACTATCTCCGGCCAGTGCGCTTGCGGCTGCGGTGCCCCTAACAACTACCTGTATTAGGTATTTTCAAAGTTCATAAATAAATGACGACAACATCAAGTACTTATTTGATTTACTTTTCCTTTCCACCTTTATCACAGAGCTCCAAACAAAAAAGTGTTATGAACATAATAAGCAGAGCCAGAGAACATAATAATTCATATAAGATTCAAGAACATAATATCAATAATCAGCGATGGCTAAAATAAAAGTTTAAATTAAAAATTATGAAATTTTCTCCATTACTTAAAAGCAAAAGATCTTGGTATGGTCATGATTGTGATGAGGAGGGATGAAAGGCATGTTACTAAAAGAGTTATGAATATAATAAATGTGTGAGGATTGAGAGGGAGAGTAAGGCCAAAGAAAAGATGACGTGTGTAAAGTTAGCATCTCAAATGTTAGCATCTCACAAATTAACACCACATATAATGGCATCCCACATAGTTCTATAGTTCTTGATAAGTTTTAACAATAGTTCCATCGATTTTACTATCAAAATTGCATTTTGAAAAAATGAGATGCTAACTTCGCAATACATATCATAGCATCTCATCGAATTTCTCAAAAAAACACAACATATAAGGGTATTACGCATAGTTCTACAGTTCTTGATGCGTTTTATCAATAGTTCCGTCGATTTTGCTATAAAAATTTTGAATATCAGTATTTTGAAAAAATGAGATGCTAACTTCTCAATACATATCATAGCATCTCATCAAATTTCTCAAAAAAACCCCACAAATAAGGGCATTCCGCATAGTTCTACAGTTCTTCATTAGTTTTATAAATAGTTCCGTCGATTTTGCTATAAAAATTTTGCATATCAGCATTTTGAAAAAATGAGATGCTAACTTCGCATTACTTATCATAGCATCTCATCAAATTTCTCAAAAAAACCCCACAAATAAGGGCATTCCGCATAGTTCTACAGTTCTTGATTAGTTTTATCAATAGTTCCGTCGATTTTGCTATAAAAATTTTGCATATCAGCATTTTGAAAAAATGAGATGCTAACTTCGCATTACTTATCATAGCATCTAATCGAATTTCTCAAATAAACATGTTATTTAAGGGCATCCCGCATAGTTCTATAGTTCTTGATGCGTTTTATCAATAGCTCTGTAAATTTTGCTATAAAAATTTTGCATATCAGCATTTTGAAAAAATTTGATGCTAACTTCGCAATACTTATCATAGCATCTCATCGAATTTCTCAAATAAACATGTTATTTAAGGGCATCCCGCATAGTTCTATAGTTCTTGATGCGTTTTATCAATAGCTCTGTAAATTTTGCTATAAAAATTTTGCATATCATCATTATGAAAAAATGAGATGCTAACTACGCAATACTTATCATAGCATCTCATCGAATTTCTCAAAATTGACCTTGTTGTAGTTGGAAGCAAAAGAGTTCTGCATCCTAAACCTATTCTTTTGATAATTCTGTCGGTTGAATCTAATTTAAAGCCCTAAAAAAATATAATCGAAATTTCCGAACAGTAGTGAGATCCTGAGGTATAACTGGTCGTTCCAGGTCGTATCTTTATACAGCCCAGAAGTACCAGTTATACCTGGTTTTAACATTCGAACGATAAGTCTAGGTCTCACAAACAAGTCCCGAAAGAGTTTTAGTGTTTAAAACATCCACAATAATTATAAATCATTGTTACAAAATATTCATAAAGTAGCTAGTAGTAGTGCTAAGGTACAGCTGGGAGTTCTGGTTCGTATAAAACATTTGAACTATTAGGCTAGGATCTCCTCCGTTTCAAATAATAATATGAATGGACTTTAAAAAGTATGCTGCCGAAAGCGAGAACTCTCACTCAAGTAACAGCAGAACATGGTTGAAGATTTAGGTTAGCTAAAATCAAGGAAATATACATGGTACGCAAAAAACAACTAAAAAAAATGTTAAGAGGTGCTGAGGCCCAGCATCTTATTGAATTATATTACTTCTATAAATTGTCTTAATGGAAACATACAACAGAAAGCCACAACTCTCACCAAAGATTTCACAGAACCTGGTTGAAGATTTAGCTTAGCAAAAATCAAGGAAATGTACATTCTACGCAATAAAAAATGCAAAAAAAAATGTTTATAGTTACTGAGTCCCGGCATCTCGTCGGGTTCAAGTACTATTTTAAATAGACTTTACAAGAACATGCTACAGAAAGCCAGAACTCTCACTTAAGTATCTACTGAGCCTGGTTGAAAATTTTGTTGAGCAAAAATCAAGAAAATTTTCAGAGCTCATTACAAAAATTAAAAAAAAAAAAATTGCAGGTACTGAGGCCCGGCATCTCATCGGTTTCTATAACTACTAAGAAAGCCAGAACACTCACTGAAGATTCCACAGAGCTTGGTTGAAGATTTAGGTTAGCTAAAATCAAGGAAATATACATGGTACGCAAAAAAAAACCTTTAAAAAAATGTTAAGAGGTATTGAGTCCAGGCATCTCATCGGTTTCTAGTATTCTTATAACTAAGCTTTACAACAACATGCTACAGAAAGCCAGAACTCTCACCAAAGATTTCACAGAGCCTGGTTGAAGATTTAGCTTAGCGAAAATCAAGGAAATATAAATGGTAAGCTAAAAAAAAATGTTAAGAGGTACTGAGGATCTTATTGAATTATATTACCTTGTATATTTCCTTGATTTTAGCTAACCTAAATCTTCAACCATGTTCTGCTGTTACTTGAGTGAGAGTTCTCGCTTTCGGCAGCATACTTTTTAAAGTCCATTCATATTATTATTTGAAACGGAGGAGATCCTAGCCTAATAGTTCAAATGTTTTATACGAACCAGAACTCCCAGCTGTACCTTAGCACTACTACTAGCTACTTTATGAATATTTTGTTTATAACAATGATTTATAATTATTGTGGATGTTTTAAACACTAAAACTCTTTCGGGACTTGTTTGAGAGACCTAGACTTATCGTTCGAATGTTAAAACCAGGTATAACTGGTACTTCTGGGCTGTATAAAGATACGACCTGGAACGACCAGTTATACCTCAGGATCTCACTACTGTTCGAAAATTTCGATTATATTTTTTTAGGGCTTTAAATTAGATTCAACCGACAGAATTATCAAAAGAATAGGTTTAGGATGCAGAACTCTTTTGCTTCCAACTACAACAAGGTCAATTTTGAGAAATTCGATGAGATGCTATGATAAGTATTGCGTAGTTAGCATCTCATTTTTTCATAATGATGATATGCAAAATTTTTATAGCAAAATTTACAGAGCTATTGATAAAACGCATCAAGAACTATAGAACTATGCGGGATGCCCTTAAATAACATGTTTATTTGAGAAATTCGATTAGATGCTATGATAAGTAATGCGAAGTTAGCATCTCATTTTTTCAAAATGCTGATATGCAAAATTTTTATAGCAAAATCGACGGAACTATTGATAAAACTAATCAAGAACTGTAGAACTATGCGGAATGCCCTTATTTGTGGGGTTTTTTTGAGAAATTTGATGAGATGCTATGATAAGTAATGCGAAGTTATCATCTCATTTTTTCAAAATGCTGATATGCAAATTTTTTATAGCAAAATCGACGGAACTATTTATAAAACTAATCAAGAACTGTAGAACTTTGCGGAATGCCCTTATTTGTGGGGTTTTTTTGAGAAATTTGATGAGATGCTATGATATGTATTGAGAAGTTAGCATCTCATTTTTTCAAAATGCTGATATTCAAAATTTTTATAGCAAAATCGACGGAACTATTGATAAAACGCATCAAGAACTGTAGAACTATGCGTAATGCCCTTATATGTTGTGTTTTTTTGAGAAATTCGATGAGATGCTATGATATGTATTGTGAAGGTAGCATCTCATTTTTTCAAAATGCAATTTTAATAGTAAAATCGACGGCACTATTGTAAAAAATTTATCAAGAATTATAGAACTATGTGGGATGCCATTATATGTGGTGTTAATTTGTGAGATGCTAACATTTGAGATGCTAACTTCACACACGTGAAAAGATGCATGGACAGTGTGAGAAGTGATATTAAAGAAAAAAAAGTAAATTAAAAAAAACCCGACTGCTTGAAAAGCGAACTAAAAAGACTTAAACAAGGAGAAAAACATGCTGTGCAGTCGGAGGATACATATTCGCGAGCTGGCTGACCAAAACCAGATGTATCCTCCGACTGCACAGCATGTTTTTCTCCTTGTCTAAGTCTTTTTAGTTCGCTTTTCAAGCAGTCGGGTTTTTAGATTTTTTGAATTAACTTTTTTTATTTATAACTTTTTAGTTATCTTTTTTAAGATTTAGGTACATTTAAACATATAAGTGTTTTATATTTATTAAATCACCTCCTAAAACCCTTTATTTTGATACCCCACACGATGGGTCTGGAAGAAAAAAAAAAATTTATCCCCCGCAATATGACGCCCAAAATCCGCCATTTTGGTATTTTCCAATTTTAATGTAGCCAGTGACACTTGCGGGGTTAAGACGAATCGATTGACGTATGAATCATCAAAATCGGCCAACGCGTTTGGTCTCTAGAACGCCACATAGGAACAAACATACATACATACATACATAGACTGATAAACACATTACCCTCCTTCGGCAGTCGGGTAAAAAGGGAGTCAGTGATAGCGTCGCGGGGAACAGGACGGTATGCAAGAAGAAATCGTGTTGCGCCTATCTCAAGTAACATAGAAGGGCAGGAAGATGATGACTTAAAAGCAAAAGGTGACTTTCTGTCAAATTTTCTCCATAACAATTTAAAAAGTATTTCAATTGTGTTGAATACTTTATCATGCTCGAAATCATTAATTTATTTTATCCTTATTTAACCTTTGAACGAAGTGACATTCTCTCAGCGATGGCAATGATCGAAGTGCCTCGATTGGTCTCAGATTGATCTCGTTACATTTTGATAGCGCTCAGCAATCCCATATATTTTTGCCATTTTACCAACCGCTATCGTGCCACTTATGTTGATAGAATCTGGGAGCACGGCAGTGCCTCCAGCAAGTCTAGTAAGCAAAGGCACAGCCGTACCATCACTTTTTCGAAGCCATTCCGAACATTTTCGACCCCCTGTAACTTCGTTGTGTATAAAGCTACGGCGATGCCTGAATTTTCAGTGACTAAGAGAACTTAATATAACTAGGCATAAAAATGAATAATATTCAATTTAAATTTGTAAATTTGGAATTAATACAAGTCAAATTTCCATAATTTTGTCACTCACTAAATTGATTCACTCACCAATCATCAGAATTCCAGGAATTCTAAGGTACTACCAGTAGATTCACAAGCTTCCAATTTTTAACACAATTAGTGTTTAGCCGGGTGGGATACTCAACTTCAAACACCGTTTTGGTTTTTGAAGTTGAGTATCCCACCCGGCTATCAACAATCAAAATATCAACACCATATAATCAACAGTTTAATTTTTCAATGAATCAGAATAACATTAGGTTTAAACATAAACGGTTGAAAATGTCATCACTTCAGATGAGCAACGAATGTGAATAACATTGATTTATAACATAAATAGTTCAAAGCGCCTATTAAGCAAGGAAAAACTCAACCCGCATTTTCCATCCCGTTTCCTAGGTAAAAAACTGCATAAGTAACTTTGTAACCCTATATAAATAGTCATCCAAAATATGGGATTACAAAGCTACTTTAACATTTTTTTTAAATGTTTTTAAGGGGAGCTTTTTTTTTTTATTTTTATTTTTTATCTATTATAGGCTCGCGCTTGACCACTATCTCACCTGATGGTAAGCGAAGATGTGGTCTACGATGGAGCACGCTTGCCTAGTAGTAACCTATTCACTCTTGACTTAAAGACCCCTAGATTGTAGCTATCGGGAAACACAGACTCCGGCAGGGAATTCCACTCCTTAGCTGTACGCATAATAAAAGTATTCTCAAAACGTTTAGTGCGTATGGGTGGGATGTCCACCATGTACCGATGGCGCATCGCCGTACGTCTGGTAGTCCGATGATGAAACGGGCTGGGCGGAATTAGATCATGCAATTCCATCGCACACTCCCCGAAATGTAACCGATAAAAAACCGACAAGCTGGCAACTCGGCGACGATGTTCAAGGCTCTGGAGTTTTGACTTAACCAGTGCCTCATCGCTGATGAGCTTCTTGGCCCGCTTTTCAATCGACTCTAGTGCATCAAGCTGATATTTGGCAGATCCGTCCCAGAGATGAGAACAGTACTCCATGCATGATCGAACTTGCGCTTGATACAAACTGAGCAGCTGTTCTGGCGTGAAGTACCTTCTCACCTTTGCAAGGATCCCCAGCTTTTTGGCAGCCAGTTGAGCCTTTGCCTCAATGTATGGGCCAAAATTGAGCGTCGATGTCAACGTAACGCCAAGAAGCTCAAGATGGTCAGTTATTGGCACGGTTACATCTCGGAAAGTTGGAGCCGGGTGAAATTGGCTCTTTTTAGCGGAAAAAAGACACGCCTGAGTTTTAGCAGCATTAAATCTGACCAGATTGGCATCGCCCCATTCGGAGACTGCCTGCAAGGACAGGTTCAAGCGCTCCACCATGGCCTCCCGGAGAGACTGGATCTGAGGCCCGGTAGCACGAGCGTTGGACACGTATCTCTCAGCAACTGTGCTGTCGTCTGCATACCCAAAGGTGCCGGGTTTTAGCAGATCGTTAATGTGCAGCAAGAACAAAGTTGCTGAGAGCACCGACCCCTGAGGGACCCCGGCATTAATATCCAAGCGGTCCGACGAGCAGCCATCGATAACCACTCGAATGGACCGATCTCTCAGGAAGTCTGCAATCCAATCACACAGACCACCGGGCAAACCGAATGAAGGAAGCTTACCAATAAGGCTTTCGTGCCAGACCCTATCAAAAGCCTTTGAGATGTCTAGGGAGACGGCAAGCGCTTCCCCGTGCCTCTCAATGGCCTCACTCCAGATGTGAATGGCATACGCTAGAAGATCCCCAGTAGACCGATTTCGGCGAAAGCCGTATTGGCGGTCACTTAGGATATCGTTTGCTTCTAGGTATGCCAGGAGCTTAATATTAAGTACACGTTCCATACTCTTACAGAGTATGGAGGTTACAGATATGGGTCTGTAGTTGGCCGGGTCAGCTCGACTTCCCTTCTTGGGCACGGGCTGTACGTTAGCCTGCTTCCAAGCATTCGGCACTTTTCCAGCCTCATACGAAAGGCGGAACAGGCGTGTCAAGATCGGAGACAGTTCAGGCGCACAGGTTCTAAGAACAATTGCTGGTATTCCGTCAGGGCCGCTAGCCTTGTTCACGTCGAGGTTGCGCAGCACCCTACGGACGTCCTTCTGATGGATACGAATGTCCGACATACTCGTCTCGCATTCATCAGAAGAAGGAGGGGGCCGCGCATCACCAGGATTTAGACGTGAAGATTCCGCAAAAAGAGAGGCAAATAAATTTGCCTTCTCCTCAGCGGAGTGGGCCAGCGACCCGTCGGGTTTCAGCAGAGGTGGTAGTGAGGGACGGCAGAAGTTCGACTCGACCGACTTAGCCAGAGACCAAAACGCTTTACTACCAGCTTCCATACAGCAAAAGGAAGGCGCGAACAACACAATACCTATCCCATCGAGTGGGGTATCGTTGTTTAGAACTCGTTGAGTAGATACTCTTTTTTAGGGTTCCGTACACATAGGGTAAATAACGGGACCCTATTACTAAGACTCGTCTGTCTGTCAGTCACCAGGCTGTATCTCATGAACCGTGAAAGCTAGATAGTTGAAATTTTCACAGATGATGTATTTCTGTTGTCGCTCTATAACAACATATACTAAAAACAGGATAAAATAAATATTTAAGTGGCGCTCCCATACAACAAACGTGATTTTTTTGTTATTTTGCTATAATGGTATCGACGGCGGGCGGTACGGACGGCGACTCCGACTCGCACTTTGCCGGTTCTTTTTTGTTTTAAAAAATATTAAATATTGGTGGTTTTGGTTTGGTGGTTATCTAAATTTCTTACAAAATTTTGTTCTTAAATTTTTTTTAACTTCCCTTTGACCTAGAACTTGAAATTTGGTAATAATGTTTATTATTACGAATATTTTACTAACAAATATCATTATATAGGTAAATCAGATTCTTTGAAATGCCCTCATTTTTCCTCTTACAACAAACCTGATTGTGCGGTTTGGTACTGTACTCTAAATATGGGAAGTCCAACACGCACTTGCCCGACTTTTTATTTGTTTCTCCGTAAGTTACGGTTTCAGTTTTGGCTGAAAATCGTGTTTAAACACAAAATTTAAAGGTACTAGTAAGTATCTTTTGTACTGGTGATTACATATCCAATGTCGATGATCATGTCTGATTGATAAGTTCAGTTTTTATCTTATCGGATGCAGGGATATGCTTGAAAAATGGATTATTAATTTGTAACTGGACACAAGAAGTAACGGCTTTTAAAAAACAACAGCAAACTAACACCTACTTGCTTAATTGCTTACTTAAAATCATGGTGGAATTCTTTCTCAACGTATTTTTTGCCTTTGCTTAAAGGAACAAGTATTATTTTTAATTCTAAAAACCCTTGTCACATTTTTATTGCGATTAGAAGCGCTTCGATAGACAATCAATTGAACACGTAATTATGACACAATTTCTTGCGAAAACACTACGATTCAAACAGTATTACGCCCATAACTTTTGAACGGCTAAACCGATTGTGATCAAAAATAGCTAAGAACACTGTCGATAAAATCACCTTTCAAACAAAAAGTATTAAATCTAAATCGATTCATCCGTTTAGGAGGTATGATGCCACAGACAGGTACATAAATATACTAACTCACAGGTCACACATCAAATTTACACTCTTTTTCCGTCGGGGGATAAAAAAGTGACTTTTTGTCAAATTCTCTGACTCATTGAGACTTAGAATTAAAATTAACACTGTGATATGCTCAAATGCTCATAGTCCCATCTTGTAAATGTAAAAGCAACTTCATATATCTGTATCTTTCTTATGTGTTCTAACCTCTAAACGGATAACACAATTTATCTTAAAAAATCTGGTATCTATTTTGCTGAATCCGATTATACTGGATGCCGACCCCAGAACTGAACTGAAGAAGGACCTAAATATACTTTTTATACCGGGAGTGCGTTTCCCTGTGATAGTTTTAGACTTTTCCGCGGGCGAAGCTAATTGATGAGAGTTTTATACAAATGAGCCTTCAATCTGTGTATCAAAAGAGGATGAAGAAGAAAATAAGAATCATATTTCAAGAAAAACAAAAAATGTAAGTAATAATTATAAAATTTCATTTATTGAATATCAAACAAAAATATAAGTAATCAGATTATAAACTATTAGTAAGCACAACCGCATCCTCTACCAGCACCTTGGTAGCCGAGGGTGGCAGCACCAAATCCAGGTGCGAACGCATTAGGAGCGAAGGCAGCAGCGTTACCGTACGCACCCATGGGGACATACGCACCGTTACCGTACGCACCATTACCATACGCACCAGCTGGGGCGAAAGCAGCAGTCTCACTGATCATGGCGTTCCTGCCATTACCACAGGCATGGTTGACGGCGCCAGCACCGGCAGAAGGCACCACACCTTCCACACCAACAGTACTCACGAACGGCAGCTCACCACCAACAGCCAGAATACCTTCATAAGCGTTGTCAGACTCTACAGCAATACCAGTAGGAGGGATGGCAGAGGCGCTGGAGACGGGGAGAGCTCCCCCACTAGTGGGAGTGATTTCAAAGGCATCGATGGGAGACCCATATTTGAGACCATTGTTGGCAATACCTCTTCCGACCCATGCAGCGTCAGCGAAAGGCATAGCATCGTATGCCATGACGGGAGCTGCAAAACCAGGGGCCATCATTCTGTCGTAAGCGAAAGCGTTGGCTCCATAGGCTGAGCCGGCCAAACCGGTACCGTAGATTCCATCGTAGGCCAAACCATTTCCGAAAGCGGGGCCAGCTGTTGTTGCTACTGAAGCAGGGGTAGAAGTACCACTGAGAGCAGACTGGAAGTAAACAAAGCAGAATTAATATTCACGGTCGTGGAAATAATTACATTGTTTTAAATTTTTAGCCTTATTTTAGAAATGATAAAAAACTGAAGAGTTGAGAGTTGCAATATCAATGAAATTAGATCGCATCTAATATTTTCAAAACTGCATATATAAACATTTTAAAATTAAATATTTAAAGAAGAATAATAACTGAACTTACCATAGCATTGAGCCCGTTCCCGCAAGCATGGTTGATAGCACCAGACCCAGCGGTAGCCAAGACACCTTCCAAACCAGTAGTACCAACGAACGGCAGCTCACCAACCACGTTCAGAGCACCCTCATACACATTCTCTGACACGATAGAAATACCGACAGGAGCCATGGCTGAGGAGCTAGTCACAGGTAAAGCTCCACCACTGGTAGCAGTGAATTCCATAGCAGGAGAGTAGAAGCCATCGAAGGCCAATCCTCTGCCTGCAAAACCAGCTCCTGGGTACGCATTAGCCCAGGCTGGAGCGGTGAATCTGTCATTTGCGCAGCCAGAGAAGCCAGGGATAAGAGGACCGCCAAAGCCGAAGGGCGAACCGATACCGGAAGCATCAACCGCGGCGCGGCTAGTGCATACTTGGCTGAATGCGGACTGAAAAAAGGAAACAAATTGTGAGTTTCGAAGTTTTTCGCAATATAAGGCATTAGACAGTGTCATTTCAATCATTGATGATGACTGACAAAATGTAATAAGTGACATTTCGATAGCGCTTGCTAATCCCATATATTTTTGACATTTTACCCATCGCTAACGTGACTCTTTCATTAATAAAATGTCACTTTTCTAGGGCCTATAGTGCCATTCAATTAAATAAAAAAGAAGTGAAGAAATAAACATGAATCAAAATGCAATGTTGTCAAAAAGACAGTATGAAAAGCGCAACGTATGCATTATCGCTAGTGAGTAAACTAAGAGAACGCTAACAGTGAAAATTGGCAGAAATATCAACAGGTCGAAATTATGATATATAATCAGCTAAGCACTTTAACAAAATATTATTTTTATTTATACTTAAAATAATAAAGGTATTGAAGTACCAAAAGGAAAAATTGTGTAGATAGAAATAATTTTACCTGGATGAGGAGTGCCTGAGCGCAGAGGACGAGGATAGCCTTAGCTGCCATGGTCGTAAATGTACTTGGTACTGCTGGAAACGCTGGCAATTGAATGATTCTTGTTCCACCGTCCAAAGACTTTATACTAAGCTACGCTGTAACTTTCCAGGTACGAGTATTTAGGCAATTGAAATTCTCGTACACAAACGATAAACCTAATATTTTGCAACGAAAATTAAATAACACACCCTATTAAGACATGGTTAAGTATTGAAGACAGAATGGCGAAACTAAAAAGAAATACTTTTATGCTGATAAGAAAGTGCGTGAAGTATAAAAGTGTGACTGATTTGAAGTAAGTTATTCAGTATTCAGCTTTTCGTTGAACACAAAGAAACATAATATGTCTTCCTTCACTGTTCTGTTGCTTTGCATCCAAGCTTGCTTGGTCCAGGTAATGGGTTACTACTTTTTTTTTTTATTCACCATTTTTTGGCTTGGACTTCTCTCTAAGACAAGAAACCTAGTGTGATCTCAATTAGTTTGGTTTATCGTTATAGATTAATAACATTTGTTCAAATAAAGATAAGTTAACTGTAAGTTTGTATATGGCGACATAGGCCGCCACATAATGATCCACACAAAATCCTGCATCGCGCAAGCCTAGTTTTCGACGCGATTTGAACGCATCCAACAGTCTGACGACAACCGTCTAGCAGTTGCCCGACCAGACACAACACGCGTCTGGTTGGGTACTCCACCCTTTTCAATGGAGTTTGCGGATCTTTAGACCCTATCCCGCATACCTTCACACAATCATCAGAGACTGGAATAATTGACAACACACTGACAATTCACAGTAATTAATCCAACTCCCAAATATTTATTGACATTGAGTTTTTTCATACAGAATGTATTCAGCCAGGCCTGCCTTGGTGCTTACGGCCCGGCGATCGCTCCAGCTGTTGCTTCTCCCATGCTGGCTGGTGTCAACGGCTGGGCTGCTCCTGGTGTAGCTGCTCCCTGGGGCTTGGCTTCTGGTTTGGCTATCGACGGTTTCGCAAACTCTGCAGCTATCGGTTATGGTGCTGCCCCGTACGGTGGCGCCGGTGAAGGCAACGTGGCGGTAGCTGGTGAGCTGCCAGTCGCCGGTACTACCGCCGTCGCCGGTCAGGTCCCCATCATGGGCGCTGTGAGCTTTGGCGGAGCTGTGCCGGCTGCTGGTGCCGTGACTATCTCCGGCCAGTGCGCTTGCGGCTGCGGTGCTCCTAACAACTACATGTACTAGGTTTTATCACTGTCCCAAAATAAATGACGACAGTACCTACGTATTTGATTTACTTTTCCTCTTTTAACTTTTCTACCTTTATCACGGTACGGTTTTTAATTACTCGAGTCATGATTGGTTCATGAATAAATGGATATTTTCTTTTAATATATTTGTATTGTTTTAATGTAGAGGTGAATTTTTAATTTCATCCCTTGGCGCGGATGCTAAAACAAAAATATATATATGCCTGATAAGTGAATTGTTTATAATTCGGAAAGTTTGCGTTGAAATTGCACAGTTTAATTCACTCAAACACATTCCATCATCAGATTATAAGACGTACGGTGATGGTCCATAGGTACATCTCATCCATACGCACAAAACGGTTTAGGAATACTTTCAAAGTCAAATTTCTTTATTTCAATTAGGCCATTAAGCGGCACCTTTGAACGTCAAAAATTAAAATTTATAGGTAACTAGCACTAAGCCCGCCACTTCGTTCGCGTGTAAATCACGCGATTTAAATAAGCAAACGAAGATTACTTTCTTATGTGCAAACTGTGAACGCAAAAAAAAAAAATATTGGTAAATCAATCAATATTGGCGTCAAATAGATATCTAGGGTTTATTAGTTTGGGACGATTCATTATTTAACTTAAATAATAATAAATTTTAAAGTAAAATCCTTCCCTAAAATCTTAATAACAAATTTTTGACCCGTTGTAAATCGTATTTTGGGGGTAGTTTCGAAAAATTCATAATGACTTGAGCTAATAATCTTGAAAGTTGACATAAATACTAACCTAAATAAACCATAAAGGTTGTAAGGTCCAACTTGATAAAATAAAATTATTCAAAAAGCTTTAACACCCATTAAATCGTATTTTAGGGGAAGTTTCGAATATCTAATAATGACATCCTTTATTGTTTACTTCACATCACATCATCAGCCTATTAATGTTCCCACTGCTGGGACACAGGCCTCCTCTCTGTGAGAGGGAATGGGCCGTAATCCACAACGCGGGGTTGGTGGAAGTCACATGACTTCGACTTTTTGGTTCTAGGACATGCCGGTTTCCTCACGATGTTTTCCTTCACCGTTTTGAGAGCAGTGGTGATGAAATAATTTACACAAAGTAAAGCGCCTGCCTGGGTTCGAACCCACGACCTACAACTAATAAGTCGCGGCCGATACCACTGGGCCACCACTGCTCTCCATCACTGTTTACTTAAGTTGATATTTATATTAAGTTTCAAGTTTATTAACCCAACAAATAAGATTCTTCAATAAAACTTATACTTCCCCTAAATCGTTTTTTGGGGTTAGTTTCGAAAAACTAATAATGACAACCTTTAGACTTAGGTGGGTATTTATGCCAAGTTTCAAGTTTATTAACCCAAGAAATCAGATTCTTCCATACAAACTTCAACAGGGGGTATATTCATCTTTTGAGGTTAGTTTCAAAAATCTAATAATGGCGACTTTTATCATTTACTTAGGTTACTATTTGTGCCATATTTCATGAATTTTGGCTGAAGGAATTAGATTTTTCATACAAACTCCCAACCCCTTTTTCACCCCCTTAGGGGTAGAATTTCCAAAAATCCTTTCTTATCGGATGCCTACGTCATAGAAAGAACACACCCTCCAAGTTTCAGGTCTCTACGATCAGTGGTTTAGGCTGTGCGTTGATCCGTCAGTCAGTCATTCAGGACAAAGCATTTTATATGTATAGATAATAATTGATTGTACTGTTCATTCGGAAAAGTAGCTTGTTATGGAGAAGAACGTGTAGCGTCTCCATTAATTGTTTATTAATATAATAGGTATTACTTTAGGGAACTTAGTACGTAAATGGTTTTTTTAAGTTAACTGTAAAGAACCGCTAGCTTAAGGATTCTCACTGCGAGCCCGCAGATGTTTTATTGCGTGTTGTTTTCTGCCTTGGATTTCCAAGGATAACAATAGTTTATTTTAACGTGAGGGTTCCTTGCCCAATTTGTTTATTGTTTTAGCTTTAAGAATTTAGCGTTATAACCGTAAGATTTTTGTTGTGATGCCGACGGTTCTTTTGTAAGTGTTTAACTGTTTTATATTTATTGTGTAACCTATGTAGTTGTAAAAACGTTTGTGTTTTAGTTTTTAACGTGCCGCCCCGAACTAAAAACGGAGACGAAACTCTACCTTTACTGTTTAAAAAAGTTGTTTACTATATTTACATACATACATTAATTCATATACGTGAGGACGATGCAACCAGACTAACACTATACTAAACTACGTATAGATATAAAGTATTACAAACACTAAAAGGTAAATTCATTGATTTGATAAAAAGGAACATGGTTCTCACTCTTTTCATTGTGCATACAAGGAATGGAATACCTTGGCATATAGTTTTTTGCCTGATAGCTAACTTAACCTGGAGATGTTTAATTTAAACAAGATAGAATTACAAATTTAAAAAGACCCCGTATTTTAATTTTTATTTCATGCTTTTTAAACTACATATAATATACTGTAGATAATTTAATTCCACTTTTATTCCCAAGACTATCTCGGTTAATAGTAATGCTTCATTTGGTGATTGGGCTAACATTGGTATTCATAAAAGTAGAACACGGCTTTATGGTACAATGAAAGGACTTTTAAAAAGTTTGTTGTTTGGCCAAGTCGCGTTATTTGAGTTCGAAGATTAAAAGCAGTAGTAATATTATTAAAACGACTTGAAATATTATTAATAGTGAAACGAGAAGATCTGGTAACCAAAATATTGACTACAGCCTGTCTATTAATGACAATATCATAAAATCAGACTCACAAGTCGCAGTGGCTTTTGAAAATTTCTTTTCAGATCCCATTTCAACTACTAAATCCCTAAATTCATCACCTTCTGTTGCTGAGTCTATACTAAAAGAAAATGTTAATGTTTGCGATTCGGCATTTCTTTTTGAACATATTACTTGTAGAGATATAATTAAAACCTTTCACACTTCAAATGTTAAAAAGACTGCAGATCTATGGGGACATTCTGTAGAAATTGCTTAGTCCATTATTGACATTGTCGCACCTAGTTTAGCTATTATCTTTAATAATTGTATAGACAGTGGGAAGTTGCCTGACCTAAAGAAAAATAGTAAAATAATAGCTTTGTTTAAATCAGGTAGTACTTCAGACCCTACAAATTATAGACCTATTTCAGCACTACCTACGTTTAGTAAAATATTTGAGAAATTAATTTTAGAGCAATTGCAAAGATTTTTTAATAAACATAAATTATGACACAGCAAACAGTTCGGTTTTACAAGGGGTCGTTCAACTACTGATGATGTGATGAGCTTTTAGGACATATTTATAATGCATGGGAAGATAATTGCGATGCCTTGGGAATATTTTGTGATTTGCCCAAGGCATTTGATTGTGTTCTTCTTCTCATGAAACGCTAATCAGGAAACTCTGCCACTACGGGATCCGGAACAGCGCTCTGGCTCTTCTTACTTCATACTTGAGTAATAGGATTCAGAGCGTTAACGTTAATGGAAAAAGATCTCCCGGATCTATAGTAACAATGGGAGTCCCGCAGGGCTCAATTCTTGGCCCTTTCTTGTTTCTTATTTATTATATTAATGACTTGCCTTACCTCATAAAGGATAACTATGATATAGTGTTGTTTGCGGATGATACTTCACTTTTGTTTAAACTTAAACGTCAGCAGCTGGTTAATGACGATGTAAATAGCGCGATCTCAAAAGTAGTTCACTGGTTCAATGTTAACAATTTACTTCTAAATTAAAAAAAACCCAAATGCATTAAGTTTACCCTACCTCAAGTTAGGCAGGTGAAAACTGATGTGATGTTAAAGGGCGAAGAATTGAATCCTGAAAATTGCACAGTATTCTTAGGCCTAACTTTGGATGCTAAGCTTCAGTGGGGCCCACATATAGATAAATTGTCAAAGAAGCTAAGCTCCGCAGCATATGCTGTTAGAAAGATTCGTAATTTAACTGACATAGAGACAGCCCGTTTAGTATACTTTAGCTATTTTCATAGTGTAATGTCGTATGGTATTCTGTTGTGGGGAAATGCCGCCGACATCCAGACTATCTTTGTTTTGCAGAAAAGAGCTGTTTGATCAATTTATAAATTAAGTCCGAGACACTCTCTCAGTGAGAAGTTTAAGGAGATTAATGTAATGACGTGCCTTCTCAGTATATTTATGAAAATCTTTTATATGCCCATAAAAATATAAAAAGTTTAAAAAGTACAGTGATATCCATAACATAAATACTAGGAACAAACACAAATTTGTAGTACCTACAACAAGGCTCAAGAAAATAGGTGGCTCGTATAGATGTCAATGTGTACGCTTTTATAATAAGCTTCTAAGCCATGTACAAGGTCTAAGTGTTAATAAATTCAAATCATTCATTAAACGTAAGTTGTGCCAGAAAGCGTTTTATAACATTAAACATTACGTTGAGGACAAAAAGGCTTGGGATTGAGCTGCTCCAATTAATTTAGTTTTTATTTTATTTTGCACTGTGAATTTAGTAAAGTGTGAGTTTTTTTCCTGCATTGACAAGAATATTTACTTTTTAAAGTATTATATGTTTTTTTTAATTATTGTGAATGTGAAGACTATGTGGATCATTCTTTTTTTTAATTTTTATTTTAATTTATCTTAGTTAGTTTTTAATCATGGTCTGGCAGTTTGAGTATTTATGCGGCCTACCCGAATGTCCTTTCTTTGGTATTGTTCGTAAATTCGTTGAGCTCCTTAAATTCTAAGTTGAGCTGCACAGTTATTGACATATGCGTGCACTGACTGGACAGGTCCACTCAATCTGGCTGGTTCCTTCCTCTAAAGACCATTCCAGACATCAGTCTACATGGTCTTCAAATGATCTAACCAAGATTTTGTCTGGACTTTAAAAGAGACTGTGACCTCTGAGTTTGTTTCGGCCTTTCTTCTCAGAGTAGTCACACAGGAAACGCTGACCTCATCTAGGTTTAAAAAATATGATCGACATGTAAAAGTGTTTGTACAAACCAACTTACAAAAATAAAATCATTTATCATTTACCTAGTAGCAGACACACTTCAATCGACAATCTATCGAAACACGTAATAATGACACGATATCTTGCGAAAAAATCCAGGTTTTAAAGAGTAAAATGCGAAAAAGTTTTGGACGGCTAAACCAATTTTATTCAAACATAGCTTAGAACACTTTTGACAAAGTCACCTTATAAACAAAAAAAACTAAATCAAAATCGGTTCATCCGTTTAGGCGCTATGATGCCACAGACAAACACATATACACAGACTCTTTTTCCGTCGGGGGTTAAAAATGTGTTACTTCTAAACAAGCAAGCTCTATCCACTATCACTTCCACAACGTCTATTAGGCCACAGCCAATCAATAATATATATATTAATTTTATTTGACAGACACTAACAGCATATTAGCAATTAGTAAACACTGTGTAAGGCGTATTTTTTTTTAGTTAGTATTTTTCATCAGTCCTCAAGTTATAAAACATGCCTTATTCTGACTTTACTGGACACACTGTTAACCCAAAGCCAAGTTGGAACCTAGAAAAAAAGCATACAAAAGACGGAAACAACAAATAATGGAAACCCCAATTTTATATATTAAAAAAATATACAGCAAATGTCATACAGTCAGATCATCAAAAAAATACATAACTATTCTATTAGGCGCTTTTTAAAGTAAGTTTTTTGAATAAGATAATGCTGAGGCTGAGGCGATGTAAGATCTCTTGAACTGTATTCGAATGGTGCTAAGCAAGCTATGTGCTAGTCTCTCTCTCTTGGTCGGTTCCTCATGTCTGAGGATCGTGGTCAGCATCAGGTTTACATCTGGAGCGGGCGATCTGTCTCCACCGGTTTCTATCTCGAAATTGGAGGACGACGAGTCTTTCACTTGATTTGTCCATCTTGTTGGTGAACGACCACGCGATCTCTTGCCTTTTTTATTTTTTTTCAAATTTCTACCGTGGGTATTGTGGCAGTCCGTGCTCTTTTTTATTGTTTGTTTGTTTTTTTTTTTTCATTAAAGTTACAATTGTCTGACCCCTACGTCGGACACTATTTTTGGGCTTACTTAACTAACTTAAGTCTACGTGAGTTCACCCCTCACTAAATACTATACTGTATATATATTACACACTGGCATTACAATTTTAGTTTCTATTTACTACTTATCTTAATGTTATTAACTATCTCTTGCCTTCGGTGTTCCCAACCCCAATCAGTCTTTCTAAATTCTGTTCGCCTCTGCGCATTGTGTGGCCGAAATATGAGAAAATGCGTTGCTGGCATATGGTGGACAAGCGAGTTTTTACTCGGAGTTGGGTTTGGATCGATGCATTGGTGCGTTTCGCAGTCCAGGGTACACTTAACATTCGTCTGCAGCACCACATCTCGAATGCATCAATCCTTTGCCTCTCTCGGGCCAGGATTGTCCACGTTTCCACTCCATACAGGAAGATAGGGAATAACAGGGCTCGTATCAATCTGATCTTGGTTTTGATACCAATTCGTCTTTTCTTCCAGATGTTGTTTAAACGGGTCATAGCATCTTTTTCCATCCCGAGTCACCTCTTTATCTCCGGGGCACATCTGCCATCATTATAGATTTGGGAACCCAGGTATATGTCCGCTACATATACCTGGGTTTTGAAGAACCTTTCTTATGCAAAGGAATAAACACCGATTCTGTCCAGTTCTTTGGCCTTCTTCCAGTATTCCAGATGGTATTGCAGATTTCGGTGATAGTTTTTCCAGCGCTCTAATACTTGAGCCACATTTGTAAGTAGACGCCCGTCTTTATCTCCAATGGCACAGGTTCTCGGCTTACGCGTTCCAGTTAATTCTTTTACTTTAAAAAAAATCTGGATATGTTTTTCAGGGAGTGCTGTTCAAGTTCGTGACATATTTCGTTGATAGGTTATCATAGTCTTTCCGACAGCGTCTTTGAACTTGGCGGCTAAGTTGTGCATATCGCTTCTGATCCTCAGTTGAACCTTTCTCCTTTAGTTCAGGTCTCTCAAGGTTGATTTGGGCCGTGTCAGGTGTAATGAAATTTAATAGTTACTCCAGCTAATTGTCCCTAGCTGTTTCTTCTATCATCCTTTTGAGATAGTCCCATTTACTGTCGCTGTCTGTCAAATCATTTGAAAGGTCTCGCATTCTCTGCTCAAACCCCTCTCTGAAGCCATTGAAGTTTATGTTTTGCATATTCGGAACTACTTTAGGTTTCTGTATCATCTTTAGCCGCACTTGAACTGTTGCTACAAGAAATTGGTGGTCGGAGCCGCAGCCAGCTCCGGGGAAAGTTGAGGCGCTCGTCACTGAACCTATGTGCTAGTAAGTAACTATAATAATCAACGTCGTCAGTGAGGGTCAGGAGGAATTCAGGTTCATAATTATACTTACACTAGCTGACTCCGCGGCTTCGCTCCCGTCAACTGGTTATCTATACTTTAAAAAATAAAACTTTCTCATCTACCCTACCGATCAACCTACCTACCCTACCCTATCCTACATACCCTACCTACCTACTATCCACCTAATCTACCTACCTATTTCCCACCTACCTACCCACCTACCTACCCACCTACCTACCCACCTACCTACCCACCTACCTACCCACCTACCTACCCACCTACCTACCCACCTACCTACCCACCTACCTACCCACCTACCTACCCTACCGTACCTATTTATTTGAATAAGAATTAATACTACAATACGAATGAAACTAACTTTTGTTTCTAGCAGCGATCTAATAAAATTTTAGAACACAAAAGCTATTGCTATTGCTATTGTGACTTAACTGTGATAGTGTGATATATTCTCTCTCCGACATTTTTACATTTATTTAAGTATCTAATAGTTTTCTCAGCGCACGCCAAATAATAAATTTTATAGGCAAAATTTTGTTACTTTGTGATGTAACACAATGTATTGTAATTTGTAATTTTCATAAGGATCTCTATTTTTTTTTAAATAAGTTACAGCCTATGTTATTCGAGAATAATGTAGTTTTCCATAGGTGAAAGATTTTAAAATCCGGCCTAGTAGTTTTTGAGCTTATTCGGTACAAACAAACAACCAAAAAAATTTACCTCTTTATAAAGGGTCTTTCAACAAGTACGGGTCGATGTTAAAATTGAATAAAACAAGATGTGTGTGAGATATTAAAGAAATTTATTTTTTATTTAAAAGGCCCATTTATGCCATTATGGATGGAATATGACATCGTTCAAATGTCCGCCGCGGCTTTGTATGGTGGCACGAATCCGAGTGGTCCAATTTTTAATGACGGAATTTTAGTGTACCGCCTCGCATCTAGATTAAATTTCAGTCTATTTAAACTTCCGAGCAATGAAAAACGTCCACCCACAAAATGCCAACAAACACCTTAATATCTCCTAAGACATAGAACCTAGCTTCATAAATTAAAAAGTATAATGAAATCTATTTTATTATGCAAACTTAAACTCTTTTAAATACTGGTCTTTTTGAAGCCATGGATAAAAAAAGTAGAAAAACAAAATTTTGGGGTTTGAAAATTTCGGAATACATTTGTTTCGTTTTTTGTTTTGCTTTTGATTTCATCCTTGTTTTCGCCGTTGTGAAAGAATTCTTAAATTGTAAAGTCTTACGGCTCTGGTACCCATAAATCATGCCTCTATCACCCGAGGATTGTACGAGAATCATCTACTATGGTGAAATTGGGGACCAGCCAAAGAAATACGGCCAGAATAATGGGCGTGACACATACTATTGTCCGACGAGTGATCCAAAGGTTTAGGGAGTCTGGAGAGTGCGTTACTACAGCCAGATATTGTCAAAAATCGTCTTCTAAGTACAATAGATAATTAGATATACAGCTTCTGTAATTGGTAAGCAGATTTATTAATTTGGTAAGCTGATAGCTTTTTAATTATTTGATAAAAACAGTTCCGGCTGGAGTAACGTTACCGCAGCCAGATCTTTTGTTTTCTAACGGGTATGTTGAAATAAAAGTTATCTAAATAATTAGATATCAATTTGAAATAAATGGTACAACTTAATTTGTATGTATATTTGCTATGGTTGCGAAGATATTTAAAATCCTGCTGTGGTAACGTTTGCACGATTGCTGGATCTCGGAATTGACTAAACGGATGATTATAATTTTTGTACATGACATCTGGCTAATTAGTTATAATTTGTTACGCAATAAAAAAATCCACAATAATGCACCGTTTTGAAGTTATTCTAGTAAATAGAAATATGCTTTAATAGGTCCTAGCACTTCCAATAAGCGGTCCAAAGACTAACTTGTAACGTTATTATATAGGTAATTACTGCCTTTAAATGGTACTGAAGTTTCATTAGTATCCTATAAGTAATTAAAAAGTTATGATGAAACTGCAATTTGTTCCGGCCACGGCGCGCAGCTGAGTTTTTTGAAGACCGATTAACCGAATTTCCTGTAGTTGTGGTAACTGAATCTTATATGAATAATTAGATATATAGTTCAATTATATACCTGTGAAATATCAGACTTGTAAACTAATTAATTAACGAGATAATCGAAAAACAATACTTATATGTGGTAACCTGACCAAATCTAGAATGTTATAAAAAAGCGGCCGCGCAATACATTATACCAACCTAACCGAGAATAATACGCGTTTGGCACAGACGGGTACACAAGTGGTAAAGTAAAACATAGTTATAATTAAATATTTTTGTTTCTACAGATAGAATATTAATTTCAAAAATATTTATGCCTAGGTAATAAAAAATATGGAGTACCTACTTATGTAGATGATGATAATTGTATGCAGATATTAATTGTGGTAAGTAAGTATATAAATTAATTTCAAAAATAGTCACAGGTATGTTTTAATGGAATTATATGCAACGTTGCTTGCTTATCTGAAATTAAAATTAAGTACTGATAAACACCTTCACTATTTACACTGCGTTGTGCTTCCTCCTCTTCGCATCGTGTGCCTCATTACTGAGGGTCGTGATTACCATGACAGCTAGGAGACCAACTTTTCTCTGACGATGATTCTCCATCTGTGTCTGTCCTTGGCAACGTGGAGTGCATCGTGCAGCTTGGTGCTCAGCGTTGCACGTATATGGTCAGACCATCTGATCGGGCACGGCTCTGATGACCCTCGGCCTCTTGCCAGTGATCATCAGCTGCTCGAGGTTATGACCATCGTTTCGGGCAATGTTGTGTTGTGTCGTGCTTAGCGTTTCGAATAAGTTAAAGTAAAATAGTTATTAAGTTTTATTGTAAAAAATCACATAACAATAATAAAATGTAATAACATCACAGTGCAGTAAGTACTAACATATTATATATACAATAGGTAGGTAGGTTCTACTGTTTTTTCTAATCTCATTTTACAATAATTTGTTACAGGATTTTTTTAAAGCTACGGGGCCCATATTGCAATATAGGTACTCACCTTAATCTAACGATACCATGTATCGTTATTATGTGATATTTTAAATATAATAATAAATTCCTTTACCTAAACACTATTATAAAATTAAATAAAAACTAATTAGGCGCAATTTCTTCCTTGTAAATAGTAAGTAGGTACCTACCTACCTCGACGACAGAATGGTTAAACGTAGGTAGGTAGATATATGAAGAATGGCATAGTGGACACTTACTTTGAGCAATTTTAAATTTATTTAAACGTTTAGTATGGTAGGTTTAATTTTTCAATCAAACAAATTTCATTCGTGACTGTACCAACTTTTGAGGACAATTATGCTAATAATTTTAAAAGGTTGGTAAAATGTATTGCGCGGCCGCTTTTTTGTAACATTCTAGATTTGGTCGGGTTACCACATATAAGTATTGTTTTTCGATTATCTCGTTAATTAATAAGTGTACAAGTCTGATATTTCACAGGTATATAATTGAACTATATATCTAATTATTGATATAAGATTCAGTTACCACCACTACAGGAAACTCGGTTAATCGGTCTTCAAAAAACTCAGCTGCGCGCCGTGGCCGGAACAAATTGAAGTTTCTTCATAACTTTATAATTACTTATAGGATACTAATGAAACTTCAGTACCATTTATAGGCAGTAATTACCTATATAATAACGTTACAAGTTAGTCTTTGGACCGCTTATTGGAAGTGCTAGGACCTATTAAAGCATATTTCTATTTACTAGAATAACTTCAAAACGGTGCACTATTGTGGATTTTTTTATTGCGTAACAAATTATAACTAATTAGCCAGATGTCATGTACAAAAATTATAATCATCCGTTTAGTCAATTCCGAGATCCAGCAATCGTGCAAACGTTACCACAGCAGGATTTTAAATATCTTCGCAACCATAGCAAATATACATACAAATTAAGTTGTACCATTTATTTCAAATTGATATCTAATTATTTAGATAACTTTTATTTCAACATACCCGTTAGAAAACAAAAGATCTGGCTGCGGTAACGTTACTCCAGCCGGAACTGTTTTTATCAAATAATTAAAAAGCTATCAGCTTACCAAATTAATAAATCTGCTTACCAATTACAGAAGCTGTATATCTAATTATCTATTGTACTTAGAAGACGATTTTTGACAATATCTGGCTGTAGTAACGCACTCGAGTCTGGATTAAACCTGAGAAGAACAGGTACGGGGAAGCCAAGGTGAACAACAGTCCGAGAAGATCGTTTCATTGCGGCAGCCATGTTAAGAAATCGACATCATAAATCATTGCGGTTCAACAACAACTTCTGCAAGTTCAAAGGGAGCCAATAAGCGAGTGGACAGTCAGGAGACGTATTGCCGAAAGAGGATTGAAGCCTTACAGGCCAGCAAATAGCCCAAAACTGGAACGGCATCATAAAGTTGCCCGAGCATACAGAATGGGGTGAGGACGAATGGGGCAGAGTGGTGTTCTCTGATGAGTCAAGATTTATGCTGTACCATCATGATGGGAGGAAAAGAGTATACCGACGACCAGGAGAACGTTTTGCACAAGCATGTTTTGAAGACGATAACTTGCTTCGTCATAGTTGCTTAACTGTTCGAGATATCTTGTCGCCATCGGTGAAATTCTTATTGTTTTTCTTGAATTCCACTTCACCAAATTATACGTTTTGTACACAAGTGATTGACTTCGTGATGAAAATACTAAAATCGCTATATTTATATAATATTTGAGAAAATGCCTCAATTCCTCATATATCCCAGCATCAGAACTGGATTTTGAAAAAATGGGACCAGTCTGGAAGTATATTATAACGATTTTTTTTTTCGATTTTTTTATAAATGACGGCGTTCTGAGGCAATAGTTTATCACAGAATATTTCCAATTTAACCTAGTGTTAGCTTTTCGTGCAAGTGGATATGCTATATTATATATAGCATGCGCACGATGGCTATACTATAGTCTAGTCCACAGTGTCAGTTTTTTAGGGTTCCGTACCAAAAGGGTAAAAACGAGACCCTATTACTAAGACTCCGCGGTCCTGTATGTCTGTCTGTCACCAGGCTGTATCTCATGAACCGTGATAGCTAGACAGTAGAAATTTTCACAGCTGATATATTTCTATTGCCGCTATAACAACAAATACTAAAAACAGAATAAAATAAATATTTAAGTGGGCTCCCATACAACAAACGTGATTTTGTTGCCGTTTTTTGCGATAATGGTACGGAACCTTTCGTGCGCGAGTCCGACTCGCACTTGGCCAGTTTTGATCTAGACATTTTCATTATTATTACTGACCATGCCTTTTTGATGGTAATATGTGTATAAGGTAACATATGGTTAGGCAATAAAGAACGCAGTACTTAAGAATTTTCATATATTAAAACACAAATGAAAAAACAACATTTAACAATGTACAACAAATTCATAACCTAGAATCCTTTGCAGCCACATCCGGGACCGGCAACACCATTGAATCCAAAACCAGTGGCTCCCATACCAGAGGCGCCCAGACCAGCTAGACCAGGGCCGTAACCAGCTCTGCCAGGAGCAATACCCGCAGCAGTGCCAGTAGGACCATAAGGACCAACAGCATTGCCAACACCTTCGCTCACGATACCAACAGTCCCGCTTCCGCAGCCGTAGCTGATGCCACCAGCACCAGCTGTCGGTAGAGCTCCTTCAACGACCACAGCACCCAAGAACGGCAGCTCTCCGTTCACAGCGAGTGAACCTTCCATAGCGTTCTCAGACAACACGGTGATGCCGGTAGGGGCGATGGGGGAGAAACTTTGGACAAGAAAACCACCACCGTTTGAAGGGACGAAGGAGTTAGCAGCCAGGCCGTAGCTGTTGCCTCCAGGGTAGCCGACGGATCCTGTAGCCCAGCCACTTCCTGCAAGGTTGGAGCCGTAAGCGAGAGCATTGCCAGCTAAAGCGAGCTCTTCAGCAGCTAATGCAGTTCCAGCGATGCTGTTGCAAGCACCGATGGCCTGGCCTGAGATGTTCTGCAAACAAAAAGAATATAAGTTAAAACATCACTTAAATTATTTATTTGATTCTTGGTGTTCGAAAAAATATGATGCAACTATTGTATATGTTAAACAATAGAAGATTTCATCACATTAGCATGTTGATGAAGCTCTCACATTAACATTGTTGCTGGAGTGAACCCATAAGTTTTGCCACTACCAAAAATCGCTCACCACGGCTAAAAGAAATTTTCACTTCAAAAACTTTATAAGATATTTAGAAAATCGTTGAATGATTAAGAAGAAGGAATACTCACGTGCACCAATAATGCAGAAACGCAGAAAACAAAGAAAGCTTTAGCTGCCATTATTAAAGTATTTGTATTGAAAACAAACAACTGAATGATTTTGAACAAAATTCTCGAAGATTATATACTAAAAAATTACAATATTTCTTCGCAATCGATGGTAAAGAAATTAATATATTACGTGCCGTAGATAGGAGTTGGTAGAATATGAAATAACCTGTTTTTGCTAGCAGATAACGCATCTGTCTTACGTATTTAAATTGAAAACATATCACGTTTTTGAGCTAATAATAGTTACGTTATTATGATTATGTCACTGAGTATAAAATTGGTTAATTATGCTTCCTAGAGTAATAACAAAAAACTTTTTTACATTTTTTTTTGTGAAATATTTCTTATATTTTTTTTTTAGTTTTGGTACATAATTTTGTAGTAAAGTACCAAAAGGTATGCCAGAATAGATTACCAAATAACATCAAATATAACATAACGGCTGAAATGAGAGTGTACCAGGGTGAACGGTACACAGCTGCGTACCCTTCAAAAACGTACCGGAGTGATGTTATAGACACACTGGCAAAATTAGCGAAACAAGAAAAACAATCGGATTTTTTTTTTACTATTGCTGGCTGGATTTTCTTTTGTTTAATAATAAAACTAATTATGTCTAATTGGTAAAACAGTTGCACTTAACTTTTCATGCGATTGTTTTAACTTTATGCGAACATACACCATTTGGAGAGAATTTTACTTATTCCCACTTCATGTTTTTGTTTATAATTTCGTAAATTTCTCATTAACATACTGAGTTATTTGTTTCATTTTTAATGTCTAAATCTTTTTCGAAGTTAAGGATATCATTTGCCCAACTTTACGCAAACTGAGAGGGCCAGGCCACTTGATATGAGAAGAAATGATCAAACCTACAGAGTGCTGTGCATCAGACACAACATTGAGTCAAAATTGGGTCTGTGTGTGTGATTCAGAGAAGACAAGGCAGAAAAGTCGTACTTCTTACAGACATAACCGCATTTTCAGTTTCGCTTTCGCAAAAACACGCTATTTAAGGCCGTTTAAGCCAGGAATGCTCTGGAGGAAGTTCGAGGTGCAACAGAAAGTGATTTTATGGTCAGAAAAAGATTGAAAGAACTGGTTTTGGTTCGTTACACCCGGTCAAAGGTCTAATAATTGAGGTACCACTATTGAAACGGTATAACTTTTACTCGGGAATATAGACTGGTCCACGGACTAATGATGTAAAATATTGCTCGGTGATGAGTATGGAATTAATTTAAATCGAATTGAAGGACGGCAATGCATGTGTAAACCTGAACAAGAACATCATAATCTGTAATTTTTTTAAACTACAGCGGCATATGGTAGAGGAACAATATTGGAATCAGGTAGGATATGTTTGGAAGCTCATACGGACTTGTTGGTGATCGATGGAGGGAATCTTATTGATATCTCATCGATACAGAAGTATTATTTAAGAATACGTGGTATAATTTGCTCCTTTGTCAGTGGTTACTTCGGTTTGATCCAGGAAAATGCTCGGTTCCATACCACTGTTTCAACTCCAGCCTATCTTAATAATGTCAATATCGCAGTTCTGGCGCCGGCGAGATCACCAGACTTGCATCCGATAGATTACGTCTGGGACCTGCCAAAACGAAGAGTTTATACGCCCAGCACCTGTCAATGTGGTTGAACTGCGAAACGCTATTGTAAGGAATGATAAAGACTACCACAGGAGACAATGAATAACATTATTCTCAACATGTCTAGGCGGTTGAAATAGTAGTTTATGCAATTGTCATATAATAGGGGTTATTAAAACACGAGTGTAGGTTTATCACATGAGCATAGTTTATTATTATGATAAGTGCTGTAAGAAAGGGGGTGGGCTGGAAATCAGCGTTGACCAGCGTAGTAGCCATGCTGCACATCTATCAACATCGGCTGAGCTGAAACTATCTTGTGTTTTGTTTATGTTGTAACATTTCTTAGTGGCAATAAATGTTTTCTTTCTTACTGTCATTATTATTTCAATGTTTCGAAAGTTACATAAGTATGGCAAGTTTCAGCTTAATCTGATGCCAGGAAGAGCTTGAAACATAGCTAACTAGTGGCCGGACACACATACAAAAAATAAAGCTTGTAAAAATACAAGATAAAGTTGTACCAAGTGGTCAGTTACCTTATAAATATCTAGAGCATACCTAAGCAGTAAGTTTAGTCGAGTAAGCATAACAAATACCGTGTATTATGCAATCAGCAACCTTGCTGACGCATCAGTATTAGGAGGTCAAGTACAAGTGCACAGTATACTTCTGCTGACCCATTTTTTTTTGCAGTAAAGCAGAGCTCTGCGTTCTTTCCATACTGCATTGTCATCTATACTAAAATTATAAAGTGATAAAGTTTGTGAATTGTGGGCTTGTGACGTTGTAGGGGGTAATCTCTGGATCTACTGAACAGATTTTGAAAATTCTTTCACCAGTAGAAAGCTACATTATTCCTGAGTGTCATAGACTATAATATACTTTAAAAAAAAATGAGATCCTTGGGAAAATTGCAATAATGTAACCCAAAGTAGCAAAATGTTGCAAAAAAAATTCATTCTTTGGCGTGCGCTGAGAAAACTATTGTCGATACATAAAAATTATGTACTACATGATAAGGTAGGGTAGGTAGGGGAGGGTAAGGTAAGTAGGATAGGTGGGTAGAGTAGGTAGGTAGGTAGCCAATAGACGGGAGCGAAGCCCCGAGGGTCAGTTAGTTAAATAATATAATAATTACTAGCTGACCCGGCAAACTTTGTTTTGCCATAAAAACACCTAATATGCATCTACCCTACCTACCCTACCCTACCCTACCTACCCTACCCTACCCTACCTACCCTACCCTACCTACCCTACCCTACCCTACCTACCCTACTTACCCTACCTACCCTACCCTACCTACCCTACTTACCCTACCTACCCTACCCTACCTACCCTACCCTACCTACCCTACACTAATTTTCCATTTTTTTTTTTTTTTGTAAATCTAAACCATTCTCGAATCTCCACGAACACACACAAAAAATTTCATCAAAATCGGTCCAGTCGTTTAGGAGGAGTTCAGTCACATACACACGCACACAAGAAATATATATATTAAGATGTGCATTTTTCAATTGATATACTTTTACAGTTAATCTTGGACATTGCTGACAACGAAAACATCGTATAGAAACCAGGACTTATAATTGGGTTTAAAGATTCTTTATTTATTCTAAAAGAACATACTTTGTTCACTTAGGGAATAAATGCATGACTAAGGTTAGTGTAGTCCATGTCCCTCGGTGCGCCTGGTAGGATCTGTCAGACCCACCTTTGCACATAAAGCGTTGTTCTTTATTCGAATTTGAAATTCGCGCCTAACCCACACTTACTAGCTGGCCCACAGATATACATCTAACTAGATGACGCACCATATTGAGATGGAAAGACTGTATATAAAAAGCTGGCCCAGGCCATTCATTGGTAAGTAAATTTGTTTTTAGATTATGTGTGAAAAAGTGGCACGCATGGTTTTCATACAGATGGAGGGACTTGAGTTTGCTAGTTAGATTTATATCTGTGAGCTGGCCGTTATGATTTTTATGAATTGCTAGACCTCTGCCGCCCATGCGTATATTAGGACATGAGTATAGTTCGCATGGGTCTCAGACCCGACCAGGCATATACACACAGTATTATATTTATATACACACAGGCATATATATAGATTGAATGTTCTTTAGTCTATACTAATACTAATTACTAATACTAATAATAATATTATAAAGAGGATAAACTTTTTGTTTGTTTGTTTGTTTGTACCGAATAGGCTCCGAAATTACTGGACCGATTTAAAAAATTCTTTCTCCAATAGAAAGCCATATTATTCCTGAGTGACATAGGCTATTTTTTAATCCCGAAAACGGGTCCTGTGGGGTGGCCCACGGGAGCGAAGCCGCGGGCAACAGCTAGTAATATTATAAAGAGGAAAGACTTTTTGTTTGTTTGTTTGTACCGAATAGGCTCCGAAACTACTGGACCGATTTTAAAAATTCTTTCACCAATAGAAAGCCATATTATTCCTGAGTGACATAGGCTATTTTTTAATCCCGAAAACGGGTCTTGTGGGGTGGTCTACGGGAGCGAAGCCGCGAGGAACAGCTAGTTATTTATAAGTACATTGAAGTGTCAAATATTTTATATAGTCTGATTGAGATCTCTTTAGTTTTTAGTAAGTCAAGTGTGTTATAAGAGTAACGAAGTATTTTTGTTGTTAAACACAATACCTTTTTTTTTTTTTTTTTTTTACTATGTATAGGCCTGTGTTTGACCACAATCTCACCGTGGTCAGTGATGATGTGGCCGATGGTGGTAAGCACACAAAGCCTAGAAGGGAACTGGCTCTCAAGTGCTGCTACCTTTGTTTAAATAGAAAAATAATGAATAAGCTTGTTCATTTGCAATATTTTTTATTTTATTTTCTACTACTACTACTAATATACAACCCTAGTAAAAAAACATTAGTACATTATAATAACTTATTTATCAATTACTAGCTTCTGCCAGCGGATTCGCCCGCGTGAAAGTCGAAAATTATCCCGAGGGTATTCCCGGGATAAAAAGTATCCTATGTGCTATTCCAGACTATAATCTATCTCTGTGCCAAATTTCATCCAGATCCGTCCAGCCGTTTGAGCGTGAAGAAGTAACAAACAGACACACTCACAGACTTTCGCCTTCATAATATTTGTGAGATAGTGTGATTAAAGTGTGATGTTATGATTTCAGAAATAACAAGTTAAGGATCCGGACAGACCGACCAGGCATACCGTGTTACTTTTTGCCTTCTGGCATACCGAAGCTTAATATAAGTCTTTAATCGCCAACCCACCTTGAGCAAGCATGTGGTGATTAATGCTCGTACATTCTCTGTACGAGAAGAGGCTTTGTTAGTCCAGTGGTTACAAACGCAACTGCTAAGCTTGGGGTCTCGGGTTCTATTTCCTGATCACGCAAAGTGTTATTGGTGTTTCCTTGCCTGGATCCTGGCGATAGGAAGGAGGTCGTGTGACATCCCCGACCTCGGAAAGACGTTGAACCTACGCTTGATATCTTCCCGGTCATGTTGGATTGCCTTACCATCGAACTATGGCAGTGATGGAAAAGAGACTACATCTATGATCGAGCGATTACTTGCGCACTTTAATGAAGCATACGAATAGAATAGAGCAACTCTGGCCATTTGCCATAGCCACATCGAAAACAAAATAAAAATAACGTTGCCAATCTTGAACTGAATTTCACAGGGTTCGTTTCGGCTTCGGCTAGAAGTGGGCCCTTCGGTCAGACACTAGTACATACCGACATACAAGTTAGAAATTAAACGCTATGATCATAATTCAGTCAAAAAGATACGGAGTAGATAAAACTCAAGCTCGTAAAATTTTCAATCATTATTAATTTATTTTAAAAAATATATTTTATTACAGACTATGTTTAAAAAAGTATAATTTATTAATATTTAAATAAATAATTATTTAGACATACTTATACACATTAACAAACTCTTAAAACTAATACCCGTAAGGCTTGTTGCCATACGCTGGCATTTGCCCATAGGACGGGGCATTATGCCCACCAGAAGTACAACTGCCACTAATAGTGACAATGCCGTTACAAGGTACGTTGCCATTGAACGCCACTTTGCCTGTTAACGGCACTTGTCCAGTCACAGATGTCATGCCAGTGACTGGCAACTCTCCACTAACACCTAGTTCACCATTGCCATTTCCACCATATGCTGGATATGGCATGCCAGCACCATTATACAATTGGTTTGGGTTTCCAGCGCCGTTTGTCATTTGTTTTTGCATGCCAGCATTGGAAATAGCTTGATTTGGCATGCCAGCATATCCTTGACCATTTGGCATGCCAGCAATTGTTTGACCATTGACCATAATTTGACCATTTGAGCCAATTGCTTGATTAAGTCCCATTGGGACCATTCGAGGTCGTGTTGGTCTTTGTAATGGGCCACCAAGGCCATTATTTGGTCCATATTGGTGGCCATTGTTCACTATTGTGGGTCCATTGGGGTTGACACGTTGACTGAGTGCATACTGCAACAATGAAAAACAATTAGTAACATAGAGAAACTATTAATACTCAACCGTTTGTGTCTTCAAAAATAGTATACACGAATAGAGAACACGAATTTAAGAACTTTTAGAAAATTCACATTACGTAGATCTTGAAAAATTCTTAACTTCAAATTCTCAATGCTGAAACCAAGGCTAGGCAAAAATGGCGGCGAATGCAAAAAAAAATTCAGAAGAAAATAAAAACCGGCCAAGTGCGAGTCGGACTCGCGCACTAAGGGTTCCGTACCATTATCGCAAAAAACGGCACAAAAATCACGTTTGTTGTATGGGAGCCCCACTTAAATATTTATTTTATTCTGTTTTTAGTATTTGTTGTTATAGCAGCAACAGATATACATCATCTGTGAAAATTTCAACTGTCTAGCTATCGCGGTTCATGAGATACAGCCTGGTGACAGACAGACAGACAGACGGACCGCGGAGTCTCAGTAATAGGGTCCCGTTTTTAATCTTTGGGTACGGAACCCTAATTATCAATTTATTTGTTAAATAAATTATCAATTTACTGTTCTCTTGGATAATCTTACGAAAAAATGTAATTTTTTGTCTTATGTATGCAAAAGGCAATCAGAGATTGCTCTGACCTGTTAATCAAAATAATATCATATCTGATGAAGGCTCTAAAAACAATTTTATCACGGAAAATTTTAGAGAACGAGAGAAAACCAAGAATTAGAGCTATAATTAATATTAGAAACCAACCTGAACCAGGCAAATCTGAACACAGAAGATGACAAATGAAGAAGACATGTTATTCTAGAACAGAAGAATCTTTTGGTAATGATCACTGAACGGTCTTAAAATCCTTTTATAATAAACTTACAATTATTTTATTATGCGTTCTGAAACGTATTTTGCATTCATATTGATAAGTCACGCCAGTATCAATATTCTTCTTAGAATTACTGATATTATAGATCCTTTGTTAAAGATAAAAGATGTTTGATTCTTATCGGAGCGACATCTATTGAATTGTGGAAGAGAGACATGTTAAGTTGATCTAAGTATTTTAGTTTGTGAATAGATGCCAGCACTTATCTAGAACAAGAACTCGCTATCAAGCAGCGTCTATCGGCTATAGTCCAGGCTTGAAATCTTCAGTCGGTCACGTGTCCGGATGGGGCAACGACTCTATTGATCGGCTAGTGGTAGGAATGAGGGTACGGTGGAAGGAACAAGAGCGCGCGGCAGGTCACCCATGAGATGGACTGTCCAGATCAAGTCTGCACTAGGCGGTCCACTGCATGTGAGCACACGAGTAACACAGAGAGCCGACACAGATATGGCGTCGCATCGTCAAGGAAATCATAGCAGCCTAGTTTCACTGCAATGTACTGACCACGACCACTCTACCACGAGTGCTACCCATGAAGGCGCAGATACCCCTGAGTAGCTGATTTTAAAATGGGAATCATTAGATTTCATCTAAACGGCTAGTTGTAATAAAAAAAAAGAATATGTTAAATTAAAATTGAGTTTTATTCGTATAACATACACTATGTTTAATAATAATAATAATTAATTTGTAAAGTTATGTCTAAAATAGACAAAAACACGACAAACGTACTAAAACCGCTGGGCGTATTTTAATGAAATCGACACCATCTCAAAGACAATTTAAATTATCAACATTTTGAACTGAGGTTTTTTTTTTAAAGTCATAGAATAATAAGGAAAGTACAAAAATCTACTAAATTTTGGGTCGCGCGGGTGTGAAACGAGTGCGCGTTTTGTTCCCTCAAGGTCTAAGGCGTTAGTCGTCGTCTTAACCAGGTTATTGGGGTCGGGCAAATGGTCACTACATGTAAAATAATAATTATTCAACTGTAAATAAGACTAGACACATAAAACTATTTCGAAAAGCTCCCACAGTTGGACACTGACGACTTGAGGACATCCAAAATACCTGACACATCTCCGGTACGTCACCAGTAGAAACAAAGCTGAATTGTCATATAGAGTCAGTCACCAACACACAAGCCATTTAAACTGGAACACAGCAACTGTGTAGGTACACTGTGTGGACCTCTAGGCCAAGTATGCATGTGCATTTTTAGGGTTCCGTACCCAAAGGGTAAAAACGGGACCCTATTACTAAGACTCCACGGTCCGTCTGTCTATCTGTCTGTCCGTCTTTCACCAGGCTATACCGTACCAGGCTGAACCGTGATAGCTAGGCAGTTGAAATTTTCACAGATGATGTATTTCTGTTGCCGCTATAACAACAAATACTAAAAACAGAAAAAAAATAAGTGGGGTAGGCTCCCATACACTCCCAAAACGTGATTTTTTTGCCGGTTTTTTTACTTGAATGGTACGGAACCCTTCGTGCGCGAGTCCGACTCACACTTGGCCGGTTTTTTTTTACTGTGTATTGGAAATATCTTTTTTCTACTAGGTATTAAATGAAAACGTTGCAAGTGGACATGGATTGGCTATACGCTCCTAAGGAGTCCCGATCACATACTCAACCAAGCTTTGGAATGTAATCCCCAAGAGAAAAGAAAGCGTGGCCATCCTCGACCTTATTGGTCGAACTGTGTTGGCAGAAGCGGTGAGCATCGGAGTGACCTGGAGCGAGGTGAAGCGTGAAGTTCAAGACCAATCGCGATAGAGAACTTTTGTGAACGCCCTCTGCCCCATTTAGCTTACATAGAACATTAAATCAAGCTTTACATAAAAGTGCATGTTATGACAAAACATATTATCACAAGTCAGTGTGTAAACCCTTATCTAGAATGCAATATAATCTTACAAAATTACATTACTAAATATTAATGCAATTAACCAGTATAAATTCTTTGATATTGGAATCGGAAATCATTCACAAGTTTGTGTTCTACAGACAAAGATACAAATCCAAGATGGCCGCCAAGTCCCTCCTTGTTATTTGCGCTTCAGCTTGCTTTGTCAAGGTAAGTTACATAAAAACATTGAAATAACAAGTTTTGCTAGTAAAATTACCTGTGGCTCCAGGCTAGTGATTTTTATTCAGATATTAGATTTTTCCGAGGCATCGAACCAGTGGACTATCCTACAGGAATTGCGGTTTTTCCGGAATACAAAGCCTATATTAGTCCGTGATATTGTAGCTATATTAATTAGTAAAGAATTTTCGAGATCGGATCAGATATTAAATACTTATTGACCTTAACAAATTTTTAAATCTTTAAGTAAACAATTTAACCTTTTTTAGGGTTCCGTACCCAAAGGGTAAAAACGGGACCCTATTACTGAGACTTCGATCCGTCTGTCTGTCTGTCTGTCCGTCTGTCTCCAGGCTGTATCTCATGAACCGTGATAGCTAGACAGTTGAAATTTTCACAGATGATGTATTTCTATTGCCGCTATAACAACAAATACTAAAAACAGTATAAAATAAATATTTAAGGGGGGCTCCCATACAACAAACGTGATTTTTTGGCCGCTTTTTGCTCGATATTAATAACGGCAACAGGTAGACACTTGAAATATTCACAGAATGTTTAGTTGTATATTCAAGTAAAAAAAAAAAAAAAAAAAAAAAAAAAAAAAAAAAAAAAAATATGGGGGGCTCCCATACAACAAACGTGATTTTTTTGCAGTGTTTTGCGATAATGGTACGGAACCCTTCCTATGCGAGTCCGACTCGCACTTGGCCGGTTTTTTTATAATCAGTCAATCCCCTAATCCAAATGCGTTCCTTTTCCAATATCTTCTCTGATTAACAAAATGATAGGTCTAATGTTCAAGAATTAAGTAATCAGCCATATTATCTGCTCCTTCTATACATATATATAGTATAGGCTTTCTTACAAATCCTTCTTTTCTTGTCATCTTTGTAATAAGTTCCACTAAACTTATGACCCAACTAAATTTCATTTTTAATTCACAGATCATCTCAGCCCAATGCATCGGTGCCGTCAATAATGTGGTCGGAACTGCCATTGCAGCTGAGGAGTTAGCACTAGCTGGCAATGCGCTAGCTGGCAATGGTCTCGCTTATGGTGCTGGTGTCGGCTTCGGAACTCCCTTCACTGGCTACGCTGCTAACGCTATTGCTCCAACCAGCGGCGGTGGCTTCCTAGTACAGAGTTCCTCGCCCATAGCTCCAACAGGCATCACTGTAATCTCTGAGAATGCCATCGAAGGAGCTGTATCTATCAACGGTAATTTACCATTCCTTGGAGCCATTGCTGTGGAAGGCAACTTGCCTACTGCTGGAGCTGGTGGTATCAACTACGGTTGCGGAAATGGCGCTGTGGGTATCGTCAGCGAAGGTGTTGCGCCAGCCGTAGGACCAGCGGCATACCCAGCAGGAATGGGCTATGCTAACAACGGCCTGGCTGGTGGGATCGGCAATGGACTGGGTTTGAACAATGGACTCGGTTACAATGGACGCCCAGGACTTGGTCTGGGATGCGGTGCTGTGTATTAGATAGTGTTTTGTTATTTGTTGTGTATGAATAAATAAATGTTGTTATTTGTAGTACGTATATTGTGGTTTGATTTCTTTAAGTGATCTATCTAATTACTTAACTTTACTAATCTGAATAGTGTAACTTTTAGATAAATGTATACCGATCTGCATTTCAATAGTCGTACTTCATATGAATTTTGCAAATGGTCATGAAATTTAATAACATCACCCAAAAATTTTTTTTTTACAAAAAATGCTACCGACTTCTAAATAAAAAAAGGTCAAGTGCGTGTCGAGCCACGCGCAGTAATAGGGTTTCGCAGTTGCATAATAATGCGGACTAAGAAGAGGGCTTTTTGTTGTAACATGAACATTGAAACGGTTTCAGCGGCTCACGTTTAAAAACGGGCCCACATAGGACGATGGTGACTGAGGAAAGAGTTATAAAATCCAACTTCACAAGGGAAGTTAGAAAAAATATGATCTAAGTATTTGAGTACCAACGCGTGTAGAGGCAAGCGATTGTAATAAAGATTGATAACCAGCGTCACAGTAATAATTTGAATACTGCAGTACTGCCGTTTCGGAGATAGACTTCGTTAAAATCTCCAAATTTAACTTGATTGCGTTTGTTGTAAGGTTGACATTCGCGTCATAGGTTTGTACTAACCTAACATATTTATCAAGACCACAGCAGTGCAGTATAATACATTGCATTTTAATTACATTATCGGTATCGATAGTTATCGGATTTCTTAGTTTGAAATATTAAGACGTATTTTTTTTTTAGTTTATATGTCATCATCATCTTCCTGCCCTTATTCCATGTTACTTGGGGTCGGCGCAACAAGTTTTCTTCTTCCATACCGTCCATATATATTTTTTATAAATCAAATCAGTTTGAAATTATGTAATAATTTAAATATACTCATTGAGGCGGGCCTCTTTACAATATTATAGTATACTAGCTTCTGCCCGCGGCTTCGCCCGCGTTCAAAGTAAAAAAAAACCGATCGCCACTAAACTTTACAGGATTATCCGCTGGGTCAATCTAAAGATTGTCGGAAATTTTCATTAAAATCGGTCCAGCCGTTTCGGAGTGTATAAGGATCATACATACATACTTTCTCTTTTATATATATAGATAAATATTAAATTAATTATTTTCTTTTGTTGATATCCATCTATAAATTCAATATCCGACCCAACTAAATCACTAATTGAGAAGTGAAAACTAAACTAAACTAACACGCGGTCGTGTCGACTCCTTTCACAATTGACGTCCTTCATACAGATTATTTGTTGCAGCTTATATACGTTGGTTGTAGGGCATGTAATATCGGAAGTTTTTCAATTCTGATATTGACTTCCGATATTAGATCTCAATATCGGAATTCCGATATTAATATCGGAATTGGGCACTTTCGTTAAATACCGCATTTTTTTTTTGTTAATTACCCAAATTCGATATAATGATGGATTGAGTACAATAAAAAAACACGTTTATGTCGCGACGTAATAGGATTTTCTATTGTGTCTCTCTCTAATCACTAGTGACTGTGTAATCGGGCGTTTATTTAACTAAACTGCACATTTGTTTCCAAAAAGGAATATAAGAAATATCTCTCTGAAAAACGATAATGCAAAAAAAAACAGAAAATAAATGTTTTTCGATCAATCTGAATTAGTCCCGATAAGTGTAATGAGTAATACTGATTTATAATCCAGTATAAGTATCAGTCACTGTGGCAAGGCCTCCTGGGGCCTATGTTCAGCAGTGGACGTATTTTGGCTGAAATGATAATGAAGATGAGAGTCATATATATAATGATCGTACATATTAATGATCGTATAGACTAATTTGTTGTATTCAATACAAGCAGAAGCCAGAAAACTATTAAGCTTTAATTTATTTTGGTTTCCAAGTAAGTAACACATTATATTTACATTTGAAATAAAGTTTAACACGGATAGGTACTCGTTCCGATACAGCTCTCAAAAGTATGCAAAATTATCTTAGTAATCATCATCATCGTCATTTCAGCCGATAGATGTCCACTGCTGAACATAAGCCTACCCCAAATGTCGTCACATTGGCCGATGCCGTGTGTCTCATATTCTGCGGATACCTGTAACCTAAGGATTAATCAATGAAAATATCATTGTTACGATGGGTTCTATGAATCTGAGTATTTACTTGTAATCTTAAAGCTAAAATTTTTAGCAATCTCGGAACTGTAAATCTGGAATTCATCAAGGTACATATTATTTTTTCATAAAGTGAAGTTTAAGTAAATAAGCGCCCGATTATTAAACAGACTATCTGACCACTGCTAATCATCGTAGTCAAAGGGTTTAACCGCGCTTTATCGTTCGACGCTTCACAAGGAGCTAAAATAAGGTTTTTGTCTGATTCCGAGATTCCGATATTGGATCACTCAGTATCGGAATTGAAATATCGGAAATTTCGTTCCGTGATTCCGATATTATGAGATTCCGAGATTCCGATATTCATGCCCTAGTTGGTTGTATGTTCCTATCATTGAATAATTTGATTTTACTTTTTGGTAGTTGAGTAGGTTGTATGAAAATACTCATACAACAATATTTGTTTTCGGTTTGTAAATAACTTTGCAATTATAGGTATTTAGTTTTTTTTCTCATTGTTTTGTTAAATTTATACTTATTCGGTATTTTAAGGTGAGGCCAAACGAATGTAATTTTGTGAGTTGCGAGTCGCGTAAAATTAGTCGCGAAATTTATGTTCAACTGAAATTCAGTTAGGCTGCCAGATGGACGGACGTAATTTCAGTTGCTGTTCTACATTTGAACGGGGCGATGACACTTGCCTTGCTCCCCTCCCTCACCTCGAGCGCAATTCGATTGAAATAATGTGTGTGTGCCAGCAGACAACTTATATATATAAATATATATTATTATATGGTCAACATCAACCATAACACTACTACACAAAAAGGAGACAAAAACAACCAACAACTACAGACCTATTAGTCTAATGTCGAATATCTATAAGGTATTCGCTAAGATACTTCTCAATAGAATAACCCGAACATTAGATGACAACCAACCGAGAGAGCAGGCCGGATTCAGGAGTGGATACTCGACATTGGACCACATCCACGTAGTAAAACAATTATTTGAAAAGGGCAGAGAATTCAACGTAACATTCTACTGCTGCTTTGTAGATTACAGCAAAGCCTTTGACTAATTAGAACATGAAGCGATTTGGCAAGCACTCAAAAACCAAGGTGTAGAATGTAAATACATCAGAATTCTTAAACGCATTTATCTCTCTCTTTTTCTTTCTTTCTTTTTTTCTTTTTTTTTTTTTTTCATGCCAATTTCAAGCTAGAAAAGCAAGGTAAGGAAATAAGAATAGAAAGAGGTGTACGTCAGGGCGACCCAGTATCACCTAAACTGTTCACTGCTGTCCTGGAAGAGGTGTTCCGGCAATTAGATTGGAAGAAATGTGGACTGAATATTAATGGCGAATACCTGTCGCATTTGCGATTTGCAGATGATTTCATCATCATCTCTCAATCAAGCGCAGGGTTACAGGCTATGCTGAATGATCTGGATCGAGAAAGCCGTAAGATCTCTGAATAAAGGCTATTAATATTATATTATTATATATTTAGACTACAGTATGAACCAAATGCAGCGTATATTCTGCGACGCATTTTACGCGACTCAAACCGCGATCTTACAGTGACACTGCTAGAGGTGAACATTGTAAAGCAGTATCTGTCGAAGTATGCAATGTGAAGATAGTAGCCTTGTATAGATCATGCAAATGCCCTAACAGTGTCGCAGTAGGTTTCGTACGTAATTTTTTATCGCCTATGAGCCCTGACATACCATATTTGGAGATTTTAAGGGGTATGCAGATCTCTCATTTCACCGGTTTTGTTCAGGTTTCTTGATATTCGGGTAATCTATTCTGGCGTAAAAAATATAACCGACTTCCAAATAAAAAAACTACAAAGTGAAAAATAACTTTATTTTTGGAAGTCGGTGTCCATAACACAAAAAATTTGTAACTAACAAAGACACCTAGACACCACTACCAAGAAGTGAGTTGTCGATCCCTAGAAGCCGGTGGGTTGAATCGGTGGAATGTCTACAGACTCAACCGGCTGGGTAATTCGATACACTCCATTGTGCCTGACACTAAGACAAACCGATTTGCCCCAGAAACGATTATTTGGGCTTGAAATCGAGTATGCTCTGTAAAGATATTCTCTGGATGTGCTGACACGTTTAAAAAAAAATTGATAGAAAAATACTCTTTGAGAAACCAGTTCAGTTTTTTTTTTAAATGGTGATAAATCAGTACTTATCTAATCATTCAAGTTATTACCTAAATTAATGACAAACAGTTCTCTGAATTCTTATTATTATATATTATGTAAATAATTTAAATATGACCATAACACGCACAAATTGTTGACACATAGATTATACATGAATAAAAAATATTGTAGGTATAAAAACTTTAGACAGTATATCAAAAAAGTCATTCAAGCATCTGTTGCTCAGTACAACACTACCAAGGAAAAATTAAAATGGCCGCTAAATTTGTGGTTTTGTTCGCTTCAGCGCTTTTTGTTAAGGTATGTTAAGTTTTTTTACTCATGAAATAAGATATTACACAAGTGTCCTATTCATAACAAAAAACCGGCCAAGTGCGAGTCGGACTCGCGCACGAAGGGTTCCGTACCATTATCGCAAAAAAAATGGCAAAAAAATCACGTTTGTTGTATGGGAGCCATAATTAAATATTTATGTTATTCTGTTTTTAGTATTTTTTGTTATAGCGGCAACAAAAATACATCATCTCTGAAAATTTCAACTGTGTAGCTATCACGATTCATGAGATACAGCCTGGTGACAGACAGACAGACGGACCGCGAAGTCTCAGTAATAGGGTTTTTACCCTTTGGGTACGGAACCCTAAAAATTGAACCGACGAAATAACGAACTGAGATGGAAAAAATAGAACAAAATATTTTAGTCCAGCATTTTAGTTGGCGCCAAACAAACATGCAATTTAATTACCTAAAGTGTAGAATGATTGAAGCAAGTTGATCTTCGTTGATTGCTGGTTTGGCGCCGCCGTCTCAAAATACTAGACTAAAAGTTTATTTATATTTTTTGCTTTTCTGTTCGTTATTTGTCGGTTCAATTATTTGTAATTTTTTTTTACAAAAAGGTACAATCGACTGCCAAAAATAAACACTACAAAGTTAACAATAAGTTCTATTTCGGAAGTCGGTGTTCCTGGTTTCGTTTCTTCGTTTTTTGACTCCGGCTTCCAAAATTGAAGTTATTGTTAACTTTGTAGTCTTTATTTTTGGAAGTCGGTTGTATTATTTGCAAAAAAGGTTTTATTTTTCACTTTTTAAAAAAAGGAGGTTCTCAATTCGTCGGAATCTTTTTTTTTTATTATTTATGTTCCCCGATTACTGTAAGACGCCTGGACCGATTTGGAAAATTCTTCTTTTGTTTGAAAGGGTATACTGCCCAGTTGGTCCCATAGTCATCAGGTCAGGATCTGATGATGATGAATATAGCGATTTTGGTAATTTTATCAACAATGCAATATGTCATGGGTTATAAGATATCTCGAATAGTTAATAGAACCTCCTCCTTTTTGGGCAGTCGGTTAAAAAGGTGTTTTTTTGCTTTTCAGTTTACTTAATTTTAACAGAATCGATTCACAATTGAAAATTAACAATAAATAATTATTTCTACATTTAGGGGCGTATTTTATTTTTCAAATTTAAAGAGACCAATTTTGAGGCGTACTCTTTCCAATAAAAAATATTTTTGAAATTGGACTACGCTATAAAAAGTTATGCATGGTCATAGTTACAAAATAAAATATACAACATGTCACATTGAGAACCTACTCCTTTTTTTTCGTCGGTTAAAAAATCATCATCATCTACCTAGCCTATAATAACTATGTTGGAGTTAATATGATGCTGCTGAATAGCAGTAAATTGAGTGGCTGCCAAACTGACCAAAAAAATTGAAGAAAAAAAAAAAAAATTACCCCTTGATATATATTTTTTTCAGACCATCTCAGGCCAGGCCATTGGTGCTTGTAGCAGCGTCGCCGGAACCGCTTTAGCGGCTGAAGAACTGGCTTTGGCTGGCAACGCTCTCGCTTACGGCTCTAATGTAGCTGGACGTGGCTTAACAGCAGGATCCTTAACCTACCCAGGAGGCAACAGTCTGGTTGGTAACTCCTTCGTTCCTTCAAGCGGTGGTGGTTTTGTCGTCCAAAGCGTCTCCCCCATCGCTCCCACTGGCATCACCGTGTTCTCTGAAAACGCTGTCGAGGGTGCGCTCGCTGTGAACGGAGAGCTGCCGTTCTTGAGTGCTGTGGTCGTTGAAGGAGCGCTGCCAACTGCTGGAGCTGGTGGTATTAACTACGCTTGCGGGAGTGACGCTGTTGGCATTGTGAGCGAAGGTGTTGGTGCTGCTGCTGGTCCTTACGGTCCCATGGCTCCTGCTTCTGGTATTAATCCTGGCAGAGCTGGTTACGGCCCTGGTGTTGCTGGTGCTGGTGTTGCCGGTCTGGGAGTACCTGGATTCGGTCTTGGCGCCCCTGGTCTGGGCTTCAATGGTCGTGTTGGCGCCGGTTGTGAATTCAACGGAGTGTATTAAATTTAAGAAATTAGTGTAATATTTGAATTTATAATTTTTAATTAGTGTATTATTGTTGATTTTTTTAATTATATGGAAATTAATTCTTGAAATTAAGGTGATTTATTCCCTAGTTCCTCTCAAAGTACAGAATAAAGTAAGAGTTACTATCTTTTGTCAAGCTATCCTTGTGTGCATGAAGGATTACTTTAATAACCACGTCGCGAATGCAGTCAAGTAGCAGTGTTTATGCGAATATTTATTTCCTAATAAAAATCCACAAAATAAAATATTTCGGCAAAATAAACACGCTTTTATAGCATTAAAATACATTAAAATTTAAACCTTCCTGCCATTTTGGTGACGTAATACAAAACAGTCGTGATGACCGGCACTCATTCAACATTTTTGATGTCCGTGATTATATATCACCAAATTAAGTTGTCAATGGTGGAGCTGTTTAGGATATGTACCTACACTCATGCACATAAATTTGTTGAAACTAAAAACATCCATTGTTGTTAATGACGTGGGTAGGTAGGTACTCAAATAATTATTTTACTTTATTGGTCTGTGTTGTTATATGAATATCATTAAAAAGCTATAGATATTTCTTATTTATTTCTTTCCTACAAATTTATCGTTACTGCAAGCAGTACCTACTACTAAAAACCTAATTTACTGCAGTAACAATATTTTGCTGATAACGTAAGTAGAAAACAAAGGATACACATTTTATCTTGTCTATTATGGTCCAAAACTTTTTTCAAGTCGCACACAATGTCGATTTTCTCGAAAAATAACGGAGGTACCAATTTCGTTGTTAAAGTAATAATCAGTACCAATTGAGTAGTAATTATCTACCAAATATGGAAGCGGTTGGCATTGGTGGTCCGGCAGCGGTAGTCACGGACATCATTTTTGATTGTTGATAGCTGTTTAGACTGAACTGACAGATGACAACTAACAATTTTTGCCTCTATGACAATACGTCATGGCGGCTTGTGTCTTATATACTCTTCTATGCATACGAGGAGTATGCAAAAGAAGAGTTGGATATTAAAACGTATCTCTAGCATACTAATAACATATATAATACATAAGGTAATAACGACTATTATGAAGCAAATACATATAAATAAATGGTACTGATGAAAATGGTACCATGGAACTGATCTGACGATGAAGCTATAAGGTAGGCACTGGAACTCCGTAATAAAACAATATATCCTGGTCGTGTTTGGGCTTATTGGAATCGTCATGAGGTGTACTTTGGCTACAAATGATTTTCATGGTAATTGGAGGTGCCTACCAAACTAAAAAGAGATAAATAAAAAACTTTTTACGAAAAAATCAAACCGACTTCCAAAATAAATCACAACAAAGCGAAAAATAACTTTCTTTTCTGAATTCGGTGTCGAAAACTGGAAAACAATAGGTACCAAAGACACCGACTTCGACAAAGAAGGTAGTTTTCGCTTTGTAGTGTTTTATTTTGGAAGTCGGTTTGATTTTTTGTTAAAAAGGTTATTTGTTGAACAGTGTTATTGTTGATTATTAAAAAAATATCCGACAGTCACTTTATAGAACAAACAAGTACAGTTGTACACATTTTTTGTCAGTACAAATTATTAACTCCCAATTTGTAACTAGATGGCGTTGGCATCGAATTACATCGCGGTATGGTTTTGTTACACGAAGTTCCTTATAGCTTGTACTATCTGCTTTTTAAACTAATATCACGTATTTATTGCACTTTAAAGTTTTTTGTTCGACATAACTAGGTAATACTCGTACTAGTATGTTGATTATTAAGAACTGAAACTTCTACTCGAATTTTTCAGTTAGGTATTATAGGAAATTTTTCGTGTATTTATAATAATAATAATACCGGCAAGGCGAGCCTATCAAAGATAAAAAAAAGTTAATAAAAAAATAAAAAAACCCGACTGCTTAAAAAGCGAACTAAAAAGACGTAAACAAGAAGAAAATCCCGTTTATACCCTTTGGGTACGGAACCCTAAAAACAAAACTACAAAGTGAAAAATAACTTTATTTTTGGAAGTCAGTGTCCATAACGCAAAAAATGGTACTATCAAAGACACCGACTCCGACACCGACACCGGTCATGTAATGAGGATGGATGAAACGCATGTTACTTAAAGAGTTATGAATATAAATGTGGATGGATGGACAGAGAGAGGACGGCCAAGGAAAAGATGGGATGTGCTGTGTTGACGTGAATATCACAATTAAAGAAAAGGGCGTCAGTGATAGCGTGACGGAGGACAGGACGGTATGGAAGAAGAAAACGTGTTGCGCCGACCCCAAGTAACATGGGACAAGTGCAGGAAGATGATGATGATGATATATATGTATTTATGTATGTATGTTCATTCTATTTTATTCGTCTTATATTATTTTAAAATTGTACGGGATCCAGTCCTGCCCTCTATATTGTCATATTTCTCTGTGACCCTAGGGTTTGCTGAAAGAGAACTCAACATCAAGCTCGCCTTTGTACATTTACTTTATTATCACACTGTATGTAATGTTTTTGGTGTAGAAGAAAGAATTGGATGCAGGTCGACCGATTTGCACTGGACATTTTCTTAGAAAATACGTTTGCGATATCGTCTATTGGCACAATTTAAGTTGGGTGACCTACCAAGATTCCTCCGTTTCTCAGATAGCACGTTAAGTTGTTAGTCCCGGCTTACATTTTTACATCTTATACAGCCGTTAATAAGATTCAGATCGGTCAATGTGGCAACGCCTGGGGGAGGCCTATGTTCAGCAGTGGACGTCTTTCGGCTGAAATAATGATGATGATGCTAGAAGCCAGAAAACATGATTTTTATTTTCGTAGACTAAACTGACAGCTGCAAATGACCATAATTTTTTTAATGTTGCAAGCGCGGGCCATAGTGTTGTACTTAAAGGCATAATCATAATCATAAGTGATTCATCGAATCGATGTGACATGACTCCTAAATTTAATTTTACTAATTGGTGTAAATTAATGTTTTATGAATGTAAACGTAGTATATTTAAATATAACAGTATTCATACGCATAGTACATACACTTTTATTGTGTTAAATATGAAATCAACAATTAAATAAATGCGATCGATTAAATGATGTCTGACATAAATGAGTAGAAACAAAATAAGGGCCGCTAGTTTCTTATCAAATGTAAGTTTTTTGTCGTGAAATAGTTCCATTTTCGATCTACTTCGATTTTTGATCAACTTTCAATCACTCAGGACAGTCAAGATACGACACTATTTTTATGTAACAATAAAGTGACAAGCCCCTAAATGTCAGTTTAGCCTATTAAATTAAAAATCAGAGTATAAATGAGGCCTACTATAGATTACCCAGAATACACAAAAAGCAATGGAAAGAAGCGTACTACGGATCAGAAAAATACATAAAGTGCGAAGCGTGCAGAAAACAAAAATTACGGATGCACTGAGACAAGCACTAACAATAAAGTGGCAATGGGCTGGTCACATCGCACGCTACACAGGTAGAAGGTGGACAATAGAGACCACCAAATGGAAAGGACGATCAGGCAAGAGAAAAACCGGCAGACCAAAGCGAAGGGCAGACGACATCGTGCAGGCGGTAGGGAGAGATTGGATCGACCAGAGCAAGTATAGAGAAAGGTGGAAAAGATTGGGGGAGGCCTATACCCAAAATGGGGTCCATATCCTATAATAAATAGATTTAGTTTAATTACTTTTTAACTTTAACTAACACTAGATATTAAGCAAATCTATAAAAATACTAACAACATTTGAAATGTAAAATTTAAGGGTTATGGAATAAATGGTTTTATTATTATTATAGATTACCCTCTAAAGAACTATTCGAAAAATGTAGACGTGATTTTATGTTATTGTTATTACGTTTAATGGCTGAGCTTAGACTTACGCATAATAAAAAAAATGGTGACGCAATATAAAAACAATTAGGTACACATATATTTTATCTTAGTTCGTGATATATAGCTTATTTTAAAATCAATCAATCGCTTGCGTTTACTATCTATAAAATAAGTTATCTCAAACCAATAACTTCCATATTATTATAAGTTATGAAATAGTCAAGTATATAAGTTATAGGCCGAGTTCTGTGATTCATTACGATTATTTTTATTTGATCATCATGTCGTCTTTGATCGTTGTTTTGTCAGTTTTCTGTTTGATTCAGGTATGTAAAGCTCAAAATTTAACCATAATATCTTTCTATTAAATACCCAGCCCAATGTTATTTGGGATCGCCACAACACTTTTTCTTCGTCTATTCCGTCCTGTCAACTGGCACGCTATCTCTGAATTATTTCCGTCTTTAATTACCTTTTTATATATATCGTTCATCACACTCCATCCATCTTTTCTTTTTTCATACTTAAAAGTTTATTATTTTATAGTTTAGTTGACATGAGATTTGAGAATTAATTTAAACAACTTTGCATGTATAGCAAAATCAAAAAAATATTTCGACAAAACTTTTAAATCCCTTTATACCGCAACTAATTTATTTTATTTGATTATAAAATCTAGTAGTTTCTCATGCTAAGTTTTTTTTCACAGAATGCATTTGGTCAAACTCTCAATTTTGGTAATGGATTCGGACCAAATGGATTACCAGCCAATGGACTTAGACAGGCCAATGGCCTGGGACCTAATGGGCTACTAGGAAACGGACTTGGTATGAATGGCCTATCACCTAACTTCGGCGTCAATAACTTCGCTGCTAGAAACTTGGCTGCTGGAAACTTGGCAGCAAACAACTTGGGTGCTGGAAATTGTGCCGGAAACAACTTGGGCAACGGCAACTTTGCTGCAAATAACTTGGCTGCAAACAACTTGGCCGCCAACAATTTTGCCGCAAACAACTTTGCCGCAAACAACTTAGCTGCTGGAAATTTCGTTGGTGCTAACTTGGGAAACTATCAATTCAACAACAACCTTGCTGCCAACAACGCCATAAACAATGGCTTGGCTGGCATTCAGAACAATGGCAATGTAGGATATGGTGATGTGGCAGTGATCGGCGAATTGCCAGTAGGTGGTAATACTGCTGTAGCTGGCAACGTGCCAGTCATTGGCTATGTTACATTTGAAGGCACCGTGCCAGCCGGTGGGCTAGTCAGTGTTGCCGGCAACAATAACTGTGGATGCAACCAACAATACTAGGTAGATGTTAGATGTTTTGGCAAATTGTTTTTCGAGTCACAATATTAAATCTATTTAAGTTAATTGATATGCATTTATCTAGTTGTTTAATAAAAATATTTTAAATTATGAATTGTTCACGAATTTTTATTTGTTCTTTATCTTAAGTACACATGTGATAAATTACATAATTATATTATAAACTTGTGAACCAAATAGTGTTAAAAAACGTTACCCTACTCACTTATTATTATGAAATTTATTTTATTAAAATAAAAGTTTATAAAATCTTAACTTAAGAAGTATGCCCCACAAAACCGTTTTCACGGTTTGTCTGTGGGAACGGAACAGACAGTCTTAAAAATAAGGTTTACTCGGATTTCACCCGTATCGTGAGTGCATTTACAAACATTTAAACTGGCATAACACAAACAACCAAACCCGCGACACAGAGAGCAGCAGCCAATTGCTCAGCCATTGCTCCATCCGTGTCGTTCTTGATTGAGTCCAAATTTTGGGTATTGTAGTTTCTAACATAAGTTACCGACCTCCGGTCTTGCATGGGTATATCTACCAGCTTGACTTAATACTACAATATAGATCATCTTTTGTTTTTAATGTTATAGAAGAATACAGCGATATTTTTTTCAGTTTCGTTTTTCCTGAACGTCTATATTAACAACTGAAGGCAGAAAACTCTGCCAAGTAACATGTTCGTGCACACTGTGTGCTTACGAAAGATACACACAACCATGCGTGTGTAACTTTAAACACAGTACGTGCAATGCTGGAGTTTTGCAGAAAATGTTTGGTATTCAATGTGCTGCACACTATTTTGGTGAAATCTTACCTTAGGGTCTCGTATTGAAATTGAGCACAATGCACAATGAAACCGAAATCTAGTGAGATTTGGGTGTTTTTAGAAATTGATGAGAATATCGCAGAATGCAAAACCTTCGCCTCCGTTAACCTCCGCGTACGTGGAGGCGAAGCTCTTTGCTTCCGCAACCGCCTTCGATTCCACTAAGAAGGACTTCGTTACAACACTATTTTGGCCTTATACATTTAAACAAACACATAAAACATTAAGACATTTTATTAAGACATTTTTACAATCGGTATTCCGACGGTTTTGTTGATAGAATGTAACTTGTCTAGGACCTCTCTAGCTCGTGGCTAAATAATAACATCCGCACGGGTCGATCATCAAGGTTAAGCAACGCTTGACGAGGTCGGCCCGTGGATGGGTGACTATTTCATCATACCGAGTTTCTTCCGTGCCTCGGCAAGCACGTTAAGCCGTTGGTCCCGGCTGTCATTTCGATCTTTGACAGTCGTTACGGGTAGTCAGAAGCTTGAGATCTGACACTAGTCTTGCCAAGGGGTACCGTGTTACCCAGTTACTGGGTTGTGGAGGTCAGATAGGCAGTCGCTCCATGTAAAACACTGGTACTCAGCTGAATCCGGTAAGACTGGAAGCCGATCCCAATATAGTTGGAAATAGGCTAGGCAGATGATGGCTTGTCTAGGACCTCTGGTGGAATAGGGCTTAACGGAGGCAAGGTCTTGTTAGTTACGTCAAAAACAAGTAACTCGAGAAATGTGCGCGTGGAAAGCGTATGACGGATGTGTGCTTAGGGAACGTACCCATACCACGGAACCCGTTCAGGAGGGTGGGGTTCACAGGGCCCCCCTGAACCTAAGGCTTTCGTCACGTAGTCAATATGATCTAGGAAAGTTATGAACCTAACTTACGGACCTTGTGGAAATTAGAACAAATTTCCGTGCGTTCAAGCGTTTTTGCCATACCTATTATTGGAATCAAATATAACAGCTCACAATGTTAGGATCCATTAATATTAATGCAAATTTTTATCCGAGGTGCTAGGCAACTGGGCTTATCCCATTTGTAAACGACCCTTTGGGCCTATTGGCCTTGTTTGTTCTGTCTCTTGCTTGATTTGGAAGGCAGTGGAAATTTGTGTTTTTCATACTCCTCACGAGTCAGACAAAGTCAAATGTTTATTTTTTAACTTTGTTTGCAAAAAAATATTCAATACCATATGTATGAATTACTATGTGATAAGTAGAGGGGGAGGGTTATATAATAGTATTGATATATAATACGGGTGGTCACCGAGAGAGGTGGGTGGGGGTTAATTGTAAAAATTGGGTCACTTAGCATGGGTATGTTCCCTTATCTGGGGCCTTCCTATGACGTATTAACGCCATCATGATTCCGCTGTAAAAAGGGACAGTGCTTTTCATCTTGTGTCAAAATCAAAATAAAAAAATCAAAATGTCTTTATTCAATTAAGCCATTAAGTCGTAAACGTCAAAAAAAATATTAATTTAAAAGTAACAATAATTGATTCTACCGTCCATTCGGAAATGTAGCTTGTTATGGAGAAGAAACTCCACACTTACTCTTTTAAAATAAAAAGTGTTTTACAAGTATTTGGTTACATCATTTCTTGTTGGGAAAAATACATATATGTGAGAACGATGTAAAAAGACGTGCACGTAAAAGCGTGTAGAGTAAAACAAACAATTTAAAAATATCAATACATAGGTAATTAAAGCGTGTGTAGAACCGTCTCTCTCTCACAATAGAACCATGATAGTTTTGACACGTCAGAGTAAGGCTTCTGTAATCGATTGCTTTCTTATACAGTAGAGATTGCATCGTCCACATCCACGTCCACATCCAAGGACAAACCAGAGAATGGGCAGCAGCGTTCTCTGTGCTTCTATAACAACCATACTGCCATCGCCAACCCGCCTGCCAAGCGTGGCGATTATGGCAAAACCCCCCCCATGAATAGCACAAATAAAAAATGGCCCCTAGTGCCCGGCAGCCTGCCTACCCTCGACTACGGTAGCGGTCGAGGTTACGGCATGGCAAGGGATGCCAAGAATCTCCGGACGGGATCCGGCTACCCCAACAAACACCGACGACTGGACCTGGCAACATACAACACGCGTACCTACACTTCGGACCGACGAAAAGATCACCGAACTCGAAGAGGAATTGAGCAGGTTGCGATGGAGTATTATAGGGGTATTATAAGTCCGAAGAGAGGGGGAGGACTCGATAATCCTCAAATCCGGCAACCTGCTCTATTTCCGAGAGGGTGACCGGCAGTCCCAGGGTGGTGTCGGGTTTATCGTCCACAAGTCCCTTGTGAACAACGTGGTGAAGATCGAGAGTGTGTCGACCAGGGTGGCGTACCTGATACTCAGAATATCCGCAAGATATTCGCTGAAGGTCATACAGGTCTACGCCCCAACCTCGGCACACCCCGACGATGAGGTAGAGACCATGTATGAGGATATCTCCAGAGCCATGCATGGTTTCAAAACTCACTTCACCGTTGTTATGGGGGACTTCAACGCGAAACTGGGCAAACGAGACGAGGATGAGCTGCAAGTGGGGCAATTTGGAGTTGGACGTCGGAACCACCGGAGTCACCTACTGGCCAGTTTTATGGAGAAGGAGGGCCTCTATATGATGAACTCCTTCTTCAAAAAGCGTGAACATAGGAAGTGGACCTGGCAGAGCCCCGATGGTGCAACAAAAAATGAGATCGACTTCATCATGTCAACCAGGAAGCAAATGTTCAATGATGTCTCTGTGATCAATTCGGTAAAAACCGGGAGCGATCACCGCATGGTAACAGGCACATTGAACATTAATATTAAGCTTGAAAGGTCTCGACTGATGAAGTCCACGCTCCGTCCAGCACAGATTCAGGTCCAAAACCCCGAGAGCTTTCAGCTCGAACTCCAGAATCGTTTCGATTGCCTAGGGAGCTCAGTGGACGAATACAATGACGGGTTCGTGGAAGCTGTCCATACGGTCGGGTCTAAGTTTTTCAAGACCCGTCGTACAGATAGAAACAAAAAGCTCTCTGATCCTACTCTCAAGCTTATGAAGGAGAGGCGTGAGATGATCCTGCAGTCTTCAGATGAGGCGTGCAAATATCGGCAGCTCAATAGACAGATCTTAAAATCCTTGAAAAGAGACCTCCGCCGCTTTAACACCGAGCGTATTAAAGACGCGATTGAGCGAAATAAAGGCTCCAAGGTATTTGCAAGGGATCTGGCTATTGGGCAGACCCAGCTCACGAGACTGAAGACCGTCGATGGCAGGATCGTATCCGCCAAACCGGAGCTTCTGAGGGAGATCGTGACATTCTATGGGCAGTTGTACACATCAATCAGCATGCCCGTTGCGAGTCTAGCAAACGACCCAAGAGCTAGATTGACCCGACACTATACCGAAGATATCCCGGACGTCAGCCTGTACGAGATTAGGATGGCTCTGAAACAGCTTAAAACAACAAGGCGTCGGGTGATGACGGAATCACGGCTGAACTCCTGAAGGCGGGTGGAAAACCGGTCCTTAAGGCCCTTCAGAAGCTGTTTGATGCCGTCATACTCGAGGGCAAAACGCCACAGGCATGGTGCAGGGGTGTGGTTGTACTCTTCTTCAAGAAGGGCGACAATGCCCGACTGAAGAACTATAGGCCCATCTCACTTCTTAGCCATGTCTACAAGTTGTTTTCAAGAGTCATCACGAATCGTCTCGCGCGCAGGTTTGACGATTTCCAGCCTCCCGAACAAGCCGGATTCCGAAAAGGCTTTAGCACCGTAGACCACATACATACGCTGCGGCAGGTCATACAGAAGACCGAAGAGTATAACTTGCCTCTCTGTTTAGCGTTTGTGGACTACGAGAAAGCCTTCGATTCGATCGAGACTTGGGCAGTACTGCAATCTCTCCAACGGTGCCAGATCGACTACCGGTACATTGAGGTGTTGAAGTGTTTGTACAAAAACGCCACCATGTCAGTCCGTCTTCAGGATCAGTCCTCGAAACCAATCCTTCTCCAGCGCGGCGTGAGACAGGGAGACGTCATTTCTCCGAAACTGTTCACTGCTGCGCTGGAGGATATCTTCAAGGTTCTGGATTGGAAGGCGCTTGGCATCAACGTTAATGACAAGTACATCACTCACCTTCGGTTTGCCGACGACATAGTGGTCATGGCTGAGACCATGGAGAGCCTCAGTACAATGCTCAATGACCTCAATAGAGCTTCCGAAAGAGTGGGTCCTAAAATGAACATGGACAAAACCAAGGTCATGATGAATGCCCATGTAACACCCACTCCTATCAAGATCGGAGACTGTTTACTTGAAGTTGTAGATGATTATGTCTACCTGGGACAAACGATCCAGTTGGGTAGATCCAACTTCGAGAAAGAGGTCAACCGTCGAATCCGACTCGGCTGGGCGGCGTTCGGGAAGTTGCGTGGTATATTCTCGTCCAATTTACCACAATGTCTCAAGACAAAAGTCTATGACCAGTGTGTGTTGCCAGTGATCACCTATAGGACCGAGACGTGGTCGCTCACAATGGGCCTTATCAGAAAGCTTAAAGTCACCCAAAGGGCAATGGAGAGGGCTATGCTCGGCATTTCCTTGCGTGATCACGTCAGAAATGATGATATCCGCAGGAGAACCAAAGTTACCGACATAGCCCGAAGAATTGCCAAACTTAAGTGGCAGTGGGCAGGGCACATTGCTCGCAGAACGGATGGCCGTTGGGGCCGAAAAGTTCTGGAATGGCGACCGCGAACCGGAAGACGATATGTTGGAAGGCCTCCCACTAGGTGGACCGATGACCTGGTTAAGGTTGCGGGAAGGCGCTGGATGCGAGACGCACGGGATCGGTCAATGTGGCGACGCCTGGGGGAGGGCTATGTCCAGCAGTGGACGTCTTTCGGCTGAAATGATGATGATGATGATGATGACATCCACGTAGGTACAGCACAGCTTATAATAAGGCATTGCTCACAGCTAGCAAATTGCACATTCACGTACTGCACAGCTTATAATAAGGATCTATTCACAGCGAGTAAAAAGCGTTGCACCTTCAGTTTTTAGAAAATTTTGTCTAAAATTTATGATAATAACACAGTTGTGGAGGTTTAAGTATTTAGCACAAGTGAGCACAATTGGATTTCTTTTAATCTTTAAAAATAGTTGGTTTTGACTCAAAGATGCATACTCCCAAGGTTCTCAAAATAACCGACTTAAATCCATCAGAAGGTAAAAGTAGATCATTAAATGAAAAATAAGAAAATCAGATCAATAAATAACTTTATTACAAAAATAAATTAATAACTTAACAACACTAAACAGCAGCTGGTGAACCACAACCATAATTCACAGACGCCATGCCATTCGATGGCACGTTGCCATTCAATGTCACCGCGCCAAAGATTGGCATTCTGCCAGTCACAGTCACCAAACCCTTCACCTCCAAGTTATCAGCTAGAATGTTTATGCCAACGGGATTATTGCCATATGATCTGCCAGTAACTGTTACAGGAATGGGGCTATTGCCAAAGTTGTATGTGGCTCCGTTTGGCGGGTTGGCCATAACTGGTGCGGCAATGTTTGTTATTAGATTGGCATTAGCAAAGTTTTCTAATGCTGTAGTAGTAATATCGTTTGCCAATTTAGACTCTAATGCATTGACAAAGTTACTATTTGGTGCTTTTGCATTTGCACAAGGAACATTATTGATTATATTATTATTTGTCGAATAAAGGTTTCCTAAATTGTGACGGTTCATAATATTTTCTATTGCCAAATTATTAGCAGAGTTTGATATGGTCCTGCCAATTCTGTTTGGCAAGCCCACTGCCATACCGTTTGGTACTCCTCTGGCATTATTGGCTCTGTTTGGCACGCCATATGGTATTGTTTGTGCTGAGGTGTACTGCAAAAGAAAATATATATAACTAGTATAGTGCGTTGTTTATAGCCACTTGACATTTATTTAATTTATGTTAAAATATAAAATAACGAATGTTAATATAATGCTTCACAATGGACAATTTTGAGAACAAGAAAAAAAAAATTATAAAAATATATAATGAAACGTTATTTTTACCTGTACGAGAACTGAAAATAACAAACAGCACCGAGTTATCATTTCAAGTGATCAAAACAATTACTTTTGGAACAAAAATTTAATATCAAAACGTTTTTCAAACCCAATAAGAAGCAAAAAATTATCAGTGAAATACCAATTCTTCAAATTAAGACCTTTTTCTTGAAGATGTACAATGATTATGAACAACTAAACCTAAAAAGAAACAATATAGGTAGCGGATTTGGCAATCAATTTCTAAATAATAAGATTCGATAAGTTGATAACGATGAAATGATAGGACATGTACGGAATATACGATTGATGAAGATACAGATAATATGATAAAGGATGTAGTAATTTTAAGATTTTAGGGCTCTTGTAATTTAGACGTTTCGTGTCGGACTGTTGCGGCAACCAAGAGTGCAGTGCGGCGCTGGTTTAGCGTACGCACGAATGCAGGACGAATATTTATGTGCATACATACATACATAAACTCACGCCTTTTTTCCATGGGGGTAGGCAGAAACTACAGAACGCCACCTGCTACGATCCTTACATACTTCTTTTGCTTCACTCACATTCATACATTATAGTCATACACATCACCGATTCTGAAGATCACCAATAAGGTGATGTATGTCTTTCTAGGGCGAGAGGGGTCCCGGTGTTTTTGCATACATTGTATGGAAAAAAACAACAGGACGTGCGCAGTACGACACCCGCACCGCAGTGGTGCCACAGCAGCCCGACACAAAACGACTAAATTGAAGGAGCCCTAAGATTTTAATAACGAAATTAAATGCAATCTCAACACATTAGAATAATTCAGAAATCGTAAAAATCTGACAATCAGTCTTGTTAATGGCTGTCTCTGTTGTATTACCATGACGCGTATCATGTAGTTCAGGGGGGTGACCATAAGCTTTTAGAGTAAGGTTATTTTGAGTGTTTGTAAGGGACGAGGAAGATGTATATGACTTGTATAAATCTGTCCCTTACGCACACTCAAAATAAACTTACTCTAAGAGCTTATGGTTACCCCTCAGATACGCAGTAACTCCATGCAATAATGATCATCATCTTATCAGCCAAAACACGTCCACTGCTGGAAATAGGCCTCCCCCAAGCGACGCCACATTGACCGGTCCCGTACATCCCACATCCAGTGGATCCCCGCAAACTTCACCAGGTCATCGGTCCACCTGGTGGGAGGCCTTCCAACGCAACGGATTCGCGCGGTAACTCCATGTAAAATTTTGATATTCAGATGAAGCTGTTTAGATCGGAAGTCGAACCCAAGGTCGTAGTTGGGAAAGGCTTGTATAGTATTTGATTGTTTGAACAGCTTATCTTATTCATATTATAAACGCGAAAGTTTAGATTGATGTATGGCTGATGTTTGTAACTCAATCACGCCAGAACGGCTGAATGGATCTGTTCAATGTTACCTTTGGAAATTGACTCAGCACTCGGCCTGGCTGACGCGCGGCCCAGATAAAATACTGTTTGGTTGCATCTTACACGCATATGACACAGACAAATTTGTACATTAGTGTGTATTAAGACAAAATTGTATATATTATTCAAAATTACCGTCCCATAGCTCTAATCCCAGTACTGTCTAAAGTATTCGAAAAAGTCATAAACAAGTCTTTATATTCTTTCTTTGAATCACAAAATATACTAACTAAAGAGCAATATGGTTTTCGTAAAAATAAAACAATAAATATGGCAGTCTTTGAATTACTCTCAAAAATCATAGTCAATGTTGACAAAAAAACACCGATCGCAGCCATACTAATGGATATGTCAAAGGCATTTGATCATGTAGATCATGAATTATTACTACGTAAGTTAGAAGGTTATGGCGTAAGGGGCAATGTATTAAAATTAATTAAATCCTACTTATCTGACAGGAAGCAAGTCACTGTCTTAAAGAAGGTTTGCCCCAAAACAAAAGTAGAATATACCTATACGTCGTCGACTAGATATGTTACATGCGGAGTTCCCCAAGGAAGTGTCCTCGGGCCCTTGCTATTCATTGTATACATAAATGATTTACCAAAATGTATTAAACATCAAACCGTTCTTTTTGCAGATGATAGCACTGTCATAGTCCCATGTGAAAACATACATACTTTCGAAAATGATATTAATAGTTCCCTTCAATCCATAATAAACTGGTTAGAAATAAATAAATTGAAAGTAAACTTAGAAAAAACCAAAATAATGTTGTTTTATCAGCGAAAAAATCAAGTGCAACTTAATATTACTTACGATAATAAAAGGATCGCTGAAACTAATACTGCTACTTTTCTAGGATTACATTTAGACAATCACCTATCATGGAAATCCCATATTGAAACCGTTGCCAAAAAGTTAAATCAATATGCATATGCCCTATACAATTTATCAAAAATGGTAAATGAGTCTGCCGTTCTAGTAGCGTACAATGCATATGTAGTTTCTACACTTCGGTTCGGCATTATGTACTGGGGAAATTCCACTGATAGACTCGTCGCTTTCAAAGCGCAAAAAAAATGCCTTAGATCAATTTTTAAATTAAAATCAACTGACAGCTGCCTACCATATTTTAGAAAATTTAATTTACTTACCATGCCTTGCTTATATATTTATGAGATAGCTTTGTTCGTAAAAACTAATTCGGAAACATTCAAAGCTGTAAAATCTAAACGCCGTAATATGGACATTTGCTCCTACTCACACAAGACTGCCCTTTATCAAAAAAGCATTGTAGGTATGGCACCCAAGATATACAATAAAATACCCAGGTGCATCAGAGAAAAAAATGAGTTAAATGAATTTAAAAAAACGCTGCTGAAATTCCTGACACAGAAGGCATATTACTCAGTACAAGAATACCTAACCGATGATAATTTAAATAAATATTCAAATAAATTGTAGATAAATATGTGCTTTAACAATATTTAACAATATTAATAATATTAGTAATATTTTAACATTTTCGACTTAGTAATAATGTAATTATGTGCATGTAAATCATTTAATATTGTGATACTTATTCTTTAATTTAGTTGTAAGGACATTATATATAATTAATATTTGTATGCCGCTATCGGCTAGACATGGCGAACTTATATTTTATTATGTACACCTTGTATGTTACCTATGCTCTACAAATAAACATTTGATTTGATTTGATTTGATTTGATTTGTCTCATTACCCCTTATTGTGGCCAAGACACCTTTAGCCATCTCTGATCAGACTCGTGAGTCTGCTGGACTGGCAGTGAGTGTACACTTCCCGAACCTGGAATGCCTTCCCATTATCCTTCTGTAACCTTAGGTCGCATGGTGAGCGAAATACAATACTGGTTTTCCTATTTATTATCTTCTTAAGACTGACAGTGTACATACTACATACATATTTAAAAATAATACTTCATTAACTTAGCATATTGATAATACTGCCTAACACAATCAACAAAAATGAGCAGAAATCTTAACACGTCCAGAAGCTGGTACCATGCCACTAAACTTAATTGGTTTAGCCACGTTGCCACTCAACCCAACATCATTAGGAACTGTCGTTGTGACAACTATAAATGGCATGGATGTGGCTGGTACCGATACTGTTGATGGCATGGTGTCTATAAATGGCATGGGCGAGGCTGGCACCGACAAAGTTGATGGCATGCTGTCTATAAATGGTAGGTTGAAAGTTGTAGGTGGCAAGTTGACTGTTGGCAATGTTGTGATTGGCGTGGTGCCTATAAATGTCTTGCTTATGGTTGTGGATGGCAAATTGACTTCTGGTAAGTTTCTAATGTATGGCAATGTTGTAGCAGTTGGCAAACTTAAAGTTGTCGGTGATGCTGGTTGAGGTGTTACGACCAGTGGTGTGGGAGAGGCTGAGTAGGACGTGAATGCTGTAAAAATAAGGTACATTGTGTTTATATGCGGTTAAGTTCTAGCCTTAAATCAGCACTTACAAAAACTTTATAATTGGTTATATAGTGGTAATCTAAGAGTTCTAATAAATCTGTACCTATCTCCTTAAAACAGATAGAAAGAGATTGGCTTTTTATTATAGGGGCTCCAGACAAAGCAAATTCATCAGCGACAACAAATCATTGCCAAAATGTAATATAAAGTCCAAAATAGTGGATGTCAATCCCATGTAACGTATTTTGGACTTTTCATTTCATTGGTATCACTGTTAGAGCGTGACTTTGTCGAGGCTTTGTGGATATAGAGGCTTATTCTTGTTGCCTGTACATATAAAGCATTAGCTTTTAACCGCGGCTTCGCTCTCATGTTCTATTCCACGGTAACCCGATAGCCTACCTTTCTATATTATAATTTATGAATTCGAATCACTTTGACAGACATTATGATAATAAAATAAAATAAGGAAGAAAATAAGAAAATTAAGAGCACTTAGCATAGGCACAACCTTGTAGCCAGGATTATCCATTAGCAACTTGCTCTGAAATACACTTGTGGCATCGGAGGTACCGTACTATAGGGTATGTACCCGACCTAGTTCTCGAAAATGGCAATATCACATTGTACTAGAATCGGTCCATTATCACTGACAGGATGGTAGCCAATAAGCCTGATATTGTGGTGGTGGACCGAATCGAGAGGCGTGCAATGATTGTTGACATTACCGTCGCGCATGACGGGAACCTTGTGAAAGTCGAGAAAGATAAGCAAATCGTGTATATTGACTTGGCTCGCGAGATTGTTGACATGTGGGATTTGGACACAGTGATCATTGTACTGATAGTCGTATCAGCAAATAGCTTAATTGCCAAGAGCCTCGACCAACGCCTTAGGATGATCTCGTTAGGCGGCTGGATCAAGGGCCTGATCCAGAGGTTCCTCTCTCTGGAGCCCTGACCGCCGGTTTCTTGGACCCTGTTTCCGATACCGGTGGGCCTTATTTTATTTATTAACTTAAAGGAGAATGCTCATGGATGTATGGAATCCCGTACCATGATGCATCAAAATCAATCTTTGTTTTTTATAGACTGCACTGATTATGTTAACTCCTACAAATGTTATTTATGAAAACAAAACCCGGGTTTCGGAATTATATTATAAAATCGAATATAACCTAAAAACTAGGTCTATTTTGTTCGACGCTACCAACGACGTAATTTATATAGAAATGTTATACATGGACGTTATAGTTATTTATTACACAAAAGAAACGATTACTGGTTAGTCTTTTCATCAAAAATCGATTCTATTGCATTCAACATCTTTATGACCGGCTGTTAGCGGCCAATTACCCATAGATAAAATAATGATAATCTTTTAAATAAAAGTTCTATTCTATACTAGTATTTTTTTTAAATTAATGTAGAATCGACTAATTATATTTTTTTTACAGTGATCAGTGACACTTTCAAAAATCAAGGTTATGTTAATTATAATAATATCAAGTAAAACGGAACGTCATTTATATGGAGTAAAACAATAGTCAATATCCATACTTTTAAACTCAAAATTAAATTCCCTATTCAAAAATCAAATCCCCGATGTGTAATGTCGTAAAAAAATATGAAACTAATTACTATAAATTTTTGGTCTTGATGCGTGAGACTTTTTGGTACCACTTTTGGTCATTCTCCTTTCAATATTTTTTTTCTTTTTCTTTTTTAATGTGATTTATAAAAAAATATAGTAAAAAAGCAAGTTAATTAATAAAGAAAATAAATTATTAAGACATTACAAGAGACTCAGAGACTTAGACTTCAAGCTTTTGCAGAACCAGTGGTGACATTAAAAGACTGATGATAAACTTATGAATCAAATTAGACTCACTTCCATATCCTTGGTTGCCGAAATTTCCAGTTATTTTGACACCTCCTTTAGCCTTCACCTGACCTCCAAAGGTCACAGGCCCAGTGGTCTGAGGGAAAGGAGATCTGACATATTGCTTCATCATGCTCTGATAGTACCAGGGGTCGTAGAAGTGGGCGTTGCTGTAATATGGTAAGGATATTGCTTCGGTATGCTGTAATAAAATTATTCATGAAAAAATACTTTTTATAACAAGCTTTTTTCGTATTCTTCTCATCAAACCCTTTCATTTGATACCCTTATCATGGCAGTGCACATAAAATAACTAGTCCGCCATCTTGGGCCGTCCACCATATTGGATTTCGAATGACGTCACTTAGCTAACCATGCAGCACTTAGCTAAATTTTGCATACACGTTTAGTTTGAATGACAATTCATTCAAACTAAACAAACAAACATACTTATATACATACATTGCAAGTTAAATAAATAATAATAAAAGCTTATATCACACTATATAATATTATAAAGGCGAAAGTTTGTGAGTGTGTTTGTATGTTTCTTACTCTTTCGGGCTACTACTATATACTCCTGAACGGATCTGGATGTAATTTGGCACAGAGATAGATTATAGCCCGGAATATCACATAGGATACTTTCTATCCCGGGAATATGGTCCTTTGGGATAATTTTAGACATTTACGCGGGCGAAGCCGCTGGCAGAAGTTAGTTATATAAATAGGAAATTATATGTAATTTTCAAGGTGATAAGTATAAAATAATATATTATACACTTGGGCCCACTTGTGTCAAAATTTTACGCAGTAACTTAGAGTTAGTTATAGGTTAAATTATAATATTAAATATATAATGGGCCCGTATTAGCTACTAACTCGGAGTTAGTAAGATTATTTAATTTAATTTGACAGTATTTTTCGCCGATCTTTGTACAAGTATATTCATGAGTTTAGCCAAAAGTCTTTTAATCCTACGCGGATGCGTATTATATTTGAAAAAAACCAACACTTTTTGTAATGTTTAAAAAACATTAATTTTAATGTTCCCTAAATAGTGATCAATAACCCTATTGTGTAGTTTACTGAAAATTCATTTTTTCTTTTAACACGTAAACAATAAGTGACGACGATATAAAGCGTTGAAATATCGTGAAACGTCACGCCGTTAGTACACTTTATACTGCCTTAGTGACGTCACAAGCTCTCCTGAACTTTGATGCGCTTTAACTTTGTATTTTTTTATTGATTTGGTAAAGCAAAAAATACGTGTCCAATATTATTTGATAATCTCACTGGCGGACTAAATGGAATTATCATTTTTCTACCCAGGAAACATCCCTATTCAAATAGACGTACGATTATTCTTACCTCTGGTTGTCCAAAAAGATGTAATTTGATCTCTGGCGACAAGTACGCTAACTCTTCAATCGGTATGTACGCAAGTATGTAGTCTTCGTATGGGTAGGAAGTGACACTCTGTAATACACTTAATAATAATTATTGTATTCATCTTTTTCTGTCAGCAAGCGTAGTATACGGTACCTCCAGCCAAGGGGTGTGGTGTGGGGTTCCCGGAGGCGGCTTAGTTAACTCTGACACTATAGGTGGCCACATCTCACACGAAAAGATGAAGAAGCCAAGGGTGCTAAGGCAAACAGGATTCATGGTGGAAAGTAAGGTAAAGTCAAAGCTCCAGAGCCTTGAACATCGTCGCCGAGTTGCCAGCTTGTCGGTTTTTTATCGGTTACATTTCGGGGAGTGTGCGATGGAATTGCATGATCTAATTCCGCCCAGCCCGTTTCATCATCGGACTACCAGACGTACGGCGATGCGCCATCGCTACATGGTGGACATCCCACCCATACGCACTATTACTTTTATTATGCGTACAGCTAAGGAGTGGAATTCCCTGCCAGAGTCTGTTTCCCGATAGCTACAATCTAGGGGTCTTTAAGTCAAGAGTGAATAGGTTACTACTAGGCAAGCGTGCTCCATCGTTGACCACATCATCGCTTACCATCAGATGAGATAGTGGTCAAGCGCGAGCCTACAAAAGTAAAAAAAAAAAAAAGTACTCTGGTGTAACTGCGGCAAAGCCTGAGTCCAACTGTAAACAGCAGCTGGGTGAATTTACTGTCACAAAAAAAAAAGTTTAAATACTAAAACCCGAGTACTGCAAAATCACGCTCTAAACCTGTGCTCTAAACAGTACGAAACAAGAAAAATAAATATTCCCGTATATTTACCGTGGCCGTGGTCTTATGCCACCTACCGTAACAAAACAATCATTCTGCATACGACCACGGTAAATTAACGGGAAAATTTATTTTTCTTGTTTCGTACTTTTTAGCGCGTGATTTTTCAGTATTCGGATTTTAGTTTTTGAACTGATTTTTTATGTAAAATGTTTTGGGGTATTTCCAGAGACTGTGGGATCAAATAATCATAAATACATACATACATACTTACATAACGATCAACAAACACTTTGTGACGCCGCGCCGTAGTCGGGTAAAAAAATATTTTCATGACTTTGACGGGTTATGTCTTATGATGTGTCTTTGAACGGTACGCTTGACAAAAAAAACCGGCCAAGTGCGAGTCGGACTCGCACACGAAGGGTTCCGTACCATTATCGCAAAACACTGCATAAAAATCACGTTTGTTGTATAAGAGCCCCCCTTATTTTATTTTATTTTAATTTATTAATTATTATTTTTTGAAGTAAATATACAACTAAACATTCTGTGAATATTTCAAGCGTCTACCTGTTGCCGTTATTAATATCGAGCAAAAAACGGCAAAAATATCACGTTTGTTGTATGGGAGCCCCCCTTTAATATTTATTTTATACTGTTTTTAGTATTTGTTGTTATAGCGGCAATAGAAATACATAATCTGTGAAAATTTCAACTGTCTAGCTATAACGGTTCATGAGATACAGCCTGGAGACAGACGGACAGACAGACAGACAGACAGACAGACAGACAGACAGACAGACAGACGGATCGCGAAGTCTTAGTAATAGGGTCCCGTTTTTACCCTTTGGGTACGGAACCCTAAAAATGATGTACCAAACTGTGCCTTAATTTTAAAATACCTGTTCAATGATATAGATGGGGTGAAATTATTTTTGTTTTTTACTTCGTGCCCTCTAGAGGGCGCAATATTCAATTTAATGTAACTTCGCATAACCTATAACCAGCGGACAAACAAGACTCTTCCAACTTTTGTCAAATTATGTTAAGTGGTTTAGAAGTTATGAGAGAACAGATGAACATACATACGTACCCACCCACATACCGGTCAAAAACATAACCCTCCCTTTTGCTTCGCCATAGTCGGGTACAAAATAATCAGCCCAATGCATGCTGGGATACAGGCCTCCTCCCTGTGGGAGGAAATGGTCTACAATGCACCACGCAGGATGTGAATGTCATATGGCTTCGAATTTCAAAACAGTTCGTAGTTTAATCGCTGCTACCGAGGTGACTCCGGACTCAGATTTCACGGCACAGATACAAACGGGTTTGTCATTTGCGAAGTAAGAAATAAATGAATTAATAATAAACTTGCCTCTATCGTCAGCACTTGCAAAACAATGAAAATCAAAGGACGACACATTTTGTATGTTTTGGAGCACAGTTGCACAAAACAAGAGGCTTTTACGTGACCCACTTTTATATGAACCAACCTGTATTATCTTGAGGTAATTAATATGCAGAAAGATTGTAGTAACGGATGTTTGTGTGTTGGAAAATAAATATAATTAATATCATCATTATTACAACTGAAAAATATTATCTGGTGGAAAACAGGCCTTAAAAAAAAACACAACAGCCAGATTGATACTCCTATCCCATATCTTATCTTCAGCGAGTAAAAATATAGTTTTTTTGGGGTTCCGTACCCAAAGGGTAAAAACGGGACCCTAATACCAAGACTCCACGATCCGTCTGTCTGTCTGTCTGTCCGTCTCTCATCAGGCTGTATCTCATGAACCGTAATAGCTAGACAGATGAAATTGTCACAGATGTTGTATTTCTGTTGCCGCTATAACAACAAATACTAAAAACAGAATAAAATAAATATTTAAGTGTACGTGATTTTTTTGCCGCTTTTTGCGATAATGGCTCGCGTTCGACCACTACCTCACCTGATGGTAAGCGATGATGTGGTCGACGGTGAAGCACGCTGCTTAGAATTAACCTGTTCACACGACTTAAAGACCCCCAAGTTATATATCAGGAAACACAGTCCAGCAGAAAATGCCACTCCTTAGCTGTACGCATATTGAAAGTATTCCTCCTTACTTTTCTTTCTTCGTTCTTATTACAGTCAACAAGTAAAACCGTAAGATTAACTATAACTTATTTCATTAACGAAACGTGACCTGACACATTATTTAGTTACTCTTTAATCAGCGCTTATGTTGAAATATTAAATTAGTTTACGTCCTTTGTCCTTCATATGTAAGTTGAAAGGAAAATATGTTCTTATATTGTTTTCGTTCATTATAATATCTAGTATTCGACAAAACTTTCAGCCATCTTAAGGTTGTCCTAGTCAATAATTCTTCTATACAAACGTAATATGGCAAATTCGCCACTGTTTGACGTACGTTCAAAATAAAAAATGATATCAATTTGTCTCATCATTGTTTAGCCCTGTATGGAAAAAAACCGGCCAAGTGCAAGTTGGACTCGCACACGAAGGGTTCCGTACCATTATCGCAAAACACTGCATAAAAATCACGTTTGTTGTATGGGAGCCCCCCTTAATTTATTTTATTTTAATTTATTAATTATTATTTTTTGAAGTAAATATACAACTAAACATTCTGTAAATATTTCAAGCGTCTACCTGTTGCTGTTATTAATATCGAGCAAAAAACGGTAAAAATATCACGTTTGTTGTATGGGAGCCCCCCTTTAATATTTACTTTATATTGTTTTTAGTATTTGTTGTTATAGCGGCAACAGAAATACATCATCTGTGAAAATTTCAACTGTCTAGCTATCACGGTTCATGAGATACAGCCTGGAGACAGACGGACAGACAGACAGACAGACAGACAGACAGACGGATCGCGAAGTCTTAGTAATAGGGTCCAGTTTTTACCCTTTGGGTACGGAACCCTAAAAAGAGTAAAAAAATATATATTTGAAAGTTCCATATTTCAACACTAATTTTAAAGCATCTTTGGGCGCAAATAAATACCATATGAAAGAAAATTACAAAACAGTCACCATACAGGGATAGATTAGTAGTTCAACAATGTAAATAATTTTATTTTGAATATTTAGTAGTTTTTTCATGATATCCATATTCCCAAAGGTCTCTTTATGAAATCTCGCGCGCTCGTTTTAGTCCTAAATCATCATCCATAACGCAAAAAATTTGCAAAAGTGTGTATTCGTACGCGAACTAGCATCTTACTGCTCATCACAGCATCTATCTCTTTCGCACGTGTTGTCATACGCACAAGCCAGGGCAACCTTAAGCCAAAAATACCATGTTCGGCCAGGCCGAAATGGGCCGAAGTGTTGGCCGAAGCCAAAGGTCTCTAGTAAATACTGAAATTAAACGAATTGTTAATAAATATGTTCGATAGAAGAGGCAACGTGCCGGAGTCAGGATTCGTACTCCGTTGCGCTTGCCAGTCGCCATCGCCAGAAAAAAAAACAAAAATCTTTAACTGAATTTCTTAGGCCTTGATTCGATTTCGCCCGAATGTTGTGGCGATAGCCGATTTATCAACATCAGCTTCAGCCAGAACTTGACGACTCAGCCTTTATTAATTTAATTGGTTTGCTAATTTACTCGGCAGTTTGTAATCCAGTGCTGGACTGGCATTTGTGTTATTTGATTAAAAAAAACAGACAAAAATCAACAGGGAAAGGTAAAAAATTAAGAACAACTTATTGTTTCATATTTTTTTTATAAAAGAATTTCCTTTAAAAAAAGCATTGTAAAGCAAAATTATACAAAAATAATATCAACCTTAATAACGTAATAATAAATACGCAACAATTTATTTACAAAAAAATACACTATATTACAAATTATTCTGTATACGGGGCATTTAACACAGTAACTGTTTCAGTGATTCCAGCTACTGGCAAGCCATTTAAAAATGGAATATTGGCCAAACCATCCATTTGCAAATGTTTGGCCAAATCTTGTGCCAAGCTCAAACTATTTGACGTCAAACCAATTTGGTAATCGCTTGGCACATTTGAAAACATTTGAACTCCTTCGGGTTGTATATTCTGGCTAGATGGCACCGTTGACCCTACAATTTCATAATGCCAGTTATTTTCTGGCACTTGAACATTGTCAAATTGGAAGTTTCTTGAAAATCCTTTGCTATCAGTATTTTGTACATGTTTTTCTGCCATGCTGACTCGCATTTCATTATTGGCCAACAACATTTCATCTAACTGTCCTCCATTAGAAAGCATGCCATTGTTTATGGCATTTAAAAGTCTGCTGTTTATATTTGGCATAGCTTTATTGGCTGGAATTTGATTGGCAACTGCAAAACCATCATCATTGACAAATCTTTGTTCTCTGACTGACATCACGTTGTAGTTTCGAAAATTGGTGGAATCTGATATGTCATTGCTTAGATGAATCGTGTTGATAGGGAGAGCTTCACCAGCAAAGTCGTTTATACCGTTGCCATTAGGAAAATTATTTACGCTAAAAAACCTGTTAATAGTTGGTGCATTATTTGACACTTCACTGCCAAGAATCTCTGAAAATCCATTAATGTTCATGTTTGATAATTCATCATAAACTTGCTGTGTCAATGCATTGACATTTTGCAAATTATTTGCATTGACATTTTGCAAATTATTTGCATTGACATTTTGCAAATTATTTGCATTAACTGACAATACATTGTCACCTAGCTGGTAGTTCCGGGGCAATCTTTTGATGTCTGCTATTCCATTTCCAATACCAATTTCAGTTATTCTAAAATTATTTAGAAATGGGGTTCTATTGTTAAATGGTGGCAATATATTGCCACTTGGCAAATTGTTAAGTGGCAAAGTGGGTACTGATGGTAGGGCGTTTCCACATGGCAAGTTATTGAAACTTGGCATACCGTTAAGATTTGGTACATTACTATTTGGCAATGGTTTTGCAGCTGGTAAATTATTTAAATTCAAAATATTATTTCCAGCTGGAACATTGATCAAGTTTTGGAATGTATTGGTGACAGGTAGATTATTAAAGATAGGCAGTCCATTTGGCAAACTATTTAAACCCGGCAATCCATTTGGAACATTATTAAAACTTGGCAATCTATTTGGAACATTATTTAAACCTGGCAATCCGTTAGGCACATTATTCAAACCTGGCAATCCCTTTGGAACATTATTCAAACCTGGCAATCCCTTTGGAACATTATTTAAACCTGGCAATCCGTTAGGCACATTATTCAAACCTGGCAATCCCTTTGGAACAATATTTAAACCTGGCAATCCGTTTGGAACATTATTAAAACCTGGCAATCCGTTTACCACATTATTAAAGTTTGGTAATCCATTATTACCATTTATGTTTGGTAGTAATCTGTTCTGTGGCATTATATTCATATTTGGAAATGGAAAGTCAAATGATGAAATTGGTGAATTATTCGGTAATCCATGATTAAAAGCCGAGTTTGGCAATCCATTGTTCAATGCAAAGTTTCTTGGCAACTCATTGCTACGAGGAAATTTGCCAAATGGCATACCATCTCTCAATGGCAAATTGTTGGCCACCCCAGTACGCGGTCCGTTTCCTGGCAAATCAACTGGTGGGTTATTAATCTGTCTTGTAGATCTGCCATATTCAACCAGTGGCTTGTTTGCCAAGTTATTCAATACATTCTGGCTTGCAAAGTCTCGAACCGAGATCTGAGCAGAAACTATCTGTAAAAAAAAATATATTTAAAACACAAATTCCGAATATTCTGTAAAAGTTATGAGGAGTTAGGTTATACATAAAAAAATACGGGTCGGTTTGAGAACCTCCTCCATTATATCACGAATTAAAAAAATACTTAAAAACTCGTTTTTTTCTGAAATACATCACAGTTGACATAAAAATTTCCACTGAATATTTTATGGAGTTTTCTATAAATTTGAATGTTTGTTCTAATGATTTAATTTACCTGAATAAAAATCAATTGTATAACACCAAAAACCGTTAAAATCATTTTACTATTTCAGTTCTCATTGCTGTCCCAATTATTAAATAAAATTAACGTTGATTTCAGACTTTTATTATTGTGCAACTAAAATCTATATAGATATGTAACTAGTTATATAGATACATCTTGAAGATGTATCATTAATACGCGTTTTATCTCGATTATGTATCACAATTCACTAAAGTTGTGTTTTGCATAATAGCTCTATCGTAAAATACGTGTTTTCTTTCATTATTCTCTTCGACTTCTTTTGCTGATAAGTCCACCAGTTAGCTTAATCTACTTAGAATATTGCCAAACATTCAATGATCACATCTGATTCATGTCTGAAATCTACTTGCTTTCTTTGTTGGTCCTGAGTTTGATTTCCGAGTCAAGAAAAGTTATTAGTATTGACGTTAATACGTCTTTAAAATTGCTGCCAACTGTGCCAGCCCACTATGGCAATTTTAAAGACGTCTTTAAAATTGCTGCCATAGTGGGAGGCAATTATAATTAAATACGTCTTTAAAATTGCTGCCATAGTGGAGGGCAATTACAATTAAATACCTCTTTAAAATTGATACCATAGTGGGAGCCAATTACAATTAAATACCTCTTTAAAATTGATACCATAGTGGGAGCCAATTATAATTAAATACGTCTTTAAAATTGCTTCCATATTTATTTATATATACTTTATTTTAGGTACACCAAGTTAATACATAGAAAAGGAAACTTAAAACTAAAATACATACAACGGGCGGCCTTATCGCATACCGCGAACTCTTTCTGGCAACCTGGAATGGACTATGATAGCCTAGACATGAAATGGGGTTGACATTAGTGGGAGGCAATTCAAAAAACGAATGTTAACAAAATCGGGGGATATAAACTGGTGTTGCAGCTAAATATAACCTATCTATCATCTACACTACTGGATAGCTAAAGGATCAAAGAATTCGTTACGCTACGTGAGAACTGTGACATGACTGTGACGCATCGCACGTTGTGGAGTTTTCGATATTTCCATTAAGTATTTAACTTTTATCCCGGAGAAGCTACGACGTTCGTTTAAGTTTCAATGGTCAGCTATGGTCAATATCTACCGATTGTTTTCTTTTCTTTCTTTATTTTCTTTCTTTTCTTTCTTTTCTTTCCTTTCTTTCTTTTCTTTCTTTTCTTTCTTTTCTTTCTTTTCTTTCTTTTCTTTCTTTTCTTTCTTGTCTTCCTTTTCATTCTTTTCTTTCTTTTCGTTCTCTTCTTTCTTTTCTTGCTTTACATTCTTTTCATTCTTTTCTTACCTATCTTTTTTTCTTTCCTTTCTTTCTTTTTTCTTTTCTTTCTTTCCTTTCTTTCTTTTTATATTTTTTTTCGAATTATCCCATGGAACATACTTCCAGTTTAAAGTATACTAAGTATGTCCCAAACCAGATATGGTCTACCAGGATGCTGAGTTTTATTCCACACCCGTTTAGCCGTCATGACATGAAAAGGTAACAAATTATATAAAGGTATAGTACATTACTGCAGCGGCCTGCAAAAGAGGCATTGATGGACGAACGTGTAAATGTGGGCCGAGGCACGATACGTAAGTCCATCAATGCCTAGTTGTGGCCAAGGCTTGTATAGTACTTTTCTCAAATAACGCGCGGAAATTAAAACGAAGTATTACCTAGAACTGATTTTGTCAAATACAATTATTACTTTTCATAATCAATGACTAACAACGAGTAACAATAATTTTGCCCGCGTTAAAATGTTCATTTGTTTTTTTTTTTCAATAAACGGCTTTCTATTTGCAAGCCAGTTCGAAATTTAAATAAAACCTTTGATAAGTTACCTACTTGGTTGCCATGTTTCGGCGTAAGAGATCGTTCCATTTTTAAATTACACGACTGATATTAGTTTACTATGTAATTTATTTGGCCGCTAGACACGACAGATATGAATTTTCATACAACTTTTGCCGGCCGCTGCTCGCATGTATTTGGCCAGTACAGCAATGTCAATTTATCTCGAAGAAGGTTGTCAAAATAATGCTCACATTTCCAAGCATGTTTGAGAAAATGAATTATAATATTTGAAAGGATTAGTAGGCTAGAATAAAATTAATACTATTCTACAAATTTCCTGACACTTCCAATATGACCTCTCCTGAAAGCCCCATTCAAGGCTATATTGTCTGTTCCACAGTAAAGTCGGCGCGACCTCGTTTCAAGGTCTCCAGAAAATCTTTCCTTGACCTCAAGGTTACTCTCAGGGTTGCAGATTGAACTCGTCCTTCGCTACAAGCTTAGACCTTGGAGAAAGGATGAATCCTTGGCACCTTATATTGGTGTGTTTTGTAGGTAAATAAATAAATTATATGTAGGAATGGAAACTTACGTTGTAAAAAACTATATTCATATTTTATTAAGGGTATTTTTGTGGGTATGTAGATACTGCAATGGTTGAGTTTGCAATGAGTCCAAACACATGAAATACTTCTATTTTTGAACGGTTTCAAATATTGTAGCCTCCACCCATTCTATTCCCACCTAACAATTGGCAACTAAATGATAAAAAAACCGGCCAAGTGCGAGTCGGACTCACGCACGAAGGGTTCCGTACCAATATCGTAAAAAACGGCAAAAAACACGTTTGTTGTATGGGAGCCCTACTTAAATATTTATTTTATTCTGTTTTTAGTATTTGTTGTTATAGCTGCAACAGAAATACATCATCTGTGATAATTTCAACAGCCTAGCTTTTTTCTCAACTGCTTAGCGTTCATGAGATACAGCCTGGTGACAGACGGACAGACAGACAGACAGACAGACGGACCGCGGAGTCTTAGTAATAGAGTCCCGTTTTTACCCTTTGGGTACGGAACCCTAAAAAGGGCCATGTAATATAAAAATAAATTTGTAATTTATGAAACTAAACTAGATTAGCCGGAGGCACATAATTATTTGTAAAGTCATGGATTACGGACGTCTGTTGTAACTCCTGCAGGAATAGGTAGTAGTTTCAGCCTTTCGCCGGAGAAGGAAACTGGCCGATGATCTGAGATGTACTGCACGGTGATGTCTTTGGCAGCCTATACGGCGAGGTGTCAGCCACGACTCGCTCAGCACACTAGTGGCGTAGCGACAAGTGGGTCTTCGGACTGCGGCAGACAAAGACGACCGGCACGCAGTACGGTTACTCGTCGTAGAAATTGATGCCGGAGAGAACGATGCCGTAGAAAATGATGCCGAGGAAAAATGAAGCCGTAGAACCTGGAAGCCACCGTTCCAGCTTAATAGATCTTGGCCGAATCACCTCCGTGCTGGGGTAAGAAGGCCTATGACTCGGTGCCTCATACATGGCATATGAGGTAGCACCCTCATGAGCCATGTATGAGGCACATGAATTGAATAAAATAGATACACTCTACGCACCTTCCTGATGTCGTGTATGAGGATGTATCAATGGAGCACGGTCCTTTACTAACCAGGATGCCGAAAACTCTAGAAGAATAGCGAACATGTAAGTATCGAGCGAGGTATATTCCAGGGCGATAGTTTAAGTTCACTTTGGTTTTGCTTAGCCTTGAATCCTCTAAGCATGCTGCCGGAGAATTCAGGGCTAGGCTATCGGTTGAAGAGAGGTGGTCAGGTTTTATCTCATCTCCTTTACATGGATGACCTGAAGCTCTTTGTCTCAAGCAATCTTTAGCTGATGGAGCTACTGAAGGTAACTGAAACTTTTAATAGTGCCATCAGGATGGAGTTTGGTGTCGACAAATGAGCGGTCATGCATGTAAAGCGAGGGGAGATTGTGGAATCCGTGGGAATTCAACTCGCGGATTCCATAAACCTGAGATCCCTCATTCCAACCGAAACCTACAAGTATTTGGGTAAGTCAGAAGCGTTAGGTATTAATGTTACTGACATGAAGCAATCGTTGAAGGAACGCTTCTTTGGGTGCCTGAAGAAGATATTCAATAGCCTTCTTCCAGGCGGAAACAAGGTGCGCGCCTTCAACGGTTGGGTCATACCGGTATTGATGTACTCTTTCGGCATACTCAAATGGACTCAAATTGATCTTGACACCCTGAATAGGCGCGGAAGCGTGGAGGCCGGGGCTTTTTAAATACCAAAAATCTCCACAACCGCGAGATATGCAATCGCAGGGATTTTTTTCTACACACCGACGTGGGTATGCATCGAGATGTAGTAGCAGTGGACACTCCTTGGTGAATGAGAACTGGCGCAAGCCTGTAGCGCTTGACACTAAAGACCGCGGAGGTATGGCAGAGTAAGAAGCTTCACGGACGCTTTTGCCGGGCCCTACATGGGTCTGATATAGACCAATCAGCGTCCGTAGCCTGGCTGCGTTTTGGGTGACCTCTTTGGGGAAACTGAAGGTTTTGTCTGTGCAATTATGGACGAAGTTATCTTGAAGAATAACTACCGGAGATTTATTGTGAAGGATGGCACGGTTGACATCTCGCACCTTAAAAACAAAAGTGGCATTATACAAAAAAATGCAATATTGAGTTACACCGACATCTAGGTTTCTTGTAAGAAAGCACTTTTAATGCAAAGACTGACATTATAATAGTTTCAATACTTTTCCCTAGAGGTCAATAGTGTCAGTTTATACTTTTGGGTAAAGTAGCAACTCATAAAGTGACACTATATTAGTTAAAAATAAAAAGCTTTTTACAAAAAAATACTACCGACTTCCAAATAAGAAAACTAGAAAGTGAAAAATAACTTTATTTTTGGAAGTCGGTGTCTTTGGTAGGTACCAAATTTTTAAGTTATGGACACCGACTTCCAAAAATAAAGTTATTTTTCACTTTCTAGTTTTCTTATTTGGAAGTCGGTAGTATTTTTTTGTAAAAAGCTTTTTATTTTTCACTTTTTAGTTGTACCTACCTAATAGGGAAGTAATTAAGTAAGTACCTATAACGACAGAATAGATTACCCGAATAACATGAAAAATGAATATAACCGGTGAAATGAGAGATCTGCATACCCCTTTCGAGCGTACTGGCGTGATGTTATGTTATGAAATAGTATAAACAATAAACAGACATGCGATTGCAGCAATCCCGAGAGATTTGCCGTTATTTAATTAAGAGTTCTGTTGTATATCTCCGAAGTTCTTTATCAGATCTTCACCAAATTAAAATGGGACCAATTTCGGAATATAATCTTTCAAACAAAAAAATAATTTTCAAAATCGGTCCACAATTGACGGAGATATCGGTGAACATACATAAAAAAAAAAAAAAAAAAAAAAAAAAAACATACATAATGTCGAACATAGAACCTCCTCCTTTTTTGGTAGTCGGTTAAAAATAAGTACGAGTATTCAGAGTGGACACATTCTGCGATAAGTTAAAAAGTGGCATTTTCTGTTTAGTGTTGTTTTTACCGTAATTCACGCTAATAATCTGCGGTAGTAATAACTACATAAATATATTTTTTTGTATAGTGTCACTTATTTGGCTTATAGTTAAAATAGTGTATCTTGATTGTACTGACTACAACTTAATTGTTTTCGCCAAATAAATAATGTTTCTTCTTTATATGACATTATTTCGAATTTTTGCTGATTTTTTCCTTACTCCCATTATATATTTTTGCGTAATTATTCTAAAAACGGGTAGGTTTACATCAAACAGAAGTGGCACTATGCGGCACTTTTCTTTTTTAAACTATGCTTTCTAAATAACTCCATAATTGACTGGCATGTTTTTAGTACAATATTTAAAGTAAGATAGTCGAACTGATAAGTGAAACTAATTGCAGTCAGTTATTTGCTAAGATATTGACCAAAATGCAGCATCAAAACCTTTAAATGGTCATAATGAAAAAAATACTTTTTTGGATAATGCCGCTTTTGTTTTCAAGGTCTGTCGGGCTTGTCACCGCCCGTGTGAATCGATCCGTCACATTATCTCTGGTTGTTCTCTTCTAGCTAAAAAAGAGTACTTGAAGAGTAGTTGCTGATGGATAATCCTGGCTACAAGGTTATCATAGGATAACCTTGTAGCTCAAACTGTAATCAAACTTGCTCAAAATTACACTCTTGTGGCATCGGAGGTGCCGTACTACAGGTATGTGCCCGACCCAATTCTCGAGAATGGCAATATCACATTGTACTGGGATCGGTCCAACATCACTGACAGGACTATTATGGCTAATAAGCCTGATATAGTGGTGGTGGACCGAATCGAGAGGCGTGCAATGACATAACCATCCCGCATGACGGGAACCTCGTGAAAGCCGAGAAAGATAAGCAAATCAAGTATCATAATTCATGTGTTTGGACTCATCGCATCATTGTACCGATAGTCGTGTCAGCCAATGGCTTAATAGCCACGAGCCTCGACCAACACCTTAGGAGTGTCTCGTCTGGGTCAAGGGCCTGATCCAGAAATCAGTACTGCTGAACACGGCTCGTATTGTTAGGAGTTTCCTGTCTCTGGAGCCCTGACCACCGGTAGCTTGGACCCTGTTCCCAATACCGGTGGGCCTCTATTTTTTATTATTTTTAATGTTTATGTTATTAATTTATTTTATAAAAATATTTAAAAATGTACAAAATAAGAAAACAGTTAAATAAAGGACATAATAATAAAAATGTAAATACTCAAAAGTGTGACCAACATCTTTGAAATCTTATGTAGAGTCCGTCCAACGAAAAAAGTCCCGCGGAAATACATGGAACTAACAAGATTTGTTAGAGGACAGCGTACAGTCGCATAGAAACTAGCGCCGCGTCTACGGGACTTCTTTCGTTGAACGGACTCTAATTCCGATTAGCCCAAAAAAATGCCAAATAAAAATACAAATTACAATAAGTAGTAAATAATTTAATGAACAATAAATACTTTACAATGTACCTTATGCATAAAAATAAATAAACAAAGTTTTCATTTCCATCAGTGATATCCGACATTTACCGCCCTTTTAGCTAAAACGTCATTTCCAACTGTCATTTGACGTTGACATTTAGGCAAAGGTACTTTGCCTTTAGCCTTCTTCGAACACTTGCAAGCATTGGCTGCAAACATCAAACTTTCCAATGCTGTTTTTTTTAAGGCCTCTGCCATATAAATCCTTTTATGTGCCACGCCAGGATTTTTTATCGGTAACTTTTGGATGACAGCCGCTATGGTGTTTAGTTTGTCGACAAAGGGCATATTAGAAGAGAGTAAGGAGTTTATTAATGGTCCCTGTGGTTGGCTGTAGGGGGAATTTTTAATCTGTGGTCCGCATGGTGAGTTCGGGATTCTGTACTGGGCGAGGACATTCTGGAAAAGAAATTGGGATTATAGTACTTTTCTATAAAAGGTCTCTTAGGATTACGTTAGGCAAGAGGACAGCAGCCTCATTATGGAATGCTAATAACATAACTGCTCATCAATAAAAATTTGTGTGCCGTCAGGGTCCCCTCGTCAGGAACAATTCGAACTAAAATCTGCATAGTTTACACACAGTCACTATAGAAAGAGTAAGAGAGAGAGAGCGCGCGGTGTGCGTATATCCCTGCTCATAGATAAACAAGTATAGTGTCTAGCGCTTGACGATAATATCCGAACTATCTATAGAACCGAACGTCTCGTTAAACCAGGCAACCCCTTTTTTTTGTTCTAATTAGAAAATCCTCATTGGATGTCGAATGCCGAAACGCCCTAGGGGGGCGGAGGGGTCTGTCAGACTCATTCCATCATACACCTACACCGGGTCTCCGGGTCCTCCGGGTCGGGTAAAATACGATCCTTCCGCAACCTCTGACTGACCAGGCAACTCCTACCGCTAGTCGTGTTAAGGAACTTTGTTCCAATAACTTTTCCTGAGACGTTTTACTACAGATTTTTGAGAAAACCCGTCACAATTTAATCAGCATTTCGATATCATCATCATCTGCGTAGCCTTTTTCCCAATTATTGTTGGGGTCGGCTTCCAGTCTTACGGGATTCAGCTGAGTACCAGTGTTTTACATGGAGCGACTGCCTATCAGACCTCCAAAACCCAGTAACTGGGTAACACGATACCCCTTGGCAAGACTGGTGTCAGGTATCAGGCTTCTGACTACCCGTAACGACTGTCAAAGATCTTCAAATGACAGCCGGGACCAACGGCTTAACGTGCTTTCCGAGGCACGGGGGAAACTCGGTATGTTGAAGTGGTCACCCATCTACGGACCGTCAAACGTTGCTTAACCTTGAAGATCGACCCGTGCGGCTGTTATTATTTAGCCACGAGCTCCTCTTGATATCTAACCATTTTATACTCGTACTATCCAATCACATCACATCACATCATCAGCCTATTAATGTTCCCACTGCTGGGACACAGGCCTCCTCTCTGTGAGAGGGAATGGGCCGTAATCCACCACGCGGGCCCAGTGCGGGTTGGTGGATGTCACATGTCTTCGAATTATTGGTTCAAGGACATGCCGGTTTCCTCACGATATTTTCCTTCACCGTTTTTGAGAGCAGTGGTGATGAAATAATTTGCACAAAGTAAAGCGCCTGCCTGGGCTCGAAACCACGACCTACAACTTGTAAGTCGCGGCCGATACCACTTGGCCACCACTGCTCTCTACTACCAATGTACGAGTATAATCATCATAAATTTGGATTAAGCTATAAAAATTAAGTACTTACTCTCAGTATTAAAGTTTGTATCAACAACAAGCCACAGAATTTCATCGTAGCGGCCATTTTTCTTTCCGTTAAAAACCGTCAAGATAAAAATTAGAACGATTACAAACAACGAAAAAGCATCTATTGCAATTGTGCACTTCACTTTTGCTTTTCACCAACTCTTATATACTCAGTTTTGATCTAGCTATTTTGGTTTTATAAACCAAATCTTAATAATTTAAGTACCTTGACTACTAGTAACTGATTCTAAGAATAACTTAAAATTGTCTGTACTACTGTTTATGTATGAAAATGTTATCTCTCTACAATCAAATTATTATGTAAAACTAATTATTACGTTTATGTTTTGATTAGATAAATTTTATTATTACAACATACCAAAGCTAGAAACTTGAAAAGGTACAAGGGGACGGCCAAGGGGGGGCAGGGAGGGGCAGCTGCCCGCCCCCCTAGAGATTATAAAAAAGTTGCCAAATGTAAAGCAACCAAAGTCCTAAGTCATTGACTTGACTTACTTTATTGATCATTCCCGTACTTCGAAACTCGAATGAATATATATAAACCTAAGCCAACAGATCGAACCATTGTTGATATCCTAAAAGAGGCAAAAACCTTCTTTCCCGACACGGAAAAACCGTTGAAAATTTTGATCGCTCTTCCGTGCACAACGTGTACGTTAGAGTTGCGTAACTTTACACGTTAGACTCTGTACCGATATTATTACAAACGTTGTAGATGTAAGGCTCATACTACAAGTGGAAGCTTCATGTGCTCTCGAATTTAACTACAATTCATACTTTTCTCATTCTCCATATCAACTGGCCCCCCCCCTGGGTCATCGGCTGGCGACGCCCTTGAAAAGGTATGGCAATCATGGTGATGTTTGGGGCTCTTGCCCTGCAGAGGAATATATGTAAATAAATGAATATATAATACAAACCTATTATGTTGTGTACTGCTACATAGAGCCTAAACACACATGAAACCAAGGCGCCAATACAACTAAAAACTTATCTTTTAAGGTTCCCCTAGTCGACGGCACGAACTATTTTGTGCGTGGGGTTAAAATGCCTGCTATCTCATCCGACAACACGTGCGAAAGAGATAGGTGCTGTGATGAGCAGTAAAAAGCTAGTTCGCGTACGAATTAGCACTTTTGCAAGTTTGTAGCGAAATGGATGATGATTTATTTATTTATTTATTTAGACTTTATGCACAAAAAAAAAGGTACAAAGGCGGACTTAATGCCTTAGGCATTCTCTACCAGTCAACCAAGGGTGGTGAAGAGTTATCAAGGCAGGTGCATTGTTTAAACAATTCAAAAAGAAAAAAAGATGATTTAGGAAAGAAGGCGCCAAATTTTATAAACAGACCTTTGGGAGTCTAGATATCATGAAAACACTACTAAATGTATATTTTCAAAATAAAATTATTTGCATTGTTGAGCTACTAATCTATCCCTGTATGGTGGCCGTTTTGCAATTTTCCTTCCTCTTATGGTATTTACTTCCGCCCAAAGATGCGTTAAAATTAATGTTTAAATATGGAACTTTCGACGCATAACTTTCAAATATTTTTCTTTGTTACATTTTTGTTTCCATACAGGGCTAGATAATGATGAGACAAATTGATATATTTTTTTATTTTGAACTTACATCGTCAAACAGTGGAGTAATCGACAGACTACGTTTGTATGGAAGAATGATCGACTAGTGTAACCTTAAGTCATTTTCACGATGTGGAGTGGAATCAAACACATGGACTCCTATCGCATGACCTAACCACGCTTTAGTTTTTAGCCGCCGCTTACATACTTTGTGGTTTTTATTACTGAGCTAACCGTACCTTCAAATACATTATGCTACTTATTTTTTACTCTTGGTCACCTCATGAAACGATGGTAGAACTATATGAAGGATGATATGATATGGATAAAAATGAGACTGCGCTTACGTAATTTGTGTCACTATTGATATAAGATTTAAAAGAAAAGTATAGAACAAAAGTTAATTAAAAAAATCAAAATCCCGACTGCTTCAAAAACCGAACTAAAAAGATGTAAACAAGAAGAAAATCATGCTGCGCAGTCGGAGGATACATGTTTGCGAGCTGGCTGACCAAAACCAGATTATCCTCCTCCTTACATCTTTTAGTTAGGTTTTTGAAGCAGTTGGGATTTTGATTTTTTTAATTAACTTTTTTTATTTATAACTTTTTAGTTATTTTTTTTTCGAGTTATTTACATTTATACATATAAGTGTTATATATGTCGCATCAAGGCTGGCCGATAGATGTAAACCATCGGGAAGTCAGGATGTATTCCTTTAGGTTAAGACATCGTGTGTGGGCAGGTCGTTGGGTACAATCGTGAAAATGAAATCACACAAATTATTCGATACACTGAGTATATTCAAATAGACACAAGTTACATTCTTGCTTACTAATATTATGGATCGACACTGATTCTACGACGTGTTAGCTCTAAGGCTGTCAGTACTCAACTGCTAGTACATTTTGGCTCAACTGCAATATTCTATTATCCCCACCACGCAAGTGGTTAGAGAAAGCGCGCCAAAGCGTTGTCGTTCTTGCTTTGCCGCCAGATGGCGCGCTTGCGATTTGTTTTGACGTCCGTACTATTGACTAAACCCGACACGGCCATCCTGCGAGACAGGCGTCCTCGTCTGTTCCTCATTGTCAGGTTCTAACAGTGTATCGAATCATGTGGAAATCCTTAATGGATGTCCTCAGCCCTTGGGGAAAGCTGAGGGGTCTGTCAGACTCCTACTGACTAAAACCACATGGTGTTCTCTAGGCCGTAGTTCCTCTTGAGAGGCGAGCGTGGAACACACACGTCGCCTTCTCGGGCCTCTCTCAGGTGACAGATCCCCAAATCTATCACCCGCAGGCATCATCTTCTTGTCCTTGCTCCATGCCATCTCATGTCGTGTTGCGCCACACGTCCTCTTAGTCTACTCCGACCCGCCAGTCTCCCATCATACAAAGGATGTTTTTCTGAAACACAAAATTTCCAAACAGTATTCACTCGTCCAACCCTGACGCATTCTCCAAGTGAGTGAGGAAACATTTTGAATCAATCAAACATGATCATTTAAATGTCTCCTTTCACCTTTGCAAGGAAAGAGTAATTCTATTTCCAATTTAAAGAAAATAGTAACTCAATCATCGATTTGGTACCTAAAAGCACCCAATCATAGTGATTACAAAGTCCAAGTACCACTGACAGTCATTAATCTCAAATTAAATCCAGCAAAAGAAACCACCAGGTATCTTATTCACGATATTTAGCTATCTCATAGCTCTCTTAGCAATCACAATTGCTCTACTCGAACATCTCCACGATGTCGAGTCAACTCAACTCTCTGAACTCAGAACCTGTTCACACAGAGATTTAGTCTGTCCTATGTTACGTCAATTCATTATCTACTACATCTACCATCTCAATTGGTACTTGAACTTCGTGTGTCTTACTAACACGATCTACGCAAGTTAATCAAAATTAGAAAAACCAAAATTATTTCCATTTTCGTAATGAGGGCTTGACGATTCGAACGTCATCAAAATTATCATGGTGACCCCACCAAACGCATGGTTGCGAGTTTACTTTCTTTTAACCTCATGACTCAATAGGAACTTTATGTAAGGTTCCTAACACAAACATGAATTTTCCCTCCAGACATAGTGTCACACAGGCTTACCGCCAGCCATACAGGCCACACAGATCTACCGTTGCCATACAGGCCTACCGTTGCCACACAGGCCAACAGTTGCCACACAGGCCAACAGTTGCCACACAGGCCAACAGTTGCCACACAGGCCAACAGTTGCCACACAGCGCTCGGCTATTCCTGACCCAACTAGATTATTGGGTTCGTGAAAATAAAGATTTTAGAACCCTACTCTTTAACTAAACCGTTGCCCTGGGCCATGTACCACAGTCATTCCAAACAAACTTTAAAACTTATTCTGCAGCAAAAACTGCCAAGCTTACAGAAACTCTCGAGTAAAACCTCCAACGCCACGGCTCTATAGCCGACTAGCAATGATATTGCTCTCACACAACGGTCTCCAGACCCCGACCTCCGCCAGAATCCACTGGTACGGTCAAACACAATACGGCTGATAGACTCAATTACTCGACACTTTAAGCTTGCTCATTATCATCAAAATCCTTTTGACATTAACATCGACTGGTACATAACCCGCTGGCATCTTTCTTAACCTACAGTGTGCATACTTGTAGGTCCTAAGCGTACCTATTTAAAGCTTTCAGTGTATAACGATAACTGTCCTGTCATAATCACCTATCGCGGACTTAATACAGGGCCTACTTAGTTTTCGTACTAGAAATTCCCACACAACACTATTCATTAGAAAAAAAGGTCAGACGATCAACAAGTTCAACAACTAAACAAAGTAATAGTAACAATGCTGTTACAGTTTGTTATAATTCAAAGGCAATGTATACTCAACTCATGAAACCTCTTCAAAAACCCATCGCCACATGATACGCATGAGGTGCGGTCCAGAATTTGTCTCATAAGCAGACATGTTAATCAGATTTGGTTTCACTACCACTGTCATCAACTATGATGTCAAATTCTCAAGGAACTTGGTGATCGGGGACCCTTCTCACAAGATTCGCGCCTTTTACTTAAAGATTTTGGAACATACTGACTTAATATGAGGGAAACAATAAGCCTGATAATATTTGCTTCTTAATACCACGTGTGAAGGTACTTCACGAATAACTCAGATCAATATCGTTAAAATCTGATTATCAACAGTAACCCTTTAATTTCGTTCACTAACTCAGTTTTCATGTAAGGAAAACAATCGCGAATTCTGCTACTATCAAAATATCACTTTAAAAGTAAGCAAGTGAATTCAGATCTGAAGACGGTGGTTGTAAATCGTTACGCAACAAAATCCTTTCTGAGTACAGGTAAATGACCAGTACCGTTACTAACTCGATACAATTTCGCTACCCCACGACATTACAGACTCGCTCTGCCACTGAAAATTACTAGTTATTCAGTCATTTTGGATATCTCAACTCCTTCATATGGGATATCTCATCCTAAGGTTCGTACTAAACCTAATATTGAAACTAGGAAAGTACTAACTAGCCAATAGGAAACTCATTAGCTACTTGCTTTTTACTAAGTGTGTCTCAATTACCTAGTGATAGTGCTAGATATAACCACGACCAATACAATGGTCAAACATGAAAACTTGAAACTCGAACTAGCATCTCTTCACTAGAAAACCTTCGACCTCACTATCGAAATAATATGGAAGCGACTCACCGAGTATTCCATTCCAAACTTGCGCGCTCTCCCGACCTCACAGCTGTGGTCATAGCGTTCGACTACCACCTGCGAACTGCTAGCCTGCCATCGGTCTTAACATCTCAGATGTTGACACGTCAACCATCGCATTCAGCATTTGAACCGCTAGCCTGCAGCAGAGGCTCCATTGCGACGCAATATGGTATCTGAAACATGAAAAACACTACGAGAGTACTTGTTCACACAGTTATTTTAACCATACACAGCATTGATGGCATTTAACCGATGCACCGGTGTTGTAACCTAAACCAATAAATCTGCCTAGCCTTTTCCCAACTGCATTGGTTTCGGCTTCCAGTCCTACCGGATTCAGCTGAGTACCAGTGCTTTACATGGAGTCACTGCCTATCTGACCTCCACAACCCAGTAACTGGGTAAAACGGTACCCCTTGGCAAGACTGGTGTCAGATCTCAGGCCTCTGACTGCCCGTAACGACTGTCAAAGATCTTCAAATGACAGCCGGTCTCTCCGAGGCACGGAGGAAACTCGGTATGTTGAAATGGTCATCCATCCACGGACAGACCTCGTCAAGCGTTGCTTAACCTTGATGATCGACCAGTGCGGCTGTTATTATTTAGCCACGAGCTTCTAGTAGTAGTACCACCGCTTCTAGTAGTAGTAGTTTCGGCATGGCCAAATAGGTTATTATGGACACCGAATTTGAGTGCAGGTGCAAGTGATTGCAAGTGCCCAGGTCGCTGTCGCTAGTCGATGGGCTTTAGAGAATCCAATGAATGCCATAGAGTTTTAAGTCGCAATTAACGAGGCCTGGTAGAGTTTACCACTTTTAAGATAGTTTGGCCCTACGACCACAAAAGAAGAATACTATGCTTCTTCTCAAACTTTGCTAACTCTCACTACATAGAACTATCACACTACAAAACTAATCAAAATATTTCATTTGGTATTATAATATTTTCCAGACTGAAGTGTAAGGTAGGTACGTTATTTTCCAGATTAAAGTGTAAGGTAGGCACCATATCGTTCTAAGGCCGTCGGCGTCGTAACCATAGTCGGCCAAGGCTAGTCAAGGGTCATTGCCAGTGTTAGCAGAATAATAACTCTTCAATAACACCAAAACTTGACCAGCGATAACTAACATGAGAGTATGGACCGAACACGGGCCACCCCGACAATCCACTGGCCGCCATACCGTACACAAAACCAGAATTTTGAATAACGAACACTCATGGCAATAGTCATAACAAAATGAAAACGACTCACCACCTTGCTGCTCCGTTCAAGACTCGCTTTTTATTATTCAAGACTGAGGGTAGTCGCAACTGTCACAGCGATTTTTTTTGCAAGAATGTAACCGCCACTTTCACTAGCTTTGTTTTTACGTGTGATCTCATTAGCACGACCGAATCCCAATTCTGATGTCGCATCAAGGCTGGCCGATAGATGTAAACCATCGGGAAGTCAGGATGTATTCCTTTAGGTTAAGACATCGTGTGTGGGCAGGTCGTTGGGTACAATCGTGAAAATGAAATCACACAAATTATTCGATACACTGAGTATATTCAAATAGACACAAGTTACATTCTTGCTTACTAATATTATGGATCGACACTGATTCTACGACGTGTTAGCTCTAAGGCTGTCAGTACTCAACTGCTAGTACATTTTGGCTCAACTGCAATATTCTATTATCCCCACCACGCAAGTGGTTAGAGAAAGCGCGCCAAAGCGTTGTCGTTCTTGCTTTGCCGCCAGATGGCGCGCTTGCGATTTGTTTTGACGTCCGTACTATTGACTAAACCCGACATATATTTTTGAAATCACCTCTTAAAACCCTTTATTTTGATACACCAAAGCGTAAAAAAAAAACTCCCCACTAAATGGCGCCCAAAATCCGCCATTTTTTTATTTTCCTATTTTAATGTATCCAGTGACACTCGCAGGGTTAAGACGAATCGATTGACGTAAGAACCATCAAAATCGGCCAACGCATTTAGTCTCTAGAACGCCACATAGTAACAAACATACATACATACATAGACTGATAAACACATTACCCTCCTTCGGCAGTCGGGTAAAAAATGAGACTGCGGCGCGCCGCCGCTTACGTAGTTTGTGTCACTATTGAGATGAGATTTAAAAGAAAAGTATAAAACAAAAGATAATAATAACAAGAGGATGTTACTTATCTCAAGTTAGGTCTTATCGTTATTCAGTTGGGGGTGCACGCACTGTATCACGGATCCCCAACGTCTGGTAGCGGTAGAAACTGAAGGGTTTTAGTCGGTTAAAGTCCGATATAACCCTACGTTTTTTTTTTTAGATTAAATGGCTCGCATTGGACCACTATTTCTTGCCTGGAAGTAACCTATTCACTCTTGACTTAAATACCCCCAGGTTGTAGCTATCAGGAAACAGAGTGCGGCAGGAAATTCCACTCCTTAACTGTACGCACAATGATGTTATTCCCAAAACGTTTAGTGCGTGTTGGTGGAATGTTCACCATGTACCGATGTATGTATGTATTTTTGTCCTTAAAGGAGCCCTTGTAAGATGATGGATATCATATGTTAGTTAGGTCTTATCGTCAGCCAGTCGGGGATGCGCGTGAATTTAACTTTTCCCCGGGGCGGGGTTTTATAACCCTCCGTTCCCCAGAGGAAGGTATCCATTAGGATTTCACCACTAAAAGGCCTTATCGTCGTGTGTAACATAAAAAACCTTATCTAATATCATACAGCTTATTTGTAATAGAAACATTATCACGATCAAAATGATGAAAATATCGATAATTTTATTACAAGAGTTTTGATAATAATACAGTATTTAAACCAAACAATTTATTTGGTTAACTACAGTTTAATAAGTAAATTAATACACAATGAAGTCTATTATTTTTATTGCATTCTCTATTTTTGCTGGTGTAAGTAATTTTCATTCTAACCTTTTTTCTATTATTCTGCACATTTATTTATTAATTTAATACTTTAAGCACACAAACGTACAAAGGTGGACTTATCCCGAGTTTCTCAGCTCTAAATTATCGCATAATTAATGTGACAAATTATCAAGCACCCATTAAAATCAAAATCAATCAAAATTTATTTATTCAATTAAGCTATTAAGCGACACTTTTGAACGTCAAAAAAAAAAATTGTTTAAAAGTAACAATAATTGATTCTACCGTCCATTCGGAAATGTAGCTTATTATGGAGAAGAATGGACAAGAAACTCCACACTTACTCTTCTAAAATAAAAAGTGTTTTACAAGTATTTGGTTACATCATTTCTTGTTGGAAAAAAATACATATATGTGAGAACGATGTAAAAAGACGTGCACGTAAAAGCGTCTAGAGTAAAACAAACAACTAAAAAAATATCAATACATAGGCAATTAAAAAGAGGCCGAGGCAGCCAAGTTATGACCAATCCCAAGTGACGGCGCCCGTTCACGAACATGATACATTATCTGCTGTGATTGGCTGTTGAAAATTCATTCAACCAATCACAGCAGATAACGCGTATCAGGCAGTAAGCCTTAGGCATTTTCTACCAGTCAACCTTTGGGTGATGCAGGGAGAAACAGTGGTAGGTGCAATAACGATAATAAAACGCGATAAGGTAGTATTTATTTAAATACAAGACATCTATATATATAAATGAAAGTCGTGTTAGTTACACTATTTTTAACTCAAGAACGGCTAAACCGATTTGGCTGAAAATTGGTAGGGAGGTAGCTAAGAACCAGGAGAAGGACATAGGATACCTTTATACATAATAATGATATATAGGACATAGGATATTTTTATCCCGTTTAGGGTAGGGTACGGTAAGTAGGATAGGGTAGGTAGGGAAGTGTAGGTAGTGTAGGGTAGGTTGTGTAGGGTTGTTAGGGTAGGGTAGGTAGGGTAGATGAATGTTTGGTGTTGCAAAACAAAGTTTGCCGGGTCAGCTAGTAAACTACAAATAAATACAATATAATAAATACCCAAACGAATAAACTACATATGTACTTGAATTCTATAACTATCTATATACTTAACTTACTTAGACAATTAGTTGAAATAGATAATAGAAAAAAAATTGGGCTGTGACGATACTAATTCCAACTTCTTGCGAATGAGTTCGCGAACTTTGAGTTTGAAGGTTAATGGTTGCCATCCTGATTTCCTGAGGGAGAGCATTCCATTTAGAAATAGATTGTATGCTTATGAATGCATACCACGACACGGGGCCCCGACGGCCTCGTGTTGTCCAGAAACTGTTCTGTGCAGTTCAAATATTTTAACAAAGAACAGGGAATGTCATGTCGTGTTTTATTTTTTCTATTTTTTATTGACAAGCAAATCTATCTATGGTAGTTTTATTCTCCATCACTTTTTTATAAGTAAACGTAAGGCGCCAAAAAGACGTTTTAGTTTATGGCCGAAACGAAAAGAACCGGGTATATCCATGACATACCGGTACATACCGGTAAAGAAGAAACATAAAAATTACATACTTCTAAACTTTAAACAGCGTATTTCTCAAAATCTATAAATTAGTACATTGCCATATTTTTTGCCTGTACCCTTCATTTAGTTACATAACATAACATCACCCTTCATTCCTCAAAGGGTTGGGCAGAAGGGCATTTATAGTACAAGCACATTTCTCTAATAAAAAAAATATTTAGTTCGTCTGTTAGATTACCTAAAAATATTGGACACGTATTTTTTCTTTTGCCACGTAAAAAAAAATAATTACGACGATACAGTGCGTTGAAATATCGTGTGACGTCACGGTGTGCTACACTTTATATGCTGACAAAGTGACGTCACAAGCCCCCTGAACTTTGATGCGCTTTAGCTTTGTAATTTTTTATTTATTTGATAAAACAAAAAATACGTGTTCAATATTATTTACTAATATCACTGACGGACTAAATAGAATTATCATTTTTAGGGTTCTGTACCCAACGGGTAAAAACGGGACCCTATTACTAAGACTCCGCGGTCCGTCTGTCTGTCTGTTACCAGGCTGTATCTCATGAACCGTGATAGCTAGACAGTTGACATTTTCACATATGATGTATTTCTGTTGCCGCTATAACATCAAATGCTAAAAACAGAATAACATAACTATTTAAGTGGGGCTCCCATACAACAAACGATATTTCCTTGGCGTTTTTTGCGATAATCGTACGGAGCCCTTCGTGGGCGACTCCGACTCGCACTTGGCCGGTTTTTTCTACCCAGGAAACATCCCTATTATGTTTAGGTAATAGCAGGCGAGTCTATTGTCATTGACTGCACACAATTCCAGACTCCGGGCTGCTTGTGAGACATTCCGAATGGAAAAACCCAATAACATTTTACCTGACCCGCCAATCGCACCCAAGACTTAAAGCTTACAACGCGCTTACAACTACTAGACCATCGGGGCAGTTATAATTCTCGGCACGTAAGTTGGCAACTGTCGTTAGATATGCAGAAGTCATCTAGGTATCTTTGGTAGTGAAGCGGGGCGCGGGGAACGTTTAGGACCGTTCCGAGCGCGCGATTGGTTGGTCAGTTGACGCAAGGATTGACAGACCAATCGTGTCTCGTCCACGATCCGTCCGCTCTATATGGTGGTTGGTCAGTACCCCCACTACGCCAAAACCTTGCCGACTTACGTGCCGGGCACTATACTCTATATGAAACTCTTGTATTCAACAATATCTAGGTTAACTCGAAGCAGCACTAACATAGCTAGACACGATGATTAGAACAGCAGACCAAAGATTTTCTAACAAAAGTAAATAATTAATAATGTCTCCTTTTTACAGGCTCAATCCCAAATTTTCGCCCCTGCATTCCAGAGAACAGTACCAGCTATGATGCCAGGATGCCCATGTGGTAACCCCGCCCCATTGCCAGTTATGAGGGCACCCTACGAAATACCTCTTGCCTTGCCAGTCCCTGCACCCGTGCCAAGGGCTGTGGCAAAAGCGCCCTGCGGTTGCGACGCTGCGTTGCCCGCTGGCTTGCCACTGGCAAACCCGTTCTTGCCTGCAGCGTTGCCAGCTGGCTTGCCACTGGCTAACCCGTTCTTGCCCGCCGCTTCGCCAGTGTCTGCAATGGCGCCATTTTCTCCTTTGTTGCCACCTGCCAACACTTGTAGTAGGTGCCAGTATTTGAAGAAGATTCCTATCCCTCCTCCTTGTATTTAAGTTATTTATTTTGTTAAATAAATTGTTATTTTGTTGAATTATGTTTCTTTTTTATTTATAACGCTCTTCAATTGATATAGACGTCATGTACCACAAACCCTATGTACTATTGAGAGGAGTAAATAAAAGACAGTATTACCTAAGTCTTTTAAAGCACACCGTGACTGTTGAATTTAAATCTGACTAATGTATATCGACGATATTTAATGCATTATAATGTAATTTTGATAAGAGTGTAACATGAGTGAATTATAATGTAATTTTGACATGAGTTTCGACATATTAATTAATGATAATATATTTTTCGACTTATGTAATAATATTATACAATGGTAATTTCTTTTTAATTTTTGTCTTTCCCTGTGATTCTGGCTCGCACGCGAGCACGCGTCGCTCAACATTATGCTGAAAACTAGCCTTTATACTTTAACGAAAGTGAGGTAAAATATTATGCATTATGCTGAGCGATGACTATTTTGCGTGGTTGTGACGCATACTTTGTATTTGTATTTAAGTTTTTCTTTTGTTTTTTATTATTTTTAAGGTAGGTATGCGTCGTACCTGGCGCAAATAAAATAAGTTCCATTGATAAAAGAATAATTACTGCTTTAGTTTTTTTTTTTGTTGTGGTACATTACGACTATATAAACTACCCCTATGCAAAAAAATCCATCGAAGTCTCTTTAACTGCATGATAACGTCAATATGTGGGCAATTTTTCAGGATTAACTGAAAACTACGGAACTGATTTTAAAATTTAATAAAATGGTACCAACTTGGGCACAAACCAGGGGTCGTACCAAGGTGCCAACAACGCCATGTCTCATGATTCCGCTGTGAAGACCCGACGGCAAAAATTTTTTTAACTGAAAACAGAAAAATTTTACTATTGTTATAAAATTTATTTTTATGTATGTATATTTTATTTGTATCTAATAATTATTGTATATTATTTAGCTCTGAATTGTTTTATGTGTTTATTTTTTCCTTCTACACACGATGTCTACATCTCTTTTTTTCATCTTTCCTTTCGCAGGTATACTGGAAGATATATAGAACATTAGAAATAAGCATCACCTATGTACCTATTTTTTTTTCTGTTCCTCTTATGTTGTTCTTCTTATCTGTAAATACATACATACATAAACTCACGCCTTTTTACTCGACTGCCGAAGGAGGGTAATGTGTTTATCAGTCTATGTATGTATGTATGTATGTATGTATGTATGTGTTTGTTCCTATGTGGCGTTCCAGAGACCAAACGCGTTGACCAATTTTGATGATTCATACGTCAATCGATTCGTCTTAACCTTGCGAGTGTCATAGGCTACATTAAAATTGGAAAATAGAAAAATGGCGGCTTTTGGGCGCCATATTGTGGGGGGGCAATTTTATTTTTTCTTCCAAACCCATCGTGTGGGGTATCAAAATAAAGGGTTTCAAGAGGTGATTTTAAAAATATATCACACTTATATATTTAAATGTACCTAATTCGAAAAATAAATTAACTAAAAAGTTATAAATAAAAAAGTTAATTAAAAAAATCAAAATACCCGACTGCTTAAAAAGCGAACTAAAAAGACGAAAACAAGAAGAAAATCATGCTGTGCAGTCGGAGGATACATCTGGTTTTGGTCAGCCAGCTCGCGAATATGTATCCTCCGACTGCACAGCATGATTTTCTTCTTGTTTTCGTCTTTTTAGTTCGCTTTTTAAGCAGTCGGGTATTTTGATTTTTTTAATTAACTTTTTCCCATGAGGGTAGGCCGAAACTACAGAACGCCACCTACTACGATCCTTACATCCTTGTATATACGTGTGTGCATAAATGGTTAAATAAATAAATAAACAAGTACTAGGTATAATTGATTAAATTTTGTGAATTAAATATATTAAAATATACATTATATATTACTAGATGTTGCCCGCGGCTTCGCTCCCGTGGACCACCCCACAGGACCCGTTTTCGGGATAAAAAAATAGCCTATGTCACTCAGGAATAATGTAGCTTTCTATTGGTGAAAGAATTTTTCAAATCGGTCCAGTAGTTTCGGAGCCTATTCGGTACAAACAAACAAACAAACAAACAAACAAAAAAATCTTTTCTCTTTATAATATTTAAAATAAAACAACGTATTTCGCATTGAAAATGGAAGCGGAATGCTTTATTGAACCGTCAGTTTTGTTCACAACCGGATGAGGCAGATGGCGTTACTTAACCTAAGGACCACAGATATTTTGATAAATTTAACATCCCCACTCAAAATATCATTACACAAATAACTAATTTTAAAAATAACAACTACACCTTAACAACACCAAGAATGTTCATAAATTTAAAATGTTTCCCCAAGTTTAACCCTTTGGTTAACAAATCTGCAGGCATATCTGCAGTACATAAATATTTTACTGAAACAGCTTTATTACTTATCATTTCTCTACAATAATGATACTTAACATCAATGTGTTTTGTTCTGTTATGAAATACAGGATTCAACAACAATTTATGAGCACTCTGGTTATCATTATATAAAGTAATCTGATAAAATTTATCAGTAATTTCAAATTGTAAACTTCTTAAATATACTGCTTCTTTGCAAGCTTCTGAAATAGCTACATACTCTGCCTCTGTACTAGAAAGAGCTATGCATTTTTGTTTACTACAACTCCAAGATATAACAGATCCAGACAACAAAAAACAAAAACCAGTGTATGATTTTCTATCATAAGAATCATTTGCCCAGTCGGCATCAACATAACCTTCAATATTAAAATTTTTACTTTTACAATATTTCAAACCTACATTCTTAGTTTTCTTTAAATACCTCAGTATTCTCTTAGCATACATGAAATGTTCATCACTATGACAATTATTAAATTGACTGAGATAGCTTACAGAATAAGCTATGTCAGGTCTTGTAAGCACCGCTAAATACATTAAACTACCTAAAAGTTGTTGATATGGATTCTGACTATTTGAATTTTCTACCTTTTTTACAGTTAACTTTGCTTCTATTGGAGTATCTGCTGTCTTACACTCTGACATGTTAAATTTACATAATAATTGATCAATATAATTTTCTTGACTCAATGTAACAGTATTATGATTTTTATCAAAGTCAACAGACATACCAAGACATTGTTTAACACATCCCAAATCTTTAATTTTAAAATTGCTACTTAACATTCCTTTTAGATGCTTCAATTCATTGTTATCATTCGTAAATACAAAAAAATCATCGACGTACAATGTTACAATGGTTCTATTATTACCAACAACTTTTGTATACAAACAAGGTTCCAATTTAGATTTTTTATAGCCATCTGCTAACATACAGTTATCTACCTTTTTATGCCATGCACGAGAGGCTTGCTTGAGACCATATATTGCCTTTTTTAATTTGAGGACTTTGTTGTCATCTGAACAACCCAAACCTGCTGGCTTTTGCATGTATATAGTCTCATCCAAGTCCCCATTCAAAAATGCAGTCTTGACATCGAGATGAACAACATCTAAATTCAATTGCACAGACAATGAAAACAATAATCTTAATGTACTATGTCTAACTACTGGAGAAAATGTCTCCTCATAGTCCACACCATATTTTTGTGTACAACCCTTAGCTACCAGTCTTGCCCTATATTGCACTTTATTGTAATTGTCACTTTTCTTTTTCAGAACCCACTTGCACTTAACTATAGTCCCATCACTCGGAGTATCTACAATCTGCCATGCATCATTGTCTTCAAAGCTTTGCAATTCTTCTTTGACAGCTTGCTCCCAATGCTCCTTCTCAGGTCCCTGTAGTGCATCCTCAAGTGTCAGGTCTTCAAAATCAAGTGGTTTGTTATTAGTGCACATTAAACCAAACCTATCAGGCTTTCGTCTCTGTCTCTGTGGTTGAATCTTTTGATTTAAGTCTATATCAAGGTTGTCACCACTAACCACAGACTCATCGCTTGGTATATAAGTTTCATCATTGTCAACACTTCCCGTAGAAACAAAAGTATCATCTGACTGATATTCATCCTCCGTAGGCTTCCCCACTGGATCCTGACTTATTGGACTGACTTCTGGCTTGTCATGTAGACTTTCAACTTCAATTACAGCATCCTGATGCAAGTTATGTTCTTCAATGATGATAACATCACGACTGGTTGTAATTACCCGAGTTGTTGGGTTATACACCCTGTATCCTTTGACATCTTCAGGATAACCTACTAGAATACATTTTTCAGATTTCTTGTCCCACTTAAGTCTTTTCTCTTTAGGAGTGTGCTTCATGACGATACTACCAAATATTCTTATGTGACTAAGATTTGGTTTAGTGTTTGTCCATAACTCATATGGGGTGCGATTATTTAATCCAGTTTTCACAATGCGGTTCTGTAAATAAACAGCAGTGTTAATGGCTTCTGCCCAAAACCTTTTGTCCAGGTTAGCCTCAAACAAAAGACATCTGGCCTTTTCTATGATCGTCCTATTCATACGTTCACAAAGCCCATTTTGTTCAGGTGTATATGGATTTGACTTTTGATGAATTATGCCCATTTTCTTTAAATAATTATCAAAATCATTATTGCAAAATTCTCTGCCATTATCACTTCTTAAAATCTTAATTTTCTTGGATGTGAGATTCTCAACTTTCGCTTTATATTCCTTAAAATATTGAAAAGCCTCACTCTTATTTTTTAAGAAATAAACATAAACCATGCGGCTGAAGTCGTCAACAAAAAGAAGAAAGTACCTTGATCCTCCGAGCGAGACACTTTCCATCGGTCCGCAGATATCACAGTGAACTATATTTAACAGCTCCGTACTTCTATTGCCTTCATGAGGAAAAGGCAATCGACTTTGTTTGCCTTCGCAGCACACGACGCAATTCATCTTGCTGATATCTGCCTTCCTGTCCAAAACAACTCCATCTACAGCATTCTGCATGTTGTTAATATAATGGCTGTTTGCATGACCCAATCTACGGTGCCAAATATCTGGACATTCTACCACAGCTGCCACTAGAGCGGTAGGTATTTTAAGTTTGTATACTCCATTTACAAGTGAAGCAGTAGCTACTAAAACATTCTTTTTGTTATAAATCTTACAACCATCTCTCGTAAATGACACTTTGTTGCCTTGCCTTATCAATTGGCTTACTGATAGAAGGTTCGTAGTCAGGCTGGGAACACACAACACATTTTCAACAATAACCTCAAATTCGGACTCATTCGTTGTAGTTGTGATTTTTACATTTCCACTACATAATACAGGCACTTTACTTTGGTTAGCCACCATTATTTCCTTCGCAAAACCAGAATAACACGCGTTGATCACCCAATTTTGATTTGTTGTCAAATGTGAGCTGGCGCCTGAATCTATGTACCAGTCAGACTTATGAAAATTTCCATTGAGAAACATGGCACTAAACGCATTGGTGTTTTTCTTATTAGTTTCAAGCTTCGTTGTGTCCATATTTTCGCACTGATTCCTATAATGTCCAAACTGTTTACATTTATAGCACTTTATATTTTTATTTTCTTTGTTATTCGTCAATTTCGACGCGCTCGCGCCATCTTTTTCTCTTCCAACCATAGACCTATTATGACTATTAGGTTTTTTATGTTGGTAACGGAAACATGCTAATGCGTTGTTCTCTGCGCCCGCGCCCTCTGTCGGCTCCATATCCATCAATTTCGACTTAATGGCGTCGGTCGTAATAGACATTCCCGCATGTTCGATGGCCATTATCATAGGCATATATTTTTCACTTAATCCTGCTAACATGATGGAACCAATCCACTCATCACTTATGCCAAAGCCTGTACTTGCCAATCTCTGACCCGCCTCAACGATCTGTGTTACATAAGATGTCATCGACGTGCAATTTTCAAGTCGAATAGATATAAGATTTCTCAACAGGCTAATCTTCCTGGTGAATCCCGAGTCATCAAACAACTTCTTTAATGTATTCCACAGCTCCTTCGATGTAGCGACATTTTTTATGTGCACATAGATGGACGGATCGATTGTCAAAATCAGCTTCGCTTTTGTTTTCGCATCATCTGCAGCTGCTGGGCTCGGACTCTTGCCTGGCTCGGACTTTATACAATCCATCATGCCTTCCAACACCAGAAAATTCTCTGCGGCGAAACACCATTCGCTATAATTCTCGCGACCTTTGAGTTTTGGTACACTAACTAGGTAACTTGAACTACCACTCGCCATAGCGAATAACTTTTTTAAACACGCTCAATCCAAAATACTTTTGAGTTTATTTCTCACTAGTCCTTTGTCCATCACACTGATTTTACTAACCGAAATGATAATACTGACAATAACTTGGTGAAATATGGGTCTGGGCCCATAACCTAAAATAAAACAACGTATTTCGCATTGAAAATGGAAGCGGAATGCTTTATTGAACCGTCAGTTTTGTTCACAACCGGATGAGGCAGATGGCGTTACTTAACCTAAGGACCACAGATATTTTGATAAATTTAACAATATTAGTATAGATGAGGTGCTGCCAACGGTGACAAACGAAGTTTTGGTAGGTTTTTCTATAATTTTTTGTTTGTCTTATAATCATACCTTTTTTTTTTGTTTACGGGGGAAACCTTCAAAAGGCGCCTGGACTTTTGGAGAGAAGACTATCAGGGAACGTGGGATTTTTACCTCACTAAAACCACCCCGGTGATCACCATCAGCACGTAGAAGGGGCCCCGTAACCTCTTAATAGACCACCCCGGGACCCCCTCTGTGCAACGCCTGTTCTGGCACAGCCCGTTTTTTTTGGGTGTGAAATCATTCAATGACTTCGCCCGCTCTGGGTGAAGCGGGAGGGCGTGTCAGACTTTTACTGACTAAAACCCACCCGTGTTCTTTCGATTACTTGTGCCAGGGCCGCGGTAACTCTTTATCAAATTTATCCGCGACCCAGACAGGCATCGGCCCTAGCAGTCTCCGTCAGTTTTTGCTGACATCTCTTTGAGGCGCGCGTGGAACACTACGCGCCGTCAACTCGGGCCTGGTCCTTATCGGACGGCGAGCTCCACCATTACACGCCGTCTGCAAGCCCGCGCCTACGGTGGCTGGGAATCGGTATGCGACTCCCGTCACCCAGGACGTCTCCTGCGGTGGCTTGGGGTGACTAAAACAGCTCCTCCCCTGAGCCTCGCTGTGCACGGCAGCACGTGATCACTGCCACCGTCTTTCCTGGAGTCACTTGGTGGACGGACAAAGTTCCCAATCTGAGTGCCTGTGACCCTGGGGTCACAGACGAGGGCTTGCAGACGGCGTGTAATGGTGGAGCTCGCCGTCCGATAAGGACCAGGCCCGAGTTGACGGCGCGTAGTGTTCCACGCGCGCCTCAAAGAGATGTCAGCAAAAACAAGTACTATATATAATCATACCTAGTACTTGTTTTTCTCTTTTTAGTTAATTATTTTTTTGAAGTCGGGTTTTTTGTTTTTACAATAATTTGTTTTATTTCAGACTTGTTAGTTTTATTAATGAGTGAATTCATCAAATAAGTTATGTGGTAAATGATTATGAATACCTACTTAATAATGGTTTTAATGAATAAAAAATGTATTTTAATGTCTTACGTATTTATTTCGATATCAAATTTACGCTTATCATGTATTTGTGCCAAAATAGTAAACATAAAAGTGTTACGATATATAATTATATTTTTGGAATGGTCTATTTAGTAACTTTCATTTGATACTCAAAAATGTATTTTAATGTACCTAATAGGCAAGTTGTTTAGTAAGGTACCTATAACGCCAAAATAGATTACCCTAATATCATGAAACTTGAACATAACCGGCGAAATACCCCTTGAGAGTGATGTTATGTTATGAAATGGTATAAACAATAAACAGACATGCGATTGCAGCAAACCCCGAGAGATTTGCCGTTATTTATAGAAGAGTCCTGCTGTATATCTCCGAAGTTCTTTATCAGATCTTCACCAAATTAAAATGGGACCAATTTCGGAAAATAATCTTTCAAACAAGAATTTTCAAAAACGGTGCACAAATGACGGAGATATCGGTGAACACACATAAAAAAAAATAACATACATAATGTCGAACATAGAACCTCCTCCTTTTTCGAAAGTTGGTTAATAAAACAAACATTACAGTAAAATCAATTTATTTATCAGACATAAATTCAAATAAATTACCTTATAACTAACGACATATCTCACCATAACTCATTTAAAAATACAGAATAAATAAATCTAAAATACGACCAACGAATCAGTGGCCATCTTTTTAAAACTGGATGATAGAGCCGTTTTAAATCATATAGATGGTGGAGGAATCGGAATCTTCCTCAAGAACTGTCCTCTAGACTGGGGCATAGCTGGTGGTAGACCATTAGTCGATGACGCTGTCAATGGTGAGACTGGAGACGCAGCTAGCAGGAAAGGATTTCTTTGTTGAGGAACTGCTACATATTCTGTCCCCATAGGCTGACTTGTCAAGACTTTCTGCTGAGGCATGGGAATATATTCTGTCGGTTGAGGTATCAATACTTTTTGCTGAACAACCTCTGGAACTCTCATCTGTGGAACTCTTAGAGCAAAATCATTGTTTTGCACAACCACTCGTTTAGGCTTTTCATTTTGTCTTACCAGAACATTTCTGGGTAGAGTTACTTCGCCACCATTTTGTATTATCACGTTATTTGGTAAAACCGTTTCAGGTCTTTGGACGACCATGTTTATTGGTAGATTCATTTGATTACCATTCTGAACAATCATATTGTTTAAATTTGGAAGCACTACATTCTTTTTCATACACATTTCTTGGGGTCTATCCACAACTTGTATCATCCTATTAGGGACTTCATTTCTCATTACAGTTCTGGGCACATTATCTGTGATGGCAAATCTTCTGTTAACAGTTCTCTGCACATTCGGCAATGCCCTGTTCTTATTGGCAGCAGTTGACAACATTTTCATCACGTGTCCAGAATTTTTCGGCGATAGGATGCCTTGCAAGAGTGATGTCACCGCATTTGGAGTTAGCTGCTGAGTTAAGCATGGTGCTAGAGTAATTGAGAGGAGTACTAGGAGGTGTGTTAACTGCATTTTGTCTGAAACAAAAGGAAAATCATTCGTTTTAATTAAACCAAGAAATTAAGGTTGGTTAAGGCCTATTCTAAGCAGTCAATGATGATGATGATGATGACTCAATTCTTCTTCTTCATCTTACCTTTTCTACGCAGTACAAATGAATATACTCGTGATCCCAAATAAAATAGTTTCTTATAAGAGATCCAGTTTATATAACTGCTACATTACTGCAATCGATTTCCACTTGATACTGACAACTTTCAGAATCGATTAGTTTATCGATATAAATCGTGTTTTATCTACTTGATATCTTTGTATAATATCTTTTTTACGCACCTACTTATCTTTAAGTATTTCGAAAGAGAAAAGATCGTCCACTTGTACGCTTTGAGGATCTAGACAAGTGTCATTCGATGTTAGTTGTCTGCGATAGTTATGGTCGAAAAGTCGAAATGCCAAAATACATACATAAACTCACGCCTTTTTCACAAGGCTACCCCCGGCAGAAACTACAGAACGCCACCTGCTACGATCCTTAGGTTCATACTTCTTTTGCTTCACTCACATTCATACATCTAGTCATACACACACGCCGGTTATGAGTACTGCGCACCTAGCCTTTCTGAAGAACATCACCTATAAAGTCTATGTATGTCTTTCTAGGGCTTCCCCTCCCGGCGCGGGCGTTTCTATTCACGTATGCCTTGTAAATACCTTTCGCTAGTCGCCTTTCATTCATCCTCTCAAATGCCAAAATGTAAGGACATTATCACATGACGTTTCGATGGCGCTTGCCATTTACATAAATTTATGACATTGGACCAATCGCTATGGCGAAACTTTCGTTGATAGAATGTTACTTGTCTAGAGTTTCTATTCCCTCATCAGCAGACTATACGAAGTTAGCTGCCTCATTGGTCTCGCGGCCGCAATTGCGACTGCTGAGTGTTAACGCTTGCCATTAAGTGGCTATCTCTAGTACCTAATCTTAAATAAATAATAAAATGTATACTAATTTAATTTAATCTATTTTATTTTAATTTAATTTAATCTATTCTAATTCTAATTTAATTGAATCTATTCTAATATAATTTAATCTATTCTAATTTAATTTAATCCATTCTAATTTAATCTATTCTAATATAATTTAATCTTATCTAATTCTAATTTAATTGAATCTTGTCAAAATTAATTTAATCTATTCTAATTTAATTTAATCTATTCTTATTTAATTTAATCTTTTCTAATTTAATTTAATCATTGTTACTTAATTTAATTTACTGCAATCAATTTAGCTTTTGATAGGTAATTTTTTGTTTTAATTAATAAATTCTGTAATTATCTGCGCATAATTTAGCGCTTGCTGTGCTTTTCTGTAAGTGATGAGGCACTTAGACTTAAGTTTGCAATGTACGAATTTATAAAGTAACAGTCATTGTTGAAAAGCCTAATAATAAATAAATAAACTCCCAGGTTCGATTCCCAGGTCGGGAAAAAACTGACATTGGGTTTTTCCATTAGAAATTTCTCGGTAGCAGCCCGGAGTTTTAAAGTTAATAGTGTGACCCATACCTCGGAAAGCACGTTAAGCTAGCGCCTGATCTCAGTCCGGTTGTGTCTTATTGCCGTTCCAACCTACTATGAGAGTGATCTATGAGGCAGTATACCTGGGTATGCGCACACACTTGTACACTATAATATCTCCCGCACCGATGGCTAGTTTCCGTGGATATTGGCCGCCATGGCCGCAATTAGCCTGGTCCTCAACAAAAATTATGTGAAGGTATTGTAAGGACTCCTCACCTATTTAGAGGCAACTTATTATAAGACTGGTAACAAACACTGGCACTAACGTAGCAAGCGACATCATCGCATTTTTCAATTGCCTACATCTAACTTAAATACTACCTTTAATAGTACCCTAATAGGTATGGCAAGGCTATAATGTAAGGTCCAACTTGACGGATTACCCTATCGATGTTTTCTCTATGAGTTTCGCTTTACTAAAGTTCCCTTTATAAACAGTGCGAGCAGAGTACGTCTGTGTAGCTCAATTTGTTTTGTTTTTGTAGTGTTCTAGATTTAGGTCTACTGGACACACTATAAAAAGGTTGACTGGTAGAGAATGCCTTGTGGCATTAAGTCCGCCTATGTATGACCATTGTACATGATGTTTAAATAAATAAATATTACTTTGTCTCTAATATTCATTGTGTCAATGTCATGCATACCTGTTATTTGCATGGTTACTGAAATGTCGATTTTTGATTATTTTATTTGAATTGTAAGTGACAGTGCTGTTGGTTTGCTTATTATAAATAAATAAACTATTTAGTTGTGGAAGGTGATTGTTATTAGAACGTTAGGAAATAATTAAAGATGTTTTTGTTTTAACTTTGCTTGTCACTACGGGACAAGCCGCCTTAACACAGGCATGTTGTTGATACAATATAATATATCAAAGTAATTTTTGTTTATTATTTAAAACTCTCTGAGCTACCCCCTCACAGTATTTATTTATTTATTCAGGACCTCCAACGAAAGATGTACACAAAAAAACACAATGTATCATTAATATTAAGTAATAACAAGTGCACTCCCTCAATTATAGGAGGCCACAGCATGCGTAATTAAACTAAAATATAAATTCTTATTAAAACATATAAAAGAAAAACAAATGAAAACATGACATACCTACTTATAATAAGAGACTATCCTTATATTTAGTTAACCTTAGGATTTACCAACATTATGGCAAACCAGACGGCAAAAATCTACAGGAGTAACAAAATGCTAAATGTATACTTGTTACAAACAGTATCAGGTTAAACAATTTTAAAATAAACTATTTAATTTATAATATATAATTAAATTCCAAATCTAAAACATAAAACTATAAAATAACTTAAAAAATAAAAACTTACAAAACCTCAACCAATGACTTTTTAAATTTAGGCAATGGCTCACCAAATTTAGGCAATGGTATCACCTAACTATGCGTGAAATCTTCCAGAAATTTCAAATGGAAGGGCCGACCCGCTTCTTCTTTAAAAAAAAAATGTGTTCTTGCTCAATATTTGGTTTGTCTTCTGCTCCTACTTTCATACTAAAAGCATTGTGACTGAATAACTTTACTCTTTAAATGCGAAAGTTTGGATGAATGGATGTATGTTCGTTACTCCATCACGGCAGAACGGATCTGGATGAAATTTGGCACCTCCTCCTCGCGTCTGTTTCCCAATGCTGGGGGTCATGACCACATCATGGTTTCAAAACTTTCTCTTTGATGATGTTTCTCCACCTGCTCCTATTCTCAGCAACATGCTCGTGCATGTTCTTCTCATCATTCATCTTCTGAGGCTTTGATGTTTAGCGAGGTTCGGATCTGGTCTGGCCAGCATATAGGACTTCTGCCTCTAGGCCGTTTGCCCTCGACTTTGCCAGTGACAATTACCTTTAGTAAGTTATCACCAGGTTTACGGACAATATGGCCATAGAAGCACAGCGATACAGCACAGTGATAGATTATAGACTGGGGTTTAATGTTCCCTTGGGATAAAATCACTTTTCACGCGCGCAAAGCCGCTGGCAGTAGCTAGTAGTGATGCTCCTATGAGTCGCCTCGTTGGTCTAGTGGTCACAAGTGCTACTGTTGAGCATGAGGTACTGGGTTCGATGCCCGGGTCGTGAAAAGTGTTTTGATTTTTTCCATCTGGATTTTTTTGTAGCAGCTCGGAGTTTTGTTCTGTGACCGGTTGATGGCAATAAATTCGTTTCCTATTACATGGGACTTAGAAATAACCTTATTTTTACTTAGCCATAACTTCCAAACCACTGCAACTCTTGAAAGCCAGAATCAACAGTGGCGATCACCAGCGCAGAGACAATGAAGCTCGACGAAGTCCCGGAGAATGAATTTAACTGTCTTGGATCCCGCAACGAAATTAATCAGAAAAGAATAACGGAGGAGTAGGAAAAAATACCAATTTCCACTGCCCTCCATACCAAGCAGGAAATACAACAAATAAGGCCAAAAGGCACAAAGGGTCGTTTACAACTGGGATAAGCCCAGTTGCCTATTACCATGGATAAAAATTAACATTAATAATAAGGAGTCCTAACATTGTGAGCTTTTATATTTGACTAGCTTCTGCCAGCGGCTTCGCCCGCGTGAATGACGAAAATTATCCCAAGGAAACATATTCCCGGGATAAAAAGTATCCTATGTGCCAGAAAATGATCTATCTCTGTGCCAAATTTCATCAAGTTCCGTCCAGCTGTATGAGCGTGAAGAAGTAACAAACATACAAACACACACTCACAAACTTTCGCCTTTATAATATTAGGATTCCAATAATAGAAAGAAAGAAAGAAAGAAAAAATATTTATTTGTGACCCGCACAGGAGACACGAGAAATAAGCATAAAAATGCATAATAAGGATAATAATAGGTATGGCAAAAACGCTTAAACATAACTTGTGAAATGTGGGTTTATTGTAGGTCCTGCTCTGTCTACCTTTTAGAGAAATACAGGCGTAAAGCTATGTTAATTTTTATGTTTCACCTATGTGCCGAGAATTTTTTTTACCAACAAAATTTTTATTAGTTTATTTCATTAGCAACGATTACTTTCAGGGACATTTTAAGTCAACTGCTTGACATGATTAGAATCTTTTCGATCAACTTTCTAATATTATAAATTCGAAAGTTTGGATGGATGGATAGGTGTAGGTATGTTTGTTTCTCAATCACGCCGGAACAGGTGAAGATATCTGGATGCAATTTAGAAAAGAGATTATAGCTATAATATACTTTATACACAAAAAAATGTGGAAGTGGTTATAGTCTGGAATAGCAGATAGGCTACTTTTTATAACGGTATAATGTTCCCTTTGGATGATAAAACTCTTTTCACGCGGGCGATGCCGCTGGCAGAAGCTAGTTGCATAACAAAGTAATTTTTTTTTTTTTTTTTTTAAACTTTGCCCCACTCTAGGAATTTCTTGCAATTGTAAAGATGATGATGAAGGTATGACAAGAAAACAACAAAATACTTTAATATCACATTATTTATTTACACTCATTTAAATTAGAAAAAAATATAATTCACAAGAAAGGAGGTTGCAGAGTAATTTGACGTAAGTACTTGGGGCTGCATCCACAACCAGGGACGCCACATCCGCATCCGCAAGACGGCACGTCTATCGCAGGTAGCTGACCTCCAAATGACGGCATCTGGATGCCGGGACATCCACAGGGCCCCGAACATCCACAGGATGGTGCTGGTAGGCCTGCGCAGCTGCATGTGCCGGCGCAACCACACGACGGTACTGGTAATCCAGCACAACCGCAAGGACCAGAACAGCCACACGATGATACAGCAAAACCTAAACACTCACAGGGGCCAGCGCAACCACAAGAAGAGATCGGCATTGCAGAACACCCACAAGAGCCGGAACATCCACAAGCTGAAATAGGAACTCCAGCACAACCACACGGCCCGTTACAACCACAGGACGCTACTGGCATACCTGCACAGCCACAAGGACCGTTGCAACCGCAAGTCGACGCCGGCATTGCAGCGCAAGAACAGGGGCCAAGACATTCACAGGCAGATAACGGTATTCCCCCACAGCCACAGGGGCCTGAACATCCACAGGATGACAACTGGATACCGGAACAGCTACAGGGGCCCAAACATTCACAAGACGACATTGGTATGCCTGCACAGGTACATGGTCCTTGACAACCACAGGGATTTACAGGACCGTATGAGGGCAGTTCAATGATGGAATTGATACCATAAGAGTAACTAGGCAGCTGCAAACCCTGGCAACCGCATTTCGGGACATCAATAGTCGCTAGAGAACCATATGGGCAAGCTGGAAGTTTGACAGCAGGAACCCTGTTACATCCACAATTGGGGCCAGGACATCCACAGGGGCTTGAGCATCCACAGGAGCCCGAACATCCACAGGGAACATCCAACACAGAAGATATAATCTCAATGCTCGGTACTGGCATAGGTGAAGCAACGACTCCGTAACTAGGTATATCCATAGTCGGGAAAAGGCACCCTAAAGGATTTATTTCCATGGGTTCTGCATATCTGTAGTTAGGTACGTCTATTACAGGTCCAGGGTTGGGTAAAGCCACAGGGCCGTAAACAGGTTCAATCACAGGTCCCCGACAGCCACAGTTCAGGATGTCTAGAAGAGTGTTTTGACATCCACATCCAGATAGTCCAAAGTTTTGAAGGCCAGATTTTCTAATTTTAGATTTTGACTTCGTCAATTTTCTTTTCGATGATCTTTGGGCGTTGATCTGAAAAAAAGATAAAAGATTTCATGAAAACTATACAATATTTACATAATAATCGCTGGATGCAGAGCACCACGGCCCACCACGTTGTAAGTCGGGTCACCACGGCCCAGTGGCCGCGACTTACAAGTTGTAGGTCGTGGGTCGGAACCAAGCCTTTACTTTGTGTAAATTATTTCATCACCACTGGTGGAAAAAACAGTGAAGGAAAACGTCATGAGGAAACCGGCATGCATTAGAACCAAAGAATTCGAAGAAATAATGACATCCACCAACACGTACTGGGCCCGCGTGGTGGATTACGGCCCATTTCCTCTCACAGAGAGGAGGCCTGTGTCCCAGCAGTGGGCACATTAAAAGGCTGATGATGATGATGAATCACTGGATAGGTAAAAGAAGGCAGCCAAATAGTAGTAATATACATTGATACAAATCGTGTCGTTTTCTATGGGGGTTTCGAGGAGTGACAAACTGAAGTTTTGAAAGCAGTTATGGATTCATGATTGATGATAGGAATTATGTTAACCCCAGAGCCTCGACCAAACTAGTTTATATCAGTATGAATGGTCAACAGAAAAATTATCTCCGATGCAGGGCGCTAAAATTTTCGAACCCGCTTCGCTCTCTCTCGCAACAGAAGTTGTCTACTTTATTCGTAATGATCCCCTCGCCCTAGAGAGCCATGACCCCTGAGTGAAATTCTGGATCCGCGCCTGAGCATGAGGTACACAGCAGCTCAGGTTGGGCAATCTCACCGCACTATTCCCAAACCACTTTAACTCCTGAAAGCCAGAATCAACAGTGACGACCACCAGAAAAACGCCTAGACAATGAAGCTCGACGAAGTCCCGAATGAATTTAACTGCCTTGGATCCCGGAACGGAATGAATTAAAAAAGAATAACAGAGGACTAGGAAAAATACTAAATTCCAAGCAGGAGACATAACAAAAAACCGGCCAAGTGCGAGTTGGACTCGCGCACGAAGGGTTCCGTACCATTATCGCAAAAAAACGGCACAAAAATCACGTTTGTTGTATGGGAGCCCTACTTAAATATTTATTTTATTCTGTTTTTAGTATTTGTTGTTATAGCGGCAACAGAAATACATCACCTGTGAAAATTTCCACTGTGTAGCTATCACGGTTCATGAGATACAGCCTGGTGACAGACAGACAGACAGACGGACCGCGAAGTCTCAGTAATAGGGTGCCGTTTTTACCCTTTGGGTACGGAACCGTAAAAAAGGCCAATAGGCACAAAGGGTCATTTACAACTGGGATAAGCTCAGTTGCCTAGTACCACGGATAACAAATATCATTGGTAAATAGGACCTTTTAGACTAACTCATTCCAGAGGGATCGCAATGTCTATGTGAAGAGCTGGCTCCCCTTGGCACAGATAATTATAATAATAGCATACAGATGTCTCATCCCATACAAAGAAACCATGCCAACGTAACTATTATAGTGTTTTTCGTCTGATTAAGATGAATTAATGGGTCCTAACATTGTGAGCTGTATATTTGATTCCAATCAGGTTCTCTCGCTCAGGTTGGGCAGTGTTATTGGTTTTTTCCATCTGGAATTACTCTATAGCAGTCTGGATTCAGGACTAGTGCTCGATTAATGACAACAGGTTCGCCCAACCTTACCCTTAAGGAAACATTGACGTGATAGTATGTTACAAGAGTAGGTAGGTACTTACCACAATACACGACACGATCAGCAGAACAATCGCTAACTTGCCGAAATACATTTTTAATATAGTTATTAAAAATAAATAACTTATTTAAATGCTATTAACAATAAATACCGAAGACTACAATGTTAAAAAAATAAATGTTGTACTATATATAGTTCGTTGTTTGTCAATATTTTCGATAAATCCGAAAATTGCGTTAAAAAGTTATCGATTTTCATATCATTCGGTAATCGACTCAGTTAATAAATCGAATATTAAGTAAATAGATAATTCCCTTCCAATTGTTTGAAATGTGTTAGAACTTGTATGATAAGCTTTACTTATTACTTAACAATCAGTCGATTTCATAGAATGAGCTGTTTTGTTTTATTTATTTGTTTTGTTTGTTTGCGCAGTGGTTGAGCGATTGACTGCTGCGCTGCGTGTCGCGGGTTCGATTCCCGCACGGAACAAATATTTGTATGACCTACGGATAGTTGTTTCGGCTCTGGGTGTCTGTGATTGTGAGTTTATATGTTTGTAAACGCACCCGCGATACAGGAAGAAATTCTTAGTGTGGGGCAAAGTTTAAAAAAAAAAGAGACAAAAGAGAAAAAAAGATAATAACTACTAGCTAACCCCTACTTAGATACCTACCCTACCCTACCCACCCAACCCCGCCTACACTACCCTTTTTTTTGAGTTGGTAAATCGTCCATTGACTTCTGCCTCTCTGGGTTAGGCTCTTCCTTGCCAAATTAATTGAAATCCGTTCAGTGGTTTAGGCGTGAAATGGTAATATACAGACAGACAGAGTTACTTTCAAATTTATAATATTACTAGCTTCTACCCGCGGCTTCGCCCACCTTCAAAGTTTAAAAAAAATACTGCTCCGATCTCCACCAAACTTTACAGGATTATCCGCTGGGTCAATCTAAAGATTGTCTTAAAATTTCATTAAAATCGGTCAAGCCGTTTCGGAGTCTGTATGGAACATACATACATACTTTCTCTTTTATATTTATAGATAGATAGATGGATAGATTACTATGGATTGCTCTTTCCATGTAGGTAGTGTTAAAAGTCATGAGATGGCAAAATATGGCCGATGCATTGCAACGTCCTCATAATGATGACATATCAGCCGACAGAAGTTCCCTGGTGGACAAAGGCCACCCCCCAAGTTTCGTCACATCGATCGGTCCTGTGCGTCAGGCATTGAGCGCATTCCCGCAGCCTTAACCAGCAGCCTAATTGCGTAAGTGAATTTTGGAAAGGAAACAAGTCGATTCTTTAAAAGAATCAGAATCATTTCTTTCAACTTTTTCGATATTGCGAAATTAATTTGGAAAGCTAGCGTTAGCTTTCCAAATCCTCCTTTGAGTTGAACACAGACTACTTAGAGATACTACGGAGTTGAAGATATATGACATTTGCATTACACAATACCAATAGTGAAGTTTTATCTCGATTCTTCCGCTTTCATTCATTCTTTTACAATCAATTCTACGTCAAAATATTGGTAATGACAGGAGCATAACCTTTCTGTTTCAGAGTGTAATATGCAATACGAAAAGTCGTTTTTGGGCAGGTTCCAACTTGTTTGCTTTGCAGAATTCACTTACACAATTAGGCTGCTGCTGCTAACAAAGAAAATTTGGTTCAAATAAATGTCACTAAATGGCGCGATATGCATCGAATTATTGAATTGTGTGTAAAATATACATTTTCTAGAATTGATCATAAACATTGTATTTTCTTTTATAATGAACTAAAAAAAATCACCTAAGCACAAAATTATGGAACATTGGGCTCAAAGAATATTTGAACGAGTCATTTAAAATTGATTCCAATAGATGGCGCAGTTTTAAATTTCTGCCACACGATTTTTTAAATTTGTATTGTAACCATGAATCTATACCTTCATGATTGTAACACATTTTGGTACAATGCAATTGTAAAAACTTGCACAGAATACTATAAAACAAATCGTCACTGTATTCAAAGAAAAAAATGTCATTAACCGAGAAAACTCTTTTATTTGCAAGTCGCTCTGCTAACACAATCTATTGCCGTGGAGCGGAACTGAACGCGTTCGAAGTACTTATAAAAAATAATCATATTAATCAGATGGAAAACGCTAGTTACGTCGGCACGTTTTGATGAGGCATCTGTATGCTGGTAATTATTATCTGTGACCAGGTCATCGGTCCACCTTTAGAGGGAGGCCTTCCAACGCTGCGTCTTCTGATAATTCAACTAATCCCTTATGGGAACGATTTAAAAAATACTTTCATTACGCGGAGGAATGGAATTCCTTGCTGGAGACTGTGTTCCCCGACAGCTATTCTAGTCAAGATTGAGGTAACTTCTAGGCATGCGTGCTTCATCGTCGATCACATCATCGCTTACCATCAGGTGAGATAGCGGTCAAGCGCAAGTACAAGAAAAGTAGCCAATAAACATGAAAATAAAAAAAATTAAGATTATGATTCAACATTTATTATTCTCTAAACTGTACACGTACTTAAAATTCTACTAAACAATTTTTTACAATGGCAACATGCAGTTACAAAATAGTATATTTTTGTAGTTTGAGCATACACAGATACATTCAAATCTTTTAGGAATATGAGTATGCAGTTATGCATAATAGTTACAATCATCACAGGATACATAAAGTTGTATTATAACACTATTTTAATTTATTTTTAATACTATAGTCTTCTCTGTTTTGTATAAAAATAAAAGTACAATTTTACAACTTGCCCAGCAGTGGGATAATAGGTAAAGGTTAGTAAAATAAATTGTTACAGAAAAAGGTACATTTGAAATGCATCAATGTAGTTGTATAACAATATTGCATCAATATTATAATTAATTACTATTAACAAAAGTTTATTGTTTATAGCTCCCTAGGCTAGAATATTAATAGGACCTTGACATGAATTCAACAAGAAATTCCTTTATGAAATCGAGACATGACTAAACAACAAACAGTAAACTATTGATGATAAAAACAGTGCTTAATGTTTTTTAGAGTTGAGAACAAAGTAGCAGACGGCAACTAGTAAGTAGGTAATATAATAAAAACCAAAAACACAAACATTTTAACAATACCAAGTTTAGGTCACCATTTTGCCACTGTCATAAAAATAAATACATAATTGTAATGTCTACATACACTAAGTAAATGCCGAGACACAAACCATATAATAGTCTACTTATCCTGATTTCTGAATGCTTGAGCAAATATTTGATTAGTAAATCTGCTGTCAAATTTGGGGATTTATTTATTGGCAGTGGTATGTAGAGCTAACTTTTAACTCTTGACATTTTTTTTCAGAACATATCTGGTACATTTTTTCCAAGCACTGTGTCTCCTGAAAGTCAGAATCAACAGTGATGGCCACAAGAAAAGCACAGAGGCTACAACCTATCTTCTGGGGTCTGAGAGTCAAGAGTGAATTGGTTACTTCTAGGCAAACGTGCTTCACCGTCAATCAATTCATCACTTTACCATCAGATGAGATAGAGATTCAACGCGAGCCTATTGCAAAAAAAATCTATAAAGCTAACCATGCAATACAACTGCGACGGGATACAGTAATAGAGCACGCCTTTGCATTTAACCAGCTACAAAACTAATCAGAGAAATACCTCAAAGAACACTGACAAAATTTGACAGCAACTTCAAGTCTTTCAGAAACCAGGAACTTGCATTATAACTTTGTACCGCACACAACACCATCTCACACCATTCACTTCACTTCTTCGTTCATTCACTTCACTTTACACTCATTCGTTTTTCGGCGGGGGAGGTTTACCGCTGGCCAGGACAGCCTTCATGGTCTTCAGCATGTTAGGGATGATGCTGACGTGTTTGTCCACACATTTTATGGCACACTTCTCGAACTCTATTGTGGCTTTGTCGACCTGTAGATATAGAAGAAAAGCATAAATATGAGAATATAGCCATACTTGTAATCTGTAAGGTTCCACAGTTAGAAGACAAGACTTTATATCAATTTTCATAAAGCAATCCTTAGTGTACTTTTGTTATAGACGAAATTAGCAGCATTTTTCAAGCAGGTCAATCGCCTGAGGCCGCACTCTTGCTGGGGCCTCGCAACAACCCAATTTACAATTGAAACATTTTATCCTTAGTAAACAGTTTATTCATAACAATAATATAAAGTTGGTTTAGTTTAGCATATCTCATCTATCATTGAATCAAAATTGTATTTTAATAGTATTTTTAAATTGTATTTCTGTTAGTCCTAATAACTTTGTGGTAGTATCATTGCATTGGAGTTATAACTGTTAAGGTATTATTTACATAATTTTAAATAAACAAATAAAATTAATAAATATAAAATAAAACTACAGAGCCTCACAAAAATATCTGCTGCTTGCACGGCCCAACTGTTTTTAAGATGTTGTGTTATATAAAATGGAACAGAAAGTAAAGAATACCTTTTCTTGACTAGGATCAGAACCCAGTCTGTCTCTGGCAAGATCATTGCAGTCCATCACACATCGTTGCAATCTGTTTTGTAAGTGGCTGATCTCACCCTGGAAAAGGTAAAATTTTGGATTAATGGAGGAATTGAAGTATTAACAAACACCTTTTTTAAAGTCATATAACCATAATTCATCATTGTCTTCCCTGTTGAAACTATACCGTGGATGCAAAATAGAGAATTTGAGGTACAGAACTGGTCAAACTTTAGCATTTAAATACAATTTGGACATTTATTTAGACAAGGCAAAATTTAGACTGAAGAATAAAAGGAAGTTTATAAAATCTATCTTTTTGATTATTATTCAGCTAAAAATTATTTCGTTAGCTGTACCTCTCTTGCTGAAACAATCATTTGATTCAATAGTTTCACGGACCTGCGGATATTTAAGTCAAGAGTGAATAGGTTACTTTAAGGCACATCTTTTCCATTGTCAATCACATGATTGCTTACCACCAGGTGAGAGTGATCAAATGGGCGCCAATCAATAATAATAATAATTTAAAAATAACTGTTTTTTTTACTACCATTACAGTACAAACATTTTCTTAATGTCTCTCGGCAAACTTCTTGTTTTGTCAGCAGTCGTCGGCTTTTTATCAGTTGCCCTTTGCACTTGGTGCAGACCAGACGCTCTCAATCAACTAAGTATATAGAGTTGTTAATACTCTTTTAACATATTGTAATTTATTTAAAAAATGGGAGGTTGCTATTTTTCTCTAAAATGCTTTTGATCTAAAACCGCTATTTTTACAGACGGAAATCAAAACAAAACAACAATAAAGCAATTAGTTCTGAATACAATTATTATATGTGATAAATCTAATAATTGATGGACATGGAAATAAGCATTCGTTTGTATTCGGAAAGGCGATGATTGCCGAGGGACATTAAGAAAATAGTTGTGCTGTATATACATGTCACATTTATCATGGCTAAATACAAATATGGCTCCCATCATGAATTTAAAATTGTAAATAATATTACCTGCACATAGTTATTGGCTTGATTAAGAGGACCAGTACAGGACTCTATGCAGCCATGCACGCGTTCCAACGACGTTTGAGAGTCATCACAACATCTGGCTGCACATCTGTGCATGTCACCCTAAAAAAAAAACATAAATTGTCTATTAAAATGAATGTCTTGTATACATTTTATATTTGTATCTGATGTAATAGTTATATTTATAAATAAATAAAAAAAGAAGTGTCTGTTTCTAATGTCAAAATAACAGTTTCTTACTAAATGCATAATAATATGATAGGGAAAAAATTCAGTTTTGCGCAAAAGCGTTTAATCCCATATTTTTAAGTTTTACGAGTTTGACATGGGCAAAATTGTTGGCAATAACTAGTCTAAACTAATATTGTGGAGGTAAATGCTAAATCTATTAGGTTTCTAACTGGTCATCATAGGGTTTGCTGTAAGAGAACTCAACAATGAGTTAAGCTCGCCTTTGTACATGTACTTTATTATCACGCTGTATGTAATGTTGTTTTTTTTGGTGTACAATAAAGAATTAAGAATAATGTAAATTTAATTTTATTTATCACACTGTGGTTGTATTATTAATATTTGTCCTCGATGAAATAATAAATTGAGTTTAACCCCTCATATCGCAGATCTACGTGAAACACAATCAATCTGCCTAGCCTTTTCCCAACTATATTGGGGTTAGCCATAAGCTCCTCCCTACTCTATCTATCTACGTAAGACACAATGGCTTTTTAATTGTTTGAGTTTAATTACGGAATACAAGGGGTTAAAAGAGTAAAATTAACTTAACAAAAATTAACAATGTGGTATTATTAGTATGTTTGTAAGGAGTAATTGCTGGAACTACTAATCACATTATAAAAAATCATTTATTATGGCTACACTTTTGATATTGGTCCCATAAAATTTAGTTTCGGAGATATAGGCCATAAAAGCGAAGCCGCGAGAAAAACTAGAGAATATGTATGTATTAGTTAGGTATAAATTAAATTCAGACAGACTGTTATCAATAAAAGGGCATTATCCTTGACTTGCATAGTTATTTATTTGTTTGGTTCAAAAACAATTTAAATTTATTTTTGTGCTATCTTATAACTTTACTAGAGTCATAGTCTGCATTTGTAAGGAAAAAAATTGGAGTTATCTCTGCCCTAAAATTATTGCATAAGTCTTGCATGCTATCAGGGACATAACCTCACTTACTTGCATCTTACGTAAATAACTGCGGTCCAACTCATTCACGAGGTTCGTCATCTCCTGCTCCACCCTATATTTCTGTGCTTCAACCATTTTGATGCCTTTGATTCAGGAATTCTGAATAATTTCACAAAAATTCGGGATTCACAATTCCTAGAGGGATGACAGCCGTATCTGTATCTGCTGAACTTTTTGTTTGACAATGACAATCACAAAAGTCATCAAATGTCAGGTAACTTTTTTTGATTTTTTCAAGTATTGGTATCTTGGTATTTTGCTTATTCCAATTGGAATCATAATAACCAAGCTTTAAAGAAAGTAAATTAAAGCGAATAAGGTAAAATGAAAAGGCAGTTTAATTAAATATATTTATTTACAAGGCCATGAAAGGCTATACACTCATTAAATTATATTCCAATACCAGCCAAAAATCCATCCAACAACTCTTGATCAAAATTAAAAATCGGTAATTTCTTTATTAAAGCGGCACATGATTCGCATACAGGAGGCTTTTCTTCAGATTCTGCTAAACGGCTCATTCTTTCCTGTACTTTGGAAGGAATGTCATCCATCAAATCTGGCAACCCAATCAAACATGGAGGCGGTGGCGGGAAAGCTACACGGGTTGACATTTCATTTGGAGGCGGGAAAGACAAAGTTGCAGGTACTTCATTAAAGAGGTTTAAATGTTTTTCTTGTGGTTTTTGGATTATTTTAGGCGAATCTTTTGATTTCGGATCTAATATAGTAATTTTTGGTGCTGACGGAGGTGCTGGTAAGAAATAAATTGTGGCAGCTTCAGGGTAACATTTTGGCTCTGGTGTTGGTGCTCTTGGCGCTGGTATTGGAGCTTTGCCAATGGATGTTGGTGGTGCGTTGGGCCAATCTCGGTTGGTGAACTGGGCATGACTTATCTGAAAAAGAAGAAAAGATTACAAACATACTCAATGTAATTACAGCTCTTGCCTAAGTACCTATAGGCACGGAATAACAGATAACGGGGAAAACATGTCCACATTGATTTTTATTGTATAATAAATTGGTGCGAACGATAAAAAAATATTAAGTATAGTCATTGATTTTAGATGAAATATAACGAAAGAAACATTTTTTGTAAAGTTTCTTGATCACAGTTTAATGGTTAATAAATGTACCTATGTATAGTTTATGGGTCTTTAGGCGCATGCCCAAAGTCGTAATTAGTGCCTATCTTAGATAAAGTACCTATAGATTAAGCCCTGGCGTGGCCGCACATGAGACAGCAATAGTTAGTTCTGGTGTTACAACAAGAACAAGAACACTACAACCCACCATCGCACTGACACTTATTATCTATAAATAACCCAAATTCCTTGTCTCAATTAACACTTATTACCACGAAATCACAGAAAATCAAACAAAACCGAGTTTGTTTGTCAAACCTGCCATTATATTAGAGTTTGACAAACAACAGAAACCGGCCATGGTGACAAGGACAAAAAATAATCTTTTGTCCTTATTTTTTGCATGGAGCTGCCAATTAGCCATCTCGCTCTATCAATCAAGCTCATTTTAAGGCTTAATCTATAGCTACTTTATCTAAGGTGCCTATATATTATTTTTCAAAGCACATTACAAACACATGAAAAGAGAGCACTGTGGTGATTAACAAAACAATGTCATGTCATTCTAATGCTGGAAGGATCAACTACCACTATAGTTTCCAATTTAAATATTTTACTACAAATATACAAACAATGCGGAAAAGAGATAGGGCACTAAGGTGATGAGGTGACTTTTTAGGCCTTCAACTATGTACCTACTGTATTTTTTTTTCAAATTTGTTAGACCAAAATTCCTAAATATTGTTGAAATTGTAAAGCTATAAATAAAATTTTTATTATTAATTACCTTTAATAACAATAAATAATTTATAAAAAATAATAGCACAGTCTTCATCATTTTCCGACCAGTTCCACGAATGAAAAAACACATTTTATTATTTTCAGGCTAATTTATTCGAGTTATGTAGGTATTACATGTTGTTTTGAAAAAGATAAAACAATTTATAAAAACGAATTGAAATCGAACGGAAACTTTTAATATGTATTTGGCATCTTATTGCAGTATAATCAAGTTTATTAGTTCACGTTATCTTTGACAATTCTTGTGTAAGGTTTTGATAGCTTTCTTAATAAAGTTGTATATCACTAGTTCGCTATTTATTGCCAGCGGCTTCGTTCATGTAGTGATGCAAAATTTGTACTTGGCCAGCTATGGTGAAACTACTGCAGCCTTATATCATAATGAATTCGGCAAGGCATAGGGCAAAGAGTATTACAAATCTACCAATCACATGCGAAATGAAAGACGCGGTGTGGATATCCATATATAATGTGATTGGTCGATTTTTCATATTCCCCGCCTTGCTGAATTCATTACGCGATAAGGCTGCTGGAAAGTATCCTTAGAAAGTGGTTATATACTTAATATTGAGAGCTACCAGCGAGGGTCACCAGTGTGGAGGTATGGGGAACAGAGAGTAATTTCCTGGAAGCTCCATTGAAAAGGGACAATCCTCCGACCAAACTGTTGTTGTGTCTGTCTATTGCCCGACGGTTGTAACCGGACGGTTTTATATTATGGTCTGATCGCGCCGAAAACTCTGCTTGCGCAATGCATGATTAGATTATTTTAAGTTCGTATATGGCATCACAGATGTCGATACCAGATTTTAGTTCAAGAAGACCTACACTGAAATTTGCTGCCAATAGCATTGTGGCCTAACCCACATGGTAGCTCAATTGACAAAGTAGTCAGAATGTGTTGATCATTGCAACCTACACGCTTTTGTCACCTTTAGTTGCAGATAAGTCTGTACTTTTACTGGTGAACTTCCCAGGCATCGACTGGTGGTGTAAAGCAAAGGTTCAGCATTATTGTTTTGAATTTGGCAAGGCAAGATGAAAGACGCGATGTGGATTTCTGTCTATGTGATTGGTAGATTTTTCATACTCTTTGCCTTGTTGAATTCATTACGCAATATGGCTGCAGTCAACGTGGCGAGGCGACGGTAGGGAGAGGCCTGTGATTTATAGGATGAGAAGTAGGTATCCATGGAGTTTCTTGCACGTTTTCTCCACAGTGATCTACTGATACTTTGGAATATGTAACTACCGTAGGTAACATAACACTAGCTATAAAAACACTAGCCATCGCTAGTTTTGCATAGAAAATAATTTAGAAATAGGTTACTAAACTACAAAATGTCACAATCTTATAATGCAGTCGATAGACAGCGTTTGTTAGGACATCTATGATATTCAACAAGGATATAAACAACTTACCATCACTGTTTTAAAAATAGTTTTCTACAATGGAGGTTAGACGCCTATTAATTGTTTTCGCTGTCTGTGTATTTGGTGTAAGTATTTTCCTAAATTTTATTTCCCTTACTTTTTCCATAGGATAAAGTAATTTACGACCCTCAGCAATAGAGCTAACTTTCTACCAGTAAAAAATATTCGTGATCGCATCAGTTAAGTTCTTTCTGCGATTATATCCTGCAAACAAATAATTTTACCCCTAATGATATTTAGCCTGTTTAGATTAACAAAAATGTTATTGGAACAATATAGTTCTCACTCTAAACTACTTTTCACAGATGCCAGCAGCCCGTGCCCAATACATTCCTCGTCGTGTTCCATGCCAGTGTTCACAAGAAAAAATCTATTTTTCTAATCTAGCAACACCATGTACTACCTTTATCGAATCCATAGACTACGTACCTAACTGTCGCAAAACTTCTTGCAATTGTAGAGGCAACGACCAACTCATTCTGCCTCCTCTGTCAGTTGAGTTGCCGTGTGGGTTAGGGTATTTTCCATCGGCTTCACCGTTGGTGGCAAAGTATTTTGCTCCTGCCTTAGATAATTTGGTGACTGGAGCATACATCCCCATTGCTTCGCCTTGCGAGTCTTTGATTTTAGCGGCCCCTGTCAGCCCTGAGTATGCGCCGTTGGTAAAGCCAGTTGTTTTGTAAATAAAAACGTTTTTGTGAATTATTTTATTGTTTTATTTAAATACCTTGTAGCTATAGTGAAGCTTTAATTGACCTAGTATAGATTGTGGACTGCATTAGGTATCCAACCACTCTCTAAAACAGAAGATGGGTCAGATAATAGGGACTCTACTACGGATAACAGTCAGCGCTCTACATTGTAGACGCACCGGGTGCCGGAAGGCGCGTAGCGATATCTGGCTGTCATAAGATGTGCCCTGCAAGTAACAGACTGGGAAATCTGTTGCCTGAACAGTCAAAAGACCGAGACGGAGGCGACGTGCTATGTTCCGCACGTGCCTTTCTAGAGGAATAAAATTGCAGTCGTATGCAGCCGCAAAAGGCAACGGGGTCCACATGAATTCGTGAATTCCAATAACTGGCCGAGGGGGAGCATGAAATAATGCAAAAGCACTCCTTCACCCTAGATAAAGGTAGCAGAAGAACACCACGTGGTTTTTAGAGTCGTGGCAGTTAGAGTCCGACAGACCACTCCACTCACCGCGGGGCGAATGACATCTATTTCGATTGTACCTAAATTCTGAATTTTATTCTCTTGTGTAAAACATGAATGAATCCACATAACAGAGCATGCGGGTTTACTTACTTGTGATATTTTTAGCCTATTCTGTCTCACTACAGGGCAAAGACCTCCTTTTCTTCTTTTCATTCCTCCCGCGGCGTCAAGCTCGTTCTGCCATCTTTGCCAGGATCTTACCGTGATGTCGCTGGACATTTGCCGGGAACACAGAACAGAAAAAAAGGGGGTATTTCCTGTTCTGTCGCCGGGACCCGCATTGTGGTTAATTTTGACCATGCAGAGTATTAAATTATATTTTCTTTCAACTACGTAGTAATTTTATCATTAATGACTACAAAACCGATCACAAAGGACCTATTTTTTGCTTAGAACTAAAACAGTGCAGAAATGTTATATGAAATCTTATTGTTGCACAGTTTTTCATTAATGCACTGTATTTTTTATTAAGATATAAATTTACCAAAGAGGTTTAATGTCTCCTATTAAGTTTAATAAAATGTATGCATTAGATTAAAAAGATACCGCCCGTGTCACCATTGTGTGGATCGCCCGGAGGACACGGTGGAGCATACGGTGGAGATCTGCCCCGCTTGGGCTGGGCACCGCCGTGTCCTCGTGGAGGCGATCGGCGGTGGCAACCTCTCGCGTCCGGCCCTGGTTCTGGCCATGTTACGGAGCGAGAGGGCATGGGAAGCTCGCAAAGGAGGAGGCGGAACGCGTGAGGGAGACGCAACGGAGACGCCCTCACGCCCGCAGGAGACGCCCTGGGCGTCGGGAGTCGCAAGCCAATTCCCGGCCACCGTAGGCGCGGGCCTGCGGACGGCGAGTAATGGGTAGCTCGCCGTCCGATAAGGACCAGGCCCGAGTCGACGGCGCGTTGTGTTCCACGCGCGCCTCAAAGAGATGTCACCAGAACTGACGGGGTCCGCAAGGGCCGATGCCTGTCTGGGTCGCGGATAAATTTTAGAGTTACCGCGGCCCTGGCAAGAACAACAAGAACAACAAGGCACCGGGTGATGACGGAATTACAGCCAAACTCCTGAAGGCAGGTGGTAGTTGAACGAAAAGTAGATTACGCACCTCGCTAAAGTGAGTAATTAATGCACTCGTGTTAATTTAGTCCGCCACCAACATAACACTTATGCATTAATAACTCACTTTGCGCTCGATGCAACAATCTACTATTTTTGTTCAGCCATGTTTTTTTTAACAGGCGTAAAAATATTTAGGTATTATATTTAAACATTATTACCTTAAAGATTTAAGTCGTACCTTAAAGAATAATGCCGTTTACATAAATATATAAAAGAAAAAAACACTACTTAAATTAAATAGAATAAAAGTAAAAAGTCTTATTTTACCCATTATGATAAAATAAAATATAAAAAGAGTGGGTGTAACATGGGCATTCAACATCATCTTGGTTTTGTCCATGTTCATCCTAAGACCCACTCTTTCGGAAGTTCTACTGAGGTCATCGAGCATTGTACTAAGGTCCTCCATGACCATGACCACTACATCGTCGGCAAACCGAAGGTGAGTGATGTGCTCGCCATTGACGTTGATGCCTAGCCCTCTCCAGTCCAGAACCTTGAAGACATCCTCCAGTGCAGCGGTGAACAGTTTCGGAGATATGACGTCTCCCTATCTCACACCATGCTGCAGAAGGACAGGTTCTGAGCTGAAGTCGAACTGACATGGAGGCGTTTTTGTACAAACACTTCAATACCTCGATATACCGGTAGTCGATTTGGCACCGTTGAAGAGAATGCAGCACAGCCCAAGTCTCGATCGAATCAAAGGCTTTCTCGTAGTCCATAAACGCTAAGCAGAGAGGCAGGTTGTACTCTTCGGTCTTCTGTATAACCTGCCGAAGCGTATGTATGTGGTCTATGTGTTAATTAAAGCCTTTACGGAAACCGGCTTGTTCGGGAGGCTGGAAATCGTCAAACCTGGGCGCGAGACGATTCGTGATGACTCTTGAAAACAGCTTGTAGACATGGCTAAGAAGTGAGATGGGCCTATAGTTCTTCAGTGGGCATTGTCGCCCTTCTTGAATAACCACCACACCCCCGGGCATGGTGCGGGCCCGTGGTGTTTTGCCCTCGTGTATGACGGAATCAAATAGCTTCTGAAGGGCCTTAAGTACCGGTTTTCCACCTGCCTTCATGAGTTTGGCTGTAAATCCGTCATCACCCGGTGCCTTGTTGTTCTTAAGCTGTTTCAGAGCCATCCTTATCTGATATAGGCTGACGTCTGGAATGTCTTCGGTATAGTATCGGGTCAATCTAGCTCTCAATCATCTCACGCCTCTTCTTCATGAGATTGAGAGTAGGATCAGAGAGCTTTTTTACCCGACTGCCGAAGGAGGGTAATGTGTTTATCAGTCTACGTATGTATGTATGTATGTATAATGTATGTATGTATGTATGTATGTATGTGTGTTCCTATGTGGCGTTCTAGAGATCAAACGCGTTGGCCGATTTTGATGATTCTTACGTCAATCGATTCGTCTTAATCCTGCGAGTGTCACTGGCTACATTAAAATTGGAAAAAACAAAAATGGCGCCATTTTGTGGGGAATAACATTTTTTTTTTCCTTCCAAACCCATCGTGTGGGGTATCAAAATAAAGGATTTTAAGAGGCGATTTCAAAAATATAAAACACTTATATGTTTAAATGTACCTAATTCCAAAAAAAAAAAATAACTAAAAAGTTGTAAATAAAAAAAGTTAATTAAAAATATCAAAAAACCCGACTGCTTAAAAAGCAAACTAAAAAGACGTAAACAAGAAGAAAATCATGCTGTGCAGTCGGAGGATACATCTGGTTTTGGTCCACCAGCTCGCGAATATGTATCCTCCGACTGCACAGCATGATTTTCTTCTTGTTTACGTCTTTTTAGTTTGCTTTTTAAGCAGTCGGGTTTTTTGATATTTTTAATTAACTTTTTTTTATTTATATCTGTACGGCGGGTTTTGAAAAACTTAGACCCAACCGTATGGACAGCTTCCTCGAACCCATCGCTGTATTCGTCCACGGAGCTCCCTAGGCTCTCGAAACGATTCTGGAGTTCAAGCTGAAAGCTCTCGGGGTTTTGCACAGCTGTGCTGGACGGAACGTAGACTTCATCAGTCGAGACCTTTCAAGCTTGATATTAGTGTTCAATGTGCCTCTCACCATGCGGTGATCGCTCCCAGTTTTCACCGAATTGAACAACAAATACTAAAAACAGAATAAAACAAATATTTAAGTGGGGCTCCCATAAAACAACCGTGATTTTTTTGCCGTTATTTGCGATAATCGTACGGAACCCTTCGTGCGAGAGTCCGACTCGCACTTGGCCGTTTTTTTTAGAAAGAAGTGCAATTGACAAACAGCTAAAGATTAGCAAACGATTATGTAGGACCTACCATACCTACACTGTAGGTAATTCTGACTTTTATGACATTTAGCGTTTAATCGCACAACGATTGCTGATTGCTGTTTCTAACGTAATAAGCCTGCCGCTCGTACAACATCTTAAAAATAATAGATAATAATATTACAGGCGCTTTACTTTGTGTAAATTATTTCATCACCACTGCTCTAAAAACGGTGAAGGAAAACATCGTGAGGAAACCGGCATGTACTAGAATCAAAAATTCGAAGACTTGTGACATCCACCAACCAGTACTGGGCCCGTATTGTGGATTACGGTTCATTCCCTCTCACAGAGAGGAGGCCTGTGTCCCAGCAGTGGGAACATTAATAGGCTGATGATGATGATGTTGATGATAATGATATTTTTATAATAATGTCTTTATGACATTATGACACAAAAGACAAAGCATTACCCATCTTTGTGATTTAAATTCCTGTAATTCTCTTATCAGTAATGTTATTCACAGAACTTTATATCAATTATTATAAAATAATGAATGAACGATAAGACACGATTGTAAGATAAACACAGGATAAATAATGGAGTAACAATTTCAATTATTTATTTCAATAAAAGCTGTTGAATTAACAGCATTTTGTAATACATTACATTTTATTCTCAAAATGAAGTTCTTACTTGCTGTTTCAATAGTGACTTTACTTTATCAGGTACCTATAGATTTCAATCTTATTATTTATTTACCTACGTTGTATTTAATTTTTTTAACCCAGCGTCATGGGGGTTGGCTCAAAATGATCCGGCACATATTGGTTTGCTGGTAATTTTTTAATTGTACACGAGACTTCGCTTATTTTCTCAGTAGTCGGCGCTACTCAATGTGGTTTTAGCAATTAATCAACTAAAAAGCAACCGCTGTCGGGGCTGCAATTAAAAGCGGATTAGGTATTTCAAAATCTTGAATTATTGCTTAATTATTTTTTTATGTTAAGTTTTTACGTATTTGGCAGAGTTTTGTAATTCAATTTTCGTTTTGGCAAAACATTAATTAATAAATATAGCCATTTCACAAAGCCAAAATGTTTTGACTGCATCATGAAAATTTCACAATCTTAAAATGTCAGGTCAGAATGACCAACCCCCACGTCCTACTAGCTTTCCGCAATGTGTTTTTCCACCCCGATGACGTCGAGTTAGAAGCAATTTTGCGCTTTATTTGGTTAAGTTACCTATATAATGTTCAAATTTATTATTTCATGGGAACAAATAAAATATTCACATAAACAGCGTGTGTTTAATAAAATAAAAAAGTATTTAAAGACTTTCAAAAAATATCTAACGCAAATATATGTTTTCCAGATGGCCACACCGCAAATGCTACGCCCGCCGCCATACAACCTCATCAACCGACCACTAGGAGAGAAAATAATCGAAACAGGCAACTTCTTTAACCAGCCTACGCCTACAGTGATCAACGAGCCTCCTTGCAACAACCTCGTTCCTATTCCTAGCGTCGCTGCGCCACCTAGCACCACCATCATTACTGACTGCTCGCCTGAAATATGTCAGAACCTAGCAAATACCATACAACTAATGATAGTTGCCAATTTACTGCGAAATCAAAATTCTGATGCCGGTAGACAGTTAGCAACGCCGATTTTGAATGAAATAATGTCGTCGCCTATTCTGTCATGTGGTTGTAGTAATCCTCTTTCTCCTAACTTTATTTCTCCTAACATTGCCGCTCCTAGTTTTGCTCCTAACATTATAAATAATTACATTCCTCCTAATGTAGTTGGCCCTAATAGTTATACTTCTAACTTAGTTAATCCTAACTTTGTTAATCCTAACTTTGTTTCTCCTACGCCTAACGTGATTGCTCCTAATATGTTGTCGTTTCCTCCTAGAGTCGTTGCTCCTACAGCACCCTGTCCTAATTCACCGCAAGTAGGTCCAGCAAATGTGAATGGCTTACTAAACACTATCATGAGTATGTTAGGTAATATACAGGGTTAATTTTAAGAGTTTTATAATGTGATAATTTATTTATATTTTTGAACGATTAATTTATTTTTCATCATACAAAATGTGTCTAATTATAACCTGTATCTCATGTTATTTGTAATATTTGAAGTTCACAAATAAATCTCTTCTTATTACTAAGTTCTTAGTACAATGTAAGATCATGGTATAAATACCAATATGATATGGTATGGTATATGGTATATATAATATGATGACCTTTAACCTTTTTATTTTACTTGTTATATTTGTACGCCGTTGAGGCAAAACATGACAGTGATAAATTTAATGTTACATCTTGCATGCCATGTGTGTGTATACTCATGTTTTGGACAAATAAATGATCTTATCTTATCTTATCTTACACCCAGCCATTTATTTTTCTCTGCATCACCAAAAGATTGAATGGTAGAAAACGCCAATGGTTTTAAGAACGTACGAACGAATTTACAGAGGTGTCTGTATATTTGCGTGCATAAATATTGATCTAATAAAAAATATAACTTTACTTTCTAATTACTCTTTTGACCAGGGCATTGGATGTAGCTTATAAAGAAGTAAGTCAACTTCTACGTGGAAGTAATTTTACGATAATTGACAACACTTCCAATAAGAGGTATAATTATTTTAGGAAAACAATACAATCGTTTTATTATTTTTATTATTAAACTTTAGAACATAGGAACAGTCTTAAAAATACTTAAATTACCTAATAACAGATTGGTCGTTGATTGGGACAACCACACGAATCAATTAAACCTAAATTCTCCACATTTATTCCAACTGGCAAGTTAGGGAATCCACAGTTACAATTTTGCGAAGGAAACAACGGTCCATCACAACCACCGCACTTTGGTCCCAATAATAAACTGGCCAAAAGTTCTTGTATGCCAAACCTTGGTCCACGAGAATCACACCCACAACCGACGTTTGACAAGAAATTCTGGATGTTGAACTTGTCACAACCGCATGCATTTGGGAGACCATATTTTGTACCACAACTGTCAAAGCCGCAACCAGGGTTAGGTAGAGCATATTTTGGACCACACGTATTGCATCCACAGTCAACATTCGGTAGTCCATAGTTAGGTCCTAAAGCATCACATCCGCACCCAAAATTATTCGGCAGTGCAGCCGCTAGCCCGTAATTGGGTCCATCACACCCACAACCAACATTGGGTACCAACACTTCTGGGTAGCAAACATTTGGTATGATTTCTATAGGATCGCAAGGGCAGGGAGCTACAATGTCACAGGGAGTGATGATGGGGTCATATGGGTTATAAGGATTAACGCAGTCTATTTGAGGAGCTAAGTAGTCAATGGTGGGAGAATAAACTGTTTGGATAGGGTCACAACCACATTGTGGTTTCATAGTATTCTCAATAAGATTGCTTACTATAAGAAGTTGGATAGCGTTTGCAAGGGAATTCGAAACAGAGTTGTCTATAATAGTGGTGACCGTTTGTGGTGATGTGGTGAGCACTTGTGATGTTGTGGTACAAACTTGAGGTGGTAAGTTACAGACTGCTGGCGGTGGGTTACAAATCTGGGGACGTGGGTTATAGATTTCTAGCGGTGGGTTACAAATTTCTGGCGGTGGGTTACAAATTTGTGGACGTGGGTTATAGATTTCCAGCGGTGGGTTAAAAATTTCTGGCGGTGGGTTACAAATCTGTGGACGTGGGTTATAGATTTCTAGAGGTGGGTTACAAATTTCTGGCGGTGGGTTACAAATTTGTGGACGTGGGTTATAGATTTCTAGCGGTGGGTTACAAATTTCTGGCGGTGGGTTACAAATTTGTGGACGTGGGTTATATATTTCTAGCGGTGGGTTACAAATTTCTGGCAGTGGGTTACAAATCTGTGGACGTGGGTTATATATTTCTAGCGGTGGGTTACAAATTTCTGGCGGTGGGTTACAAATCTGTGGACGTGGGTTATAGATTTCTAGCGGTGGGTTACAAATTTCTGGCGGTGGGTTACAAATTTGTGGACGTGGGTTATATATTTCTAGCGGTGGGTTACAAATTTCTGGCAGTGGGTTACAAATCTGTGGACGTGGGTTATATATTTCTAGCGGTGGGTTACAAATTTCTGGCGGTGGGTTACAAATCTGTGGACGTGGGTTATAGATTTCTAGCGGTGGGTTACAAATTTCTGGCGGTGGGTTACAGATCCCTGGCGGCGGGTTACATAGTTGTGGTGGTGGGTTAAAAAGTTGAGACGGTACTCGTGATGGCAGTGGAAAGCGGGGCAGAAATTGCGCTTGCGTCTGAAAAAAAATATATTTTGTTAGTATTATTTTAGTTTTGGTCTAAGAAATAGGTACCTTTAAATAAAAAATATAAATGAAAACAACCAATTGCATAACATACTATTAACTGCTAGCTTACCTGACAAGCCAAAATTGCGCCAACAATTAAAATTATAACTGCCATCTTGAAGATTTTAATAATGATAGCGCACAACCTCTTTTTATACCTTTAAGTATGATTTCAAAAAAATATTAACACATTGGCTTAATTTCGAAAAACAAAGATAATTTATTACGTTCCACGAATTAATACCATTGTACATAACGAAAGCAATTAGGTAAATAGTATCATTTCCTTATCATGTTATGTAATAATCAAGTTATAACATAATCTATACTTCTATACTAATATTATAAAGAGGAAATATTTTTTTGTTTGTTTGTTTGTTTGTACCGAATAGGCTCCGAAACTACTGGACCGATTTAAAAAATTCTTTCACCAATAGAAAGCTACGTTATTCTTGAGTAACACAGGCTATTTTTTAATCCCGAAAACGGGTCCTGTGGGGTGGCCCACGGGAGCGAATCCGCGGGCAACTGCTCGTAATATTATAAAGAGGAAAGATTTTTTTGTTTGTTTGTTTGTACCGAATAGGCTCCGAAACTACTGGACCGATTTAAAAAAATCTTGCACCAATAGAAAGCTGCGTTATTCCTGAGTAACATAGGCTATTTTTTAATCCTGAAAACGGGTCCTGTGGGGTGGCCCACGGGAGCGAAGCCGCGGGGAACAGCTAGTTATTTATGTACACATAAAACACATGGGTTGACATGGGGTCTTATTTACAAAACCCCGACGGTGTAGCAACTGCTTAGCGGATGTTTAATTCAAATTCTGTATACTTTTATTCTCTATTTTATTTTTTTATTCAACCTACTTGTATATTGTCCCACTGTTGGGAAATGGTCTCCCCCGTATATGACAGCCATGTACTAAAAATATATATCGCAAGTGGGTTGTCTGAAAAACTCCTGTCAAGACATTATTCGATGAGTTAAGAGAAACCTGTAGGCTTATTACGTATGAAACAGCAATCAGCAATAATTGCGCAGCGATCGCACAACCATCGCGCGATCGATCTCTATAAACGTCATAAACATCAGGTTTACGTACCAAAACAAAAATTTGCTAATCGCTCGCTGTTTGTCAAATGCTTTCGACAACCGACACAGACTTTAAATTTCTGTACTTAGCAATTTGGGAGCGGTTGACAATCGAGAGAAAAAGTAATCTCAATTTGTCAGCCGCTCGCCATAATCGCGATCACCCCTCGTTCAAATGAACACTTTAGTTAACGAATTGTTCCATAGAGGCAGCACTGTCGAAAAATTGCTATAGTGTGGCTATCTCTGATACATAATTCAGATTCGCGATTGAAGAGCAATTACTGCGCAATAATTGCTATCGTTTTGCTCTTTCAAGATATGTAATAAGCCTGCCACGAAAGTCGGGACTGTTACCACTGGTCCACCACTGCTCTTAAGGATAAAAATTAATCAATAATAATAATATAATAATTATAATCATAATCATCATCGCCCAGTTAATCGGGATAAAAAATATATCCTATATGATATTCCAGACTATAATGTATCTCAGTGCCAAATTTTATCCGGATCCGTTCAACCGTTTTGTCGCGATCGAGTAATAAACATCCATCCATCTAAACTTGCGCATTTTTAACCCCCGACGGAAAAAGAGAGGTGTGATAAGTTTGACGTGTGCACATGAGTCTATGGCAGCATAGCTCCTAAATGGCTGAACCGATTATTATTTTGTTTTTTTTTTGTTTTAACGAGTTTCTTAGCTGTTTGATGCAAATCGTTTCAGCCGTTCTATTGTTATGGGCGTTTTACTATTTGTATCAGGGTGTTTTCGCAAGATATCGTGTCATAATACGTGTTCAATAGATTGACGTTCGAAGCGTATTTACTACTAGATAATTTATGTAGCGTGAAATAAAAATGTGTCAGAGGTTTTTTAAAATTTACTTGGTGTTCATCTATTCTATCTATTTCGTTTATTCCACGATCTCATTTGAGATTCCGAAACAGAATTTGTCGATGCAGTTTCTGGAGTCACTTCGATTGCATTCATAATTTATTTGGGTCGAATATCCGGTTGAAGGCAAAACTATATACGGTACAAGAAAAAGTGCGTGTCATTTAATTTATCAAATTCATTAGAGAGATTTCATCCTTATAATTGACCCTAACGATCGATGCATTAAAAGCACAGGGTGTAATTTTTAAAGATTTTAATCGGTTCGATTCCCGGGTGTGGCAGGCGGATTTTCGAAAACCTTTGAATGCAGTTTTCTTTCTTTTTAAAAATAAAGGAATGTTTTCTTTGAGTAAAATTTTCTATCAACAGTATTAAGAGTACTTTTCCTTTAGGTGGCATTACAAAATTCCACCCTGTATAGATAGATAGATTGATAGTAAGATACGTCGAAATACCAAAATATAAAAAATGTGTCATGTGACATTTCCATAACGTTTGACAATCCTATATGTACTTCTAAAGATTACGTTCTGAAGCTAGCTAAGCTATGGTTTCGAATGACTCTGACAGATGTCAACTTGACGTAACACTAAGCACTAGTTTTTGGCGCCAACAAGCGAGGATGAGACAAGAGATCGAGGTAGAAGATTGCGGTTTTGACTGAGTTGTGAATTTGTTATAAAACCTATGGAGAAATACAGTGAGAGCTACCGATTGTTCGTGTAGATCAAACTACGTGCTTGGTGGAACGTCGTTTACGTTATTCTCCAAGACATACCTACGTAACGTAACGTGATTAGTTACATTGTGACCTTACATACAAATAAAGAAGTTCGTTAACTCTTAGCCCGAAAAGTACCCATGCAATTAATGGCTTTTCCTGACAATTATATAGTCTTTCCAACATATATATTTTTGCCATTTTACTAATATCGCTATGCTTTCGTTGATGGAATGTCATTTGTCAACATTTTTAGAACATTACTTTGTATAAAACTTAATAGTCATCATCAGCCTTATAATTTTCCCACTGCTGGGACACACGCAACCTCTCTGTGAGAGAGGGAATGGGCCGTAATCCACCACGTCGGCCCTGTGCGGGTTATTTTTTTTTTTTAATTTGGCATTAGGGGAAATCCACAGGCTTATTACGTATCTTTTGCAATAGCAAAACGATAGCGATCAAACGCTTTATGTCATAAAAGTTGGCATAACCTGCAGTATAGATATGGGAGGTCCTACACAATCGTTTTGCTAATCGCTCGCTGTTTGTCAAATGCACTTATTAAAAAAAAACCGCGAACAACTCTAAAACTTCTATATGGAAGAGCAATTATTGCGCAAAAATCGCAATCGTTTTGCTCTTGCAAATTATACGTAATAAGCCTGCCGGTCGGACTAACACCCAAACTGCCTCAAAAAGTGAGCCAGTCTGGATAGTTTCAGGCTCCAACTGACTAAAACTTCTCCTGCCTTAAATAATCCCGCCAACAAAGTTGGCGCTTATTCTGTGCAAACTCATTCAAACCATTCCGCTTTCATGCCTCTCGTACTTTCATTCTTCATACTAATTATTCTTGTTTACATCTCTTGTATACGGTGGGTGGAAATCCCACTTTATTTAGCCCATTGCGGGTTGGTGAATGTCACACATCACATAATCACATCATCAGCCTATTAATGTTCCCATTGCTGGGACACAGGCCTCCTCTCTGTGATAGGGAATGGGCCGTAATCCACCACGCGGGACCAGTGCGGGTTGGTAAATGTCACATGTCACAATTTTTTGGTTCTAGGACATGCCGGTTTCCTCATGATGTTTTCCTTCACCGTTTTAAGGGCAGTGGTGATGAAATAATGTACACAAAGTAAAGCGCCTGCCTGGGTTCGAACTCACTTAATAGTGATGATATAAAATACAGTATAACAAAAGACGATCGATGAATCAATCTTAAATCTTGATTCGATTATGCACAAAGTCAATCTTTATTTGACATCAGCATCTCTTAGAAATGGATCGCGTAAAGAATAGATAAAACACACATAATTTTATCTGTAGATGTCTATCTGATTACAATTTCATCACTTTAAGCAGATGAGAGATAACAGTGTCTATATCAATGAGTAGCAGTATTAATTTGACAGTATTTCATTATTGTGGCAACATGGGGCGAAGAATCTTCTATTTTCTAATAGTGCAGAGTTGCATTTCTAAGGTATGTTTTGCAATATTTTAATTGAAGTTGAGCAGGCTCCTTTTTAGGGTTCCGTACCCAAATGGTAAAAATGGGACCCTATTACTAAGACTCCACGATCCGTCTGTCTGCCTGTCCGTCTGTCACCAGGTTGTATCTCATGAACCGTGACAGCTGTACAGTTGAAATTTTCACAGATGATGTATTTCTGTTGCCGCTATAACAACAAATTAATACTAAAAACAGAATAAACCAAATATTTAAGTACGGCTCCCATACAACAAACGTGCATTTTTGCCGTTTTTTTGCGATAATGGTACGGAACCCTTCGTACTTGGCCAGTTTTTTAATGATTGTCGACAAAGTATTGCCGAGTGTCCAAACCTTCCCAAATCATATGCTTAAGAGATTTTTGTATCTATCGAATATGAAGTGCAACTTGTTTAAATTACATTTTAGTTTTATTTTTAGTGCGAGTATCTGAATTGCGAGTGTTGTGACACTTTAAATTCAAATATCTTTTGGTACAGTGAACCCATTGCGATGAAACAAAAACTACGTAATACTTACAAATTACGCAAAATGTTTATGTATAACAGTTATCTAAATTGGTTTCGTATATTTTACGATGCGTGCACAACTAAACAGACAAACCGACAAAAATTCCAAATATGCTGGGTTCTGTTGGTTATCTTTTAAAACCAAGGCTATTTTTTTTGCTTATATTTTACAGACAGACAAAAATCTTAAAAATTGCGTATTTTTTATTAGTCAAATCAAATCAAATAATCCTTATTGACATAATATTTGGTTACAATAATTTTGAAGCCTCTGACTCCCGAACTAGGCGGACCTGTATGACAGGAGTCAGCGCCCTCCCCATTTTATTTCATCTTAATATCTAATGTCAAATCAAACTAAAATCAATATTACATTTTGAGGAAAATGAATTAGGTACATTTTAATAATACTAATTGTTATTATAATATCAAATGTCAAATCAAATTAAAAAATAAAATGGATATAACACTTTGAAAGAAAATCAATAAGTAATAATAATAATATAAAATTTTAGCATAACATAAAACATAGTACCACAAGCATTCAATTAAAACATTGTTATTTTGATATTACATATATAGACACTTCAATTTCATATATTTGTATGTATTTATGTATACATAGGCTCGCGTTTGACCACTATTTCATCTGATGGTAAGCGATGATGACGTCGACGGTGAAGCACGCTTGCCTAGAATCTATTCACTCAGGACTTAAAGACCACGAGGTTGTAGGTTTTTTTTTAATTATTGCTAAGCTCGCGCTTGACCACCATCTCACCTGATAGTAAGCGATGATTAGGTCGACGGTGAAGCACGCTTGCCTAGAAGTAACCTATTCTATATAGTAACCTATTATATCCTTGTAGGTATCAGGAAACAAACTCCGACAGGGAATTCCATTCCTTAGCTGTACGCATATATTCAGTCTCACCTGATTAACCCTTCATTTCCAGGCCTTGTCAATATACGCGCAGCCATCAATCCAGCAATATCTCCACCTTGCAGGGACACCACAACCAGCACACACCATCAACGGACCAGTACAGCATACAGCTCCACAACCCAACATACCACCGAACAACCAACCCAGACCTGCAACCGGACTACCAACCTTCTCAGCTTTAGCTCTACCAGAACTGGTTTCAAGATTACAACAGCTACCAGCTATTCAGCAAGCTACAGCCCTTCCTAATAATCTAGCCAATCAAGCAAGACCCAACACTGGGTTGACTTCATTATCAGCTCTAGGTATTCCTAATCTGGTATCTGGTTTGCAAAGATCTACTGAAGTTAAACACGCAAAGCCTTCGAGTTGTATAGATTCAAATTTATTAAATAATCTAGCTATAGCGTTGCAATTACTTATAGTAAGTAATATTTTAAATTCGCCACCTCCCGCGGAGTCCTCTGTAGCTAAAGCGAAGGAAATGCCGTCTTTTTCTGAACCAAATATTAATTGTCATACTCAAGCTGCCATGCCGAATTCTAACTTCATAGGTTCGACAAGTTTTTCTGAACCTAATAATATAGCACAAGCGTATAGACCGACGAGAAATAGTATGTCTTTGATGTCCCCTTATGAAGCTTTGGGTTCGAGTTCTCCATATTCGGATCAGATTTTCACTCAGTATGGATCTTCGAATCCGAGGCAAGATTTTCAGTCTCCTTACTCAATGATGGCTGATACGGATTTATTTTCTATGAATGATCTCTTTTGATTTTATTTGATAGTTCTTCAATGTTCAAAATTGCTCATCTAGACCGTTCAGCCTCATTGTGTAACATATAAATTCATGGAATCTAATCGCAAGCTCTTTCATTTTCACAATTCAACAGCGTGTTTTACGCTGTCGATCAGACGGATGTTTTATCAAATGATTGCAAATAAAGCAGACACGCGCATTCTTTAAAGTTACGCAATTAGGATGCAGGCTAATATCGCTACTTTAGTGCCTAATGATGAAGTCTTCACTTTATAGTTTTAATTTTATTTATTTTATAAGTGTTAATAAAATAAATTATTGTTGCAAAAGTCCTATTGTTTCGTAGCTGTACACACCTTTTCGTAACATCATTTACCGAGCCTTTTCCCAAGTATGTTGGGGTTAGCTTAGAGGACAACCAGATGTAGCTGAATACCATAGTTTACATGCAGCAACTGCCTATCTAACCTCCACAACTAAGTAAGTAATTGGTTTTTCACACCACCTGCTTGACAATGTCCAATTACATATCATGCAATCTCGACGTAAAGTAAAGCTTTAGGTATCAAAAGGACGTCCGTAGGGTGCTGCGTAGCCTTGATGTGAACAAAGCGAGTGGCCCTGATGGGATACCAGCAATTGTACTTAAAACCTGTGCGCCTGAATTGTCTCCGATCTTGACACGCCTGTATCGCCTTTCCATAGAGACTGGAAAAGTGCCGAAGGCTTGGAAGCAAGCCAACGTACAGCCCGTGCCCAAGAAGGGCAGTCGAGCTGACCCGGCCAACTACAGACCCATATCTGTAACGTCCATCCTCTGTAAGAGTATGGAACGTGTGCTCAACGGTAAGCTCCTGGCATACCTAGAAGCGAACGACATCCTCAGTGACCGACAATACGGCTTCCGCCGAAATCGGTCCACTGGGGATCTTCTAGCGTATGCCATTCACATCTGGAGAGAGGCCATCGAGAGACACGGGGAAGCGCTAGCCGTCTCCCTCGACATCTCGAAGGCTTTCGACAGGGTCTGGCACGAAAGCCTCATTGGTAAACTTCCTTCCTTCGGTCTGCCCAGTGGTCTGTGTGATTGGATTGCGGACTTCCTGAGGGATCGATCCATCCGAGTGGTTATCGACGGCTGCTCGTCCGGTCAGTTAGATATCAACGCCGGAGTCCCTCAGGGGTCAGTGCTCTCGGCAACATTATTCTTGCTGCACATTAATGATCTGCTAAAACCCGGAACCTTTGGGTACGCAGACGACAGCACTGTTGCTGAGAGATACGTGTCTAGCGCACGGGCTACTGGGCCTCAGATTGGGTCTCTCCGGGGAGGCCATGCTTGAACGCTTGAACCTGTCCTTGAAGGCGGTCTCCGAATGGGGTGATGCCAATCTGGTCAGTTTTAATGCTGCTAAGACCCAGGCGTGTCTTTTTTCCGCTAAAAAGAGCCGATTCCACCCGGCTCCATCTTTCCGTGGTGTAACCGTGCCGTTGACGGACCATCTCGAACTTCTCGGGGTTACTTTGACATCGACCCTCAACTTCGGTCCATTCATTGAGGCGAAAGCTCAGTTAGCTGCAAAAAAGTTGGGGATTCTTGCAAAGGTGAGACGGTACTTCACGGCTGCACAGCTGCTCAACTTGTATAAAGCGCAAGTTCGGTCTTGCATGGAGTACTGCTCTCACCTTTGGGATGGATCAGCCAAATACCAGCTTGATGCACTTGAGTCGATTGACAGACGGGCCAAAAGGCTTATTGGCAACGATGCACTGGTCACCTCAAAGCTCCAGAGCCTCGAACATCGACGCCGAGTTGCCAGCCTGTCGGTTTTTTATCGGTTACATTTCGGGGAGTGTGCGACGGAACTGCACAATTTGATTCCACCTAGCCCTTTCCATCATCGGACTACAAGACGTACGGCCATGCGCCATCGGTACATGGTGGACATCCCTCCCATACGCACAAAGCGTTTTGCTAATACTTTCATTGTACGCACAGCTAAGGAGTGGAACTCCCTTCCGGAGTCTTTGTTCCCTGATAGCTACAACCTTGGGGTCTTTAACTCAAGAGTGAATAGGTTTCTTCTAGGTAAGCGTGCTTCACCGTAGACCTCATCATCGCTTAACATCAGGCGAGATAGTGGTCAAACGCGAGCCTATAGATTATAAAAAAAAAAAAAAAAAGGTAAAGCTGGGAGGTCCCAAGGTAGGTAAAGTTGTATGAAGCTCCCAAGGGAGTAAAGTGATTTGAATTTGGAACGTCAAATTCGTGTAGAAACTCGCGGAAAACTCTAAGTAAAAAAATGCCCCTATATAGGGAGGTCTGTTCGAAAATCGAACGGGCCACCATAAGAAGACTCAAAAAAAAAAAAATGGCGTGATTTCAAAGAAAGTGGAACAAAAAACGATCTTTGGTGCTGTGATTTTCAGTGAATTGTATTGTAATTCTTGTTGACAAAAAATGTCGAGCGATAGTGATTCTACTCCAGAGGTCATCAAAACAGGTGCTTTAGATATCTATATATATAAAAGGCAAAAGTGATTGACTGATGTATCAAAGTACAGGCCAAACCCTTAGGGCTAGAAACTTAAAATTTCGCACACGTATTCCTCTTAGGAAGGATTTTTCAAAATTCAGCCCCTAAAGAGGTGAAATAGGGGATAAAAGTTTGTATGAATCTTTTTATTAAAAAGTTATCTTTAGGATAAAACACGGTTCACGCAAACGAAGTCGCGGGCGAAGTGTTAGTTATTAACAAATCTACTAACCGAAAAATCAAAACACAGAAACGGAAACGCCTAAACCGATTTTGTTCAATGGAGAACACAAGTAGGTCAAGAGTGTGTCGTAATCCGTCCTTTTATTTTATTTCTAACATTTAGCAGAAACCCGAAAGTCAAGCAGCCTATAGTGCATTCATTCAATGCTCAGATCTACAATAAGCATTAAACACAATATTCAAATCAATACATACAGCAGCTTTTTACTGACTCGCAGAAGATGTGAAAAGTAGAGTATGCTCCTCTGGGATAAATCCTGTCTTCGTTTTGGGCAGCTTGTTCACGCAGACAAGACGTTTCGTGTCGATTACCTCATAAATTTAAAACCTATTGGCATCAATTTTAAATGATCCGTTCAAATAATCTTTGATGTGAATTGAGAGCCCAATATTCCATAATGTTATGCTTAGGAGAGTTGATTAAACAAGAACATATAATTTGTATGTTCAATTCCAGAAAATTTTACACACATTCAATAACAGATCGGTGCATATCGCGCCATCTAGTGGAACCTATCAGCACAGGCCCTGGGTTCATTGGGGCGCGCAAACCCCACCACAACTTCAAGTTTCAGATACAGCGATTGGGTTAATGTTATTTAATTATTATTCCCGTCGATGGCTAGTCTAGACTGGGATTGGCCTGTGCGGCCAATATTCAGTCTGGAGCACTATTATTATTATAGAAAGATTATAATTAATCCTTCATTCTAATCTTTCTATAATGGATTGAATGAATCTAGAGCTTCCAAAGAACAATATTCCAAAAAGAAAATGGTTTTATATTATTATATTGGCTTAATTTACCCGTAGTAAGTTGGTGGAGCTCCAGGATATCCCGAGACAAGTGGTAATCCAATAGGGGTTAAATACGGCGACATAACCCGGGTTATAGCAAATTGTCACAAAATTTTAAGAAACTTATCTAAATACTGTGAGGACTCTGCCTAAAAGGCAAACTCCTTACATATATTAAGACTGGCAACCGTTATACAGTCTTGAAAGGTGATTGAATTTCGATCATAAAATAAATGAAGATGTTTTAGTTTGACTTTTTCCATGTATATAAAGACACCTCTGTGCTTTGATTGTGATTCCGATAGAAGCCGCCCATGAGGCAGGCACGCTGCTTCTCTAAATATACGTTGAAAGTAATTAATTTGTCTATCATTACGTAGCGCTCTGGCTACGTCCCTCACATTTGGTGGAGATAAAGCACAGTGTTCATCACATCAAAATTAGATTCATACTCTTTGAACCGTCTTAGCCACAGATTAGATAGGCCAGACCATAGATAGGAATAGGTAGACAATAGAGAATTAAGATCCATTCCAGATAGTTAGAAAATTAGAAACATAAGCTAGTTAGGCTAGTTATACATATAAATAGAAATTGTAGAATAGGAGATAAGTTAGAAGATGTCAATAGGTTAAGGTAATTTAACGTCTTAGGTCCCCTTTATTATTACTTAGGAAAAGGCCGGTTATCAAATTTAAAATGAAATAGGAATGTCAACTGTCAATATGACACATTGAAGTTAGTAGGGATGGGGAAGTAGAAAAAATGTATCGATAGTTTTAATGTCGACCTTTTTAAAATAGTATCGATATTAATGAATGTTATCTTTTGCATGTTCTGATGTGCTGATGAGTTGTAAGCTGCTGGGCGAAGAAGAGGCTGGCAACGTTGGCTACGCATCGAAGAAAATGTTTATTTTTTTTATGCGAATTAAGGCATAGGCTAAAACCAGGGTATTAGTGTAAACCCAGTTGGTTTATTAAGGTAATAGTTATAACTGATACCGACTTTGCTAACGGGGCATAGCCTTTGCAAAGGATGTCGAGTTGACATCATTGGTTCAGTTAGTGGCTGTTGTTTAATTAAAAAGTAAATGCATTTATAAATTTAAACCCTGGTGCAAGTTCTATGAATAGGATTTGAAATTCGATGCGATCCAGCCTTTCCTTCTCTGGCCTGATAAATGCACGAGATCGAAAAATTGTATCATGTCTGAATTTTTGAAATTTAAGCCCCATCCGGGTCGATGTGAGTTGACGCATCAGTCCTGTTTGTGTCGGGAGGACGCCTTGTTACTTTTTCGGAGGTTTTGTGCAAGGAGGTTCAAGCATGACGGCGTTAACTTGTCAGTGTAATTATATGCACATAAATTGAATGAAAGTACATATACAGTAATTGGTTTGTCATGACTTAAGCCTACCCCTTTTAAGGGCCGTACCTCAATTGAAAATTGATCCCTCCGTTAGGTAAATGTTCGGGTTAGGATAAGGTAGGATTGATTACCTTTCAAAACTTAGAATAGTAGCACCTCATATGATTCTGCGCGACTATTCGTAGGGGCGTAGCTCATGTGAGGACTCTGCCTAAAAGGCAAACTCCTTACATATATTAAGACTGGCAACCGTTATACAGTCTTGAAAGGTGATTGAATTTCGATCATAAAATAAATGAAGATGTTTTAGTTTGACTTTTTCCATGTATATAAAGACACCTCTGTGCTTTGATTGTGATTCCGATAGAAGCCGCCCATGAGGCAGGCACGCTGCTTCTCTAAATATACGTTGAAAGTAATTAATTTGTCTATCATTACGTAGCGCTCTGGCTACGTCCCTCACAATACTTAGTGCGAAAACCGCACCCAAATCAGTTAAGTCGATTCTAAGATTAACGCACACAAACGCACAGACAAACAGACAAAAGTTCTAACAATCATTGATTTGGGTACTATTGCGTTGATAAAGGCCCCCGATAATAGCGATCAGTTATATTTTTATTATATGTATATATAAGAAAGAAAGAATAAGAAACTAACTTCCACATTGTCAGTAGGTACTACAGACAACGTCGTTCTACAGTCAAAGAATCATGCCGCACAATGGTTTTACCAACCATAAAAGTACAAACCGATTAGTCTATTACGTCATAAGTCATTTATTTCGTAACAAAATACATTGTGTCGAAATTACTATAGATAAAACATTACAATAGAAAAAAAAATAATAAAAAAATACCTCTTATTAACAATAACTTTCAATAACAATAATAATTTATATAATTAACTAGCTGACCCGGCAAACTTTGTTTTGCCATACAAACACCAAACACTACTCTACCTACCTTACCTTACCTACCCTACCCTACCTACCCTACCCTACCTACCCTACCCTACCCTACCTACCCTACCCTACCTAACCTACCCTACCTACCCTACCTACCCTACCCTACCTACCCTACCTACCCTACCTACCCTACCTACCCTACCCACCCTACCTACCCTACCCACCCTACCCTAACTACCCTACCCTACCTACCCTACCCTACCTACCCTACCCTACCTACCCTACCCTACCTACCCTACCCTACCTACCCTACCCTACCTACCCTACCCTACCTACCCTACCCTACCTACCCTACCCTACCTACCCTACCCTACCTACCCTACCCTACCTACCCTACCCTACCTACCCTACCCTACCTACCCTACCCTACCTACCCTACCCTACCTACCCTACCCTACCTACCCTACCCTACCTACCCTACCCTACCTACCCTACCCTACCTACCCTACCCTACCTACCCTACCCTACCTACCCTACCCTACCTACCCTACCCTACCTACCCTATATCCCGTAATAAAAAAGGTATGCCTTCGCTTTAGATTTCGAGTTATTCACTAGCGAAAATCACTTTGAGGTTATGTTGAAGAACTGCACTGTAAAAACTTAGTCACACACTCTTGAAAAGTTTTGTTGTCGGAAACTTCACGACTCGTCGATGGCCCATAGGTGGGCAAAACCAGTATTTGTCTCTCGCCCCCAGGCGAAGTCTTGGAAGAAGGGTGGTATTTCTTCTTTCGCCTGCAGGTCTCCGGTGTTGCACCGGAAAAATCTGGAGGACACCTCAGAATGTGCGGGCAGCGAGGGCGCAGCCCAGCACTCCAAAAAATCAGGGGCTCACCACTCAGAATTCAACAGCGTTTAAGGGTTTATGAAAAATACTTTCTGAATTTTTCTTCTTTCCCTCTGTGTGGCCCTCTGCTATATTCTGACTTTCAGATTTTTAAATTGAAAACTCGAGAGCGTAATTACAGATCAGTGAGACCACGTGTTCGGTACTTAACCTCGAATAAAAAACGTGGTCCGAAAAACCTGATCTTGAAAAATTTTGAGGAGTGTTACAGACATACCTGCCTGTTCCGAGCTGACTATAGAGCTGACTATAGAACAGCTCCACAAATCCTCAGCAGGAAACTTCGAGGGAACTCCTCAATCTCTGGCCTGACGTCACCCGAGATTGGACTTGTGTTGAACAGTCCCCCTCCCCTTTTCAAATACCCCCCCTCCCCCAACCTTCTTTTAGTGTCTAACCCCCCCCACCCCCCTTGTCCTATCTCGGTCCAGGTTAGAGTTGGACCACCCGAGCTTGGACTTATCCTGACCGGCTCGAGGAGCCCTTTCGATTGGCCCCAGCAGAAGACAACTTTTCTGCACCAGCTCAGCCATACCTGACAAAAACTTCCTCAACGGGTAGTTCACTGACATTGGGCAGACTCAATTCCAAACGCCCAGATCCGGACGACATCAGTTGCTGAGCAGTACCAGACCTTGATTTTAAAAGTTTTTGTAATAGGATAAGGACTTATAGCAGCATTATTGTGCTGCTATACTTAGGCTAAGACTTTTTTAAGCGTTATTCGCTCAAAAAGTAAACTTTTAATTGGTATAGTACCTTTTGCTACTATACCAAAAATAAGACTTCAGCATTTACTGCAAACTTAAATTGTAAAATTCTTAGATTAGGACATATAGCAGTACTATTGTACTGCTATACTATAGGTTAGGACTTAATTATTAGATTTTAACTCTGTTGACTAGTACCCTATTTGAGAAGGGGAACCTCAACACTGACACACAAAGCGGGGTATCTTTTACAATACCCCCCTTTTCATTTTATTTTACACACAATTGGGGTGCTTTTTACACCACCCCTCTTAGACGCAACACTAATCCCCATAAACCTCCAAAGTCAGGATGAGCGGAATGCCCGGAGTGCGTACGCCTACTCAGCGCCCGGCAACAATAAAACCCCTGGAAAAAAGCCCAGAGAAGACACCCGAGGTGGCAGGGCCTTCGACGCAGTGCGTTAGGAAGAGCGTGGGTGAATGGGAGGCGGGCAAAACAGTAACCAAAAGAACTCCCCCGAAAAAGCCAGTCCAAACACCACCAGCGACGGCAAGGGGGGCTATATCTTTTGAGGTGGGAAGCCCGCCCATCCAAAAAAGCAAAGTTGTCGAGGCAAGAAATTGCTCAAACAAAATTAAGTCGTTAATGACAACGTCTAAAACGACAAAAAATGAAATAAAGGCTGAGGTAAAGGCACAGGCGGACCGACTATACCAGCTCGTTAAAGAGCTGGAAAATTTTAGACAACCCCCAACCAATAAGACCTACACCCAAGTCCAGGAGGCGCAGAAGACAAGGGAAGCTCCTACTCCTTCTCCAGAGGCCATTAGAGTCGTGGACACTGAATCCCTTAGGAAGGCCTTGGAGGAGCACAGTCGGAACTTGGCCGAGAACAGCGCAAAAATGGACAGGCTGAAGGAGGCACTACAAACTGGCCAAGAGCATATGGAGAAGCTCTCCTACGCCAGTGTAGCGGCAAGTCGGCCTGTCATACAAACGCCTAAACTTTCGGCACTGCACTCGATCGCAGTGACGGCCAAGGACGAGGAGGAAACCAGTGAGCAAGTCCTGGACAGGATCCGAAAGGTGGTGAACGCAAAGGAAGGGGGAATTAAAGTCGACAAAGTTCGCAAGGCGAAGGATAGAAAAGTCATAATGAGTTGTCGCACGGAGGGAGAGAGACAAAAGCTGCGAGAAAGACTGAGTAAAGCACCTGAGTTGAAGACAGAGGATATTAAAAATAAGAATCCTCAAGTCGTGTTAAGGGACGTTGTGCAGCTTAACAGCAACGACGACATGATGCAAGCTCTTAAAAACCAAAACAACCACATCTTCAAAGACTTAAGTGAAGAACAGAAGATAGTGGAAGTTTTATATAGGAAACGCCACAGGAACCCGCACATGTGCCACCTAGTGCTGAGGGTCGCCACAGAAGTCTGGCGGCGCATGCTCGAGGATGGGTCGGTGCACTTGGAACTTAAGCGGGTTAGGGTCGAAGACCAGTCCCCGCTTGTCCAGTGCTCGCTCTGCCTCGGGTATGGGCATAGCCGACGCACTTGCACGGATACCGTGGCAAAGTGCAGCCACTGTGGCGGACCTCACATGAGGTCGGAGTGCGCGGACTGGAACGCCGGGCTACCACCGACCTGTTGCAATTGCATACGGGCCAAAATTGACAGCACGCATCATCACGCCTTCAGCTCAGAGTGCACAGTCAGAAGGAGATGGGATGCTATAGCCCGCTCATCCATAGCGTACTGCTAAGGGCGCCCCGGGGACTCCTGCCCAACAAACAGCAAGACCATACCGAGTGGCCCAAGCGAATCTTCAACGCAAGGAACTGGCGACCACCGAACTCTTTATAGAGGCCAGTGAACGGAAGATCTCGTGGGCACTGATTCAGGAGCCGTATGTGGGAGGAGCACGAAGTATGAAGAGCTACCGTGGAGCGAGAATCTACCAGTGTGAGGTCGATGGAAGTGGGAGGGTTAAAGCTGCGATAGCCGTCTTTGATCATGACTTGGACGTCATACCCTTCCCGAAACTCACCTCAAATAACATCGTTGTGGTGGGGATCCGAACCAAAGCCTGGGAAATCGCAGTAGTCTCTTATTACTTCGAGCCAGACCAACCCATAGGGCCATACTTGGACCAGATGACCCGGATCAATGCGGAAGTGGCCAACGGTAGATTGCTGATAGGTGGCGACGCGAATGCGAAAAGTGCCTGGTGGGGCAGCATCAAAGAAGATCCCAGGGGAGAGGAAATGTCCGCTACCCTGGACGAGTTGGAGCTTCAGGTGCTAAACGCTGGTGACGCTCCCACCTTTGACACCATCAGAGGTGGTAGAGCGTATAAAAGCCACGTGGACGTCACGGCATGTTCGCTCGACCTTTTTGACCTGGTGGACGGCTGGCGGGTCGACACAGGAGCAACATCCTCGGACCACAACACGATATTTTTTAATGTCAATACGAAAAGGGAAAAAGGTGTTAACATCACTAGAACTACTAGGATGTTCAACACCAGAAAAGCAAATTGGGAAGACTTCAAGATCAAACTACAAGAATTTAAAATTAGAGATAATAATATCAATTTAGAAATAATAGAAGAAATAAACAGTAAAGTAAAATTAGAAGAAACAGTTGTAAATTATATAAATATTATCACAGAAGCTAGTAAGAGTGCTATCCCAAAAATAAATAAGAAAACTAAAATCACCTGTCCGTGGTGGTCCGAGGAGCTCACTGTGAAGAAGAGGGAGGTGATGACGAAGAAGAACCGCATCCGCAATGCCGCGCCGGTCCGGCGAGCGAAGGTCGTTGGCGAGTACCTGAAAGCAAAAGAAGAGTATGAGATGCAGGCGAAGAATGCCCAAATCGCCAGTTGGAAGGAGTTTTGCCGGAAGCAGGATCGTGAGGGAGTTTGGGCGAGTTTCTACAGGATCATCGGTAGGACCGCCAAAAGGCAAGAAGAACTGACCCTTTGCAGCGATGGTGCATTCCTCAATCCGAGTGAATCGGCCGCCCTACTAGCGGATACGTTCTACCCCGAAGACAGAGTAGACCAGGACAACGCTGACCACAGGCGAATTAGAGAAGCAGCCAGCCGAGTAAATGAGTGGGCCCATGATGAACATCATGATCCCCCATTTACAACGCTGGAGCTGAAGTCCGCCGTGGCGGGTTTTAATCCCAAAAAGGCACCAGGAGGGGATGGACTGACTTCTGATATCTGCAGTCGAGCGATCCACCAGGACCCGGACGCTTTCCTTGCCCTCTACAATAAGTGCCTCGAATTGGCACACTTCCCGACCACCTGGAAGGAGGCTACAGTCGTAGTCCTCAGAAAGCCGGGCAAGGATAGCTATACCACCCCTAAGGCATACAGACCAATCGGTCTACTGCCTGTTCTGGGGAAGATCCTGGAGAGGATGGTCGTAGCGCGTCTAAAATATCAGCTTGTACCGCGGTTTAGTACTCGCCAGTTTGGCTTCATGCCCCAGAGGAGCACCGAGGATGCCCTCTATACGCTAGTGGAGCACGTACAGGACAAGTTGAGGCTGAAGAAGCTAATTGTCCTGGTGTCATTGGATATAGAGGGCGCCTTCGATAGCGCCTGGTGGCCAGCCATAAGGGTCAGACTGGCTGAGGAAAAGTGCCCGGTCAACGTCAGGAGGCTGATAGACAGCTATCTCGACGGTAGGAAGGTCAAGGTTCGGTATGCCGGGGAGGAATGCACGCGAGAGACTAGCAAGGGCTGTGTCCAGGGGTCGATCGGTGGTCCAATCCTGTGGAACCTCGTTCTCGACCCACTACTGCAGGACCTTGAGCAGCGTGGAATTTTCGTGCAGGCGTTCGCGGATGATATAGTCTTGGTCGTGGATGGGGACACGGCGACTGAAGTCTCAAGATCTGCCAATGCAGCCCTCGCCCATGTTCAGGGTTGGGGCGTCCGAAATAAGCTGAGGTTTGCACCGCACAAAACCTGTGCGATGACCATAACCAATAAGCTTAAGTACGACACTCCAATACTGAACATGGCCGGGGTCGACATCGGTATGGTCAAGAAAATGAAGTTGCTGGGTCTAACCATAGACGAAAAGCTCACTTTTAATGAGCATGCCGCGAACGTCTGCAAGAGGGCAGCTAACGTATATAAGCGACTGTCCCGAGCCGCAAAGGTGAGCTGGGGTTTAAACACGGAAGTCATACACACAATTTACACAGCAACGATTGAGCCCATAGTAACGTACGCAGCCGCAGCCTGGGCACCCGCTACAAAAAAGTTGGGTATACGGAAGAAGCTAGGCTCTGTTCAACGAGGATTTGCTCAGAAGCTCTGCAAATCTTACCGTACTGTCTCTCTGAACTCGGCGCTGGCGCTGTCTGGGATACTACCTCTAGACCTGCGCATACAAGAGGCAGCCGCCCTGTATGAAGCGAGGAGAGGGTCATCCCGGTTTGTGCCAGGAGACAGGGAGATCGAGAGTCCGGTAAGATTTGCAGAAGCCCCTCATCCAGCTACACAATTGCCCCTCGAGTTCATGTGCCTGGAAGATCAAGAGTTACTAGACAGTAACAATGTGCAGGCGGTGCGAATCTTCACCGACGGCAGCAAGATTGAGGGGAAGGTCGGAGCCGCATTATCCATTTGGGATAATGATGGCGAAATCCGGAACCTCAAACTTAGCCTTGCCGCGTACTGCACAGTCTACCAGGCGGAACTCCTGGCCATTTGCAAGGCGACAGAAGTGATCCTCGCGCGGCAAGAGGCGAGCTATGGCTTGTACAGCGACTCAATGTCCGCATTGCAGACGCTTGCAAACCATGGCTCGCTCCATCCCCTGGCAGTTCGCGCGCGCGCAAACCTGGCTCACGCCCTGTGCCAGAGCAAAGCTGTGACTTTGTTCTGGATCAAGGCCCACGCGGGCCTGCCGGGGAATGAGCGAGCGGACGAGTTGGCTAAGGAAGCAGCATTGTCGTTACGGAGGAAGCCGGACTACGACCAGTGTCCGGTTTCATTTATCAAGCGACAGATCCGTTTGGAATCGCTTGATGAATGGAATCGAAGATATGTGTCGGGCGAGACCGCTTCCGTGACGAAAATGTTTCTTCCGGATGCAATAGCGGCTTTCCGTATTGTACAACAGGTGCGGCCTGAAGGCGTCCTCACGCAAGTTTTGACGGGGCACGGCGGGTTCTCTGAATACTTGAATCGCTTCAAGTGTAAGGATAGCCCATCGTGCGTCTGCGATCCAGGCGTGGCAGAGACTGTCCAGCACATACTTGTAGAATGCCCGTTATTTATCAGGGAGCGCTACCAACTTGAATCTGAGCTGGACAGGAAAATAACGAGGGAGAGCCTGCATGGGCTCATGGACAAAAAACACAGGGAAAAGTTTTTGGAATATTGCACTAGAGTAGCCACTGCGGTTATACATCGGAATAAAACCTGAGCGCACCGTGCTTCATTAATATTTCTGTATGATATTTAAATGCAAGCACGGAATGCAGCAAGGACATGTATAGCCGGCAGTATTTCATGCTAGTACCTAAGTTTCTAAATTGTGTAAGACTGATTGTTATGATAAACTGCACTTTTGTGTTTTTATATCCTTAGCAATAATGTACGCTTGTGATAGAAAGCACCTTTTGTATTTCCTGTGATAAACTGCACTTTTGCACAATTTGTGATACCTTGTATTCTATATTTTTCTTAATCAGCACTATTTGCACGATTGTATTTCTGAGATAAACAGAACTCTTGTATATTTTTCTTTTTGTATTTTAAGTTTACTGTGATAAATAAATAAAACATGCCCGTAGTTATTGAAATGAACCCACACAGTATACAAGAGGATGAATGCAAGATGAACCTTGGTATGAAGGATAAAAGTGCGAGAGGAATGAAAGAGGAATGGTACGGATGTGTTTGCAATTAATAGGCGCCAATTTTGTTGGTGGGGATTAGAGTTAAGAAAAAAAAAAAAAAAAAAAAAAAAAAAAAAAAAAAAAAAACCCTACCTACCCTACCCTACCTACCCTACCCTACCTACCCTACCCTACCTACCCTACCCTACCTACCCTACCCTACCTACCCTACCCTACCTACCCTACCCTACCTACCCTACCCTACCTACCCTACCCTACCTACCCTACCCTACCTACCCTACCCTACCTACCCTACCCTACCTACCCTACCCTACCTACCCTACCCTACCTACCCTACCCTACCTACCCTACCCTACCTACCCTACCCTACCTACCCTACCCTACCTACCCTACCCTACCTACCCTACCCTACCTACCCTACCCTACCTACCCTACCCTACCTACCCTACCCTACCTACCCTACCCTACCTACCCTACCCTACCTACCCTACCCTACCTACCCTACCTACCCTACCCTACCTACCCTACCCTACCTACCCTACCCTACCTACCCTACCCTACCTACCCTACCCTACCTACCCTACCCTACCTACCCTACCCTACCTACCCTACCCTACCTACCCTACCCTACCTACCCTACCCTACCTACCCTACCCTACCTACCCTACCCTACCTACCCTACCCTACCTACCCTACCCTACCTACCCTACCCTACCTACCCTACCCTACCTACCCTACCCTACCTACCCTACCCTACCTACCCTACCCTACCTACCCTACCCTACCTACCCTACCCTACCTACCCTACCTACCCTAGCGAAATCGGTCCAGCCGTTCACGCGTGATGCCGTGACCAAGGGAAATCGGGATTCATTTTTAACCGACTACCAAAAAAGCAGGAGGTTCTATGTTCGACATTATGTATGTTTTTTTTTTATGTATGTTTATTTTATTTTATTACTTAAGAAAACTTACAGCTAGGATACAGATAGTAGACAGTTAGTGAAGGAAGGCCAATTAAAAGTTTTCACAGACAATATTAGGGTAGCACAAGAAACAGTAGACATGCAAGAGTTCGTAAGAAATAAGTACTCGTAGATAATGAAAGATGAAACAGAACAAGTGTCAGTGATCTTCAAAGAAGTTTTTACATAATTTTTTTTTTAGTTTGGGAACACTGGTGGAGCATAAATCAAGGTCATCAATACTCTGACACATCGAGTTGTATGCCCTGCTAGCTCTTATTATGTAAGAGTTTTGTCGATAAGTGCACCGCGCAGGGGGAACATACAGAGGTTGATGACTCCTTAAAGTGAAGGATGGACACGCAGCCCAATTTTGCTCGTCAGTTCAGAACAGTCAGTTGAACCATTAGCCAAACTGAACAGGAGTGCTATGTCGGAAATTCTTCTCCGCTCAATTAGTGGAAGAATGTGAAACTTCCTGCAGCGGCTGTAATAATTAGGTAAATAGGTTTTGGATCTGTACTGAATGTACCTCAAGAACTTCCTTTGTATACCTTCGATGCGATTGACGTAAGTATTGTAGATCGGATTCCATACTGGAGAGCAGTACTCGAGATGACTGCGCACAAAAGCACAATATAGAATTTTGAGGGTTTTTATGTTTTTAAAATCGGCTGATATCCTCAAGATGAAACCTAGTGCCTTAGAAGCTTTTTTAATAATATTATCGATATGTGTGTCAAAAAGAAGTTTCGAGTCAAAAGTGACGCCCAAATCTCTAATCGTATTAACTCTGGCTAATGAAGTGTCGGCCAGTTTGTAATCGTAAAGAATTGGTTTAAGTTTACGAGTGAAGGTACATGTATAACATTTTGAAACATTTAGATCCAAGCGGTTGGCCACACAGTACTCTTGGAATCTGTCCAGATCACGTTGGAGATGCTCAGCATCTTCATAAGTTCTGATATCACTAAGAATCTTCATATCGTCCGCAAACAAAAGAACTGTTGCGTTTGAGAAACATGAAGAGACGTCATTGATGAAGATGTTGAACAACAAAGGTCCCAATAGCGATCCCTGTGGAATTCCTGAGGGGATAATCATAGTTCTGGATGTGTATCCATTAAGAACAACAGTTTGACATCTGTTCGCCACATAAGATGAGAACCACCTGAAGAGATTTCCACTGATACCTATAGCCAACAGCTTGCGCAGAAGAATAGCATGATCCAAGCGATCAAAACACTTACTGTAATCAGTGTATATTACATCCACTTGTGTGCGATTAGCCATACATTCAGTCAAGTAGTCACCACACAAAATGAGATTAGTGGTTGTAGACCGACCTCGCAGGAAACCATGTTGGCGGTCACTGATGCTAAGTTTAAGACTAGAGTAAAGCTGCTTGTAGATAACTTTTTCCAGGATTTTAGCGAAAATGCATAGTTTTGATATGGGTCTGTAGTTCTCCACGAGGTCTCGAGGCCCTTTCTTGTGGATCGGAGTAATTAAAGCCGACTTCCAAATTGCAGGCACCTCACCCAGATTCAGGGAGCGCCTAAACAGAAGTGTAAGAGGAGGAGTCAGACTTTTTGCACAGTTGAGTATAAAAACAGGCGAAATATTGTCTGGTCCTGCAGATTTTGTTAAGTCAATACCTTTTAGTAAATTGAATACTTCTAATTCATTAACTTCGACCGAATGTATGTCCGAAACAATATCGCTCACATGCAAGTCTGAAGCCTGCGCGTGATCAGCCGAAAGATCGCCGTCACCATTGATACCACATGCAGAACCGAGAAAATTAGAATAGAAATAGTCGCCAAACATGTTGCAGATATCCTCTCCTACACTTGAAGTGCTATTTCTATATTTAAGTAAGGATTGATAAGCATTTATTTGATTTTTAGATTTAACGTACGACCAAAACGCTTTGGGGGTCTTAAATATGTCTTCTTCAATTTTTGTAATATAGCAACTAAACATTTCATTTTCAACCTCCTTGGCACGCTGTCGGAGCAAAACAAAAGACTCATGATCAGACAGGTTTCCGTATTTCTTAAATTTTGCGTGGTACTTCGCTTTTTCCTTTAAAATTTTTATCAGAGGCTGCCTGAACCAGGGAGGGTATCTGCTGCTTGGAACGACCGTCTTAATAGGTACAAAAGAGTCACGTAGTTCATTGAGAGTGTCATAGAAAAATGCTACAGCATCCTCGAGCGTCCTAGTACTCACCTCGTTGAACCAGTCGATCTGGCTCAGCCGAAGATTAATAGCCGTATAATCGGCTGACCGATATAAATATTTTATACGAGGTCGCACAGGAAGAGTATGAAGTTCCACAAAGTCAGCAGACACACAAAGAGCCCTATGATGTGGATCTCCCGGCACCAGGGGATCAGCACAACTTGCCACTAAAACCTCGCTATTAGATAAAACTAGATCAAGTATTTTATTGTTGACATTTACGTGTGAATTGTATTGCGAGATATTGCAGACGGTAAAATTATCAAACAAATTGACTTGAACATGACCCTGGATGTTACTGGGGCAAACAGACTGACCATCATCATCTAGTGCCCAGTTTATATTGGGAAGGTTAAAGTCGCCAAGAACTAAAAATTTATCAGCAGGATGCTTCTGGACAATATCCGTTAGGTTATTAGAAAAATTAGTTAACTGACCTGCTTGGGAGTAGCCAAGATTTTGATTGCAGATGTACACTACACAGATATGCATTTTATACGATACTCGCGGTCTCTTCCTATGAAGGGTGAGGGTAATCCACAAGTCTTCGGCAGACGAAAACCACTCACTGCGGAGATCACTGATAAGCTCGCGTCGCACTGCAATAAGCACACCACCCCCTAAAGTTTGTTTCGTGCTAGAATAATTTTTATCGCGCCTCCACACTATGTAACGGTCGTCAAACAGTTCACCGTCCTCAATACCCTCAATAAGCCAAGTCTCAGTTAAGCAAATGATATCGTAGAAATTAACACACACATTACGATAAAACATTGATGTTTTTGTACGCAATCCCCGAACATTTTGGTAAAATATACTAATAGGTGGCATTGCAACAGAAAGATTATTTACTAGTGCTACAATAGAAATTGTTATGTGAGGTACATTCAGTTTAAAGCAAAACAATAAATTATGATACATTGAAAAAATGAGCGAGATCAAGCCGATCTCAACCTTAGCTTCATGCAAATAGGATTCAATAGAGAAATAGCTTTGGTCAACATCGAGCGATAAGAGAACAAAAGGACAGCGGTAACGAAATGCGCACAAAAAAATGGCACCAGTGTTTCTCAATCTATTAGCGAAATGCGTGCGAGTATACAAGCAAAACATATTATAAAATTGACAATAAATTTTTAGTTCAAAAACTTTTTTAAGTCGAGGTCCGTTTTTATGTGATGGGTTGGAGAAGTAGTATTTTTCTTTATAAGGATTTTGCAACCAACTACCCAAGTGTATAAAAAACCTCGTTCTTTAGCAAGTTTTTTCGTTTTGTTCAACAGCATTTTGTTCTCAAAAGTTAGATGATCATTGACGTAGATGACACTGTCGGACTGCAGACCCAACTTGCTTGCAGTTATAGATGATTTAAGTTTTTTTGCTGCAGCCACGAAATCATTTTTGAGGTATCTGTTATGTACTGAGCAAATAATATTTTTACTCTGTTCATTGTTTCGCATCGGGACTCTCGCTATGAAGTTTATCTGCTCTTTAGGAATACTGCATCCAATGATTTCACCTATCTTGCTAACAATTTCGTATAGATTTTCTGAATTGGTTGTTGGAACACCCTTAATTTCTAAGTTGTTCATTCTCGATCTCTGCTCATTTTCACGATGTAGATCTTCAGTCTTGGAACATCGATCATGCAACGCCGCCATCTCCTCCTTAGTCTTCTTAAGGCACTCCACCTCACTCTCCAATCCCGACACTTTGCTGGTTAATGCCTCCACAGAATGGTTCATAAACTCGACATCTGTTCTTAGACTCGAATACTCCGATCTAATCGACTTGAGCTCCGCCAGTTCCGATTGGATAGCTTTCACGTTCTCCATTAAAGCAGGTAAGTTTTCCATCTGGGCTGAGAGGGCCTTCAGTTCTGACATAATGGATTCCATGTCAGCTGTTACGGGCGTAGCTGCTACTGCAGTTATGGGGCGAGGGCTGGATGCTGCCGAGGATTTGCAATGACTGCACCTCCATGTGTTCTTGCGATCCCCCAATTTCCTCCATCCTCCTTCGGTTATGCCAGCGCAGGGAAAGTCAAACTGTCCCAGGCATCCCACGCATTTAGCGCCGTCCCTACTCTCAGCTTTGCAACTCTTGAATTTAAACATTTTGTGTAGGTGTTGAAAACTTTGAGAATCGTAGTCAAGTAATTAGTCGTTCACTGAGTCGCGAAGCGTATGCGAGCGGTCGATTTGCTGTCTACCGTCGAACTGATATATGTTCACCGATATCTCCGTCAATTGTGGACCGATTTTGAAAATTCTTTTTTTGTTTGAAAGATTATATTCCGAAATTGGTCCCATTTTAATTTGGTGAAGATCTGATAAAGAACTTCGGAGATATACAACAGAACTCTTCAATAAATAACGGCAAATCTCTCGGGATTGTCTGTTTATTGTTTATACTATTTCATAACATAACATCACGCCAGTATGCTCGAAAGGGGTATGCAGATCTCTCATTTCACCGGTTATATTCATTTTTCATGTTATTCGGGTAATCTATTTTGTCGTTATAGGTACTTACTTAACTACTTCCCTATTAGGTAGGTACAACTAAAAAGTGAAAAATAAAAAGCTTTTTCACAAAAAAATACTACCGACTTCCAAATTAGAAAACTAGAAAGTGAAAAATAACTTTATTTTTGGAAGTCGGTGTCCATAACTTAAAATTTGGTACCTACCAAAGACACCGACTTCCAAAAATAAAGTTATTTTTCACTTTCTAGTTTTCTTATTTGGAAGTCGGTAGTATTTTTTTGTGAAAAAGCTTTTTATTATATATATAGATAGATGAACGATTTAATAGAATGTCAAGAATAGAAATTCAATAATAATTATAAATAGACCAAAATAAAATAAAAATAAAAAAATGGTCTGGTAGTACAGTTATACAGTAAATGAAAAATAAAATAAAAATGTCAGAGATAAAAAAAATACTACTAATAATGTTGGCAACACCGATTCTACGGCGCGAAACTGCTGTCAACTGGCGGCAGAATATTTGAAAATCACGGCCGTTGACGTCTACAGAAGTTATATAAGGGCTGTGCACGAGCAGAGCGGCCTTTTTTCTTGGACTGACGAACGGCTGAATAACATCTTCCTAAGTTCATTTTCGATTACTGTAAACTTGTATAAATAAATATAATATAGTTTTGATTTGCTTCTGAATTTTATTTTGATTATCATTGCTATAAGTACATAATAATACACTTATTAGTCTTTGCTAACATCAGAACTGGTAAGAAACTTTCACGCCATGGGTAAGCGAGCTAGTAAACGTTCAAGGCGAAAACGTACTCGCTCCAGCTCATCTTCAAGCTCCAGCACAAGCGCACGGACACCATCTCCGCCACCAAGACGGAAGGACAAGGTATCACATAGTTGTACCGAAACTGTGAGTAATTCAAATACTATTGCTTTGAACAACTTTATACCTGATTTTGATCCACTAAAAGATGATATCGATACCTGGCTTAGCATTATTCGATCTTATGCAAATACTTTTTCATGGTCGGATAAAATGATTCGCTATCAAGCTTTAAATAAACTAAAGGGGTCTGCTAAAGTTTGGTATGATTCGTTACTACGTACAGAAAGGCAGTGGCCTATGTGGAAATGGGACGATTGGCGGTTAAAATTGTCGGGTAGTTTCCAAATACGTAGAAATATGTTTGACCTTTTAAAAGAAATCATAGACAAAAAACCGATTGAGAATCAATCCCTGTATGAATTCTTTTTCGAGCAAAAATGCAGGATAGACCGTTTGTGTTTAAATTTTTCAGAACAAGACGTAATTTCAATTATAGTAGGAAACATCGGTGATAATAATATCGGTGCATCTATTGAAGCTAGTAACTTTAAATCAAGTGACGATTTAGCTAGTTATTTACATAGTCGAATTTACAAGAAAAATGTAAAACAAGAAAATAGTTCACGTGACGTACCGATTAAATCAGGATCTCTTAGTCAATCAACATCCATAAACCGAACAACAGTATCCACTAATTCAGCCATTTCAAATCAACCTACTTCTTCTAATGTTGGTCAAGATGGTAGCCGTAAAATAATCAAATGTTACAATTGTGGCGGTAATCATAAAAAGAACCAATGTGATACAAATAAGTGTGATTACTGTGGGAAAAGAGGGCACACAGAATCGATCTGTTATCATAAGAAAAACTTGACAAAATCTGTAGTGAAACCCGAACAACAAGAAACAAAATTCGTTTCTACAAACCCACGTAATAAGTTTATTAAAAAGATTAACATATTTAATCATGATTACGAAGCGTTTATTGACACTGGTAGTAGTTGCTCATTAATATTAGAGTCTTTAGCTAATGAACTTTCTTTGCCTTATATCGAACTACCCTCACCCGTTATATTACAAGGTTTTTCAAAAGAAAATTATAAATACGTGACTAAAAAGGTTACTGTTAACTTAACTTTAGAATCTGTGGTTTTGAAAGATATAGATATGTATATTTTAGATGATATGGTTGGGTGCGATATACTGATTGGCAGAAATGTTACTGAGCGGTCTGATTTAGTATACTCGCGTATAGGCGACGAACTTAAATTTCAATATGCCAGTGAATTTAAAGAATTTTGCAACAATATAGCCGCCTTAGATTTAGACGCAAGTACAAATAAAAGTGAATTATTAGCTCTATTTAACCGATACAGTGATTGTGTTGCTACCGATATAAAAAAACTCGGGAAAGTTAGTAACTACGAAATGACAATTAATTTGTCAAGCTCGCAGCCAGTTCAATGCAGACCCTATCGAACCTCGTACACGGATAGGCAGATAATAAGAGATATGGTTAAAGAATTACTCGAGAATAAAATTATCCGCGATAGTAACTCTCCATACGCCAGTCCAGCCCTGTTAGTAGACAAGAAAAATGGCGAAAAAAGGCTCTGCATTGACTATAGGGCATTAAATAAAGTCACAATCAAAGATAAATATCCTATGCCACGAATTGAAGACTTATTAGATAGGCTTCAAGGGCATAAATGCTTCACAAGTTTAGACCTAAAAAGTGGGTATTACCAGATTTGTTTACATAAAGATTCGATAGATAAGACTGCATTCATAACGGAAGATGGACATTATGAATTTTTAAGGCTTCCATTCGGTTTGGCTAATGCTCCGTCTTGTTTTCAAAATATGATGAACAAAACTCTTGGTAATTTAAGATTTGGCAACGTTATTGTTTATTTAGATGACGTTTATTTAGTAACAGAAACAATAGCAGAAAATATTGAGTTATTGGAACATGTACTACAGATATTTAGAACAAAAGGTTTAACCTTAAATCTAAAAAAATGTCATTTCTTTAAACACGAAATCGAGTTCTTAGGGTATAAAATAAAACCAGGTTTCGTTATGCCAAATGATTCGAAACTGGAAGCGGTTAAGAGTTTCCCGATACCCAAAACGGTTCATCAACTTCGACAGTTCTTAGGATTAATTAGTTATTTCCGTAAATTCATACGAAATTGTGCAATTTTATCAGCTCCGCTTACGAAATTGTTGAAAAAAGATTCCGTCTGGGTTTGGGACGATGTACAAAATAGGGCATTTCATGTTTTAAGAGATAAATTAACATCTCAAAGTATTTTAGCTATTTTCGACCCCAATAAGGATAAAGTATTGTATACAGACGCAAGTAGGGATGGTATTGCTGGTATATTGACTCAGATAGATGATGAAGGCGAAAAGGTAGTACATTATTATAGTAGACAAACGAAGGCCAATGAAAAAAAATATCATTCTTTCGAACTAGAACTTCTAGCCGTCGTTTCGCACGCTTAATAATAAACTGGAATAAGACAAAACTTCACATTTTTGGGAAATTGCGGTCAAAGTTTTGAGTCTTTACCTTGTTGAAAACATTTTGATGGTTTTCACGTGTTTATGGTGTTATTTTTATTTTCTTGGTCTTAAATTGTAGACAGATGTATAGCGAATATAACTGACATACTAGTTTAATTATATTATTTATACCGAATGAATAAATGTAGTTTAATTTCAAAATTTTCGATTTAGGTCAGTTTAGTATAAAAATTAATGAACAATTTAAAAAAAATTTGCAAACTAATGTTTAATAATTCAGTTTAGTATTAATAAATAATATAATATATTTAAATGTATAATACTTATTACACTTAAAAAGTAAAACGGAAATAAAAATGCAGAAATATTTCGCAAAAAACCTTTATATTTATTAATGTAAAACAACAGTTTATATTATAAGTTTTATTGTAACTACTTTCTTACCCTAATAACAATAGTATTTATAATCAAATAATCAGTCGTAATAGGAATTTATAATCATTTGTACTTAGTAATTAACGTAATTTTTTGACAATCACAAAATAGTAATCAAAGTCTGTTATTCATCACAAAATGCTTAAAAGATCTAGCTTTACGTAATTATGCTAAAGAACAATAAACATTGTTTTACAAAAGAATAAAAGCTGTCCAGCCACGGTTTGGCGCTGAATGTCATCGTCCCGACGCGCTTAAGCATGAGGCTTACCTGGCATGGGTCGACGCTCGATCGCGCAAAGCGAGTGATGTGGATCAGAAGAAAAAGGCCTTCAACAGGTCTGCCAAGTCCTGCAAGATGGTATTGAAAAGGGTTTGGAGGTAGGTGGAACAGGGTATAAAGTCCCACAAACCTCCATAGAAAAGGGAGGATCCTCCGACCAGACGGGTGTTGTGTCTGGTCCGGGCAACTGCCCAACGGTTATCGTCGGACTGTTGTATACGTTCATATCGCGCCGAAAACTTTGCTTGCGCGATGCAAGATTTGTGTGACGTCATGTCATTAGTTTGTAAGTGGCGGCGTCGGTGCCGCTACAAGGGCTCGGTTCGACCACATTGGCCGATTAGGGAACACACTTGCTCTTACCCGGCAGGTAAAGCGTTTTGGTCCCTGGCTAAGTCGGTCGAATCGAACTTCTGCCGGCCCTCACTACCACCACTGCTGTAAACCGACGGGTAGCTGGCCCACTCCGCTTAGGAGAAGGCAAATTTATTTGCCTCTCTTTTTGCGGTATCTTCGCGCATTAATCCTGTTGACGCGCGGCCCCCTCCTTCTCCTGATGGATGCGAGACGAGAATGTCGGATATTCGCATCCATCAAAAGGACGTCCGTAGGGTGCTGCGCTACCTCGATGTGAATCCCAGCAATAGTTCTTAGAACCTGTGCGCCTGAACTGTCTCCGATCTTGACACGCCTATTCCGCCTTTCGTATGAAGTGCCGAATGCTTGGAAGCAAGCTAACGTACAGCCCGAGCCCAAGAAGGTAGTCGAGCTGACCCGGCCAACTACAGACCCATCTCAGTAACTTCCATACTCTGTAAGAGTATGGAGCGTGTACTTAATACAAAGCTCCTGGCATACCTAACGATATCCTTAGTGGCCGTTTACTTAAATCGGTCTACTGGGGATCTTTTAGCGTATGCCATTCACATATGGAGTGAGGCCATCGAGAGGCATGGGGAAATGCTTGCCGTCTCCTTCGACATCTCGAGGGCTTTTGATAGAGTCTGGCACGGAAAGCCTTATTAGTAAGCTTCCTTCATTCAGTCTGCCCGGTGGTCTGTGTGATTGGATAGCAGATTTCCTGAGAGTTCGGTCCATTCGAGTTGTTATCGATGGCTGCTCGTCGGACCAATTGGATATCAATGCCGGACTCCCTCAGGGGTCGGTACTCTCAGCAACAGTATTCTTGCTGCACATTAACGATCTGCTAATACCTTTGGGTATGCAGCTGACAGCACTGTTGCTGAGAGATACTTGTCCAACGTATGGACTACCGGGCCGCAGATCCAGTCTCTCCGTGAGGCCATGGTGGAGCATTTGAACCTGTCCTTGCAGGCAGTCTCCGAATAGGGCGATACCAATCTAGTTCAGGTTTAATGCTACTAAAACCCAGGCGTGTCTTTTTTCCGCTAAAAAGAGTCAATTTCACCCGGCTCCAACTTTCCGAGATATGACCGTGCCAATAACGGACCATCATGAGCTTCTTGGCGTAACGTTAACATCGAATCTCAATTTTGGCCCATACATTGAGACAAAGGTTCAGCTGGCTGCCAAAAAAGGTTGAGGATCATTGCAAAAAAGTACTTCACGCCGGAACAGCTGCTCAACTTCTATCAAGCGCAAGTTCGATTATGCATGGAGTACTGTTCTCATCTCTGGGACGGATCTGCCAAATACAAAGAAAGAAAGAAAGAAAGAAAAATATTTATTTGTGACCCGCACAGGAGACACGAGAAATAAGCATAAAAATTACACAATAGTCAAAATAAAAAACCCCGTGCGAGACCAAAAAGGCTCCTATCTCAGCATGTGCAGCGATATCCAAAAAAGGAAATAACCCTGCGCTGATATTCTGATAGGGCCCACTGTTCACCAGCCGCTGTGATACCAGCTTGATGCACTACAGCCGATCGAAAAGCGGGCCAAGAGGCTAATCGGCTATGAAGCACTGGTCAAGACAAAGCTCCAGAGCCTTGAACATCGTCGCTGAGTTGCCAGCTTGTCGGTTTTATATCGGTTACGTTTCGGTGAGTGTGCGATGGAATTGCATGATATAATTCCACCTAACCCGTTTCATCATCGGACTACCAGGCGTACGGCGATGCGCCATCGGTACATGGTGGACATCCCACCCATACACACAAAACGTTTTGGGAATACTTTTATTGTGCGTACAGCTAAGGGGTGGCCCTGCCGGAGTCTGTTTTTCCCAACAGCTAATAAAAAAAAAACCACTTGGACATTATAAAAGAGCTTGCAAGTTTTAAATTACAACTTTGTTACTTTCAGTAATATTTTTTCAGCATAGCTTTTTTTTCATCTCTATTCAGTATATTTTCCTCATGATGTTGGTCATATTTTACTTACGCTAATGAATAATCCAATCATCAAAACCATTTTCAAACACTTTTTCCGGAATCGAGTTTAGCCAAGTGATTATTTAAAATGGTACGGACCGACTCGTGAGACACAGAAAGTTCGGCGGCTAACTCTCTCAAACTAGAATGAAGATTTTCATTCCCCTGGATTTTCTGAATGATGGTGATCTTGATGTACTACGTAGTGACCTTGATTTCCTGCATGGTTAGCTGGAGACCTTGTCTTCCTGTATGCTGTGCTGGACTTTATCGTCTCTTTCATTGAACAAACTCTAAAATAAATAATACACAACATTAAATAAAAGGTAAACCCCTCAATTAATTCAGAGAATATTACGTAAAATGTATTATGGATACTGTACAGCTAATAAATGATTTCTTTCTTTCTTTCTTCTTTTTTTGTACCCCAAGTGTAAGTTTGCAAGAGAGTAAACGTAACTTTTTCGTTTGCACCGCTGCTTCCTATTTGCAGACGTCATCTTCAGGATTAAAACTATGGCATTAGAAAATTAATACTTTTTATTAATGAGTATTTAAAATAAATTGAAAGTACATTTTGTAATAAACTGCAGCAATTGCTAGAGTAATTTTAGACTTTAGGATCATTTAAAACGTAAACCGAAATAAATACAAGTATTATTTAAATCTACCGATAGTTTCGATACTAAAGTGATTTAAAATGAATTGCTTCTCGAATAAAAGGAAAATTTTTATATTAAAACGCACTAATACGCAATCTTTATTATCTATACAATTATAGTTTAATGATAAACTGCAACATTTCGAAATAGTACATCCTGTATTATAACACCGTTTTCAACTAAAATGAAGTAAATCGAAACATGCTAGTTTAGAAAAAAAAATGAGTAAAATAGTCTCACCTGCATTTGAAAATAAACCGAATTATTTCACCTTACTCCACCGTAGTCGCAAAACAACGACACCTATCTCACATCACGGTCGCCGCATCACTGAATGATTCTTTATTGCGTGAAATGCATTGTCGCGCGCTTTTGTAGAAAAGAGAGGGGTGAACTAATAATCGGCCATTTTGGCTTGTTTCGCATGGCGGAATCGTACCTATAGATTCTTCAATCGGAGTTAGTTCGTTTTAATAACAAAAGTGGGAATCCTTAATTTTTGACATATTCCGGTTTATTATTAAGTGTGCGGTTTGCTCTCTTCAAAAATTTCGTTTATATTTATTAGGTAAGCAATTTAAAATAATTACAGACTGTAGTGCGGTTAGGTACGCGTTAACAAAAAAGGATATTATTCCGCGGATAGCTCGTTGGGTTCTATCTACTCAAGAATTCACATTCGACATAATTCATAGGGAAGGTTCCCGGATGCAGCATGTGGATGCTTTGAGTCGAAATCCAGTGCCATCCGGAGAAAAATCGGAATCTGAAATTATTATGTCAATCACGGAGGCAGATTGGTTGCTGTCAGTACAGATACAGGACTCGGAGATAGCTAAAATTAGGGATGTTCTAGAATCAGGAGAGGCCGATATAAATACAGATATTTTTGACAAATATGATCTTTTAGGAGGAAAGGTTTATAGGAGAACTAGTCAGGGTCGTAGATGGGTTGTTCCAAAAAAATGTATTTGGCAGATCATAAGATGCAATCACGATGATTTGGGTCATTTTTCTGTAGACAAGTGTGTTGAACGAATACGTACCCGATATTGGTTTTCACGGATGCGTAATATTGTAAAAAAATATATAAAAAATTGTTTAAATTGTATATACTTTAAAAATAAAGGAGGTCCAAAAGAAGGACAGCTATATCCCTTGCCTAAATATGCACAACCCTTCCACACTCTACATTTAGATCACTTGGGACCATTCGTGGCAACTAAAAACAAAAATAAATATTTATTAGTAATTGTAGACTCGTTCACAAAATTTGTATTTATATCTGCAGTACGGAAAACCAATACGGCTGGTGTTATTAAGGAATTAGAATGTGTATCTAAAATATTTGGCAATCCTAGGAGAATAATTAGTGATGCGGGATCTTGTTTCACTTCTAGTAAATTTACCCAATATTGTGCGAATAAAAATATTAGGTTACATATTGTAGCGACAGGTGTACCTCGTGCTAACGGACAAGTAGAACGATTTAACAAAACCATTTTAGAGGCCTTGAAAACCATGGGTGCTGACACCACCGACGATAGGTGGGATCAGTGTATCAAGGCATTACAACAAGGGCTTAATAGTACTATTCATAAAACTATTCAAGCCGTTCCTAGTGAAGTAATGTTCGGGTATAGATTACGAACAGATAGTGATAGCTTTGCCCCAGATCTTGATAGCGAAGCATTGGTAGACGTGTCAAAGTTGCGCGAAAGAGTAGACGAAAATGTTAAGACTAGTGCAGGAGATCAAAAGAAGAGATTTGACAAAACTAGGATCAAAGCCACACGGTATATAGAAGGGGACTTGGTATTGGTCAAAATACAGAGTCAAAGTAATGATGGTCAAAGCCGAAAACTATTACCAACATTCAAGGGTCCATTCCAAATTAAGAAAATCCTAGATAATGATAGATATGAAATATCAGATTTAAGAGGTAGTCAAAGAAGCTCTAAAATGTATAATGGCGTAGCTGCGGCAGAAAATATCAAACCGTGGATAAATATTGAAAATTGGAGCACAGAATAAAAAAAAATAAAAAAAAACCGTGTTGGCAAGGTATTGTTCTAATTATATTTATTATTACTTTATACAACTGTTTTAATGAAGTAACATTATTTACATCTGTACATAAGTAATACCTCGGATTTTTCTATAAATCTAAAGTAATATCAAGAGAAACTAATTTCCCATTTTATTTTCCCATTTCAATTATTTAGCGAGCCTAGATAGTATACTTTACCCATTAATATTTAAAGGTATTGCACAATATGTCAAAATGTATTGTATTGCCTTGTGTAAAATTCGAGATCAACTTGGTACGCTTGAGTGGGCGAAATGCTCTTCGAGTGCAGGTGATCTGAAGATAAAAACCTGGTGACCTAAGTGTGGCAAAAGCCCTTTAGGTGCAGGAAATGGCATTTCAATACATGAGTAATAAGTGTGCAATATGTTTTCAGTCGACCAAGAATGTTTTATTTGTTTGTCAAGTACTTGAACATGTGTCAATTTACATTTCAGTATCCTATCCAGACTCGTGGGGTGCCTGGGGCAGGCACCTTGCAGCATGGCCGTGTTGGCAACACCGATTCTACGGCGCGAAACTGCTGTCAACTGGCGGCAGAATATTTGAAAATCACGGCCGTTGACGTCTACAGAAGTTATATAAGGGCTGTGCACGAGCAGAGCGGCCTTTTTTCTTGGACTGACGAACGGCTGAATAACATCTTCCTAAGTTCATTTTCGATTACTGTAAACTTGTATAAATAAATATAATATAGTTTTGATTTGCTTCTGAATTTTATTTTGATTATCATTGCTATAAGTACATAATAATACACTTATTAGTCTTTGCTAACAATAACTTCACGACTAATTTATTTTAATCTACAATTACTGTTTCTTTACCGTTAAACCTTTTGTATTGTTTGTCGTTATTTCAAGCGTGATATTGCTGCCATGTTCTGTTAAAATAAACTACCTTGTAAGGATTAGCAGTTGGTTTTCGGTATATAACAGGGATTACCTCGCGCGTTGTCGAAGTCTTAATTTTAAAGTGAACAAGAGTGAATTCAAAATGGCCTCCACGACGACATTTTTGCTATTGATTGTGGCTGTTCTTACTCTGGTTCAGGTTCGTGAATATTTCCTATAATGTAGACATTCTGGGTTTGATGCCCGGTTCGGGCAGTATTATTGAGTTTATCCATCTGAGTTTTTCAGTTACAACCCGGGATTTATTCCCGCTAGATGGTAGTTGAACATAACTGGTGGAATATGGTTGTACTTTTCCGGATGGACGGTAGAATCAATTGTTATTACTTGTAAATTTTAACTGTTGACGTTCAAAAGCGCCCCTTAGTGGCCTAGTTGAAATAAATATATTTGGTTTTGACTTTGACTTTGACTATAATAGGTGCGCATCTACGTTATCCTTCGGGTGATACAAGCTACATGAATGCTGCAAGAATATGTTATGTAGTGATTCCGAAATATAATCCGAATAAGGTTTGCAACTTTTGCAAAGCAGACATGTACAGAAGCTGGATTTCTCTAGCTTTGCCTTGAGAAGGACATTACATTATTAGAATAAAATCATCAAAGACGGGCAGAACGGTTGGTGCAGTGACTGAACGATTCGCTGCTGCGATACGTGTCTCGGGTTTGATGCCCGCATTGATCAAATATTTGTATAGCCCATAAATATTTGTTCCAGATTTGGCTGTTTCTGTATATGAGTATAAATGTTTGCTCCACGGTACTGGAGTCATTCTTAGTGTTGGGCAACGCAAAAAAGAGGAACTGGTTTCAATACTCGTAGTTCCAAGATCAAAATAGTTTAAAAATGCACTCGGCAAAGCCAAGCCCACCCGAAGCTAGTTAGACATATGTCTAACTAGCTTCTGCCAATGGCTTTACACGCGTGAAAAGTGTTTTATAATCCCAAGGGAACATTATACCGGGATAAAAGCCTATGTGCTATTCCAGACTATAATCTATCTCTGTGCCAAATTTCATCCAGATCCGTCCAGCCGTTTGAGCGTGAAGAAGTTACAAACATAGAAACACACTCACAAACTTTTGCCTTTATAATATTATATTATAATAATGTGATAATTCCAGGTTTCCTTCACCGTTGTCAGCGATGTCCAAGATAGACTTAGAAAGTACATATTAATTTTAAAAATACTCATTGCCCGGCTTTGAACTCTCAAGCACGAGAGGCGAGATCTTAGCCAATGGGCCACCACGGCAAAAAGCAAGCACCATGATCACGGATAAACCGGAGTTTATCCGTGATCATAGTGCTTGCAACAAACATCGAAATATCGGAAACTCGCGACAAACAGTAATCATCTGCGTAGCCTTTTTCCCAATTATTCTTGGGGTCGGCTTCCAGTCTTACCGGATTCAGTTGAGTACCAGTGTTTTACATGGAGCGACTGCCTATCTGACCTCCACAACCCAGTAACTGGGTAACACGTTACCCCTTGGCAAGACTGGTGTCAGATCTCAAGCTTCTGACTTCTGGTAACGACTGTCAAAGATCTTCAAATGACAGCCGGGACCAACGGCTTAACATGCTTGCCGAGGCACGGAGGAAACTCGGTATGTTGAAATGGTCACCCATCCACGGACCGACCTCGTCAAGCGTTGCTTAACCTTGAAGATCGACCCGTGCGGCTGTTATTATTTAGCCACGAGCTCCTCCAAACTCACAAAAAACAGTAAACATGGTAAATATCTCGTTTCTAATGTTAATATTAGTGACCATGACAGTTTAAAAACTTGTATTGCCTAACGACATTCATTATGTGACCTTCAAGCATTCTTATTTACTTATTTTATAATACACCACGTGATTAGTGTATTGGATAAATCGTAAAAACATGTGTAGGCAATGATATTCTTCCACAGTTGCAGAACAGAAATTCCTTCTCGGATTTAAATGCAACAAGACTCAGCAATTTCAAGTATTACGCCTGACCAATATGTTTTATTCGAATACCACAATTCTTCATCAGTTGGCTTTTCCAATAATACCATAATAAATCATTGCACTAGCTTCTGCTCGCGACTTCGCCCGCCTTAAAAGTGTTTTATAATCCCAAGGGATTATTATACCGTGATAAAATATAGCCTATGTGTTATGCTATGCTATTCCAGACTATAATAACTAAAATATATATATATAATTTTATTTTGAACAGATACATTTAGTCGTTTTTTCGAAGTCCTAGTACTCCGTTAGTCTCTACCGCTAATGATTCTAGCCCTGCGAATACTTCTTCATGATTCTGGCCTCCTGGTAGTTTGTATAATAAAATATCTATTAACTTCGATTAATTCTTCATATTATTTCCGAGACGGGTGAGCACGACTGTACTTTTTTAATTTTTGTTCTCTAAAATTAACTTCAGGCGAATCGACACAGAAAAATTAATGTTTTTAATAGTGGTCGATTTGCCCGATTCGGGCGAGTTAAATTCGGGCGAATCGTCCAATAACCCGTTTTTCCATCATATCCATATTCCTTCTTTCTTCTTTTCGTGTGAGGTGTGGCCACCTCTGGTGTCAGAGTTAATTAAGCCACCTCTGGGAAACCCTACAGGCCTCTGACTTGGCTATTTCAGACTTACATTAAGTATATAAGTCCAGGTTTCCTCACGATGTTTTCCTTCACCGTTGCCTGTGATGTCCAAGATAAACTTAGAAAGTACATATGAATTTGAAAAAAACATTGGTACTTGCCCGGATTTAAACCCACGACCTCAAGCACGGCAGGCGAGGTCTTAGCCACTGGGGCACCACGACATTCAATATTCCTAAATCCATATTCCTAAATACCTGTTTATAAAATTTCGCGCACTCGTTTTCGTCCTAAATCATCATCCAATTCGCTACAAATTTGCAAAAGTGTGTATTAGTACGCGAACTAGCTTCTTACTACTCATCACAGCATCTATCTCTTTCACACGTGATGTCGGATGAGATAGCACGCATTTTAACCCCGCGTACAAAATAGTTCGCGCAGTCGACTAGGACAACCTTAAGGATTGCTGCCAACTCGTCTAAACAAGAAAGCGCTGTTAACTCTATAAAAAAGCGCTAGAAAGCGCTAAATGGTCGCTGCCAAATCACTGTTTTCAGCGCCAAATTCAAACAAAACGTCCAATTATTTGAGACTAGGGATCTTTAAACGTATTTTTTTTTATTAAACAAAATATGTCATAAAAAAGAATTACATACATTATAGTACTTGTTTAGTAAGGATAAAATAAAATAATAACGTGTTAATTTTATAATAAAAAAGGCATTACATTGATTCGTCATCGTAATTCTACCACAATTGCTTCGGCCGCCGAATTATTATGATTGGTCTTGATCAGTTTTTCTTTCTTTCCCAAGACGACGTTTGGAAGTTGATAGTTTACGCAGTTATTTATTTATGTATTCTTTATTGTACACCAGAAAACACGGTAACAAAAGAAACTACTACTTTTTTTAAAAGAAAGTCCAAAGTTTCAAAAAGCGCTAGATTTAGCGCTAGGCGCTAGAACGCGCTATTGAACAAAAAACTGGCCAAGTCCGAGTCGGACTCGCGCACGAAGGGTTCCGTACCATTATCGCAAATAATGACCAAAAAATCACGTTTGTTGTTCCCATACAACAAACGTGATTTTTTACTCACGCCCCACTTAAATATTTATTTTATTCTGTTTTTAGTATTTGTTGTTATAGCGGCAACAGAAATACATCATCTGTGAAAATTTCAACTGTCCAGCTATCATGGTTCATGAGATACAGCCTGGTGACAGACAGACAGACGGACCGCGGAGTCTCAGTAGTAGGGTCCCGTTTTTACCCTTTGGCTACGGAACCCTAAAAAGCGCTAGATCTGGTGCTGAAAGCGCTAAGTTGGCAGCACTGACTTTAAGTCCCATGCAACAGGGACGAGTTTATTGCTATTAATCGGACACAAATCATAAGATGGGATGGTACTGAAAAATTCCAGATGGAAATACCTGTAACATTAGCCCGACCCGCAGCGTAAGTGAATTCTGCAAAGCAAACAAGTTGGCACCTTCCCAAAAACGACTTTTCGTATTGCATATTACACTCTGAAACGGAAAGGTTATGCTTCTTTCATTACCAATATTTTGACGTAGAATTAATTGTAAAAGAATGAATGAAAGCGGAAGAATCGAGGTAAAACTTCACTATTGGTATTGTGTAATGCAAATGTCATATATCTTCAACTCCGTAGTATCTCTAAGTAGTCTGTGTTCAACTTTTGGCGCACGGTTGGCGCAGTGGTTGAGCGATTGACTGCTGCGCTGCGTGTCGCGGGTTCGATTCCCGCACGGAACAAATATTTGTATGACCTGCAGATAGTTGTTTCGGCTCTGGGTGTTTGTGTATGTGAGTTTATATGTTTGTAAACGCACCCACGATACAGGAAGAAATTCCTAGTGTGGGGCAACGTTTTTTTTAAAAAAAAAAAAAAAAAAAAAAAAAACTCAAAGGAGGATTTGGAAGGATAACGCTAGCTTTCTAAATTAGTTTCGCAATACCGAAAAAGTTGAAAGAAATGATTCTGATTCTTTGAAAGAATCGACTTGTTTCCTTTGCAGAATTCACTTACGCAATTAGGCTGCCGGGCATCAAAATAAACAACAGCAACAGCAAAATAAACATTTCCTTTTTACTTTCAGAGTATCGAAGCCTGGTTACCGCCTTTCTTCCCAGGCTATAACCCGGGCTATGTCGCTGGATACAATCCCTATGTTCCCGGATTACCATTTGTCCCCGGATATCCTGGAGCACCACCACCTTACTACGGTTAAATAAAGGCAATATATTAATATTAACACATAAAACAATTCCTTTTTTTAATATTCTTCTTTGGAAACTCTGTTCCTTCATTCTTCTTTTTCTCTCTGGCGATTTTTGAAGACAAACGACACCTGCTTTTTTAAAGCGACGGCGGCGGTAGGATAGAAGCATTTACTCAAATAAACGGCGCTTTTGAAAACCTTGAGGAAATATGTATAAGATTTAGCTTAAAGACTCACTTCCAAACTGAACGGCTCCAGCGACTCTGAAATTCGTGGCGAGAAGGACCTAAGCGGCGTTAAATACGCATCGCTTACGCGTTTTAGTTAAACCACTCAACCACTGCCATGGACGCTGTGATCGATGTGTTTTGTTTTTTTATTATTATTATTAATAGGCTCGCGTTTGACCACTATGACGGGGTCAACAGTGAAGCACGCTTGCTGGAAGTAACCCATTTTACCTTTAACTTAAATGCACCCAAGATGTAGTTATCAGGAAACACAGACTCTGGCAGGAAATTCCACTCCTTCCTACTTTTTATTGCTGCGAATTTCCAGTGTTGCCACGTCAGTATCGCAGGACAGCTCTGTTCGTAAGTGAAGATTTCGAATCTCCAAAAAGGGGGTTAGATGACCTATATACCCATAGCTATAATTATGTCGGACAGAGTCTCTAGAAAAACTGTAATTATATTAGCGATGGCGATTGTCGAAATGCCAAAATATAAGGGCCTGGACACATCAGCACGGTGCGGCGCCGCCACCGTGGAAAGGCACGGCGTCGCACCGCGGCACTTTGCTGTTTACGGTGCGCCGCGCTCACGGCACACTCGCTCGGCAGTTGATAAGTTCGTACGTGTTAGTACACAAAAAATGCTGAAAATATCGATGTTGACTTGTTAATTAATTAATACGTCGTTCGCGGTCCATATTTTGACAAAAACTGCAAGTTTACACGTTTGAACCGATGGTTGTGGCGCGGTGCACCGTGTACGCCATGACGGCACCGTGCCGCGGTACGATGCACGGTGACGGCGCCACGCCGTTAGATGGTAGTGTGTCCAGTGTCCGCGCCGTAAGGGATTGATCTCGAGACTTTACTATAGCGCTTGACAATGCTATACATTTTAGAATTTTTCAAATCAATAGAATAGAAAAACAAGTTTATAGAATGTAACTTGTCTAGAGCCTAAGGTACCTCTATAAATTACAAAAACATCATAATTTTTCAGATGATAACCATGAGAACGACCGATCAGCACAAGAATCTTCATTGAACAGCAGAACGGAACACCTTGAAGGCAGGAGTCATTGTTCTGATCCATCTGACCACTCATACATACCATCATCACAAACACAACATCGAACAATTACGATGCTGACCATGAACCACTTACTACTGTTACTTATCATCCTTTATGGCCAGCGCTCACTGACGGTATGGCACACGGCGTGGCAAAAGATTTCTGCCCTGAAATTATTTTATTTTAATACGAATAGTACGTAACGTCTTACGTGATGACACGAGGTACCACGTTAAAAAAAATTAAGCGTTTTATATCATTGAAATAAGGTTGAAAATCATTTGTCTACGAAACAATCCTGTGCCACGCCTCCGCCGTGCCATGCCGTCAGTGAGCGCCGGCCCTAAGGCCGGTATTCCGGCAGCATTGACTCATGCTGAACTCAAATAGATAGTTATGATTGGTTAGTTTGTATTTTTTGGCATCGTGCTCAAGTCCAAGATGCCAGACGCCCCAAACGTTAACGAAATCTTTCAACAAATAATCAGTGGAATCGAGTAGTGTTAGTATGTACTTTGAACGTACACATATCTGCTAACTTGGACTTTTATTTTATTTATTTACATCTATTAATATAAAAAATAAATTATATATTTAAAAAACCCCCGACACAAAAACCACTAAAAAGCAAAAAAATAAGCCTCGTACTCGCGTCAGGGAACCGCCAACATTTACAGCAGTTTATTTTATTTACTAAGCGGTTTAATTTTTATTTCATGCTTTTTAAACTACATACCTAGTAGTAGACAATCGACAATCTATCGAAACACTTAATTATAATCTTGCGAAAAAACCCAGATTCAAAGTGTTAAATGCGGATATCTTTTGAACGGCTAAACCGATTTTAATCAAACACAGCTAAGAACACTCTCGACAAAGTCAACTATCAAACAAAAAAGAAATCAAAATCGGTTCATCCGTTTAGGAGATATAATGCCACAGACAGACACACAGATACACAGCAACAAACGTCAAACTTATAACACCCCTCTTTTTCCGTCGGGGGTTAAAAACTGTGATTTCAGTCTTGTGAGTAGAACCTCAATCAAGGTGGCGACTAGCTCCGAGACTATTGTATTAACTAATAACTTGTTGAATAATATTTAATTGGCCATTAGCCGTTCAAAGTACATACTAATAAAACTACTCAATACCTACCACACATTTGAGTACATACATGTAGAGAGATTCAGTAACGTCTGGGGCGTCTGGGATCTTGCTCTATTGAGTACACGTATGTCAAGCTGAAGAATCATATGCCAAACTCGAGAGTTGTGATTGGTTGGCAGTTGATTGGTAGGTGTGGCCAATTCTCAGTTTGAGTCGAGTATGAGCGTCAGGAATACGGGCCTTCACTTCTGACCATAGCGGCTCCGGTGTCACTGACGGGACAACGACAAAGAATTTCTAAAATGCGACGCTTATCCGTTCGAATCAAACTAATCCGCCACTGCCGCGGCATCTGCGATTGCAGTTACTATTCAGATAAAATAACTGTGCACCTGGCGCTTTGGCGTCACTCTGACCACAGTATAATGGACAAACAGTAAGGATGGAATACACCATCATTTCTATCGTCCAATCGGCATGACGCTGCAGGCTTGATCCAATCTGCAGTTCGTCTATATACACCACACATGATCAATTTGATTTGCCCAATCGGCAGCGACGTTCAGTTGAAGCCATGGCGTCACCGGTGATAGACGACGATGTTTAAGCCGTTTTGGGCATTTTACTCGTGAAAATGAAACATAAAAAAACCGGCCAAGTGCGAGTCGGACTCGCACACGAAGGGTTCCGTACCATTATCGCAAAACACTGCATAAAAATCACGTTTGTTGTATGGGAGCCCCCCTTAATTTATTTTATTTTAATTTATTAATTATTATTTTTTGATGTAAATATACAACTAAACATACTGTGAATATTTCTAGCGTATACCTGTTGCCGTTATTAATATCGAGCAAAAAACAGCAAAAATATCACGTTTGTTGTATGGGAGCCCCCCTTAAATATATACTTTATACTGTTTTTAGTATTTGTTGTTATAGCGGCAACAGAAATACATCATCTGTGAAAATTTCAACTGTCTAGCTATCACGGTTCATGAGATACAGCCTGGAGACAGACGGACAGACGGATCGCGAAGTCTTAGTAATAGGGTCCCGTTTTTACCCTTTGGGTACGGAACCCTAAAAAGAAAAGGAAGGATGGTGTACGGCCACCATAAGCGGCGCGCACTGCTGACAGTATCGTGCATGACACAAACCTACATATATCGTCTATCGACATCAGTCTGGTTGCACTCTTACTCATGCATACACTTGGAGACGCATATCCTAATAATCCATATATTATTATTAAGTGCAACAAACTAATTATCTGAAAATCACACAAAACTATTGACCTACTTTTTCTGCTTGCGAATTATTCACGCTTACCTTCTACAAGTTTATCTTTCATGACTTCATGCACATTGTGGACATAATTTTAACCAACTCAGGCAGTTTGTGAGGTTAAATGGATGGAACATCCATCTATGTTACTCGTTCACGTAAAAACTACAGAATTGATTTTGTTATTTTTCTTTTAACGATAGGATCGCGTTTGACTACTATCTCGCCTGATGGTAAGCGATGATGTGGTCGACGGTGAAGCACGCTTGCCTAGAAGTTACCTATTCACTCTTGACTTATAGACCCCAAGGTTGTAGCTATCAGGGAACAAAGACTCCGGCAGGGAGTTCCACACCTCGGCTGTGCGCGCAATGAAAGTATTCTTGTACGTATGGGTGAGATCTAGCATGTACCGGTGACGCATTGACGTACGTCTTGTTGTCCGAGGATGGAAAGGGCTAGGCGGAATCAAAATGTGCAGTGCCAGTTTGATGAAACTTTACAGTAATATAGCTTAAACAACGGATTAACACATAGGCCGCTGCGGGTGGTAGCTTCTAATCTATAGGTTAAGGCGTAACTAAGCAGAGGAAGGCCTTTGTTAAAAATGGCCGATGAATCAACAAGAATGAAACCTTTACAATAATTACCAGTTTTATTTTTTATAATTTACTTTACAATTATTAAATTAGAACAGATACTATATAATTTCGAAAAATATTAAAAATAATTCACATCGGTCTTATTCCCCGGCGCCATTATTTTTGTATAAAGAACAAAGGCGAAATCTTAGCTGACTTAAATTTGAGCGTTTGAAAGTAAATTATATACGTAAGAAGTTCCATTAATTGTCTACGTTTTTTCAAAGTATAATATTAACTGGTTCACCACGGATAAAACAAACACATTATAAAGTTATTTGATTTTTTCGTTAATTTTCAGTGCTGTCATTTTACACTTATTCTGCCAAGTGACAAGTATTGCTGTAGTAGGTATATCACTATTGTATTTGTCGTTATAATAAAATGGAGTAAACGAATTAACAATACACTTTATGTCTAAGTGTAGGTGTTCATTGCTGGTAGATAAGAATACTATAGTGTTGTAGAAATAAATGAATTACTTTCAATTAATGATAGACAAAAAGACTAGTACTTATCCAAGTCTAAAAAAATATGGCATGGTTGTTGGTGACGATCTTTTGATACACGTCAAAGTCGCTTATTAGTTATTATAAATAATTATACTCTTTCCAAAGAGTATATTTTACATTTCAAGCTGAAATAACTAGATAAAGGAAATAAATACTAATGCGATATTGCCCTTTTACTTTCACGAAATTGAATAATCTACCTATTAAACACATTATTAAAAGTTATCCATACATAACCTACAAAAGTTCATGACTGCATATCTATTACTCAAAGCGTTCTCGAACAAAAATTGTTGCACAAACTAATTCAGAGTATGACCCTGAGTTAAACCATATATTTTTCATTTAATGACGTAGGAATTTAATCTCAGCTAAAACAATGTATGGGCTTCTGCCATTGTCCTGTGAGGCTTTGAATAGGCAAAGAGCTAGTAGCTCATACAGCCAAGTCTTTGTGCGCAGCGGTACAGTGTGCAACGTAATTACAAAACTCAGCACTCTCAGCGCTTGATCTTTGAATAAGGTTTTTATACTTCAAAGATAGCATGATCTCTGCGACATATGTCAAACTGACGTATACCTACGTTAATGTTAGCCTGTCAAGCGCTATTGTTACTGTATTAATACTGACAGCTGTCGCGGAGATCAAGCTATCTTTTATGAAGTTAAAAACAGAAAAAGCGAATGAAAGAGCTGTGTGAAACGATCAACATCGACACTGAATTGACAGATGACATACGGTAGTATCTCTAAGTAGTCTGTGCAGATGACACTTTGACATTTGATAGTAATGACTGTCTCGTTATTTTGTCACTTGCATCCTGTGCTCGCATTTGATAAATAATAACTTCAAAATCCGAAAATGATTTGGATCTTTTAAGAGTGTCCGTGATTTTAAATTAGTTTCAATCGAATATATGCATTATTTAGAACATGGAAAGTAAATTCATGTCTCTGTTGGTCCTTAGGCGAACGATGTATGGACGCCGAGCTATGCCCTTCCACCAGCACATATGTCATTCTTACACATTTTGGACTTTATGGCAAAAGTTATTGCTGATTTCTATCACTTTGGGCCTCACAGCTTTTAAATATTCGAATTATTTTCAGCCCAAAAAAGCAAATGACGGTAGACATGTTAACCAGAATAAAGAGAACCTGAACTTTTTCTTTTTCTAGCACTCTACGGGTCATTCAATCCTATCAACTGGCTCTTCAGAAAGTGGCCAGGATCCTGGAACCTTCCAACTGCGAACACACAATACTTTAACACAGGGAATGGCAACGGCTGGTCCAAGACGTGGTCGTTTAGTTTCTAACTTTTAATACACTCGCGAGCAATGAAAAAGTTCCAGTGACATAACACCAAATTACTCCTAAACGGGAAAGGCTAGCTTAATGACGCCGTCCGCAAAATTGAAGTACATTTAACAGCGTTCAATGCCTTCACCAACGTTCACTGAACGTGAACGTGAACGAACGAACGGTGAACGTTTATGTTCACCGAGCGTTCTATGTCTTAGGAGATATTAAGGTGTTTGTGCCATTTTGTGGGTGGAACTTTTTCATTGCTCGGCAGTTTATAAATGATACTTAATACGACTTAGTAAATTTTGTTAAATTATAGATTAAAGAATGTATTTTATGTTTTTTATTTATCCTTTGTCGTAATATGAAAATACCTACCAATCCTACTATTAATATAAATGCAAGTTTTAATGAATGAAATTTGTTCCTCAATCATGCCTGAACGGCTGAATGGATCTGGATAAAATTTGGCATAATGATAGATTATAATATGGGAGGCTATATTTTATCCCGATAACTTCGGTATGATGTTGCCTTGGGATAATAAAACACTTTTCCCACGGGCGAAGCCGCGGTCAGAAGTTAATGTTAAAATAAGTAAAACTAAAATATTTTTCGAGGCTAGAGGAATCGTAATGTAGCGCTCGCTCGATCTATGCAGCAGAGTCATTAAAAATTGGACCTCTCGGATTCGTGCCACCATACGAAGCCGCGGCGGACATTTGAACGATGTTATATTCCATCCATAAAGGCATAAATGGGCCTTTAAAATAAAACATAAATTTCGTTAATATCTCACACACATCTTGTTTTATTCAATTTTAACATCGACCCGTCCTTTATAATCCAGGGGGGTGACAATAAGCTCTTAGAGTAAGGTTATTTTGAGTGTGTGTAAGGGAAAGATGAATATGACTTGTATACATCTGTCAATTACGCACACTCAAATTAATCGTTCTCTAATTGCTTATGGTCACCCCCCAGGTTTTACACGAAGTTTTCCTTCACCGTTGTCAGCGATTTCCAAGATAAAATTAGAAAGTGAAGAAATTGAAAACCTCACTTTGGTAATTCTCCAGATTTGAAACCAAGACCTCAAGGCTCAAGTACGAGAGGCGAGTTTTTATCCACTGGACAACCACGATATTAATTTAATCATTTGACCTTCGGTTTAGAAGCTACAAAGTAAAAATTTACCTTGAGGCAAAAAAATACTGAATATACTTCCATCCCAACTACTGGCATGGCGCTCTGTTTCTTCGCTGGTGAATATACAAGTCTAGTATGGAGCCGCTCTGCCCTCTCCAAATGAGTGGATACAGCTCTAAATGGACTTTCACAGCTTGCCTCAAATCGACTCCTGTACGACTGTATCGACTGCTGTATCTAATAATAGGCATCGCGCTCCCGAAAATTCGTAGGACTATAGCAACACACACAGAAAGGGCGAAATTATAAAACGACCCTCGCAACCCAAAGCAAAATTACAGCTTAGTGCCCCAGCGCCCAAAAAGCCGGAAAAGTTTTCTTGGATGCGTGGGTCTACCTGATAGCAGCTCCTCTTCGGCACAGATAATATAATACTAGCATACAGATACCTCATCCCATACAAAGAAACCGTGCCGACGTAACTAGCGTTTTTCAAATTCAAATTCAATTTATTGCATCCATAATGTACATACAGATGGTAAAATATTAGTTACAGAAACAATTATGGACCCTGTCGGGCACAGCAACATTCTAGATACAGTTAAGTGTCTAGGAGAGAGGAATAGCGCTTAATATTTTCCTTTATAATTAAAATTTCAGTTATTCGACTGCTTAATCTGGCAATTTTTAGTACATCGAACGCATTCGGTTCTTTTTTACGGTGATATATAGATGGTGTTAGCAGCGACTTGCAAGTAAAAGAGTTTACTGGGTTGTTGAATATTTTTTTTTAAATACAGTGAAGGTTTGTTTTCTAGTATTTATTTGCACATTTTTACAGTTATTTTTTGCACTAAAATGTGTTAAAATGCAAACTTTAACAATCGAGTGGAATGCCTCAGAAATTTAAAAATGCGCCATCTATTGGCATCAATTTTAAATGATCCGTCTGATAATCTTTGAAATGTGAATTAAGAGCCCAATATTCCATAATTTTGTACTTAGGAGAGATGATTAAACAAGAACATAAAATTTTTGTGTTCAATTCCAGAAAATGTTAATTTTACACACATTCAATAACAGATGGAGGTGCATATCGCGCCATCTAGTGAGATTTATTTGAACCAAATTTTCTTTCTTAGCAATGAGACCCCGTGTCTTCGGTAAGTTGCGACCTTTGGCGAGAGAAACTCAAGCCTCTTGACAATTTCATCGGGCCATCGGATAGTCTTCCACCTGGGCACACTATGGAGGATTGAGTTCAAATCTCTCAAAGTACAGTTTTTTTGTGGTTGTTTTGTTTATTTTTTATGATGCAAAATTAAAAAAATAACACTATAAAAATATTACAAATTTTAAAATTAATATGATTTTAAAAATACTGCCAATTTTTATCGATATATGTTTTATTATATACTCCATCACTAGAAGCCAAATGCCAAATACCAGCTTGATGCACTTGAGTCGATTGACAGACGGGCCAAAAGGCTTATTGGCAACAATGCACTGGTCGCCTCAAAGCTCCAGAGTCTCGAACATCGTCGCCGAGTTACACTTCGGGGAGTGTGCGACGGAACTGCACAATTTGATTCCGCCTAGCCCTTGTCATCATCGGACTACAAGACGTACGGCCATGCGCCATCGGTACATGGTGGACATCCGTCCCATACGCACAAAGCGTTTTGCTAATACTTTCATTGTGCGCAAAGCTAAGGAGTGGAACTCCCTTCCGGAGTCTTTGTTCCCTGATAGCTACAACCTTGGGGTCTTTAAGTCAAGAGTGAATAGGTATCTTCTAGGCAAGCGTGCTTCACCGTAGACCACATCATCGCTTAACATCAGGCGAGATAGTGGTCAAACAGGAGCCTATAAATTATAAAAAAACAAAAAAAACTACCGCACCGTAGGTAAAAAATCAAAAGGGAATAAAATTTTATATTTTTTATTGTTCCACATTGAGCACCAAGCTATTAAATTGATTGGTGCTCAATTGGGAATACCTTTGGTACTCAATGCATGGGTACTCAAACGGGAATAATTCCTATATCGGAGCATTAAAATCAAGGTTCAAATCAATTCAAATACAATTTTTTTAATGTAAACTTTGCGACCTCTTTTTACCCTCTTAGGATTTGAATGTACATCTTCATAATTTTTAAATAATTGGCCCAGACTCCAGCCGCGGTAACACAATTTGCCGACGGAGATATATGGTCCTCATATGCTCAGGTGACAGCAAGCGACGCACTCCGAAAGATGATGGGCCATAATCTTTCAATCATTGACGCGGCATAGACACTAGCGATTGGAGCCATCCGAGACTTCCATATCTTGAGGTTGTATTTGTTGCGGTCGCGCAACAAAGACAACCTCATCAGATGGAAGTTTTAGGATGGCTCTCAACAGATGGAAGTGGAACAACCTTTGTGCGGAGTCTATTTCGAGTTTTACTAGACCGTTAATGCCTAGCCCTCCCCAATCCAGAACCTTGAAGACATCCTCCAGAGCAGCGGCGAACAGTTTCGGAGATATGACATCTCCCTGTCTCACACCTCGCTGCAGAAGGATAGGTTCCGAGTTCTGATCCTGAAGTCGAACTGACATGATGGCGTTTTTGTACAAACACTTCACTACTTCGATGTACCGGTAGTCGATTTGGCACCATTTGGGGAGATTACAGTAAAACCCAAGTCTCTATTGAATCGAAGGCTTTTTCGTAGTCCACAAACGCTAAGTACAGATGCGTGTAGGTTGTTATCCCGCTCTTTGGTCTTCTGTATAACCTGCCGCAGCGTATTTATGTGGTCTACGCACTGAAGCCTTTACAGAATCTGGCTTGTTCGTTATGACTCTTGAAAACAGCTTGTAGACATGGCTAAGAAGTGAGATGGGCCTATAGTTCTTCAGTAGGTCATTGTCATCCTTCTTGAAAAAGAGTACCACCACACCCCTGCACTATTCCTGTGGCGTTTTCCCCTCAAGTATGACGGAATCAAACAGCTTCTGAAGGGCCTAAAGTATTGGTTTTTCACCCGCCTTCAGGAGTTCGGTCGTAATTCCGTCGTCACTCGGTGCCTTGTTGTTTTTAAGATGTTTCAGAGCCATCCTTATCTCATACAGGCTGACGTTTATTTACGTTCTTATGTACATTTATGTATATATATATTTTATACGTTTTATGTTATTGATAAGTTGTATATTGAATTATATTATTTATTGTTGTCTATCTCTATCACTGGAAGGTTTGCTGGGAAAAAACTCAATTCAATGAGTTTAGCTTAGCTTTATGTTTTTTTTTTTTTTTTATTTTTTTTTTTGGTTTTATGATTTACGTATGTTCCTCCGTAGCGCCTAAACTATTCATCCGATTTTGATGATTATGGTATCAAACGATTCGTTATGGCCCGAGAAACAAAGACAAAAAAAAGCTGTTGGGTTACAGTTTTTAAACTTTTTGCTTGTTTTCACAATATATAAAAGATTTTTTTTATTTTTTATTAAAAGAAACATTGCCCCACACTAGGAATTTCTTCCTGTATCGTGGGTGCGTTTACAAACATATAAACACACATACACAAACACCCAGAGCCGGAACAATTATTTGTAGGTCATTCAAATTTTTGTTCCGTGCGGCAATAGAACCCGCGACACGCAGCGCAGCAGTCAATTGCTCAACCACTGCGCCAACCGCGCGCCCAAAAAAAAAAAATATATATCAGTGGTTTCTGGCATACAGATCACAGGCGTTTTGTATAATTCGTTATTATACGTACGGCGCCGTCCGTTTGCATACTGTCCGTGTTAATGTCAAAATTTATAACCGCCTAGGCCAGAGATGGCAAACCTTTATTAGAAAGCATTATTGTGAAAAAAAACCGAAAATCAAAGGACTACCAATTGAAAGTAAAATCAATGTACTTGCGTGTCGATGTGGCTAAAATTTTGTCCGAACAAAATGTACTTCACTCAGAAACATGCCTGAAAATGCTTGAGACTAATTGTAATAATGTTACTAATTGTAAATCTTTGTTAAACATTTTCCCTGCTTTTCTCGAAACCGTGATATTACTTCATTTGTTTTATTAATTCTGACTATAATGTAGAACAAATTCTCAACAAGAAATTAATACCATTAACGTATGGTATATAAGCGCACTGTGAAATTCTTTTAAATTTTTTCGAAAGAGGTTTCATTACACAATGAAATCTTTAGTTTTATTTTTAGTTTTATTAGTGATTGTTTTAAGTTTAGCGCAGGTTTGTATACAGTTAACATTTATGTTTTTAATAGGAGCAATAGATTTCTAAAACCAGCCACCCTCAGGAGTAGCCGGGCATCCGCTGGATGCGAAAAGCACTTAACCGGCCGATTAGCGAGGCCTGTGTCCAGCAGTGGACGTCTTTCGTTTGAGATTCTGATGAAGAATATTGTTACCCCACTGTCGCGTCAGCGCGGTGTCTTTCGGGGAGACTGCACCGTCCAACGCTATTTCCGCGGCTTTTTCGGCGCAAGCGCCCTGTGTAACTTAAAGCTTATTATCTAGTAAACTACAGTATCTGTACCAAAAATAAAAATAAATATGTATAGCTGAAACTATACAGAATCGATATATGTGAAAACTAAATTACAACAACTAGTGCCAAGTATTTAAAAAAAAGTTATACTTGAGATGCCCTCATCTCAGATGTAGGCAGTGACCTGTCGTTGCCGGCCGTAGTCAAGTCTATGGTCGGCAGCGAGGAGTCCTGGGACGCGGTGGTTTCCTTCTGCGAAACAGTCGTCTCGCAGAAGGAGGTTGCGGAGAGGGAGAGGAAGATTTCATCCGCTCTCCCGATCAACAAGGCGGAGGGCGGCAAGGAGGGCGGACAACGCCCTCTTCCAGCCCCCCTAAATGGGTCCATGGGCGACGGACTCGGGGACGTCCGTCGCCCCCACACACATCAGGACCCGAGGTGGCGGCGTGTAGTGTTCCACGCGCGCCCTTCTCAGACGTTGCGTGGGGAGTCTAACACCTCACTCCCCCCTCCCAATCCGAGATCGAGGCCCACAGAGGCGGGCCCACTAGCCGGGGGTTGCGGAAGTATTGTTGTTCCCGCGACCCCCAGCGTAGGTGTGAGATGGGACACCGGGGTGGTTTTTAGTTAGTACGAGTCTGACAGACCCCTCCGCCCTCCCCAGGGCGGAGACATCCAATGAGGATTTCCCATACCGAAAAAAAAAAAAAAAAAAGGGCACATTGCTCCCCCCCCCGGTGTGTTCCCGCATTGTCGAGGCGGGGGGCTCAGTGGCCGTGGCTTGGACAACCACGTTGAAGCGAAGAGGAACCCGAAGAGGGGCCGCTCGTCAGGGCTATTGCCGACAAGCCGACGACGTAGCGGCCAATAAGTAGGTTGCGGTGCCGTATGGGCGGCATCGTAACTGAGGCGGGCTGCGATGTGGTATTGTAGGCATCGCGGCTGAGGGTTGGAGGCCGCGGCGGGAGAGGAGTGCCGGTATTACGGTGCACCGCTCGCCCTACCCTCCGCGGCCTGCACGGGGTCGCCACCGTCTGATGGCGGACGCGGTGGGGCCGCAGGGGAGGAGGAGTGTCGGTATAGCGTTGGCCGCTCTCCCTATCTCCAGCGGCCGCAAAGTGGTAGGTGGCGGGGCCACTGTCCTGACCCGTCACAGGGAGACCAAGGGTGCCACACACGGGGTCGTCTGGCGCTCATGTGCCGGTTTGGTTCCTGGGGTGGTCACGGCGTACAACGTGTTCTCGTACGCCGGTGACGGGGTTAACTCCCCAAAGGAGGGTCCGGTGACGGTTTGCGGATGTATGCTGCCGCGTTCCCGTGTTCCTGCCATAAGCGGCAAAGTAGGACACCGTGGAGTTTTAGTGGGTTAGAGTCCCACATAACTGCGCTATCTCCCCGTGGTAGTGCAGTATGCACGAGCATTTCACCAAGCAAAAAAAAAAAAAGGCCACATTTCTCGCAAAACGCATGGTCGATAGGGTCGAAAAGTTAAGAAAGATTACAAGTCCGAAGGTCTTGCTCTAGGTGGACTAATGACATAACAACAAGCCTATATACAAAGGGGAGAGGGAAAAGGTCTCATTGTGCATCAGATATTTTCTCTTCTTCACTCTTTAATATTTTTGTCGCTTGAATTCCTCCATTTCAGAGAAGAATTGGACCACAACTCATTTTCTTCAACCGGAAAATTCAGTTTTCTCACATAATTTACCCATAATGTTTTCTTGATATTTTCATAACCCGTCTGTTTCAGGAATTCAAACCACAAAATGGGAGGTGGTTTCACTGGGTATCACCCCCTCAGCAGAATGATCAAGCTTGTCAGAACAGAGGGTTTCAACAAAGTCCTTGGCCAAGGGTTAGCATGCAGCAGATGATTTTGCCGCCACCCTCATCTAGCAACGATGGCTGGAAGCATAATCAAGTAAATCAGGTAATAAAATAAAATATAATTAATCATTTCAATCAATCAATTAGTAATTACGGCCACGAATTTCGAGTTGTAGATCGTGGGTTTGGACAAAGGCATGCGAATTACTTTTTAAGGTTCCGTACCCAAAGGGTAAAAACGGGACCCAAAGGGTAATAATGGTATCAGGTAGACGCTTGAAATATTCACAGAATGTTTAGTTGTATATTTACATCAAAAAATAATAATGATTAAATTAAAATAAAATAAATTAAGGTTTCCCATACAACAAACGTGTTTTTTTTTGCAGTGTTTTTCGATAATGGTACGGAACCCTTCGTGTGCGAGTCCGACTCGCACTTGACCGGTTTTTTTTTAATTTATTTCATGACAACTGCTCTCAAAACGGTGAAGGAAAAACCGGCCAAGTGCGAGTCGGACTCGCGCACGAAGGGTTCCGTACCGTTATCGCAAAAACGGCAAAAAAATCATGTTTGTTGTATGGGTGCCCCTCTTAAATATTAATTTTATTCTATTTTTAGTATTTATTGTTATAGCGGCAACAGAAATACATCATCTCTTAAAATTTCAACTGTCCAGCTATCACGGTTCATGAGATACAGCCTGGTGACAGACGGACAGACAGATAGTCAGACAGACGGATCGCGGAGTCTTAGTAATAGGGTCCCGTTTTTACCCTTTTGGTACGGAACCCTAAAAATCGTAGGGAAACCGGCATTTCCTAGAACAAAAAATTCGAAGATATGTGACATCTACCAACCTGCACTGGGCCCGCGTGGTGGATTATGGCGCATTATCGCTTACAGAGAAAAGGCCAGTGCCCCAGCTGTGGGCATGTTATATCCACACCCAATACTATTATAAACGCGAAAGTTTGTGAGGATGAATGTATGTTTATTACTCTTTCACGCAAAAACTACTAAACGGATTTTGATGAAACTGTACAATAATATAGCTTATACATCAGAATAACGACCAAAGACTCATACGCTATATATAATTTATAGATATTCGGGGATGTACTAATTCTACTAGGAAGTTATTAAATAAATAAACTACTAAAGACAGCCGGGACGAACGACCGAACGTAGATACATGAAACGAATTTATTTTCTTGAAAATTCGTGATTTTTACTGTTACCACAGATAAATACTAGCATACAGATAACTCATCCCATACAAAGAAACCGTGCCGACGTAACTAGAGTTTTTCGTCTGCTTAATCTGGCAATTTTTTGTACATCAAACGCATTCGGTTCTGTTTCACGGTGATAGATAGATGGTGTTAGCAGCGACTTGCAAGTAAAAGGGTTTACTAGGTTCGTGATTATTTTTTTCTTTAAACACAGTGAAGGTTTGTTTTCTAGTATTTATTTACACATTTTTACAGTTTTTTTTGCACCAAAATGTGTTAAAATGCAAACTTTAACAATCGAATGGAAAGCCTCAAAAATTTAAAAATGCGCCATCTATTGGCATCAATTTTAAATGATCCGTCTAATAATCTTTGAAATGTGAATTAAGAGCCCAATATTCCATAATTTTGTACTTAGGAGAGTTGATTAAACAAGAACATAAAATTGTTGTGTTCAATTCCAGAAAATGTTAATTTTACACACATTCAATAACAGATGGAGGTGCATATAGCGCCATCTAGTGAGATTTATTTGAACTAAATTTTCTTTCTTACCAATGAGACCCCGTGCTGTTACAAACAATGAGAGTTTACCCATAGAGACTTCATACTCATTATAAAGAAATAAAAACATGGCGATATTTTACTTTCGCTACCTTCATAGGACCTATGGAACTTGCAACTTTATTTCTATGACTGAGTAGGTTAAAAGATTACAGAGATAGAAATAGGACCCCGATGTCAGAAAGAAATAAGCATACTATACAAACGTACGTTCGTGTCGCGGCCAGACGCAGGACGGACTGAGTTCACTCAAGCTGGTCAGCTTGTCTTTGTATTGTCGAGCAGCTCGGTAAAACGTATCTATCTCAGTATATATATATAGCATCATTAGTTACAATAGACACCTCTCAAAGCACCCACTCATCTTATACGTGTGTTGCATTGGTCTACAAGTGAAGTCACACACACACAGACACACACACACACACAGTCACGTCATTGGTCTGTCGTGTTTAACAGCATCTGAGGCCGTTTTCTGACGTTTCAAAACTACATATCATAATGCCAAATGACTTTTTCAAATTCATATGCACTTTCTAAGTTTATCTTGGACATCACAGGCTACGGTGAAGGAAAACATCGTGAGGAAACATGGACTTATATAGTTAATGTAAGTCTGAAATAGCCAAGTCAGAGACCTGTGGGGTCCACAGAGGCGGCTTTATTAACTCTGACACCAGAGGTGGTCACATTCTCATACGAAAAAGAAAGAAAAACTTCATCCTGTATAACTCCGTCTCTCTCTCCCAGTGGAAGCATGATAAACTGCCGAGCAATGAAAAAGTACCACCCACAAAATGCCGACAAACACCTTAATTTAATTTTTTCACATTCAATTTAAAATTTGAACACAATATTTACGTTTTTAGTTGGTAATATTCTGATGCGCTGTTAAATGTACTTCAATATTGCAGACGGCGTCATTAAGCTAGTCTTTCCCGTCAAGGAGTAATTTGGTGTTATGTCACTGGAACTTTTTCATTGCTCGTTAGTGTAGTTTTGATATGTCAGAGTAAGGCCGCTGAGGCCCTAACATAAGCTCTTAGAGCAAGTTTACTTGCATTGTGCGTATGGGACTGTTGTATGCATGTCATTTACATCTGTCGCACAATGGAAATAACCAAAAATATCGTACTACATACTTATGTATCTAATAGGTTATAAATCTGAACTCAAAAGGAACGAAATTTTGTCGTTTTTCGGCAAGGAAATTTTGAGTTGTTGCTCGCTATTTCGTTAGTATTTCACGTTAACTTGCAAATATTTTTAGTAATATTTTTGAACGGATTTTTTTTTCAGGGCCCTGACAATTGGTTGAACCCCTTCTCCTTTGGACACTATTACTCACCTTGGGAAGTACACCATTTTCAAAGTGGCATAATTCCTAGGTTTTCTGGAAGACCATTGCCTGTACAATCAAATTTGGGTATGCCGCCGATGTCATTACCAATACAACCGCACTTTGGTCCACCGCAGGGGCCGTGGCCAATTCAACCACAGTTTGGTCCCCGTGACCAATGGACACATGGGTCATGGCCCATTCCGCCACAAACAGGGCCTCATATACCACCGCATTTTTACTTACCGGATAGAAATCATTATTATGTAAAATAAATTAATTTATTAGAAGAACAAACAGAGTCGTATTTTTATTATTTGTTTTAACCTTTGTAATTTGTGGCTGCTATTCTTCTAAAGAATACCTGGGCAGATTTGAGGGACGGATTTGCCCACTAGTGGGACAGTGTAGGCTAACATGAAAAATATATTTCCATTATAACAAGCGTTTGGGAATATAACAAGTGTTAAAAAAAATTGTAAAAAGATAAAATCTTCGATTTATTCTAACATTCCTTGTATCTGTTTATTTTTTAAATTCCTTGTCTCTGTTTTTTTTAAAAGAGCCTTGTCTAGATTTCAATGTAATACAGGGTAACCTGGTTAACCATCTTAATACAATACTCGCTGGCAGACTGAAAAAATAAGACAAAAACATTCTAAATAAAATACTAAATAAATCAGTAAAATCATCCAGTGTCCCGGTCTGAATAACTACCTTTTCCACCTAACCTAGGCATAGGTTCCTAGGAGGAGAGTAAATAAAAAAAACAGGTAGGTAGAAAATTCGGAACATTTATATTTAATAAAAAAGTCTAGCTCGGTAGGTGGGTTGATTTAGTAGGTTAGAGCCTATATAGCGATTATAACTTCTCCCACTGGTCCAGCACTCCCCTGACGTCACTGCCCACTGCTGGTCGCCGATCGCCAGGTCGCTCAGGATGCAGGTGCAGCAGTAGGTGGGCTGACTCGCTACTGTCCACCGCGGGGAAGCGAGCGGAATAAGGGTGATCCTTGAACCCCAAATGGGGTTTTCCAAATCACACACAATAATTATATAAATAAAATGGTCGAGGGAACGGTAGTGACGCCGTTAAGGAATAAGTCTCGCGATGACGACAAATGATTCGCAAATTTCCAATAACAACTGAGGTTTGCTGTTAGAGAACCCAATTAGGGGTTAAGCTCGCCTTTGTACATAAACTGTCCATTGTATTTGTATCTTTATTTTATGTTTTTTGTGCAATAAAGAATAAGAATAAGAATAAGAATTCATTATTTGTTTTTTTAATACAAGCTTTTTTCGTATCCTTTTCAGCAAACCCACATCATGGCATGGTATTTGATACCCATATCATGGGAGTGCACGAAAAATAACTAGTCCGCCATCTTGGGCCGTCCGCCATATTGGATTTAGAATCACATCACCTAGCTAAGCGTGCATTGTCATCCAAACTAAACGTGTTTGCAAAATTTCATCTCAATCGATGGAGGATAAATGCTTTAAAATTCTATTGCAAGATTTGACCCGAACACACTTACATACATACATACATTAAATAAAAGCTTGTAAAAACAAGAGAAGACACTTGGAAGTTCTAGAGAAGTCACATTCGATGTCGGCGATCTAAATGCCAAAATGTAAGGGATTGATCCTGAAATATTCCGATTACTCTTGACAATCCTACACATTTTGTCATTTTTCCAATCGCTCCTTTGTTTCACGTGTTACAAAACCATTTACTCTTTATCTCTCATTACAGTAACTTATTACATAATATCAGATAGTATGAAATCATTTCTTAGATATTTTAATTGATAATAAATTAGTATATAAAGAAAATTGTAAACTGAACTAAACATAGTATCGGAGTTAATTCGAGTCATCAACCCTCAAAAATGGCGGCTAAAATACTTGCTTTTGTCTGCTTGCAATTAGCATTGTTCAACGTAAGTAGCTCTCTGTTTTAATTTGTTATATTTTATACTTAGAATTTTTAGTAGCACCCCGGAATTTAGATTCGTGCTTAATAGGAATGACACTTGTATAAAAAAAAAAATTGTCTGTCAGTCAGATTCGGAACCGTATTTTTAACAGACAACGGCGAAGACAAAAGGAAGATTAAGGTTTTAACCGGTTTTTTCTTTAACAAAACTATAAAAAATGACAAAGATAAAACGCATCAATGTTCAGGGTTGGGGAATTGTGACATCACTTCTAAGTAAGAAGTGTACCAAGCCGAGACGTCACGTCAAAATTTCAACGCAGTGTAGCGTCATCATTTTTTGTTTACGTGGAAGAAGAAAAATTCGTGTCCAATATGTTTTGGTAATCTAACTGATGGACTTAAAAGATTTTTTTATTCATCATCCATATTGCCATATTGCTTGGGGTCACCCCCTACTTCATGGGAACTTTGCCAAAACTGGAGTTACGCGTTCTATATATTCGTGTATAATTCTGTTTAAACCTGCTGGGGATACAGGCATTGTTATGGTATGTTAATTTATTAAAGTGACATGACTTCCTTGTGGAACTTTACTAATTTAAGTTACGATACATTCCTACCCTGAAGGTCATAATAGAGTGTCAAGGGGTCAACAGGTTGCCATAGTTAAATTGTAACTATACTCTGATTTTTTATTTCATAGACTAAACTGACATTTGGGGAATTGTCACTTTATCGTTACATAAAAATAGTGTCGTATCCTGACTATCCTGAGTGGTCGAAAGTTAATCGAAAATCGAAGTAGATCGAAAATCGATCGATTAAATTACATTTGCTGCTCTTATTTAGTTTCTACACATTTTATCGACCGCATTTATTTTATCGTTGATTTCATATTTAACACAATTAAAGTTTATGTACTATGTGTACAAACACTGTTATTTAAATATATTACGTTTATATCAATAAAAAAATATTTACACGAATTAGTGAAATTAAATTGAGGAGTCACGTGACATCTATTCGATGAATCACTTATGATTGAGCCTTACCTACAACACTATGCTTCGCGCTTGCAACATTAAAAAAAAATAACGGCATTGGCAGCTGTCAGTTTAGTCTACGAAATTAAAAATCACAGGTTATCTCTGTAGGGCAAGAAATAACATTTTTCATAAAAAAAATCCGTTATGATATCCGTAGTGCAATTAATTTCTGTAAAAGGTATGTCGCATCACTGTTGCGTGTGGCCTGTTTGCAGCCTTTAAGTAAATAGGTTTAATCACGATTTAAAATGATAAATCAATGGAGTTAGATTTTACATCATTCCTAGTTTTTAGGGTTCCGTACCCAAAGGGTAAAAACGGGACCCTATTACTGAGACTTCGCTGTCCGTCTGTCTGTCTGTCTGTCTGTCACCAGGCTGTATCTCATGAACCGTGATAGTTAGACAGTTGAAATATTCACAGATGATGTATTCATGTTGCCGCTATAACAACAAATACTAAAAACAGTATAAAATTAACATTTAAGGGGGGCTCCCATACAACAAACGTGATATTTTTTCCGTTTTTTGCTCGACGTTAATAACGGCAACAGGTAGACGCTTGAAATATTCACAGTTGTATATTCTCTTCAAAAAATAATAATTATTTAATTAAAATAAAATAAATCAAGGGGGGCTCCCATACAACAAACGTGATTTTTTTGCAGTGTTTTGCGATAATGGTACGGAACCCTTTGTGTGCGAGTCCGACTCGCACTTGGCCGGTTTTTATTACGATAGGCTCGCGCTTGACTTATATCTCACCTGATGGTAACCGACAATATGCTCGACGGTAAAGCATGCTTGCCTAGAAGTAACCTATTCACTCTTGACTTGTAGACTCCTAGGTTACAGCTATTGGGAAACACGAGACTCCGGCAAGGAATTCCACTCTTTAGTTGTACGCACAATGAAATTATTCGCAAAACGCTTTGTGGTATGGTGTACGTGTGCTTTAAATTTATGGAGTTAAAACAATATATTAAATTTAACATCATTCCTAGACTTAACAGAAGACAGAAGAGTTAATATCAAAGCATTTTTTTCCAGACCATCAACGCAAACTGCGTAAACCGTTTCCTTCCTGGCTTGCAACAGAACCTCGTACCAACAGCCGAAACACTACTGCCAAACCAGATGATCATTGGTCCGAATTACGGCTCACCAGTCCTGGAAGTCAACCCATACGGCGTGGAGACGTTGATGACAAACCAGATGCCAGCTACCACTATCATTCAGGATAGCACAGTGGCTAACAACCTGGCCAATGCTTTGCAGCTATTAGTTGTCAGCAACCTCCTTTCCAACACTTTACCTTTGTCTCAACCAGAAGTAATGGTCCCATCTTTAGGGTTTGGATCTCCATTGGAATATGGACTTATGTCTCCAGTTGGTCCCGTCATGTCTCAAATTGGTCCCGTCATGTCTCAAATTGGTCCTGTCATGTCTCAAATTGGTCCTGTAGTATCACCAGCAAATTCCTGCGGCTTGGGTCCTTATAATTATGTATTTTGATTTTTTGTTACTTATTTATTTTTAAATAATAAGTAAAGTTATAATAAATATATTTTTTGAGGTAATATGTTTTTTTTTAAATATAATTTCATTGTATGCGTTACAAATTTAGTCACGGTGAGTGAGGGTACTATAATCTGTGTCTTCACTACATTTGTTTGATAACAAAATAATACCTGACTCGAGACAAAATGTATTACTATCAGTGATGACGATGGTCGAAATGCCTAAATTTAGGGATTGATCACGTAAAATTTAAGAGATTGATCACGTAAAATTTAAGGATTGATTTCGTAAAATTTAAGGGATTGATCATGTAAAAATTAAGAGATTAATCACGCAAAATTTAAGGGATTGATCACGTAAAATTTCTATAGCGCTTAGCAATCCCATACATTTTTGTCTTTTATCCTTGGCTTTTATCTTTGGCTATTAGAATTCTTCGTTGTAGGAATGTCACAGAGGCCCTAGACAAGTGGCATTCTGTCATCGAAAGCGTGGCGATAGCGATTGTCAAAAAAATTGTATGGGATTGACAAGCGCTATCGAAATATCACGTGATTAATGCCTTGAATTTTGCATTTCGACCATTGTCATCGCAAACATCAAAATTACACTTGTCTAGAAACTCTTGCTATAAAACCTCTGGACGTGACAACAAAAGCAGAATGGCTGAATTGAACTGGCACGAAACTTTTTTCCCTTAAGAATAAAAGAAATATAAAAGAGCGGTTGCAACTAAAGTAATAAAAGAAGATTAATAGCTAACGGACTGAAGTAGACTTTAAAAGCTTTTTATCCATACTTAATATATATATGCGAAAGTAACTGACTGTCTGTTACTTTTTTACGCTTAAATCGCTGAACCGATTTAGATATAATTTGGTATGGAGATAGTTTGAGATCCTGGGAAGGACACAGGATAGTTTTTAGCCCGATGATTCCTTAAGGGGGTGGAAAGGGGGGTGGAAGTTTATATGGCGAACTAATAATTTCTCAAGTAAGGCAGCACATAACTTACAATATTATTGTGCCATATATAAAAATGGTTATTCAAAGTACTAATGCTACACAGACGAAATCGGGCAAAAGTGAATACAGATATAATTGTGCAAAAGGGACTAATTAGTAAGTCATCAGTAGACTACTAATAGTACTTATCTTTATTTAACGTCCCTTGGGACGACGATGTTACAATTTTTTTTGTAAGTTGATCTTTTAGCATTGGTTGTTAATAATTAAAAGTGAGAATCTTTGTAAACAGTTTCAATGCGTTAATTACCGCAACAATTATAAAGCCGCTGTGCCTCACGTGGATCATCGTTTCGGGCACTCGGAGTTAATGGAATTAAAGTACGAAATGTAATATCTATGTCAATACAAATACAATGAGCCTAAACACGATGCTGCTATCTTGTTTGTTGTGTTGTTAAAACCAGCTCCATAGTACTGAAATAATTTCATCTAAATCGGCTCAGCCAGTCATGAAAAGGTATCAAACAAACAAACAGAGTTACTTTCGCATATAGTATTAGACTGGATGGATAGAAGTAGGCGTTACAATATATTATTGAAAGTTCGTCTCATCTGTATACTAGATACGTGGGAGAAGTATCGATATAATATATTATGACCTCTAACTTTGTTGAGCCTCTTTCAATACAGTAAAATATACGGGGATGGATTGGGAATATAAAAGCTGCCATTACGACTTATGACACTGGCACTGGTATTTATTGTGTGTTTAAGTTTAAAAAAATACCGGCCAAGTGCGAGTCGGACTCGCGTACGATGCATACGCGTACGGGTTCCGTACCATTATCGCAAAAAACGGCAAAAATAACACGTTTTAGTATGGACGCCCCACTTAAATATTTATTTTACTCTGTTTTTAGTATTTGTTGTTATAGCGGCAACAGAAATACATCATCTGTGAAAATTTCAACTGTCTAGCTATCATGGTTCACGAGATACAGTCTGGTGACAGACAGACAGAAAGATAGACAGACAGACAAACAGACAGACAGACAGACGGACCGCGGAGTCTTAGTAATAGGGTCCCGTTTTTACTCTTTGGGTACGGAACCGTCTCTCTGCAGACCATGGACCACCTTTCGTCCTATACCGCATGCCCTGTAACCTTTTCAGGGCTTTGTGGCTGCGTCAGTGAATCATGTTGGCTTAGTCGAATACTGGGCCCTACATAATATTTAAATATTGAAGTTTCCATCGACACGCAAAGAAGAAGAATTCCAAGCAGACGTTCTACCATATGGAAGTGGTCAGTTGACTAGTAGATAATGCCTCGTTGCATTAAGTTGACTAGTAGATAATGCCTCGTTGCATTAAGTTGACTAGTAGATAATGCCTCGTTGCATTAAGTTGACTAGTAGATAATGCCTCGTTGCATTAAGTTGACTAGTAGATAATGCCTCGTTGCATTAAGTTGACTAGTAGATAATGCCTCGTTGCATTAAGTTGACTAGTAGATAATGCCTCGTTGCATTAAGTTGACTAGTAGATAATGCCTCGTTGCATTAAGTCCACCTATGTAACACTAGTGTACAGTACAACTTTGGGCGCACGGTTGGCGCAGTGGTTGAGCGATTGACTGCTGCGCTGCGTGTCGCGGGTTCGATTCCCGCACGGAACATATATTTGTATGACCTATAGTTGTTCCGGCTCTGAGTGTTTGTGTATGTGAGTTTATATGTTTGTAAACGCACCCACGATATAGGAAGAAATTCCTAGTGTGGGGCAAAGTTTAAAAAAAAAAAACTGTTTTCTTATTCATCATCATCTTCCTGCCCTTGTCCCATATTATTTGGGGTCGGCGTAACACGTTTTCTTCTTCCATACCGTCCCATCTCCCGTCACGCCACAACTGACTCCCTTTTCTTTCATATCACTCCTCACAGTCGGTGTCTTTGGAAGGCACTATTTTTTTGCGGCGTTATGGACACCGACTTCCAAAAATAAAGTTATTTTTCACTTTGTAGTTTTTTTAATTGGAAGTCGGTAGTATTTTTTTGTAAAAAAGATTTTTTATTTTTCACTTTTTAGTTGTCCCTACCTAATAGGAATGTAGTTTAGTAAGGGACCCATAATGCTAGAATAGATTACCCGAATAACATGAAACTGATCATAACCGGTGAAATGAGAGATCTGCGTACCCCATAAGAGCGTACTGGCATCATGTTTTGATATGAAATGGTGTAAACATTAAATAGACATGCGATTGCAGCAACCCCGAGTGATTTGCCGTCATTTATTGAAGAGTTCTGATGTATATCTCCGAAGTTCTTCATCAGATCTTGATGAAAATAAAATGGGACTACAGGATAAGCACTAACGTTAAATAATAAAAAAAAGAATCATCAAAATCGGTTCACTCAATAAAAAGTTCTGAGGTAACACAAAAAAAAAAAAATATACTGTCGAATTGATAAACTCCTCCTTTGGAAGGAAGCGCGAAGTCGGTTAATGACACTTGTCTAAAGCCCGTGGTTTGATGAAAGAATTCTACTACAAATCAATAAGTGAGAGTGTGTGTGTGCTCATTTATTTCCCGTGTAGTTTCACTCAAGAAATGTGTAGGAAGAACTCCTCCTAGTGATTGATTACGTGATGCCCACCCAACACGCTTGTATTGATATATTATAACGAGTATCTACTAGCTGCCAGCACCAACTTCGCATGAGGGTGTACAAATAAAGAAAATTGAACTTTTTTTCTTTCAAACAAACATTGTCCTGACTATTATTACAAACACAACAAAAAAAGAATTAGCCAAATAGGTGCAGTCGTTCTGAAGTGATGCGATTGTTTTATGTTTTTGAATAAATCTAATCTTCTAAACTAATATTATAAAGAGACATATTTGATTGTTTGTATGTTTGTTTGTTTACATTGAATAGGCTCCGAAACTAATGAACCGATTTGAAAAATTCTTTCACTTTTGGAAAGCTACACTATCCTCAGGTGACATAGGCTATATTATATTTTCAAAAAAATTAGGGATCCTTACTAAAACTCTAATAATGTAAAGCAAAGTGTATTTTTTTTTATCTAAATAACCTTTACATCGCGTGCGCTGCGAAAACTATTGATGATAAAATTAAATAATGTACTACAACTTTGCAGAACACGTCATTATTTACAAAAAAGGTCGCGACAGCATATGTCTAACTATTATAGTTATGCCACAATAAGTGTTCTTTATTTTGAAAATTTAATTAAAATACCGCCGCTAGAAAAGGCTCTTTATTTGCATCTAGGTATTAATCCTTATCAAAATAAATTACTTCATATTCAAGACTGCTTCAATACCTTTATATAACTTTTTGAATTATTCAATTCAGAAATTCCATTCGAAAGATATCACGAGTTTAAAATGAGGAGGTGAAGAACAAAACCTCACTTTTCCGTTTAAAATAAAAATGTTTTTTTTTAGTGGATGTGCAAAATGATGTTAAATTGAATAGAGCAAATAAGTAAAACCTTGTCAAAAACACCTCTTTTCTTATATAAATTTTCATTTGAAATAGAGAGTTTCGAACAAAACCACACTTTATACCTTAAAAAAATCAGTCTCCCTTGATTATTTTCAAAAGCTCACTTTATTGGAGTAAAATTCAATGGTATCACTGAGACTTCATCAAAACCACGTAAAAACGTTGAGTTTAGAATAAAGGTGTTAAACTTCTAATGCATAGTCTTTTTGCTAAATAATTTATGGTAGTTTTATTTGTCATAAGTGTGGCAACATTTATTCAGTTAATTGACGTTTCAAGTTGTCAAAACTATCAAGTTGTCAAAGTTTTTCGGATTATAACTTTTTGTATTCGATGGTTTATCTAATAGTGATAAAGTGCGGTTTTTACTGTTATTTTTTATTGAAATGGATGAAGACGGGACTGCTGAAGTTGTAACCATCAATTGTGGTACAAAAACTTAAGTTAAAAAAATTAAGAATAAAAAAAAAAAAAAAAATAAGAATAAAAAAAAAGTAAAATAAGAAAAGATAAGAAAATAAGTGATTAAAATAAGAATATGCCAAAGCTCGTACAGTCATGAGAACAAAAATATATTTTTTTAAAGTAAGGTTATCTTTTCAGTCATTTTCCAAAACCACACCTTTTTTTTGGTAAATATCATAACCTCGCTTTTCCAGAAGTCTTTATCAAAACCACACTTTTCCAAAAATGTTTAATCAAAACCTCACATTTCCAAATTTAATTTCAAAATCTTGGCTAAGATTCTTATAATTTTTATCAGTCATTTGGTACATCAGATTGACTGAAACACTACTTTAAATGACACAACTAAAACAAAATGCAGATGTTGTAGTCAGTTAGTTATTTACATTTTACTGTTTTCTCCAAAATCAGAAAAAGTGGAAAAGTGAGGTTTTGTTCTTCACCTCCTCAAATGTAAGTATTCGAAAATACTTGCGATGTAGCATAGGCGTCACTGGGGGCACGGGCCGTACGGGAGTCAAGAAAAATTAGAAAAAAAATTAAATACTTATTAAAAAATAACAAAAAATAATAATAATAACAAAAAAAATAAAAATAAATGTTCACTGACTGTTTCATAATAATGTTCAAGCTTTCTTTATAATTTTTTATTAGTATCCTGACGCAAATAGAAGGGTTTATGCGTGTGTATTATACACTTTAATTCTGAAATTTTTGTTAAAAACCCGTGCGAAGCCGGGGCAGGCCGCTAGTAAATAAAATAAAATGCTAGCTGCCGCCCGCGGCCCCACATTAAATCGGAAATGATAATAGAACCCACAAAATGCAATATTTTCCCGGAGTCAGTATTTATTTATTTTTTACTAGCTTCTGCCAGCGGCTTCACCCGCGTGAATGTCAAAAAGTATCACATGTGCTATTCCAGATTATAATCTATCTCTGCCAAATTTTATCCAGATCCATCCAGCCGTTTGAGCGTGAAGAAGTAACAACACACAAATACAAACTTTCGCCTTTATAATATTACTAGCTGTTACCCGCTGCTTCGCTTTAATATAGATTATGTCAATCAATTGTGGTTGTTGACATAAGTATAGGGTGAGAAAAATCCAATGTTGCTGTTTTAGTTTTAATCAAAATCAGCCCCGTGACTCTGTCGATTGTTTTGTGTCTTCATAGTGATGATTTGGCCATCCACGCCCACTTGGAAAACTCAGCCTGCACAGGTATAGGCAGCATTAACCTAAAAACGATAGGTAGGCACACTAGGTAGGTACTCGACTAGGTACTCCCAGCGGAGCTCCACATCGCTGTCAATGTGGTGAAGCAGTCGACCGCCTCGGACACCATGGCCTCCTGCAGTAGGAGCGCTGGTCGGATAGCGCGGCACGCCAGCATTAATGACATCATACGTCGAGCTCTTGTCACCGCCGGGGTGCCAGCTGTTTTAGAACCCAATGGCTTGGCACGCGACGATGGGAAGAGACTGGATGGGATGACCATAATGCCTTGGAAGTTGGGTAGGCCTTTGGTGTGGGATGCAACATGTGTCGATACCCTTGAGCCATCCCATCTTCTTAGCACGGCGGGCTGTGCTGGGGCTGCTGGTGCAGAAAACCTCAAACGGCGCAAATATAACAACCTTATTGGCATTTATATGTTTGAGCCGTTTGGGGTTGAGACATTAGGTCCATGGGGTCCGAGTGCTCATCGAGTGTTTCGAGACATAAGTAAACGGTTAGTCAACTGTTCGCGGGACCAGAGGGCTGGCCTTTTCTTCAGCCAGAGAATCAGCATTGCCATTCAACGTGGCAATACTGCCAGCGTTCTGGGCACGTTTCCCATTGACATCGATGTGGAAGAATTTTTTGATGCGCTATGAGCCCTTTTCCCTCTCCCTTTTGTATGTAAGTTTGTTTTGTTACTAGTCATAAGATTAGGAATAGTCAGTTGTACATATTAAAAATTTAATTTAATGTACATGAAACAATAATAAAAAAATAAAAAAAATGATTAACTTAACTTAAGACGTTGGTCAATACAGGTATAGGTTAAATAGTTACAAAATTAATTATGCCGTTAATCATGGGTACAACATTTTAGGACGCTGCTATATACTATTTTGTCTGTGCTTCCATTTGGTGCTAATACATAGACATTCTGGTCTCTGGACATACGCGTACTTCAACAGCTATATGTAGCCGTTGGCCGTGGGTAAAGCATGCCACCCTGGTCGATACACTCTCGAACTTCACCACGTTATTGCACGTTGTTGTGTTTAATGTGTTTTCTTTCTTTGTTTCTTTCTTTATTCACAAGGGACTTGTGGACGATAAACCCGATACCACCTTGGGACTGCCGGTCACTCTCTCAGCAATAGAGCAAGTTACCGGATTTGAGAATTATCGAGTCCTTCCCCTCTCTTCGGACTTCAGATAACCCTATAATACACCATCGTAACCTGCTGAATTCCTTTTCGAGTTCGGTGATCTTCTCGTCGGTCCGGAGTGTGCGCGTATTACATGCCTTGAGCTTTGTTAATAGTACTAATAGCAAAACTAAGTTTGACTGGAAACTGGAGTCTTTTGAATTGAAATGATAGGTCAGTCGGGATTATTAGGATTCGACGTATCGACGTATGAACACGCTTTCGCCTTTTCTCATACCTGTTAATATATTGGCACCTATTCTATTTAGGCCTTATTGTGTAAAACGAAGCCTCATCCTATTACGTCTTCTTCTTCTTTTCGTGTCGATAAACTCAAATTTTGACTCAACTATTCTCAAATTTTGTCTGACCAGTATGTAGCCACCTGGACCGCTCTGTCATTTGCCACGTTCAGGTCCTGGATGGTACAGGTGGCTGGGCACGAAGGGCAGACAAGGAGGTGGGGCATATCCTGCGACGGGGCCCCACACTAGCACTGTGTTTGAGATGGGTCTATGAGACACCATTTGGCCAGATTTTTTCTGCAGCGACCAACCTGTACCCGCAATTGGTTTAGGGATTTCCAGATTGGCCACGGCAGTTCGTGTCCAGGGGGCAGATGCTCTGCCGGAGTGATGGAGTATGGAGGGGCAGGATGTATGTTTTTCCACAGTTTACACCTCTCGTCAGTTGCGCTGGCTTCCAAGGAGGTCGTATGTCTCAGAAAGCTTTTGCGACTTTATTACATAATCTAAATAAATATTCAGATCTCAATCAATTGTTATCAAAAACTTGCCTGAAAATTTTTAGCCAAATCGGAAGCCGCAATAAAAAGTTGTATACAAAGTTCAGCTTTCCCCATTTCATCATCATCATCATCAGCCTTGTAATGTTCCCACTGCTGGGACACAGGCCTCCTCTCTGTGAAAGAGAATGGGCCGTAATCCACCACGAGGGCCCAGTGCGGGTTGGTGGATGTCACATGTCTTCGATTTTTTGATTCTGGGACATGCCGGTTTCCTCACGATGTTTTCCTTCACCGTTTTTGAGAGCAGTGGTGATGAAATAATTTACACAAAGTAAATGGCCTGCCTGGGTTCGAACCACGACCTACAACTTGTAAGTCGCGGCCGCTACCACTGGGCCACCATTGCTCTCTTTCTCTCTTCCCCATTTACCCACTTTTCCACAAAAATCCTTTCTTAAGCAATGTTTATTATCTTTATTCTACCACCTGCCAAAATTCAGCTTCATGAAAAAAAATTGTACATCTTACCGTTACAACCCCAATCCCCTTTTAGGGGTAATTAAAAAAACCGGCTAAGTGCGAGTCGGACTCGCACACGAAGGGTTCCGTACCATTATCGCAAAACACTGCATAATAATCACGTTTGTTGTATGGGAGCCCCCCTTAATTTATTTTATTTTAATTTATTAATTATTATTTTTTGAAGTAAATATACAACTAAACATTCTTGGAATATTTCAAGCGTCTACCTGTTACCGTTATTAATATCGAGCAAAAAACGGCAAAAATATTACGTTTGTTGTATGGGAATAATATTTATTTTATACTGTTTTTAGTATTTGTTGTTATAGCGGCAACAGAAATACATCATCTGTGAAAATTTCAACTGTCTAGCTATCACGGTTCATGAGATACAGCCTGGAGACAGACGGACAGACAGACAGACAGACAGACAGACGGGTCGCGAAGTCTTAGTAATAGGGTCCCGTTTTTACCCTTTGGGTACGAAACCCTAAAAAACAGTACTCTTTAATTATTCGTTAGGGAAGTATTTCCGCAATGTTTGAAGCGAATCGATCCCCATAATAAGAAGTTTCATACAAAACTAACCCCTCCCATTTCTTGCTCTTTGATTTTTATGCACAAAGAAGTAGCCTAAGTCCTTCTCAGGGTCTCAAACTATCTCCATTCATACCAAATTTTATTTAAATTGGTCCATAATAAGAAGAAGTTGCATGTTAAGAAGATTTTATGGGCAAAGAAGTAGCCTAAGTCTTTCTCAGGGTCTGAGAAGGACTTAGGCTAGACATTAAAATAACTTGAATTTCTGAAGTCGGTGGAAAAAACGAAGAAACGATAACAGGAACACCGACTTCCGAAATTTATCAAGTTATTTTTCGCTTTGTAGTGTTTTTTTTTTAAAGTCGGTAATTTTTTGTTGTAAAATGATTTTTATTTTTCACTTTTTAGTTGTGGTACATAATGGACCAGTTCTATAGGCTAAAATGCCCAAAGTGATGCCAGAATAGATAAACCTACTAACATGAAACTTAAACAAAACCGGTGGAATGAGAGTATACCAGGGTGAAATATTCACACCTGCGTACCCCTTAAGAGTGACCTTGAGAGTACCAGTGTGATGTTATGTTATGAAATGGTATAAACAATAAACAGACATGCGATTGCAATTATCCCGAGTGATTTGCCATCGTTAATTGAAGATTTCTGATGTATATTTTTGAAGTTATTCGTCAGATCTTGATGAAATTTAAATGGAACCACATGACAAGCACCAGCTTTAAAATAAAAAAGAATCATCATAATCGGTTCACCTAGTAAAAAGTTCGTAGATATCAAACATTAAAAAAAACTGTCGAATTGATAACCACCTCCATTTTGGGAAGCCGGTTAAAAATTGATGATTGACGCAGCAAAGCAGAACCTATGACTCGGTAGTTTATTTGTTTCTTTTTGTAACTATTAAACCTATATCCTCTCACAGAGAGGAGGCCTGTGTCCCAGCAGTGGGATCATTAAAAGGCTGATGAAGAAGAAGATGAATCAAATCGTCACACTGTGTCAGTCAAGGTCTTTTTCTCAGGAACGCATGTGGACCTCCACTCATCGATAGCTCAATATACTTACTTAAAATAATTGTACACAATTTTTTTTTTAACAATATTTTTACATTATTGTGCTTGTCATCCAAACCAAACGGGTATACAAAATTTCATCTTAATCGATTGAGGTTAACTGCTTTAAAATTCAGTTACAAGATTTGACCCTAACATACATACATTGAAACTTAATAAAAATAAAGAACTAAGTTCTACTACCCCTTAGAGCTGTGACAAAATCAAACTTCTAACTCAACGAAATTAAAAATACGGCTGTATATGCCGCATGTTTAAACACTCACAAGGGAATCAAAACCTATAGTGTACTCCCCGTTGACCTAGAATCATGAAATTAAGCAAGAAGAAATGTCTTAGAGCAGAATTAAGTGATGATTACGCTGAAAGAACTAATCCGGAAACCGAAAATTAGTACATAAATCAATTAAAAAAAAATGCAGTTATAAATTTATTTGGTTCTGCGACCCATGTTGATGTATGGGGGCAATAGTTTCCAATAGCAATTTAATTGTGTTGCTCAATCCAGTTCATCCTTTCGTTAAAGCAATGTTCGGTGCTTTCATAGTTTATTATATCATCATCAGCCTATTAATGTTCCCACTGCTGGGACACAGGCCTCCTCTCTGTGAGAGGGGATGGGCCATAATCCACCACGCGGGCCCAGTGCGGGTTGGTGGATGTCACATGTCTTCGAATTTTTGGTTCTAGGACATGCCGGTTTCCTCACGGTGTTTTCCTTCAACGTTTTTGAGAGCAGTGGTGATGAAATAATTTACACAAAGTAAAGCGCCTGGCCAATACCACTGGGCCACCACTGCTCATAGTTTATGAATTTTAGTAATTATTTTAGTGAATGTAGCTGTTTGTACGAAACTCTTGGTGCGCGAGTCCGACTCGCACAGGGCCGGTATTTTTTTATGTGAAGTTCCATCAGGCACACGGAATGTTATGCCAGATTTCCTCACAAGGTTTTCCTTCTACACAACATCACGCTTGTTCTCCTCGAAAGGTAAGGCTGAGGTGCAGCTAAGGTACATTACCAGATATGTTTAAGTCCAATGTCTTTCTTTCTTCTTCGTTTCGACGGTACATTTTTTGATCAAACTGTTTGAGCCCAGTAGGTGGCCACGTCTATTGCAGCGTCAGAGGCATTATACAGGTCATCCAAGGTGCAAGTGAATGGACAGTCAGGACACTTAAGCAATTGGGGCATTGTCTTTATAGGAGCACCGTAATCGCACCCAGCGTGCAATGGACTAATAATTCCTCATTTTGCCAAATTATATTTACAGTGGCCTATAACCTGGGTAAGCAAACGATTCAGTGTCTTCCACACGGGCTACTGCAATTCATGACCAAGTGGAAGATGCTGCTTGGGCTAAATGAACTGGCATAGGGTGGTGGGTACTTCTCTAACCACAGTTTACTCCTGGATCGCCCGTGTGGTTTGCAGGTAGCTCTTTCGACTTTTTAGTCTACCTCGAGTTGTTAAATGGTCTTAGAGGGGATGTCGGGTATCGGATGCCTGGTTCTTCTTTTCTATCGCGCTCGCGACATCCCTTCGTACAACAGGAGGTGCTATATCTGCTAGTGGGTAGAGCTTATTTAGTGGAGTTGGTTTTAAGCAGCCCGATATTATCCGACACGTCTCATTTAGGGCAGTGTCTACTTGCTTTGCGAGAGCGGATTGGTGCCACACTGGGCACGCAAAGGGAAACAAATAAACATGCCGGTTGTGAGGAGAATATCGGGTGTTGCCCTCCAATTGGTGGAAATAAGATGATGGAGCAAGTCCAATGTAATAGGTGGCGAGTCTGTTGCCATCAACCGGGCACACGTCTAGACACCGGGCTGCTACTGGGAAATGCCAGATGGATAAACCTAACAACACTTTGCCTTACTCGGGAATCGAATCCATGATCTCAAGCTGCCACTACTATAGTAGTCACAGCGGATCATTGTGTCTCTGAAGTTGGCTCTGCCAACCATTGCGCAAGAAACAGTTTGTAATCGAATATACTACACAGAGTAAGAGAGATAGGACGATGCGGCAAACGTAAGCTAATGAAAGAGATAGTTATACAAAGCTATCTTCACCTTCAACATTGACACAAAAATTGCTACTGCGCAGGGTCTTGCAGCCAATTCAGAGACACAAAGATCCGTTGTGAGCATTATAGTAGACAAACGCGCGTAACTAAATTACTTTTTCACAATAGAAGAAGTCTTTCCATCGTAACAATACCAAGTATAAGGTAGATAATATAATTATTTATTATTTAAGTCACGTACGCTTCGAGCAATCTTATTACCAATCTCTTTATTAATTTTTTAATTATTTTTATTTCTACATACTTTATTATATAAGATTACCTATGTGTGTTATCTGTTGTTGATTTTAATTGTCTATGCTTTTTTCGTATGAAAAAAGCATAGACATGTTTAGAGAGCATTTCGTATGAAATAATTTATATCTATTATAATATTTAAGAACAACAAGAGCAGTGGTGACCCAGTGGTATCGACCGCGACTTACAAGTTGAAGAAAACGGTGAAGGAAAACATCGTGAAGAAACGGGCATGAAAAACAACCAAAAATTCAAAGACATGTGACATCCACCAACCCGCACTGGGCCCGTGTGGTGGATTACGGCCCATTCCCTCTCACAGAGAGGCCTGTGTCCCAGAAGTGGGAAAATTAATAGGCTGGTTATGATGATGATGTTGTTTTTTTTTTTTTTTTTAATCTATAGGCTCGCGTTTGACCACTATCTCGCCTGATGTTAAGCGATGATGTCGTCTACGGTGAAGCACGCTTACCTAGAAGATTATCTACCAAATATGGAAGCGACTAGCGTTTGTGGTAGTCAAGGACATCAAAAATGTTGAATGAGTGCCGGTTGTCACGACTGTTTTGTATACACATACCAGTATTACGTCAACAAAATGGTAGACAGCGTTTTTGCGGGCTTAAAAAAGGTTTAAATTTTTATGGTAAGAAAGCGAGTTTATCTTGCCGATATATGTTATTTCTGTGGTTTTTTATTAGGAAATATACATTTTAAAGTACTTTTTCAAACTTAGTAGAATATCCTGTTATAGATGTCAATATTACATCAGAAAAAGTCCTGTCTTCAAATATTTATTTATCGCCGAATTACAGATTAAAGTAAATTGTAATAACGTACAACTTACACATATTCGGGGAATTCGTTTTAAAACAACTATTGTTTTGAAGTTATAAATGGGTGTCAGTATGTTAGCTTTTATTTTCAAGTGAGCATTATGGGGACAAGATTGTTGCTTCTTTGTGTGATATATCAGGTATGTAATTTTATTTAAAATTCTTTCAATGTTGTATAATCATGTGCAAAATTGTATGTCATCATCATCATCTTCCTGCCCTTGTTCCATGTTACTTGTGGTTGGCGCAACACGTTTTCTTCTTCCATACCATCATGTCCCCCGTCACGCCATCACTTACTCCATTTTCTATCCATTATTTATTTGGCCGTCCCCTCTCTCTCCATCCATCAACATTTTTATTCATAACTTTTTTAGTAATATGCGTTTCATCCCTCCTCATCACATAACCATACCAGGACAAACGGTTTCCTTTCAACTTTTCTTTCATTGGCGCCACTTTCAAACTTCCTCTAATATACCTACTCATTTCTCACTTTATCTATTCTTGTCACTCCGCATATCCATCTCAATATTCTCATCTCTGCTACATGCAATATCTTTTTATCCATCTTTCTTACAGTCCAACATTCTGATCCATACACAGGTCTAATCACGGGTTTGTAAATTTTCCCATTTGTATGTGGTAAAAAACATACTTAATATATTAATCCTGGAGCTCTAGACAAGTGGCATTCTATAAACTTAAGAATCATATAGTCTTTGCCAAAAGATTTTGGCATTTGATATTTTGGATAGGATCCTAGTATGATCATAGTTATATGTTAGTCAAATACCCAAAAGCCTCTGCTAGCGGCTAGCACGCTAGCGAGTGTGAAGACGAAATAAGCCCACGGAATCGTACTACGGAGGTACAGTAATAAAAACATTAATTCAAAAAATCAAAACAGCTGACTGTTTAAGATTTTTTGAGTTTCCTTTTTTTATTTAAAATTTTTTAAAAACATTATTTTTTTCGAATTAGGTACATTTAAACTTTTAAGAGTTAAATACTATGAAATCACCTCTTAAACTCCTATATTTTGATATTTACATTTGACCCCACACGATGGTTTTGGATGAAAAATAAATCGGCCCCCACAATATGGGGCCCAAAAACCGCCATTTTCTATTATCCAATTTTAATGTAAGATCATCAAAATCGACCAACGTGTTTGGTCTTTAGAACGCCACATGGGAACATACATACATACATAGACTGATAAACACATTACCCTCCTTCGGCAGTCGGGTAAAAATACTAGAATAGAATATAATAATAGTTTAATTTAAGACTGGAATAGCCTGTGTTTTTATATTATCAGGTATATTATTAAATATGATCGGGCCCATACATAAAACACTTTTCTTTAATAAGGCAGTGTCATAACTACCAACATGTAGCATGTTTCTATATTATTTCCTTATTGGCCTGTTTATTATCGGATACTTTATTAAAAATATACATATTTGATTTAACAAAGACAGCAATTTCGAAGATATAAAGAGATGGTAATGTTAATAATTTCAGTGACTTAAACATAGGTACGCAGCTATCTGTTACCGTTAAATTACACATTGCCCTTAAACATCGTTTTTGAGCCTTGAACACCTGTTCTCTCAGGCCACAATTGCCCCAAAATATTAAGCCGAATCTTAAAATCGACGCAACTAACCCATGGTATACAACTAACTTTGTGGCCATGCTCACTTTTTTAGACAGGTTAAAAAGCACATATGTTTTTGCATACTTCTTCTGCTTGTGGCTTCCAAGTTAGTTGGCTATCTATCATTATACCTAAGAACTTAGCAACTGTTACTTGGTCAACTTTTTTTCCATTATGATATAGATGCAACATTTCTGGTGCAATTCGTTGATAAAATTGCGTAACATTCGTTTTTGGAATATTAATCAATAAATTATTTTAGTCAAGCCAGTGTATAATATCCGTTAACGTATTATTTATGTTCTCTTCATATGTATTTCTGTCAAAGCATTTAATCAAGGCAGTGATATCGTCAACGAATAGGACCATATGATGTTCAATGTGTCGTGGCAAGTCATTAATGTACAGTAAAAATATTAAAGGGCCCAGCACACGGCCCTGTGGTACACAAAATCTAATTATTCTAACTTTAGATAGAAATTTTTTCTTACTCTTAGTTTTGAGGCATATTTTTGTGATCTCTATATGCTGCTTACGGTTGCTGAGGTAGGATTTTAAGAGTTCAAGTATATTTGCTCTGATTCCTATGGCATTTAATTTATTTACTAAGATTTCGTGATCAACACAATCAAATGCAATCGTCATGTCCGTAAAAATTGCACAAACTGGTACTTTTTTGTCAACATTTTGCATAATAACATTTATCAGATCATAACATAAACGGCCATATTTTTGCCCTTATTCTTTCGGAAACTCTTTTGTTCTGCACATAAAATGTCATATTTAGATAGAAAATTATTGATCGAGTCATAGAGGATTTTTTCCATAACCTTTGCAAAAATTAGTATTAATGCAGTTGGTGAATAATTTGCGAGATCTTTCTTATCATTTTTTTTTTAAAAACGGTTTGACTATTACTGTTTTTAAGATGTCCGGAAATACACAAGGGCTAATACATACATTTAGTAGGTGACTTAAATGTTATACCATCATATCCAGTGCTATGTTTATTTTTAACCGACTTACCAAAAAAAGAGGAGGTTCTATGTTCGACATTATGTATGTTTTTTTTTTTTTTTTTTTTTTTTTATGTATGTTCACCGATATCTCCGTCAATTGTGGACCGATCTTGAAAATTCTTTTTTTGTTTGAAAGGGTATATTCCGAAATTGGTCCCATTTTCATTTGGTGAAGATCTGATGAAGAACTTCGGAGATATACAACAGAACTCTTCAATAAATATCGGCAAATCTCTCGGGATTGCTGCAATCGCATGTCTGTTTATTGTTTATACCATTTCATAACATAACATCACGCCAGCACGCTCGAAAGGGGTATGCAGATCTCTCATTTCACCGGTTATATTCAAGTTTCATCTTATTCGGGTAATCTATTCTGTCGTTATAGGTACTTACTTAACTACTTCCCTTAGATAGGTACAACTAAAAAGTGAAAAATAAAAAACATTTTTACAAAAAAATACTACCGACTTCCAAATAAGAAAACTAGAAAGTGAAAAATAAATTTATTTTTGGAAGTCGGTGTCCATAACTTAAAAATTTTGGTACCTATCAAAGACACCGACTTCCAAAAATAAATTTATTTTTCACTTTCTAGTTTTCTTATTTGGAAGTCGGTAGTATTTTTTTGTAAAAATGTTTTTTATTTAATGATTGTATCGCTCTTAAATTATCTTGCGGTAATACTGGATGCATAAACATCGAGTTAAGTAGTCAAATTCTTAGTGTCCAGTGAAGTCGTCATATTTTTTTGTGTTTGGTCTATAAAATAATCATTAAAAGCGTTGGCGATTTCTGTCGGATCAGTAATGGTAAGACCATTCTGAATTTTGATTTGGGTAATCGATTCGGTAATTCGGTGTTTATTATTTATAACCTGCCAAGATGCTTTAGATATATTGCTTGAGGTGTTAATTAAATAATTATTTTGAGCTTTTTGCGTTAATTTAATAATTTTCCGAAATTTGCGGGAGTAGTAATAAAATCACCTTCAGAAAAGGTGATTTTATTAAAAATTGATGGTTCGCGTCTGTATTTCCGTAATAAATATCTTTGTTTTCTACTACACACTCGGATGCCTCGGATGCCACGTGTGCCAATTTGTATGTATAGCAAAGATCGTACAACCAGCGAAACTATTCTAAAAAAATATCGTATGCTTTATTAGCATTATTGGTTTGGTAAATTTCAGTAAAATAAAGGCATTTAAGGTAACTTCTAAACCTAGTCATATTTTTATTGGACAGGTCTGGCTTTTTTATCCGCCAAGAATTTAATCTATATGATTTCATCACCTTAACTTCTAATAGTTGATCAATGTGGTCAGACAATGCTAGGTCCAATACTTCTGATGTACACTTTAATTGAGAGCTTCATGCAAAATTGTCTAAGCAAGTATTGCTGCCGAGCCTGGTGGGTTGACGAAGTTCTAATTTAAGATTGTAGTCCAATAGAAAATATTCAAAATCTAAAGTCAAGCTATTTCTTTCTAACGTGTCTATGTTGAAGTCCCCAAACATGATTATTTCTTATCAGATTTGGTACATATTTTTTTCAAAATAGTCTCTATTTTATCATAAAATACATTTAAGTGGTGGCCTGTAAATACATATTATAATTAAATTATGGTTTTTTAATTCTATGCCGCAGCATTCAATCACATTAGCTATAGAATGGTGCGAAACATCCGAAAGTTCTTTATAATCCAGACTTTAATAATCCAGTTTTTAATCAGAATACATGCTCCTTCACGATTCTGTGATCGTCTTGAATAAATTGCTCCTAACTTGAAGTTTGTAATATTCAATAATTTTTCATGTCCGGCCATAATAAAGTGTTCTATGATACTGTGATACTAGCTTGTTACTATCCCCACAGAAGATCAAAGGCCTTTTGTCGTACAGAAAAGGTTTGAGCATTTATCACCACGCTTGCTCAAGGCGGTTGGCAATTTCAGACTTATCTATACTATATATTATTATTATTTATATATTTTACTAGCTGACCCCCGGTGCTTTGCTCCCGTCTGGCTACTCTGCCAACCCTGCCTACTCAGCCTATCCAGCCTACCCAGCCTACCCAGCCACCCAGCCTACCCAGCCTACCCAGCTTACCCAGCCTACCCAGCCTACCCAGCTTACCCAGCCTACCCAGCCTACCCAGCATACCCAGCCTACACAGCCTACCCAGCCTTCCCAGCCTACCCAGCCTACCCAGCCTACCCAGCCTTCCCAGCATACCCGGCCAACCCAGCCTACCCAGCATACCCAGCCTACACAGCCTACCCAGCCTTCCCAGCCTACCCAGCCTACCCAGCCTACCCAGCCTACCCAGCCTATCCAGCCTACCCAGCCTACCCAGCCTACCCAGCCTACCCAGCCTACCCAGCCTACCCAGCCTACCCAGCCACCCAGCCTACCCAGCCTACCCAGCTTACCCAGCCTACCCAGCCTACCCAGCATACCCAGCCTACCCAGCCTACCCAGCCACCCAGCCTACCCAGCCTACCCAGCTTACCCAGCCTACCCAGCCTACCCAGCATACCCAGCCTACACAGCCTACCCAGCCTTCCCAGCCTACCCAGCCTACCCAGCCTACCCAGCCTTCCCAGCATACCCGGCCAACCCAGCCTACCCAGCATACCCGGCCAACCCAGCCTACCCGGACTACCCAGCCTACCCAGCGTATCCAGCCTACCCAGCTGAAGTAAAACACGATCTTGCTAGATAATGACCACTTTATTTCCATGTAAGGTATATCAACAAAACCTAAAATATGCAGTTACCCACATTACACAATAATGTTAAATATACTACATGTTCCCTTTTTAAAGAAAAATAATAACTTTAGCAAATTCCCGCCACCAATAATAACAAAATATTTTAAAACATAAAGATTTGTTATCTATACAATCTCAATAACAACCCATTACTAAACTATGTGCACTGATATCCTATTCTCTCTCTTTTATTTAACTAAAATAATCACTGCTAAATTAATACACATAATTTTATTTTACTTTTTGTTAAAAAACAGTGCAAGTTTTTCACGTGCCCGTCGGGACGCAGCTCGGGTTTGCTGTCCTACAACTAATTCTGGAGAAGAACTAGCTGACCTAGTCACAGCCCTGTCATTGTTATTCAACCCTTCATCTACATTTTCCTCCGCGTCACTGTACGTGCTGGCGCACTCATTTTCATCACTATCACTATCCTGCTTCCTTTGCAAGGAAGCAGAATGTGCCGTGGTATCTCCTGGCCTCGTATCTTTCATGATGTGCCGTCTGTTGCGGCGGTATCTCCGCCCGCTGCTATCAGTGAGGAAGTACGATCGCGGCTGCGGTGCCGGTGCCTGCACTCGCATGTGTCGTCGACGCATGTCGCTATCCGCTACAATTACATTTTCACCGGATTTTAATACAGGCAATTCTCGGGAATGCATATCATAATACTTTTTAGACAGTTCTCGTTTTAACTGTATATTTTTATAGTCGTCATTGTTGTTACGTTCTGGTCGTAATCTTTCTTTATATATTGGTAAGCGAGTGTTCAAACGTCGACCCATCAATAATTGCGACGGCGCACTTACTCCATCCCTTGGAGTTGTTCTGAAATTTAGTAATCCCAGATAATAATCTGTATCTGTACTGAGTGACTTTTTTATTATGCCTTTTACTGTCCTCACTGCTCTCTCACTCAAACCGTTTGACTGGGCGTAATTGGGCGATGATGTTGTATGTTTGAAGCACCATTCTTCAGTAAATTTGCAAAATTCCCTGGAACTGAATGCCGGACCATTGTCTGTTATAAGTTCCGTTGGAATACCATGTCTTGCAAACTGATCTTTCATCGCCGCTATGACTACCCTAGATCCAATATTTGTTAACGCATTAATCTCGATGTAATTTGAAAAATAATCTACCATAATAAGGAAGTTCTTTCGGTCGCAAAAGAATATATCAGCGCCAACCTTCCTCCATGGTAAATCTGGTATTGAATGCGATATCATAGGCTCCTTCATATTTCGCGCAGCGTGCTCGACGCAGGCGGCGCAGGCGCGCACGGCCTGATCCACGTCACGTGACATCCCGCTCCAAAACATGACATCGCGCGCTCGACGCTTACATCGGTCGATTCCTAGATGCCCCTCGTGGACGCGTGATATCATTTCACCTCTCAGACCACGCGGTATGAAGACCAAGTTGTTTTTTAAGATCACACCGTCCACTACTTGTAATTCGTCTTTATATGCCCAATGTATTTTTATCATTTCATGTAAATCCTTTTTGTACTTTGGCCATCCATTTAGAATGTAAAATTCTAGTAACTTACATTCTTGATCCCTTTGCGTTGCCTCTCTGACCAAACCGAGTTTGCTGTCGCTGAATGGTATGTTTTCTATAAGGAAACAAGCCTGATCCTCCACCTCAGATGTCACATTGTCACTCATGAGTTCCGGTAAGGCTGCTCTAGATAATGTATCTGCTACATACATATATTTGCCAGGTTTGTATACCACAGTGAACTCATAGCGTTGCACGCGCAGCATCATTCTTTGCAAGCGAACCGGCACTGAATCTAAACCTTTTTTAAATAAAGCCTCCAGTGGCTTGTGATCAGTTTCCACAACCACATCCTTCTTCCCATACACATATTGATGGTATTTTTCCATAGCAAACACAATCGCGAGCATTTCTTTTTCAATTTGCGCGTAACGCTTTTGTGTGTCAGTCATTGTCAGTGAGGAAAACTCGACCGGGCGACCGTCCTGCAACAGTGCAGCACCCAACGCCGTGGAGCTCGCATCCACCGTGACCACGACCGGGCGGTCGCTTGAATACAGCGCCAGCACCGGCGCGCTGCTCACTGCTTGCTTCAACTTGCAAACCGCACTAGCGTGTACACTGTCCCACACCCATTCATTGCCTTTTTTGAGCAAGTTTCTAAGTGGGCCTGCTATTAGTGAATAATTTGGAATGAACTTGGCTAAATAATTGATCATTCCAAGAAAGCGTTCCAAAGATGACCTGTCCTTTGGTTCTGGCATATCTCTTATTGCCTTTACTTTATTTGTGTCAATCTGCATTCCTTTCCTACTAAAGATATGCCCCAGATACGTTACCTGTTCTACACAAAACTCACACTTCTCCCTATTAAACTTTATTCCTACCGCCCGAGCCCTATCTAGCAGTTTCATTAGTCTATCATCGTGTTCTTCCTTAGTCTTGCCCCAAATAATTATGTCATCTATAAAAGAATCTACCCCATCGAGATCTTCTAATAGCTGTCGTATCTTTCCGTGGAATACCTCACTCGCACAGTTGACCCCGTATGGTAATCGTAGAAATTGGTACCTTCCGAATGGAGTTCCAAATGTACAGAGATCCGCACTGTCATCATCTAACTCAATCATCCAAAACCCTGATCGCGCATCAAGTTTACTAAAATACTTTGCGTTAGTTAACTTAGCGGCAATCTCAGTGAGTGTCGGTAGTGGGTAGTGTGCGCGGCGCACCGCTCGGTTCAGCGGCCGCGGGTCCAGGCACACGCGCAGGCTGCCATCCTTCTTTGCCGGCAACACGATCGCGTTTACCCACTCTGTCGGATGTGAAACCTTCCGAATTATACCCATGTGTTCCATACTATCAAGCTCCGCCTTTAATTTGTCCCGAATTCCTAAAGGTATTTTCCTAACAGGGCATATTGAAGGACTTGCATTGTTTTCTAATATGATTTTGTATTTGCCTGGTAATTTGCCAATTCCATGAAATAAATCATTATACCTATCCACGTTGACAGTATATATCCTCTTGACTAACCCTAATTCTTCACAAGTATTTTTTCCCAACACACTTTGACAATGATCACTTGATATTACAAACTCAATACTACTTTTATTTTTTTGATATGCCCACAACATGTGACATGTACCAAGTATTGGAATATAATTTCCACAAAAAGACTGTGCTCTTATGCAACATGGTTTAATATCATTTACTGAATAGCCTAATTTGTTAAAAGTAAATATTGATAATACATTGAGATCTGAACCTGTATCAAGTTTAAACAATTCACTTTTGCCCTTTCCAATCAAATTTAAACGTTCAAACCACTTACTGTCTTTTAGTTGTGAAGATTTATTCAAGGTAGTCACATAAAATAACTCATCGTCGCCATCACCGCTCTCCTGTATTTCATAAACACGCTTATCACCTCTAACCGAACACATATTTTTAAAATGACCTTTTCTATAGCACAAGAAACACTTAGCAAATCGCGCTGGACATCGTACGTTATCATCGTGAACGCCACCACAAGCACAACAACACTTAGAATCTCCACCCGACGACACTGCGATACTCCCAGGCCTCCCAGCTGATGAGCCACGCACGGGCGCGCGCCCAGCGTGTCGCACAACCGCCGCAGGCGCACCGCGCCGGCCCCGCATCTCGCGCACCGCGTCCGCCCCCGTAGAACCGCTTGGCCTCGGTGCACGCGTACTTAATAACGCGTCAACCACGCCACTTTGTTCCTTTGTTTTCATTTTTTCTATGTGACGGTTTTCTTCGGTAGACACCTCACTTGCCTGGCATATTTTGACGGTTTTTTCCAAACTTAACTCATCCGTCCTGAGCAATCTATCACGAACTCCTGTGTCGTTTACTCCACAGACAATTCGATCTCGTATTAGCCCATCTTCTAAATGCTCAAATTCACAATGTTGGCATAGTAGTCTTAGAGCAGTTACGTAAGCATCTATGTTTTCACCTTCCATCTGATTTCGTGTAAAAAATCTAGATAATGACCACTTTATTTCCATGTAAGGTATATCAACAAAACCTAAAATATGCAGTTACCCACATTACACAATAATGTTAAATATACTACACCAGCCTACCCAGGCTACCCTGCCTACCCAGACTACCCAACCTACCCAGCCTACCCAGCCTTTTGATATCTATTTTTTTTTTAATTATAGCCTTGGACACTCAGGAACAATGTAACTTTCTACTGGTAAAAGAATTTTCTAAATAGGTTCTGTAGATCAGAGATTACGTCCTACAATACAACGTCACAAACTTTACCTCTTTATACTTTTTAGGGTTCCGTACCCAAAGGGTAAAAACGGGACCCTATTACTGAGACTTCGCTGTCCGTCTGTCTGTCTGTCTGTCTGTCTGTCTGTCTGTCTGTCTGTCTGTCTGTCACCAGGCTGTATCTCATGAACCATGATAGCTAGACAGTGAAATTTTCACAGATGATGTATTCCTGTTGCCGCTATAACAACAAATACTAAAAACAGTATAAAATTAATATTTAAGGGGGGCTCCCATACAACAAGCGTGTTTTTTTTGCCGTTTTTTGCGATAATGGTACGGAATCCTTCGTGCGCGAGTCCGACTCGCACTTGGCCGGTTTTTTTACTTGTATTTTTGTATGTAACGAATAAAATTAAAAACTGTCCAGTAGTTTTTAACTTTATTTTTACGGTTTCAATAATTCTTTCACCGTTGAGAAGCTACACTATCCCCGGTTATAATTAACATAGGCTACTTTTAACCCTGTGTTCCCACGGTAACGGGAACTACGCGGGTGAAACCGCGAGGCGTCTGCTAGTATTAACTATTAGTCCAGCAGCCTAATTGCGTAAGTAAATTCGGCAACGCAAAGGGTTTGATCCTATGAAAGAGTATGACAAATTCTCTTTAAATAAAATAAATATTTTACGCTTTCATTGGTGAAGTTACTCTTTTCGAAAGAGTCCAATAGTTTTTGGAAAAACATAATTATTTAAAGTGTATTTGTCATACTATTTCATGGGGTCAACCACTTTGCCTTGCCGAATTCACTTACACACGATTGCAATTAGGTTGCGGGTTTCCTCACTATGTATTTTAACTCACGACCCCAAGCACGAGAGGCAAGGTCTTAGTCACTACGGCCACCACGACAGTTTTACTAAGGAGATATTCTGTCATAATTCAGGCTATAGTCTATCCATGTTCCAAACATCCAAATCGAATTAAGTCGTTGGGGAATCTAAATATACCTACAGACATTCTCATTCATAAATTTAATAGTATAAGGCCTATTAACATAATATAGTAGTTTATGCAATGGTCATATAATAGGGGTTATTAAAACACGAGCGTAGGTTGATAATAATATTACGCGAGTGTTGTTTTAGTAACTAATTAAAAGCCATTGCATACACTACTTTACCTTCACTCATACAGTTGCAATAAAACAAAAGTGGAAACGGAGAAAATATTTGGTATAGCGGGCAATTTAGCTTCTCATTGCACATGACAGCGCAGCGCGCGCCTCCTTAAGCGTCAATAAATTAAAAAGTAAAAGTGTGCTATAAAAATTAAAAAGTTATTTTATGATGCAGTTGTTTAAAAATCGAAGGAAAATGTTGCACTGTAATGGTTTTTATTTTTAATTTTACCTATCCACGAATATAAAGTACGCGTTTATACAATATTTTTTGAATTCATATTTGGAACATTAAGTTGTGAGTGTAGATAAAATAATTTAAATTTTATCAAACAATCAATTTAACCTTGTTTAAGTTTTTCGTGCAAGTAGGCCTCAGAGGCCATCATAACATCACATTTTTCCTAATTTGAAGATTTTTTATTAATAAAATTTATTCTTATCTACAGACAGCACGAAGCGATACTTTGTCAACTCAACTGTACCCATGAGAGTCTTAAGAGGCAATAAAACGAGTACCAATCATTGAATTTCCAGCTCGTTGAGTCCAACGATTTATTTATTCAAAAGACTTATTTTTTTGTCTAAATAAAGACTCGCATTATTTAACACGTTCAATTTGGATGCGTATCATGAGAGCCGGTTCGTAATGGTGGACGAGCGGGTATTCGACCAAAAAAAGTCACGTGTATTTAACATTATCGGGACTAAATGGAATTCCATGAGCTATCACCATTTCACTGTTCACTGCTGGACATAGTTCTCTCCAATTTCACACCTTTCATCTCTAATACCGGTAACTCTCATCTCATACTTTTGGAGCTATGTTCGTCAGAAATTAAGCCTAAATTTCATTATAACTGTGTCTGTTTTTTTTTCAGGCGGTCATCATAGTATCACTGTGTGGTGGAGTGACACTACCATTGTCAGATTCGATAGGCAAAGTGACACCAATTAAACCAAAACCCTTATCTGCGACAACAGTTTCATCATCAGCAACTTCATCATCTCTAGTATGTGAAGACTTAATGCCTAAATTGATTCCACCAGCTACAAAAGGATCGGTGATCAGAGAATTTTCATCACCTTTGGCATTAACATCATCATCCAGAGCTTTACCTGTTCCCAAGATTGATTCATTGTCAATCGAAAATGTAAAAATTCCAGAAAGATTAAAAGAAAAGTTTTTATCAGTATGTAAGGCTCCCGTTAAAAAAATTAAACCAGATATTCGGTCACCAGACGTATCGTTACCAAATAAATTTTTATCATTGCCAATAAAGCTACCAAATGCTTCACCTAATTCCTTACCAGATATTAAATGTTCATCTCCTTTAAATAAATTACCTCCATTGCCCAGCATCAAGTCGTTGCCTAATGTTCCTTTGGAATCATTGAATCCAAAAGGCATTGACTTGTTAAGTTCGTCATCTAAACCTAATCAATTTTCAGCATCACCAAGCATCCCTACATTTCCAAAATGTAGATCTTTTGATTCACTAACAACTTCGGAAGCTAAAAATCCTTCATTTGGAGAATATTTTACAACAAACTCTTTCTCCCCATTAAGTTCTTCATGCTCATTGCCATACCCATTGCCCTATAAATCTTTGAAATTGCCTGGCGTAAGGACTCCTTCAGCACCTTTGCGCTATATGCCTATGTCTTATAAGGAAGCTGGTAGTTTTAACTTACCAAGTATTTGTAGTTCCCATGATTTATTAAGCTCAAAAACCTTAGATTCTGAAACCGGTCTTAATTCACTCCCTCACATAAATAAGCCTTATGTGACACCGTATTTGAAATCAATCAAAACTTCTCAGATCCTGAAACCAATACAGGTACCGAAAACATCTTCAAATGTGCCACTTTCAACTAAGACCATGTGCTCTTCACAAAATGCTGTAGCTAAAAATCTGTGGCATCCAAAAGAAGCCAATTATGGCTCGGCTTCTGTAGCTTTCGAATCTAAACTTGATCCATCTGTGTTATCTTTACTTAATTTACGTTGTGATCCACTCAGCTTAATGCCAAATTTCGGGGATGATAGAACCTCAGACTTTAAACTGAAACCTTGTGGAGTACAAGGTAAGCTAAAAATAAAACCTATATCATTTACGTCGCCTTCAAACATTTTGAATGTGCCTGCAACGTCTCTGGTCCCTCTTTCACCAACTTCTCCAATCTTTGATGTATTGTCAAATGGAATAAATATTACTGACAGTTTAAAATATATTGATACACCCAACGTGATTCCTTTAATTGATACTTACGTAGAGACTATTGAAAGATTAAACCCAAATGACCTTGAAAGCAATTTCCAAACATACTTTGATTCCAAAAATGTCCCTAGCGTGGAAAGAGTAAATCTTCCTAGTCTATCTTCTTATCAACATCCATCCTTTAAGAAAGAACGTGTTTCAATACCACTTAAGTATTCACCCCCTATAATTCCAACTAAACCAATAGCTTCTATTTCTTCTGGAATATCTTCTTTATCTCCTATAACTTACTGTCCTTCTAGAACATCGCAAACTTCTACTACTCCTGTTTCTTACATAAAACAGTCTCCATCCTCTTCAATTGCCCAAACTACTTCTAATATGGTGTCATCTATAAATAATTTAGTGTCTAATATAGTTCAGAATATACTGTCTACATATAAATCTTACATTCCTTCAACGCCTCAAAAAATACCACAAATACCAACTTACACTATTCAATCAAATCCTTACGCTGAAAATGTGTTGAAATCTAAGGAAACATTACCGGTTGTACCATTACCACAAGGAAACCCATTAAACACTATATCAGTACCCGTTATAAGTGTTTCCACAGATTGTTTAAATGCTCCAACTTCTGACTCTTCAACCGTTCTATCTTGCGTGTCACCAGCTTCCGAAGTTTCTTCTAATCAACCAATACGTATTTCTTCGCCACAGCCTGCAGCAACTATATTACCCCCTTCATCACTAATTACTTTTTCGTCACCACCACTCTGCCCATCATATTTACCATCACCAATATTACCTGCATGCCCTGCTATAGGTTCACCGTTCTGTATGGAAACACCTATATTTAAAGTAAGTTCATCGAAAAAGGATTCTAAAGTGGATAAAATGCTCGAATTAATGTTGCTTGCTGAAATATTGAATAATGATGAAAGCTTTGATTGGGATGACTTAGATACGTTGTTGGCATTTTTATCTTTAAGTTGATTTAATGCTGTTTTGTCATTGAAATAAAATATTTTTTTGTTTTGTAATCTTTGCCCCGTGGGCGCGTTTACAAACATTTAAACTCACATGCACAAGACACCCAGATCTGAAACAACTATCTGTAGGCCATACAAATATTGGTCCGTGCGGGAATCGAACACGCGACACGCAGCGCAGCAGCTGATCCCTCAACCACTGCGCCAATCGTGTTGTTAAACTAATATAACACTATTCCGTATATTTTGAACCTAAGATTTCAGTAAGAATAAGTAGCTGCTGTTTAGTAAGACTTAAGTTGTATAAATATTATGTAAATAAACCGTTTTGTTAACGTTATTTTGTTGTTTTATTTGATACAAGCTTTTTTTCTGCATCTTCGCATCCGTGGCCTATTCTGCTGCAAACGTTGTGTAAAAGGGTTAGCTAAATAATGTAACTTTCAAAATATTGTGTGAAATAATATAAGTGGCCAGTGGCTAAGACCTCGCGTCTCGTGCTTGAGGTTTTTAGTTAAAATCTGGGCAAGTGCCAAAGTGATTTTTCAATTTATATGTACTTTCTGAGTTTATTTGGACATTGCCGACAACGGTAAAGGAAATCTTCATGGGGAAACCTGGACTCACTCAGTTAATAATTAATTAATTAATATTGTAAAGAGGAAAGATTTTTATTTTATTTGTTTGTACCGAATAGGCTCCGAAACAACTGGACCGATTTCAAAAATTCTTTCAACTATGGAAAGCTACATTAAGCCCGAGTAACATAGGCTATAATTTATAAAAAAAATAGAAATCGGGTAGGAAGGTAGGTGGGTAGGTAGCTAGGGTAGGTAGGTAGATAGCGAGTTGACGGGAGCGAAGCCGCGGGGGTCAGCTAAAGTTTGAAATCGGCAACACGTATTGAGCAAGCTTGGTTATCAATGCTCGTGCCTTTTCTATATGAAAAATGGTCTTTGCTCAGCAGTGGGACAGGTACAAGGTACAGGCTGGTATTATTATTATATCAGAATCTCAGCAGGTGTCTCAGAATGTTTTTCGTTTTTTATACTTAATAAAAGCTCTAGAATTAGTTCAAACTCAGTTTATTTACTGTTAAATTGAAGAGCAGTTTTTGTCATTTAACCTGGATAAAATCTTCAATCACTCACTGGAGCATCCTCAAAAAAGTAAGGGCCAATAATTCTTTGACTTGATATGGCAGCTCAAATAGCGCAGATTTAACGCCTGCTGATGTTTTCCTATAGGACTACTTAAAAAATAAGTGCGAGTCGGACTCGCGCAAGAAGAGTTCCGTACCGTTAAGGCAAAAAACGGCAAAAAAATCACGTTTGTTGTATGGGAGCCCCACTTAAATATTTATTTTATTCTGTTTTTAGTATTTGTTGTTATAGCGGCAATAGAAATACATCATCTGTGAAAATTTCGATTGTCTAGCTATCACGGTTCAAGAGACAGCCTGGTGACAGACGGACAGACAGACAGACAGATAAACGGAACGCGGAGTCTTAGTAATAGGATCCCGTTTTAACCTTTTACGTACGGGTACGGAACCCTGAAAAAGTAAAGTTTACAACCCATTGCCACTTAGCCTGAATATTTTAAAGTAAGCAAAGACGCCATGCATATTGATAACAATTTGTGTAAATGTATTGTTTTGGTGTACAATAAAGAATTAAGAAAAACATTCTAAGACACCCTGTGTAATTCGTTTAGAAAAGAGATTACAATTTACTTAGAACTTCTATAGAATTAGCTGATTAAATTCTATTGTATATTTACTTAACTTACCAAGAAAATAAATACCTTAACAAACTACCCATAAATAACAGCAAGCTAGCAGAACCTAAGTAAATCATAAATAAAAACAATCAAGGTTATTCAGAAGGCAACCGAAAAGTTAAATATTTAACTTATAGTACGAGATCCCACCGCAAAAAGCAGCAGTCATTTGTTAGATATTGATACCTTACTGTAATGTCTATCAAACAAAAATTACAATTTATAAGATAATAAACTAATATTAGAACTAAAATAAGAATAAATATATGTAAAATTACGGTGCGTCAAAAATTTTGTCTATATCGCTGTCAACAGGAAAAGTGCCCAAAAGGCTGGCAGCATTGCCACGTTGGATGATTGCCATCCAACGTGGCAATGCAGCCAGCCTTTGGCCAAAATAAAGGCCAGCCCTCGGGTCTCGTGAAGAGTCGACCAACCGCTTGGCATTAGCAATAGTAATAGCTGCAGGATTTCCTGGCAATATTTAGCCGCAATTATCTTAATCACATATTTTATTCTTATTTTAGTTCTAATATTAGTTTATAAATAATGTACATATGTAATTAAGATAATTGCGGCTAAATACTGCCAGGCAATCCTGCAGCTATTTACTTTGCTATCAAGTATCATTCATGAAAATTAAGTTTTATTTAAAAACTAACGTGTAAATTTTAGAAGTGGGATCTTAGGCTATTATTACACAGACAGAATTCGCCGAAATACATTCCTTTATAATGTAGGATTCAATAAATTTGAACAAACCTTTCTTAATACAGTTACTATCATAAAGGTTACATATTCTCGACGGGTGTATAATTTCTAAGAAGAATGTAATAATATCAACATCATCATCATCATCAGCATTTTAATATGTTCCCACTGCTGGGACACAGGCCTCCTCTCTGTGAGAGTGAATGGGCCGTAATCCACCACGCGGGCCCAGTGCGGGTTAGTAGATGTCACATGTCTTCGAATTTTTTGTTCTAGGACATGCCGGTTTCCTCACGATGTTTTCCTTCACCGTTTTGAGAGCAGTGGTGATGAAATAATTTACACAAACTAAAGCGCCTGTCTAGGCTCGAACCCACGACCTACAACTTGTAAGTCACGGCCGATACCACTGGGCATAAGAATAATAAAAGTTTTTCTTTTTCTGTATCTTATGATGTTAATGGTGTTTCATCTATACTAATATTATAAAGAGGAAAGATTTTTTTGTTTGTTTGTACCGAATAGGCTCCGAAACTACTAGACCGATTTAAAAAATTCTTTCACCAATAGAAAGCTACATTATTCCTGAGTGATAGAAGCTATTTTTTAATCCCGAAAACGGGTCCTGTGGGGTGGTCCACGGGAGCGAAGCCGCGGGCAACAGCTAGTTAAGTAATAATGGGATAAACTGTGTGTTTGAGTAAATTTATTCAGTACCCGCCTACAATGATAGATTTATATCATATTTTTCTCGGAATGCCTCGTTGGTTTAGTTCACAAGCTCTACTGTTGAGCATGTTGTCCCAATTCCAGCAATTTGTTATTGGGTTTTTTCCATCTGGAATTTTTCAGTAGCTGCTCGGAGTCTGGACCCGAGTTATGGCAATAGGCTTACTAGAACATAACTGGTTAAATGTAGTCGTTTTAATAATATGGTAAATGGAATGAGATTAGACGAAGTTATAGAAAATTAAGGTTTCAATCAGGTCCATTATAAGTAAAGGTTACAGTTAAGTTTTTTATAGTTAATTGTTTTTTGTAAACAGTTTGAAAAATCTCGAGAGATGTAAATTTTTGTTCTGTTTGTTTCAAACATGGGTAACATATTGGTGAGCAGGGGGCAAATCCGCTACCTGCTTGGGGCTTTCACTGGGCACTTTGGAACCAACGACATGCTCATGAAGATGGGTTTAACTACGACCCCCGTGTGCAGGTTGTGTGGGGAACATACGGAACGCATGGAGGACCTTCTGTGCACATGCGATGCACTGGCTGGCAAGCGTCTCCTAGGGGTTGGATACCCAAAACCAGAAGACTACAGGCTCATATCTCCTAGTCTCGTTGTAAAACTCATGAAAACGGTTTTCAACGAGATTAAGGAGGAGAATGGTATCTAGGGGACCACAATAGATCCCAATGGGTCGAAGTGTCCGAGTTATTTCTCGGCCCTTCCATAAGATAAGATAAGATAACATATTGGTTCTCTGTTTGTTTCAAAACTAAATTATCAGTTTTATCAGTAAATAAATATTTGGTAATTCAAATTCGGTTACTATATTAATTAATATCATAAGAATAATAAATATTTACTACGTACATAAGATAATCTTCTTTATTTTGAAAGAGTTCGACCCCATAGGGGGTAGCCTTCAGCGTGGTCGCTTAGGTTGAGTTTTTTCTGCCTGGCTAGAGGCTATAGTTTAGTCTCCACAGGGAAGACCGGTAGAGCAGATACTAAATCGTATGATTTAACTGTGAGACGTCACTTATAAAGACATTTTGAAAGACCGTCTTATAAGCACCTACCTACTTCCCCTCTCAACCCGCAACAACCCTCTATAGCCGTACAGTGCTGCCTAAATAAGCTGATGTTAGTTACCGCATGACAATTTTGTATCAATAACGTAAACAATTATTGTTAATTGGGTATCTTGCACGCTTAGTTGTGGAATCGATATCAATAACTACAGAACATTAACTTCATAGATGTTGCAGAAAACGCGGCGCACGTAAACATCGTAGTATGTCCTCCTGTCCATAGATATCGCTTTTTATACATTTCTAGGGGGTGAGGTTTCTCTGGAGCTGTATGTACTAGGTGCACCTCTGCCTAACGCTTTAGGACATACAGCCGTGATGTTATATATGTATGATAATGTTTGTGATGAATTAATTACAATAAACATTGAAAATAACAAGAAAAAGACCTTGATTCAATAATTTAATACTTACACTTAAGTTTATTGTAAATAAATAGCTTACAAACCACAACTTTTCTAATATTAACTTTACTTCTTCTTACTTATTTTTTTTGGCAGATTCCTCTACCAAAACCTCGTAGGGTGATCCAAAGAAGTTGCTAGAACATACGTAGTGCCTTCATCATTGAGATTGCCGTTATCTATAAAATCTTGGTGACTAGTGCCTGCAGAAACGGAGTCTTCTTCTTCTGGCTTGTAAACTGGACCAGTGCTGTAATTTACAACTTTAGATCTAGCGAAAACTGTTTCTACATCTTTAGGTTTATTTGTTAGTATATTTTTACTATTCTCTTTAGTTCCTGGATAGTAGGGTATTTTTGCTTCAGAATAGAAAGATGCCTTGTCTCCTAGAAATCTAAGATCGAAGTCATCATTTTCATCAAAATTGTATTGAGGTTCTTGGTTAATCTCACCCCTTTCGACTTTTCTAGTTTGGAAATCAGGCTTTTCTAATTGCGGTGGACTTCGAAACTGTACCTCTTCTTCTATATCTTTGGGATTCGGTTTAAAAGTCTTCTTGATATCTTCTTTTTCAGTACCATCGTACTTTTTATTTACTTCATATTCTTTTATAATGCGTTCAGGGAGACCAAAGCTTTCGAATCGCATTTTATTAATGAATTCTGGCTTCCGTTTATCTACTGCATAATAATACTTGGTATCGCCTAAATTTTTGATGTAAACCTCTCTATTATTTGCGGTAAAAGCAGCACTATCTGTGAACTGCGGGTAATAGTCATCTATGTATCCATTGTAGATCATCAAAGGATCATTTATATTTGATTCCATATCTTTGATTTCTTCATTATCAAATTCATGTATACTTTCTTTCACCTCTGAAGATTTCTCATTAGAATTTAAAACGTCATCTTTTGGAATAGAGTTGATATCAGTACGCGTTTTTTCCTTAATATATATTGTTTTATTTGGAGTTACTACATTAATCTTTGGGATAACTGTAGGTTTAGGATCTTTCAGAACAGCAACAACAGAAGCAGTAGCAGTAGAATTCTTGTTTTTAAGTTCATTACTTCTTCTATTATTATTTCTACTTCTTATAGGTTTTTTTCTCGTGATTTTTATATGTTCATTGGTCCCTTTATTACTAGCCATCATAGACTTGTATATATTTTCATAGTTTGCAAAGAAATTACTCATGGCGGGATTGTTAAATTGTGGCAGGCCTTGAATGTTTATGCTGTTGGCAATATTTTCAGGGAGATTGGGAATTGATTTAAACAAATCAGTTCCTTCAGATATAGGATTTCTTGGTATTCTGTTTTCTTCAACGATTCCTTCGTTAAAATGAGCCACGTTTATACCTTCTTGAATTTGTTTTGGTTTAGGCGTTGTTTGTTGTTCAGAAATTGCTTTATCTGCATTTTCTTTCTCAATTCGCTTTTTTTTCTTATGACGCCTCCGTGGTTTAGAATTTTCCACTTCAATTTCTTCATCAGCAGGATTTTTTACTTCACTTTCTTTGTTTTTACGTTTTTTCTTTTTAGTTTTCTTGTTGTTTTCAGTGTCATTACTTTTTAAGTGATTGGCATGATCAGAAACTTCGGTTTTTGGTTTGCGAGAGCGCTTTTTTGTTTTTTTACGGGATTCTTGTAAATCATTGGCTTTGTCATTGTTTGAACTATCATGATTCTTCTCAGACTCATCATGCTTTCTTCTAGACTTGGATTTCCTCTTTTTAGACTTCTTATGTTTTTCTTCTTTTTTAATATCGCCTGTTTTATCTTCGTTATTTGCTTTCGATGATTGATTGTTTACCGGAGGAGCTGCCAAATAGCTGTTTACAGCATTCGGTGCAATAGCATTACTAAGCAATTCAACCAAATTGGAACCGTAGCCCCTTAAGTTTTGGTCGCAATTCGTTTGCACTGAATGACCCGACAATAGTCTGTTGAATAAAATTTGTTTTAAGTTGGAAGGTGATAAGTCCATTGTTGGCGATTGATTTTGAGCCATCATGCTTTGTAAATATGATGCGATATCGCTTGGTTGGTTAACTGGGGGATTCGAGTACCCATTCTGTTGGTAAATAGGATATGTTTGAGCGGGTATTATTGGATATCCGTTGTTGGAAGATACCTGGAATGAAAGGATGATTGATTATAACAACTGGATATATCGAACCAATATTTGTATAATAATGTGTCCCTGTGCAGGCTTGTATTAATTTTGTTTATTTAACCTGCCTAATGAAGTAATAATTATGTTTCTCACTCAAAAATGACTTTAGAGCCAACCGCAAAAGTATAGAAAACTCACGTGATCAATTCCAATTATTGACAAATTGATTGATTGTTTTTTATACAAACGTTATCGCAATTGGGGAATTTATTACGTTTCTTTTCTAGATACAAACCCTAACTAGCAATAACGCTGCATATACGTTTAAAGAAAATATGCTTCAAAAAGAATGAAAAGTAATATTGCACGTAGTTTAAAAAGGACATGGCTCATTTTTGCTCAGCATATGCAACAAAATGATTTTAAACATAATATATCTTTAGTTTAATAATTAATGGAGTATGTGTGTATCTGTATGTAGCAGCATAGCTTCTAAACAGATGAACCGATTTTGATTTCGTTATGTTTTTGTTTGAAAGGTGACTTTATCGAGAGTGTTCTTAGCTATAATTGACGAAAATCGGTTCAATCGTTCAAAAGTTATGGAATCAAGTTATCGTGTTATAATTACGTATTCAATAGATTGTCGATCGAATTGATGTGTGAGTACTAGATAATGTAGTTTAAAAAGTATGAAATAAATTAAAAATTAATAAATTGTTTTCTTTTCAGTTAACCAAAAATAACATTTTGTGACATGATTACCAAATACCCTAAAGTTGAGTTAGCTTAGTTCTATGGGTCATGCCATTTCTGATCTGAAAAGAAGCACTAAACAAGTAACATTTTATAAACAAAAACCGGCCAAGTGCGAGTCAAATTCGCGCACGAAGGGTTCCGTACCATTATCGCAAAAAACGGCAAACAAAACACGTTTGTTGTATGGCAGCCCCACTTAAATATTTATTTTATTCTGTTTTTAGTATTTGTTGTTATAGCAGCAACAGCAATACATCATCTGTGAAAATTTCAACTGCCTAGCTGTCACGGTTCATGTGATACAGCCTGATAACAGACGGACAGACAGACAGACAGACAGACGGATCGCGGAGTCTTAGTAATAGGTTTCCCGTTTTTAACCTTTGGGTACGGAACCCTAAAAAGCTTCGTGATACTTAGGTCGGTATTCCAGATGCTCATGCTCTTGCTCTTGCTCAACTGTTAGTGCAGAGAGTAACTGTGACAAAAAAAAAAAAAAAAAAAAAACTCAACTCAATCTCGAAATGAACAGTTGTGATTGGTTGGCTTGTTTTTTGACATTAACGTGCTCAAGTCCAATATCCTAGACGCCTAATACCTACCACACATTTTGTGTAGAAAGAGTTCAGTAATGTCTGGGGCGTCTGTACTCTTGCTTTATTGAGTACACATATGTCAAGCTGAAGAATCATATGCCACACTCGAGAGTTGTGATTGGTTGGCATTTGAGTTTGAGTCGAGTATGAGCATTTGCAATACCGCCTTAAATGATTGAATATCAAAAAAATATGAGAATGTCAAGCGCTATCAAGATTTCACGTGAGAAATCCTTAAAATTTTGTCATTTCGACCATTCGCGCCTTCGCTGATAGATTGAAACTTTGTCTAGAGCCTAAAAATATAGTTTGCTATAGACTAAAATCGACCAAATAAAAAACACCTAAAATACATACCAGTATTCCATACGAGAGAAACAAAACGATTCTTAAAATCATCTTTGCATATAGTCATTATTCACAAAAACTAGAACAAAACATTAAAACACTTATATTTAGATAATTTTTAACAAAAAAATATTAAGTATCACTATCCGTATCAAAGGATGATATTCAAATACGTGCCCGTGATATAATATTGTATTTATATAAAATATATCGAATGATAATCATACTGATACAGAAGTTTAGATCGAGAAGTTTTCTTGATTAGGCACGGAGTAGGTTTATCAGTTTCTTATCATTCGATTACTTTCTCAATAATGTTGTAATGATTTTTACTAGTTCTATTTGTAATTATTATTTATTTGAGATTCTCGGAACCCTAGGGTCCCCTTTGAAAGGCGTACCAATTCGCAGAGGCCTTGTTAGGCATGTACGTTGAAATTTGACATCAACCAGCGATTATCCCTGTATGCACCAGTCACTACGCAAGAGAACCCAAGGACAATCGGCTAGTAAAGGACTATTGCAGAATATGGAGATAAAACACATAGGGCTATGGGTTTGGTTTAAAACTATAGAAGGAATATTGGCCCCTGCCTGACCACTGCTGATCTACACGGCTATAAAATGGCAGAGGATGACTTGCACGCTCAATTAATAGGCCGCCCCATAAACAGTCGCTAGCACTTTAGTGACGTAGCACTAAGGGGGCAACATACTCGGAGATGTAGTTTTTGCGCAAACCAGTAACAAACGTCCATCCATCCATCTTCACAAACTTTCATGTTTATAATAGTAGTTGAATATAGTTATATGTTTTTTAATAATTTCTTTATTTTAATAGTCAAGTCAGAACCAGAGGTGGCTTAATTAACTCTGTACACATCCTCACAGGAAAAGGAGAAGAATAATTTATTTTTTATTTTAGCTAATGTAATTGGATCCCAACCGTCGTAATTATTTAAATATTTATATAAATAAACTCTCCGCAACTGTTTTCCCGATGGTGTTTTTACGGACATGTGTTCTATGAATAAATGATGTGACTATTTTTCGAAAGACTGCATGTAAACCGTCAGTTAGGTTTTTTGCAAACATCTGTAATTTTATAGTTTAATATAAATTACAACAGAGAAAACAAAAGCTATTTAAAGTTAGTCGTAACTCTATAGATAGAATTTATATTAAAATGGAAGGGCCATTTTAATATAAGTTTTATCTATAGACTTCTTCATTTCATCGATTTTGGACTTGATACTTTTCATAAAAGACCACGTAAACGGTATAATTGCTTAAGCAAAGAAATTACTTGCCGGCTCGAAGGACCAAACAAAAATTACGACGATAGTCTTTACACCTTTTCCAAATGTGTGTCTATATACTTGTGATGATGGAAAACTGGGGATGATGTATTCATCAGTGAAATCAATCATCATCAATCAATCAATCATTCAGTGAATCAGTGATTTTACGACACTCAACAGGTTTTTATTAAAACCTGTTGAGTGTCGTAAAATCACTGATTAATTTTCTTAGCATGTGAACTAAGTGATTGGTCGTACGCATTTGCATATGCTGATATATAGCTTAACCTAATTAATTGTGTTGTGTAATGTACGGGTTCACCGTATAAATAAGGTATTTTTTTTTTTTTTTTGCGCCTTGCCCCACACTAGGAATTACTTCCTGTATCGTGGGTGCGTTTACAAACATTTAAACTCACAAACACCCAGAGCTGAAACAACTATCTGCAGGTCATATAAATATTTGTTCCGTGCGGGAATCGAACCCGCGACACGCAGTGCAGCAGGCAATTGCTCAACCACTGCGCCAACCGTGCGCCTAATTAATTGTTAGTGCAAAACGCTGTGGTTTTCTTTAATTCTTTCTCGAAAGAGATCCCTGTTCTCAAATAATCCGAAATACCACTCTTAGTATGCATGGGATTTTTTTGTGACGTTATGTAGCGTCACGAACAAATCCCATAACCTTAATACCTTTTACGTAGTAAGTAGCAACACCATTAAAACTTCACGACCCATTATACGGTCAGGTTACGTCTAGAAGCACTCTATCTCATGCTATAACGATACTTTAGAGTTTAGGTACCTTAAGACAGTATGGTCATCTCAATAAACTTACACCATTGACATATATTCTACCAATAGACACGAACATTCATGAAAAACATTGTTCAAATGAGCTAAAATATTTATGTTGACTAATCAAACTATTAAAACATGCAGCGCTAGATCGCTTATAGAGTTTAGTTTTTTCGCGATCCAAACGACGTTTCGTTCTACATAGTTTAAAGTAAGGTGTACGGATTGCAGTACAGTTCAGTCCAACAGAGTGGGTGTTCGGATCGTCAAATCTATTGATACATATAATTATATCGATGACTGCTGGCAGGTGGACCAGTGACAGTGTACGTCCATAAAATCATGCTCTGCAGTCGGAGGATACATATTCGCATATTCGCGATTTACTTTTTTGTTATATATTTTTTAAGAACTTGGTACATTTAAACATATAAGTGTCATATATTTTTGAAATGACCTCTTTAAACTCTTTATTTTGATACCCCACACAATGGGTTCGGAAGAAAAAATAAATCCCCTACTTTCTTTTCCAATTTTAATGTAGCTAAACTCATGACAGCCAACTTTCTTTGTCATCAACATTTAAATTTTTGCCGAAAGAAGTCCACTGCTACGCAAAAGCTTGTCCCAAGCGTTGTGGTATTTCGCTATTTTAAACCACATATTTTAGTTATTTCACTGAGTGAGCTGGTGTTCTCACCTAATTCACACTTAGGTCTCTTAATACTTACTTCATATTATTCCACGCCTTCGTGTTCGTCCAGCTGCCTAGCCTGCCTGCCTGCCTGCTAAGAAGTTTCTGCCCACGTCGTGTCAAGCCGGATCTTTCTAGCTGCCCACGTCGTGCGAAGCCGGACCTTAATTTGTTATTTATATCCTTTTATTAGTTTTAATTTATAATTACCTTTAATTTTATTAACGTGGCTTACGTATAGTTCATTTGAACTATACGTAACGCTACAGTTTGGCGCCCAACGTAAAATCAGCGTTATCTTTTCAAAATTCTAAAAAAACTACCACTAGTACTTTCTTTTGGACTCTTATTTGGCTTAGTCTACTCATATTCATTTATTTATTTATTTACCTTATTCACTTTTTCTCTTCTTCTTCTTTCTTCTACTCAACACATATTCATACCTACTTACACTACACCCCACACACATCCCTTTTACCCTCTGGTAATTGGCACCCATTCTTCACTTGGAAGTGTTTTTAAAACCATTCGTGGTCACTCACAAGCTGGGGTTTGGTTTACTCTACGACGTACTGTAGGAGAATATCCTATAGTCGTTACCATAACGTTCCATAACACATAACTCTCTAATACTTCACTACCCTACACTCACCTGTTAAAGTCCTCTTAAACTTGAGTTTTCTGTAACTCTTGACCTCAACTCTACTCTCTTGAGTCGCCTTTAGCACTCATTAACCCTCACCCTCACCCTCATTTGGCTATAATGCATTATTCTTTTTTTTTGAGCGGTAGCAACTCATTAAATAAGCCCCTAATGCATTATCTTTTCTTAGAGGTATTCTTAAAACCCTCTAAACCTTAAACTCAAGTAACTCTTGAGCTCTCTTAAACTCAAGTTACTCTTGAGCTCTCTTAAACTCAAGTTACTCTTGAGCTCTCTTAAACTCAAGTTCCTCTTGGGCTCTCTTAAACTCGAGTGTCTCTTAAACTTGGGGTTTTTCTTAAACTTTAAACTTTTCGAGCGGATAAGCAACTCGTTAAATAAGCCCTAATGCTCTTGAGCGGATAAGCAACTCGTTAAATAAGCCCTAATGCTCTCTTCTAAATTGGGTTTTCAAACAGGTGCGGGTTACGACACCTAATTAAAAAAAAAAGCCTTCGTAATTACAATATAAATATTTCTTTGTTGGAGTATGCGTCATTGAATGTGAACCATATCCCCTACGTGTGAATGAATGAGAGTGTTTGACGAAAGTATGAAAGATGTTGTGTGTTGGAGCAAGGACTTATTTTAACCTTCAAAATTTTCAATGGAGTTGAAAATTTTCCGGGGTTGTTGGGGAAATGTGGTATTTCGCTATTTTAAACCACATATTTTAGTTATTTCACTGAGTGAGCTGGTGTTCTCACCTAATTCACACTTAGGTCTCTTAATACTTACTTCATATTATTCCACGCCTTCGTGTTCGTCCAGCTGCCTAGCCTGCCTGCCTGCCTGCTAAGAAGTTTCTGCCCACGTCGTGTCAAGCCGGATCTTTCTAGCTGCCCACGTCGTGCGAAGCCGGACCTTAATTTGTTATTTATATCCTTTTATTAGTTTTAATTTATAATTACCTTTAATTTTATTAACGTGGCTTACGTATAGTTCATTTGAACTATACGTAACGCTACAGCGTCCAATATATTTTACGACCATTTCGACTTAAAGAGTTGGTCTAGAAATTCCACTGCCTACTAATTTTGAAAATTTGGAATTTTTTATATGTTCGGATGTTTGAATGTTCATTAATCATGCCTCAAGATCTGAATTTCGACAATCAGTCGGGTGAAGCTACTGGCAAATGTAATATATTTCTGAACGTCTTTTACTCCTATTTTTTGAACTACATTTACTCCTATTTTTTTAACTACTTTTACTTTTTTCCTATTTTTAACCGACTTCCCAAAAAGGAGAAGGTTTCTCAATTCGACCGTATATATTTTTTTTTTATGTGTGTTCGCGGATATATTCGTCGTTTAGGTACCGATTTTCATGATTATAATTTTTTGTTGGAAAAGAGATATCAAGGGTGGTACCATGATAAGGAGACCAGGATCTAATGATGGCATCCCAGAGAAATCGAGGAACTGCCTCAAATATTATCACATCTCATCATCAGCCTATTAAAGTTCCCACTGCTGGGACACAGGCCTCCTCTCTGTGAGAGGGAATGGGCCGTAATCCACCACGCGGGCCCAGTGTGGGTTGGTGGATGTCACATGTCTTCGAATTTTTGGTTCTAGGACATGCCGGTTTCCTCACGATGTTTTCCTTCACCGTTTTGAGAACAGTGGTGATGAAATAATTTACACAAAGTAAAGCGCCTGCCTGGGCTCGAACCCACGACCTACAACTTGTAAGTCGCGGCCGATACCACTGGGCCACCACTGCTTCCAAATATTATAGGCATACATATAGCGATTTTGGTACTTTTATCAACAATGCAATCATTTACACTCAGAAAGTGTCATTTAGTAAAATGGAACTGATGAAGAAGACCACAGATGGCCACTGGAACTCCTTAATGCTAAGTATGTCACGGGTATAAGATATATCGAATAGCTATCCGACTTTGATGATGCAAATACTTATAAATAAATGGTACTGATGAAAATGGTAATATCGAACTGATCTGATGATGAACCCTTCCTGCTACATGATTAGATCAGTTCGATATTACGGTAGGCACTGGAACTCTGATATAAAACAATGGATCCATGAGATTCACTTAAATGATTTTCATGGTATTTGGAGGTACCTAACAAAACTAAAAAAAAGCCAAACAAAAAACTTTTTTACAAAATAATTAAACTGACTTCCAAAACAAAACACTACAAAGCGAAAAATTACTTTCTTTTTCGGAGGCGGTGTCTTTGGTAACTATTGTTTTTCGATTTTCGACACCGACTTCGGAATAGAAAGTTATTTTTCGCTTTGTAGTGTTTTGTTTTGGAAGTCGGTTTGATTTTTTTGTTAATTATTTTTTGTGATTTCCATATAAAGTACTCGTCTTCAATAATTCATACAAATAAATAGTTTATCTTTCTGAGATTCCTAAAGGCTGGCTTACTAATATTTCCTAAATGCTTCTTCATTAAGTACTAGAATAAGTTTTTTCGATATTTTATTTAGTACGTTTACGCTCCGCTGCACGCTGAGTTCCCATACAATATTCAGTGTTTCTGAGTCGGCACTTAATTTTCACCTAGTACTTTCCCAAGCTTGACAACGCGATATACCTACACTTGGTTATAAGCATATCGTTTACTTGCTGAACGATTATTTAAAAATATAATATTATTATTATGATTTTGACAATCTTGGGGGGTCTCGCACCTTTGAAAGGTGTACCAGGGGCCAAAACCAACACGCAGAGGCCTTTTTAGACATGTAGGATAAAATGTTACACCAACCGACGATTCGCTACGCAAGAGCACCTAAGGACAATCCCCGACTGGTGCGGGACTGTTGCAGAGTATGGAGACAAGAGACATTGGGCTATGGGTTTGGGAGGTTTTGTGTTTCGATTACCCAAAACTAAAGAAGGACTATTGGTCCCTGCCTGACCACTGCTGATCTACACGGCTATAAAATGGCATGGGATGACTTGCACATTCAATTAATGCCCCCCCATAAACAGTCGCGCAGCAATTTAGTGACGTAGCGCCAAGGGTTAACATAATATACGGAGGTGCTTGAGGAGTGGAGAGGTATTTTTTTATTTGGGATAGGCTCGCGTTTGACCACTATCTCGTAAGTGATGATGTGGTCGACGGCGAAGCACGCTTGCCTTGAAGTAACCTATTCATTCTTGACTTAAAGACCCCAAGGTTGTAGCTATCAGGAAACAAAGACTCCGGCAAGGAATTCCACTCCTTAGCTGTGCGCACAATAAAAGTATTCGCAAAACGTTTTGTACATATGGGTGGGATGTCCACCATGTAACGGTGGTGCATTGTCGTACGTCTTGTTGTCCGATGATGGAAAGAGCTAGGCGGAATCAAATTGTGCAGTTCCATCGCACACTTCCCAAAATGTAACCGATAAAAACCGACAGACTGGCCACTCGGCGTCGATGTTTAAGGCTCTGGAGCTTCGAGGCAACCAGTGCATCGTTGCCGATAAGTCTCTTGGCCCGTTTGTCAATCGACTCAAGTGCATCAAGATGATATTTGGCAGATCCGTCCCAGAGGTGAGGTATGCCATGGCTATCAAAAAAATCCCGGAAGTACGGTCAAGATCCCTACTAGCACCTTACTGGGTTGACCTACTTCCGCCGAGCACGTTTGCTTTTGCGAATCTCCACTCAAGCCAGCCAATTAAGGCAAGAGAGAGGTGGGAGCTCTGTTCCCCGTAAGTGTTCATACCGACCGGCCAATAAAGGCAAGCCGGAGACGAGGGACAAAACTTCTCCCTGGAGATCAGGTCCTTGGGGTTGCCACTGCCCACCAGCACAAAGCTGCCCTGCGGATTGTATTTCTCTTAGTCTAGCCCATCACCCTAGGGTTGCAGCAAAGTAGAATCTACCGGCACCGACCTAGGATTCATTGGAGTACGCAAGCCCCAACACGACGTCAACGTATAGATACTCCGGTGGGATTATTATTATTAAGAGCTTCTTATGTCCCACTACAGGGCAAAGTCCTCCCTTCCGTCTTTCCTTTTTTACCCGACTGCCGAAGGAGGGTAATGTGTTTATCAGTCTATGTATGTATGTATGTATGTATGTTTGTTCCTATGTGGCGTTCTAGAGACCAAACGCGTGGGCCGATTTTGATAGTTCTTACGTCAATCAATTCGTCTTAACCCCGTGAGTGTCACTCGCTACATAAAAATTGGCAAATAGGAAAATAGCTGTTCTTGGGCGCCATATTGTGGGGCCCAAATTTTGAAAAAAAATAACTAAAAATTTATAAATAAAAAAGTTAATAAAAAAAAATAAAAAAAACCCGACTGCTTGAAAAGCGAACTAAAAAGACGTAAACAAGGACAAAATCATGCTGTGCAGTCGGAAGATACGTCTGGTTTTGGTCAGCCATCTCGCGAAGATGTATCCTCCGACAGCACAGCATGATTTTCTCCTTGTTTACGTCTTTTTAGTTCTCTTTTCAAGCAGTCGGGTTTTTTGATTTTTTAATTAACTTTTTTTTCCTGTCTCTAGCTACAACTGGCCAAAATAATAACACGTCAATATTACTAACAATACAAAAATCAAAGAAACAAATGAATAACTGAGGCTCTAAACTCCATATGAAATAACATTAGAAATTTTTACAAACCCTTTTTAGAGTCCTTTCAACCGATTTTGAGTTCTATCCCGTAAGTATAAGGATGACATTAAAAGTATGAACCTGTTACCAAAACTACTTACTGTTTAATACAGCTGCAATTTGTCATATCAACAACGCAACAGAAGTCAAAATCGGTTGAACAGGCTGTAAAATAGGATTATTTAAATATCTAATGTTATCTCAAATGGAGTATAGACAAGTACCATTCGACGTCAGCGGTGGCGATGGTTGAAATGCCAAAATGTAAGGGATTGATCATGTGACATTTCGATAGCGTTTGGCATTCCCATACATTTATATTATACCCGACTGCAAGGAAAGGGTTATGTTTTTTCGTGCGTATCTTATGTTTGTACTATTCTTTATTACCTCATATCTTACATAGCTTGTGGCTAAATAATAACAGCCGCACGGGTCGATCATCAAGGTTAAGTAACGCTTGACGAGGTCGGTCCGTGGATGGGTGACCATTTCAACATACCGAGTTGCCTCCGTGCCTCGGAAAGCACGTTAAGCCGTTGGTCCCGGCTGTCATTTAAAGATCTTTGACAGTCGTTACGGGTAGTCAGAAGCTTGAGATCTGACACCAGTCTTGCCAAGGGGTACCGTTTTACCCAGTTACTGGGTTGTGGAGGTCAGATAGGCAGTCGCTCCATGTAAAACTCTGGTACTCAGTTGAATCCGGTTAGACTGGAAGCCGACCCCAATATAGTTGGGAAAAGGCTAGGCCTGACCTCATACTCGTATCTTCCAAACTGCTAGACGGATTTTTATAAATAAGACATCGTTAGATACGTTTTGGCTGCCTCAGTGTTCTTAGATAGGTGAAATAAAAAAAACAAACAATCATGGCGGATTTCAGGCGCCATAATGTGTGTCACATTTTTTTTTTTTCCAAACCCAACGAGTAGGGTTTCAAAATGAAGGGTTTTAGAAGGTGATTACAAAAATGTATACCATTTTTATATGGTTTAAAGTATTTCGAAAAAAAAAATGATGTCTAAAAAGATTTAAAAAAAAAACGGACTGCTTCAGAAGCGAACTAAAAAGCTGTAAACAAGAAAAAACCCATAGACTGCACGTGTAAAACGATTGGCACAATGCCCTAAACAACTTCGCTTTTACTTCCGCAGTACAGCGCGTGAACCTACGAGCCCTAACAGACAAAGCCTTGCGCTCCCTATCTATATCAGTATCATCTACAAGCGTCTCGGTGACCCAGTGGCCCAGATACTTGAACTGCGAGACTCTGTTAAGGACACTGAAATTCAGCATGACCTGTGGGACAGTGTCATAAGTTTTTGAACCTGCCTTAAACACCATGAGCTCGCTTTTAATGGTGTTACATCTAAGCCCATGGGCCCCCGCATACCGTTTGCAGATCAAAAACAATTTTCGAAGGGCACTGATCGATGGACTCAGCAGCACCATATCGTCCGCGTAGCTGATATTGTTGACAAGAATACCATCAATCGAACAGCCCACACCAGTGCCACTGAGTTCACGGATCAGACGGTCAATATACAAGTCGAAGAGAGTCGGCGAGGTTAGCCCGCCGTTAGCCCCCTCGCCTTACACCACATTCCAACCTGTACTCAACCGATAGTGACCCCGACCACAGCACAAAATTGCTCTGGTTGCCATACCAATACTTTAGGAGACTTGTGTACTCAGGAGGTAGATCCGTATCATCCGACAACTTTTGCCACAACCTGTCGTATGCAACAAGATCAAATGCCTTAGATAAATCTAAGAAGCAGACATATACAGGTGTGCTTCTGTCAGTATAGTATCGGACGGTATGCTTGAGATTCAGTATGGCCAATTCTGTTGACAAACCAGGGCGAAAGCTAAACTGTGCATCATGTAGCTGTAGGTGTTGTCAATATATCAATAAAATCGTCCAACACTTTAGCAATGACTGTCTCGAGTAATATAGGCCTGTAGTTACTTAATTTAGAGGCGTCTCCTGTCTTGCTCTTTGTTATAGGGACAACTATAATTTTCATCATTGCCTCAGGAAGGTATGAATGCCTCAAGCAGAATATAAATAACATAGCGAGCACCCTCGGCAGATGAACACCCGCATGCTGTAAGTGTTCTATACTAAGCGAGTCATGGCCCGGAGATTTTCCTGATCACATTGGCAACCTGTTTCGCAGTGATCCGATCAAGCGGTTTCACCAGACTAGTACCTCCGCCCTCTGTAGTGGTCGTCGCGAATAAAAGAATAATTTTTATTCCTAATCATAGCAATTTGTCTAAGCTCAGTTCATAACTTTTCTTTCATCGAGTTATATTTGAGGGTACTTAAAATTAACGCTTAATTTTGCAACTTTTAACCAGTGTCTCTCCTATTTTTAGTGCCAGCAGTTTATAACGCTTTTTAATCGCACAATAGCACGCGTTTGGAGATAATAATATATGGACGCAAATACAGCCACCGGGGATGTCGCCTTTATCCAGGAGAGACACAATCTACGCACTGTAAGTTTAATGGTGAAATATTCATGACGAGCAGTTCAAAACGTTTGAAACCGATACCAGAAGATGGCTAATGTCACCAGAAATCATAGCTCAGGAAGAGTTTGAGTTACTAGAAAAAAGACCAAAAAGACCGGTACATTTATTTAACCACACGAAAACAGCGAACTTCCACCTCAATATCCATAAAAACCGCATTACGCCGAGCTACAGGCACTCGTGTGAGCGAACAGATCATTCGGAATAGACTCCATGAAGACCTGAATCCCATTGAGCATGTGTGGGATGAATTAAAAAAAAGGGGTGAAAGATATTGACATTCACATCAACACCTTACAGGACCATATAAAAACTCTAAAAACTAAGAGGATTCTTAAATAAAATGAGCGGTGTTTAATCGAGAACATGCCTTCTCGAATATCTAAAGGAATGCGTAATTAAAAAAATAATACCTTTAAAAAAAATGCAAAATTTGCATATTTATGAAACTCTGAATATTCAAAGAATTTCTCTTTTTTTGTGAATGATTTATAATTAAACACATTTTGGTTGTATTTTATCTAAAATTACCTACATTAATTAATTTCAGTCAGTATCATTAGAAACACTTGAATAAATTTCAGGTGGCCCTTATTTTCTTTTGAGTAAGTAGTATATAAATTGTCTGATTTAAATTCAGAATGCCGAGTCAAACTAAAGACCATTAAATAAAACGGCAATTTTCTAAAAGTAATTTTTTCAGACAAGTCCTTTACACTGATTCGTTATCTTCGTCTATTCTCGTTTACGAGAATATTAATATTCTAAATACAAATTATTTTGTCAAATATCAAGTAAATTGTTACTGGTTCATCAAGAGGCTCTAGACGAAATAAAAACATTTTCGACATTCGCTATCGCTGCTAGTATATAATTTTGTTTAGAGCCCAAAACAGCGAAAGAAATCATTGGACACGAGACTTGACAACAATGAATGTAGGTACATAATTATACCGAGGGGTGAAAGGCTATTGAGTTATATACATATTCGGAATCAGCGTTTTTTTTTCTGCGTCGGTTAAGCCGAGTTTCATACAATTCTGGGCACTTTCTTGGCGCTTAAGACAATGCAGTTTTAAATAGACTTCCCAAAAAGGAGGATGTTCTCAATTCGTTTTTTTTTTTATTTATGTTCGGGCATAATTTAGAAACTACTCCTACCAATGTAAATGAACAACTTTCTCCTAGGAAGTCATAGACAATTCCCAGAAATATAGATTGTCCATAAAAAATATTATCGTCAGCTGATCAAAAAATGTATGGGAGATACAATGGACAAATAGTGCGTGTAATAGTATATCTAAAAAAAACAATACATAATTTTCAAACAAATTTTCTATTTTATTCATATAACAACAAAAAAAATCACTTAAACCAACAGCTTCTCCACCTCAACAACAATACTCGTAATCAGCTTAATAAGACCGCTCAACAACCCGGTACCATCCGTTAAACCACTCAACAAGTTGAGCACTAAATTGAGTACTTGAGCTACTAACCCCAGGAGCAAACCAGGGGCTGCCAGCACATTGGATCTGAACAGCGAAATTAGAACACTAATATACAAGAAAAGAACAGAAGCAAGATCCGTCAAAGTAGCATACAATAAAGGTAACGTGCAACCAAAGTAAGGTAACAAAGCCGGTGTCAAATTCTGGACGATGTTTGAGAGGTTATTCAAATTGTTAATAAGGTTTATCAAGAATGGTAGCAGAAGGCAAGCGAGCTGGTTGGCTATGGGTAAAACAGTGGATATCTCGTCGAAAGCCAGTCGAAGAGCAGATACTGAATACGCTGGGATCATCGCGTTGGTTTGGCCGATCTGAAAACAGAAGAATTACATTATTTAAGAAAAAATATTAACAAGAATTGATTGAGAGCACTAGTAATCAGTAGCACTGAGGATCGTTCAAGGTAGCACCAATCGCCGACAAGATCAGAGAGAGCAGACTTAGATGGTATGGGCACATTATGAGACGTGAAGATAGCTACTCCGTCAAGACAATGCTCAAAATCAACACCAAGCAACGAACAAGGGGCAGACCGCCAGCCTCTTGGTGGACCACTGTCGATAGAGACCTTAGGGAGAAAAATTTGCCACCATCAACAACCCAGGATAGACCATCCTGGCGTAGACGCACGAGGAGGCCCGACCCCAAATAAATTGGGAAAGGGGCAGGAAGGAGAAGAAGATTGAGAGCACTAGTTGACTGTGCGAGGAGTGATATGAAAGACAATGGAGTTAGTAATAGCTTGACGGTGGGCAGGACGGTATGGAAGAAGAAAAGAAGATACGTGTTGCGCCGACCCCAAGTAACAAGGGACAAGGGCAAGGGAATATCATAGACCCATCCAAAACACAGTGCCAGTATGGGGCCCCTTCTCAAGATATGGCCCACCTCCTTGTCTGCCCTTCATGCCCGACCACCTGCACCTTACGGGATTTGTACGTAGCAAATGATAGAGCTGTCCGAGTAGCTACATACTGGTCAGACAAAATCTGAATGGTTGTATAGTCTGAGTTAATCGACACGAAAGAAGAAGAAGGGACAAGGGCAGGAAGATGATGCAGATATTGAGATCTCTAGTCAAGCTGCTACGTCTCTTATCCTGTATTAACCCGCTGCAGGAAAATAACTCTAACTTCCTCTCCCACCCTTATCCCAGTTAGGATAAGGGTAGGTAGATTGATTGTATGGATTTGGATCTTGACCTTGACCGGAACCTGGGCTATTTTATGGGTTTGAGATTCAACAACATCACTAGAATTTAAAATTCGAAATTAAAACACGATTTTTTTTGGCTTTGTATAAAAACTTAGCTAAATATCAAAGTATACTAACCAGCACAGCCACGGACAACCCAAAGACAAACACTGAAGTACGCATATTGAACGTCACCACTAATTCTAAATTTAAATTGGATTGTCTATAGTTGGCGAGTTTAGTCCTTATAAATACACCTGTTATCTTTAACAAAAGTCATGTGCAATTGTTTTTACATAATTAGTTAAGTAATGCAAAGTAAATGCCTTTGATTGTGTAGAAATGTTATGTCATGTGTTGGTAAGCGTTATTGGACTAGTGGTTGCATGCGCGACGGCTGAGTGTGGGGTCCTGGATTTGATGCCCAGGTCGCTTACCAGTATCAGTACCATCATCATCATCATTTCAGACGAGCCTTCCTCAAGTGTCACCACATCGATCAGTTCTGTGTGTCTCGCGACTATAGGTCTACAAAGAGGAAGACCTTCCGAAGCCCGATAACTTGGAAAATGTATGTAATAGTGGGCATTGCTCGCATATACCGCTGCAGTAATCTATTTTTCTATCAAGTATCATTTAGAAGCGATTTCGCCCGCGTGAATAGTTTATTATCTTCTCAATCTCTTAATATACAAGACAATAATCTATCGCTGTGCCGAATTTCATCTAAATTCGTTTAGCTGTATTGGCGTGATTGAGTAACAAACATACATCCATCCATCCGTCCAAACTTTAGCATAATAATATTACCTGTAGATTTTGTGGGGTCTCCCCTCTCTACAAAACTAATTTTAAACATTGCTATATAATTATTTATATAAAAATCTGTCCATTATTGCGAGTAAAACAAATCAACCTATAAAAACTAGGTTAGTACGAGTAAAATCACTTACTAATCAAAACACCACATGCCGCTGTACTAAGCGTTTTTTATTCTGACTCAGATAAAACTATTTTGTAGACGCAGCTGTTTCGAATACGGGCCAAGTTCAAGTGCAATAAAGTAGATCATGTTATTATGTACAATAAATAGGATCGATTTTCAAGGTTAAGCAACGGTTTCCGAGGTCAGTTCGTGGATGGGTGACCATGTTAACATACTGAGATTCCTCCGTGCGTCGGATAGCACGATAAGCCGGAATATTTATTTCGTTAAATACAGTGACGATTTGTTTTATAGTATTTTAGTGCACGTTTTTACAATTTAATTGCACCAAAATGTGTTATAATACAAATTTAAACAATCGAATGGAAAGCCTGAGAAATTTAAAACCGCGCCATCTATTGGCATCAATTTTAAATGATCCGTTCAAATAATCTTTGATATGTGAATGTTAAGAGCCCAATATTCCATATTTTTGTGCTTAGGAGAGTTGATTAAACAAGAACATACAATTTTTATGGTCAATTCCAGAATTTTTTTATTTTACTCACAATTCAATAACAAATCGGTGCATATCGCGCCATCTAATGATATTTATTTGAACCAAATTTTCTTTCTTAGCGCGATATCGACATTGTGTGATCACGGGGTCCCACCCCGTGATCACACAATGTTGATGTTCAAGGTAAAGCAACACATGCTGAGGTCGGTTCGAGGAAGGGTTTACCAGCCCTATGTAATGAGACACAACCGTGCATTGGAAAACTCGTTAAACCGTTGACCTAGTCGACGCCACGAACTATTTTGTGCGCGGGGTTAAAATGCATGCTATCTCATCCGATAACACGTGCGAAAGAGATAGATGCTGTGATAAGCAGTATGAAGATATTTCGCGTACGAATACACACATTTGCAAATTTGTAGCGAAATGGATGATGATTTAGGGCGAAAACGAGCGCACGAAAATTTACAAACAGAAGTTTGGGCATATGGATAACATGAAAAAAAAACTAAATGTATCAGTTAAAAATAAAACTATTTGCATTGTTGAACAACTAATCTATCCCTGTTTTGCAATTTTCGTTCTTATGTTATTTATTTGCGCCAAAGCTACTTTTAACGCTTAAAATTGATGTTGAAATATAGAACTTTCGACGCTCATAACTTTTAAATAAATATTTTTTTCTTTTTTGTTTCCATACAGGGTTAGATAATGATGAGACAAATTGATATCAATTTTTATTTTGAGCCTATACCGTCAAACAGTGGAGTAACCGCCAGACTACGTTTGTATGGAAAAATTATCGACTAGAGCAACCTTAAAATGTGGCAACCGATCTTGCAAAGGAGCATTGTGTTTCCTAGTGCGTTGTGGAAGTCTAAATCTCATGTCACAGCACATAGTGTAGCCGAAACTCATGCCTTTTAAAGAGAGTACAGCAATGCTGCTTGATGGCGGGAATATTACTGTATCAGCATTATCATCTCAGCTGAAAGACGTCCACTGCTGGACATATTCCTCCCCCAAGCGTCGCTACACTAATCAGACCTGTGCGTCTTGCATCCATCGGATACACGCCACATGTATGAATGCTGTGTGGTGGTGACCTCTCGCGTCCGGCCTTGGTTCAGGTCATGGTACGGCATGGTAAGCTGTCGCAGGAGGGAGCGGAACGCGTGAGGGAAACGCAACAGAGATGCCCTCACGCCGCTAGCTACCGCAGGAGACGCCCTGGGCGTCGGGAGTCGCAAGCCGATTCTCGACCAACGTAGGTGGGGGCTTGCGGATGGCGAGTAATGGGTAGCTCGCCGTCCGATAAGGATCAGTCCCGAATCGACAACACCTAGTGTTCCACACGCGCCTCAAAGAGATGTCAGCGAACTGACGAGGTCCGCTATGGCCGATGCATGTCTGGGTCGCAAATAAATTTGAAAGAGAGTTACCGCGGCCCTGGCTCAAGCAACTAAAAGCATACGGGTGGGTTTTAGTCAGTAATCGTCTGACACGGCCTTCCACTTCACCCAGAGTGGAAGAAGTCATTGGACGATTTCCCAACCCAAAAAAAACAACAATATATGTATGCTGTAAAACCATCCTCAGTATAATACTGTATACTCTTTTCACTGGAAGTTTTTCACGGGGAGTCCACTAAAAGAGTTACTAAGAGTATTAGAACTTGAAACAAATTAATTTTCAATAATATGTTACTTCTATTCATTCTTTTTACCGCACCCTTTACAATGAAAGGTTAATCTAGTTCAATCCAAGTTTCGCCTCCAAATGACCTACGAGTATCATCAAAAATACATTTGGTTACTTTTATTATAATTCTTTTACGGACATTCAACTCTTGAAGCATATTATATCATCATCATATTATTATCAAATTGAAAAATAAAATATCGCGTCAGCATTCCCCAAAAGATTAAGCAGAGTTAGCCCTGGAATACAACCTCATTTGGCCAGTAATGTTTATGTTCCATAAAGAAACCGAGGGAGGATCTTATATCCAGAATTCGAGCTGCTGCTAAGAAAAAAAATCCAAATAAAATGGAATCCCCAATTTTTCCGAAATACTTGTTAAATTATATTTTACTTTACTAGCTGTACCCCGCGGCTTCGCTTCCGTCAACTGGCTACCTACCCTACCCTATCGTACTTACCTACCTACCTACTCTACCCTACATACCTACGTATCCTACCCACCTACTTACCCTACCTCCCCTACCCTACCCTACCTACCTAAATTTTGTTTTTTTCTTTTGGTACATAAAGTAGCAAGCAGTCCTTTCTCAGGATATCATCTATCCCCTTGCCAAATTTCTTTAAATTCCGTTCACTGGTTTAGGCGTGAAAAGGTAACAGACGGACATACAGACAGAGTTACTTTCGAATTTATAATTTAGTAAGGATTTTTGTAAAACATGTGTATAGATATTTCAACTCATATGTGCGCGCGGCGCTATGTGTGCGTGTGCTGTGCGTGCGCTTGCAATTATTCATGATGCGGCAGTCGTCGCCCATAGCAAACAACCACCTATACATGCTTACCCAAACAAAATGCCGCGTGCAAAGATGAGATCAACTGTCTATGACAATATATTATGTACATACTTAATTAATTATACTAAACTAAACTATAATACCATATTATACACAAAAACAAGGTACACCTAGGAGTTGAAGCTGTAATACTAAATAGCAAAAAGGGAATCTGCATAACGTCCAGAACGGATCAATACTTCAATGCATCGACCTCACCCGTTTCAGTACGCAGGATTGTAAATCAAAGTTATAACTATTGGTATTATGAATGCTACCAACGAACGGAAAGCGCTGTCTGTCTATTTTTCAGTGGGCAGGACTTGTATGGTAGGATGATTATGCGTGATTAGCACCCTCATTGCGTCTTCTGGAATCGATCCCAGAAGACTGGCAGCATTGCCACGTTGAATGGCAATGCTGATTCTTTAGGCAAATACCAGCCGGTCAGCCTTCCGATCACGCAAAGTGTCAATCAGCTGGCGAGAGAGGTCTTTGAAAAGTAGACGCGGACTCAGGCCCTATCATTTTTCAGAAGTGATTTTGAATGTGCAATTTATTAGCACTGATCGTAGTAGTAATTAGATTTAAGGTATTCAATTTTTGTCTGAAACAGGAAAGGTTTCAGCGGAGTTGCTCTCAAAGTAAAAGTTGTTTACATTTTCGAATCAGAACTCTCACCCCCTGGAGAGGTGCCAAAAGTTAAAAAAAATCACAGTATTAGAGCGGGTTACAACTTTCCATGAAATAGGCTGGCTATCTAATATTATAATATGAAAGTTTGTATGTTCGTTATCAAACGCCTCTTCAGCTTAAAGGAAGCTCTAGACAAGTGATATTCTATAAACGAAATCGTTGCCATAGCTATTGAAAAAAACACGTTTTTACGAAAAAATAACACCGACTACCAAATAAAAAAAATACAAAAATTTTTTGGTGAGGCAAGTTGTTAAGTAAGGTACCTATACCGCCAGAATAGATTACCCGAATATCATGAAACTTGAACATAACCGGTGATATGAGATATCTGCGTACCCCTTAAGAGCATGCGATTGCAGCAATCCCGAGAGATTTGTCGTTATTTATATTGAAGAGTTCTGTTGTATATCTTCGAAGTTCTTCGTCAGATCTTCACATAATTAAAATGGGATCAATTTCGGCACATACTTTTGCAAACAAAAAAAGAATTTTCAAAATCGGTCCACAATTGATGGAGATATCGGTGAACATACACAAAAAAAAACAAACCTAAAGTCGAACATAGAACCTCCTCCTTTTTGGAAAGGTTAATTTAGTCAAAAAGGAAAAGGTCCAAAATGATAAAATCAAAATCCTACATACGATGCAAACTAACTGTATGCAGATCAATTGCTTATAACTGTATACAGATCAATTGCTTAACAAAATGGATCGACTTCTCAACAACTGCATTCGCTTTATTTTCGGCCTTCGTAAATATGATCACATTTCCTCCTTCCGCTCTCAGCTTAAATGGCTGCCTATCCGTCAGAGGAGATCCATCAGATCCCTCTGCATGCTCTTCACAATCATGAATGATCCTTGTACTCCCGATTATTTAAAACAATATTTTAAAGTGTTGGGCAGTTCTCACGATCTTAACCTTCGAGCTTCCAAAAACTTACTTCTCCAAATTCCTTCTCACCGCACTGGGTTTCTATCTAATTCTTACACCGTCTCAACTATAAAACTCTGGAACGTGCTTCCCCTTGACATCAAAAAAGCTGAGAGTAAATTGTCATTTAAGCGTAGAATCCGGAACTATTATTTGTCCTCTCATACATAGCTTGGTCTTCGTCATAGTTATTATTTTTAAATTTGAGTCTCATTTAGAATTTGGTATTTATTATAATATTTATTAGTCTATTATTTTAGAAATTATTTATGTATTTTATTAGTTAGGTAGTTTTTTAATATCCGAATTTAATTATTGTTTTTATTTTTTACTCCTACCACTGTTGTGTCCTTTTTGAACCCAAAGGTTGACTGGTAGAGAATGCCTTGCTGCATTAAGTCCGCCTATGTATAAACATTGTACATGAAGTTTAAATAAATAAATTATAAAGAGCGAAATAACCCTACTTAAGTCGCAGACCCCAAATGGGGTATCGGACCTATAGGCTGACAAAGTATGTAAGAAAAATCATTATCTACTAAGGATTTTCTTAAATCCATCACCAAAATGCTGTCGCTCGTTTTTAAGGTATCGATCGGCATACAGTTTGTTCGTATCGAGTTCTGGGTCAATTGTGATACCGTCACCTATACGTTACATTTTGGCATTTTAAACATCACCATCAGTTACATCGAATCAAACTTGCCAAGGGCTATTTAGACCCCAAGATTTGGATGACATTTGGAATACCTCGGAGCCTATCATTATTCTTGCGAGCAAAACCGCAGACCGAAGTTAGTTACAATATTTCTGCATAATTATAATCATGTAGGTATTATGTACTAGAAACTGTTACGTAAAAACATACTTTGTTTCGATTATATAATTAGGTAACTATTTTGTGAAATTACCAACGATAAAGATTCCTGCCCATTATCATTTTTACATTAGTAATATATGAAGTAACTTTTAAGTATATAAAACTGTTTTTTGCTTGAAATAAACATTGTAAATATATTTTTTGGGAAGGTGAAACATTCCTTTTGTAAAATGTCGAAGATCGGTTTAGTTGTTCTGTGCGTCACTGCTGTTTTTGCTACGGTAAGAGAAAACATACATTTAAAAATCTAGTATATAATAGAATTCATGAAAACCTCATTTTGCATTACACTTAAATTGAGTGTGTATTTTTGCTGTACTAGTACGTGTAAAGATAACTTTATTACTTATTATCTAAATATCAAATCTCGTTCTCTGATACTTCTCGCACGTAGAATTGATAAATCTATTAACTGTATTTAACAGGTGATTTTATTTTATATTTTTGACATATCGTCGCGTAAGTTCTAATACCGCGGCAGTCAATATTTTTAAATGAAATACGTTTTGTATGTCATTCGATAAGGAATCTCAAAACGCGTCGTTTGACGAATCAAACACGAGAATTTGAACCCATGGTGAGACGTTATTCAAGAAAGAAAAACACTGCATGTGTCAGTGTTGCACAGAAAAAACCCAGCAAAACCAGCAAACTCAGCTGTATTGCCGTATCAACAGCACGTAACTCAGTTATTTTGTTAAACCTGAGTTACGTGCTCTTAAACAGTAGTTTTGCTTGCCTGAAAAGTTCCCGATTGTGGCTTCCGCGGTGTTAGAACTTAAGGGTACACTAGTCGACAGCACGAACTATTTTGTGCGCGGGGTTAAAATGCGTGCTATATCAACCGACAACACGTGCGGAACAGATAGATGCTGTTATGAGCAGTAAGAAGCTAGTACGCGTACGAATACACACTTTTGCAAATTTGTAGCGAAATAGATCATCATCTATTTCGCTTCGCATCGCCTATTTAGAACGAAAACGAGCGCGCGAAATTTTATAAACAGACCTTTGGGAGTCTGGATATCATGAAAAAACGACTGAATGTATCTGTTCAAAATAAAATTATTTGCATTGTTGAACTACTAATCTATCCCTGTATGGAGGCCGTTTTCAATTTTCTTTCTTTTTATGGTACTTATTTGCGCCCAAAGATGCGTTAAAATTAGTGTTAAAATATGAAACTTTCGAAGCTCATAACTTTCAAGTAAACTTTTTTTTTCTGTTTTGCTTCCATACAGGGCTAGATAATGATGAGACAAATTGATATCGATTTTTATTTTGAACGTACATCGTCAAACAGTGGAGTAAAAGCCAGACTACGATTGTATGTAAGAATTTTCGACTAGTGTACCCTTAAGCGACGATATGTCCCTTACAAGTCTGAGACAAAAGGTATCTTATCGCTTATGCATTTTTTTCAAATCAAATCATTTATTGGTTTCAAAACATGGGTATTTAGTAGGTACATAGATGTTTTATTATAAGAGTCATCCGTGCTCTACGGTTACATGGGCATGCAAAACATATTATTATTTAATTTAAACATATTAAAAGATATTATAATCATTTTATAAATAAAAATTAGAATAAAAAAATAAAATTTAATGTCAATCGTTGAATTGCAGTAAAACATGTTACAATCACACAATAAAGTCATCAATGTTACAATAAAAATAAAATACAAATGTCAAATGGTATAAATAGCACGTCAATCAGTCAATAACTCATTAAAGAAGAATTTTGAAAAAAGTCTTGTGACACTGTTCTCAACTTTGCATGTAATTTGTAGATGTAGACATAGCAGGCTTTTCAAGTTTTTGGTACTTATAGGTCTGATTTTTAATGAAAAAACTATAAAAGATATAGAATACAAAATTTTGTCCCGAGGTTTTGCTTACGTATCCTGTGTCCTGTAGGATATGCTCAAAGGAAATGTCTATTCCAGCGCTAAAAAAACAGGCGTTGCCATTCAGCTACAGTGGTTTTTTTTTTTCTAACGCTAGGCTCGCGTCTTACCACTATCGTGCCTGACTGTAAGCGATGATGAAAGTTATTAGTGAAATAAGAACTAAACTTCTTAAACAAACCTTATAGCAATGAAGCAATGTCTAGTATAAGTACTCGTAAAGGGAAAAATCCGAAAACCGTAAATTTGTACCTACATTTTTTTTTTAAATAGGCTACATTAAAAAATAAAGATTATTAACTTATTTGCAGTTGGTAAACTGACCGCGACTTATGTCGATGTATGGGGACTACAGTTGTCCAACGGCAAAGTATTTTTTTCCCCAATTCTATTTATCTTATCGTTAGAGAAATTTTAGAACTTCAGTAATGTTATTTAATTATTTTGGTGAATGTAGTTGCTTGTACGGAATCCTCAGTGCGCGGGTCCAACTCGCACTTGGCCAGTTTTTTAATATAACAATTTAAGTTTACAATATTATAATAAAAACACTTTATATTTCAGCAACCAGTATCAGCAACGAGCGTGCAACTACCAGCAGTCTACCCCCTGGTCAACATTCTCCTTCCACTCCTCAACAACGTGTACAACCTTCTGCTTTCACTCCTCTCCATCTTCGACACGCTACCAGCCAACATCAGCTGCCTGATTCCTGTAGACCTAGGAGCTTTGGAAACCTCCTTACTCAAGTTATACTCCCAGGCGCTGGCTATAGTCAACTTCCTAAGGTCTTTGCCGGAGTACGCAATAGGAGCGAATCCGAACAGCCCGCCAGCGAATGTGGTGAACCTGCAAGGCTTGCTGACAACTCTGATATCGTCGGTGACGGATTTGACAGATGATTTGCTGACGGGCATCGGAGGGGCGTTGCTGCCAGGGTTACTGCAGCTGGTCGTGATGGTGGTGCAGGCTTTGTTGAGTTTGTTACTGTAGGTTAAGTGATAAACTTTAAAACTTATTTAAATAAAGATTTTTCGTTGTTTTATTTTTTTGTTTTATTTTATTCTACTTTTTGCTGACAGCTGATAAGGACGATCGCATCAGTCATAGTCAATGTCATGGTCAATGTCAAGGTCAATATCAAGTTCAATGTCAATGTCAAGATCAATATCAAGGTCAATGTCAAAGTCAATATCAATGTCTATGTCAAGGTCAATGTAAAGTCAATATCAAAGTCTATGTCAAGGTCAATGACAAGGTCATTGTCAAGGAGTTAGTCAAGCGCTCGCTATAGGGGCGAATCCTAACAACTCACCAGCAAATTTGGTGAACCTGTAAGGCTTGCTGACTACTCTGATATCGACTACAAAGTCAAAGTCAAAATAAAAGTCAAAGTTATAGTCAAAGTCAATGTTAAAATCAAAGTAAAAGTCAAGGTCAAAGTCAAATTAACAATTTGACTTAAATAACTACTTCCAAACGCTCGCTATAGTCTCTGCCCGAGTATACAACAGGAGAGAATCCTGACAGATGATGTGCTGGTGGATATCGGAGAGGCGTTGCTGCCATGGTTACTGCAGCTGCTCATGATGGTGGTGCAGGCTTTGTTGAGTCTGTTGCTGTAGGTTAATTGAGTGGCATTCAAATAAAGATTTTTGTTATTGTTTTTTTGTTGTGATTTATTGCTTTTTCCAGTGCCTTCACCCACGTTAAAAGGTGTTTTATTATCCCTATTAACTAGTGGAAGTGGTAATTAAAGTAGACTGTATTTTGGCATATGGTTTTATAATAAAAATATAATAAAATAAATACTGTTTATTCTCAGACAATTACATAGTCCATAGAAAAGTTAGTATCAGCAATCTTATAAACTATGTTAGTTCAATAAAAATAAAAATGGGAATAAATTTACACAAAAACGTTTCTTCATTAACCTGCACCTTTCACATGCAGGTCAATGAATCGACGTATGACTGGTGAGTCCATTCTGTCCGCTATCATTCTCAGGATGCCGTTACGGCTCCCCCTCATACTGTGCACCACAGACATGGTTTTCTTACGCATAATTGCATAGAAATCATCTATGTGCGCATCTGCAAACATTCCTGAAGCACTACAGTACCTCGGAATCCGCACTAGAGTCCTGAAAATGTTATTATATTGGACTCGGAGTGCATTATAGGCTCGTTTTGTGAAACTGGCCCATAGACCACCCGTGTAGAAGCTTTGACAATACGCTTTAAACAACGTTAATTGAACGTCAACTGTACAACGAGCGAATCTATGCGCCAGCATATTTCCACGTACCGATAACGCCCTCCGCTCTCTTTCTATATCTTGGTCATCTCATAAAGTTTCTGTTACAATATGACCAAGGTACCTAAACTTATCAACCTTTCTCAAGTGGACCCCATTTAGACACAGCGCAGGAATACTTTTGGGTTTTTTTGTTTTTACCAACAAAAACCATAAACTCGCTCTTCAGTTCATTGTACTTTAAACCATGTTGCTCAGCATAGGCCTCACAACATTTTAATAGCTTCCTCAGTCCGCCAATTGAAGGGCTCAACAGCACCATGTCATCTGCATAACTTATGTTATTAACACATACGTCATCTATGCGGCAACCGACCTGCATGCTGCCCAGCCCCTCAATCAGCTGATTCACATACAAATTAAATAACCTCGGCGATGTTAAGCCACCTTGTCTCACATCCGAGTCTAGTTTGTATTCATCTGAATAAACATTAGCCCATTTTATTAAATTTTTCTGATTACTGTACCAGTATAAGAAAATGCCTATTATTTCTGGAGAGATGCCTACTTCACCTAACTTGCTCCAGAGTATGTCATAGGATACTAGATCAAACGCCTTAGACAGATCAAGGAAACATGCATATATTGGTGTTTTTCTTTTGAGATAGTAATCAACAGTATGTTTGAGCGTCAAAATGGCGCTTTCTGTTGATAATCCTGTTCTAAACCCGAACTGGGCATCCTGTGTCACTATACACTGGCAAAGACGTTCGTCCAGCACCCCATCAAGAACTTTAGCTACAATTGTTGCGAGCGATATGGGTCTATAGTTTGTTTTAGCAGCTATATCTCCTGTACGGTTCTTAACTAGCGGTACTACTACAGTTTTAATTAATTCTGGTGGCAAGTATGAATGTCTAATACATAAAGTGTACAGCATAGCCAGAAGTCTATTTATGTGAGTTCCTGCACACCTTAGGTGCTCCACACTCAGCCCATCATGGCCTGGTGACTTTCCCCGTTTCATATTGGCAATAGCCCTACCTACCTCCTTACTGGTAATTAATGTTGGTTGATCAATATTAAAATAATCAATCTCTCGATTTTCAGATGTTAGCAAGGGTGACTTTTAAAGCAGTTGCATTACAAATTAAACTGTCTCGGACAAACAATGAAATATTTACGCAAAGATGTCGACTGACGTGGTGGAGTCCTTGTTGGTGAGTGTTGGCCGAGCCGCGCTGTATCACTGCCCCTCCCCCGTACCGCGCACTTACACGCCGATACCATGTGTATAAATTAATTTTGAATATTCATTAAATATGTTTGGAAGAATGTATTAGTAAATATTTAGCTCGTGCCTTTTTGCGTTACGACGTGACAGCTATTTGCACATGCGCAGTAGATATGCCCGAGTAACTATTAGTTAATCAGTAGATATGCTGAGCGCGCTTGAATATACCCGCCATTTTAATAATTTCTTGCTTGGTTCAGATATATTTTTTTATTGCCTCACACAATGCATAGTAAAATGTTGTATGATACACGTACGTAAGATGATTCCCGACTCGTGTCGATTTATTCACTCATTGGGAATCACCTACCTTCCGAACTTGTAGCATAAATAACTATTATGACTAACTTAACTATTATTGTATTGCAATACTCAATACCACTTTGCTTGACCCGAGAATCAAACCCAGAACCAACTTAGCATGCTTGCTACTAGTAGACCAACGAGGAAGTTTGACATGATCTATTATGTAATTTTATTATGAAGGAAGATCAAGCTAAACTCCGATCTAGGGTAGCGCCCCGCCCCGGCTTCACCTGTGACAAATTATACACAAAAACCTTTTCGTTTCTCACTCTTTCTGTTGGTGAAAGAAAACTGCATGAAAATCCGTTTAGCAGTTTTTGAGTTTATCGCGTACAGACGCGGCGGTGGACTTTATTACAAGCTTTTATTTAACTTGCAATGTATGTATGTAATGTATGTATGTTTGGGCACACGGTTGGCGTAGTGGTTGAGCAATAGACTGCTGCGCTGCGTGTCGCGAGTTTCATTCCCGCACGGAACAATAATTTGTATGACCTACACAGATAGTTGTTCCGGCTCTGGGTGTTATGTATGTGAGTGTATATGTTTGATAACACACCGACGATACTGGAAGAAATTCCTAGTGTGGGGTAACGTTTTTGCGAAAAAATAAAAAAAAAATGAAAAAGAAAGAAAATGTATTCGGATCAAATCTTGCAACTGAATTTTAAAGCAGTTATCCTCTACCGATTAAAATGAAATTTTGCATCCACGTTAAGTTTGGATGACAATGCATGGTTAGCTAAGTGACGTCATTCTAAATCCAATATGGCGGACGGCCCAAGATGGTGGACTAGTTAGTTTTGTGCACTGCCATGATATGGGTATCAAATAAAAGGGTTTGCTGAGAAGAATACGAAAAAAGCATGTTTAAAAAAAACTAATACGTAGTGATAGCCAACCCAGTTTACAAGTTACTGGTTCAACCATAAATAAATTGACACTATTTTATAAATAACTAAAACCCTACGTCACAGTGTCACAAGCAATGGACCTACGTAGAAATCCGTTGCAAAATACGAACGCACGAAACAGATATCGTATTCCTATATCCATATGGTTCAAATTACAATGAATTTTAAGTAGATAGCCGTTGTAAAATACAACCTCACGAAATATGTTACTTATGTTTCATAGCTATAAGGTTCAAATTGCAATGATTGTGAAATATAACAACTATACTGAAATAGGTCTGACGTCACGCAGGTTATTTGATCGTATGACGTTGTTTAACATTTCTGATATCTATTCAACCTGAAAAACCTTATGTCCTTCAAGAGTTACGCCAAGCTTGACCTGCGTCAGATGTGAGGGTGGCCGATGGGGTCGAAAGTTTCTGGAGTGACGACTGCGCGGCCGGTAGCAGGGGCGTAGTTACCGCCGTATCTACCGTATCAATTATAAGGGGCCCCTTGGCCACGGGGGCCCCCGACGTGAATTATGTAAATTATTGCTGATACAATTCAATAGTCTTGCATCCAGTTTTCCGGAGGTAATAACAGCATGCTTTTTATTCTTGACCCTTCCAGTTACAACCGCAACTGCTGAAAGAAGTTTAAAAAAATTAAAAATGATAAAAAATTAACTAAGAATTTCGATGGGACATCGCCTGTCAGACCTGTCACTATTGTCCATAGAGGCAGAAACTTTAGAAAAACTTAAGTCATCATCAGCTATAAATGATTTAATAAATCAGTTTGCCGAAAAAAAGGCAAGGAGACTGTATATTTTATTTGAATTGTTTGTAAAATTTTTGGATAAAGTGACAAATAGATTTAGAAATTATGATAAATAAATATTTCTTTTAATTTTATGCAAAATTGCCCCCAAACAAATTTTTATACGGGGCCCCGCCAAGGCACGCTACGCCACTGGCCGGTAGATGCAGCTATTTTTACCCCCGACGGAAAGAAGTGTCCATCCCTGTAACTGGGTATAAAGAGACAGATTGAATGGCTTCAGGCTATACTAACAGCTGTTAAAGATCTTCAAATGACAGCCAAGACTAACTGCTTGCTTGGAGAGCCCAGTGTTATCGGCCGCGACTTACAAGTTGTAGGTCGTGGTTTCGAGCCTAGACAGGCGCTTTACTTTGTGTAAATTATTTCATCACCACTGCTCTCAAAACGGTGAAGGAAAACATCGTGAGGAAATCGGCTTGCCCTAGAACCAAAAATTCGAAGACAACCGCACTGCGCCCGCGTGTTGGATTACGGCACATTTCCTCTCACAGATAAGTCTGTGTCCTAGCAGTGGGCATATTAAAAGGCTGATGATGATAACTTACGGCTTAACTTGTAATAGATGGTCACCCTTCCACGGTCCATCCTCGGCAAGCGTTGCTTAACCTTGAAGTCAACCTATGAGGCTCTTATTACTTAACCAGAAGCTAATAATGTTCGTACACACGCAATTCACGCTACGCACAAGTTTCAGCTGTTATTAATAAATAAATGAATGATTTCATTTGGTCTAATCTGATTTGATTTGATTCGGTTTGATTTGATATGATTTGATTTGGTTTGGTTTGATTTGATTTAATATGCATATTCAGAACTGCCTATTTCTATTCTATCAGCGAAGGAGATGGTCGAAATGCTTCAATACTAGTAGCTCAGTGAGCTGTAGTCCCCGTAAGTCTGTCTTTTTTAATCAGTTTTTTGAGAAATATCAAAAAACTAATTCGTCAATAAAAAACATATGGTAATTAACGAACCCTTCACAGAATATTACGAGTATCAGTTGAAGAAAGCTACCGGGCCCTACCATGAACTCTTATAGCAATTTCAGACGAAAAATATCACAATAGATAATTGTAGAAACATGATGAAAACACTTTCTTGGTTCGTATCTTCAAATTTAATCCAGACCCTGTAGAGGAGAACAGCCGGACAACCGCCGGACAACAAAATAATTTTTGCCCAAGCTGAAACGGAGACGCTTCGCTCGCGGTCGCTCAATAAGGGGTTGACCACATGATATTTCGATAGCGTTTGGCAATCCCATAAATTATGACATTTTACCAATCCCTATCGTGGCGGTTTCGTTTTTAGAATGTCACTTGTATGGAGTTTACGGGCTCTCAATTTTACACTCATTGATTTTTTCTCTTTGTCTTTCTGTTTGTATGTTAAGTTTTGACAAGCAGTGACCACAGAGGCCTCTCGGTTCCCTTTGGTCTATTACGCTCAAATCTCGTATCAAAATTTACGCTCAAAGAAAATAACCAATAAGGCAAATTTGCACGAAAAGCTTTACTCCAGAGTTAGTTGCTAACACGAGGTTAAATTGACAGTAGGGTAGGATTAGGTAGATCGTTTTGGGTGACGCAGGTGCTCTCGGGGTATGGTTGTTTCGGGAAGTACCTGTGTCGCATAAACAGGGAGCCGGATGCCCGTTGTCACCACTGCGTCGACTGCCGGGAGGACACGGCGCGGCATACGCTGGCAGAATGTGCCGCTTGGGAGGAGCGACGCCGTGTCCTCATCTCTGAAGTAGGCAGTGACCTATCGTTACCGGCCGTACTCGAGTCTATGGTCGGCAGCGAGGAGTCCTGGGACGCGGTGGTATCCTTAGGCTGCGGAGAGGGAGAGGGAGATTTTATCCGTTCACCCGATCCGCAGCAGACGCGCTGGGCGTCGGCGGAGGGCGGACAACGCCCTCTTGCAGCCCCCCTAAATGGGCCAGGGGCCCCTAATGTGTCGGGGAGATCCGTTGCCTCGAGGTGGCGGCGCGTAGTATTCCACGCGTGCCCCTCTTAGACGTCGCGGGGGAGTCTAACATCTCACTCCCCTCCCAACCCGAGATCGAAGCCCGCAGAGGCGGAGGAAGTATCGTTATTCCCGCGACCCCCAGCGTAGGTGTGAGATGGAACACCGGGGTAGTTTTTAGTCCGTACGAGTCTGACAGACCTCTGCTCTCTCCCCAAGGTGGAGAACATCCAATGAGGATTTCAAAACAAGGAAAAAAAAAAATTTGTTTGTAGGTACGGTAGGTTGTTATTTAGGGCAGGTAGGTAGGTAGCCAGTTGACGGGAGCAAAGCCGCGGGGGTCACCATTATTTAATAAAAATAAACACAGGTACTGAAGCCACAACATTTTTTAACCAACAGCAAAAAAAAACTACTATACCAATTAAAGTGTCAATTATCAAATCTATAATCGAAATGATACGGTGCTGCAATAACTATTTCCATGTATCATAAACCGATAAACCGTTGGACGTAATATAATTACTTAATTCATTCATAATTTGTGAGCAAAAACAAATCAATGTTGAAATTACAACTTAAGAGTAGGTACAAAGCCACAGTAGTTTTAAAATAATTTATTTTTATTATTCATCAAATAAATCCTTTATTATAAAGAAAGGACGAAATAAATATTGTGACTCGCACAAAGGTACTAGAAAAAAGTAAGTATGTATACAATGTGTCCGGGCTGGTAATAATATGGTGCTCGTTTGTGGAATGCATTACCTATTGAGGTAAGATGTGCGCAAACATTACCTACCTTTAATAAAATGGTGAAGGAGCATTTTCTTTCTCTGTAACTATTCTTCTCCTTTCTCTGTTCTATATTTTATATTTATTATTATATTATTTTATTGGTATCTATGTATTTTATGTAATATCTAAGTAATATTATTAAGATAGTTTTTGTACACTGACAGCCCTATGTCTATCTCCTCTCGTTCAGTCCATCTAAAGGTTGTCTGTAAGAGATTGCCCTGTGCGATAAGACCGCCCATTGTACACTTATCTTTAAACATATTGTCCTGTTACTATTTAAGTGGTGTACAATAAAGGATATAATAAATAAATAAAAAATAATTTTATATACACTTAATTTTATCGGGAAAACCGCTACAGGAAACAATAAAAATAAAATAATTGGCGTAGAGTTGTGATTCTTATATCTGTGTGTAGAACAACTCAAATACTAACAAAAAAAAACATAAAAAAACAATTCATTGCAGACTAATTACATGTCCATAGTTGTACGTATCAAAGGTCTTAAAACTATGTTAGTCAACTTATTGTGATAGTGGCATCTCGTCACTCTGGATTACTCCCCCAGCACCTCAGAATCTGGCCTCTTAGAAAAAATCCTTAGGATTCCGTTGTCGCGCCCCCGAATCCGACGCATCAGAGAAGCTGTTTTCTTGCGCATAATGGCATAAAAGTCATCGACTCTTGCGTCAGCAGACATGCCCGACGCGCTGCAGAATCGGGGGAGCCTCACCAGAATCCTAAAGGCGTTATTGTATTGTACACGAAGAGCGCTGTAGTCCCGCTAGTGTAGTTAAAAAAAAAACTCTCAATTTTAGGAAATGCAATAAAAACGTGTGAAATTATGTTCAAAGATTTACTTTTGTGGCTCATCACAAATATATCTTACCGTTTGTGTGTTAGTTGAATACACACAAACGGTAAACTTCTTTCACCAATAGAAAGCTACATTATTCCTGAGTAACATAGGCTATATTTTTATCCCTAAAACGGGTCCTGTGGGGTAGTCTACGGGAGCAAAGCCGCGGGAAACAGCTAGTATTTGATAAAGCAAAAGATACCAGTTCAATATTATTTGATAACCTAACTGACGGAATAAATAAAATTATTAGTTTTCTACCCAAGAAACATCCCTATCCCTCAGGTATAAAGTAAATAATCAAAATTAACATAATACGTTTTTTTAAAACTACCCCTCAGACAGGATTAAGGGGTATTAAAGTTTTTATGAGGAATCTTACTGCGCAATCTATAAACGAAAAATAAAAAGGAGAAGAAACGAGTGAATACCATAATATTTAGGCTGTTAAAAACTCGACCCCTCGCAAGAAGGGGTTATTAAGTTTTTAGGTAAAGATGTTACTTTGTGGCGGTAACCTAAAATCTTTAAGTCAAATAACGAATCGTCCCAAACAAATAATCCCCTAGATATCTACGATACCCCATTATTTATTGATTTAACAATAGCTTATATTTGGTTACATTCAATAACTGCACGTAAGAAAGTCTTCTGTAGGATAAAATACGAAAGCACTCGAACAACGTCGCGGGCGGAGTGCTAGTTAAGGATAACTTTAAAACTAAGTACTCATCAGATCTTGATCAAAATTAAATGAGACACATAAGAAGCACCAGTTTTCAAATAAACCAGCCAAGTGCGAGTTGGACTCGCGCACGTAGGGTTCTGTACCATTATCGCAAAAAAATCACGTTTGTTGTATGGGAATCCTACTTAAATATTAATTTTATTTTTTGTTATGGCGGCAACAGAAATACATCATCTGTGAAAATTTCATCTGTCTAGCTATCACGGTTTATGAGATACAGCCTGCTGACAGACAGACAGACAGATGGACCGTGGAGTCTTAGTAATAGGGTCCCGTTTTTACCCTTTGGGTACGGAACCCTAAAAAAAAGAATCATCAAAATCGGTTCTTTGGCGGAGTAGTAATCGCGTAACAAACATACAAAAACATACAGTCGAATTGAGAACCTCTCCTTTTTCAAAACAGTTGAATAACATTCTCATTTTGCACTGAGTTCTTACTTATAAAAATAATATTAGACTAAAAGATTTTTTTTTTAATTCAACTCCTTGAAGTCGAAAAAGTTAGTATTTTTTTCCGAAGGCAAATCCCATCGAGCAAATTTTAAAATAATAAATTATTTATTTAAAACTTCACGTTATATATAGGTAAATAGATAACATGGCAGGTGCTAAGCATGGAAAGCAAAAAAAATCCTATCATGACTTAAATCTCTGCTTATCCCGTTATAATAAAATACTTGAAGCATACATTGACGCTCATCTTAGTGACGTCAGGTATATTTTCGTGCCTCCATTACAGATAAGTAAGGTCTCTTTCATACAGGACAGTATAAAATTTCGACTTTGCAACTAAATTGTTTGGTAGAATTGTCAAACGTCTATTCATCTATTTTTAACCGACTTACCAAAAAGGAGGAGGTTCTATGTTCGACATTATGTTTGTTTTTTTTTTTTTTTTGTGTATGTTCACGCATATCTCCGTCAATTTTGGACCGATTTTGAAAATACTTTTTTTGTTTGAATGAGTACGTTTCGAAATTGGTCCTATTTTAATTTGGTGAAGATCTGATGAAGAACTTTGAAGATATACAACAGAACTCTTCAATAAATTTCGGAACTTCTCTCGGGATTGCTGCAATCGCATGTCTGTTATTGTTTATACCATTTCATAACAAAACATCACGCCAGTACGCTCTTAAGGGGTACGTAGATCTCTCATTTCACCGGTTTTGATCAAGTTTCATGATATTCGGGTAATCTATTCTGGCGTTATAGGTACCTTAACCAACTTGCCTATTAGGTAGGTACAACTAAAAACCGGCCAAGTGCGAGTCGGACTCGCACACGAAGGGTTCCGTACCATTATCGCAAAACACGGCATAAAAATCACGTTTGTTGTATGGGAGCCCCCCTTAATTTATTTTATTTTAATTTATTAATTATTATTTTTTGAAGTAAATATACAACTGAACATTCCGTGAATATTTCAAGCGTCTACCTGTTGCCGTTATTAATATCGAGCAAAAAACGGCAAAAATATCACGTTTGTTGTATGGGAGCCCCCCTTTAATATTTACTTTATACTGTTTTTAGTATTTTTTGTTATAGCAGCAACAGAAATACATCATCTGTGAAAATTTCAACTGTCTAGCTATCATGGTTCATGAGATACAGCCTGGAGACAGACGGACAGACAGACAGACAGAAAGACAGACAGACAGACAGACGGATCGCGAAGTCTTAGTAATAGGGTCCCGTTTTTACCCTTTGGGTACGGAACCCTAAAAAACTACAAAGTGAAAAATAACTTTATTTTTGGAAGTCGGTGTCCATAACGCATAAAATGGTACCCATCAAAGACACCGACTTCCAAAAATAAAGTTATTTTTCACTTTGTAGTTTTTTTTATTTGGAAGTCGGTAGTATTTTTTTTGTAAAAAAGCTTTTTTATCAAATTTAAGTTAATAAAGCATAATAATTTATTACTGCTTGACCGACGTATTTAAAATTAGAATTAGGCCCGCTTGCGCCAAAAACTCAGAGTTAGTTGCTAAGACAAGGTTAAATTAAAATATGTATACTAATATTATAAAGCTAAAGAGTTTGTTTGTTTGTTTGAACGCGCTAATCTCAGAAACTACTGGTTGGAATTGAAGAATTATCTTTGTGTTAGATAGTGCATTTATCGAGGAAACAACAAACAACATCACAAAACATCACGCAACGACCAATAGGAGCGGAACATAAATGAAAAATGTTGCAAAAACGAGAACAAATTATTCCTTTTTGAGAGCTTTCGTTGCGTGCACTGCGTAAGCGGTTAAAATTACGCAACATTCATGTATGTAGGGTATGGAAGGTAGGTAGCTAGTTGATGGGAGCAAAGCCGCGTTGGACAGCTAGTATCACATATAATGGGCCTGTGCTAACTCGGCATTTATATTAAGTTAAAGTTGGAGCAAGCGGGCCATAGACTAAAAAGAAACCTTTAGTATAATGCACTTAATATTTGTATTTTATTGTATACTAATTTAAATTTTGTACATGTGCTTAATGTATCTAAAGAAAGGTGTCCAAACAAAATTTATCTTATTTAACTCATCTCACTCACATTTTCACAAAAACGCTACAAAATACACTTTGCCTTAGACCATCTACACCAATGCTCTGTGCTACGGCGTAGCTCGAATGTGCTACGAATGGCTACGTCGTAGCACAATTGCGAACACAACGGACCGGCTTTGAAATACATGAAGTTTATTTAGTTTTTAGGGTTCCGTACCCAAAGGGTAAAAACGGGACCCTATTACTAAGACTTCGCGATCCGTCTGTCTGTCTGTCTGTCTGTCTGTCTGTCTGTCTGTCCGTCTGTCTCCAGGCTGTATCTCATGAACCGTGATAGCTAGACTGTTGAAATTTTCACAGATGATGTATTTCTGTTGCCGCTATAGCAACAAATACTAAAAACAGTATAAAATAAATATTAAAGGAGGGCTCACATACAACAATAAAATAAATTTACAATTTACTTCAAAAAATAATAATTAATAAATTAAAATAAAATAAATTAAGGGGGGCTCCCATACAAAAAACGTGATTTTTATGCAGTGTTTTGCGATAATGGTACGGAACCCTTCGTGTGCGAGTCCGACTCGCACTTGGCCGGTTTTTTTCTAAATTAAAGTTCTTTGCAAAGATTGAGGCCCTTACTCCGCTGTAGTGTGGTAAAATTGTCTCTTTCTAAAGCATACTTATTATTATTAGTAACGGCAAGGTTAAAAGGTTTAAAAAATATACATATTTATTATTGATTCATGTACATTATTTGTGAAACATGGTTTTTTCGTATGACTTATACTTTTGCTTTAAAAAAGACGTGTGGCACTGCCGCGGTAAAGCTATTGCATAGCATTTTTTATCAACTTATGCAATTATGATTATTTATTTACTTTTTATTTATCCTAAATCTCAATTTAAAAAATGTTCATCCATCAGTTGTAAAAACTTCTTTAGCAAGAATAAAAAACTTCTTTGTCAAGCGGAACCGAACCTCCAAACTGGAAAACGCGGCACCAAATTCTGAGTGACACTTATTACCACTGGCATAAGGCCACTTTTAATTGCCATGCAAAAGTGACCCGTATTCTTAGGGGCATAAGGTCGATTTCGGAGCAGCTCGGGGTGTCAGGATTATTTTCGTTACGGAATTTCTTCATTCGGTCGCCGCGCTCCGGTCGCCGCGCTCAAAGCCCGCGATAAAAGCTATGCAATAGCTTAAAACATAATTAACAATACGATATTTTTTCGATTCTTTTGCATACTCCTCCAAAACGACTTGGATGTTCAAAAATATTTTTACATAGAAAAATTTATTGTTAGAATTTTTTCTTATCATACAAAGGATATGTAATTCAAAAAATATTTTGTTAACAAAACTGTCATAAAGGAGGTCCATTCTGGCCAGTACAGCGTTAACATTGGAGAATATATTTATACGCCATAAGTTTATTTCCATACAAAATCATCACGCATCCTGAATGCATGTTAACGACTCGTGGGTTGTTAAGTATTGTGAAAGAGGTAGCTCAGATAAACAATAAAATACTTGGAGATCATTTTATATCATGTATTCTAGTAATTACGTGCCTGCCTTCTAGGCTGCTTCAGCAGAATTGACAATCAAAGTTAAAGAAAAACATATTCTATATATGACAAGTGTTCCTTATTTAATTACCTTGCAAAACTATGTATAACATGCCAGCCTTAATACATGTAAGGAGTTTGCCTTTTAAAGCAGAGTCCTCACAGTATTAAGAAATTAAGCCTTACATTGCAGACTAACAACCAGAAATCAGAGTAATGTTATTGAGTACCGTTATTAGCACCAGAGCAGAAGTAACTTGGATGTCAACTCAAGTTAGCAGGTATGGGTATGCGTACGCTCAAAGTATATACTAACTCAACTCTCGGGCATGGGTACGGGAATGCATTTGGAGTATAAGCAGGGGACAAACCCGCTACCTGCTTTGGGGCTTTACTGGCCATTTTGGAACCAACGACATGCTCATGAAGATGGGTCTAACCGCGACACCCATGTGCAGGTTATGTGGGAAACATACGGAACGCATGGAGCACCTTCTGTGCACATGAGATGCACTGGCTGGTAAGCAAATGAGTCTCCTAGGGGTAGGATAAGACCAAGACCAGAAGACTATAGGCTCATATCTTCTAGTCTCGTGGTAAAACTCATGAAAAAAGATTTCAACGAGGTTGCGGAGGAATAGGTTATCTAGGGGACCACAAAAGATCCCAATGGGTTGAAGTGTCCGGGTTATTTTTCGGCCCCTCCACAAGATAAGATAAGATAACACTATTCTCACACATTTTTAACCCCCGACAGAAAAAAAGGGGTGTTATAAGTAATTTGACGTGTTGCTATGTATCTGTGTGTCTGTCTGTGGCGTCATAGCGCCTAAACGGATGAACCGATTTTGATTTAGTTTTAGTTTTTGTTTGAAAGGTGTCGACTGACTTTGCCGAGAGTGTTCTTATCTATGTTAGAATAAAATCGGTTTAGCCGTTCAAAAGTTATTCGCATTTTACTCTTTGAATCTGGATTTTTTCGCAAGATATCGTGTCATTATTACGTGTTTCGATATATTGTCGATTGAAGCGGGTCTGCTATTAGGTATATTATATGAAGTTTAAAAAACGTGAAATAAAAATAAAAAACGGGGGGTTTTTAATTTTTTATTTTATCTTGTTGCAAAAAGAAGTAAGTAACGCCTGGGGAGTCGGACTGCTATCAATTACTATGGACACCCATATCTCTAATTATATTCCTTTATCTAGGTATAACTAATCATAATTACTCAAACATAATTACAATATTTACTAATTTACTTTGTTTACATATGAATTTATCTAAATACAATAACATTATCGCTACTATAGTCGTGTCAATCTACGGAGTCGGATTTGACAGCTATAAAAATACTTAATAATAATTAAACTTGATGCTTATTAATGTTATACTCGTATAGTGTATGGGTAAAAACCCGAAACGACGAGTTTAGTAATTAATTAGGGTTATGAATTTGATTCTGCAATTTCTTACGTACAAAATTATCGGGGCATGTAAAATGAGAAACTTCATCGTACTTCTTAGATTGTCACAATTATTATAAATGAAACTGCTTAAAATCTAAAATAAAGTACTGTCTAATGTCAGAGCAGAAATGATTATGGCTGGATTCTTGGAATGGATTTCAACTCAGAAAAATCCATAAGCTTGATCCGACGCTCTGGAAAGGACATTATGCAAATGAAAGCGTCGCGAGTTGCGACAGCGATTGGAAAAATGTCAAGCCATGGGTTTTTGAAATGAGACGTGATCAATCCATTCGTCATCATCATTTTGGCGATTCAGCAATAGCCATCACATACAATGAAATTTTTTCCTGGCCAATCCTTTTTTAGGGTTCCGTACCCGGTCCAAACTAAGCCTTATTGCTGTCACTCACGTGTCTTTCTGACCGTCCGTCCGACTGTCTGTCCGTCTGTCTGTTCATCTGTCTGTGTGTTAGTCGTCTGCCACGCAGTCTTAAAATTCACAGTAGAAGATAAGATGCTTATCTTGTTGACCCAAAGCCATACATACTATAAAAAAATATTTGATAAGATTTTTAAGGGGATGGATCCGACCCACGGATGCCCCTCAAGTTAAAGGGGAAAATCTACAAGTCCGTGATTAGACCTGTCATACTGTATGGATCGGAATGTTGGGCTGTGAAAAAGATGGATGAAAGGAGATTGCATGTAGCAGAGATGAGAATGTTGAGATGGATGTGCGGCGTGACGAGATTGGATAAAGTGAGAAATGAGTATATTAGAGGCAGTTTGAAAGTGGCGCCAGTGGCAGAAAAGTTGAAAGGAAACCGTTTGTCCTGGTATGGTCATGTGATGAGGAGGGATGAAACGCACATTACTTAAAGAGTTATGAATATAAATGTGGATGGATGGAGAGGGAGAGGAAGGCCAAAGAAAAGATGGATGGACTGTGTGAGGAGTGATATGAAAGAAAAGGGAGTCAGTAATAACATGACGGGGGATAGAACGGTATGGAAGAAGCAAACGTGTTGCGCCGACCCCAAGTAACATGGGATAAGGGCAGGCAGATGATGATGATGATTTTTAAGGGGATATATATATAGCTCGGAGGCGCGGGGAAAAAAAATATACCCACCCCATCAAGTGGAGCATCGTTATTTAGAGCTCTTTGAGTAAATAAGTGCAGTATTTTTTATTAAAAAAACATTGGAAAACAAATTTGGTAGCTCCAAAGACAGCTTTTTTAGAAGATTTTTTTAACTTCCCATGAGCTTTAAATTGGGTGATAATATTTATTATTACGCATATTTAACTAAAAAACACCAGTATATTAATAAATCAGACTTTTTCTTTGAAATTCTCTCATTTTGCCTATTACAACCTACTTGATTTTGCGGTTTGTTACAGAACCCTAATTTTTTGTATTTTATACAATCACTATATACGACTCTTTCTTTGACAGAATGTCACTTTTCTAGAGGCTTTGGGCAACATTAATAATTAAAAGTTTTACAAAACTTAAACATCTTATCTGCCCATAAACAAAAAAAGTCGCGACAAAATAATCGTCCCTAACGTAACAAACTCCCTATAAATCGCTTTGCCTTACCCGCCCACCTGGCCGCACCCTATACCCTCCTCATCATGCGCAGTGGGCAGCCCGGTATGGATCGCCAGTTCGCCACGAGATCCCGAAGACAGCAGTCATGCATCGGTGAGTACACTCCAGAATATTCGCTTTGATATTTTTTGTATATTTTTATTTAATGGGGAGCTTTAGTCGTGAATGGGATTCTCTAAATGCATTTGTTTTTCCTTTTTCGGATTTGGAATTTGCCGTAAATAAAAGTTTGATTTATTTTAGAGAATTTTTGTGCTGAACTTTTGAGTTTACAATTTCGGGGCTTCAGGTTCAGCAATGATTTGACCGTATTTTTCTTTTATTGTATTTTTGTCATGGTGACTTTTTTTTGGTATCGGAGAAGTTTTACTGTCGTGTGATTTTTCGGAAATATGACGTATCGTTATTAATCGTTATCGTTCTTTTCTTAAATTGTATTTTTTCTAAAACATGTTTTTGGATGTTTCGTGAATGTTTATTTAACGTTATATTTTAAATAACCTTTGACCTTCGTGTAGTAAATCGTTTAAAAATAACTTTTAAATTGGCGCGCGTCGGAAAGTTTTTGAATAGAATTCGATTACGTCTGCAACCACAAAAAAACTAAACAATCATTGTTTTTTTAGAAAAAGCAATGATTGTTTAGTTATGTAGTCGTTATTGAAATACCCAGATTTTATTTTTTACACGGACTGGTTTTCACACCGTGCTGAAAAAAAACGTACCTATACATTTCGCGCGCAAAATTCAATCGCTTCTCACAAAACAACCGCGCTATCTCGAATATGACATTGTACAGGAAGCGTATTTGAAAGAGACAACGCGTCAAAGGGCCGCTGTCTACCACTTAAAAATATCACGTTAGTGTACAAAGCTGAATACGGTGATTTTAAAATCAAATTAAAATAAAAACACACTTTTCCAAAATGTGTCTTTTTAAACCACGTTTTAAATATACATATTTAAAGCGATGATTCTCACTACATTACTAAATAATTAAAAAAAAAAAACAGACACTTAGCCAAAACTATGTTTCTGTGTCGTCGTAAAAAAAAACTTCAAATCGATTTGACTATGCAATCAAAATCTAAGGCGGGCCGCATACATACGTTTTCCGCATTCGATTTCTGAATTCGTTTTCCGTATTCGGAATCCCGAATGCGCCGTACGCTAATAAAATACATTGACTGCCACACACGTCCGTTTTTTTTCGAACGGAACACTTTCCGTACGTACGTATCGAATGCCAGCCAAACAAGAAAAAACTAACATCTGCGCTAGGTTCACGGAATTCCGAATATGTATTCCGTATTCGGAAATCGAATGCGGAAAACGTACGTATGTGGCCAGCCTAAGATATTCCAAACCAATCTGTACCACCATTCATAGATATGGCGGGCAAAAGAATCTATACTTCTATAGCAGACCAAGTCCAATATAAATTGGCCTCTCAGGGTGGCACCAATAGCACTAATCTAAAGCACATTCAGTACTTACAGTGGGCGGGCGCTGTTGACGTACTATTAAGGGTACACTAGTCGAAAATTCTTCCATACAAACGTAGTCTGGCTTTTACTCCACTGATTGACAATGCACGTTCAAAATAAAAAATTATATCAATTTGTCTCATCATTATCTAACCCCGTATGGAAGCAAAAAAGTAAAATAAAAAATTACTTGAAAGTTATGAGCTTCGAAAGTTCCATATCTCAACACTAATTTAAACGCTTCTTTGGGCGCAAATAAGTACCATAAGAAGAAGGAAAATTGAAAAACGGTCTCCATAGTTAGTAACAATGCAAATAATTTTATTTTGAACAGATACATTCAGTCGTTTTTTGTCTGTTTATAAAATTTCGCGTTTTCGTTCTAAATCATCATCCATTCCGCTACAAATTTGAAAAAGTGTGTATTCGAACGCGAACTAGCTTCTTACTGCTCATAACAGCATCTATCAGTTCCGCACGTGTTGTCGGTTGATATGGCATGCATTTTAACCCCGCGCACAAAATAGTTCGTACCGTCGACTAGTGTTCCCCTAAAGGTTCAGTATAGACCAGGGGTCACCAAATACTTTTTATTTGGGTCCGTTTCTTAAAAATAATGTAACCGTCGCGGTTCGTAAGGCTTAAAACCTTACCTTAACTTAACTAACCAACCTTAACTACCTAAAAGTGAGTACTTACTTTTGTTTATTACACAAAGATTTATATAAAAAAAATTATGTGAATATTTTTTTTGCCTTGAACACTCCATCCGAAGTTTGGACAAAAGTTGGTACAGGCTATTGTCATTAAATCTTGGAGATGTTCGTCGGTTAGCCTACTCCCGCCCTTCCCCACCGCGACGACTCGCTCGTCAATTGTCGGATCGACGGCGACGACAGAACGACAAAGCGACAAAGCGTTGGATAAATAATTAAATTACGTACTCAAGTAACACAAGTCGCTCGTGGCTAAATAATAACAGCCGCACGGGTCAATCATTAAGGTTAAGCAACGCTTGACGAGGTCGGTCCGTGGATGGGTGACCATTTCAACATACCGAGTTTCCTCCGTGCCTCGGAGAGCACGTTAAGCCGTTGGTCCCGGCTGTCATTTGAAGATCTTTGACAGTCGTTACGAGTAGTCAGAAGCTTGAGATCTTCCACCAATCTAGCATGTTACCCAGTTACTGGGTTGTGGAGGTCAGATAGGCAGTTGCTCCATGTAAAACACTGGTACTCAGCTGAATCTGGTAAGACTGGAAGCCGACCCCAATATAGTTGGGACAAGGCTAGGCAGATTGATTGTACTCAAGTAACTCAAGTAAATTATGTTGTAGTGTTTACGGTCCACATAAAATAGCTCGGCGGTCCGGATCCAGACCGCGGTCCACCATTTGGTGAACCCTGGTAGACTATTCGTCATGAATAGTCTACCAGTCATAGTTTAGTTTATTTCAAAATTGGCTAAGTAACTGAGGGCCTTCACAAGTTTGCGTCATCTATGCCTGTCTTTTGTGTAGTGGACAGCATCGTGCAACTCCTCGACAAAACCGCTGGGCGTATTTTAATGAAATTGTCACCATCTCAAAGACAATTTAATTATCTACATTTCGATCTGAAACTTTATTTTTAAAGTCATCATCTGCCTAGCCTTTTTCCCAATTATTGTTGGGGTCGGCTTCCAGTCTTACCGGATTCAGCTGAGTACCAGTGTTTTACATGGAGTGACTGCCTATCTGACCTCCACAACCTAGTAACTGTGTAACATGCTAGATTGGTGGAAGATCTCAAGCTTCTGACTACTCGTAACGACTGTCAAAGATATTCAAATAACAGCCGGGACCAACGGCTTAACGTGCTCTCCGAGGCACGGAGGAAACTCGGTATGTTGAAATGGTCACCCATCCACGGACCGACCTCGTCAAGCGTTGCTTAACCTTGATGATCGACCAGTGCGGATGTTATTATTTAGCCACGAGCGACTTGTGTTTCTTAATTTAATTATTTATTTAGATAAATAAATGACAGCCGGGACCAACGGCTTAACGTGCTTTCCGAGGCACGGAGGAAACTCGGTATGTTGAAATGGTCACCCATCCACGGACCGACCTCGTCAAGCGTTGCTTAACCTTGAAGATCGACCCGTGCGGCTGTTATTATCTAGCCACGAGCTCCTCAAACTTTATTTTTAAAGTCTAAGAGTTAAGTCCAAAATTCAGTAGTTTTTTGTGCTTTCCTTATTATTCTTAAACTTTATTTTTAAAGTCTAAGAATAATAAGGAAAGCACAAAAAACTACTGAATTTTGGGTCGCGCGGGTGTGAAACGAGTGCGCGTTTTGTTCCCTCAAGGTCGTTGGCGACTGTCGTCGTCTTAATAAATCTACCTATAAGGGGCTTTTGTACCCGACTGAAAGGAAAGGGTTATGTTTTTCACGCGTATCTTGTATATATGTTTGTATGTATGTAATATTCTTTATTACCTCATATCATTTAAACCGCTAGACCAATTTATTTAATAAAGACATCGTTAGATAAGTCTTGACCGCCCAAGTGTTCTTAGAAAGGTGAAGTTAAAAAAAAACAAACATGGCGGATTTTGGGCGCCATATTGTGCGGACCCCAATTTTTTTTTTCCCGTTGAGTGTGTTATCAAAATGAAGGGTTTTAAGAGCTGATTACAAAAATACATAACACTTATATGTTTACAAGTAATACGAAAAAGAAATGATGACTAAAAAGTTGTAAATAAAAAAAGTTAATTTAAAAATCAAGCAGTTGGAGGATCAGTATCCTCCGACTGCACAGCGTGATTTTTTCTTGTTTACAGCTTTTTAGTTCGCTTCTTAAGCACAAAATGCATTTTTCCTATAATAATTCTGGCCCTCCTCTGAAATTTCTTAAACTTTCTGGCCCCCCATTAAGAAAGTTTGCCCACCACTGGTCTAGACTTCTGAATTAGGCCACAAATTAAGCGTTTGGTCCTTTCTGATTTAGGGTATGCCAAAATATTTAGATAAGTTATTACATACTAGCTGTTCTCCGCGGCTTCGCTCCCGTGGGCCTCCCTACAGGACCCATTTTCGGGATAAAAAAATAGCCTATGCCACTCAGGAATATTGTAGCTTTCAATTGGTGAAAGAATTTTTTAAATCGGTCCAGTAGTTTCGGAGCCAATTCGGTACAAAAAAACAAACAAAAAAATCTTTCCTCTTTATAATATTAAGTATAGATTATTATTAGTATAGATGTTACAATTAGGCGATGCAGCCTTTCGAATTAAGAAAGCAAACTTTGCCGATGGGTAGTGGCCAGAATGGTGGAGAGACGAAATTGTCAAAACGGCTGGAAACCTTTGGGCCAGGACAGCTAGACTTCGCGACAAATGGAAGCATTTGGAGCAGGCTTTTACCGCCTCAGGCGGTCCTTACACTGAGATATATACAGACAACGGCAATACTAACACACAATACTAACACACTATACTAACACACAATACTAACACACAATACTAACAAATATTAAGTTAAGTTTTTATTTACATTTTACTAACATACTTACATAATTTAAACCGATGTTTGTATAAACATGATGCAACTTCAAACCTAGTAAGGAATTAATAAAAGCTTTTTAGGGTTCCGTACCTAAAGGGAAAAAACGGGACCCTATTACTAAGACTTCGCGATCCGTCTGTCTGTCTGTCCGTCTGTCTCCAGGCTGTATCTCATGAACCGTGATAGCTAGACAGTTGAAATTTTCACAGATGAAGTATTTCTGTTGCCGCTATAACAACAAATACTAAAAACAATATAAAGTAAATATTAAAGGGGGGCTCCCATACAACAAACGTGATATTTATGCCGTTTTTTGCTCGATATTAATAACGGCAACAGGTAGACGCTTGAAATATTCACAGAATGTTTAGTTGTATATTTACTACAAAAAATAATAATTAATAAATTAAAATAAAACAAATTAAGCGGGGCTCCCATACAATAAACGTGATTTTTATGCAGTGTTTTGCGATAATGGTACGGAACCCTTCGTGTGCGAGTCCGACTCGCACTTGGCCGGTTTTTATTTTATTATTTTATTTATTAGTGGCTAGAATGAAGCCTTAGACCTTAAACCTTTAAGAGGTGAAAGTACGAATATTGACATTTATTTTACTATCGGACCAACCCTATATTTGGGACTGTCGATGAATTAAAAAGGTCATGCACCCTGTATGATAGAGCCCTTGGGTTCAACATATGATTAAAGTGTTCCTAAAATTGGAATATAATGTTGGACTTAATAAATTAGAGCACTGTAGTAGGTGTACATACATTTTAATAACGTGTTAGATACGTTCTAATTAGTGTTAAGAGTAATAATAAACAAAGCACTTTACTAATTAATGAATCTCTAACGTGCCCGAATAATATTAACATACGTATGTATGAGCGCAAAGTAACTAGCACTTACGGGCTTGTAAATTTTCTGCGAAATTATTATCATCAATCTCAACGCGGGTTTGTTGCGATCTTATGATTTAGTTAGGTATTTTCATGTGTAAATTCGGATATTATACATTTATGAATATAATAATTAGGGTATCTCTATATACTAGCACAGATAATAATACTAGAATACAGATGCCTCATCCCATACAAAGAAACCGTGCCGACGTAACTTACATGTTTCGTCTGATTATGCTGATTATTTTTAAAAGTACTTCGATCGTGTTCGGTACCGTTACACGGCTATAGATGGTGTTAACAGCGACTTGCAAGCAAAAGGTTTTTGTCGGTTTGTGACTATTTTTCTTTAAATACAGTGTCGATTTTTTTTATAATATTTTTTTTCACGGCTTTACAGTTTCAATGTACCAACATATGTAACAATACAAATTTGAAAAATCAAAACCGCGCCATCTATTGAAATCAATTTTAAATGATTCATTCAAATAATCTTTGAAGTGTTATTTAAGAGCCCAAAATTCCATAATTTTGTGCTTAGGAGAGTTGATTAAACAAGAACATAATTTGTTTATGATCAGTTCTAGAAAATGTTAATTTTACACACAATTCAATATCAAATCGATGTCATTATTTTATTATTTATAAAATTATCGCGACATCTAGTGACATTTATTTGAAGCAAAGTTTCTTTATTAATGCTGGGACCCCGTGATACTAGCGACCCACCCCGGCTTCGCACGGGATAATTTATATACATAAACCTGCCTCGTTTATCGCTCGTTCTATTAGTGAAATAATATCAAAATCCGTTGCGTGGCTTAGAAGAAGTTAGCGGAGATATAGAAATGTTGACAGACGCGGACAGCGACTTGGTTTTTAACCCCCGACGGAAAATGAAGGGAGTTATAAGTTTGACGTGTGTACCTGTGTATTTGTGTATCTGTCTGGGCCATCATAGCTCCTAAACGGAATAACCGATGTTGATTTAAGTTTTTTTGTTTGAATGTTGACTTTATCGAGAATGTTCTAAGCAATGTTAGATGAAAAACAGTTCAGCCGTTTAAAAGTTATGGGCGTTTTACTGTTTGAATCGGGGTATTTTCGCAAGATATGTTTTATTTATGTGTTCGATAGATTATCGACCTATATTACTAGATATAAGTAGCATGAAATAAAATGTTTTTTTAAAGGGTTTTTTTAAATTTTACTTGTATATTAGTTAGAGATAACTGGTGAATGATTTTTCTCATTTTGTCATAATGCTAGAAAATTACCTACATCATCATATCAGCATAAAGACGTCCACTGCTGGACATAGGCCTTTTTTTTATTTGATCTCGCTTGGGAAAAATGCATTACGCATACCCGCCCTTTGGGAGAATGGGGGGCTATGTGGGACTCCCCGGGCTGACTGACCCGGTATACCCACTAAAATAAACCAGCGTCATCATCATATCAGCCGAAAGACGTCCACTGATGGACATAGGCCTCCCCCAAGCGTCGCAACTTTGACTGGTCCCGTGCGCCTCGCAACCAGCGGATCCCCGTAACCTTCACCAGGTCATTGGTACACCTGGTGGGAGGCCTTCCAACGCAACGTCTTCCGGTTCGCGGTCGCCACTCCAGAACCTTTCTGCTCCATCGGCCATCCGTTCTGTAAGCAATGTGCCCGTCAAAACTGAGCTACATCTTAGTTTAATTGCAAAATCTAATGATTTTAAGATAGAAGTTACTTTTAGGAGAAAAAAAACCGTGTGCAGTCAGAGCTGTCCTGTCCGGCATGAAATTCGTCACGCATTTTTACCGTTCATAGAAATATACAATGAGATAAAAAGAAAGGCGTATAGTGGGGGTATAACGCAAAAATATTACGTGACGTTATATTTTTCTCAAAATTACGAAAATTCTAACAAAAGGCAATATATTCCTTAGTCTCTATAATACTCAATTTCAATATACAAAGTTAATTAAAGACGACGACTAACGCCAACGACCTTGAGGGAACAAAACGTGCACCCGCGCGACCCAAAATTTAGTAGTTTTTTGTACTTTCCTTATTATTCTATGACTTAAATAAAAAGTCTTAGATCAAAATCTAGTTAATTAAATTGTCTTTGAGATGGTGTCAATTTCATTAAAATACGCCCAGCGGTTTTGGTGCGATTGTCGTGTTTTTGATAGTTATAGACATCATTTTAATAATTAATTACACTATGTTATACGAATAAAACTAAAAAAAATCTTAGATAAAATTATTTAAAAAATGGTCTAATGTAACATATATTTTTTCCAAAATATTGCGACTAGCCGTTTAGACGTGATTCTCATTCTAAAATCAGCTACTCAAGGGAATCGGCGCCTTAATGAAAACATTTCAAACTGGTTCTTCTGATTACTTAGACAGACGAGACTTATCAATTAGGTACCCTAGGAGAGGCTGCATAGCATTCAGATCGGATCAATACTTGAGTGCAACGACCTCACACGTTTCAGTACGCAGGATTAAAAGATATACGTATTACTTTGTTGGTATTATAAACGCTACTAATGAGAGGGCTATTCAGCTTTGAAAACTATTTTAGTCTTCATTTTAACCTCGGATTTTCGGTAATATTGATAAAATTGTTTGCTCAAAAACCTCTTCAAAGGTCTTATTGATAAACTTGAATAGCAAGGTATTACTGTAACACCGTGTTTGTGTACGGGGAGTCAAAATTATAGCCACCTTTCAGAATTAATCGCCAGACCATTCTTTAAAGGGTCGGAACCTAACATTTGGATGTTGAGTGATAGAAGAATACTTTTAGGGAAAAATAGCTTCTTCTTCTTCTCCCCTTATCCCATGTTACTTCGGGTCGGCGCAAAAGGTTTTCTTCTTCCAAACTGTCCTGTCCCCCGTCACGCTATCACTGATTCTCTTTTCTTTCATATCACTCCTCACACAGTCCATCCATCTTTTCTTTGGTCTTCCCCTCCACAGAACAGATAAAAGAGGTTAGAAGGGCCTTGTGGGCGGGGCGGGCGCGCCGCTCATATAAGTGAACGCTCATATGTCGACCGAAATTACCGTCACCGGCCAACAGTCGCGCTCATATTGTAACAACGTACGAAGCTCCGCGAAAAAAAAAGAATTATGCCGTCTTGCGCTATCATAGCGTGTCGGAAAAGAAACCAGATGTGTAGTGTAGCCCGAGAAGGGATTTCTTTTCACCGTTATGTACTAAAACCTTATAATACGAGTGTTATTTGTAATTATTACAATAGTATTATGTAGTTTGTAGACAAAAACGACGCAATCGCAAACAGATGCAAAATTATACATTGCTTGCAATGCATGGGTACCATGTTATACTACGCGAGCGATCGCGCAATGTATTGCGTTCATTGCGAGAGTCGCGTGTGCCGAGCCAATGCTTGAATGCCGCGAAATTCCATGCGTATCGAGTGTTGTACCAAGTTGTAAACACAGTCGATATTACAAAAGTATTCAAATGATTATTATCAGTAATATTATAATTAAAATACTTTTGTTTATTACCACCAATTATTGTTAATTGTGGTTATCAATATAGTTTTCGTCTAAAATTTGGTTTGAGGTTAGCCGTTTATAATGAAAACATACATTTTATTATAAGGTTTCCAACAGATCCAGATACAAGAAAATTGTGGATTGAGGCAACCGGTAGAATTGAATGGATACCTACTAAATATAGCACAATTTGCTCTAAAAATTTTGCAGTAAATGCGTAAATACGTATTAAATATATATATATATATAAAATTATAAATACGTATTATTTCAGGGACAATAATAAAATCAGTATTGATTTTTGTTTAAATGATTGTTAAATATTAAAATACTCTTGTACTTTTTACTTGTTTCATTAATTTACTTACTAACTTTAATCCATGTCTTTCTATGCATGAATAACGTTTGTCGCGAGAACAAAGCCCAGGTACACACGGGCGGTATTTTTCATCTCTCGGTATTGAGCCGAGCATAATATAGAAATTCACAGGGAATTTAACATTAGTCACATGAAATTAATTAAATAGCTGTAACGGATGTTCCCCCTTAATTTGACATTATTATTATGTATTTAGAATGTCCAAACTATTCGTACCACGTCCCCATCCCGATACTATAGCGAATAATTGCAAAACTTAAATAACAATAATTTTAAAAATACATTAATTTTATCGATATCGATAATCGACCTTTTGGTCACCGTAACATGTATGAGAAATAAATTGCTTTTGCGCATGTGTGAGTGCATGTCAAGCACAGTGTTTGCGTTAGTGTGACAATCAATAGCAAGCTCGCGATCTAAGTGCGTGTAGTTTATTTGTGTGCGTAATGAGCGTACGTATGGGACTCTTGCTTGTAGTGGAGTTAAAGAGTGGGAGACAAGTGGCGACACGCGTTCTAATACAAATCACGAACTATTTCCTTTCTAACCTCTTTTATCAGTTCTGTGTTCCCCTCCCTCTCCATCCATCCACATTTATATACATAAACTCTTTTAGTAACATGCGTTTCATCCTACCTCATCACATGACCATACCAGGACAAACGGTTTCCTTTCAACTTTTTTGTCACTGGCGCCACATTCAAACTTCCTCTAATATATTCTCAACATTCTCATCTCTGCTACATGCAATCTCTTTTCATCCATCTTTTTCATAGCCCAACATTCTGATCCATACAATACAACAGGTCTAATCACGGACTTGTAGATTGTCTTGTAGATTTTGCCCTTTAACTTGAGGGGCATCCGCTGGTCGCAAGTTGTTTCAGAGCTAAGGAAAAATAGCTATCAGTGTAAAAATAGCACACATTTTTTGAGCGTCCTGTTATATAATCTAAAATGCAAATTTTTGACAAACTGCATTGCTTTATAAGAGACTCTTATCCAAAACTTTTTAGGGTTCCGTACCCAAAGGGTAAAAACGGGAAACTATTACTAAGACTCTATGATCCGTCTGTCTGTATGTCTATCTGTCTATCCATCTGTCACCAGGCTGTATCTCATGAACTACGATAGCTAGACAGTTGAGATTTTCACAGAATATGTATTTCTGTTGCCACTATAACAACAAATACTAAAAACATATATACACACATATACAGACAGAGAAACACGCTAAGGCCGCACGGCTTACAACTATAGCAAAAAGTGTCGTTACAACTTTTGGTCTTAATTTTTTCCGTCCCCCTTTCGCAACGCGCGATAAGGAACTTCGTTCCAAAAAATAGCCTATGTCACTCAGGAATAATGTAGCTTTCTATTGGTGAAAGAATTTTTCAAATCGGTCCAGTAGTTTCGGCGCCTATTCGGTACAAACAAACAAACAAACAAAAAAATCTTTCCTATTTATAATATTATTATATTATACTAGCTGTTCCCCGCGGCTTCGCTCCCGTGGGCCACCCCACAGGACCCGTTTTCAGGATAAAAAATAGCCTATGTTACTCAGGAATAACGTAGCTTTCTATTGGTAAAAGAATTTTTTAAATCGGTCCAGTAGTTTCGGAGCCTATTAGGTACAAACAAACAAACAAACAAAAAAATCTTTCCTCTTTATAATATTATAGTATAGATATATATATTATAGTATAGATAAAAATAAATAAAAAATATATATACTTGATAACCATACGCATAAATTTATTAGTAGTATGAAGGTTAACAATAAGGTTTATTTCTATGGGATGAGGCATCTGTATGCTAGTACTAGTATTATATTATCTGTGCCTGTGTATTACAGTCATCGTAAGCAATAACAATGTTTAACTAAGAAGAAAATTCCATCCAAAGTTTATTTACCTGCGTTGACTGTTAATTAGTTCTTAGGGTTTATTTCTATTCACCGTGGGACCAATTTCATCAGTCGCCATTGAAACCACGAAAAATTTGCCGCGTCATGCATTTTTTCCATACATCCATTTAAGTGTACATAACTTAGCACAGCAGATTTTTATTTTATTTTAAATTTGCCCCCATTTCAGGGCTTATCGCATAGTAAAGATTGTCCATAACGATGATTTTCTGTGGAGTTTGTTGCGCCATTTCTTCTTTCCATATAAATATTAGGAAGTAGTGACGGGCGGGCGTTTTGAGGGACAGTTTGTTTATGTAGAATATTCATTTATATTCACAAACCAGCCAGTACCTATATTTTACCGGTTCTTGACCGTAAATATGACAAATCGTACTGCGCTACCGAGGGAATCCCCCTCTTGGCATATTTTTTAGGCATAATTTTTTTTGGCATAACCTTTTTGCATAACTTATATCAGCATAATAATACTGCGGCATAAAAATACTTTGGCATAATGCAAATGTTAGGATAACTATCATTTGGCCTAATTTGTTTTGCCATAATTTGGAGTTGCATAAATATTTAAGGCATAATATTTACTCGTCATGATAATTATATGGGTACAAATTTGGACGTTGAAAACTAAAATACCTACGAGTAAAATGACAATTTTGTATCGTAAATTTTAATATCGATTTGAATCGATTGATAATTGTTTAAATATATTTGACATAAGAACTCAAATTAATTGGGCCACCTTTGAGCCGCGAACATGTTTGTTTTATTCCAAAGAACATAATGAGTAAATATCTTATGGGTTTATAACATTATGCTTTATAAGATTATGCATCACAACTATTATGCCAACAGTATTTATGACAATATATAATATGGCAAAGCATTTATGCGTAATAACATTATGCATAATGATCATTATGCCGAATTTCGTTATGCCAATGTAAATTATGGGAATATATTTTATGCTTATCTCGAGAGGAGCTCGTGACTAGAGAGGAGCTCGTGGCTAGATAATAACGCTTGACGAGGTCGATCCGTGGATGGGTGACCATTTTAACATACCGAGTTTCCTCCGTGCCTCGGAAAGCATGTTAAGCCGTTGGTCCCGGCTGTTATTTGAAGATCTTTGACAGTCATTTCGGGTAGTCAGAAGCTTGAGATCTGACACCAGTCTTGCCAAGGTGTATCGTGTTACCCAGTTACTGGGTTGTGGAGGTCACGTAGGCAGTCGCTTCATGTAAAACACAGGTACTCAGCTGAATCCGGTAAGACTGGAAGCCGACCCCAACAATAATTGGGAAAAAGGATAGGCAGATGATGATATTTTATGCATATCATTAGTAAACCCGCTACCGACTACCCTAGGATGTCCGTCCAGAGCGCAAATGGCGGATCAATAATGCAATGGCACACGGTAGAGAGAGTACGCATCATAACCTGTAATATAGGTATATATATCACCGGACGAGGACCGCAAAAATAGATGAATCGTACCTATGCCTGCGCTACCAATAAGCGCAGACTATCTATCCGCCCGGATGACCGATCAATACTGCATCGGGTGGGGCCCGAACCTTAGTACGCATGCTTGTGTAGGATACCTACATCAATCTAGGTATTTAATATTCCACCGGGACAGGGCTGTTAGTCCGCGATGACTCGTGTCGAGTGCAACAGTGAGATTGGAGAATTTTTCGAGAATCTTCTATTCGAGGCTTTGTCAGCAATTTTCTTTGGCGTGATGATAAAGATTGAAGAATTAGGTAAGCGATACAAATCATTTATTAACCCTCGACGGAAAAAGACGGTTTGACGTGTGTACCTGTGAGTTTGTGTATCTGTCTGTGACATCATAGCTCCTAAACGGATGATACATAAAAATTATGTACTACAAGATTAAAGTACTCATTATTACCAACAATAAAGACTGCGAGAGAATATATTTAACTATCTTAGTTAAATATATTCTCAATATATTCTCAATATATTCAATAGCGGCCTTTGTGTTCTAAAATTTAATTAGATCGCCGGTAGAAACAAAAGTTGGTTCCATTCGTATTGTAATATTAATTCTTATTCAAATCAATATTTTAACAAATTGGTAGGTAAGTAAGGTAGGTGGGTAGGTAGGTAGAGTAGGTAGGTAAGATTGGTAGGGTAGGAAGGTGGTAGGTAGGGTAGGTAGGTGGTAGCTAGGCAGGTAGCCAATTGATGGGAGCGAAGCCGCGGGTTTCAAAATAAGTACTCGAGCTGGACTCGAGAACTTGGCTGACACTTGTCTACGATTAATATCTCAGTAACCGCCTAACCTTTGCTCCGCACAAAACTTAACAACTTATTTGAAGGGTAATCTTAAATCATGTCCAACTATTAAATAACGTTCCCGTAAGAAGGAGTCAGTCCCTGTTCTATCTTGGTCTAGTGTTAGAGTGAAATTTTGCATTTACAGATCATATTAAAATAGTCGGTGATAAACCAAAAAAAAACATTTATGCCTTTGGGGGTATGCGGAACAGGGTGTAAAGTCCCGCAAACCTCCATAGAAAAGGGAGGATCCTCCGACCAGACGGGTGTTGTGTCTGGTCCGGGCAACTGCCCGACGGTTATCGTCGGACTGTTGTATACGTTCAAATCGCGCCGAAAACTTTGCTTGCGCGATGCAGGATTTGTGTGACGTCATGTCATTAGCTTGTAAGTGGCGGCGTCGGTGCCGCTACATCACTCCCCTCCGGAGACCGGAGGTCGATAGCAGGTTGAGTCGTCCGTACATCTTGTGATGCGTGCCTGGCCAGTGGAAGGTTGGTTCCCGTGAGTCGGAACCGGAAGTCGCAGAGTTCGCGGTGAGTCGGAACTGTATGCGGTTGTGCCCCAGTGAGTCGGGGTGATGATATCCCAGTGAGTCGGGATAGTTTTGCTGGCTCCAGTAGTCGGAGCGGTGATGATGTGTCCCAGTGAGTCGGGACAGTGCTGCTGGCTCCTGTGGGTCGGAGCGGTGATGAAAGAAGCTGAGGGTGATGACCAGGTATGCGCGTCCGCTGCATGCTGGTGGTCAGGATACCCCCGTAGATGCCGTGGGTACTGGCTGGCTGTGTGACTCGCTGCTCGAAAGCTTGAGGAAGTGATGATGACGTCACGATGAAGTAGCTCTGCACGAAGGCTGCGCTGATGTTCATGTTCGAGGGTCACCAGTTTGGGGGTATGCGGAACAGGGTGTAAAGTCCCGCAAACCTCCATAGAAAAGGGAGGATCCTCCGACCAGACGGGTGTTGTGTCTGGTCCGGGCAACTGCCCGACGGTTATCGTCGGACTGTTGTATACGTTCAAATCGCGCCGAAAACTTTGCTTGCGCGATGCAGGATTTGTGTGACGTCATGTCATTAGCTTGTAAGTGGCGGCGTCGGTGCCGCTACATGCCTTAACGAGAATACGAGTATCTAAATCTACGTGGGGTCTGTCTTTTTTAACTTATATATATGGGGCTACTTACTTGGGTTGTATGTGCTATGGGGCGCCTGTTTGGGCTGATAGGGCCACCATACGTAAATTACTTCAAAGTCAGCGTTTAGCTTTAATATTCTTATGCAAAGCGTACAGCGACGGTTAGTACTGAGGCCTTACCGGTACTTGCTGGCGTACTTCCGGTCGACCTTGAAGTGCAGCGACGTGCTGCAATGTACTATTCCGCACGAAAGACCGAGGACGCGGACTTTTTAACGCGGAGTGACCGTGAGAAAATCTCTAGATTATTTAAACCACCTATTGACGTCTGGGAGGAAGTTTTATCCGAATGGCAATGTAGGTCGGATAATACCATCAAGGGCCGACACCTCCACCAAATATTTCCAACCGTTCGCGTGCGGCTGACCAGGACGTGGCTGGAAGTGGATCACTGTGTTGCCCAATTTCTCACAGGGCATGGTAACTTTTTAAGTAAATTATTTTCCTTCAAGCTCGTTGCCTCGCCTTTATGGCAGTGTTCTACATCTGACTGCGAATATGTACAATCTGCACATCATATCTTATGGGAGTGTATTATTTGGCAGAATGAGCGCAATATTATGTTAAATAATGTACAGGCTGCATCAGGAATTGTTTACTACGAGTATACGGACCTTGTGGAAACTAGAACAAATTTCCGTGAGTTCAAGCGTTTTTGCCATACCTATTATTGGAATCAAATATAAGAGCTCACAATGTTAGGACCCATTAATATTAATCCTAATTTTTATCCGTGGTGCTAGGCAACTGGGCTTATTCCAGTAGTAAACGACCCTTTGAGCCTATTGGCCTTGTTTGTTCTGTCTCCTGCTTGATATCGAGGGAAGTGGAAATTTATATTTTTACCTACTTCTCCGTTATTCATTTCTGATTATTTTTCGTTGCAGGATCCAAGACAGTTAAATTCATTCTCCGGGGCTTCGTCGAGCTTCATTGCCTCTGTGCTTTTCTGGTGGTCGCCACTATTGATTCTGGTTTCCAGTGCTTTGGGAATAGTGCGGTGGAACAGTCCAAAAAAAAAAATATAAATGCTCGTACCTTCTTTGTTTTAGAATAGGTTTTTGGCTTACACTGGCAATTCAACAGGCGGACATTATTATCTATACTAATATTATAAAGAGGAAAGATTTTTATGTTTGTTTGTTTGTTTGTTTGTACCGAATAGGCTCCGAAACTACTGGACCGATTTGAAAATTTCGTTCACCAATAGAAAGCTACATTATTCCTGAGTGACATAGGCTATTTTTTAATCCCGAAAACGGGTCCTGTGGGTTGGCCCACGGGAGCGAAGCCGCGGGCAACAGCTAGTATTTTATATTATTATTGTTTCCTCCGTAAACACATGCCGTTGAAAACTTCTATGTTACAAAATGAAACAAACGGTAAACTGTGTATATTTTCAGCAGGTTTACCTGTTGCTTCCCGTTTTAATTGAAAAACAACTTGTGTTGTTTTTAATCCTTAATTAACGACCTTTTTAGTTAAAGAGGCGTAAACGTAAAGCGCTCTTATGAATTTTGAAATGGCGGCAAATGTGTTGAAACTTTTTTTGAAGATTTTTGTAGTAAGTTGGAACAGTGAGAGATAGTAACTTAGATGCATGTTGGTCTAAAAGATATTTGGTAATTCTTACTTGGTGTTTTTCCTTTGCGTTTAGAAGATTATGATTCATTCTTTGTTTTAATCAAAGGATATTTTCCAAAAAGTATGGACCAAAAACTCTGAAATCAATTCGAACTAATTATGCGAATCGATTGATTGTATCGAGCGAAATAACCCTACCTTAGTTGCTGACACTAAATCTATGGGGAATCGGAGCTACAGGCTGACAAAGTAGGCATGAAATAAAATGATCCATTTATTTTTTAAACAAACTTTCTCGTATTTTTTTGAGCAAACCCTTTCATGGATACCTATATCATGGCAATTCACAAAAAATAACTAGTCCGCCATCTTGAGCCGTCCGCCATATTGGATTTAGGATGACGTCACTTAGCTAAATATCATCTTAATCGGCGGAGGACATCTGCTTTAAAATTTAGCTGCTAGATTTGACCCGAACACACTTACAGACATACATTGCAAGTTAAATAAAAGCTTGTAAAATTATTATCTACCAAGGATTTTCATAACTCTACTGCCAAAACCAGTCATGCTTTCGACTGTACCGACAAACTGATGACACTATAGAAGCTATCTATAGTAAAGTCACAAAAAATATTTTTGGCTTGTCACTTTTTTGGCTTGTGGCCGCGACCTTAGTTCAAGACCCCAAGGAGATCCCGGTAGGTCGCGACGACTGGTCGAAAAGCACTGTTATACAGGATATTTTGACCCAGTAGTCCCCGAGGGATCAATTTCACCTCACATGCGGTCGAAACCGCTGTCAGAAGCCAGTAGCTAGTACCTCTCAAATAATAAATCATCTTGCCTACCAAACTTAACCTCAGGGCACCAGATTGGCTCAGTATGTTGTTGCCTCATACATTATAGATCTCTACCATTGTAACTTCCCTTTGTATCAGTTCGCGTATATAAAGGCCCCCTCGGGTCCTATTGTTGGGGACTTTGTACTTGATACAGTGCCTTAAGTGAAGTAGGTAATGCTGGTTTGGTCTCAAGGGGATGTAGGTTACGCAATCTTAATGTTTTGGCAGCTTTTGTTGAAAGAAAATGTAGTGTTTAGGGTTTAAACACAGTCTTAATAAATAATTATCTTATTTCTTACTAGCTGTGCCCGCGACTTCGCTCCCGTCAACTAGCATTTTTTTTTGTTCCGGGGTGGAAAATCCTCTTTGGATGTCCTCTGCCCTGGGGAGGGTGGAGAGGTCTGTCAGACTTGAACTGATTAAGAACCACCACGGTGTTCCATCTTACACCTACGCTGGTGGTGGCGGGAACGTGCGATCCTTCCGCAACCCTCGGCTAGTGCCGGCCCGCATCCGCGAGCCTCGACCTCGGGTTGGGAGGGAGTGAAGTGTTGACTCCCCTCGCTACGTCTAAGAGGGGCGCGCGTGGAACACTACGCGCCGCATCCTCGGGTCCTCATGTGTGTAATAAAACTAAAAAACATGAAATAAAACAAATTATTATCAACGATGACAAACGAAGTTTTGGTAGGTTTTTCTATAATTTTTGTTTGTCCCCGCCTGCAACACCTCATTAATGCCTATTTAGGTACTTCTTTTTCTCTTTTCAGTTAATTACTACTCGTATTTTAGCAGTCGGGTTTTCTTTTGTTTTTATAATAATTTGATTTTTAACGTTGGAAGTCCTCATGGATGTCCTTCCACCCCGGGGGGAGTGGTAGTGCAGACACGTTTCTTATTTGCTAACTAGCCTATTGTAACAGACTCTCAGACAGAGATCTCTGTAGCGGCACCAACGCCGCCACTTACGAACTAATGACATGACGTCACACAAATCCTGCATCGCGCAAGCAAAGTTTTCGGCGCGATTTGAACACATACAACAGTCCGACAATAACCGTTGGGCAGTTGCCCGGACCAGACATAACACCCGTCCGGTCGAAGGATCCTCACTTTTCTATGGAGGTTTGTGGGACTTTACACCCTGTTCCACATGCCCCCAAATCTCTAAGAAAATTACAAATACCCCCGGGGTTTAATCTAACATTTACCAAAGAAATACCTAATTAATTATTAAAATTAAGCTCAAAAGACCCCGGGGGCGACTGAACACGAGCCATTTATAAGGAAATCGTGTTTGTGAAATATTAAAAGCGTTGTAAAATTGGCTAAGGGGGCGGAATAATTCAGTGTGGGTTCAAATTCAAGACACGCTTAGAGTTAGTTTTGAGAATTAGCAAAAACATATTTAGAAGAAAACTTGTATTTTATTTTATTAAATTTGGAAATCTTACGTATCTTACGTATCAATTTGGAAATATTATCGTTCGTAAGAAGTTGGCAGTAGTATCGTCACAGCGATAATGTTTTCCAAATATCTGATACTACTAACTGTTTAAGTATATTCGTGTATTTAGTATATATATATATATTTTCTTTATATATATTTTACGTATTTTATAGTATGTATGTATATCTTTGTATTTGATTAAACCCACCTTGTCGTGATTTGCTTACAATATTGCACCTACCTCTATTTGTCTCTGCATCACCCAAAGGTTGACTGGTAGAAAATGCCTAAGGCATTAAGTCCGCCTCTGTACGATTGTGTGCATGAAGTATTAAATTAATAAATAAATACAGCTATTAACAAAAAAACCGGCCAAGTGCGAGTAGTACTCGCACACCAAGGGTTCCGTGCCTGCCATTATCACCAAAAACGGCAAAAAAATCACGTTTGTTGTATGGGAGCCACACTTAAATATTTATTTTAATCAGTTTTTAGTATTTGTAAATTTCTATTGTCTAGCTATCACGATTCATGAGATTCAGCCTGGTGACAGACAGACAGATAGACGGACAGTGGAGTCTTAGTAATAGGGTCCCGTTTTTACCCTTTGGGTACGGAACCCTAAAAAGGATTAGTAATATAAAATTAAAGACATATTGTTTTTTTTTGTATTGTTAATAATTCTATAGTGTCAATATAATAATATCCGAGACATCAAACCTGTACCCGAAATACAACGAACCTGTGTAAATTAGTAGGAGTATATAGTTCATCACTTTGATGTCATTTGTTACCATCCCTTCTCAAACAACAAGGTTTGTACACTACAATCCAATTACTGGAATCTCAATTAAATATCGTCGATTGGACTGATTAATACCGATCAAATTATAATGTGTCTTTGAACACAGATATTTGGATTTGACTGACTGAATTCAATTTAGCAAATTGGGTTGAACCGTGTTTGAATTTACAACTGTTTTGTTTGTGTATTGAATCAAATAGATGTACCTAACTATGTTTATCATAAACCCTAGATAATTCAATTAAAATAATGTGTTTAATAAAACATTAATTCACTCAGCTTAGTGTCACAGTATTTATTTTGGTTTGTTTGACTTGAACCACTGATGAATCAATGCTGGTCCTGCTCCGCAACCACTAGGGCGCAAGAACAATTAGTGATGGGCAGAAAAGTATCGAAGTATTGTTGGACCTGCTGAAGACTGTATGAAAATTTTTGTATTGTATAAACTCAATTTCTTTTAGTATTATATAATTGCACAGCACATGTGTGAGTACTATGTTCCGACTATAGATAAATCTACCATTCACTGTACCTATGTGTCGTTCGTTGACTTCTGTGTGCCCTGGCAGTTAAGTGTGTCATGCTCTCTCTAATTTCTCTCTGATGGTGGCACATGTGTTGGATCATTCGGTTCCCTTCATGATGGTTGAGCTGAGTGGTGCCGATCCATGCGTCATGTTCGTGAACGGGCGCCATCAGTTGGGATTGGTCATAACTTAGCTGTCTCGGCCTGTTAAAGTGCTTTTCTTTTTTTTTAAATTATATATTACTCTAGACGCTTTTACGTACACGTCTTTTTACATCGTTCTCACATATATGTATGTTTACAACAAGAATGATGTAACCAAAAACTTGTAATTAAAACTGATGGAAAAGAGTGTCCGGGGAGTTTCTTGCAAATTCTTCTCCATTGAGACCTACAGACGTTTGCGAATTTGCAACTAGAGTCATCTTTTTATTAATTTTTTGTTTGACAATTCAAAAGTACTTCTAAAGTTTACTTGAAATAAATACCTTGATTTTGATTATGAATCAAAATACACAGCAAGAAATTTGGCAGGTAGTGAATGTAAGATAACAGGGATTTTTTAGGATTCCGTAGTCAACAAGTTACCCTTATAGTTTCGTCATTTCCGTCTGTCCATCCGTCCGTCCGTAGCTTAGCTCAGAGACTCTTAGTACTAGCAAGCTTAAATTTGGCATGGATATATCAATTAATCACGCCGACTAAGTGGTAAAATAAAACAATGAAAATATTTTATTTTACTGTTGTTTCTTTGCACTTAAAGTGGGGATGTATTTTTTCTCGTCTATCCCGTGGTGTGAGGTACCGTTGTATAGGCCGTTCAAAAATATTACAGAACGTTGCAAACGATTTTTCGATTCAGGGACTTGTTTGCGTAAAATTAGGCTATAAATAGCAAATTTTTGTTAGAGTCAAATGTGCCCTGCCAGCAAAATAGTTGCTTTTGGATATGTGAAAAAACACGGCAGTAGTATATATACCGATATTAAAAGGAAACCTAAAACAACTAAGTAACGAGTACATATTACATATTTACGAGTAATAGTCGACCAACTGTATATAAAATATACTTGGAAAAGCAAAAACAAAATATATTGATTTATGGGGACAACAGTTTTCGAACGGCAATGTTAATGTTGTCCCTTCGTTAGAGCAAAGTTAGGTGCGTTTATTATTTATGAACGTTAGTAATGGAACCAATTTATTTTGGTGAATGTAGCTATTTATACGGAACACTCTGTGCGCGAGTCAGACTCGCACCTGTCCGGTTTTTAGGGTTCCGTACCCAAAGGGTAAAAACGGGACCCTATTACTAAGACTTCGCGATCCGTCTGTCTGTCTGTCCGTCTGTCACCAGGCTGTATCTCATGAACCGTGATAGCTAGACAGTTGAAATTTTCACAGATGATGTATTTCTGTTGCCGCTATAACAAAAAATACTAAAAACAGTATAAAATAAATATTTAAGGGCTCCAATACAACAAACGTGATTTTCTGGCCGTTTTTTGCTCGATATTAATAACGGCAACAGGTAGAAACTTGAAATATTCACAGAATATTTAGTTGTATATTCACTTCAAAAAATAATAATTATTAATTTTAAATTAAATAAATTAAGGGGGGCTCCCATACAACAAACGTGATATTTTTGCAGTGTTTTGCGATAATGGTACGGAACCCTTCGTGTGCGAGTCCGACTCGCACTTGGCCGGTTTTTTATTACTGTCAGGGTCGCGTTTGACCACTATCTCAACTGATGGTAAGCGATGATGTGGTCGACGATGAGGCACGTTTGCCTATAAGTCTTCTTAAAAACCGATATATCGAGGTTGCAACTGGGGTTCCTAAGTTTGTACGAAACCATCAATTCGCTAGCCCAAAATACTAAAATATTATCGCAGTACAACCGCGGCAACGGAAACATTCACTTTTGTAGAAGTCAAGCCTATCGGAAAAAAAAACTAGTCTTGTTCAAAACACCCAATAGGAAAAAGTGAGAAAGAGAAAAATACACCCATGGGGTGAAAGCTTGGGGCTTATTTATTTATTTTCAACCGACTTCAAAAAAGAGGAGGTTCTCAATTCGATTGTATGTTTTTGTATGCTTGATATGATTACTCCGCCAGTTATGAACCGATTTTTATAATTCTTTTGTTATTTGAAACGTTCTGCTTCTCATGTGGTCGCATTTAAATTTGATCAAGATCTGGCGAGTATTTTTTTAAGTTATAAAACGTTGACGACCACGACGACGACGTTGACGTTGACGTTGAACGTTGACGTTGTCGTTGTTGTCGTTGTTGTTAGTTATAATGGCAATGTAAGGTGCCAACATTATAAATAGAAAAATAAAAACTTTATAACAAAAAAAATAAAAGGAATTCGAAAAATTTATTTAATTTTTCGGAAGACAAAAACAAAAAAAAATTTTTACTAAGACACCGACTGATTTTTATTTGTTTTTTTTTTTATAATTTATGTGCACACAGAAATACAAAAAGACAACACCTCAAGCCAATAGAGTACAAAGGTACTGCTTATTTCTAAGAAATGTCTGCCAACAGACCTGTATAATGAAAAAAAAAGCTAATTAAAAATCAAAAAACCCGACTGCTTGAAAAGCGAACTAAAAAGACGTAAACAAGGAGAAAATCATGTTGTGCTGTCGGAGGATACATCTTCGCGAGCTGGCTGACCAAAACCAGACGTATCCTCCGACTGCACAGCATGATTTTCTCCTTGTTTACGTCTTTTTAGTTCACTTTTCAAGCAGTCGAGTTTTTTGATTTTTAATTAACTTTTTTTATTTATAACTTTTTAGTTAATTTTTTTTTCGAAATAGGTACATTTAAACATATAAATGTTATATATTTTTGAAATCACCTCTTAAAATCCTTTATTTTAATACCCCACACGATAGGTTAGGAAGAAAAAAAAAATTTGGGCCCCACAATATGGCGACCAAAAACCGCCATTTTCCTATTTTCCAATTTTCATGTAGCCAGTGACACTTGCGGGGTTAAGACGAATGGATTGACGTAAGAACCATCAAAATCGGCCCACGCGTTTGGTCTCTAGAACGCCACATAGGAACAAACATACATACATACATACTTACATACATACATACATACATAGACTGATAAACACATTACCCTCCTTCGGCAGTCGGGTAAAAATAGGGCTTATTTTTCTAAATCTTACTCTGTGTTATGAAAGTCACGAGAAAAATTTCGAATAACTCTTAAATTCCCCAATCTTCTTCCATCAGACCTTCTATCTTCTCTTCTGTAACATTCTTCCTCTCTTTGCCCACAGCACGACGATGGCTGTAACCGCAGTGCTGGTGCTGAGCGTGGCCGGCGCTGCCCACGCGTGGGGAGGCCTGTTCAACAGGTTCAGTTCTGATATGTTGGCCAACCTCGGCTATGGACGCTCGCCTTACCGCCACTATTCATATGGACAGGTTAGTGGATATATAGCATATTTTTAGGGTTCCGTAGCCAAATGGCAAAAAACGGAACCCTTAGGGATTCGTCATGTTTGTCAGTCTGTCTGTCTGTCCGTCCGTATGTCACAGCCACTTGTTTCTGAAACTATAAGAACTATGCTGTTGAAACTTGGTAAGTAGATGTATTCTGTCAACCGCATTAAGTTTTTCACACAAAAATAGAAAAATAAACAATAAATTTTTGATGGTTCCCCATACTTAGAACTGAAACCCAAATTTTTTTTTCATCGATCCCATACGTATCTATGGATAGGTCTTCAAAAATTATATTTAGGTTTCTAATATAATTTTATTCTAAACTGAATAGTTTGCAAGAGACACTTCCAAAGTGGTAAAATGTTTGCCCCCCCCCCCTGTAACTTCTAAAATAAGAGAATGATAAAACTAAAAAAAATATATGATGTACATTACCATGTAAACTTCCACCGAAAATTGGTTTGAACGAGTTCTAGTAAGTAATTTTTTTTTAATACGTCATAAATCGTAAACCGCAATTTACCAAGTACGGAACTCATCGTGCGCGAGTCCGACTCGCACTTGGCCGGTTTTTTTTTGTATTTTCGTGGTGAACCAGTGGCTAAGATCTCGTTTCTCGTGTTTAAAGCCAAGGGTTCAAATCCCAGCAAGTACCAATGGACTTTTTCAATTCTTATGCACTTTATAAGTTTATCTTAGTCATCACTGACATTGGTGAAGGAAACATCGTGAGGATTCTGTAAGTTAAAAGAGTTAGGTACAGATTGTTTCCCTTGCATTCATTGCTTCATATGTTAAAAAAAAACCGTTTATTCGGCAGCGTAAAATACGCAATAAATCTTGTTGAGTTACCAAAATGGAAGGGAAGGAGTGTGCTTTGTGCTGTTAAAAAACTGGCCAAGTGCTAGTTGGACTCGCGCACGTAGGGTTCCGTACCACTATCGCAACAAACTGAAAAAAACACGTTTGTTGTATGGGAGTCCCACTTAAATATTTATTTTATTCTGTTTATTTGTTGTTATAGCGGCAACAGAAATACATCATCTGTGAAAATTTCAACAGTGTAGCTGTCACGGTTCATTACATTACACAGACGGATCGCAAAGTCTTAGTAATAAGGTCCCGTTTTTACCCTTTGGGTACGGAACCCTAAAAACACATTTGTTGTATAGGAGTCCCTCTTAAATATCTGTTTTTAGTATTTGTTGTTATAGCGGCAACACTATACACTATGAAGAGAAATTAACTTCAATCGTATATTGATTTAATTACTTGCGTGTCAAACTATCCGTTATACTTATACCTATATAAAATAATGTCGGTTCTATCAAGGCTAAAAAACCGGCCAAGTGCTAGTTGGACTCGCGCACGAAGGGTTCCGTACCATTATCGCAAAAAAACGGCAAAAAGAAACACGTTTGTTGTATGGGAGTCCCACTTAAATATTTATTTTATTCTGTTTTTAGTATGTGTTATTATAGCGGCAACACTATACACTATGAAGAGAAATTAACTTCAATCGTATATTGATTTAATTATTTGATCATGAGATACAGCCTAGTGACAGACGGACAGACAGACAGACGGATCGTGGAGTCTTAGTAATAGGGTCCCGTTTTTACCCTATGGGTACGGAACCCTAAAAAGATACGCTATTCGGGTGCTGGACTAACGAAACGTTAAACTATGTCTGAAATCACCAACCTGTCTTGAGCAAGCGCGATAATGAATACTCATGAGTTCTCCGTAAGAGGCCTTTACCAATCCAAGGTACAGTAACAAACCGTAGGCGCGGGCTTGCGGACGGCGAGTAATGGGTAGCTCGCCGTCCGATAAGGACCAGGCCCGAGTCGACGGCGCGTAGTGTTCCACGCACGCCTCAAAGAGATGTCAGCAAATTGACGGACGCGGATAAATTTGAAAAAGAGTCACCGCGGCCCTGGCACAAGCAACTGAAGGAACACGGGTGGGTTTTAGTCAGTAAAAGTCTGACACGCCCTCCCTCTTAACCCAGAGTGGGAGAAGTCATTGGATGATTGACAAGCAAAAAAAAAAAAAAAATTGTTCAGTATAACAAGGTAGTATTATTGTTGAGCAGCCAAAAATGGTGAGACAAACTGGAATGCTTAATGAGGCTATGGATCTAAAAAGCAAGGAGGAGGTTTTCCAGCGGTTGGATGATACGGGCTAATCACAACTTCACACTAATAATATTATAAAGTTGAAAGTTTGTGAGTGTGTGTGTGTATTTGTATGTTTGTTAGTTCTTCACGCTCAAACTGCTGGACGGATCTGGATGAAATTTGGCACAGGGATAGATTATAGTCAAGAATAGCACATAGAAAGAAAGAAGAAAGAAAGAAAGAAAACACATTTATTTGACAAAAGCCAGAGCACACAACATAAACATAAAAAAAGAAAACTTAGATTAAACGACAATAATATAAAACAAAATAAAAGTGTTTATATCAATCACAACATTTTGTGTGTCCCACGGCTGCACCAAATAGGACCAGTTCAGTAAAATGTCGGGCAACTAGTGCCCGAAGCTGGTTTTCAACTGGACCTGTGACTGATGACGATAGGATAGTTTTTATCCCGGAAATGTGTTCCCTTGGGATAATTTCACATTCACGCGGGCAAAGCCGCTGACAGAAGCTAGTATATAATAATATTTTTTTAAGAACAGTGTGGTTTAAATACAATTTTTTATTTCACTTTCAGCCGCGACTTTTTTTTTTTTTTTTATAGGTTTGCGCTTGACCACCATCTTACCTGATGGTAAGCGATGATGTAGTCGACGATGGATCGCGCTTGCCTAGAAGTAACCTGTTCACTCTTGACTTAAAGACCCCTAGATTGTAGCTATCGGGAAACACAGACTCCGGCAGGGAGTTCCACTCCTTAGCTGTACGCATAATAAAAGTATTCTCAAAACGTTTAGTGCGTATGGGTGGGATGTCCACCATGTACCGATGGCGCATCGCCGTACGTCTGGTAGTCCGATGATGAAACGGGCTGGGCGGAATTAGATCATGCAATTCCATCGCACACTCCCCGAAATGTAATCGATAAAAAACCGATAAGCTGGCAACTCGGCGACGATGTTCAAGGCTCTGGAGCTTTGACTTCGTCCGCGTTGGTGTTCCATCTGATTATTTATAAATTAAAGTAGTATTTTTCAAGTTATATTTTGTCAATACCATCTAGTCAAGTCAAATTGACTAGATGCTAGAGAGCTGGATTCGATAAGCACAGAAACGGTCGATGTGACGGTCTGGCAAAAAAATTTTTTTTTTTTTTGACTGTCTTTGTTTGATGTGCTCGGAAAGCACGTTAAGCCGTTGGTCCCGGCTGTCATTTGAAGATTTTTGACAGTCGTTACGGGTAGTCAGAAGCTTGAGATCTGACACCAGTCTTTCCAAGGGGTACCGTGTTACCCAGTTACTGGGTTGTGGAGGTCAGATAGGCAGTCGCTCCTATAAAACACTGGTACTCAGCTGAATCCGGTAAGACTGGAAGCCGACCTTAATATAGTTGGGAAAAGGCTAGGCAGATATATTTACATGGCTTTGTTTGATGGGCTGAAGCCCATTTGTGGGTAAATTTCAGCTGGAATCATGACAAAATATAGCACTTAAAATACCTTCATTAACGTCACATAACACCATCTCTTACCACCCAATTACGCCCATAACTCCATGGCTATTTGACGCGTAAATCCGTGCCCACGGGTCATCGCGCATTTTACCGACGTAAAGGTCCTGACCTATAAACGTTATCCTGTTTAATTAGTACCTATAGTACCACGGATTTAGTACGTAATATATTGTGATTTGTTGCTTAATAATGCTTAGATAAATTCGTTGGGGATCGCCCTTATTTAGGCTGGGATAAAGGTTGATGCGAATTGAAGTATTTATAGACTGGGGAAGGGAGTTTACAACCGGTATCTAAAATACTGTTGTCAATGATCTCTGGTCAAATCTTATGTAGTGTTTTATGTCATTTAGAACAATTAAATTATATAATAGAAGAACCGGTAGACGTTGCGTTGGAAGGCCTCCCACTAGGTGGGCCGATGACCTGGTGAAGGTTGCGGGGATCCGCTGGTTGCGAGACGCACGGGACCGGTCAATTTGGCGACGCTTGGAGTAGGCCCATGTCCAGCAATGGACGTATTTCGGCTGATATGGTGATGATGATGAAACGCAATAATCATCGTCATCTGACGCACCTATTTCTTTGTTGGGTTCAGCATCAAGTCTACTTTTTTTTTACCGGAGCGGAGAGGTCTGTCAGACTAGAAATGACTAAAAACCACCCCGGTGTTCCATCTCACACCTAGGCCTTTTGCAGGTTCGCGGTAACAATGATACTTCAACAACCCCCGGCTAGTGCTGGCCCGCCTCTACGGGCCTCGATCTCGGGTTGGGGGGGTGGGGTGTTTAACTCCCCCACAACGTCTAAGAGAGGCGCGCGGGGAACACTACGCGCCGCCACCTCTGGTTCTAGCATCAAGTCTACTTCAGTCACCTCTGTGCCTTGGAAAGAACATTTAGAAGTTGGTCCCGGGAAATTTTTTTAGATCTTTACAGTCGATACGGGTAGTACGAAGCCCGAAAGGCTGTCAACCAACCAGTCTTGACAAACAGTTTCGTGTTATCCAGTAACTAGTTTGTAGAACACAGATTAGCTGTCGCTCCATATATAATCCTGGTATTCCATTCCAAACATTGAACTTGAACATCAGATTTGAAGCTCTGTTTCATGATTTCACTATCTGGAACCAAATAGAATGTTCTTTTCTTTTTTCAAACCTTTTTCTCTCCATCAGGAACCCGAGGAGGTGTACGCCGAGGCCCTAGAAGGCAATCGCATCGATGACGTCATCGACGAGCCTGGCCACTGCTACAGCGCCCCCTGCACGACCAATGGCGACTGCTGCCGAGGTCTACTGTGTCTGGATACCGGTGAGTACTTAGAATAGGTAGACAACATTGAAACGCTAAACGATGGGGTAGACGTGTGAGGATATCCGCAGGTGAACCAAAGTTACCGACAGATGAAGAATTGCGAAACTTAAATGGCAGTAGGCAGGGCACATTGCTCGCAGAACGGATGGCCGATGGGGCCGGAAAGTTCTGGAATGGCGGCCGCGTCGCAAGACCTCCAACTAGGTGGACCGATGACCTGGTTAAGGTTGCGGGAAGGCGCTGGATGCGAGGCGCATGGGATCGGCCTGGGGAAGGCCTATGTCCAGCAGTGGACGTCTTTCGGCTGAAATGATGATGATGATGATGAGACGTGTTCTTGAGTGGAAAACAATATGAATCGGAAAAGGTAGGGTGAGATGCCACCCATATGCACTAAACTTTTTGGCAGTACTTTTATTGTGCGTACAGCTAACGAATGTGATTCCCTCCCGGAGTCTGCATTGTGAAATAGTGGTCAAACGCGAGCCTATCATCCATAAAAAAAAAAAACCAGCCAAGTGTGAGTCAGACTCGCGCACGAAGGTTTCTGTACCATTATCGCAAAAAACGCCAAAAAAATCATGTATGGGAGCCCCCCATACAACAGATGTGATTTTTTTGGCGTTAAATATTTACTTTATTCTGTTTTTAGTATTTGTTGTTTTAGTGGCAAAAATACATCATCTGTAAAAATTTCAACTGTATAGCTATCACGGTTCATGAGATTCAGCCTGGTGACAGACAGACAGACGGACAGTGGAGTCATATTAATAGGGTCCCGTTTTTACCCTGTGGGTATAGAACCCTAAAAAAAGATCTTCAGCTCTCCTATTCTAGCTCGATGGAGTGTCGATTTTAGCAGTTGGCTGGTAGGTGCTGGATGAGAATTGCCGAAAATCGAGATGAATGGCGTGCGATTAAAGAGGTCTTTGTCCAGCAGTGGACTGCTGTAGACTGATGATGGCGTTGTACTGTTTTTTTTTGCAGTAAACGGACGGTTGCCATGTGATCCCATATTTAAGGGTAAATTGCGTTAGCTGCAATTGGCTCCAAGAAAAATCGTAATGATCACACTAATATTATAAAGGCGCAAGTTTGTGTGTGTGTGTGTGTTTGTATGTTTGTTACTTCTTCACGCTCAATCGGCTGGACGGATCCAAATGAAATTTGCCACAGAGACAGATTATAGTCAGGAATAGCACATAGGATACTTTTTGTCCCGGGAATTTGTTACCTCGGTATAATTTTCGAAATTCACGCGGGCGAAGCCACTGGCAGAAGCTAGTCTTAAATATAATTAAAATAAAATTACACTAATGAATGAATAATGATTCCACTTCAAAGCTGGAATAATTACTCTTACAAATTATCGAACTATTATATGCCTAATAAACTGACACTGATTGCATCAGATCGTCGTATTTCGATCTTTTTTTCTTGCAAATTTTATATGTCTTAAGCGTTATTAAATATGTCCACCTAGCCCGTCCCATTATTGGACTATAAGGCGTACGGCGTACGGTACATGGTTGACATCCCACCCATACGCAATAAACATTTTGGAAATACATTCATTGTGTGTACAGCTAAGGAAGGGCGCACGGTTGGCGCAGTGGTTGAGCAATTGACTGCTGCGCTGCGTGTCGCGGGTTCGATTCCCGCACGGAACAAAAATTTGTATGACCTACAGATAATTGTTCCGGCTCTGGGTGTTTGTGTATGTGAGTTTATATGTTTGTAAACGCACCCACGATACAGGAAGAAATTCCTAGTGTGGGGCAACGTTTTTTTAAAAAAAAGAAAAAAAGAAAAGCTAAGGAGTAGAATTCCCTGCCGGAGTCTGTGTATCCCGATAGCTACAACCTAGGGGTCTTTAAGGGCCTACATGCGCTTCAGTGCCGTAAAACGGTTACTTTCTAAAGCATACTCCTTAGTAACGGCTAGGTTAAAAGGTTTGAAAAAAAAAAATATTTATTATCGATTCATGTACATTATTTGGAACACAAGGTTTTTTCGTGTAACTTATAGTATTGCTTTAAAAAAATAATTAACAACACGATATTTTTTCGCAACTTTTTGAAACTCCTCCAAAACGACTTGTATGTTTAAAAATATTTTTAGATAGACAGATTGGTATTTAGAGTTTCTTTAGATGGTACTTTGCTTATTTAAATCAATCAATATTTTGCAAAGAAAGTCTTGCAAAGTAAGGTCCAATGTATATATTCTGGCTCTCTACGGGGGCGAAGCCAGTAGCGCATTAGCATTGGCACGGGAAGGCTGTGTCGCTCGCTGCTCCGCCGCGCTTTCGTCCGACTAAGCGCATTCGCACGTGTTAGTGCAAATATTTACTTAGATTGTGTATTAGTGTGCGTTCACAGACTAGCTCGCTCGCCGCAGAGGACCCTACGTAATCGTGCGCGTGGACGCTTTATTTTTATTTATTTGTGGACTACTTTTTTATGCGAATTTGTAAATACTTTTTATTTATATTGTGCATTGTGTAAATAAATCATAATGCTAACTTCTAAACCACGCAAAGGATTATAATATATATAACGGATATTTTTTACATGTAGTACTCTCCTGTAAAACACTTTCACAAAGTTTCATATAGCATAACCTCAGTTTTCGAGATTTGAGAGAGAGAGAGAACAAAACCGTACAAGAGTATTAAAATTTACAGATTTTTAGAATAACAGTGTTTTATTTGTAACCTTATATAGAGAGTATTGAGTAATAAACTGTTACCACTAACGTTGCTAAAACTGGGTAAAGTATGACACAACTTATATGTCACTTATGTGTGCTAAAAACTCACTTAGAAATATGGAAACATTATAGGTAATCATTTTAATTATGGGATCCAAAAAAAGTCACATGATGAATCCAAGAAAAATGCACATAAGCATGTGGGGTATTTATCATTAGAACCCATTATTTAATATTTTATATTAATATGTTTATACGGAACCCACAGTGCGTGAGTCCGGCCCGCACTGTGGCGGTTTTTATGTAAGTCAGTAATTACAGTCTATGCAAATGATTAAAATGAAATAATTTCTAAAATTGTGAGTACGGGGTAAGAATGTTACTCTGAAAAGCTGAATCGATCTTGGTTAAATTTGAAATAGGCTAGGGCCGAGTTTCTCACCGCATGGATGAATTCAACAGCGAATCACAGCAGGTAACGCGTGCTTGACTATTTGTCATATAAATTCTGCGATAATTTAGAGATTAGAAACTCGGCCTAAGTAACTGGAAATTATGACTTTATGCTGTATTATTATTTATAGTTATATATCATTCCAGATTGAGTTTTTTTAACGTAATTATTTTAAATTACCTACTTAGTATTTTTAAAGTAAAAAAAAGTTAATTAAAAAAATCAAAAGCCCGACTGCTTAAGAAGCAAATTAAAAAGACGTAAACAAGAAGAAAATTCAAATTCAAATTCAAAATCATGCTGTGCAGTCGGAGGATACATATTCGCGAGCTGGTTGACCAAAACCAGATGTATCCTCCGACAGCACAGCATAATTTTTTTCTTGTTTACGTCTTTTTAGTTCGCTTCTTAAGCAGTCGGGCTTTTGATTTTTTTAATTAACTTTTTTTTATTTATAACTTTTTAGTTACTTTTTATCGAATTTGATACATAGAAATATATAAGTATTATATATTTTTGAAATCCTTTATTTTGATACCCCACACGATGAGATAGGAAGAAAAAAAAATAATTTGGGACCCCACATTAGGGCGCCTAAAATCGGCCATTTTTCTATCTTACAATTTTAATATAGCCAGTGACACTCGCAGGGTTCAGACGAATCGATTGATGTAAGAATCATTGAAATCGGCCAACGCGTTTGGTCTCTGGAACGCCACATAGGAACAAACATACATACATACATAGACTGATAAACACATTACCCTCCTTCGGCAGTCGGGTAAAAAGGGAAAATTTACAAGTCCGCGATTAGACCTGTCACACTGTCAGTGGCTTAGCTAGCATGGGTGGCACCCGGTGCGCATAATTGTGGTGTCACCCAATAATGAAATCTGTTAAAATGAATAAACATTCAATAAACGTATAGTATGTTTTTATTTAATTATTACAAATAAGTCTTTCATAATTACAATAGAAATTTTGATAATAATAGTTACTAATTACTTATACCTACATTTGTTTATACTAATCTAAGTACAAGCACTAAAATCTCTTTTTTCTAGCTTTAGCAGCTGTAAACTCGGCAATCATATCATCAAAATTTATATTTTGTGTTACCTCATGTTCTATTGTTAATATTCCAAGATTGTTAAGTCTGTTTTCGGTCATTGTTGCCCGCAAGTAATTTTTAATTAATTTTAGTTTGCTGAAACTCCTCTCAGTGATACGCAAATTGTCATAAATAACTTTAGTGCGACCATAAGATTCAGAAGAGATTCTGTAAAGTCCCATTCCATGATGAATTTCAAGAAGTCTAGAGTCACCCAGCTAGAAACTGCCAATGTTTTTGGCCACTTTTAAATGTCTTCTCAACCTCGGTATCTCTAAAAGGAGTTCTGTTTCTGATATCTCATCATAAAAACCAGTAAATTTCGATACAGCTAATTTCAACTCTTCAGTGAAAGCAATGTATTTGTCTGCACAACCCCACTACAATATACGTGCATTTTTATATAATCTCAATTGGTAAATTAAATTATTTTGTTGGGATTACTTGATTAAAATAACTTCAAACCTAAATTATTTATCATTAAAAAACGTGTCACCCCGGAACCCCCCTAGCTACGCCACTGCAGAACCATGCATCTGTATGGATCAGAATGTTGGGCTGTGAAAAAGATGGATGAAAAGAGATTGCATGTAGCAGAGATGAGAATGTTGAGATGGAAGTGCGGAGTGACGAGAAGGGATAAAGTGAGAAATGAGTAGGTATAATATTAGAGGCAGTTTGAAAGTGGCGCCAGTGACAGAACAGTTGAAAGGAAATCGTTTGTCCTGGTATGGTAATCTAATGAGGAGGGATGAAACGCATATTACTAAAAGAGTTATGAATATAAATGTGGATGGATGGAGAGGAAGGGGACGGCCAAAGAAAAGATGGATGGACTAGGTGTGAGGAGTGATATGAAAGAAAAGGGAGTCAGTGATAGCGTGACGGGGGACAGGACGGTGTGAAAGAAGAAAACGTGTTGCGCCGACCCCAAGTAACATGGGACAAGGGCAGGAAGATGATGACCTACTTAGTATTTTTAAACGAATATAAAAACTAACTAAAAACATAAAATTATTAATAATTAAAATTTTAAACATAATTTAACTTAAAACATCAGGAGCCGACCGTAAGCTCACAGCCAGTTTATTTTGACTGTGCTAACTCAGCCGGCATAATTACAGACACAATAGAAAACATTAAAACGGGTGCCATAAATGTTCGCTTGCCGGTCGAGGGACACTTAAAATAAACTGTCGAACCATGATAGTTTTGACACGTCATGGTACGGGGGCTGTAGGTACGTAAGTAGAGTTTTAATGTAACCTATTTTGTTTTACTTGTTCGACCTACATTATATAAAAATAATGTCTAGTAAAACTTAATATTTATTTACGGAATCGTAGGCAAGAATGCAACCTGTTAGTCGCATCTCTGCGTCCACGCATACTCTTTGATCGCAGTCCGCGCTCGCTATGTATGCGTGAGCCGTGCCGGTGTGTGAGTTTAGCTTCGCCGGGATGCTCAAGGCCATTGGGGCATACTAGCGCCTTAAGTAAGAGTGAATAAGTTACTCCTGAGCAAGCATGCTTCACTTCGAACACATCATCGCTTATCATCAGGTGAGATTGTGGTCAAGCGAAAGTCTATCATTAAAAAAAAACTTTATTATAAAAAAAATACAACCGACTTCCTAAAAAACACTATAAAGTGAAAAATAACTTCGATTTCGGAAGTCGGTGTTCCTGTTTTCGTTTCTTCGTCTTTTGACACCGCCTTCCGAAATTGAAGTTATTTTTCACTTTACAGTGTTTTTTAACCGACTTTGCAAAAAGGAGGAGGTTTTCAATTCGAATGTAATTTTTTTATGTGTTACTTCAGAACTTTTTATTGGGTGAACCGATTTTGATAATTCTTTTTTTATTCGAAAGCTGGTGCTTGTCATGTTGTCTCATTTAATTTTTATCAAGATCTGATGAAAAGCTTTGGAGATATATATCAGAACTCTTCAATAAATGACGGCAAATCACTCGGGATAGCTGCAATCGCATGTCTGTTTATTGCTTACAACATTTCATAACATAACATCACACTGGTACGCTCTAAAGGGGTACGCAGGTGTGAACAGTTCACCCTGGTAGACTCTCATTCCACCGGTTTTGTTTATTTAAGTTTCATGTTATTGAGTTAATCTATTCTAGCTTCACTTTGGGTATTATTGGTACCTAGCTATGGTACCTAGCCTACAGAACTGGTCCATTATGTTCCACAACTAAAAAGTGAAAAATAAAAAACATTTTTACAAAAATTACAACCGACTTCCAAACCAAAATACTACAAAGTGAAAAATAACTTCAATTTCGGAAGTCGGTGTTAAAAAAACGAAGAAACGAAAACAGGAACACTGACTTCCGAAATTGAATTAATTTTCACTTTGTAGTGTTTTTGTTTGGAAGTCGGTTGTAATTTTTGTAAAAATGTTTTTTTGAAGTCGGTTGTATTATATTATAAAAAAGTTTTTTACTTTTGTAATTTCTAGTGGTACATAATGGACAATTCTATAGTAAGGTACCTATAATTCCCACAGTGATGCCCTTCTACTTTTTGGGAAAACGGATAATAAAAAAAATTGACTAGAATTCAGCCATGTCATTTGGGTTTGTCTCGTAAAGATCTTTCAGGGTGCAGTTGTTGTTGCACAGAGCGCACGTCAAGAAGTGAGGCATTGTTTGGGTAGCTCAGCAATCTTATTGTGGGTTATTGGAGTATTCTGTCTAAGTTGTGCCTGCAGTGGCTCACCTGATTTCATCAAGAATGCACTCAATAGGAAGCACTTCGGTGCAAGATCAGCGATATTATGTATAGTATATAGGAAGTGACTCAGGTGTGGCGGCCTTCATATTGTAGGTAATTTGCAAGTGTACAATTTAAGTATACATGATGAAGTACCATGACGTATTTTGTAGGTACCAGTAAGACAAATGAAAGTGATTTTTTATTTTATTTGTATATTGCAAGCTAAGTATGTATGTATGTAAGTGTGTTCGAGTCAAATTTGCAACTAAATTTTAAAGCATTTAACCTCAACCAATTATGATGAAATTTTGCATACATGTTTAGTTTGCATGACAATGCATGGTTAGCTAAGTGACGTCATTCTAAACCCAATATCGCGGACGGCCCAAGATAGCGGACTAGTTATTTTTTGTGCACTGCCATTATATGACTGCTATCAAATGAAAGGGTTTGCTGAGAAGAATACGAAAAAAGCTTGTTTCAAAAATATATAATAATAATAATAAATATTATAAAGAGGAAAGATTTTTTTGTTTGTTTGTACCGAATAGGCTCCGAAACTACTGGACCAATTTGAAAAATTATTTCACCAATAGAAAGCTACGTTATTCCTGAGTGACATAGGCCATTTTTTTATCCCGAAAACGGGTCCTGTGGGGTGGTCCACGGGAGCGAAGCCGCGGGCAACAGCTAGTATATAATATTTTTTTAAAGTTAAAAGCATTACAAAGAGAATAGAATAAAATGGTAAGCCCTAAATGTAATTTTCTATGGGAGAAGAATGGAGAAGAAATTCTATAAAAGATTTAATGTAATATGTTTATGGTTTTTAAAACTCGTGTGCAGCATATATATTTACATATTTTATAAATTATACATTTTATGTCTCTGGTGTATTTTTATGCTATTGAAAAGTTTAACTGCTGTATTCAACTGCATCAGGCTAGACTGGAAACGGACCCAAGCAAAACGGACCGAAAGAAAAAAATATTTGTTTGTGACCCGCACAGGAGACACGAGATAAGCAGAAAAAACCCCGCCCAAAACCAAAAAAGCGCGTATCTCAGCATATGCAACGACATCTAAAAGATAATTACTTTGCGCTGGTATCCTGATAAGGCCCACTGTTGATGCCACAGACACACTAATGGAAACGGAACATACAATATTTAAAAAATAAAATAAATAATTACAAAATAGTATAAACACAGAAGGGTAGACAAAATATGTATGTGTGTAAGTATAAAACAAATGAATCCATAGACAAACGACAGAGCTCGCAAGCGCAGTCAGTAATCTATGGCCGACTGTCCAAAGCAAAAAATAATGTAAATGTAGTAAAACCTTAATTCTTGCCATGTTGATGAAAACCCAAAATCAGAATACATACTATGAAATTTGAGGGGTTCCCTCAATTTCCATGAGATCCTCTCATCAGATTCTGACTTGGTGGCAATGAAACCACTACGAGATAATTACATTTCAAACATAACACACAAAATCTTCTCCTTTTTTGAAAAAAAATAGTCTGGTAAAAAGTATAGGCGGATGGATTTTGAAACATATTAATGTCGCGTTTACATAAGGTCAGCCACCGAATACGGCGACCATTTTCGGTTGAACTGGATCGGTTAACCGAATTGGGTTGTTTACATTAAGTCGGTCACCGAATACGGCGACTGTATTCGTTTAAGTTGTCGGTTTACCGGATTCGGCGACCACATTCAGCCATTAATTAATTCACAATGAGTGGCGCGTTTCAACAAGTCAGCTGTATTCGGTCACTAAAACAGTCTATCGCCGAATACGGCTAACCGAAAACCCGTTTACACTAGTCGGTGACCAAATACGGGCTGCAACCAAATCGGTCAAAACGACCTAATGTTAATGAGCCATACGAATGCTACTTCAGTTAGAATTTTGTTATCACAAAGACACTTTTCAAAAGCATAAAAATACCCTAAAAGGAGTAATTCAAGAAGAAATAAAGAAGACAGAAGAGTCGTAGGTATCTTCGGTCAGGGTCGTAGACCCCAATAAAAGTCCATGTCCATGGTCCATGGATTTTTATCGGCGTTTAAGGCTCTGCAGGCTTCGGACTTCGACTTCGGCTTCGAGGGAATAAAGCTGCAGACTTCTCGAAGTAACTTACTCGTCATTAGTTCATCTTAAACTATAGCCCAGTAGAAATTGACATTAAAATTGCAAAGCTTGATGTAGTTCTAGATTTTTAGTATGATCTATGGGCTAGTTAAGGTAGATTAATCCATTTCAACTTCGAAAAACGAGTGCTCGCGAAATTCTGCGATATTTTAGCCACGCTCTCAGGCAAGTGCACGCCCCCCTGCATCCCTTCTTATATTTGCAGGCATTTGAATTTGAGAAGGTCTTGGTTCCTATAGGGTTTATAGAGCTGCGGTTGGGCTTAAACTGTTGTAAATTTATGCACAAAAATATAATACACAGACAAGAAGAAGGAACAAATAAATAAGTACAAAGGTGATACCTATTTCTATACAAATGTCTTCCAATATATCTGCGAGAGGCAATACGAAAAAGGAGGTGTACACAGTGTGTATGTGCGGAAATAAAAACAAATCAAACAATTCACAGCTTAGTAATATACAATATTACAAATAAAATATACTGTCTTATTAAATTAAAATATAAAATAAATATAAAATATATGAGCAGAATTTGTTTTTCGAAAAACTTTTAGAGCAAAAAAGGTCCAAAACTTCGCAGATTTTCGCATGTCGCGCAACGTACACAAATTTTCGAAGTTGCAAATTTGGATTCACACTATCCTAGCTGATCCATGACAACATACTAAAATCCGAATTACATCATGCTTTGCGATTTAAGCCATTTTTAGTGTCGATTGCTACTGGGCTATGTTATGTTTTTTTGTAAATATTTTGTACAGCCATAGCTTTGTAGCTCTTGTCTTCGTCTTCGTAAAAGTTAATGTCACTACTTCTTTTGCGATTTGCATTCTGTGTCATAAGAACAATAGATGCACTATCGCAAAAAAAATAGTGCTGTCAGCTCGTAACAACGGTCTTCGAAGATCTACAAGAAAGAAGATTTTTTTAACTGACTCGACTTATTTTATAAGGCCATTCACCAACCCGCATTGGGCCCGCGTGGTGGATTACGGCCCATTCCGTCTCACAGAGAGGAGGCCTGTTTCCCAGCAGCCGTCGGAAAATTGTTTCCATTAAATCGACATTATGTCGTGGTCAGTTTACAAACTGCAAATAAGTTAGGTAGGTACAAGTTAACGGTTTTATAATCATTTTAATAATAATAATAAATAAAGTTTATTTAAAATCATTAGGTAAAACAATAAGTACAATTTTTGCTTAAATCTATGTCAAGTTCACACGAGTTATATGCCTGAACTAGGTAATCCTGTGCTTCAGGCTTAAAGAGGTACATATATTTTTCTACATAGTCACTGTAAATCAAATATAAGATAGTCTTAACTAAATTTTAAGGGTGTAAATCTATACCAATATTATAAAGAGGAAAGATTTTTTTGTTTGTTTGTTTGTACCGAATAGGCTCCGAAACTACTGTACCGATTTAAAAAATTCTTTCACCAATAGAAAGCTACATTATTCCTAAGTGGCAATTTTTTATTCCCGAAATCGGGTCCTGTTGGGTGGTCCACGGGAGCGAAGCCGCGGGGAACAGCTAGTAATATAATAAAATTCTTGTTTTCTAACATCTTATATACTAAAATATCAAAATACGCACAATATCTATTTTAGTACAAGTAATAACTTCAAAAACCTAATGTAACTAGTCTTATCCGTATTTAGTGTTAGTGAGTTATGTTGAAGCCAATTATTTACAATATTGAATCCGTGTTGCGCAAGTTTGTACACTTCATTTTTTGAGTCAGCCGAAAAAAGTCTAGCAGTGTCGTCAGCGTGAGATACAATTATTCCGTGTTCTAGCTTTGGATTACAAAGGTCATTTATATAATAACTCTAGTATGATACTTCCGGCTAACGATTTTGTACTTAATACATTACAGTGCGAGCACACAAAATTGTAATTTGTATGACGCTTAATAAAACAATTAAACTTACTTCTTCTAATTATGTATTGAAAAACACACTGAGACTAATTAACCTAATGACCATCCTAATCGTCGGCGAATCTTAACACCAAAACCAAACAAACACCAAACCAAAACTTGACCAAAACTAAACAACGCCATCTATCGGCACAACGAGCAACTACTTGCTCAAACAATACATGTATGTAAGTACCATTTACCTAATCAAAGTAAGTTCCGTGAGTAAAGTATAAGTTAGTGGAAATGTAATTAAAATAATTTGCAATGTAAATTAGAGCTGAACGCAATATTTTGTATGGTAATTCAGGTAATTATTAGGCATTACTTGTTCGTGGTTTCGTATTAAATTCTACATAACTTTTGAAACCTTGAACTTATGTGGAATTACCTTTTTTTTTGGTTAACAATATTTACTTTTTTTTATTGTCTATAGGCTTGCGCTTGACCACTATCTCACCTGATGTTAAGCGATGATGTGGTCGACGGTGAAGCACACTTGCCTAGAAAAAACCCATTCACTCTTGACTTAAAGACCCCTAGATTGTAGCTATCGGGAAACACAGGCTCCGACTGCTACGTAAATTCGAATAAGCACGTCTCTTCACTACTGTAAGCGTCCGTGAAGTATTGCATTTTATTGTCTTACCATAGACAATAAAACGCAATACTTCAATCTCTTAATAATTATGAAAATTCTTAAGCGTGCATCTGTCAAAAGTATTTTAACAGGCTGAACGGAGAGTAGTAAGTACGAGTATAAGTATTTATTTGAATTTAGAATCTATTAAACAGTTGCTAAACATCTTTATAAAAATATTATTTTAAACAAGCATTTTTCGTATTCTTCTCAGCAAACCTTTTCATTTGATACCCATATCAAGGTAGTGCACAAAAAATAACTAGTTCGCCATCTTGGGTCGTCCATATTGGATTTAGAATGACGTCACTTAGCACACCATGCATTGTCATCAAAACTAAACGGGTATGACAAATTTCATCTTAATCGGTGGAGGATAACGGCTTTAAAATTCAGTTGCAAGATTTGATCCGAACACACATACATACTAGCATAATAACTTTTTATAGTTAAGCATCCCTTTATACCCCCTCAGTTCTTACAACTGAAAAAGTATTTCAGGATTTTTAGCAGCTGTTTTATTTTCATTCAAGTAGCGTGTAATATTCAAAATGTGAGGGAAAATTGTGGCACGTTTTTGCTGCTAAAATATGCGAATTGAAATAAAGCATTTTCAGTACTAGGAAAACTCGATGGATTCCCAAGTGAGAAACCAGTACAGTCTGGTAAAGTTTTCAGTATGAATAGATATATTCAGCGGCCTTTATGTATTAATGTTAATATGTAATTTATATTCTTTTTCCTTATAGTTTTTCACTAATTATATTTTCAATTTGCCAATTTCTTGGATAGGAACCCATGGATAGGAATATTTGAGTATAGGCCTCCAGTTTCTTTTTCTTGTTTATCTCATGTTTTATTTTTATACACTTTTTTATTTATTTTTCCTATTTTATTTTTCTTCAGATTTTAATAATAACAGCAGCACTTGTCGAACTTCAAGGTTAAGCATCGCTTGACGAGGTCGGTCCGTGGATGGGTGACCATTTCAACATACCGAGTTTCCTCCGGGCCTCGGAAAGCACGTTAAGCCGAAGGTCCCGGCTGTCATTTGAAGATCTTTGTCAGTCGTTACGGGTAGTCAGAAGCCTGAGATCTGACACCAGTCTTGCCAAGGGGTATCATGTTACTTAGTTACTGGGTTGTGGAGGTCAGATAGACAGTGGCTCCATGTAAAACACTGGTACTCAACTGAATCCGGTAAGACTGGAAGCCGACCCCAACAATAATTGGGAAAAAGGGCTTTTTTATTGTATTTTTATTTTATATACATACACCTATAAAACAATATAAAAGGCGTAACTCACGCTTTCCAATTCTAAATTCTCACCTAAAATAAATAAGTACATACCTGGTAGGGGAAAACTTCACAAAATATTCACATAAACTTAACGAAGTGCTCTCATATTTCACGTTGGTATTTATGCAAAGTGTTTTCGTGTCTCTACTGCTATAACACTCTGATTTTGTGAGAGATGAAAATCTAGCAGTATGTTGTGTTTATGCTGAGTGGAATCGTGGGCAAAATAATTTTAGAGTTTATTGTTCATACCATTTAATAACGTAACATCACGCCAGTACGCTTTAAAGGGGAAGATGTGTACAGTTCACCTTGGTTCACTCTCATTTCACCAGTTATGTTCAAGTTTCGTGATATTCTGAAGAAAGGTACAAATGATGTAAGATCTCGTGTTAATAAAAGAGACACATATAGTAATAGTTGATCACTGGCTGTTCACACTGCCGGCGAGTACTCTCTCACCACAAGTTTATCGCAGCGACAAGAGCTAACAAAGTTATAGTCGCTCAGCGATGCTCAAATCGCGCCGAAAACTTCGCTTGCGCGATGCAGGATCTTTTGTGACGTCAGGTCATTAGTTCGTATTTGGCGGCATAGATGCCACTAACTTCTGCTTAACCGTTCAAGTTATGTATTTATAGCTTGGCAAATTCGTGACACGCCCATGGTCCTTGAGCAGTGGTGGCCCAGTGGTATCGGCCGCGACTTACAAGTTGTAGGTCGTGGGTTCGAGCCCAAGCAGGCGCTTTACTTTGCGTTAATTATTTCATCACCACTGCTCTCAAAACGGTGAAGGAAAACATCGTGAGGAAACCGGCATGTCCTAGAACCAAAAATTCGAAGACATGTGACATCCACCAACCCGCACTGGGCCCGCGTGGTGGACTACGGCCCATTCCCTCTCACAGAGAGGAGGCCTGTGTCCCAGCAGTGGGAACATTAATAGGCTGATGATGTGATGTGGATGATGCTGACCTCGAATGACATTTTGTCTAGAGCCACTTATATTGAAAGATTAAATAAGTATACAGATTTTAGTTATAAAAGCTTTTGGTTTATATGCTCACAAACTTATAACAGAACCCCAAAAAAACTTGCGCTATTTCAAAATACAGTCAGTATTTTCAAAACAAACGTCCATTTAAAACAAACAAACTAAAGTAAGCGTACAGGTTGTATAAATAAGTATTTGCAAAAAAAGTTTCAACATGAAAATAGTCCGTACAAAGGATTGTTCGCGTTAAAAAACACACACAACAACGAAAAAACATCACGCATTCCCTTTTCAATGCAAAACTAGCATGAAAGGGGAATAAAAATAAACATTTTCCATACTAGTACTTCTAATACGGATAATCAGAATGAATTTAACTGTTTTGGATCCCGCAACGAAATATATCATAAAAGAATATCGGAGGAGTAGCAAAAATACAAATTTCCACTTCCATCCATATCAAGCAAAGAGTCGTTTACAACTGGGATAAGCCCAGTTGCCTAGCACCACGGATAAAAACTAGCATTAATATTAATGGGTCCTAACATTGTGAGCTGTTATATTTTATTATAATAATAGGTATGGCAAAAACGCTTGAACGTCGGAAATTTGTTTTACTTTCCACAAGGTCCGTGTAGTAAACAACTCCTGATGCAGCCTGTACATTATTCAACATAATATTACGTTCATTCAGCCAAAGAATACACTCCCATAAGATATGATGTGCAGATTGTACATATTCGCAGTCAGATGTAGAACACTGACATAAAGGCGAGGCAACGAGCTTGAAGGCAAATAATTTACTTTTAAAGTTACCATGTCCTGTGAGAAATTGGGCAACACAGTGATCTACCTCCAGCCACGTCCTGGCTAGCCGCAAGCGAACGGATGGAAAGAATTGGTGGAGGTGTCGGCCCTTGATGGAATTATCCCGTCTACATTGCCATTCGGATAAAAGTTCCTACCAATCCTGGTCCGATGGTCAGTGGGCCGTCTTAGGAGCGAAGTTATTCCGAGTTCTATGGCTTCTTTGTACGCGTTTTTAAAAGTAGGTTTATAAATTGTAAAAACCGCTTATAATAGCAATTCAGAAAAAGGGTCGTAGAGAAGTAGGTCTCGATGTGAGGCGTAAATGGCTATGAAGAAAATACATGTCATTTTGTAAAGGGGTCGAACGGAATAGATGTATTCTTATACATCTATTCCGACCCTTTCTTAAGGGTCGAAGAAACGCATATTCATGATAAGTTATAGAGCATGTTATTTAAAAATAAAGTTGTACTCACTAGTCATATTTAGGTTAAATGGGTGAAAAAACCTATTTATGGTTGGAACAACATTGTTGTGGTATAAAATGCAAAATAATCCGTTTTAACTGTGTACGTATCGGCCTGGTTAGAATACAGGGTGACACTTAATCCGTTCACTATCTTTCAGGGGTGAATGTACTCAGGAATATTTTCTATATGAAACACTTTTAAAAGAAAAACTAACAGCTGTTTTCTACATTAATGTCAACATGCGAACATACATAGATGAATGAACTGATCATAATTTATTACCCGACTGCAAGGAATGGGTTATATTTTTCGAGCGCATGTATGTAATATGGTTTTTTACCTCATAATTATAATATCTGTATATATTAAGATATCGTTAGAAACGTCTTAACCGACCAAGTGTTCTTAGATAGGTGAAGTTAAAAAAAACAAACATGGCTGATTTTGGGCGCCATATTGTGCGGGTCCCAATTTTTTTTTATCCAAGCCCATCGAGTGGGGTATCATATTGAAGGGTTTTAAGAGGTGAATACAAAAATAAATACCACCTATATGTTTAAAAGAAATTAGAAAAAAAAATACCCAACTAAAAAATTGTTAATAAAAAAAATATAATTTTAAAATAAAATATATGATATATAAAATCTAAAACCCGACTGCTTGAGAAGCGAACTAAAATGCTGTTAACAAGAAAAAATCATGCTGTGCAGTCGGAGAATACATATTAGCGAGCTGGCTGACTCCCTGATCCTTCCATTTTTTTATGTTTTTTATTCATATGTTGATTTACTCATGTGTCTTATAGACTATAGTCTAAAACGAAGCTTTAAGACGACGACTAACGCCACCTTGAGGCAACAAAACGCGCACTCGTTTCACACTAGCCCGACCCAAAATTTAGTAGATTTTTTGATTTTTCCTTATTATTCTATGATTTAAAAAAAAGCCTCAGATCAAAATGTATATTATTAAATTTTCTTTGAGATGGTGTCAATTTCATTAAAATACATTCAGGGGTTTTGGTGCGAATGTCGTGTTTTTGTCCGTTTTAGACATAATTTTACAAATTAATAACACTATTTTATAATTTATTCGTATAAAATAGTGTAATTAATTTGTAAATCAAAATTTTAATGTAACATGTATGTAATGTAACATATATTTTCCAAAAAATTACGAAAAGCCGTTTAGACGTGATTCTCATTTTAAAATCAGCTACTCGGGGGTATCTGTGCCTTAATATTGCATAAAAGTGAAATTTCAGTTTTCTTCAACATTAAACATAGTACATAAGGTAATTCGCAATAAAAATAACCATAATACTAAGCTCCAACTACCCTCATGTAGGCGGTTGTTTTCCTTACTAAAAATAAACATTCCTTGAACTTTGCGTGTGACCTTTATGGAGTAAACAACGAAGTTAATGCTTAAACACACTTAATGGCAGACCACTTAGTGACAAATTCTGGGCAAAATTTAACGTTTTTATTTGTTCTAGTAACTATTTTCGGATTAGTGCAGAACGAATTTTACTAATTTTCTTTAAAGTCAAGCAACCCTTAGCAAGGTCGATACGTGGATTGGTGACCGTGTCTTACATATCGAGAACGTTTTTATTTCGAGTAACGGATTGGAACGGCTTAATGTGCTTTACGAGGCATGGAGGAGCCCTCAGCAAAGGTTGCTTAACCTTGAAGAAAAATTTGACAAATTTTACACTAACTTGCCCACCGTTTTGAAGAAAAATTTGTCAAATTTTACACTAATTTCTTCACCGTTTTGAAGAAAAATTTGTCAAATTTTACACTAATTTCCCCACCGTTCTTCTTTACACTAATCAATTGTCAATGGCCGGCCATATTAGCCGTAGAACCGATTACCATTGGTGTAGATGAGTTCCTGAGTGGAGACCACGAATGGGTAAACGTAAGGTGGGACACATTCAGGCTAGGTGGAGTGGCGATCTTCTTCGCTGGGTGGGCAGTAGCAGCTGGATAAGAATTGCCAGAGATCGATACAAATGGCGTGCGATTGAAGAGGTTTACGTCCAGCAGTGGACTGTTATAAAATGATGATGATTACACAAATCCGTAAATAGTTTTTGTAGAAACTGTGATTGTTGGCAACATTTTACATGAAAATGAAGGGTACAGGCAAAGAACAGGGAATGTCACAATTTTTATTTTTTCTAAGGCAAGCAATTATCTATGGTAGTTTTATTCTCATTACTAACTTTTTTTAAAGTAAACCCAAGGTGCCAAAAATACGTTTTCGTTTATGCATTACCGCAAACTATAAAGAAATTCTAACCTCCAAATCACACCAGTCGCTGTGGACAATCTTTCTTCTTTACCGGTATGTCATGGACATTCCCGGTTCTTTTCTTGTTCTAAGATTGTTTAATTAGTTTTTGTTTAATTTAAATATTTTTAGTAACTAAAAAGTCCAGTCTCAACAACATAATTATTTAAATAGTAAACATTTAATTAGTTATAGGTAAAAGTTACTACGTACAATGATCACAATAAAAATTACATACTTCTAAACTTTTAATTGCGTTTTTCTCAAAATCTATTAATTAGGACATTCTCTGTTTTTTGCCTGTTCAAATGTTTTTGGTTTGTATTATTAAAAAAAAAAAAAATCCCCATATGAAAGTAATTGTTGAGCCCTGGTCTATGGGTTCGCTGACCATCGCTACAACAAATAAAGTTAACACGCTTACTGAAGTTCTAGGAAAAGCGGGACATTTCCAATTTTTTTTTCGAATTTCTTTTAAACATATAGGTGGTATATATTTTTGTAATCACCACTTAAAACCCTTCATTTTGATATCCCACTCGACGGGCTTGGAAGAAAAAATAATTGGGACCCACGCAATATGGCGCCCAAAATCTGCCATCTTTGTTTTTCTAACTTCACCTCTCTAAGAACACTTTGTCGGTTAAGACGTATCTAACGATGTCTTAATATATGCAGATATTATAAATATGAGGTAAAAACCATATTACATATAGGTCCCGTCACGTAAAAAGAACGCTGAGCGACAGTGGAGGGGATGTGTCTGCGCATCGGTACTGTCGCTGTCTAAAGTACTAGGATATTGTTTTATAATATAAGAGTAATTGTTTTATTGTAGAATCATAATAGGTACTTTCTAGCTACTTAGTACTTTAGAAGAGGTTGGATTTAAATTAGATAATGTTTACTTGAGCATTATTTTTTATTTCGATCTTATTATTATAAATATCTTATCATTATAAATTATCAACTGCTCCTTTCTCAACTTCTTTCTTCATAAAATAATAGATACTATCATCAATAATAAATAAAATCAAAAAATCAATTAATCATTTTTCATGCCTTCATTTTTAAAAACAATCGTCGAGCAAAGAAAGTTGTGTGTGCGACTGTATTTTGGCAGCGAACGAAGCGTGAGCTCTGCGCGGGAAGCATGGGTCAACTGACGAACCAATAGCGTGCGCGCACAGAAACACTGGCGGAGCATTCCCCCGTCGCGCCCCCTTCATACCACCAGTTTGATCGATAAATCGCTCACTGCGCAGATTCAAGGCCAGCGTTCTTTTTACGTGACGGGACCTGTACATGCGCTCGAAAAATATAACCTTTTCCTTGCAGTCGGGTAATAAATTATGATCAGTTCATTCATTTATGTATGTTCGCATGTTGACATTAATGTAGAAAAACGCTGTTATTTTTCTTTTAAAAGTTTATCATATAGAAAATATTCCTGAGTACATTCACCCCTGAAATATTGTGAACGGATTGAGTGTCACCCTGTATTCTAACTAGGCCGACACGTACACAGTTAAAACGGTTTATTTTGCATTTTATTCCACAACAATGTCGTTCCAACCATAAATAGGTTTTCTCACCCATTTAACCTATACATGACGAGTGAGTACAAATCCCTTTCTATAACTTTATTTTTAAATAACATGCTTTATAAATACTTATCATGAATAGGCGTTTCTTCAACCCTTTCTTATACATCTATTCCGTGCGACCCCTTTACTAAATGACGTGTATTTTTCTTCATAACCATTTACGCCTTACAATACATCGAGACCTACTTCTCTACGACCCTTTTTCTGAACTGCCATTATAAGCGGTTTTTGCAATTTATAAACCTACTTTTATAAACGCGTATAAATAACCATAGAACTCGGAATAACTCCACCTCTAAGACGGCCCACTGACCATCGGAATCAGCTCACAATGTTAGGACCCTTTAATATTAATGCTAATTTTTATCCGTGGTGCTAGGCAACTGGGCTTATCCCAGTTGTAAACGACGAGGCCAATAGGCACCTATTGGCCTTGTTTATTCTGTCTCCTGTTTGATATGGAGGGAAGTGGCAATTTGTATTTTTTGCTACTCCTCCATTATTATTTTCTGATTAATTTCGTTGCAGGATCCAAGACAGTTAAATTCATTCTGCGGGACTTCGTCAAGCTTCGTCAAGCTGCTTTGGCGCTTTTCTGGTGGTCGCCACTGTTGTTTCTGGCTTTCAGGAGTTGCAGTGGTTTGGGAATAGTGCGGTGGGATTGACCATCGGAATCATTGTACGCCGGCAGCAGAAGCTCCAGACCAAGTTTAATTTTGTCAGCAAAAGCGATGATGAAACTGCTAAAATTTAAGGAATTGGCCACGTGACGTTTCGATGCCGCTTGGCATACCCATTTTTTTTTTTCAAATGGTTTTTAAATTTTTGTTGATAGAATGTCACTTATTGCCTATGGAAACACCGTTGGTAATGCCAGAGGTATACCCGTAACCCCCCCCCCCCCCTCCCCCGCCCCCGTCCCGTCTTTAATATCTTTTTTTTATGCACCTGCCATGTTATCCCTCCACCACTCTTGGTTGACTGGTAGAGAATGCCTCAGGCATTAAGTCCGCCTATGTACCTTTATGTTGCATGAAGTTTAAATAATAGTAGTATATGCAATGGTCATATAATAGGGGTTATTAAAACACGAGCGTGGGTTTGAGATAATAATAAAACGCGCCTATGTTTTTTTTATGGTATGCGTCGTGCCATAGACAATGACACTACTTTTCTTCATTAAGTCAATGACCCCATAAGCGCCAATAAATTAAAAAGTACGAGTGTGCTATAAAAAATAAAAAGTTATTTTATGATGCAGTTGTTTGAAAATCCAAAGCAAATTTTGTACTGTAATGGTTTTTTTTTATAATTTTACCTATCCTCGAATATAAAGGACGTGTTTATACAATATTTTTTTAATTTATATTTGGAACATTACGTTGTGAGTGTAGATAAATAACTTTACATGCCAGCACAATGTGTGCTGTACACCAGTTTTGGCTGTCATAACCGTAGTTAGAATCACAATGTCTACGTGTAAACGATAACACTCACTAACACCCTTGGTTTCTATGGATAGTTTTGACAATACTGTCTCTAGCAATGCCCACAGAGTCGCCTCGTTGCTCTGTGGAAAAGCATTAAAAACCCATTATTGTATTAGAAATACTAGTATGGAAAATGTTTATTATTATTCCCCTTTCATGCTGGTTTTTCATTGAAAAGGGAATGCGTGATGTTTTTTCATTGTTGTGTTTATTTTTTAACGCAAACAATCCTTTGTACGGACTATTTGCATATTGAAAGTTTTTTGCAAATACTTATTTATACAACCTGTGTGTTTACTTTAGTTTGTGAATAAACAGGTTGTTTGTTTTAAATTAACGTTGGTTATGAAAATACTGGCTGTATTTTGAAATAGCGAAAGTTTTGTGGGCATATTATAAGTGTTATAAGTTTGTAAACAAGGTTTTTTTCGTATTCTTCTCAGCAAAATTTTCATTTGATACCCATATCATGGCAGTGCACAAAAAATAACTAGTCCACCATCTTAGACCGTCCGCCATATTGGATTTAGAATGACGTAACTTAGATAACCATGCATTGTCATCCAAACTAAACGTGTATGCAAAATATCATCTTAATCGGTGGAGGATAACTGCTTTAAAATTCAGTTGCAAGATTTGACCCGAACACACATACAAACATACATTGCGAGTTAAATAAAAGCTTGTAAATAGCATGATCTGCTCATATTATGTCGTTTTGCGAATAGGGCGTTTTGATACGGAGTCGTATATGTTTCACAATTCACAGTATCAAAGTTAGCTTGTCAATTTTATCACAAAAGTACCTTGTTTAACGAAGGTGAGAACTATGTACGAATTTATTTTTTCTCGATTTGTCTGGATTGGTCCTATAGTAAAAGTTATTCACAAAAATTCCTTTTCAGAGTTTCAGGGTGATAACACTAAAGGATTTTATTTTTTATGAAAGGTCGTTATAATTAAACAATGTGAAATTCCATCGAGTACACGGCATGTTTAATAAACAAAAGACATTAACACATGTTAAATCATACAAATAAAAAAACAAAACACATCTCATGTTATTGGTGTATACATTTTTTGGGTTCCGTACCCAAAGGGTAAAAACGGGATCCTATTACTAAGACTCCTCGGTCCGTCTGTCTGTCTGTCTGTCACCAGGCTGTATCTGATGAACCGTGATAGCTAGACAGTTGATGTTTTCACAGATGATGTATTTCTGTTGCCGCTATAACAAAAAATACTAAAAACAGAATAAAATAAATATTTAAGTGTGGCTCCCATACAACAAACGTGATTTTTGTGCCGTTTTTTGCGATAATGGTACAGAACCCTTCGTGCGCGAGTCCGACTCGCACTTGGCCGGTTTTTTAGTATCCCATTACATACGAAAAATGTAATTACATTCGTGTACCTAAAATGTACATAAATACAGACAATTTACGAGCTCGTTTTTTTTTATTATTATACATACATTCAACTCACGTTTACGTAAATAAAGTAAATTTTGCTACAGAGAGACAGACAGGCGTAATCAAATTTTATTATTCACTAGCTTTTGCCTGCGGATTTGCTTTTGTGGCCCATCCCACAGAAACCGGGCGTTCTGGGGTAAAAAGCTGACTATGGTACTTGGTCTCTGATCAAGTCTCAAAAGTCCAAACACAAGGTTTTCCAAAGGGTGATGGAGCGTATTGGGTATTAAGGTGCAGATATCCCTCAGTAGCTAATTTTAAAATGAGAATCACGTTTAAACGGCTAGTCGTTTAGACGTAATTCTCTTTTTTTTAACTTCAGTAAATATTTTTAATAATTTGATCTAGGAATATTTTCAGTTTTATTCGTATAACACACGGACAAAAAAACCACAATCGCACCAAAACCGCCGCGCGTATTTTTATGAAATTTTCACCACCTCAAAGAGAATTTAACTATCTGCATTTTGTTTGAATGTTTTTTTATGTCATAGATAGTAAGGAAAATACAAATAAACTACTGAATTTTGGGTGAAATTTGGGTGAGCAACGAGTGCGCGTTTTTTTCCTCAAGGTCGTAGGCGACTGTAGTCTTCGACCGAATACGTAATACGCTCCAAAACAGGAATGGCCGGTGTGTGAAACAAGTCTACTAGGCTGAAATAAGATAGTTGAAAGGTTGCATGGAGGTATGTGTAAAAATGTGGATGTATGTTTGTTACTCAATCACGCTAGAACGGCAGAACGGATCTGGATGAAAATTAGCTCTGAGATAATCTATCTCTGTGCTAAATGTCATCCAAAGCCGTTTACGTAAATAAATTTCGATAGATTCTATAGTCTGGAATAACACATAAGCTTTTCATCCCGGTATAATGTACCCTTGGGATAAGGAAACACTTTTCACGCGGGCAAAGCCGCTGGCAGAAGCTAGCAGGTCAAGACAAAAAATAACAGTGTAGCTGAATATTTTATTTAAAAACGTAAAAACTAAACTTCAGTGGTAAACACCACTGAAGTTTAGTTTTGACGTTTTTCTAAAAACCGGCCAAGTGCGAGTCGGACTCCCGCACGAAGTGTTCGAGGCAGGTTGTGCCAATTAGGGTAATTTTTAGGGTTCCGTACCCAAAGGATAAAAACGGGACCCTATTACTAAGACTCCGCGGTCCGTCTGTCTGTCTGTCCGTCTGTCACCAGGTTGTATCTCATGAACCGTGATAGCTAGACAATTTAAATTTTCACAGATGATGTATTTCTATTGCCGCTATAACAACAAATACAAAAAACAGAATAACATTTATATTTACCACTGAAGTTTAGTTTTGACGTTTTTCTAAAAACCGGCCAAGTGCGAGTCGGACTCCAGCACGAAGTGTTCCGTACCATAATCGCAAAAAACCGCAAAAAAATCACGTTTGTTGTATGGGAGCCCCACTTAAATATAAATGTTAATGTTGTGTTAAATATAAATGTTATTCTGTTTTTTGTATTTGTTGTTATAGCGGCAATAGAAATACATCATCTGTGAAAATTTAAATTGTCTAGCTATCACGGTTCATGAGATACAACCTGGTGACAGACGGACAGACAGACAGACGGACCGCGGAGTCTTAGTAATAGGGTCCCGTTTTTATCCTTTGGATACGGAACCCTAAAAATTACCCTAATTGGCACCACCTGCCTCGAATTTTGCGCTAAGCAACAAATTTGATTCCAGGAAGATATATTATTCAACTCATGTAACGTGAATAAAGTAAATCTAGCTACAGATAAACAGGCGTAATCAAATTGTATAAAACATTTCCAAAATTTATATGAGTAATGTCGTAGTGGCCCAGTGGCTAAGATCTCGCCTCTCGTGCTTGAGATCGTGGGTACGAATCCGGCAAGTAAATGTGACTTTTTCATATTAATATGTACTTTTTAAGTTAATTTTGGACATCGCTGACAACAATGAAGGAAAACATCGCGAGGAGACCTAAAATTATAGTTGATATAATTTATTCAAAATATATATTTTTTAAACAATCTTTTTTCGTATTCTTCTCAGCAAACCCTTTCATTTGATACCCATATCATGGCAGTACACAAAAAATTACTAGTCCACCATCTTGGGCCGTCCGCCATATTGGATTTAGAATGACGTCACTTAGGCCATGCATTGTCATCCAATCTAAACGTGTATGCAAAATTCCATCTTAATCGGTGGAGGATAAATGCTTTAAAATTCAGTTGCAAGATTTGACCCGAACACACTTACATACATGCATACATACATATATTCCAAGTTAATTAAAAGCTTGTAATAAGTATAAAATCGCCAACCCGTTTGAACAAGCGTGATGATCAATGCTCGTGCCTTCTCTGTACGAGAAGAGGACTTTTCCTTGCAATGAGACTTATAGAGGCTGACGTTATTATTATACATACATTCAACTCACGTATACGTAAATAAAGTACATAATACACGTAGCTACGGATAGACAGACAGGCGTAATCAAATTGTATTATACGTGTCCTAAATGTAGGTACCAGCCTCGTATCCACATTTTTACCGTGCCACTAGGCAACATTTGAGGCGCGACTTGATGCAAAACATGTTGCTCATCATGACGAACGGCAACAAGGAACTTTTTTTACCCGACTGCCGAAGGAGGGTAATGTGTTTATCAGTCTATGCATGTATGTATGTATGTTTGTTCATATGTGGTGTTCCAGGGACCAAACGCGTTGGCCGATTTTGATGATTCGCACGTCAATCGATTCGTCTTAAGCATGCGAGTGTCACTGGCAACATTAAAATTAGAAAATATATACATTTTGAGGCCCAATTTTTTTTCATCCATACCCATCGTGTGGAGTATAAAAATAAAGGGGTTTAAGAGGTGATTTAAAAAATATATAAGACTTATATGTTTAAATGCACCTAACTTGAAAAAAAATGTTAACTAAAAAGTTATAAATAAAAAAAGTTAATTCAAAAAATCCAAAAAACTCGACTGCTTAAACAGTAAACTAAAAAGACGTAAAAAAGAAGAAAATCATGCTGTGCAGTCGGATGATACATATTCGCCAGCTAGCTGACCTTCTTATGATTTTCTTCTTGTTAAAGTCTTTATAGTTCGCTGTGTAAGTAGTCGGGTTATTTTTTTTAAAACTAATCTATTAAAGTCGTCTGTCCATGCATCACCAGTCGACAACATGTGGCAAGAGGAACTAGTGTTATCTTCAACGACGGTGTTAATAATTTTATCGAAAAAAAATTTACATCAAGAAGAGTAAACCACGTTGGTGGGTTACAATTTTGCGTGCTAGCTGCAACATTACCGAACTTTTAGAGCGTCATGTCTAGCACGTCAAATGTTGCCACTAGGCAACGAGGCTTAAATAAAATATGTATCTACAGATAGACAGACAGCGTAATCAAATTGTATTATTCATGTCCTGAAATATAAACATTATTTTTCTATGAATATGATAAGTTGTTAGTTTTATTACTAGGATCTAATATTTGGATCTTTTTCTTGGATTTGCGGATGAAATATTCATTTTGTTTATGTTTGTTTGAAGGTTAGCTTAAGTATAAGGTTTTCTAGGAAAAAGCTGATATAATTTACATAATAGCCTTCCTCAATAAGTTTGAATTCAAATTCAAATTCAAATTCCTTTATTGTTTGTCACAGGTGGAAAAGCAGTTATTATCATAATATATATATAGATCGCTGCAACATACCCACAGGGCGTACAATATTGAATAGTCATATAAGGTCTATTCTATCATTATTCATGGTAAAGTACATTATCATTAGTTAATATTATTACATGTCAAAAAAAAAAAAAAATATGTAATATGTCAAAACGTCATGTCAAGAATACAATATTTATCCTAACAAAACTCATTCACCTCATTAATTAATATGTCAAAACTCATGTCAAAATTACATTATAATTCATTCATGTTACACTCTCGTCAAAATTACATTGTAATTCATTCAATATCAAGTATCTCTGTGTTCTTTTTTCTTTTTCTTTTCAATATCGTCGGTATACATTAGTCAGATTTAAATTCAACAGTCACATCCATTTTTTATCATTGGTCAATATTGCATCATTTAAAAATTCATCGATCGAGTAGTATGCTTTACTTATTAAAAATACTTTGAGTTTGTTTTTGAAAATATTCAGACTTTCGATGTTTTTTATGCAATTTGGTAATCTGTTATAAATTTTTATCCCTATCCCAAATATACTGAATGGCCTTTCTATCTGAATGGCCTTTCTATCTGAATGGCCTTTCTATCTGAATGGCCTTTCTATCTGAATGGCCTTTCTATCTTCTCTTATAATACTCGTAAACACCATAAACTTTTATTTACCGTAATTCTCGCTCATGGAAACACGATTTATTCCGTTCTAATACCAACAACTAATACAACTGGTATGTGTTTTAACTCATTTTGAGGGTTCCGTACCCAAAGGGTAAAAACGGGACCCTATTACTAAGACTTCCCGATCCGTCTGTCTGTCTGTCTGTCTGTCTCCAGGCTGTATCTCATGAACCGTGATATCTAGACAGTTGAAATTTTCACAGATAATGTATTTCTGTTGCTGCTATAACAACAAATACTAAAAACAGTATAAAATAAATATTAAAGGGGGGCTCCCATACAACAAATGTGATATTTTTGCCGTTTTGTGCTCGATATTAATAACGGCAACAGGTAGACGCTTGAAATATTCACAGAATGTTTAGTTGTATATTTACTTCAAAAAATAATAATTAATAAATTAAAATAAAATAAATTAAAATAAAATGTATGGGACCCACAACAAACGTGATTTTATGCAGTGTTTTGCGATAATGGTACGGAACCCTTCGTGTGCGAGTCCGACTCGCACTTGGCAGGTTTTTATATTTATTCCGAACAGTGTGACTTAGCTGACTGTACCAAATTCAAGTTATTAGTATTCGAAGTGATGTCCTTTCGGAATAGAAAATAAATATGAATTGAAACAAATACCAGTGGTATTAGTTGTTGGTTCTTCTTTAGAAAGGCCAGGTGCACAGTACTCATAACCGAACGAACGTAGATATATATGTATGTATGTATGTGTATATGCACGAACTTAGATGAATCAAAAGGAGTGGTAAGGACATAGCTTCGCTCCCTTGGACATTTCACAAGAAGTCAAGAACAGTGATGCTTTTCCGATATAATAAATAATAGTTCAAAAATACTAAAAAACATGCTTTAATAGAAAAACAAACTAAAAGTAGAAAATAATTTTCAATAAATTTAAATTAAGAATAGTGTGATTAACAAAAAATAAATATTTTATTATAAAAAGCGCCTGCCCCCGTGCTTTTTTTATTAGATAGATAGATATTTTCAAAATGACTCTACTTTTACCTGTCAATAAAATATTATAACAATTAACATCAAGCACCCCACGCTTATTTACAATATTTTATTTTATTTTTACTAATCACACTATTCTTATTTTTATGTTTTTACTTTTTAATTTGTGTTTCTATTAAAGCACGTTTTTAAAGCTATTTTTTACTTTTCAGCAAATTTTTTTTTATTTCTCTAATTCTCATCGGTCCTTGATAAGTTAGAGAAATTAGATATGTTTCAAATTAATCCGACGTTTTGAAGGGGGTGAAAATCACATACAAAGATGTCGTTATATTGATACATACATACCAAGCTAATAAAAGCGTGTTAAAAAGGAGCCTATGGCACTCGGTGATAATGTAACTTTCTATTAATGAACGAATTCTCATAATAGGATCGGCAGGCTTATTACGTATCTTTTGCAAGAGCAAAACGATAGCGATCAAACGCTTTATGTACATTGTAGGTATGGTAGGTCCTACACAATCGTTTGCTAATCGCTTGTTGTTTGTCAAATGCACTTATTAAAAAAAAAACCACCAACAACTCTAAAACTTTTGTATTGAAGAGCAATTGTTGCGCAAAAATCGCTATCGTTTTTCTCTTCCAAAAGATACGTAATAAGCCTGCCGTAATGCCAGAGATTAGAACAAACAAACAATATACCTCTTTAAAAATGACTAAAATACGAGCTGATCTTACTTAACAATATGTAATTTCCATAAATACTTTAACCAAAATACAATATTAAAACATAAATATTTCGCAGAATTTGGCTACTTAATTAAAATAGAGACGATGAAACCAAAAATTACTTATTTTCATGAAAAGCCTAATTTATTTAATTAAACCTTTTGAACACGCTTATTTCTTATGTTAACGATATTTACATTGGTTTATTTTGGTTACCTAATACAAGTATTTCACAGAATTTTGAAGATCAAAAGGGAAGAAGGTTAAGGTTACACTAGTCGACGGCACGAACTATTTTGTGCGCAGGGTTAAAATGCATGTAATATCAACCGACAACACGTGCAGAAAAGATAGATGCTGTGATGAGCAATAAGAAGCTAGTTCGCGTACGAATTAGCACTTTTGCAAATTTATAGCGAAATGGATGATGATTTAGGACGAAAACGAGCGGGCGAAATTTTATAAACAGACCTTTGGGAGTCTGGATATCATGTAAAACCGACTGAATGTATCTGTTCAAAATAAAATTATTTGCATTGTTGAACTACTAATCTATCTCTGTATGGAGGCCGTTTTTCAAGTTTCCTTCTTCTTATGGTATTTATTTGCGCCCAAAGATGCGTTAAAATTAATGTTAAAATATGGAAATTTCGAAGCTCATAACTTTCAATAATTTTATTTTTTTTATTTTTTGCTACCATACAAGGCTAGATAATGATGAGACAAATTGATATAATTTTTTATTTTGAACGTACATCGTCAAACAGTGGAGTAAAAGCCAGACTACGTTTGTATGGAAGAATTTTCGACTAGTGTACCCTTAAGGTTAAAATATGGATATTTTACTGTTTAAGGATCAAAGAAAGCGAATGTATAAAGAAAACTCTTCATCATCTTCCTGCCCTTGTCCCATGTTACATGTGGTCGGCGCAACACGTTTTCTTCATCCATACCGTCCTATCCCCCGTCACGCTATCACTGACTCCCTTTTCTTTCATATCACTCCTCATTCCATCCATCTTTTCTTTGACCGTTCCCATCCTCTCCATCCATCCACATTTATATTCATAACTCTTTCAGTAACATGCGTTTCATCCCTCCTCATCATGACCATACCAGGACAAACGGTTCCCTTTCAACTTTTCTGTCACTGGCGCCACTTTCAAACTTCCTCTAATATACTCATTTCTCACTTTATCCATTCTCGTCACTCCGCACAGTCATCTCAACATTCTCATCTCTACTACATGCAATCTCTTTTCAACCATCTTTTTCACAGTCCAACATTCTGATCCATACAGTACGACAGGTCTAATCACGGACTTGTAAATTTTCCCCTTTAACTTGAGGGGCATCCATAAAGAAAACTCTTATGGTAGAATTTTTTTTTGGTTAATTTCTTGCGCAACAATTAGTAGGTCTTTAACTAGGCTAGTACGTTTTCCAATGCATTAGATATTTTCCTGAATGGCTCGCGATAATAGCAAATCGGAAACAATAGTTTCCGCCCAGAAGGGGCGCTCCGGCAGGCGGAAAGGATTGTTGTTGCTAGGCCCTAAAATAACGCTGGCCTTATAAAAAAGTATCTGCGTTATCGTAAAATCAATTTTACTCTAGATTATAGAACGGGGTTATAGAAACCCGCCACCGCCGTCCGCCTATGTACCTGTATGTTGCATGAAGTTTTAATAAATAAACAACCCATTTCAGTTAGGCCGTTGGTCCCGGCTGTCATTTGAAGATCTTTGGCAGTCGTTACGGGTTGTCAGAAGCCTGAGATCTGACACCAGTCTAGTCAAGAGGTATTGTGTTACCCAGTTACTGGGTTGTGGAAGTCAGATAGGCAGTCGCTCCATGTAAAACACTGGTACTCAGCTGAATCCGGATAGACTGGAAGCCGACTCCAATATAGTTGGAGCAGGCTAGGCAGATGATGATTTTGCTACATAAGAAATTAGTCCAAAAAATCTAGCACGTCATAGTGAAGTGTTTTGATATTTTCTGTACTTACTACTCCTGTGTTAGGGTTGAAACCTTGAACCCCCAGTGAGCAAAGAGCCAGTCAATGATACTTTTATCTCTTTATAAGACGAAACCTTGAAAGAGAGCTTTGAATCTCAGGGCCGATTTCACCAATGATGCTAATCGCGATTAGTTCAACTAAACTCAATTTTCGCAAATACAGCGTTCTGATTGGTAGTTTCTCAGCGGTCTCAACCAAACACAATGCTGTATTTGCGTTAACTGAGTTTAGTTGAACTAATTGCGAATAATATAATTGGTGAATTCGGCCCTTAATAGATGAGGCCTTGGGCGTGGACCGACCGAGATAAATACAATATAAAAAATATATTTTTCAAAACTAAGCCCTAACTCTGTGTACTTGTTACTCAGCCAACAACCCTTTACGACCCTAATCCTCATGCTAACTTCTCATCATCCCCGTACTACGCTCAAAGGCATACATAATGAAATAATCCGTCTACCCTCAAACTGAAAAATTTAAAAGGAAGTGACTAACATAATATTCATCCCAACTAAACTGCGTGAAACGGGTTCATCCCTTCACCCCTTTTGATAAAGAATTCACGTAGAAGGACGGTAGACCCACGTAGATCACGTAGAGTTTAAGTAAATTATTTAAAAAGGCTTTTCGCGTAAATAATTAAATGAATAATTACGAACGTTTAGAGTAAACCGCGGCATAATTAAAAATTCATTAGTAGCGTAAGGGGTTGTAATTTTTTCATATTTAGGGGGTGAAGTTGAAAGGTTCGTTTTGGGGAGTAATTGAAATGGGTTAATTGGTGTTGGATTCTGTGGGATCTTGTTAAATAAAGGGTGTTTAGTCTCCTTAGCCATAATTCTAATTTTCTCTGAAATGTTCGGTTTAACCCCATCTTGTCTTTTCATGACATGAGGTACATAGGTATCCTACACTAATATTATTTTTAAATACAACTACCGAGCAAAGTTTTTTTCTCTTATAAGTGAGATATTCTTTTTGAGAAATTAGCACAATCTAGTTAGGATGGTAATCCCAAGATCCCAACAGACAATTCAGAAGAAAACCAAAACTTACACTATACGTACGTAAAACATGAAAATTAAATGACAACAAGTAAAATTTAAAAATTTAAAGCTCCCCCAAAACATTTTTATTACGCTTCGATCGGCAATTTGTTGAACACGTAATTATGACACGATATCTTGCGAAAACACCCCGATTCAAAATGTGAAACGCCCATAAGTTTTGAATGGCTGAACCGATTTTATTCAAACATAGCTAACACTCTCGACAAAATCATCTTACAAACAAAAAAAAACTTAATCAAAATCGGTTCACCCGTTTGGACGCTATGATGCCACAGACAGACACACAGCAACATACGTCAAACTTATAACACCCCTTTTTTTCCGTCGGGGGTTAAAAATGTAAATCATATAAAATAACAATGGAAACAAAATAATAATAAGCAAAAGTTAAACAGCAATAAATTGTGCCAAATTTATGTAAAAAATATCAATTAGCGTCAAATATAAATAATTTAATGTTGTCTTTGACGCCCTTGCTTCGAGAGTATTTCTTTTCGTTTTCATGGTAATTGTGACGAGTGGTTTGGCTGAAACTGACTTAGAATTAGTCTAAGATCCCATCGCTCAAATCTGCAGTTAAATACAGTTTAAATGATATTCTTAAAAATTAGATGTTTGATTTTGGGCCATCACTATGTACACTATATGGATAAATAGGAAAAAAGTAGGGGAATTCCATAAAATACTAACAAATTAATTTGAAGAATTTAATAATTAACCCCATTTTTAGCAGCCATGACAGTTGTTTTTGACATGACGTTTGACGACTTTGACAGTTTAAGGAATTTTTTCTTTGCTTTGACTTTGTTTGCTTTGAAGTCTTTGCTTTGACTTTGAATTGATTATGTGTCGGCGTTTTTAGTGATTGTTTTAGTTTTGCAATCTAGTTTACTACTACGGACATTGATTGATTGCTTCTCTGTTGCAATTTAATTCGTGTTGTTTTTTTTAACACAGTTATTACGATGACACTCAAATGTCATTTTCAAAATGACATTTTTTGTATTCTGCTGATCTGACCCACCATGTTTAATTTTATTTTGTGTTGCGCTACTTGACAAAGTTAATTTGAGTTTATATTAAAACGAAGTGTAATTAAATAAAATTAACAATAAAAAACGGTTACGATATTGTAGCGCAATTTTTACTTATAGTGTACATAGTGCTGGCCCAGGCTCCATACATTTCTGGAACATCTTTAGCCAAAAACATTACACCTGCGGTTTTGAGCTAGTTTTTTATAGTTTGGTACGCGGGGAACAGCTAAGGGTCTCTTCTGAAATATTATTTAAATGGAATAGGTAGGTAAGTTATTTAACAATTAGCTACTGCCAGCGGCTTCGCCCGCGTGACATATTCTCGGAATAAAAATAATTATATTATCTATCTCTGTGCCAAATTTCATCCAGATCCGGCCAGCCGTTTGAGCGTGCAGAAGTAACAAACATACACACTCACAAACTTTCGCCTTTATAATATTAATAGGATATTTGGCGGTCCAAGTTCGACCTTCCGGTCCGCCTTTTACAACGAGGTAGTGAGGCAGCGGTGGGATTTCGTACTAGATACGGTGTCAAAGGACAACCCCGCCTACATTCTCACGCAAAGCGAAGCTAAGAACACGTTCCTAGCTTAGCCTTGGGCACAGATAATATAATACTAGCATACCGATGCCTCATCCCATACAAAGAAACCGTGCCGTTGCTCTAAAATGTGTTACAATACAAATTTAAACAATCGAGTGGAATGCCTCAGAAATTTAAAACCGCGCCATCTTTTGGCATCAATTTTAAATGACCCGTTCAAGTAATCTTTGAAATGTGAATTAAGAGCCCATATTCCATAATTGCTTAGGAGAGTTGATTAAATAAGAACAAAAAACTTATGTTCAATACCAGAAAATTATAATTTTACACCCAATTCAATAACAAATCAGTATATATCGCACCATCTGGTGAGATTTATTTGAACCAAATCTTCTTTCTTAGCGCTGGGACCCCGTGCATTGGGCTACTATATAGCATTTCCTTAACGACCTTGGAGGAAAACGGACGGCATTTTCCTGAGACCATTATCGAAGGGATGTTTCCAATATAAACACGAAATTGTTCCTCCTTGTCTATTAGAAATTCAACACACATAGGCGTTTCATTAATGAAGGAAGTGTCTTTCTGTATCGGAAATAGCTCGGATAGAGTACGAGTACGAGGTTCTTTGTGGGGATATAATTCGGCCTTGCCTTTAATGAGAAAAAAGGACCTATTTTTTTACTGTAGTCAAAAAAGATGGACGGCGGTAGAAATCTTTGTTTATGAAATACATTATTGGCATAATTAATATGTTTAAAATTCAAAAGTTGCTGAAGTTAAAAAGCTTTTTTACAAAAAAATACTACCGACTTCTAAATTAAAAAACTACAAAGTGAAAAATTACTTTATTTTTGGATGTCGGTGTCTTTCGTAGGTAACATTTTTTTGCGTTATGGACACCGACTTCAAAAAATAAATTTATTTTTCACTTTGTAGTTTTTTAATTTGTAAGTCGGTAGTATTTTTTTATAAAAAGCTTTTTATTTTTTCACTTTTTAGTTGTACCTAATAGGCAAGTTGTTTAGTAAGGTACCTATAACGCCAGAATAGATAACCCGAATGTCATGAAACTTGAACATAACCGGTGAAATGAGTGATCTGCGTACCCCTTAAGAGCGTACTGGCGTGATGTTATGTTATGAAATGGTATAATCATGAACAGACATGCGATTGCAGCAATCGTTACCGTTATTTATTGAAGAGTTCTGATGTATATCTCCGAAGTTCTTCATCAGATATTCACCAAATTAAAATGGGACCAATTTCGGAACATACTCTTTCAAACAAAGAATTTTCAAAATCGGTCCAAAATTGACGGAGATAAGCGTGAACATACACGAAAAAAAAAACAACAAACATTATGCCGAACATAGAACCTTCTCCTTTTTGGTAACTCGGCTAAAAATAGTATGTTGTCTAATTTCCGATGGAGTTACCCACAGTTTATAAGTTGAGTACTTATCAAACTTTAAGTTCTCTACTCAGGAATCACACTTAAGTACTCAGTAATATACTTTTTATCATTTTCTATTCTTTCTTTCTAATCATGCTAAAGTTGAGTATGATTAGTTCCTTTACTTCTAATTCTCAATATATAAAACGGGGGTATGTATATTGAGTATGAGTCAATCTCTTCTTTAGCGTGAAAACCTTTTTTTTGCCTTAATGTAGGGTTTGATAAGTTCTCTGTTTTTCAACACACATCGACGTTTCAGGGGGAAATGGCTTTATACAAGTCATATATCTGCCCCTTATACACACTCAAAATAACCTTTACACATGCATTCCTCGAAAAGAGCGTTTTCCAAGCAGCCAAACTGTGCGGAAATTGTCACTTTTTTCACTAGTGCTTTTTACTTTTCTGTTTTTTTAATTTTTATCTCCGTCGTCAGCCAGACGCATAGAATTTTTATTATTTGAGAAAAGTTTTACATATTAGTTAAATTCAGATTATCATTAGATTATCATATAAAAGGTAAAATATAACTAATACTTCATTAAAGGCGATGTTAATTACTGTAGATTTAGATTTGATCAATAAATTAATTTTAAATATTCATTAAATATGTTTGGCAGAACGTATATTTTGCTCGTGCCTTTTTGCGTTACGACGTGACAGCTATTTCCACATGCACAGTAGATATGCCCAAGGAACTATTAGTTAATCTGTGGATAGGCTGAGCGCCAGAGAGTTTGTATTAGAATAGAGGGAACATATTTACGACGAAACAGAAACTGTCAATTCTTTCGTTCTTGCTTATAGAAAAACTCTATGAAAAAAAAAGAGACAAAGATAGACAAACGCTACCATCCTGAACGTCAAAGAGATAACTTTTTAGTCACTGTTGTAACCCATCGGTTAGCAGCTCTAATTAAAGATTTTCGCTGTTTTCACGCTTTGTTTCGTTTATATCAGGAAGAATTTTGTTGATTCATTATCTACATGAACCATATCGTTTGTGGCTATCGGTTGCAAGAGTAGAATGAGTGTATTAACAGGACATAATCAAAGGATATCTTTCCACAGGTGAGTTATCGACTAGCATACTGAAATTATTGTGCAGGGAATACATTTCATATGCTGTCCGGAATAAAGGAATCTTAGTTCTAAATACGTCGAGGACGTGTAGAATCATTTAAACCTTTCTATTTAGTGAAATAATTAACTTTTATGCGTTCGCTGATAGAGCTATGACAGTTTACGTACTTACGTTCTGATGTTAGAGATGTGACAAAAGTCACAAGAAAGATTTATCGATACTGTATTTTTATTTTACTTACTTTAATGTATTTCTTAAAGTTTATTTGTTATTATTAATCTAATATTGATTGTGCACAGGTTCCTAAGAGTACTTATTTAAGAAATAAGAGGATCAAGAATATAAAACGAGCTAACTGGAAACCTTCACCATATTCTCGCTTGTGTTCACTGCATTTTATTGAATCATGCTATCGCTATCCCTCGACATGGATACAGGTTGATGAATCATGTTTATTTTCACATTTTATTTATTTAACCATTAATGTACACACAGATAATAAATAGACAAGAAGAAGGAACAGAAAATAGGTACAAAGGTATGCTTCTTTCTAACGAAATCTCTTCCAGCATACCTGCGAGAGGAGAGTTGCAAAAAAAGATATTAAGACACCGTGTGTAGAACTTTTTAAAATTAAATTATTATATTTAAACCATTTTGTTATTATTTATTTTGTTACTTTTAAACTTATACATACTCGTCTTTGAACTTTATTTTCAGTCTTGCACAAGAACTAGCATACTATATATCAGTATATTGATGAGTACCTGTTTGTACATACAGATAGGTACAGTCGTACGAGTGTACCAAAAACTGTCACTTTGATCTCATGATGTACCTCGTTTTTGCACAAGGTATGAATAAACATTATTATACAACGCGTATAATGCGCAGAAAAATGACGAAAGAGTACAATTATACTCTTACAATGACTGATAAGTTCACTCTTTGTATGAGTACACATTCACTTTTTAAATAATTATAAAGAATCCCTAAAAAAACGTAGTATAATTAGCCGCAGTCAGGGACGATTCATACAGATATTTGACCAAATTTGTATAAAATCCTCCTAAAGTAAACTCGATAATATCGATATGACAGTGGCACAGATCTAGTTCTGATATATGTCTATAGATAAGTATCTATAGCATACTCGGTCACACTGGCAGAAAAGATGGCATAGACAAAAGTATATCTATCTCTTTTTGCTTATGACGTTATCTGTTAGTGCGAAAGAGAATACCGATATTGAAATTGCGTCTTAAATATGTTACCTCTATTCTAATACAAACTCTCTGCTGAGCGCGCTTGAATAAGCCCGCCATTTTATTAATTTCTTGCTTGGTTCAGATTTTTTTTTTTTATTTCCTCGCACAATGCTTAGTAAAATGTTTTTTCTTTCTTTGGTATTGTTCGTCAATTCGTTGAGCTCCTTAAATTCTAAGTTGAGCTGCACGGTTATTGACAAATGCGTGCACTGACTGAACAGGTCCACTCAATCTGGCTGGTTCTTTTCTCAAAAGACCATTTCAGACATCAGTCTACATGGTCTTCACATGATCTAACCAAGTTTTTGTCTGGACTTTAAAAGAGACTGTGACCTCTGAGTTTGTTTCGGCCTTTCTTCTCAGAGTAGTCAGACAGGAAACGCCGACCTCATCTAGTTTAAAAAAATATGATCGACATGTGAAAGTGTTTGTACAAACCAACTTACAGAAAATAAATCATTTATCATTTACGTAAGATGATTCGTGTCATTTGATTTATGACCTTCCGCACTTGTAGCATAAATAACTACTATGATACTAGAGACTAACTATGATCCACGTACGTAAGATGATTCCCGACTCGTGTCGATTTGTTCACTCGTTATAAATAACTATTTCGATCTCTAAGAGCTTATAGACACCTCACTGAACATCACTTCGAAATTCCAACAGTTGCTGATTGATGCTCGTTAAATTATATATAGGTACGGATTGAAACAAATGAATTCGCTTTCGAATTTTACAGTGTACGGTTACTTGAATGATGGTATTTTTTTATTGTTGTTAGGCTCGCGCTTGACCACTATCTGGCCTGATGGTAAATGACGATGTGGTCGACGGTGAAGCACGCTTGCCCAGAAGCAACCTTCACTCTTGACTTAAAAATCTCTGGGTTGTAGGTATCGGGAAACACAGACTCGGGCAGGGAATTCCACTCTTTATAGAATAACACTAGTACAAAATGTTAATACAAATAATTTGTTCTCAGAGGATGGAGGTCGTTGCCTGCCAGCCTTCGCCGGCAGGAAACTGGGCGAGATTTGCAACCGCGAGAACCAATGTGATGCTGGACTGGTCTGTGAGGAGGTTGTGCCTGGTAAGTACCTACATTTAAAACGTTATTTCTATAAGTTATGCCTAGAAACTTTTTAACTATGCCTACAATATCACGGTCAGGAATTTCTCCGCCTCTGTGCCGAATATTCTGTCCAGGACGCAAACATATTGGAGAATACAATGGCATCTTTTATGCGTCCCGTAAACAAAATAACAACAATTACAAAAAAGAATAATTAAAAAGCTAAAGATATAATGAAAAACATGATAAATAAAATTGCCCTGAGGCTACGTATACATATTAGAGTTATTAACTCAGCATTTGATGAGAATCACCCAGTACTGGTTGCACACATTTGTATGACCTTCAGTGTTTCGAAGCAATCTAATAATGTTAGTCTGTTTCTGCATAAAACTTGGATCAAGCAGAATACTTCATAATCTTTTTTTAAAACCATTGTGATAATACTATCCTATCTGTATATCTGCTTTCCTATCTCTTCAATATTTAGGCAGATATTTTCAACAGATAGGCATTCATTTATTTCAGACAGTTTCTTAATTGATTAAATGACCAACTAAATATTCTCTCATCCGCCAGGCGAGATGCATGTCTGCCGTCCCCCAACCGCCGGCCGAAAGCAATACAACGAGGACTGCAACTCTTCGAGCGAGTGTGACGTCACCAGGGGACTGTGTTGCATCATGCAGCGCCGACACCGGCAGAAGCCTAGGAAGGTGAGATATCCTGGACTATTATAATTATTATTTATATTAACTTTTCGAGCGAGTATAATGTCACCAGGGAACTGTGCTGCAACTACTGGGAAGTATTTCCAACTCCAGCATACTTTCAAAGGTTTTTTTTTATAGTCTTTTTTTTAGGGCTTTACTATATGTATATGTGAATTCGGTTAGTCTTATTATTACTCACTAGTTATACATCACTAGTTTAACTTAAGATCATCATCATCATCATATCAGCCGAAAGACGTCCACTGCTGGACATAGGCCTCCCCAAAGCGTCGCCACATTGACCGGTCCCGTGCGTCTCGCAACCAGTGGATCCCCGCAACCTTCACCAGGTCATCGGTCCACCTGGTGGGAGGCCTTCCAACGCAACGTCTTCCGGTTCGCGGTCGCCACTCCAGAACCTTTCTGCCCGATCGGCCATCCGTTCTGGCCCACTGCCACTTAAGTTTGGCAATTCTTCGGGCTATGTCGGTAACCCTGGTTCTCTTGCGGATCTCTACATTTCTGATTCGATTACGCAAGGAAACTCCGATCATAGCCCTCTCCATTGCCCTTTGAGTGACTGTAAGCTTTCTGACAAGGCCCATTGTAAGCGACCACGTCTCAGAGCCATATGTCGCTCAAGATGATAATAGTTTAAACAAAAGACAAGCAATTTGTCCAGATCAAATTTTCCCAGTAATTCCTCTCTCTCTGTATGAAATTGAACGCATTCCATCAATCAACAAATGGTATACATCATCTGTTACTCCACAAATGTCACATTTAGGGGAATAATATTCCCCATTAACAAGGCAAAATTGATTGATGGAATATGTCCGGTTCTGATTCTGTGCGCTATAATAATCAGTTTCCTACCTAACAGACTGTAATGTACACCAAAGTATACGAGGAGGATGACAATGGATAGTTTTATTCCATATCACATCACACACATCACATCATCAGCCTATTAATGTTCCCACTGCTGGGACACAGGCTTTCCCTTTGTGAGAGGGAATGGGCCGTAATCCACCACGCGGGCCCAGTGCGGGTTGGTGGATGTCACATGTCTTAGAATTTTTGGTTCTAGGACATGCCGGTTTCCTCACGATGTTTTCCTTCACCGTTTTGAGAGCAGTGGTGATGAAATAATTTACACAAAGTAAAGCGCCTGCCTGGGCTCGAACCACGAACTACAACTTGTTAGTCGCGGCCGATACCACTGGGCCACCACTGCTATTCCATATGCCCTTTTCCAATTATCTCTGATTGAAATATATTTCTTTAATATTTCTGAATAATATGGTTTCATAAAAATTTTCCTTCTGCATTTCCAATTTTTGCCAATCACACTTTCATAGATTTATCAACTACTTCTCTCAGTGCCTACAACCTAACTAAGTTATTAAGTTTGAGTTGGGTTTGCCTAGTTTAATAAATCAAGCCAATCTGCTGTGTAGTCATGTACCTATGTTATTCAAATTAATAATTTCGCAAGTAATTTTGTGTTTGAAGTCAGTTCTAACTTAATAGCTCTCTCAGGTCCAATTGAGCGGCTAATGATTAGGTACATAATTTACTGTGATGGAGAGGAGGGACAAAAATATTGTGAGGCAAGTTCTGAGTATGAATTTGGATGGCTTTAGAAGGGGAAGAACAAAGAAGCGAAGAATGGACTGGGCTTATGTTATGCCTAGAATGAGGGTGGCAACTGAGATGTCGGGTAATAGAGAAGTTTTTATTATTTATATGCCAAAATGTTAGAGATTGACCACGTGAAATTTCCGTAGCACAATCCCAGATACATTTTGACTTGTTGTCACCATGAGCAGTGGTGGCCCAGTGGTAACGGCCCCAACTTACGTTTCGTAGGTCGTGTGTTTGAACCCAGGCAGGCGCTTTGCAAAAAAATTGATAATTATTTCATCACCACTGCTCTAAAAACGGTGAAGGAAAACATCGTGAGGAAACCGGCATGTCCTAGAACCAAACATTCGAAGATATCACAAACCACAAACCCGCACTGGGCCCGCGTGGTGGATTAAGGTGCTGATTCCCTTGAGTAGCTGATTTTAAAATGAGAATCACGTCTAAACGGCTCGTCGTAGTTTTTTGGAAAAAATATATGTTACGTTAGACCATTTTCTTAATAATTAGATCTAAGAAAATTTTGAGTTTTATTCGTATGACATAGTGTAATTAATTTGTAAAGTTATGTCTAAAACGGACAAAAACACGACAATCACACCAAAACCGCTGGGCGTATTTTAGTGAAATTGACAACATCTCAAAGGCAATTGAATTATCTACATTTTGATATGATGCTTTTTTTTGAAAGTCATAGAACAATAAGGAAAGTACAAAAAACTACAAAATTTTGGGTCGCGCGGGGGTGAAACGAGTGCGTGCTTTGTTCCTTCAAGGTCGTTGGCGTTAGTCGTCGTCTTAAGGCCCATTCCCTCTCATAGTGAGGAGGCCTGTGTCCCAGCAGTGGGAACATTAAACGGCTGAAGACGATGATGTCACCATTTTCGCTTATATAATTTCACTGTTCTAGCCTAGGTATGTTCCACCGACCTCAAATGACCCTATAGGACAAGAGAATGACGATTTGTACTATGATTCAAGTTAGCACTAAGCACCGAAAACAAAAAAACCGGCCAAGTGCGAGTCGGACTCGCGCACGAAGGGTTCTATACCATTATCGCAAAAAACGGCAAAAAATCACGTTTGTTGTATGGCCCTACTTAAATATTTATTTTATTCTGTTTTTAGTATTTGTTGTTATAGCGGCAACAGAAATACATTATTTGTGAAAATTTCAACTGTGTAGCTATCACGGTTCATTAGATACAGCCTGGTGACAGACAGACAGACAGACGGACCGCGAAGTCTCAGTAATAGGGTCCCGTTTTTACCCTTTGGGTACGGAACCCTAAAAACAAAATATACAAAAAATAAACTCCATATGCAAAGACTTGAGAGAATCCTAACTAAAATACAGAAAAATACTATTTTGTATTCAAACAGACAAGACATTTGAGATAAAAAGAATTTTAGGCGTAGAAATAAATATGAATACGAAAGACTTTCACAATTTCCTTTTAAAAGATACTTTCTTTTATATCTTTTTGTCTTAAACTGAACTGAGATTGGGTGGAATAGCTTTTACTGTTATTCTGAGCGTTGGAAATGAGTTCGTTGTATTAAAGTGATCGTGAACCAATTTGTTGGTGTTTGTATTGTTTTCTATTTCAATTTGTTGCCCCTTTTGAGTTGAAAAAACACTTGATGATTAACAATAATTACCCGACTACGGCGGAGCAAAAGGGAGGGTTATGTTTATTTATTTATTATATGCTTAATTCTACACCTTAAAATACAATTATAAAAAGAAACTTAAAATTAATACACATACAATCAATTCCGCGATCTCTTCCAGGCAACCTGGTATGGACAGTAATTGTCTGGACATGAAGTGGGGTTGTCATTGGTGTGACAAAAACATTGTTAAATTACTATATTATAATAGATTTACAGATTAATACATATGCTATGTGATATATAAATACATACATAAATACATACAAACTAAATATGATAGCAATTAAAATAAATGATGAATGACTCTATGATTATCGCAATCACAATGTATGTTTAAAATCAACACGTTAAGACGAAGACAGCGACAGGTAATGTTCCTTTACGAGTCTTTTGAACACAGGCAATGATTGTGCACGTTTGATTGGATCTGGCAATGCATTCCACAGACGAGTAGCCTGGACAGTAAAGGATTTCTAAATTTTTATATTTCTAATTGTGAATATCTTTTAAATTAGTCCAATATTGGAGGAGGAAATAGACGAGAGCCAAACCTCGAATTATGACTTTTCGCTAAGGAAATTCAGTCGGCGCACTCTGCCCTTATTTCATTTTAAGATTCGCCGCGGAAGAATGACCCTAGAAAACAAAATTAGTAGGTAGGTAGGGTAGGTACAGGTAGCAAGATAAGTAGGGTAGGGTAGGCATAGGCAGTTGACGGGAGTGAAGCTGCGGGCACAGCTAGTAAAAAAACGAACAATAATTAAATTCGGATATTCATAAACTAACTAACTAATACATAAATAATTTCTAAAACGATAGAATGATAAATATTATAATTATTGAAAGAATTTTATATTTTCGTGAGCATTTTTTTTATCTTTCAGAAAACCAATTAATCAAAAGTTACACTGTATAGTCTTCATAATAAAAAGAACTAAAAAAACATTTCAAGAAAAGTCAATAATTATCAACGTTAACAATCTAGAACTCTCATTGCTGCTGCCGCTCAGACTGCTTCCGTGTATCCAAAATTCAAATCTAAAAGAAATGAATGAAAAGACGAAACACTGCTTTCGTTCAAACCTAAATAAATACTTCGTTTCCTCAATAAAATCCAGTTACAAAGGCAGTACACTCCATAATACATTTAGGAGACGGGCGAGTTTGTTAATAATAATATTAACTTGGAAAACTCGGGACCTTTTCTGTTAAAAGGCGAAAGAATAATAATATTTCTTCTTGGACACATTTACTGACTTATTCCAGTTGGTTTATATTTTTGTGTATTTATACAAGATTCAACTACTATCTAGAATCAACTGAGTACCCCGATTATAGTATTACCAAAGACACAAATCTTCATCATATCTTCTACATAAATATTCTTTTTACCCGACTGCCGAAGGAGGGTAATGTGTTTATCAGTCTATGTATGTATGTATGTTTGTTCCTATGTGGCGTTCTAGAGACCAAACGCGTGATTTTGATGGTTCTTACGTCAATTGATTCGTCTTAACCCCGCGAGTGTCACTGGCTACATTAAAATTGGAAAATAGGAAAATAGCGGTTATTGGGCGCCATATTGTAGGGGCCCAAATTTTTTTTTCTTCTAAACCTATCGTGTGGGGTATTAAAATAAAGGATTTTAAGAGGTGATTTCAAATATATGTAACACTAATATGTTTAAACGTACCTAATTCGAAAAAAAAAATAACCAAAAAGTAAATAGTCTATAACTATAAATAAAAAAAGTTTATTAAAAAAATCAAAAATCCCGACTGCTTGAAAAGCGAACTAAAAAGACGTAAACAAGGAGAAAATCATGGTGTGCAGTCGGAGGATACGTCTGGTTTTGGTCAGCCAGCTCGCGAAGATGTCTTTATTTTGACTTTAACTTTTTTTTTGTTTTTATTTTGTTTGAATAAGGTTTTTATTGAAAAAAAAAACGACAGGTGTCGTGGCACATCTAGTTGGAATGAAGTTCATTTCCAGGCACAAGATACAGTACATCTATTTTCTTAATGTCCCTCGGCAAACATCGCATTTACCGAATACAAACGAATGCTAATTTCCATGTCCATCAATTATTAGATTTATCGTGTACAATAATTTGAATTCAGAACTAAGTACTTAATCGCGGTTTTTTTTTGATTTCCGTGTGAAATATATAGAGCTGTAAAAAATAGCAGCCTTTCTCCCATTTTTTAAATAAATTATATAACGTAAAAGAGTTTTAACAACTCTATATACTTCCAAGTTGATTGAGAGCGTCCGGCCTGCACCAAGTGCAAAGGGCAACTGATAGAAACTATCTCTAAGTAGTCTGTGGATAGAAAGCCGACGACTGACGAGACACGAAGTTTACCGAGGGACCTTAAGAAAATGTTTGTACTGTAAAAAATATATATAAAAAAACCGGCCAAGTGCGAGTCGGACTTGCACACGAAGGGTTCCGTACCATTATCGCAAAATACTGCAAAAAAATCACGTTTGTTGTATGGGAGCCCCCCTTAATTTATTTTATTTTAATTTAATAATTATTATTTTTTGAAGAGAATATACAACTAAACATTCTGTGAATATTTCAAGCGTCTACCTGTGGCTGTTATTAATATCGAGCAAAAAACGGCAAAAATATCACGTTTTTTGTATGGGAGCCCTCCTTAAATATTTATTTTATACAGTTTAGTATTTGTTGTTATAGCGGCAACAGAAATACATCATCTGTGAAAATTACAACTATCACGGTTCATGAGATACAGCCTGGTGACAGACGGACAGACAGACAGACAGACGGATCGCGAAGTCTTAGTAATAGGGTCCCGTTTTTATCCTTTGGGTACGAAACCCTAAAAAAACATCGATGACAGATGGACGATATTCTCGTTCATTAACTTAACCAAAGATGTTAAACTACGAGAATATCATCCATCACTCTATAAAGATCTTTTAAATACATGATATATATAGAGAAATGTTTTTTCTAAGGGATTTTTTATGTAATCTCAGAAGTTATGACATGATAACGTCTGTCATAGTTAATAATGTATACAATGGGGTTAGTGCGAGTTTTTCCTCGTGCTCGATCGGATTAACGCAAACGTCAATTTGTATAGAAACTGGATGAGCGCCGTCTGGTGAAAGTAATGGATATCCAATACGTAAACGTTCTCTTAAGTTACGTTTATGTTTTGTTACGTTAGCACGAGTAAAACTCGCACTAAGCCCTCTGAGAACAAGTGTTTATCACAGCCATAGTCAGAGCTGTCAAGGGCTGTCAATTTTTAGGGTTCCGTACCCAAAGGGTAAAAACGGGACCCTATTACTAAGACTCCGCGATCCGTCTGTCTGTCTGTCTGTCCGTCTGTCACCAGGCTGTATCTAATGAACCGTGATAGCTAGGCAGTTGAAATTTTCACAGATGATGTATTTCTGTTGCCGCTATAACAACAAATACTAAAAATAGAATAAAATAAATATATAAGTGGGGCTCCCATACAACAAACGTGATTCTTTTGCCGTTTTTTGCAATAATGGTACGGAACCCTTCGTGCGCGAGTCCGACTCGCACTTGGCCGGTTTTTTATGAGTATCACCAACTCAGTAAACGAAAAAAATCCGTGTCAAGAAAATGTCGCCAAGAAATGGCCGCCTCAGTTCTCTGTGTTCTAAACAGATTGTCTATTATTATTATATTTGTGTATTTGGACAAGATTCAGCTAGAATTCTATTATTTGAACCTAAAAGCTGTTACTAAGCTTTGTTTACGCTCTGGCTAGATTTTATTTACTTACTGAACATTGAGATTTTCACCGAAAATATCTTCTTTTCATATCTAAAGAAGGCTTTTCGTTTATGGCTGACTTAGGATGTTTTTACCAAGCGTCAACGTGTCTTTTATAACCACTATATAGGCACTAATTTATTTTCGTAAGAGATTTTGCAAGGCAGAAATAATAAACAGTCTATTTGCACTAGCACTTTGTCCGCGACTTCGTTCGCGTGATTTCGTTTATCCTATAAATGATTTTCTTATATGCAGTTAGTGAAGGCGACCAAAAATAAACTATTATTTGTTTAATAAAAATGTGTTATCGTAGATATACAGGGTTTATTGGTTTGGGACGATTCGTTATTTGACTTAAAGAATAATAGATTTTAGGTTACCGCCACAAAGAAAAATCGTCCTGTAAAAATTAAATAACCCAATTTTGCTCAGTTGAGGGTCGAGTTTTGAACAACCCAAATATGTTATTCACTCTTTTCTTCTCTTTTTTTATTTTTTGTTTATGTTAGTAAGATTCCTTAAAAAAAATTAGATAAAAAAATATAAAAAAAATGTAAGTTTCGATTATTTACTTTATCCCCAAGGAATTAGATTTTTCATGCAAACAAATTATGTCCCTTTTAACCCCCTTAAAGGTTGAATTTTCGAAAATTCCTACTTAGTGCTCCCCTAGAACCCTACATCAAAAGCGAAAACCTGTCCAGTAAGATTCTTAGCTTGGGGTTAGTTTTGAAAAACTTATAATGGTAACCTTTATTGTTTACTTAGGTTGGTACTTATGTCAACTTTAAAATTTATTAACCCAAGAAATAAGATTCTTCAAAACACTTTAATACCCCATAAATCATCTTTTGGGGGTAGTTTCGAAAAATAATAATAACCACCTTTATTATTCATTTAGGACAGTATTTTTGCCAAGTTTTAAGTTTATTGACCCAAGAAATCAGATTCTTCCATACAAACTTCAATACCCCCTAAATCATTATTTGGGGGTAGTTTCGAAAAACTAATAATGACAACCTTTATCATTTATTTAGATTACTATTTGTACCAAGTATCAAGAATTTTGGGCGAAGGAATTAGATTTGTCAAACAAACTTTCAACCCTCTCCGTTAGGCCATTTTACTAAGTCAAAATACAAGTACGTTCACATAACAATATACACACATAGCATATGATGTAATTCAATCGATTTGCACTTGAATTTATCTTAGAAACCACATGCGCAATATCACCTACTGACACTATTTAAGTTTCTGAAGATAACCCCATAAACCAAACAAAGGAGTTTACCTGTTCACAATATTAATTTAGATTCATGCAAAGTACCTCGTTCATTTAAATTCTCTTGAGACCTAACTCATTTTAAATTCCAATCAAATCATTTTCCAGAGATTTATTCTACGAGATTCTTTTGTTAAAAGTTTTCTAAATCCCAAATTGGTTCTTAGGAAAAATATTTACCTACCTTATTAAATTGAGATCGGAATATTGAATCCGGTAAAAAGGGCAAAAAAGTATTACTGGAGAAATCACTTCGAAGAAGAAAATATCGAAGTTTGGGCTGATTCGAGGCAAGATATTATTATATTCAAATCGGCATTACCCAAAGCTGGATATAAACGACCTTGCATTATCGTAAATCGTTTGATCCCTGCGTAGATAAAATTCGAATCTTCAGATGATTTTTTTATCTCGTTTTAAGACAAGATACTTACGTTACAATGGCCTATATGGTATAGTTACCTATTACCTTTCACTATAATTTTTATTCTTCACCTTTATCTGTTAAAATATACTATTTTGTACCTAGATCAAAAAATCTGTTCCTCCTTCAGAACAAAAGTATTTCGAAATTAAGATACACCCGCCATATTGACATCAAGATGTCGGGTGTTCCATAATATTTAATTATTTAACCATTACTCATAAAATATAACTACCCCAAAAAATTGTACGTAATAAGTACCTCCCGTAAAAAAAACACACACTTGATCAGTTGGACAGTCCCTTAGAAATACGCCTTTCAAACTAATTCAGTTTTTGAGGTAATGATACCTGAAAAACTGAACGAATTTCAAAGGCGCACGGGCTATTCAAAATATCCAAACACATTTTATAATTATATGTAATACTAGCTGTTGCCCGCGACTTCGCGTCAAACTCGTAAAAAAAATATTTTTATTTTTTTAGTTTCTCGCCGGTACTATGAATTTTCTCGTGATCAAACGTAGCCTATGTTACTCGTTATTACATCAGCTATCTACCAGTGAAAATCGTCCCGTCCTGTCAAAATCGGTCCAGCCGATTCGGGGATTACCCGGAACAAACAAACAGACAGACAGATAGACAGACAGACAAAAATCTTAAAAATTATTTATTTGTTGTTAGTACCGTATATACTTTCACGTGCATTCAATAAAACGTTGTTATTTTGATATTACATACAGACACTTCAATTTTATTTATTTGTACCTATTGTATATTGTATGTATTGTATAGATTAACAGCCGCCCGCAGCTCCACCCTCGTGTTATTAGTACTTCTCCCAATATCTTTATAAATTATAGCCTATGTGTTATTCTGATGTATAAGTTATATTTCTGTAAAGTTTCATCAAAAACTGTTCAGAGATTTTGCGTGAAAGAGTAACAAATATCCATACATCCATCCTCACTAACTGCCACGTCTATAATAGCAGTAAGATTTTAGATTGGTAAGGAAGTAGTAATAAATGCCATAATAACTAAGAGCCTTGAAAAGTCACAGGGCCTAATTGCGTAAGTGAATTCTGCAAAGCAAACAAGTTGAAACCTTCCCAATAACGACTTTTCGTATTGCATAATTATTACACTTTGAAACGGAAAAGTTATGCTCCTTTCATTACCAATATTTTGACGTAGAATTGATTGTAAAAGAACGAATGAAAGAGGAAGAATCGAGATAAAACTTCACTATTGGTATTGTGTAATGCAAATGTCATATATCTTCAACTCCGTAGTATCTCTAAGTAGTTTGTGTTCAACGCAAAGGAGGATTTGGAAAGCTAACGCCAGATTTCCAAATTAGTTTCACAATACCGAAAAGGTTGAAAGAAATGATTCTGATTCTTTGAAAGAATCGACTTGTTTCCGTTGCAGAATTCACTTACGCAATTAGGCTGCCGGTCAAGCATCTGGATCAAGGGATTCGTCTAGAAATCCGGTACTCGTGGGCACAGCGCGTCTTGTTAAGAAGTTCCTCTCTCTAGAAACCTGATTTCTTTTGATTGGTACAAACAACCTTGTTCCTGATTGAAACGACGAATTGTACTAAAATTAATACTTGTCATTTTTACTGGTATTTTGCGACATTCCCACATAAAGGCAATTGGGTGATTTTGAATATTCGAACATTGTATCATTGTATATTTTTGTCAACAGAGCTGCGGATATTTCAAGGAGCCCCTGGTTTGCATTGGACCCGTCGCCACAGACCAGATCCGTGAGTTCGTACAGCATACCGCTGGGGAGAAACGCATAGGCGTTTATCGACTTCATTAATTTGTTTACGTTTTGGGTTGCGTAAAATGGTATATAGTGAATCGTTTTGAGTAAAAATATATTTTTCTTGTATTTTTGTGCGGTCTTTGAGTATTGGCTGGAGATTATACTTCATTTAAAAAAATTAAATGTTTAAAAAAAATACCAAAGTCGGTAAAACAATAAGTCAATCGTCTTTATAATTTGATAGATATTATACCATTTTACGCAGTGTCACAAAAAAACCATCATTTTTACTAATAAAAGTTAATAATACAGAACCTCTATGATTTGCAAAAGCAAAGCTTAACCCAATCTTTTTAAATTTTTATTAGTAAAAAAGATTTGATATCTTTTACGAGGCCCTCCATTGCTACGAACTGGTACTCGTAAAAAATTATGTCAAACTCATTAACGACAAAAAGTTTTGTGATTACGCCCATGAGGTTCATAAAAATAAATCTGATGTTTTATTACTTTTACTCTTTCTTTTTCCGTTCACCCTATCTTTTAATCTAATTTGATTTCAGTTAAGAAATTAAAACTTATTTCTTTTTTGTATCTTTTTTTTTTTGTGAGCGTAATTACAAAATAATGAATGGAGAAAAAATATGAAATTTCGCTTCGAAAAATGGTCAACCGATATGCTACATTTTATTTGTATAAAAGAAGCTTTGAAAAAATACAAAAAAGAAAGATAGGCAAAGCTGAGACATATCATTTTTAGTTTTTAATTTATTGTGTAGAATTAGAAATATGGAGATTAATGTTTCAATATTAAATACTTATGAATGTTATTTAAAAAATAGATTTTACGGTGACAGTTGTCACATCTTATTATTAAAAACAATTTTAAAGTGTTTAATCTCTAAATATTATGAATAGATTTAAAAGTAAAATAATTATAAGTCTTCAATGAAACAAATACATATCTTACTGGCTGAGGCATTTATATTAGTAAATATTGATGTTAAAATTAATAAAAAATCTATTACTAAACATATCATGTATGCTAGTCATAAGATAAGAATATCGTAAGAAAAATATTTTTTAATTTTTCGCTTAAATTTTAGTGAAACTCTCAAACTATGCTAGGTGCCTAGGAAATACATATCAAATGAAAAAAAAAAGTTTTTTTTAAATAAAAAAATCTAATTGTTATCACAAATTTTTATCGTATATTCACTGTTTTCAAATCCGTTGATGTTTGTCGAAATAATAAAATAAATAAAAAAATATAGCCTAAATACTGTGATGTGTACCTATTTTCTGAAACTATTTAATGATATGTCGAGATATTTTTTTCGCCCATAACATGTGTTAAAGATATAAAATATCTTCTCCGATCGTTTTGAGTTGATGGCCTAACGTCTCTAAATGTACTGTTGTTATAGCTATCATAAGACTACATTATATGTACCTTGTGTATTGAATATGTGTTAAATTATATAAATTATGTCAGCAATGTCGTTATTATTTCGCCCATTCTCCTTTGAATCCTGTCTGGAAACCCAAATCAAAGCAAAATTTCATATAAATATAAGCCTTCTATATGCAGAGGCTAAAGGTCATTCCACACATATCAGGCCCGTGCCCGGACGTGACAGGGCCGGGCCTAGGCATTGAAGATTCGTCACTGACCTTGCACGGCCCGTGAACGAGTTTATATAAAATCTACACACCGACATTTTTTTGAGCCCCTGACGGGGCACGGTCCGTCCACGTCCCTGACACGGCCCTGATATGTGTGGGTAGACCTTAAATTTAACAAAAACTAAATCATTTACACAGTAAAAATACCATTCTGAAATTACCTACAAGTCATTTCACATGTTAACTAAAAAGTTAATTCATAAAAATAAAAAAAAACCCGTCTGCTTAAGAAGCGAATTATACATCTGGTTTTGGTCAGCCAGTTCGCGAATATGTATCCTTCGACTGCACAGTATGATTTTCTTCTTGTTTACCACTTTGTAGTTCGCTTCTTAAGTAGTCGGGTTTTTGATTTAACTTTTTTTACAATCCGTTCAACTGATTTGAGCTCTATTTCGTAAAAATATGAGTAAGGAATGAGGAATGAATGAAACGAAAGGAATGAAAAATATGAGTAAGGAATGAGGAATGAGGTAATAAGACAACGTTGTGGTCTAAATGGAGATGTAGTGACTAAAATTGAAAAGAGTATGTTAAGATGGTTTGGCCATGTTGAGAGAATGAATGAAAGGCGTCTAACCAAAGGTATTTACAGGGCAGACGTGAATAGAAACGCCGGGAGGGGACGTCCTAGAATGACATACATAGACCTCATAGGTGATGTTCTTCAGAAAGGCCAGGTGCGCAGTACTCATAACCGGCGTGTGTGTATGACTAGATGTATGAGAGTGAAGCAAAAGAAGTATGTAAGAATCGTAGCAGGTGGCGTTCGGTAGTTTCTGCCTACCCACATGGGAAAATGGCGTGAGTTTATGTATGTTCGTAAAAATAAGGTTGGAATAAGAAGCATAAAACTATTACCAATATCAACTGTTAAGTATACTATAGCTGCCATTGTCGTAGTATAGCTGCAATCAAAGTTGGTTTAACGGGCAGTAAACAGGTATTGTTTAAATTTCTAATGTTATTTCAAATGATGTATACCTAGACCATTTCATCCACTCGATTCAACCTCTTCCAACATTACATTTATAGAATTGTTATTTATCCAAATTAAAGGAAAGAGTGGATGCCTTTGTCCAGAAGTGAGACAGTATAGGAGAGTTATTTTTACCCGGCTGCCGAAGGAGGGTAATGTGTTTATCAGTCTATGTATGTATGTAAGTATGTATGTTTGTTCCTATGTGGCGTTCTAGAGACCAAACACGTGGGCCGATTTTGATGGTTCTTACGTCAATCGATTCGTCTTAACCCCGCGAGTGTCACTGGCTACATGAAAATTGGAAAATAGGAAAATGGCGGTTCTTGGGCGCTATATTGTGGTGGCCCAAATTTTTTTTTTCTTCCAAACCTATCGTGTGGGGTATGAAAATACAGGATTTTAAGAGGTGATTTCAAAAATATATCACAGTTATATGTTTAAATGTACCTAATTCGAAAAAAAAAATAACTAAAAAGTTATAAATAAATAAAGTTTATTAAAACAATCAAAATACCCGACTGCTTGAAAAGCGACGTCAGCCAGCTCGCGAAGATGTATCCTCCGACAGCACAGCATGATTTTCTCCTTGTTTACGTCTTTTTAGTTCGCTTTTTCAAGCAGTCGGGTATTTTGAATTTTTTAATAAACTTTTTTTTTTCGAGTGGAGTGGAGAAAGTTTCCTTCAAAAGAACGCGAGTGTTACACTTCCCATCATCATCATCATAGTTTCAGCCGAAAGACGTCCACTGCTGGACATAGGCCGCCCTTAAGCTCCGTCGTCGCCGTCACCAAATCGCGTCCTGTGCGTTTCGCATCCACCGGACACACTTTCTTCAGAAATTGAAAAGTGTCATCTGTCTTAAAAATTACGGCACAAAATTGCTCGGACGAATAAACACTAACAGGCAGCTTATTGCAGTTTATTATGATATCACCTTTAATAGAATTCATCGGCAGTCTTTTAGGGGGTAAAAGAGATAGAGATACTAGATAGAAATACTCAGGAATATGAACAACATCAGCACAAACTCAGATGTGGGATGTGGACACAAGCTGCTGTCCGGGGCTTTATTCTTCTTGAGAAGTGTTTATTATCTCAAGGACATTCTCATCATCTGCCTAGCCTTTTTCCCAATTATTGTTGGGTCGGCTTCCAGTCTTTGAAGGATTCAGCTGAGTATCAATGTTTTACATCAAGCGACTGCCTATCTGACCTCCACAACCCATTAACTGGGTAACACGGTACTCTTTGGCAAGACTGGTGTCAGATCTCAGGCTTCTGACTACCCGTAACGACTGTCAAAGATCTTCAAATGACAGCCGGGACCACCGGCTTAACGTGCTTTCCGAGGCACGGAGGAAACTCGGTATGTTGAAATGGTCACCCATCCACGGACCGACCTCGTCAAGGGTTGCTTAACTTTGAAGATCGACCCGTGCGGCTGTTATTATTTAGCCACGAGCTCCTCAAGGACATGCTAAAGATATTAAATACACTATGGTCTAATACCGGGTAAGGTACACACACCAGTATCATCATCATCAGCCTATTAATGTTCCCACTGCTGGGACACAGGCCTCCTTTCTGTGAGGGGGAATGAGCCCCCAGTGCGAATTGGTGGATGTCGCATATCTTCGAATTTTTGATTCTAGGACGTGCCGGTTTCCTCACGATGTTTTCCTTCATCATTTTGAGTACACCAGTATGTCAAGTTTTATATGAATCCGTAAAAAACAAAACACTTAAAACCGAAAAATTACATTCTTTTGCGAAGTCGGTGTCTTTGGTACTTTTGTTAATATTTTTTTCATCTTTCGGAGTTTATTTTTTAGTGAAAGTTGATTATATTCAAGAATGGCAATTCATTGGCAATCTTATAAGGGATGAAATCCCCTTGTAAGATTGCCACTGAATTCAAAGACGCCCTGACTAAAAAAAACTGCATTTTTGAAACAATTGGAGATCTTGAAGATTTCTTGAAAGCGTTCCCTTGAGTGAACCCCCACTTGTAAGTTTACCCACTTTTCATGAGTTACCACATGTAAGAAAACCGGCCAAGTGCGTGTCGGATTTCGCACAATTAGGGTTCTGTACCAAACCGCAAAATTAAGTTGATTGTAATAGGAAACATGAGGGAATTTCAAAGAAAAAATCTGTTTTATCAATATATTGGTATATGTTTAGTAAAATATACGTAATAATAAACATTATCACCAAATTTCTAGTTCATAGATCTATGGGAAGTTAAAAAATTCTTCGGAATAAAATTTTGTAAAAAAAAGCTGGCATTGGTGGCTTCTCATTCCGTTGTTACCAATATTTTTTTATCTACTCAATGAGCTCTAAACAACGATACCCCACTCGATGGAGTAGGTCTAAAATTGTTTTCACGCCCTCCCCCTTTGGTTGTATGGGAGCCTCCCTTAAAAACAGAAAAATATATTTTTGTCAATTTCATGGCTTTGGGTCAACAAGATGCTTATACTGATAATTTGTAGACTGTAGCTTCAACCGTTTAGCCGTAAAACCCTGTCCGTTTACAAACGGACAAACAGACGAACACGTGAGTGACAGCAATAGGGCTCCGTTTGGCCCCTTCGGGTACGGAACCCTAAAAAGCGAGGATCATCAAACCGACGTCAGATTAGATCTTAAAAGAATTTAATTTCAGTTCAGTTCAAGGTTCTTTCTTACTTTGATCAATATTTGTGATTTGTCACTAAACAAATAGTTTGAAGAGTTAACAAACATTTTTTTTTTTTTAATTTAATTTCTGGCAGTATGCTCTGTACCGATTACAAAAATTATGAACTTGCATAGGTTACTTTTATGCCGGCAAAATGCACGGTACCAGTAAAATAGGAAAATGGAGCAAAACTTCGGGCAAGTGCAAGTTCCAAATACACACACAATCTTTTTTTTTTTACCTCCATAACCCAGTTACTAGGTAACAAATACTTGACAGGGTCCGCTAGGGCCGATGCCTGTCTGGGTCGCGGATAAATTTGAAAAAGGGTTACCGCGGCCCTGGCTCAAGCAACTGAAGGAACACGGGTGGGTTTTAGTCAGTAAAAGTCTGACACACCCTCCCGCTTAACCCAGAGAAACAAAAAAAAAAAAAAGTTAACAAATACTGTACATCACCTCATAGAACCAATCCCACCGCACTATCCCCAAACCACTGCAACTCCTGAAAGCCAGAAACAACAATGCCGACCACCAGAAAAGCGCCGAGGCAATGAAGCTCGACGGAGTCCCGGAGAATGAATTTATCTGTCTTGAATCCCGCAACGGTCTTGGATGGCAAGAATTGGTACATATGACGACCCTTGATGGAATTATACCACCTACATAGTCATTCGGATAAAAGTTCCACCCAGACGTCTGTATATGGTTTAGATAATCTAGAGTATTTCCGCATCCATGGTCTCTCGTACGGAATATTTCATTGCAGCACGTCGCTGCACTTCAAGATCAACCGAAAGTGCGGCAGAAACTACCGGTGAGGCCTCAGTACTAACCGTCCTGTACGCTCATAAGAATGTCAAAGCTAAACGCTGACTTTGAAGTAATTTACTTAATAGTAACTGACTACTTTAATTTTTGAAGTATTTTTCATACCGCCCCTATGGAGGCCCTATCGGCCCAAACAGGTGCCCTATCAACCAATATATGTTTTGATATTTAGTACACAATGTACTTGTAATGGCGTTTGAAAACAAGGATACCGTAATTTCATCACAAAAAATGTCACCCTGGTGCAAGACCACTGAATTTTACAGTATCCTTCAACCCCAGGTTGGAAATGATAGTCGGGGTACGTCCTCATTATTATAAATTTAAATAATAAAAAAAAAAAAAAAATAATAATAAAAAAAAATAAAAAAAAAAAATAATAAAATAAAAAAAAATAATAATAAAATAAATAAAAATAATAAATAATATATATATATAATTAATATTTTTAATTTTTTATTTTTAATTTAGTTAGTACATTATATACAACAGTTTTTATTTTTTATTTTTTTTAAACTTTGTCCCACTAGGAATTTCTTCCTGTATCGTGGGTGCGTTTACAAACATATAAACTCACATACACAAACACCCAGAGCCGGAACAACTATCTGTAGGTCATACACATATTTGTTCCGTGCGGGAATCGAACCCGCGACACGCAGCGCAGCAGTCAATCGCTCAACCACTGCGCCAACCGTGCTCCCAAAGCCGTGCTCACAGTGTAGGTAACATTTCATATTTATGAACATTTGGTACATGTCTGGCCCACAGAGTCGTCACATCTATCTATACTAATAAGTTTGTAAGTTTGTTTGTAATGGGTAAACTCAAAAATTACAGGACCGATATTTTTATTATTTTACCTATGGGATGCTACATTATCACTAAGTTACATAGGCAATATTGTTAATCGTATTAAATTAGGGATCCCTGCAAAAACTTCAATAATATAACCCAAGGAGTAACAAATTTAAACAGAAAACTCTTTACTAGGGCTGCGAAAACTATTGATGACAGAACAAAAAACCGGCCAAGTGCGAGTCGGACTCGCGCACGAAGGGTTCCGTACCATTATCGCAAAAAACGGCAAAAAAATCACGTTTGTTGTATGGGAGCCCCACTGAAATATTTATTTATTCTGTTTTTAGTATTTGTTGCTATAGTGGCAACAGAAATACATCATCTGTGAAAATTTTTAATTGTCTAGCTATCACGGTTCATGAGATACAGCCTGGTGACAGACACCCATCTTACGTATAACTTTGATCAGACAGGTTTTATTTTTTATCTTAAAATCAAGCCATATTTTTTCACTTATTATTACAGGAATCGAGAGTAATAAAAAAATCGATTATAAGATCTTTTTTGTATTTTAATAAACTTACAAATTTAAAAGATTCTAAATAAATATAATAATAGAGAGAAATTTAATTTCAAAGTTCAAAATTGATCAAAGTAACCCCGTTCTACGGTACGGAACCCTAAAAAATGTAGATTAAAGAACATATCAAAATCTACAAAAAAGTTCACGATACAAATTATATCCAACTATTGTAACTATGTCATTATAACCACTATTTACATTTAAAAAGTTAATCGACCAAAATCAGACCACGATATTTATATCTTGGTATTTATCCTTACCTAAATATCATAATATATCCTATAATAATACCTATATAGGAAAGGCCGTTTCAGTACCCGTAGAATCGTAGATTACTTTTTGAAATATTGAGATTGAATATTTCATTCAAAAGATATCATGAATTTAAAAATGTTATCAAAACAAATTACTGGAAAGATAAACGACTCGGCGCGCAATTGGCGATGAAGGGGATACCAATGTGCGGGGGAGGGGAGTGGTAACTGGTAACTGCAGTGGACGGGACGAAAATTTAATATTTTGACATTTTAAATTAACATTTTTTAGCAGTTAAAAAGTTCTTTTCAGAATTATTTATACTAAGTCCGGAACGAGGCCGAAAGAATTTCAATTCTACCTAAGTCTCTAGGTGTAAAGGGTCTTTCAACAAGGACGGGTCGATGTTTTTATTTAAATTGAATAAAACAAGATGTGTGTTTTTATTTAAAAGGCCCATTTATGCCATTATGGATGGAATATGACATCGTTAAAATGTCCGCCGCGGCTTCGTATGGTGGCACGAATCCGAGAGGTCCAATTTTTAATGACTCTGCTGCATAGATCCGGCTGAATCCGAGCGATGGCCTGCGTTATATTGGCTTTCAGGGCAACGGTCGAATGTGGTTTATTGGCCACCTCTTTTTTCGTCGGGGGTTAAAAAGACAAAGAGCACTGTTCTTATAGATACAAGGCAGCATGCTTCTACATCTTTCATACAGCTGATAATATCATTAAGTATTTACCGTCTGCTTTGTATTGTATACAACTGTACCAAAGAGGAAAATTTACAAAGAGAGTCTCCTAGTAAATTAGCTATAGCAACTCTTCTTATTGATACATACAGGTTAGCAATCTACGTCATCATGACGTCATCATCATCAACATTATTTCAGTCAAAAGTCGTTCGTCTTTGGCTGAAATGATGATGACGATGATATTGATCAGCTGGACATAGGCCTCCCCCAAGCGTCACCACACTGATCCTGTGCGTCTCGCATCCACCGGACTCCCGCAGACCCATGACTTGTTAATACAGAAAGGGTCATAATATCCGGATATGCCGGATGTATTTTATGTGTAGGTCAGCCAGATAATTGAATATCTACAAGGGACCGTTGGTAAAACATAGACGAGAAATGCTCTTACAAGGAAATTATGAAACAAAAAAATTAATAAAAGAATCAAAAAACTCGACTGCTTGAAAGCGAACTAAAAAGACGTTAACAAGAAGAAAATCATGCTGTGCAGTCGGAGGATACGTATTCGCGAGCTGGCTAACCAAAACTAGATGTATCCTCCGACTGCACAGCATTTTAAGCAGTCGGGTTTTTTTATTTTTAAATTATCTTTTTTTTATTTTTAAATTAACTTTTTTTATTTTCAACTTCTTAGTTATATTTTTCTTTCGAATCACATTTAAACAGATAAGTGGTATATTTTTTGTAACCACCTCTTAAAATCCTTCATTTTAATACCCCACTCGATGGGTTTGGAAGAAAAAGAAAATTGAGACCCCCACAATATGGCGCCCAAAATCCGCCATTTTTGTTTTTATATCTTCACTTATCTAAGAACATTCGGGCGATGAAGACGTATCTAACGATGTCTTAATTATATAAAACCGTCTAGCGGTTTGCAAGATATGAGGTAATAAAGAATATTACATACATATAAACATATATTTCCTTGCAGTCGGGTAATAAAGGTGTCAATGAATGTCTTGCTAAGCTTAAAATAAAGTAAAACACACGTAGTAGTTTTTAAATAATTTTACTAACAAGCCATACAATCTATCCTTGCTGCGGTGCTCTCCACCTCACTTGTACTGGTCTCCGGATGTAGAATGAGCGGGAGACCAGATCGCTTGGTACCGGTACGTTTTGGTACCGGTCGTAGTTGGCTCGGTCTTCTATGGTGAATATGGGGCCGAAGGGTCCCCATTGGGCTGCAAGACACTGAAAAGGGGTGAAACAATAGAAATTAGATATTTGATCTCGTGGTTAAGTAATACTAGCTCCGCAGGTCGAGAAGGCAACGCTACTGGTCCAGTCTTACAACCCTCAACAACCCTGTAGGTAACACAGTTGGTTCTTGTGGAATACTGTTATTTATCCGGACGAGCTCGTGGCTAAATAATAACAGCCGCACGGTTCGATCATCAAGGTAAAGCAACGCTTGACGAGGTCGGTATGTGGACGGGTGACCATTTCAACATACCGAGTTTCCTCCGTGCCTCGGAAAGCACGTTAAGCCGTTGGTCCCGGCTGTCATTTGAAGATCTTTGACAGTCGTTACGGGTAGTCAGAAGCTTGAGATCTGACACCAGTCTTGCCAAGGGGTACCGTGTTACCCAGTTACTGGGTTGTGGAGGTCAGATAGGCAGTCGCTCCATGTAAAACACTGGCACTCAGCTGAATCCGGTAAGACTGGAAGCCGACCCCAATATTGTTGGGAAAAGGCAAGGCAGATGATGACTGGTATTTATCCGGTAAGTCTAAAAGTCGTCATCAACATACTCGTAGTTAGGAAAACCTATTTGGATGTGCAGATTATTGTAGTGTATTTTTCTATTTAACGAAAAAGAATATTTTATTTTTGTACTTTAACAAACAAGCGTTTTTACCCGACTGCCGAAGGAGGGTAATGTGTTTATCAGTCTATGTATGTATGTATGTATGTAAGTATGTATGTATGTATGTATGTATGTATGTATGTATGTATGTATGTTTGTTCCTATGTGGCGTTCCAGAGACCTAACGCGTTGGCCGATTTTGATGATTCATACGTTAATCGATTCGTCTTAACCTTGCAAGTGTCATAGGCTACATTAAAATTGGAAAATAGGAAAATGGCGGCTTTTGGGCGCCATATTGTGGGGGGCCAATTTTATTTTTTCTTCCGAACCCATCGTGTGGGGTATCAAAATAAAGGGTTTCAAGAGGTGATTTCAAAAATATATAACACTTATATGTTTAAAAGTACCTAATTCGAAAAAAATGTTAACTAAAAAGTTATAAATAAAAAAGTTAATTAAAAAAATCAAAATACCCGACTGCTTAAAAAGCGAACTAAAAAGACGTAAACAAGAAGAAAATCATGCTGTGCAGTCGGAGGATACATCTGGTTTTGGTCAGCCAGCTCGCGAATATGTATCCTCCGACTGCACAGCATGATTTTCTTCTTGTTTACGTCTTTTTAGTTCGCTTTTTAAGCAGTCGGGTATTTTGATTTTTTTAATTAACTTTTTTTTACAAAAAATACAACCGACTTCCTAATAAAAACACTACAAAGTGAAAAATAACTTCAATTTCTGAAGTCGGTGTTCCTGTTTAGTCTTTGTTTTTTTACACCGACTTCCGAAATTAAAGTTATTTTTCACTTTGTAGTGTTTTTATTTGGAAGTCGGTTGTATTTTTTGTCAACACTTTTTTTTTATTTTTTTTTTTATTTGTGTTACATAATGGACCAGTTCATAGGCTAGGTACTTATAATGCCCAAAGTGAAGCCAGAATAGATTAACCGAATATCATGAAACTCAAACACAACCGGTGGAATGAGAGTATACCAGGGTGAACTGTTCACACCTGCGTACCCCGTTGGAGCGTACTAGTGTGATTTTATGTTATAATATGGTGTACACAATAAACAAACATGCGATTGATTTGCTATTCCGAGTGATTTGCCGTCATTTATTGAAGAGGTCTGATGTATATCTTCGAAGTTCTTCATCAAATCTTGATGAAATTTAAATGAGATCACATGACAAGCACCAGCTTTCAAATAAAAAAAGAATCATCACTATCGGTTCACCCAGTAAAAAAGTTCTGAAGTAAAACACATCAAAAAACAAATTGAAGGGTACAGGTGAATTGATAACCTCCTACTTTTTGGGCAGTCGGTAAAAAATGCGGCATTATGGTTATTCTTGAAGTTAAATCAATTTGAATTACATTCGGGAACATTTTTTTTTTTTTTTTTTATTTGTTATGGGTTTGCTCTTGACTCTAGTCTAGGTCAGAGGTGACAGAGACAGAGTCGACGATGGAGTGAGTTTACCCAGAAGAAGCCTGTTTACTCTAACATCTTTTTAGGGTTCCGAAACTCACTACCCAATTCGGGAACTGTGAAAAAACGTTTTGGCCAACAAAATTTGGATTACTGTCGTTTCAGACTCGAAGAAGAAGAAGACGGGGAAACAACGGTTAGGTCTATCATAGTTGCGTGTAGTTTTTATGTTACCGTACCCAAAGGGTAAAAATCCGTCTGTCTGGCTGTCTGTCTGTCACCGGGCTGTATCTCATGAACCGTGATAGATAGACAGTTAAAATTTTCACAGGTGATGTATTTTTGTTTCCACTATAACAACAAATACTAAAAACAGAATGAAATAAATATTTAAGTGGGGCTCCCATACAAAAAACGTGTTTTTTTTGCCGTTTTAGCGATAATGGTACGGAACCCTTCGTGCGCGACTCCGACTTGCACTTGGCCGGTTTTTAACCAGTTGATATTTTCACAAATCACATGTTACTATGGCTTCTCTAATCAATTAAAATTCAATTAAATGCTTTCGTGGTATTCGCTTCACTTGGCGACGGCAGGACCGATTTGGTTAATCAATATTTTTTCCAATATTCATATTGGTCTTAGTAAGGTCTTTTAAAAAAACAAATCAAAGTTATCCGAAAAATGGTAAAAGGCGCTTTTTATATGGGATTTTTGTTGTAATTCATTAGATAAAACACAGGCCAACGACTGCCAGATCAGCCAGTAGCAAAATAATAAAATGAAAGGTAAAATCTAACTCCTTTCTTGGTACGTAACCCTTAGTACACAAGTACAACTTACAATTGGCCAATTTTTCATTAATAAAACTAAAAAGTCTGAAATAAAACAAATTATTATAAAAAGAAAAAACCCGACTGCTCAAAAATAAATAAATAAAAAGAGAAAAACAAGCGGTAACAAACGAAGTTTTGGTAGGTTTTTCTATATTTTTTGTTTGACCTCCGCCTGCAGCACCTCATAAATAGTTAATGAATAAATTATACCATTAATAATTTACATGTTTTTCTCTTTTTAGTTAATATTTTTTTGACAGTTGGATTATTTTGGTCTTTATTATTTCAGTCCTGTGTTCTTTTTTCAACTGGGCGTTCAAGTATTCCTTTTTGTTTTGCAATTAAAAATATAATGAACGAACCTGAATCAGAGTAAGGACACTCAAAATGAATCCTAAAGCTTTCTTTACCGACGTCATTTTGGACAGCAACAATTTTTAAATAGCACGCAAATCACATACATTTTCTCATTTATACCGTAAATAACCAATATAGGCAGTTAATTGGTAAAAACCTGTGTTTTTTTTATGCCTATTACTCAAAACAAGGACATACAATCTATAATGAAATAACTTTAGGATATGTTGACAATGATGTTAGACAAATCATATTGGTATGACTTGATTTGACATAGGTAAAACCCATGAGTACACCCGCAATTCATCACCCCGACTGCCGAAGGAGGGTTATGTTTGTATCAGTCTATGTATGTATGTTTGTTCCTATGTGGCGTTCTAGAGACCAAACGCGTTGACCGATTTTGATGATTCTTACATCAATCAATTCCTCTTAAGGCGCCGATTCGCTTACGTAGCTGATTTTAAAATGAGAATCACGTCTAAACGGCTAGTCGTACTTAATTTTTGTTGTGTTGTGTTACATTAGACCATTTTTTTAATAATTTGATCTAAGAAAATTTTGAGTTTTATTCGTATAACACAGTGTAATTAGTTTGTAAAGTTATGTCTAAAACGGACAAAAACACGACAATCACACCAGAACTGCTGGGCGTATTTTAATAAAATCGACACCATCTCAAAGACAATTTAATTATCTACATTTCGACCTAAAGATTTTTTTTTTAAAGTCATAGAATAATCAGGAAAGTACAAAAAGCTACCAAATTTTGGGTCGCGCGGGTGTGAATCGAGTGCGCGTTTTGTTCCCTCAAGGTCGTTAGCGTTAGTCGTTGTTGCCTTAACCTTGCGAGTGTCACTGGCTACATTCAAATTGCGGCGGTTTTTGGTTGCCATATTGTGGGGCGTAAATTTTTTTTTTCGTCCAAACCCATCGTGTGGGGTATCAAAATAAAGGTTTTAAGAGGTGATTTCAAAAATATATTATATGTTTAAATTTTCCTAAATCTAAAAACATCACATCACATCATCACATCATCAGCCTATTAATGTTCCCACTGCTGGGACACAGGCCTCCTCTCTGTGAGAGGGAATGGGCCGTTATCCACCACGCGGGCCCAGTGCGGGTTGGTGGATGTCACATGTCTTCGAATTTTTGGTTCTAGGACATGCCGGTTTCCTCACGATGTTTTCCTTCACCGTTTTGAGAGCAGTGGTGATGAAATAATTTACACAAAGTAAAGCGCCTGCCTGGGCTCGAACCCACGACCTACAACTTGTAAGTCACGGCCGATACCACTGGGCCACCACTGCTCTCATCTCATCACTGCTCTCTAAAAACAAATAACTAAAAAGTTATAAATAAAAAAGTTAATTCAAAAATCAAAGAACCCGACTGCTTAAGAAGCGAACTAAAAATACGTAAACAAGAAGAAAATCATGCTGTGAAGTCAGAAGATACATCTGGTTTAGGTCAGCCAGCTCGTGAATATGTGTCATCCGACTGCACAGCATATTTTCTTCTTGAATACGTCTTTTTAATTCGCTTCTTAAAAAAAGTTATTTCATAAAATCAAAAGACCACTGCGGTCTTTTGATTTTATGAAATAACTTTTTTTTATGAAAGAAAGCCTCGTGTTCGATGCTCGCTCCCTACGTCTACTAGGTTTATGAAGAGGAATTTTCCTTACTATTAGATATTACAAATATACCTGAAGTTCTGATTAAAAAAACCTATTAAAATTATTTTAAAGATGACTCTCCATAGCCTTCTTTGCAATGACTTTAAAATTTGAGAATTAATAAAGGGCATAATTTGCGCAGTGGCTATGCATAACCAATACTCAGGTTACCGGGTAGAATCACCTATTTTATATCAGACTAGCTGTTGCCCGCGACTTCGTCCGCGTCAAACTCGTAAAAAATATTTTTTTATTTTTTTAGGTTCCCGTAGCCTATGTTACTCGGTATAACATCAGCTATCTACCAGTGAAAGTCCCGTCAAAATCGGCCCAGCCGTTTCGGAGATTACCCGGAACAAACAGACAGACAGACAGACAAAAATCTTAAAAATTGCTTATTTGTTGTTAGTACCGAATATACTTTCACGTGCATTCAATAAAACGTTGTTATTTTTATATTACGTACAGACACTTCAATTTTATTTATTTGTATAGATTCAGAACAAACGGAATCCCGAATTATTTATATACATATATTTTAATTTTATTTTAGCCCGATGAATTGCGAAACAGTGTGAGAACAGTGAAGAACATTGTGAGAGCAGTGGTGGCCCAGTGGTGCGACTTACAAGTTGTCGGTCGTGGGTCCGAGCCCAGGCAGGCGCTTTACTTTGTGTAAATTATTTCATCACCACTGCTCTCAAAACGGTGAAGGAAAACATCGTGAGGAAACCGGCATGTCCTAGAACCAAAAATTCGAAGACATGTGACATCCACCAACCCGCACTGGGCCCGCGTGGTGGATTACTGCTCATTCCCTCTCACAGAGAGGAGGCCTGTGTCCCAGCAGTGGAAACATTAATAGGCTGATGATGTGATGTGTGTGATGTGAATTGCTAAACTTAAGTGGTAGAGGGCAGGGCACATTGCCCGCAGAACGATGGCCGATGGGGCAGAAATATTCTAGAACGACGACCGCGAACCGGAATACGATGCGTTGAAAGGCCTCCCACTAGATGGACCGAGGTTGCGGGTATGCGCTGGATGCGAGACGCACGGGATCGGTCGAATAGACGAAGCTTGGGGGAGGCCTACGTCCAGCAGTGGACGTCTTTCGGCTGATATGATGATGATCATCCCCGAATTCCCTAGGCTCCAGACAAACAAATAATAATAATTATTATTATTATTCCATTTATTTATTTTATTTACATATCTTTACATTTTTAAATATTATTCTATAAAAAATTAAATAAAAAAACATTTAAAAATACAAAAATAGTAGCCCACCGGTATCGGGAACAGGGTCCAAGCTACCGGTGGTCAGGGCTCCTGAGAGAGGAACCTCCTAACGATACGCGCCGTGTCCAGGAGTACCGCTTTCTGGATCAAGCCCTTGATCCAGCTGCCCAACGAGAGCCTCCTCAGATGTTCGTCGAGGCTCTCGGCTATTATGCCATTGGCCGTAACGACTATCGGCACAATGACTGCTGTATTCACATCCCACATGTCGACAACCTCGCGAGCCAGATCAAGATATTTGCTTTTCTTATCTCTCTCAGCCTTCACGAGGTTCTCGTCATGGGGAACCGCTATATCAACAATCATTGCGCGACGCTCTAGTCGGTCTAGTCTTATTATTATTATTATAAAATTATTAATAAAAATAATTATTTAATAAAAATATTTAAAAATGTAGTAAATAAGAAGAAAAAACAATAAAGGACATAATAATAATAAATAATAATAATTATTTATTCAGAAATTACAAAGGTAAAGGAATAAAAAAGAAAAAAAAAGAAAAAAAGAGACAAAGAGTGAGAGTGAGAGAGAGAAAGGTAAGGAATGGTATTCTATCTACAAAAACGTGGCAAAAGCGATTGGAAAGTAGTCCAAAATGCTATCAAGGGCTATCGAAATGTCAGTGTCAGGTGATCACCGGTTACATTTTATCTTTATCACTGATAGTATAATAGTCACAGCGGATCTTTATGTCTCTGAAGTTGGCTCTGCGAACCATTGCGCAAGAAACTGTTTGTCATCGAGTATACTGCATAGAGTAAGCGAGATAGGACGATGCGACAAACGTAAGCGAGTGAAAGAGGCAGTTATATAATGCTATCTTCACCTTTAACATTGACACAAAAATAGCTACTGCGTACTTGCAGCAAACTTCAGAGACACAAAGATCCGCTGTGAGTATTATAATTATGACACTTTGTAGGATTCCGTACCCAAATGGTAAAAACGGGACCCTATTACTCCACGATCCGTCTGTCTGTCCGTCCGTCTGTCACCAGGCTGTCTCTCATGAACCGTGAAAGCTAGACAGTTGCAATTTTCACAGATGATGTATTTCTGTTGCCGCTATAACAACAAATACTAAAAACAGAATAAAATAAATATTTAAGTGGGGCTCCCATACAACAAACGTGATTTTTTTGCCGTTTTTTGCAATAACGCTTCGTGCGCGAGTCCGACTCGCACTTGGCCAGTTCTTTTATTCTAGAGTCTCTGGACCGTCGTGGGAGGGTGAACTATTAGTATCCTGCCTGCCCTTCCGAGGTTTAGAGGTGTGATGTAGTGTAATGCTGTGTTCAAAGATTTATGTTCTGATAAAAATCAAATATCAACACTAATTCATTGTCACGCTTATTATGTAAACAAATAATTCAACATGATAGGAACATTCATTGATTTTTTGATAAAGAAATATGTACATTCAAAGTATACAAGAAATTTTTAAGGTACCGATGATCGTGACGAATCGAATGTGTGAAGAGTATAATGAAAGAAAACCGGCCAAGTGCGAGTCGGACTCGCTCACGAAGGGTTCGGTAATATTATCGCATAAAACGGCAAAAAAATCACGTTTGTTGTATGGGAGCCCCAATAAAATATTTATTTTATTATGTTTTTAGTATTTGTTGTTATAACGGCAACAGATACAGACAGACAGACAAAAAAAAAGTTAATAAAAAAAATAAAAAACCCGACTGCTTAAGAAGCGAACTAAAAAGACGTAAACAAGAAGAAAATCATGCTGTGCAGTCGGAGGGTACATATTCGTGAGCTGGCTGATCAAAACCATATGTATCCTCCGACTGCACAGCATGATTTTCTTCTTGTTTAAGTCTTTTTAGTTCGCTTCTTAAGCAGTCGGGTTTTTTTTATTTTTTTAATTAACTTTTTTTTATTTATAACTTTTTAGTAACTTTTTTTCGAATTTGGTACATAGAAATATATAAGTGTTGTATATTTTTGAAATCGCCTCTTAAAACCCTTTATTTTGATACCCCACACGATGGGAAAGGAAGAAAAAAAATATTACCCCCCCACAATATGGCGCCCAAAATCCGCCATTTTTCTTTGATATAGCCAGTGACACTCGCAGGATTTAGACAAATCGATTGACGTAAGAATCATCAAAATCGGCCAACGCGTTTGGTCTCTGGAACGCCACATAGGAACAAACATACATAGACTGATAAACACATTACCCTCCTTCGGCAGTCGGGTAAAAAGGGAGTTAGTGATAGCGTGACGGTGGGCAGGACTGTATGGAAGAAGAAAACGTGTTGCGCCGACCCCAAGTAACATGGGACAAGGGCAGGAAGATGATGAAGGTCGTGACGAAACAGCAAACGTAGATAGGATTCCCTCAAGCTGGGTGGAGCGCCGATCTTCGCCGACTGGATGCACGTAGCACAAGAAATTAATTAAATGACTATTGGAAGGGAATTTTTGGGAGAGCAGTGGTGGCCCAGTGGTATCGGCCGCGACTTACAACAAAAAATGCATGCTTAAATTATTTCATCACCACTGCTCTCAAAACGGTGAAGGAAAACATCGTGAGGAAACCGGCATGTCCTAGAACCAAAAATTTGAAGACATGTGACATCTACCAACCCGCACTGGGCCCGCGTGGTGGATTAGGGCCCATTCCCTCTCACAGAGAGGAGGCCTGTGTCCCAGCAGTGGGAACATTAATAGGCTGATTATGTGATGTGATGTGACTATTGGAAGAGTCCATATCGCCTGTTTTCTGAATTAAGAATTAGAGTATTTGTCAAACTGTGAGAGAGCAGTGGTGGCCCAGTGGTAACGACCGTGATTTACAAGTTGTAGGTCGTGGGTTCGATACCAGGCGGGCGCTTTACTTTGTGTAAATTATTTAATCACCACTGCTCTTAAAACGGTGAATTAAAACATCGTGAGGAAACCGGCATGTCCTAGAACCAAAAATTCGAAGACATGTGACATCCACCAACCCGCACTGGGCCCGCGTGGTGGATTACGGCCCTTTCCCTCTCACGGAGAGGAGGCCTGTGTCCCAGCAGTGGGAACATTAATAGGCTGATGATGATGTGATTGTAAAAACTACGGGTTTACTAGTTTCGTGAATATTTTATTATTTAAATACAGTGAAGGTTTGTTTTCTATTATTTATTTGCACGTCTTTACAGTTTTTGTTGCACCAAAATGTGTTAAAATGCAAAGTTTAACAATCAAGTGGAATGCCTCAGAAATTTAAAAATGCGCCATCTATTGGCATCAATTTTAAATGATCCGTCTAATAATCTTTGAAACGTGAATTAAGAGCCCAATATTCCATAATTTTGTACTTAGGTGAGTTGAATAAACAAGAACATACAAATTTTGTGTTCAATTCCAGAAAATGTTAATTTTACACACATTTAATAACAGACGGATGTGCATATCGCGCCATCTAGTGAGATTTATTTGAACCAAATTTTCTTTCTTAGCAATGAGACCCCGTGATACTACCAAGTGACCTATCTATCTGTGTGCCTGCCTATCCGTCCTGCTGCCTACTCTACAGCCAACCTATCCGATTGCCTGCTCATCTGCCTACCTAACTAAGGCACACCATGTCTTCCTGCCCGACCTGCTGCCTGGTTAGCAGCCCACGTCGTGCGAAGCCGGACCTTAATTTTACTATCTATATCCTTTTTCTTAGTTTTAATTTATAATTACTTTTACTTTTAAAACGTGGCATACGTTTAGCTCGACTGAGCTATACGTAACGCTACATGGAGCGATTTTTTTTTTTTTTTTTTTATAAAAAACGTTGCCCCGCACTAGGAATTTCTTCTTGTATCGTGGGTGCGTTTACAAACATATAAACTCACATACACAAACACCCAGAGCCGAAACAACTATCTGTAGGTCTTACAAATATTTGTTCCGTGCGGGAATCGAACTCGCGACACGCAGCGCAGCAGTCAATCGCTCAACCACTGCGCCAACCGTGCGCTACGCACGCTTATTACGCTTTGAGCTGTAATCAATATTGAAACCTATTTGAATACTCAGTGCGCTTGTAGCCTACTGTAGTTGTTGGAGTGAAATAAATAAATAAATTATATATATATTATTAATTAAAAAAAACTTATTTTTAATTCCCTGTCAGCAAACCCCTTTATTTCATACCGATATCATGGGGTGCATACAAAATAATTGGTCCGCCATCTTTGGGAGTCCATCACATTGGATTTAGAATTATGTCACTTATTTGACCCAAAATATATAATTGCTAACAAGGCTAGTTAAATAATACCTTATAAAAGCCATTAGGCAGAATAGAAATTATACAAACATAAAGTAAGTAGCCTTTTAAAATTAAAGTAGCCTTCCCACATTTTAATAAAACTGGCCAAGTGCGAGTCAGACTCATGCACGAAGGCTTCCGTACTATTATCGCAAAAAACGGCAAAAAAACACGTTTGTTGTATGGGAGCCCTACTTAAATATCTATTTTATTCTGTTTCTAGTATTTTTTGTTATAGCGGCAACAGAAATACATCATCTGTGAAAAATTCAACGGTCTAGCTATCACGGTTCATGAGATACAGCCTGGTGACAGACGGACAGACAGACATACAGATCGTGAAGTCTTAGTAATAGGGTCCCGTTTTTACCCTTTGGCTATGGAACCCTAAAAACGGAAATGCTAAGAAGCCACATAATATCAGTAGTCCATTCTAACAAACTACCGTCCTGCAATATAAAACTCTGACATTTTAACTAAAGACCGACATTTTCTTTTCCTGAAATAACCTGAACTAGTTAAATTAAACTATTTTGTATACAACCCACTGAATGCATATTACGCCATTTAATAACCAACCCTATAAACTATCCCCGAAGGTCTCATTTACATTGAAAGCAGTTCCTGTAAATAAAATATGCCAAACGAAATTGGACTGCATTGCAAGTGCTTAGAGTTTAGTTTGTATTCATGAGTGCTTTGATTAGATTCACCGCTAGATGCTACGGGATCAGGAAAAGCTATGACGTAAACAGGACTAATAGTGATGTGCTAGTAAAAGTATCGATAGTCTATTTTATCTAAGACTAGCTTCTGCCAGCGGCTTCGCCCACGTGAATGTCGTAAATAATCCCAAGGGAATAAAAAGTATCCAATATGCTATTCCAGACTAAAATCTATCCCTTTGCCAAATTTCATCCAGATCCGTTTAGTATATTTTTCGTGAAAGAGTAAAAAACATACAAATACACTCACAACCATTCGCCTTTATAATATTTGTGTGATTAGTGTGACTAGCTGATTCCCATGGCTTGGCTCCCGTCAACTGGCTATCTACCTACCTACCACCTACCCTACCTACCTCCCCTCCTACCTTACATACCTACCAACCTACTCAGTACCCTGCATACCTACCCTATCCTACATACCCTACCCTAACTACCTAACCACCTTCCCTACCTACCTACCCACCTACCCTACCTGCCTTACCTACCTACTTACCAATTTGTTAAACTATTTATTTGAATAAGAATTAATACTACAATACGAATGTAAGCATTTTTTTCTACTGGCGATCTAATTAAATTTTAGAACACAAAAGCCGCTATTGTGACTTAACTATGATAGTAAGATATATTCTCTCGCAAACTTTATTGTAGGTAATAATGAGTACTTTAATCATGTAGTACATATTTTTTATGTATCGTCAATAGTTTTCTCAGCGCACGCCATATAATGAATTTTATAGGCAACATTTTGCTACGTTGTGTTACATTACTTTCTATGGATGAAAGAATATTTTAAATCGGTCCAGTAGTTTCCTTAGCCTATTCGGTACAAACAAAAAAAAAAGTTAATTAAAAAAATCAAAATAACCCGACTGAGGTAAACAAGAAGAAAATCATGCTGTGCAGTCGGAGGATACATCTGGTTTTGGTCCGCCAGCTCGCAAATAAGTATTCTCCGACTGCACAGCATGATTTTCTTCTTGTTTACCTCTTTTTAGTTCGCTTTTTAAGCAGTCGGGTTTTTGTTTTTTTTAATTAACTTTTTTCATTTACAACTTTTTAGTTATTAATTTTTTGAATTAGGTATATACATATAAGTGTTATATATTTTTGAAATTGCCTTTAAAAACTTTTTATTTTGATACCCTACACGATGGGAATGGCAGAAAAAAAAAACCCACAATATGTCGCCAAAAAACCACCATTTTTGTTTTTTTTTTCAATTTTAATGTAGCCAGTGACACTCGCAGGATTAAGACGAATCGATTGACGTAAGAATCATCAAAATCGGCCAACGCATTTGGTCTCTAGAACGCCACATAGGAACAAACATACATACATAGATTGATAAACACATTACCCTCCTTCGGCAGTCGGGTAAAAAATCATTCCTCTTTATAATATTGGTATAGATGTTAGTTGAGACTCTACTGCTCGGAATCAGCCGAAAGACGTCCACTGCTGGACATATGCCTACCCAAAGTGTCACCACATCGAACGGTCCTGTGCGTCTCGCATCCAGAGGATTTCCGCAGCATTAAGACGACGACTAACGCCAACGACCTTGAGGGAACAAAACGCGCACCCGTTTTGCACCCGCGCAACCCAAAATTTAGTAGTTTTTTGTACTAAAATAAGCTTCAGATGTAGATAATTAAATTGTCTTTGTGATGGTGTCGATTTCATTAAAATACGCCCAGCGGTTTTGGTGCGATTGTCGTGTTTTTGTCCGTTTTAGACATAACTTTACTAATTAATTACACTGTGTTATACGAATAAAACTCAAAATGTGCTTAGATCTAATTATTAAGAAAATGGTCTAATGTAACATATATTTTTCCAAAAAATTACGATTAGCCGTTTAGACGTGATTCTCATTTTAAAATCACCTACTCAAGGGAATCTGCGCAGGGAGCCCTTTCAAACGAACGACGAAAGTCTTTCGGTACGGAGTCGCCACTCCCAACCTTATCAGCCCCATCAACCATCTGTTCTACGAGCAATGTGCGCTACCCACTGCCAGTTATGTTTGATAATTCCTTGGGCTATGGCGGTAATCCTGGTTCTCCTGCAGATGTCTTCTTTTCTGATTCGCTCGGCATATTTGTATACTATTTATTTATTGATAGAAACACAACTACACATTTAAATAAAAACTTACTATAGGTACATAAAACATGTCACTTATAGATGAACACAACATATACAAATTTGATTTATGGTTAATACATTAAATTAGATGTAAGACTGATAATAAATTAATAAGAACAAACATATAACTTATTTAATTAAGGATTTTATTTAAAACTAGCTGTTGCCCGCGGCTTCGCTCCCGCGGACCACCCCACAGGACCCGTTTTCGGGATTAAAAAATAGGCTATGTCACTTAGGAATAATGTAGCTTTCTATTGGTGAAAGAATTTTTCAAATCGGTCCAGTAGTTTCGGAGCCTATTCGGTACAAACAAACAAACAAACCATATTATTATTATTATATTATTATTCCATTTATTCATTTTATATACATATTTTTACATTTTTAAATATTATTCTATAAAAAATAAAATAAAAAAACATTTAAAAATACAAAAATAGTAGCCCACCGGTATCGGGAACAGGGTCCAAGCTACCGGTGGTCAGGGCTCCTGAGAGAGGAACCTCCTGACTATACGCGCCGTGTCCAGTAGTACCGCTTTCTGGATCAAGCCCTTGATCCAGCTGCCTAACGAGAGCCTCCTCCTCCTCCTCCTATATTATTATTATAATTATAATAAAGTATAGATTAATAAAAACATTTGATTGATTTTTTTTTAATAGTTAATACTTGATTACATTATAATTATAAAATTATACTATGGTTAAATCTCTGCCTAGCCCTTTAGAGAATAAAGGAGTGATGTTTTATTGCTGCCTATTGCGTCTTAGGTATAATGATCCCAAAATGAGTATGTGTGTTAATTCCAATGTTATAGCTAACTCATCATCATCATCTGGTAGGTATAAACCTCTCTTTTCTTGTGCTAATCCCCACGCTCCAGCGCCAACATCATCCAGGTTCTGCCTGCGATGGAAACAATATCGTCTGCCCATCTCACCGCTGGCCTGGGACGCAACTCAGTCGCTGCCCTAATTCACCTGACATAACCTTGCCTTGCCATGTGTCCTGTCCAACTTTATTTGGCTCCATTACCCGTTTACCGATATCAAAGACCTTTGCACATCTTCGGTCTTTGCAATTGCGCAAGTGAATTCGGCAAGGCAAAGTATTTGACCAATCACATGCGAGATGAAATACGTGATGTAGATTTCCTTCTATGTGATTGTTCCATTGCTGACGGTCAAACCATTTGCATTGCTGTTTTCACTTACTCAATTAGGCTGCAGGAGCCCACGGTTATTTTTTAACAATACTTTTTTATTAATATTACAAACTTTATATTATCTTGCTTTCGTATGCGTGTCCGGCATCACAATCGCTTTTCAAGCACATCCTAGCATGCGAAGGGTTATTCCCAGAGGTCCACGATTCTATTGTTCCTCTTTTCCCACCGGGTCCATGAAAAATTATAATAATGTTTTAAATGTTTCTTAAATGAATTCCCAACGGGTCCACGAGATATATCCAAAGTACAGTCAGTTAAACAATTTATTGTAAGAAGGAGCTGCTTTTTGAAAACATAACAAAATAAAATGCGGTCTTGAATGGTGACGACACGTAAGCTTTTTTAGTTAGATGTTGAACATTATAAGCATTTATACCCATACTACCAGGAGGCCAGAAGTCTTAATATTTGCGGGGCTTGACCCGCAAATATTAAGACTTCTTCATGATTTTTACCGGTAAAGACTAATTTAAGTAAGTACCAGGAGATTATAATCACGAGGAAGTATTTCCGAGGCTGGAACCATGAGATGTAAAAAGATTACCGAGAGATTTCAGATTCTGACCTCCTGGTACTCCGTTAGTCTCTACCGCTTATGATTCTAGGCCCGCAAATACTTTTTCATGACTCTGTTCTCCTGGTAGTTTGTGTATAAATGTTCAACATGTAACTAAAAAAGCATGATGAAGTTATATTTTTATCATTTTATTAAACTCTCAACTGATTTTAATCATTTTTTTTATTTTGACGTTCTAAAAAAATAAACGTCCCAACACTAGTACCTATTGATCCGTAGGTGCATGAAATAAAATTTTAAATAATAAATTATTCTACACTTTTTAATTGATATATAAGACTGATTATTGTGATTTATCATGTTTACTGATGGTTGTTGTAATGATAAAAAAAGCTTTATTTTTTTTTCAAAAAATTGCCTGTTTTTACTTAAATAATATAAGCCAAGGTTTTCTTTCTAACTGTACAAAATTTGCTAAAAGAATTATTAATAATAATAAATAAATAATAATAAAATTTAATAATTCCTGTTTCGACGGGATCGGGCGAAACTCATCGGCCGAAACGCCTACTAAGCCTGATTTTTTAATGGTCATGACCATTCATGTGATAAAGTAAAAATGTAGTTATTACTTATCTATATTCATTGTGATTTATTTCATAGAAATAATAAACATTTATCCCTTAGCCAAGCTTTTATTGCTGACTGTACCAAGCGTTCTCATGGACCCGTTGGGAAAGAAAATATTTCATATTTTAAAATGTCGTGGACCCGTTGGGAAGTAAAGTATGAATTTAAATTTTTCGAGAACAATAGAATCGTGGACCTCTGGGAATAACCCCATGCGAAGGGTTATTCCCAGAGGTCCACGATTCTATTGTTCCTCTTTTCCCACCGGGTCCATGAAAAATTATAATAATGTTTTAAATGTTTCTTAAATGAATTCCCAACGGGTCCACGAGATATATCCAAAGTACAGTCAGTTAAACAATTTATTGTAAGAAGGAGCTGCTTTTTGAAAACATAACAAAATAAAATGCGGTCTTGAATGGTGACGACACGTAAGCTTTTTTAGTTAGATGTTGAACATTATAAGCATTTATACCCATACTACCAGGAGGCCAGAAGTCTTAATATTTGCGGGGCTTGACCCGCAAATATTAAGACTTCTTCATGATTTTTACCGGTAAAGACTAATTTAAGTAAGTACCAGGAGATTATAATCACGAGGAAGTATTTCCGAGGCTGGAACCATGAGATGTAAAAAGATTACCGAGAGATTTCAGATTCTGACCTCCTGGTACTCCGTTAGTCTCTACCGCTTATGATTCTAGGCCCGCAAATACTTTTTCATGACTCTGTTCTCCTGGTAGTTTGTGTATAAATGTTCAACATGTAACTAAAAAAGCATGATGAAGTTATATTTTTATCATTTTATTAAACTCTCAACTGATTTTAATCATTTTTTTTATTTTGACGTTCTAAAAAAATAAACGTCCCAACACTAGTACCTATTGATCCGTAGGTGCATGAAATAAAATTTTAAATAATAAATTATTCTACACTTTTTAATTGATATATAAGACTGATTATTGTGATTTATCATGTTTACTGATGGTTGTTGTAATGATAAAAAAAGCTTTATTTTTTTTTCAAAAAATTGCCTGTTTTTACTTAAATAATATAAGCCAAGGTTTTCTTTCTAACTGTACAAAATTTGCTAAAAAAATTATTAATAATAATAAATAAATAATAATAAAATTTAATAATTCCTGTTTCGACGGGATCGGGCGAAACTCATCGGCCGAAACGCCTACTAAGCCTGATTTTTTAATGGTCATGACCATTCATGTGATAAAGTAAAAATGTAGTTATTACTTATCTATATTCATTGTGATTTATTTCATAGAAATAATAAACATTTATCCCTTAGCCAAGCTTTTATTGCTGACTGTACCAAGCGTTCTCATGGACCCGTTGGGAAAGAAAATATTTCATATTTTAAAATGTCGTGGACCCGTTGGGAAGTAAAGTATGAATTTAAATTTTTCGAGAACAATAGAATCGTGGACCTCTGGGAATAACCCCATGCGAATAAGCTTAAACTTGGTGTACGTATGTAACTTCTTAAATCTTTTTCCATTAACGTCGTCGTCGTTTTCGTTCGTCGTTTCCGTCGTTAGGATTCTGAGCGTTGAAAAAGATTGCCCGGATCTATAGTAACAATAGGATTCCCACAGGGCTCAATTCTCGGTCCTTTCCTGTTTCTTATTTATATTAATAACTTGCCTTAGCTCATAAAGGATAACCATGATATAGTGTTGATTGCGGATGATACTACAATTTTGTTTAAACTTAAACATCAGCAGCTTAATAAACAAAAAACAAAATGCATCAAGTTTACCCTACCTCACGTTATGCAGGTGAAAACCTGAAGATATTCTATACAACAATATTCTTAGACATAACTTTGGATGCTAAGCTTCAGTGGGATAAATTGACAAAAAAGCATAATATGCTGTTAGAAAAATTCGTGATTTAACTGACATAGAAACAGCCCGTTTAGTGTACTTTAGCTATTTTCATAGTGTAATGTCGTACGGTATTCTTTTGTGGGGAAGTGCCGCCGACATTCAGACTATCTTTGTTTTGCAGAAAAGAGCTGTTCGATAAATTAAGCCTGAGACACTCTCTCAGAGAGAACTTAAGGAGATTTATGAAATGACTGTACCTTCTCAGTATATTTGTGAAAATCTTTTAAATGCCCATAAAACATAAAATTGTTTAAAAAATACAGTGATATACATAACATAAATACTAGGAACAAACACAAATTTGTAGTACCTAAAAAAAAGGCTCAAGAAAATAGGTGGCTCGTTCAGAAGTCAATGTATACGCTTTTATAATAAGCTCCCAAGCCACGTACAAGATCGAAGCCTTAATAAATTAAAATCTTTTATTAAACGTAAGTTGTGCCAGAAAGCGTTTTATACCGTTAAATATTACGTTGAGGACAAAAAGGCTTGTGAATGTGAAGATTATGTAGGTGTATTTTTGATGAATCCAGGGCCTCGTGCACATCAGTAGCACTTAACGACCACTAGACTAACGAGTCACACAATAAATCTAAATGAAATCACACTAATAGTATTAAGGCGAAAGTTTGTGAAATGTGTGCGTGGGTTTGTAAGTTCTTCACGCTCAAACGGCTAAACGGATCTGGATGAAATTTGGCACAGAGATTGATTATAATCTAGAATAGCACATAGGATACTTTTCATCCTGTGAATATGTTCCCTTGGGTTAATTTTCGACATTCACACGGGCGAAGCCGCTGGCAGAAGTTAGTATTTAATATAAATATTGTAACAAAGTTTGATACTAATCCAAACTAAATATTGTTATTGCAAAGTTACTTTAGTTGTGTTTGTCCAACAATTGCTTATCCAATCACGACTAAACTGATTTAGGAACAAACGAATATAATAATATTACATGAAATAACATTACTACTGATTACTTTATATTCTGAATTCAGTTGTTTACGCTATGTATTGTGTTTCACTTATTATTATATATAATAAACAAAAAAACATTCTTCTCGTTCTTGTGCATACGAGCAATATGTAAATTAAAATCAAGGGCCAGCTGCAAGTCATACTTTGAAACTTTAAAGCTTCTAACATTTCCATCCTTATATATCTACGAGGTAGCATTGTTCGTTAAAACAAATCCACATTTATTTGAAAAGCGAGCTCCAGCTGATCCACGGTTAAGGAAAAGGGAATCAAATCTGCTCTGGGTTGATCACAGCAAAACAGCTCTTCTACGTAAAAGCATCTATGGAATGGCTCCGGTTATATACAATAAAATTCCACGAGAAATAAAGAATCATAATGTCACAATGTTTAAAAAGAAACTTAAGCAATTTTTAATAACTAAATGTTACTACTCCACAAATGACTTTATGGAAGACAAAAACTGACATAACTTTTATTTAATTTGACTTTAGTATTAGACATCATGTTATTGACTAATTACAATCTAATTAATGAATTATTTAATTTTTCTTTGACATATACTGTTGAATTTTTGTTATTATTTTATAGTATTAAGCATGTTTTATTATTATATTTTAAATTTATTTCAATTTATTATTACATAATCACGGTTTTTAATGTTTTTTAATGCATATTAATTTCAATTTTTATTCTTTTTAATTTTCATTGATTTGTGTAATTTTTGTATGCCATTACCGGCTGGTTGTAGCGAACTTAAAATTGTACCATGTAACATCCACTGTACCTATGACTCACAAATAAAGATTTCTGATTCTGATTCTGATTCTGATTGACAATTTTATTAAAGAATTTCTTTCGGGAAAATGCGGTCGCAGACATCTGATTAAATATCATAAGTAATAACTAAAAAGTTGTAAATAAAAAAAGTTATTTAAAAAAATCAAAAAACCCGACTGCTTAAAAAGCAAACTAAAAAGACGTAAACAAGAAGAAAATCATGCTGTGCAGTCGGAGGATACATATTCGCGAGCTGGCGGACCAAAACCAGATGTATCCTCCGACTGCACAGCATGATTTTCTTCTTGTTTACGTCTTTTTAGTTTGCTTTTTAAGCAGTCGGGTTTTTTGATTTTTTTAAATAACTTTTTTTATTTACAACTTTTTAATATTTTTTTTTGGAATTAGGTACATTTAAACATATAAGTGTTATATATTTTTGAAATCGCCTCTTAAAATCCTTTATTTTGATACCCCACACGATGGGTTTGGAAGAAAAAAAAAATTATTCCCCACAAAAAGGCGCCCAAAAGCCGCCATTTTTGTTTTTTCCAATTAGAAGATATACAACAGAACTCTCAAATAAATAACGGCAAAGCTCTCAGGATTGCTGCAATTGCATGTCTGTTCATTGTTTATATCATTGCATAACATAACATCACGCCAGTACGCTCTTAAGGGGTAAGCAGATCTCTCATTTCACCGGTTATGTTCAAGTTTCATGATATTCGAGTAATTTATTCTGGCGTTATAGGTACCTTACACAAGGTACAACTAAAAAGTGAAAAATAAATAAAACATTTTTGCAAAAAAAATACTACCGACTTACAAATATAAAACTACAAAGTGAAAAATAACTTTATTTTTGGAAGTCGGTGTCCACAACGCGAAAAATTGGTACCTACGAAAGACTATCTTTAGAAGCACTTGAAAAGGAATAAATATCTTTACCGTGGTTAAAGGATGCTCAAAATTGCGCTATCAACAGAGGCCTAGTGTAGGTACAAATTTGCCAACTAGAAATGAAAAAAGAAAAACATAGAAGCACAATATTATATTTTTTATTCAATTTGTGGAATGTCTTTTGATAAATTATTTTTATAAAGTGAGAAATGAGTATATTAGAGGCAGTTTGAAAGTGGCGCCAGTGGCAGAAAAGTTGAAGGGAAACCGTTTGTCCTGGTATGGTTATGTGATGAGGAGGGATGAAACGCATGTTACTAAAAGTTTTAATGTATATAAATGGGGATGGCTGGAGAGGGAGAGGAAGGCCAAAAGATGGTCAGCTCATTGTGACGTCAGAAGGGCAGCTACTTCGCTGGTGTCAGCACTTTGAAGAGGTCTTCCCTTTGTCAGCTACATCTACGCCTGACGCGCTGCAGGTCAGTTCCCCACCATCCCGGCTTCTCTACATTAACACAGAACCACCGTCAACCTTTGGAGTTGCGGAGGCAGTCCACTCTTTGAAGATAGGCTATTGGAGAGGTATAACGTTGCTGTCGATACCCTCTAAGGTTTTGTGCAAGATCATCCTGGATAGATTGTCGAAGGCCGTGGATCCTCTTCTACGCAAGGAGCAGGCTGATTTCCGCTCGAACCGCTCCTGTACGGACCAGATCAACACTCTCCGTTTCATACTGGAACAGGCATCAGAATGGTAGAGGGAGATTTATCTAACCTTTGTAGACTTCGAAAAGGCCTTTAATACGCTGAAGTGGTCTAGTAATTGGACCCGCCTACTGGATATTGGAGTGCCGCCGAAAATAGTCTGTCTGTTACAGAGTATTTACAAGAATTACTCCTGTAAGGTTATTTATGACGGCCTCATATCGGATGAAGTAACAGCAAACGCAGGTGTCCGCCAAGGCTGCCTCCTGTCGCCGCTCCTCTTCCTAGTCATTCTTGACGGAATTATGCTTCGCATCTATGATAACAGACGCCGCGGCATAGAGTGGGGATTATCCAACGTCTTAGAAGATTTGGATTACACCGATGACCTGTGCCTGCTGAGTCATACCCACGCAGATACGCAAGCAAAGCTGAACGATCTACGTCAGGAGGCGGCAAAAACGGGGCTCAATATAAACACCCGGAAGACCCAGGCAATGAGAACTGGTGTGAAGAACCACTCACTGTTACTGATTGGCAAAGAGGTAGTGGAACGCCTCCACAAATTTACATACCTCAGGAGTGTCGTGTCAGAGACTGTGGGGTAGTAAAGAGGACATCGCTTCACGGATCGCCAAAGCCCGAGCTACCTTCGCGCAGCTGAGACCTGTTTGGCAATCGCGCAAACTGACCCGAAGGATTAAACTCAAAATCTTCCAATTTCAAATCCGTGCTGATCTACGGGTGCGAAACGTGGAAGGTCACAAAGCACGCTAAATTCAAATCTTCGTCAACCGCTGTATCCGTCATCCGTCGCATTCTCGGAATTTAGTGGCCCGAGACCATCTCCAACGTAGAGCTGTTGGAGAAATGCCACGAGAGCCTGATCGACCGCCAGATCAAGCATCGCAAGTGGAGATAGATTGGCCACACGCTTCGAAGGGGGATCACATACCCAAGCAAGCATTGGACTGGCATCCCCAAAGGAAAAGAACGCGTGGCCGTCCTCGTCAAACCTGGCGTCGCACCGTGTTGGCAGAAGCGACCAGCATCGGAATGACATGGAGCGAGGTGAAGCATGAAGCTCAAGACCGATCGTGATGGAAGACATCTGTGGACATCTTCTACCCCATCTAGAGGTTATAGGACATTAAGTCAAGTAAGTCAATATTTTATTAGTGAAAACTTACAGCTCCACACGTTGGCCCCAACAACACAGGTCTATCGTTTGGATCTAGAAAATTGTATTGGCCCCAACGTTAGAGCTAGCGTTGGTAGTTGGCCGGCGCGTTTCGGTTTTTGTCAATGAAATCTGTACCAACGGTCACGATACGTCCACATATTGGTGATTTGCTGAGTCCTGTTGCAACAGAATGTCATCCTCATCCACAAAATCGTCACGCGAATGGATAAATGAAAAAGTAATTGAATTTATAGAACTGTGCCAGGCACATCCAGGCATATGGAACGCATCTCAGAAGAATCATAAAAAAAAATATGCTGATGCTTGGCGCGCAATTCAACAGAATATGGGAATGAATGAAAATTGAAAAAAAGTGAGCACAATTATCGCCTGTAAGAAAAGTGAAGCGAATATATTATATATAGAAAGAAAGGCTCTTAGAAATTTAGATTTCTGTATCTTCACATTGGCTCTAACGAGACAGAACTAGTTTAATAGCCAACGTGTTTACGCCTCACCAAATAAACCGACCAACGTTGGTACCAACGCTGGGACCAACCAAGGCCGCCTTAAACTAAGCCGGGGCCCTTGGGCACACAAGATTTTGGGGCCCTTTTGGAAAGTAAAGAAAGCGAATTATACTAAATTTTTCCTACTATGATCTTCTATTTATTATGGGTAATCAAATATATAATATAATATGTCATTAGTTATATTAGTATGCTGCTGGTTTTTTAGGGTTCTGTACCGAAAGGGTAAAATCGGGACCCTATTTCTAAGACTTACTTAAGGGTTTCGTTAAGTAAGTTTGACTTGACTTTACCTTTATTTGGTTACACAAAATCGTCATAATTTTGCCTTAAATTTTAAGATAAAAGTAAGTTTTATTTTCGACCCCGGTGCTCACTACACTACTACTACTGTGCCCGACAAAAATGTTTTGAGAATAAATATGAAATAAATTGTCTGTCCTTCGGGGCCCCCTGAGTATGGGGGCCCAGGGCACGGGCCCCGTGTGCCCTTATGGTAAAAACGGTACTGGGACCAACGTGTGCCGGGGTTAGTATTGTGTATGTTAAAATTGTATTCTTCTCTTTACTACGCTTCCATGGCATATTTTAAAGGAATCGTGCATTTTCCCGGGATAAAATGTAGTAGAAGGTATGTAGTCTTACCAAGGGGTATCGTGATATCCCGTTACTGGGTTGTGAAGGTCAGACAGGCAGTCGCTCCATTAAAATACTGGTACTCAGATTCATCGGGTTAGGCTGGATGACGATTCCAACATAATTATATTTCATCATCATCATCAAGGCTGATGGCCTTTTAATGTTCCCACTGCTGGGACACAGGCCCCCTCTCTGTGGGAGAGCATGGGCCGTAATCCACCACGCGGGCCCAATGCGGATTGGTGGATGTCAAATGTCTTCGAATTTTTGGTTCTAGGACATGTGATAGACACCGTTTTGAGAGCAGTGGTGATGAAATAATTTACACAAAGTAAAGCGCCTGCCTGGGTCCGAACTCACGACCTACGACTGCTAGCTCTCTAATTATATTTTTATATATTTATTAGGGTTCCGAAATCAACAAGGAACCCTTATAGTTTCGCTTTGTTCATCTGTCCGTTAGGCATAAAGCTTTATTTAATAAATAATTATGTAGTTGAAAAAAGGCCAAACAGATTGATTGAGAGACGTATTTTTATATCTCGGTATTTGATTTACCGCGGCATATAAACATAAGTCTTGGCAGACGAGTCGCGGCAACTCGACATCACATATAATATCGACTTCACCTCATCCTTGCAACGCAACACTACGCCCAGCGCATCTGCAATGCGCTTGCAATCAATGCAGCTATCCCGGGCCACAGCCCACACGTCCGTAGGTGGGGCAGACGGGTGTGCAAAGAGGATGGGTGGGGGTGGAATGGAATATTGAATTAATTGCGTAGGATGTACGCTTGGATGGTATTTCAGATGAAATATGTGACTATAGATAGATTGGATGATATGTCTGTAACGAGTTTACAATATTGATGTATTTTTGTGGCATAGAGGTAGGAATTGAAAATCTCTCTCAAATCTCAAATCTATATTGAATTTGCATCTATAACGTACGTACACATACAGTAGGTAAGTATAAATAAAAATAAATAATTATGGCCCCTGTCAAAAACAATTTTTTTTAAATAATTTTCTTATCATTATATATTTGAATTACCTCTTGCTTTGCATTGGGTAATGTGTTTATCAGTTTATTAAACCCCGACGGAAAAAGAGGGTTGTTATAAGTTTGACGGGTGTTGCTGTGTATCTGTGTATTTGTGTGTCTGTCTGTGGCATCATGTCGTCCAAACGGGTGAACCGATTTTTATTTAGTTTTTTTGTTTGAAAGATGATTTTGTCGAGATTGTTCTTTGCTAGTTTTGAATAAAATCGGTTCAGCCGTTCAAAAGTTATGGGCGTTTTACTGTTTGAATCGGGGTGTTTTTGCAAGATACCGTGTCATAATTACGTGTTCAAAAGATTGCCGATCGAAGCGTATCTACTATGTACTAGATAAATTATGTAGCATGAAATAAAAATTTGCCGAGGGTTTTTTAAATTTAGAAATTTTTGTTGTGTATTTTTATGTATATATGTTTGTTCCTATGTGGCGTTCTAGAGACCAAACGCGTTGGCCGATTTTATTGTTTCTTACGTCAATCGATTCGTCTTAACCTTGCGAATGTCACTAGCTACATTAAAATTGGAAAATAGTGTGGGCTATCAAAATAAAGGGTTTTAGAGGTGATTCCTAAAATATATAAACTAACGAAAACGAAAGATATAATAATTCGAAAAGAAAATATGTACTATAAAGTCTTAAATAATAAAAGTTAATTAAAAAAATCAAAAAAGTGACTGCTTAAGAAGCGAAATAAAAAGTTGTAAACATGAAGAAAATCATGCTGTGCAGTCGGAGGATACATGTGGTTTTGGTCAGCCAGCTCGCGAATATGTATCTTCCGACTGCACAGCATGATTTTCTTATTGTTTACCGAGTTTTTTGATTAATTTTTCAATCTGTTTTACTGATGTTCTACAGCCAAAAATTCAAAGGCATGTGACATCCACAAACCCGCACTAGGCCCGCGTGGTAGATTACGGCGCATTCCCTCTCATAGAAAGGAGGCCTGTGTCCCAGCAGTGGGAACCTTTTAGAATTATCCGGGGTCTCATTGCTAAGAAAGAAAATTTGGTTCAAATAAATCTCACTAGATGGCGCGATATGCACCTCCATCTCTTATTGAATGTGTGTAAAATTAACATTTTCTGGCATTGAACTCAAAAATTTTATGTTCTTGTTTAATCAACACTCCTAAGTATAAAATTATGGAATATTGGGCTCTTAATTCAAATTTCAAAGATTATTAGACGGATCATTTAAAATTGATGCCAATAGATGGCGCATTTTTAAATTTCTGAGGCATTCCACTCGATTGTTAAAGTTTGCATTATAACACATTTTGGTGCAAAAAAAACTGTAATAACGTGCAAATAAATACTAGAAAACAAACCTTCACTGTATTTAAAGAAAAAAATATTCACGAACCTAGTAAATCCTTTTACTTGCAAGTCGCTGCTAACACCATCTATCTGTCACCGTAAAACAGAACCGAATGCGTTCGATGTACAAAAAATTGCCAGATTATTCAGTCGAAAAATACTAGTTACGTCGGCACGGTTTCTTTGTATGGGATGAGGTATCTGTATGCTAGTATTATATTATCTGTGGAATTATTAAGCAATGTTATGCCATTACACCTTATTTATAGTTGGCACAGACATGATTAGAAATGTCTTATTACTACAAAAAAAAACTTAAAAATAATTACAGACTTCTAAAATAAAACATTACAAAACAAAATACTACAAGTCGGTGTCTTTGGTAGATACCTATTTATTTTTTGAAACCGGCTTCCAAAAATAAAGTTATTTTTCGCTTTGTAATGTTTTGTATTGACCTCATGCGAGATGGCAAGATGACATAACAAAGACAGCGGGCCCAAATTGGTTACAAATAGCTAAAAACAGAGACAAATGGGATTCTTTGGCGGAGGCCTTCACCCGAGAAGGGGTTCTTACAAACCAAATTAACTAGTACTAGAACAACATTTAAATATATATTATTCATATTATTTATATACAAAATATACATATATAGTAACAATTAGTAGTATAAGAAGGTATAAATTAGATAATACATAGTCAGATTATAATATTTAGAATAGATAGATATGTACAAAATAGATATAATCATAAGTTATACTTACATACATACATTAGATAAGGTCATTTCACATAATATTAATATTATAGAAACTAGATTAAGGTTAGTTATTAAAAATATATCTCCATATAAATATAAATTTAATCATAGGATATGTATACATTAGAAATAGTAAGTTCAACTGTATTTACTCAACTTATTGTTTGTAAGAAATAAAAGGCTTTTTTATTTTTATTTTATTTTATTTTATAATGTTTTGTATTGGCAGTCTAGGTAGTCGGTTTAATTTTTTGTTAGAATGTTTTTATTTTTCTCTTATTAGTTTTGGTACCTTATATTACCATGAACATACGCATTATTAAGGATAAACCATGAACATACGCATTAATAAGGATAATCCATGAAGATACGTATTATTAAGGATAAACCATGAACATACGCATTATTAAGGAAAACTTATACGGAACGCATGGAGCACCTTCTGTGCACATGCGATGCACTGGCTGGTAAGCGAATGAGTCTCCTAGGTCTTGGATATCCAAAACCAGAAGACTATAGGCTCATATCTCCTAGTCTCGTTGTAAAACCCATGAAAACAGTTTTCAACGAGATTGGGGAGGAGTAAGTTATCTAGGGGACCACAATAAATCCCAATGGGTCGAAGTGTCCGAGTTATTTCTCGGCCCCTCCATAAGATAAGATAAGGATAACTTAAAAACTCCTCGTCAGATCTTGATCAAATTAAAATGGGACCATATCAGTAGCACCAGCTGCCAAATAAAAAAAAAACAAAATCGGTTCATAATTAGCGGACTAATCGCGTAACAAACATACAAAAACATACAGTCGAATTGAGAAACTCCTCCTTTTTTTAATCGGTTCAAAATTTGGTTTTACACCGACGATTTTTGCACCTAACAAATCCTAATTTCTACTTTTCTCTTGTAATATACCCAGGGATTAGGTCCAGGATATCACAATCCAATCTTATACGGGCTATCCGTATGATGAACTAAGTAAATTTTCTACGAAGATAATCTAAACGACTAGTAGAGTAGTAGTATGTAGAACCACATAATATATTTTCAGTAATTATAATATAAGGAATAAGCACCTCCGGATTAGTCCGGATAAGTTGCCCCCTTGGCACTATGTCAATAAAGTGCTCGCGACACCTTATAAATAAATAAATTAGCCATTTTACAACAATATTATGCATGTATATATTATTTTAGCAATAATTCTTACATTTCGTTGATTATAATCATTAATTGCATAATTATTTAATCATAGTTATTTTATACTATTATTATATAAAAACATTTTTGTAACGTAAAGGTTTCAATTATTTGAATGAGAACCCCTCTGTAGAATAAAGGCCTCCTCCATTTTTATCCATTTCTTTCTATCTCTCGCCTTGGTTTGCCATTCGACTCCTACTATATCTTTAATGTCATCGATCCATCTTCTAGATGGTCTTCCTCGTTTTCTTTTTCCCATTTGTCCTTTCCATACCACGACACGTCTCGTCCAGCGGGTTTCTTCCATTTTCCACCGCGACACCTTATGGGGGCCCATTAATTGAGTCTGCAAGTTACCCCCTGCCATTTTATAGCCGTGTAGGTCAAACCTTGCCACCAAAATTTTGCAATAGTCCTGCACCAACCGGGGATTGCTCTTGGGTGCACTTGCGTAGTGCATACAGGGATAATCGTTGGTTGGTGTCACATTTCTTGATACATGCCTAACAAGGCCTCTGCGAGTTGGCTTCGGCCACTCGCACGCCTTTCAAAGGACCGGGATCTCAGGGCCCGAGGTTGTCAAAGGAAAAATACATTACAGTTTTTACGAGTAACTTAATGTTAACATAAACGCCTACACTTTATACATGAGCAAAGAAAACTTAATAATGTCGCGACAGATTCTAGCTATTACAATTCCAGTAGGCGCTACAAATGTTTGTGCAAACAGTAATATTATAATGTTTGTTCTAACATAAGTACTCCGATTCTACGAATGGTGCATATTTAAAACGTCTGGGGGTTGGAACTTACAACCCCTTGAGGTTGGTAGCTGAAAATTAAATGCAAATCCGCCTCTGTGTTTTAGGAATATTCCAGTTCAGAGTTTGTTAACGTAGACTTAAGATAACATTATGTTTTTTCAAGAAAATGGAAAAAGATTTTCTGGGTTTATAATTTTTCCAAGAAAATGTTTTTTTTGGGCCTCAGATTTAAAATCAATCTTCCTAACCTTATAACAAGTAAGCGAGTGAGGGGATCGGCTTCCAGTCTAACCGGATTCAGCTGATAAAAAGTATTTTACAAGGAGCAACTGCCCATCTGATCTTCGAAACCCAGTAACTGGGTAAAACGATACCACTTGGTAAGACTTTCTGTCATATAATTTAAATAAATGACAATAAAGTAAACAAAGTGCTTTATGGGTTGATTGCAAATATGCGAAACCTAGTTGTAATATTCTGCCACTGCCATCCTCGTCAGAGAAATTTAAAATATGTGAGGTAATGTTACTAGAAAAATTGAGACCATGGTCTGACCATAATTATGAATGTCTTAATCATCCTTCATTCATTATATCTTGCCCTCTGAATGGTGTAGTTTTTACCATTTACAATTATTATTTATTATTTTAATTAAGTAAGTATATATACACACGTCACCTTGCAGTATAAAACTGATTTACATCCGTCACCTCACACATCAGGTCCAGTTTAAAACCAGCGTCAGGCACTAGTTGTCTGGCATTTTTGCTGGACTGGGGCTTTTTGACGCAGCCGTGAGGCACACTATCCTGCTAATTTCTCACGTCAGACTTTACACTTTTTTTTTTATTTGTTTGTATTTTACCTGATGTATAATATTATGTTGTGTGTCTTTTAGTCTGTGCTAAATAATAGTCTTATTACTCAAGGTGGATTGAAGTTAATACTCTGAAAGATAAAACAGCGGCTACAGTAATTCAAAAGTTAAAAGTCAATTTTGCAGTTCATGGGTTTCCCAAGGTCATTGTTTGTGACAACGTGCCTTTTTACCCAACTGCCGAAGGAGGGTAATGTGTTTATCAGTCTATGTATGTATGTATGTTTGTTCCTATGTGGCGTTCTAGAGACCAAACGCGTTGGCCGATTTTGATGATTCGTCTTAATCCTGCGAGTGTCACTGGCTACATTAAAATTGTAAAAAACAAAAATGGCGGATTTTAGGTGCCATCTTGTGGGGAAAAAAAAATTATTTTTCTTCCAAACCCATCGTGTGGGGTACCAAAATAAAGGGTTTTAAAAGGCCATTTCAAAAATATATAATTCTTATATGTTTAAATGTACCTAATTCTAAAAAAAATAACTAAAAAGTTGTAAATGGTTACATATACGTCTGGTATACATCTGGTTTTGGTCCGCCAGCTCGCGAATAAGTATCCTCCGACTGCACAGCATGATTTTCTTCTTGTTTACGTCTTTTTAGTTTGCTTTTTAAGCAGTCGGGTTTTTTGATTTTTTAATTAACTTTTACCAGTTACAACTTTAAACATTTTGCAGAATCTGTAACTGAAACTAGTTCGTTCTAGTCCTAGGTACAATCAATCTAATGGTCTAAGTGAAAAGGCAGTGGGGATTGTGAAGAATATGATGAGGGAGTGCAGAGAAATTAACACTGATTTTAATGATGCTTTGTTGAAATACAGGGCCACACCTGTAGGTGCATTAGATTAAAGTCATTTAGAGCTTTTAATTGCTAGAAAATTGCGCACTCCCTTACCATGTTCTGAGAAAAGTTTAAAACCTGACGTTCCTAAACTGGCATATGAAAAAATGCTACAGTTGAATCAAAAGTGTAAATTAAATTATGATAAGTGTGCCGTTGACAAAAAGTCATTTATATGTGGAGAGAATATTAAAATGCATAATTAACCAAATAAATTATGGGTGCAGGGGAAGATGTTAATGAATAAAGATGTAAATGTTGCTCGCGGATAAATTTTAAAGAGAGTTACCGCGGCCCTGGTACAAGCAACTGAAGGAATATGGGTGGCAAACCCACCCGTGTTCCTTCAGTAAAATTCTGACACGCAGAAGAAGAAAGAAAGAAAACCGGCCAAGTGCGAGTCGGACTCGCACACGAAGGGTTCCGTACCATTATCGCAAAACACTGCAAAAAAATCACGTTTGTTGTATGGGAGCCCACCTTAATTTATTTTATTTTAATTTAATAATTACTACTTTTTGAAGAGAATATACATCTAAATATTCTGTGAATATTTCAAGCGTCTACCTGTTGCCGTTATTAATATCGAGCAAAAAACGGCAAAAATATCACGTTTGTTGTATATATGGGAGCCCCCCTTAAATATTAATTTTATACTGTTTTAGTATTTGTTGTTATAGCGGCAACAGGAATACATCATCTGTGAAAATTTCAACTGTCTAACTATCACGTTTCATGAGATACAGCCTGGTGACAGACAGACAGACAGACAGACGGACAGCGAAGTCTCAGTAATAGGGTCCCATTTTTACCCTTTGGGTACGGAACCCTAAAAAAGTGTTTATTCGCCACAAAAACGACATAAAAATTCTTCGACATCTCGCCCTCCCGCTTCACCCAGAGCGGGAGAAGTCATTGGATGATTTGCCACCAACAAAAAAAAAATTAAAGAGGGGAAGATAGGAAGGAAGATCCTAGGTCATTTGTGGTGAAATTATGCAGACTACGAGATGTAATCACTCAGTGCGACCTCCTATTAGACTTTAGTTGCTGTCTCATAGTAATTTACATATGTAAAAGGGGGGATGTTTGTAAGTTAATTATTATTAGATACAAGTGTGTGAGGACAACACTATTAAAAAAATCTGAAAGTCATTACATTAATTCATGATGGACGATACTTGCTTGTTTTATTTAAACTATAAATCCTGTTTAAATAGTTTTATTAAAAACTTTTTTATTTATCTCTTTTTTAATTTCGGTACCTTATATTACCTTGAAAATACGCATTATTAAGGATAAAATAAAAACAACTCGTCATACCTTAATCAACTTTAATAGGGACCTTAAGAGAAGCACCAGCTTTCAAATAAAAATAATAATCAAAATCTGTTCATAATTAGTAGTAGTCACGAAACAAGAACCTTTTCCTTTTTGAAGTCAATTGAAAACAAAAACAATTCTTCATCACATTATTTACTTCACCAATCATGTCATCGCGTTATTAATAAAACTCCAAGACCACTATGAATAAAATACACACATTTAAAAAGAGGCATCTTTACTACTACGTATCAATAACAACCGGTATTGAAACTCATTTGATATATTGCAAAAACAAGCTTCAAACGACCAACAAATCTTGATCCTTCAAGATGGCGCCACTTGCAAAGGCAAAGCAAAGACCATTCAATTGCAGCAGACTTTAGTTTAGTTCCTTTATCGACCGTGGGTGTGAAAATGGTGGTTTGTTCAACAATATAGGATGTACCTAGTAATGCTTCCTTTCGAATCGACTTTTTAATTTGCAGTTTCTTTTTGTTTTCGTTCATCCTGTTGTAATAATCAAAATGTTGAGTTTGTTAAATAAAAGAGTTGGATTGATTGGCTATTGATCGAACAGAAAAGAAGCGAGAATGAGCACAATCACGGAACAGATTTTTTCTGTTCCGACAAATCAAATTGAAGTAAATATGTTCCTTATTCTTTTTTCAAATGTGTTTTGAGTTGACAATCATATTATTTGTGTTGGCTGGGGCTTTTTCTTTCCTACATATTTGTTTTTTTTTTCGTCCGTGAGTTATATGTATAGGAAATATCCTCTGTGGTAATCAGAAATTTATAGATTTCTAACAGATAAATAATTTAATTGTATCAGTACAGCCCGATATTATTTTCAACAGACAAACAATATACTTATAATCTTTATAATATTAGTTTAGTTTACCTCTATATATTCTTCTACAAAGCCCTTTCAAATTGAATAAAAAAAAAAAAAAAAAAAAAAAAAAAAAAAATATATATATATTCTTCTCCTCTGTTGTGTTCCCCCATATTCAGCAGTAGCTGTGGCCCGCGACTTCGCCCGCGTCAAACGTTTTTTTTTTTAGTTGCCCGACGGAACTATGAATTTTCTCGTGATCAAACGTATCCTATGTTACTCGTTATTACATCAGCTATCTACCAGTGAAAGTCCCGTCAAAATCGGTCCTGCCGTTTCGGAGATTACCCGGATCAAACAGACAGACAGACAGACAAAAATCTTAAAAATTGCTTATTTGTTGTTAGTACCGTATATACTTCCACGTGCATTCAATAAAACGTTGTTATTTTGATATTCCATACAGACACTTCAATTTTATTTATTTGTATGTATGTATGTATGTATGTATAGATTATCTATAATATTATAAAATTTCACACTGAAGATCTCTATCACTCAAAGGTTGCCTGGAAGAGAACTCCATTTGGAGTTAAGCTCACCTTTGTACATAAATTTTGTTTTGACTTTATTTAAATGTGTTATTTTGATGTACAATGAAGAATTAAGCATTTCATGAATGAGTCACTAGATAACGTTATGATCTAGTGCCTTTATTTTCAGTAAATTATACTCACAAACACACACAAACATTTACTGAAAGAATTTAAACTTTCATCTCTGCCAACCCTCATGGGAACTCCTCGTGGAGGCGATCAGCGGTGGCGACCTCTGGCGGCTGCTCTGGTTCAGGCCATGGTACGGAGCGAGAGGGCATGGGAGCTGTCACCTCCTTCTGCGAAGCAGTAATGCTCGCGAAGGAGGAGGCGGAACGCGTGAGGGAGACGCAACGGAGACTCCCTCGCGCCCCTAGTCACCGCAGGAGACGCCCTGGGCGTCGGGAGTCGCAAGCCGATTCCCGGCCACCGTAGGCGCGGGCTTGCGGACGGCAAGTAATGGGTAGCTAGCCGTCCGATAAGGACCAGGCCCGAGTCGACGGCGCGTAGTGTTCCTCAAAGAGATGTCAGCAAAAGTGACGGGGCCTGACAGGGCCGATGTCTGTCTGGGTCGCGGATAAATTTGGAACAGTGTTACCGCGGCCCTGGCTCAAGCAACTGAATGAACACGGGTGGGTTTTAGTCAGCAAAAGTCTGACACGCCTTCCCGCTTCACCCAGAGCGGGAGAAGTCATTGGATGATTACAAACCCAAAAAAAAAATACCCTCATGGGAACCGACAGACAATTTGATTACCTAGTGGCTGTACGTGTGAAACCACTCCGTAGGTCAACGCACTCAACAGGTTTTTAGGATAAGACAAACAGATAGACAGAGACGTCTCAAAAACGATTGCAAAAGAATAAAACTATACCTAAACATAACCTCACGGCGATATTTGCTGAAGAATTAGACAGAGGTATTTCATGGTACACCCAATTTTAATTTTCAGCAGTTAGGTTCAAGGGCCTTCCACCGCATTAGTGCTGTAAACCGGTTACTTTCTAAAGCATACTCCTTAGTAACGGCTAGGTTAAAAAGTTTGAAAAAAATATATATTTATTATTGATTCATGTACATTATTTGTAAAACATGATTTTTTCGTGTAAATAATAGTTTTGCTTTAAAAAAATAATTAACAACACAATATTTTTTCGCCACTTTTGTTTACTCCCCCAAAACGACTTGGATGTTTAAAATTATTTTTACACAGAAAAATTTATAGCTAGAATTTCTTCTTAACTGACTTATCTATTTCCTTCTCCTATAAAGGAATAATTTAAAAGATATTCCTTAAACTGGAAAAGAAAGATATGTATATATGTGTGCCCCTATGTTTTTCTTTTTACCCGACTGCCGAAGGAGGGTAATGTGTTTATCAGTCTATGTATGTATGTATGTATGTTTGTTTCTATGTGGCGTTCTAGAGACCAAACGCGTTGGCCGATTTTAATGATTCTTACGTCTTAACCCTGCGAGTGTCACTGGCTGCATCACAGAAAAAAATGGCAGTTTTTGGGCGCCATTTTGTGGAGGAAAAAATTTTTTGTCCTTCCAAACCCGTCGTGTGGGGTATCAAAATAAAGGGTTTTAAGAGGTGATTTCAAAAATATATGACACTTATATGTTTAAATGTACAAAATTCTAAAAAAAAATAACTAAAAAGTTATAAATAAAAAAACTTAATAAAAAAAAAACAAAAATCCCGCCTGCTTAAAAAGCGAATTAAAAAGACGTAAACAAGAAGAAATTCATGCTGTGCAGTCGGAGGATACATATTCGCGAGCTGGCTGACCAAAACTTTTATTTTTTCATATATGGTTCTAAAATTTGTACACTAGGCCTCTGTTGACACCGCAATTTTAAGCATTTTTTGAGGGTTCTAGTGCTTCTAACGATAATGTATCATCAAAAAGGAAAACATAGAGACATAGTAAATATCTTTATTTTTCAGTTTATGGAATATCTTTTAAATTGCCAAACTTAAGTAGCAGTGGGCAGGGCACATTGCTCGCAGAACGGATGACCGATGGGGCCGAAAAGTTCTGGAATGGTGACCGCGAACCGGAAGACGATGCGTTGGAAGGCCTCCCACTAGGTGGACCGATGACCTGGTCACAGATAATATAATACTAGCATACAGATACCTCATCCCATACAAAGAAATCATGCCGACGTAACTAGCGTTTTTCGACTGCTTGTTCTGGCAATTTTTTGTACATCGAACGCATTCGGTTCTGTTTCACGGTGAAAGATAGATGGTGTTAGCAGCGACTTGCAAGTAAAAGGGTTTACTAGGTTCGTGAATATTTTTTTCTTTAAATACAGTGAAGGTTTGTTTTCTAGTAATTATTTGCACGTTATTACAGTTTTTTTTGCACCAAAATGTGTTAAAATGCAAACTTTAACAATCGAGTGGAATGCCTCAGAAATTTAAAAATGCGCCATCTATTAGCATTAATTTTAAATGATCCGTCTAATAAACTTTGAAATGTGAATTAAGAGCCCAATATTCCATAATTTTGTACTTAGGAGAGTTGATTAAACAAGAACATACAATTTTTGTGTTCAATTCCAGAAAATGTTAATTTTACACACATTCAATAACAATGATCTGTTTATCGCGCCATCAAGTGAGATTTATTTGAACCAAATTTTCTTTCTTAGCAATGAGACCCCGTGACCTGGTAAAGGTTGCCGGAAGGCGCTGGATGCGAGACGCACGGGATCGGTCAATGTGGCGACGACTGGGGGAGGCCTATGTCCAGCAGTGGACGGCTTTTGGCTGAAATCATGATGATGATGATAGTCAAATGTTGGAGGAGGAAATAGGCGAGAGCCAAACCTCGATTTACTACGTTTTACTTAGGATATTCAGTCGGCTGTCTGCTACCGCATTTCATCTTAAGTGCCAAGATATGCAAAGCTATTATATCGCACGACTTATCGTTGGCCCCAGTATATCGCACGACTGGCTGGACGGGTTTGCGGCAGGCCGAGGAGAAGAAGATAAGGTGCCTTGGATGACTTCATGGCTTCCACAAGAACTGACTAGATGACGCACAATGCGAACCGAAATACATGGAAGGCTTAGGTCCCCCTGAATGCCTGATTTTGCCACTATATATATATTACTATATATATAGTGGAAAATTCGGGATCAATCAATCTGCCGAGCCTATTCACAATTATGTTACTTTCGGCTTCTAAGTCTAACCAGATTAAACTGAGTACCAGTATTTATGGAGCCACTGCCTATTTGACCTCCACAACCCAGTAACTGGGTAACACGACACCCCTTGGCAAAACTGTTGTCAGATTTCAGGCTTCTGACTACCAGTAATGACTGTCTAGTAAGATCTTCAAATGACAGCCGGGATCAACTGCTTAACGGGCTTTCCTAGGCACGGAGGAATCTCGCTAGGCAAAGATGGTCACCCATCCACGGATCGACCTTGGTAAGCGTTGCTTAACCTTGCAGATTGACCCCTGCGGCTGTTATACAATCATTTAAAAAATGTTCAAGTCCATTGTTATAAGGGGCGATCCTATTGCAATTTACTGGGTATAAATCCAGACTCCAGGCTACTAACAAGGAATATTATCACAGATATAAAACTAAATAGATGACGCGATTGTATGTACTTCGCGTGTCAAAAAAAAAGGAGTAAAATTACGATCAATGATCGTACTTTGAACTTTTCATTTAGCTTTCAATTGAATCATATTTTGAGGGTTACAAGTAGTTAAAAAAACAGCTAAGTGTTGCGACCAGCACCCTTACTAAATTAATTAAATCATAAATTAAATCAAATAAAAAATTAAATCAAATCAAAAAATTTATCAAATCAAAAATTTAATCAAATCAAAATAAGAATTAAATACATAGGTACATTGTTTAATTTAGCAAAGTTGTCAAAAGTGTGTGTGGTGAGTGTGTGTGTGTGCGAGTGTGGGTGTGTGTATTGTGAGTGTGTGCAAGATGTGATGTGTTATATTTTCGGTGGAAATATTAGTAAGTTAGTAAACAATGTATGAAATTAGTTAACGAAACTGTTAACGCTTTAGGGAATGAGGCGTGATGTTACGCATATTATACCATCTCGGCAATACCGCATTAAATTACCGTTTATCCATGCATTCGCAAACGTTTTACCAAACTTGAGAAATTTGAAGACATTTGCATGAGTATGAGAACTGGGTCACAGGCCTACATCCTTCTTGCTTGCTAGGATTTCGTTTGATTAGGTACGGAAATTGGTAAAGTTAAAATATGGCTTACCGGCTTATTGATGACTAGCTTATTCTAGCGACTTCGCCCGCGTGTAACTCAAAATTATCCCAAAGGACCTAGTACTGGGGGGTGACCATAAGCTGTTAGAGTAAGGTTATTTTGAGTGTGTGTAAGGGACAGATGTATGTGACTTGTATACGTCTTTCACTTACGCGATCTCAAAATAACCTTACTATAAGAGCTTATGGTCACCCCCCTGGGCGATTATAATATCTACACCAATATTATAAAGAGGAAAGATTTTTTGTTTGTTTGTTTGTACCGAATAGGCTCCGAAACTACTGGACCGATTTAAAAAAATCTTTCACGTATGGAAAGCTACATTATTCCCGGATAACAAAGGTTATAATTTATTTTCAAATAACTTAGAGATCCTTATGAAAATTGCAATAATGTTACCCAAAGTAGCAAAATTTTGCCTATAAAATTCATTATTTGTCGGGCGCTGACAAAACAATTGATGATACATAAAAATTATGTACTACTCGTACATGATTAAAGTCCTCATTATTACCTATATAAAAGTATGCGAGAGAAAATATCTCACTATCATAGTTAAGTCATAATAGCAGATTTGTGTTCTAAAATATTTATTAGATCGCCGGTAGAAACAAAAGTTGGTTACATTCATATTCATATAGGGTAGGGTAGGTAGGGTAGGTGGGTAGATAGGTTGGTAGATAGCCAGTTGATGGGAGCGAAGCCGTGGGGGTCAGCTAGTCACACTTAATATTATAAAGGCGAAAGTTTGTGAGTGTATATTTGTTTGTATGTATGTTACTTCTTCACGCTCAAACGACTGGACGGATCGGGATGAAATATGGCACGGAGATAGATTATTGTCTGGAATAGCACATAGGATACTTTTTATTCCGGGAATATGTTCCCTTGGTATAATTTTCGAAATTCACGCGGGCGAAGCCGCTGGCAGAAGCTACATACCTACTCGTATTCGCGAGCTGGCTGACCAAAACCAGAAGTATCCTCCGACTAAATAGCATAATTTTCTTCTCGTTTACGTCATTTAGTTCGCTTCTTAAGGAGTCAGATTTTTTTGATTTTTTGTATTAATTTTTTTATGTATAACTTTTTAGCATAGTTGGGTACCTACGATTACTATTTAAGCAACAAAATCGGCGGGGACGGACAGAATATTTAAAATAAAAACCATACTAATGTACCATAATTATCGAATTGCTCAACAGTTACTTAGCAATATTCATAATGACCAGACAATGTGATAAATATAGAAGTTTAAATCAGTATTAATTACATTGCCCGATTCGACTTAACTAGATTTATATTGCCTAGGCATTATGCATATTGCCTTGATTAATCACTTGGTCCATGACACATACGCATCATCTAGTAAAAATTATGTTACTGTGGCCAACCAATATTCTTAGAAGTAGGGTAAGTAATTCAAATATATGAATAATAGGTAGGCTCTTGCTGTTTAGTGTTTCAAGTTTAAATCAGTAATTTCTTGCCCATACTTCTCTTTTTACCCGACTGCCGAAGGAGGGTAATGTGTTTATCAGTCTATGTATGTATGTATGTTTGTTCCTATGTGGAGTTCTTACGTCAATCGATTCGTCTTAACCCCGCGAGTGTCACTGGCTACATTAAAATTGGAAAATAGAAAAATGGCGGATTTTGGGCGCCATATTGTGGGGGACAAAATTTTTTTTTACTTCCAAACCCATCGTGTGGGGTATCAAAATAAAGGGTTTTTAGAGGTGATTTCAAAAATATATGACACTTATATGTTTAAATGTACCGAAATATAAAAAAAAATAACTAAAAAGTTATAAAGATACCTGTGCAGTCGGAGAATACATCTGGGTTTGGTCAGCCAGTTCGCGAATATGTATCCTCCGACTGCACAGCATGATTTTCTTCTTGTTTACGTCTTTTTTTAGTTCGCCTTTTAAGCAGTCGAGTGTTTTGATTTTTTAGATTTACTTTTTTTATTTTTCCTTATGATGATTATAAAAAATCATAATCATCATAGCAACATATCACGCCTGTAATCCCAAAAGGTTAGGTGGAGATGCACTTATTCAGATTCAGATATATTTTATTTGCATAAATATGTGTATACATACAACAAATAATAATAATAAGTGCATGCAGGATTACAAAAAAAGAAAAGGTTCATACATGTTTGCCACATACTATGGCTTGCAAATCTGGAATAAAATCAATGAATCCAATAATAATAGTAAATAAAATAATGAATGATTGAAAACTATGAATGAAATGAATCTAAACGAAATTATTACTAATTTCAATTAACTAAAACAAAAAATTCTCAATAAAATTATTATTGCTGCTCAGCTTGTATCAAGCGCAAGTTCGATCATGCATGGAGTACTGTTCTCATCTCTGGGACGGATCTGCCATATACCAGCTTGATGCACTAGAGTCGATCGAAAAGCGGACCAAGAGGCTCATCGGCGATGAGGCACTGGTTAGGTCAAAGCTCCAGAATCTTGAACATCGTCGCCGAGTTGCCAGCTTGTCGGTTTTTTATCGGTTACATTTCGGGGAGTGTGCGATGGAATTTCATGATCGAATTCCGCCCAGCCCGTTTCATCATCTGACTACCAGATGTAGGGCGATGCGCCATCGGTACATGGTGGACATCCCACAGTTCCACATAAGGAGTGGAATTCCCTGCCGGAGTCTGTGTTTCCCGATAGCTATAATCTAGGGGTCTTTAAGTCAAGAGTGAATAGGTTACTATTAGGCAAGCGTGCTCCATCGTAGACCACATCATCGCTTACCATCAGGTGAGATAGTGGTCAAGCGCGAGCCTATAATATAAAAAAAAAAACATTGAAGATCACATCACACATCACATCATCAGCCTATTAATGTTCCCACTGCTGGGACACAGGCCTCCTCACTGAGAGAGGGAATGGGCCGTAATCCACCACGCGGGCCCAGTGCGGGTTGGTGGACATTGAAGATAATAAAAATTAAAATTAGAAATATCAAGCAAATGTCAAACAACAATATTTTTTGTCAAATTAGTGCCAAATATCAATATTGTGGGTATGTCAACCCACAATATTCCATATAAAATATCAATCAAATGTCAAGTTATAAAAATTAATAATAATAATGCCTGAGCAGCTTGGACCCTGTTCCCGATACCGTGGCTACTATTTTTGTATTTTTAAATGTCTTAATATTTAATTTTTTATAGAATAATATTTAAAAATATAAAAATATGTAAATAAAATGAATAAATGTAATAATAATGTATGTCAAATCCATGTAAAAAAATTAGTACAGTACAGTATTACATTTATTCAATTTAATTAACATTGTTTTATATTTTTAAACATTATTTTACAAATAAAAAACATTTAAAAACAGTATTACATTATTATTAGTACATCCACAGTTCTTCAATTATATTTAAGGGCCTTCCACCGCTTTGGAGCCGTAAAACAGTTACTTTCTAAAGCATACTGCTTAGAAAAATTATGTACATTATTTGCGAAACATGGTTTTTTTGTGTAACTAATAGGTTTGCTTTAAAAAATAATGAACAACACGATACTTTTATGGATGCTCCTCCAAAACGACTTGGATGTTTAAAAATATTTTTACACAGAAAAATTGATGGCTGGAATTTCTTCGTAATTGAAATAGCATTATGTAAATCAAAGAATATATTGCAAACAAAACTGTTCAAAAGGAGGTTCAATATTAATATTCTAGCTCCGAGCGGGCGCACGGCCAGTACTGCGGGAATATATGGGGTATTATATATTTTATGCCCGCATTATGGCACTTTTAATAGAGAGTAGGCGAGCTTAGTGCCATCAACCGGGAATAAATCGAAACTCCGGTCAGCTACTAAATTAAACTAAATGCCAGATGGAAAACCCAATAACATATTGCCTTGCCCGGAAATCGAACCCAAGTTTTATAGTAGGGGAGCCCACGATGCTAAATGGGGATTTACTCGAGCGTCATAGAGACCTATTGGGTTGCAAAGCTTAGATGATAAGAAGAAAAAATGTTATATAATGTATACGTTTTCATCGATGGGGGGAGCGGCTATAGATTTTCAAAAATGTAAAAAAAGACTGTTGCATGGACATAATCGAGCGCGTCAGATATTGATAGCATCAATGTCCTACGTATTTTTAATAATGAATGTATGTTAATCTGATCGTTTGCATGATGGGGGTGGTCGTACGTAAGGGTTGAAAATGAAAAAAAAAAAAAAACAATCGAGCGCGTCAGATTTTCTAAGGGGGTGTTAAGTGAACCTAAAAAAAAACTCTCATTCAATAATCTGACGATTTCGATGTGACACAAATTCGTGGCCATTATTATAATGTGCAAAAAAAGTTCACCATTTTGAAATACTCGAGCGCGTCAGATTAAGATATATATGGTTCATCTTTATGTCCTAGACGTGCTGTCTCATAATGTGACGATTATCTAGAGGGATTCACATAAACAGAAAAAAAAATATTCCATTTTACTTAATTAATTGAAAAGCTCAGGAAATAATAAGAAAGTGTATGTTTGTTAAGTAGAATACTTGTATTTAAAAGTTTTATTTTTTTTAAATGCTCAAAAAAATTTTTTTTTTATAATTAATTGATTGATTAATCATAATCTTCATCAGTAGAATCATCTTCTTCTTGCTCGACTTCATCCTCAGATTGCGTCAGATTCTATCGACAGTTCAAGATTATCGTATGTTGTTCGGGATTTTCAGAGAACCGGTTTGCTCCGACGATATTCTAAAATATTTATACATTTTTTAATGTTTCTAATGTAAATTTAATTGTTTTTTCAAAGTAGCTTCACCACAAAATACACACTTCATATTAATATCACTCATAGTAAATATTTATAAAATTTAATTCACTTAACTTATATTAAAATAACAAAAAAAGCCAAAACGTTGGAAATACTGTTAATAATATTATGCTACGAACGAGTCTGTGTCATCAGCTGTGATGGCGTCATGGCAATCGAAACCAGAGTAGGGACGGAGTGAGAGAGTAATAGAGAAAGAGTGAGAGGGGAATAGAAACGCGGAGAGGGGAATATAGGCAGCACGCATTAAACTTTATCGACGAATTTTTGTTACTTCGGCTTGTGGAAATGGTCAGATTATATATTTTTCGTTATTCTTGAATTATTTCCTAGAAAATAAAAAAAAAATTAGCCACGCTCGAGAATGTCGAGATGACATTTTTTTTTTACAATTTTTCCTTTCTTTACGTCACTCTCAAATTGTCAGATTAGTGGAATATACACTTTTTAGCATGTAATTAACTCACCTTACCTTAATCTGACGCGCTCGAGATTTTCTGATGATCAATTTTTTTTTACTAATCTGATCCTTTATCCTTGACGCGCGGCCTTATATATGGGGCTCATATTTGGTGGAGGTACTCAAACGGGTACAAGATATCCGCCTGTATATTAATCTGCCGCGCTTTAGTAAATCCCCAAATCCCCGCTTGGGCTCCCCTACTATTAACTATATTAAAATGAAAAACAAAATAAAAATAATAGGAGATCCTTGAATTCCTACCTATTGTTAAATACAAGAATTAACAAAGAAGAAATATTACTTCCTTATATCTAAACAATTGCAGGAAAACGAGAAAAATAAAACGTTTACGAAACGAACACAAAAAAACACTAATTATTTTCTACTAGCTGACCCCCGGGGCTTTGCTCCCGTAAACTGGCTACCCTGCCTTTCCTGCCTACAATATCTAACCTACCCTACCTACCTAACTAATAATTTTTATGTATCATCAATAGTTATCTCAGCGCACGCCAAATAATGAATTTTTATGCAACATTTTGCTACTTTGGGTTACATTATTGCAATTTTCATAAAGGTCTCTAATTTTTTTTGAAAATATATTATAACTTATGACACTCGGGAGTAATGTAGCTTTCTACCGTTGAAAGAATTTTCAAAATCGGTTCAGTAGATCCAGAGATTACCACCTACAACGTCACAAACTTTACCTCTTTATAATATTAGTATAGATAAATACCCCTAACTTTATTTTAATCACAAACTCTAACACCAAAGTAGCCGAAGTCATTTGAGAATAACCGTGAGTCCCCGATTTAGAATTTCACCCAGACACCTACATTACAAATTCCCACATCTCATGAAACCACGACCTTCGACATCGCCATAAAAATAGAAAAGAAACCGTGTAACACTCATTACCACTCTCTCTAAAGTCGGTAAACCAAAGGAGGCTTGTATTAACGCGGTGGCTATCAAAACTTTTGTGGCTAGAACCTGGCACAACCTACAACCAACCTTGCTTTCTAAAACACACAGTCCAAATTCCAATGTCTCGTAAAAAAGTTGACAGAGCAACGAAATTCCAACTTTCATTACCAAGAGATAAGGTAGAGTTTCAGTTGTTAGTGAGATAAAGTAAGGATGTTATAGAATTGACAAAAAGCTCAGACTTCGAAGGCTCACTTCGCAATCGTGTTAAGTAAAGGTGGTTACATAATGTGTCTCATCGATTTATTTTAGTACAACCTCTTCCTCTTTCGTACTGGCACGAACTGTTATGAGAATAGTTTATACTGTGATTTTTTTTTTCGTAGTCTAAACTGACAGCTGTCAAGTACCATATTTTTTTTTAATGTTTCAAGCGCAGAGCATAGTGTTGTAGGTAAAGTTCAATCATAAGTGATTCATCGAATCGATTTGACATGACTCCTCAATTTAATTTTACTAATTGGTGTAAATAAATGTTTTATGAATAAAACCGTAATATATTTAAATATAACAGTATTCATATACATAGTATATAAACTTTTATTGTGTTAAATATGAAATCAACAATAAAATAAATGCGGTCGATAAAATGAAGTCTGACATAAATGAGTAGAAACTAAATAAGGGCCGCTAGTTTCTTAATAAATGTATTTTTTTTTTGCCGTGAAATAGTTAAATTTTCGATCTACTTCGATTTTCAAACAACTTTCGATCACTCAGGATAGTCAGGATAAGACACTATTTTTATGTAACGACAAAGTGACAAACCCCCAAATGTCAGTTTAATCTACTAAAATAAAAATCAGAGTATAGTTAGACTAAGCTAATTAAATTAGGTATTAAACTGGGTTACTCGTAATACCTAATTTACCCATTATTATTTGGGTTAGTGGGTGGCTAAGACCCAGTTTTTTCAAGTCAACCAATGATTAATTATAAGTAAGAAAAAATATATTTGTGAATAAAAAAAAAAACTATTTATTTCACATCTACTGAATCCATAGAATGTTAATGACACGAGATAAGAAATATCACAAAAATAAACAAAAAAATCTCGGCATGTGCAGCGATATTTAAGACGACGATTAACGCCAACGACCTTGAAGGAACAAAACGCGCACTCGTTTCACACCCGCGCGACCCAAAAATTTGTAGTTTTCTGTACTTTCCTTATTATTCTATGACTTTAAAAAAAAAGCATCAGATCAAAAGGAAGATATTTTTTTTTTTGGGATGGTGACAATTTCATTAAAATACGCCCAGCGGTTTAAGTGCGATTGTAATTTTTTTGTCTGTGTTAGACATAACATAATAATTAAGAGCTAACAATTACAACACAGCTACGAATACCTATCATAAGATTTGACGATATTCACTAGTTTCTGCCAGCGGCTTCACCTGCGTGAACGTCGAATTGTTTTCCTAAGGAATATATTACCCAGATAAAAAGTATCCTATGTGCTATTCCTGACTATAATCTATATCTGTGGCAAATTTCATCCAGATCCGTCCAGCAGTTTGAGCGTGAAGAAGTAACAAACATACACACTCACAGACTTTCGCCTTTATAATATTCTCAAACTAAGTTTTAATAGAATCGCCAGTGAGCCTAATAAGCATGAACGGTCAATAATAATTGTAGACCAAACAAATATTGAATCGATGTAGAAATATAATCTGTAACCTTGAACACAAAAGAAAACATTTGATCAATTTGCAAAATAGGGTCATCGACTCTACACTTTATTACGAAACCCAGATAGAACAATCAGACGCTACAACTGTATTTTGTAGAGACAGCAAGCTCAAATGATAAGTCTGCCGAAATACTGATGGATTTATGAATAGACGAGATCCTGAGAGGAGACCTCGAATCGGTAAATCTGCTTGACTCCAGGTGAACCGAAACTTAAAGAAGATGAAAGAGACAAGATGCTGACACCAATTGGCTTGCTAACTAATTTAAAAGTATTAATATTAACCAAGATAAATTTTTGCTTCTTAAAATTTTAATCGTGCATTCTGCTAAGCTAAAAATCATTCATAAACAAAGAGCTAGACAGCCGTATAAATTAAGTAATCACACAAACAGCACACACAGCACTAAAACCAAGGAGTCCACACATAAAATAGTTAATATAGCTTTTAAAACTGGCCCCAAATGACTAATAAACACCACCTAACCTGCATACGCCTTAGCACATTCCTTATACAATACACCCAAGCCTCACCACCTGCGTAAACGCAGCCTAACTGAATCAAGCATTCAAGTCAAGGCGAAAAACCAGTCGCCTTGCAACCGCCGCACGGAACGGACGTGTGTGCTCCGAACCAACAACAAAAACACGCCCGAATAACGTAATAAAAATACATCTAACATGTATTTCTAATTAGAATCTGTTTAATTGAGATTCGAATTAAAATTCTGTTTGATCAGCTGTCAAAATTTGAGGTTATCAAAACTTTTTTGTGCAGTGCAAGTGATGTGTGTGTTTTTGTCTGTTTTGTAAGTATTTTCTTGTTGGTTTTTTTTTCGTGGTTTTACCTGTTTATGATTACGTAAGTGTGGAAGAATTTGGTTGGAGACTAAAATGTTTTGAAGGATTTTAGAGCCAAGTTTAGGTAACCAAATAATCGAAGTTGACTCCTACACAAGCAAAGTTCTAATGGCTTAAAGTTTGGGGTGTGAACACTTTAGCCCTATTAGCTTTAAATTTTACTTACCAAACTTCAAAAGTTTTAAGTTGATTGAAGAAACAACAACAATAATCAACAATAATTTTCGACTTAAAGCTTTGACGGATTTCCAAACATAACCTTTCCTCGTTCTATTAAAACTTTTTAAGAAATCCAGCTGTCAAACGATTCGTTCCAGTAACTTGGTTGAATTGTTAACATGCTGGAGACAGAGAGGAGCGATAAAACGAGTGAGAGTGAAAGGGATAGCGATGGTTTATTACTAATCTGCTGTAATATGTAACTGAATGCAAGTGAAAATGGAATCAGATGATTGCAGATGTAAAAGGGTCACTTAGATTCTTATTTTGGGGCTGCCATATAAGAATATATCAATAAGAATAAACTCAAAAGCGAAGTAGAATTCTGTCCTTATCAACTGATAACGGATTTTTCTCAAGAGTTTATTCAGACTGCTAAAAATGCAGTGACCCAAATCGATGACCTTACAAAACACACAATGACCACAACAAATGAGATGGGTCTTTACCCTTAGTGCACATCTAATTTCAAAATAAATTGGGGTGGAAAATAAGAGCCTATATATCTGGAGTGGTACATATGCAGCCTTCTTTTGACTCATCTAGGTAGTAAACGACGCCACAACTCTAGCTAAGTAACATTATATCAATAAAAGCGTCGCCATAACGATTGGAAAAAGGACAAAAAAGCACGGCAATGCTTTTGAAATATCACTTGATCAATTCTTTACATTTTGTCATTTCGACGATCACCTTAGCTGATAGAATGACTTTTTTTCTAGAGCTTCTCTTGGCATGAACTAATTCTCATAAACCTCACACACAATTAGTGAAGACTTGAAAAACACCTATAAGATTAAAGACGACAGTAATTTATGGGAAAGTAACAACGAGAACCAGCACACTTATGATTATTTTGCCTTTATCGCGATTGCTTTGGAGGCGGTTCTTTCATACTTCTCCATAAGTCGTCATCTCAATAGTCACACTATTTCAAGCCATATCGTCTTTCACGCAGTCCATCAAGTAGAACCAGCTCATCTTCCTTGTCGTATGTTACTGGGGGTGACGCAACACGTTTTCTTATTCCATTCTGACCTGTCAACAGTCTTGCTATCACTGACTCCCTTTTCTTTCATATCACTCCTCACAGGATCCATCCATTTTGTTTGGCCTCCCTCTTCATTCATCAACATTTATATTCATTACTCGTTTAGTGACTTGTATTTCATCACCACTTTCACACATGGCTATACCAAGACAAACGTTTCCCTTTCAACTTTTCTATGGTCTCCCTTCTCTGTCTCCATGCATCAACATTTATATTATCATTATTCATTTAGAAACTAGGGTTTCATCAACTTTTCTGACACTCACCACTTTCAAACTTCCTATAGGACCAGGTCTAGACTCCAAAATATTAATTTACTTATAAAATAAACCTTGAAGTGACCTCAACAGTCATTGTGTGCTTACAAGTCATGAGAACTGATCAAGGCGACTGAGTCATCGTGATTGCTGTATGTGTATCCCACGCAGTCTTGCATACATGACCATAATCTGTAAACCAGTTTAATGAGCCCACCTTATGCGCTGCTGAGGCACACGTGACAAAGAGAGTGGTTAATACAAATCTTGATGAAGGGGAGAACGAGATGTAAAGAATATGTGGATGGATTGCGAGAAGGCAGGATGTGATGGAAACGGGCGTAAATAATGAAGAAGGATAGGTGAAAAGAGAGAACGGTAGAGAACAGCATTGTTAACCAAGCACAAGTTATGATCAGAGCAGTTAAAAGAATTCTTGCAGAAATGTTATCCAAATTATAATGGAAATCTTTACGATGACTGGAAAGCAAAATGAACAATAAAACAGCAACTTAAAACACACACAGTCCTGAGCCTTTGAGAAAATGTGCTAACTAAGCTGAATAAAAAAATCACACAGTTACGAGAAAAGAAGATTTCAAATCGCTCTTAAAGGCATTTTCAAATAAATAAGATCCACTGCTCTAACAGTCACATTATTAATATTAATCAGCCTCACCATTCCCCAACTAAGTTAAGGTCAGCTTCCAGTCTAACCGGATACAGCTGTATACTAGTATTTTACAAAGAAAGAAAATAAAGAAAGACAAGCCACTAGAGCATACAATATAAAAAGAAAACTTAAAACTAAACAACAATAAAAAAGAGAAAACGGCTCTTACGAACGACTCCTTATCTGACCTTCACAACCCAGTAGCTGAATAACACGATACACCTTAGAAAGACTGACATCAGGCTTTCTGACTACCCGTAACGACTGTTAAGATCTACAAATTAAATCACATTAGATAGACAGATTTGACATTAGCATATATACGATATATACCACAGAACAGAAAAAACGCCTTCTACAGTCTCTGTTCTGTGATATCTACATAAGTCAATAGAATGAACCAGTAACAAGGAAATACCGGTGACCGGTCAAAGATGATGTCACTACATGATCAGACATTTAAATATTCATCTTTGACATTTCCTAGAAAGGCAAACAAGAAGCCTATAAAACAGGCTTTTGATGAAAAAGCACAGAATGGATTTTGCGGCACCTGATGTTAAGCGATGATGTGCTCGACGAAGGAGCACGCCTGCCCAGATTAATTAATTAATTTGTCGCATCCAGGCTGGCCGATAGATGCAAACCATCGGGAAGTCAGTATGTACTCCCTTAGGTTAAGACATCGTGTGTGGCCAGGTAGGTGGGTATAATCGTGAAAATGAAATCACACAAATTATTCGATACACTGAGTATATTCAAATAGACACAAGTTACAGTTACAATCTTGCTTACTAATATTACGGATCGACACTGATTCTACGACGTGTTAGCTCTAAGGCTGTCAGCACAGCTGTCAGTACTCAGCTCCTATATTCTGCTGTCACCAGCACGCACGCGGTTAAAAAAAGCGCGCCAATGCGTAATTGTTCTTGCTTTGCCGCCAGATGGCGTGCTTGCGATTTGTTTTGACGTCCGTATTATTGACTAATTCCGACAAATTTATAATCGTTATTCATCTAAAACATTGTAGTTCATGATGACAGTTTACAATAATCTAAGACTATAATAAAATGGAGGGTGTGGTGCTGTATTCCTAGCTAGGTTATTAGATAATATGTGTTAAGGAGTACAGTCCCGGTCCCCAAGGAAAGAAAAGAATAAAATCGTACACAGTATGCATTATGGTACATTATGATATGCTTACTACAAGCACAGTATAAATATCGACGAACAGTACGTAAACTACCTGCAAACGCTCGAAATGGCATACTCTCACAAACTACTACTGACAGCATCGCGACAACCGCTTAGGGGCACAGAGAAACTTATATTTACGTTTAGGGGTCTCGTCGATGCACTTGTTTGTACTGTTCGTCCATATTTATACTGTGCTACAAGAAATATTGACGATTACTTAAAACTTAAAAGCAAAACAACAACAAAAAATACTTTTTAACAAAAAATCAAACCGACTTCCAAAACAAAATACTTCAAAGTGAAAAATAACTTTCTTTTCCGAAGTCGGTGTCTTTGTACCCATTGTTTTCCGTTATTCGACACCGGCTTCGGAAAAGAAAGTAATTTTTCACTTTGAAGTATTATGTTTTGGAAGTCGGTTTGATTTTTTGTTAATTTTTTTTTTATTTTCCTCTTTTTAGTTTTGGTAGGTACCTCCAACTAACATAAAAATCATTTAAAGCCAAAGTACATCTCATGACGATTCCAATAAGCCCAAACACGACTACGGTGCTTAATTTAGGAGTTCCAGTGGCCATTGTGGTCTTCTTCATCAGTTCCACTTCACCAAATGATACTTACTGAGTGCAAATGATTGCATTATTGATGAAAATACCAAAATCGCTATATGTACGCCTATAATGTTTGAGGAGTTCCCTCGATTTCTTTAGGATCCCATCATCAGAACCTGGTTTCCTTATCATGGTACCACCCTCGAGATATCTGCTTTCTAACAAAAAAAGAATCATCAAAATCGGTTCATAAACGACGAAGTTATTCGCGAACACACATAAAAATATATATATATACGGTCGAATTGAGAAACCTCCTTTTTGGGAAATCGGTTAAAAAGGAAAAATTTGGGTAAGTGTATAAACCAAAAGTAAAACATGTAGCTTGTGGGTAGGTGAGTATTTGTTGTAACCAAGAGTGTATGTTGTCATGTGCCAATGTATGTAGTATTTCCGCTACAGGTTACAGTCATAACCTGTAGCACGGGGTCTCATTGCTAAGAAAGAAAATTTGGTTCAAATAAATCTCACTAGATGGTGCGATATTGTAATAGATCACTAGATAGCCAACAGAGCTAGTACAAAGCGGTAGGTCAGTAGGATAGAAAAATACTCAAGAATAGAATAATACTTACGTGTAGTTGGTAATTCAGCAATAACACACAGTTTGGACTTTGAACTATTATTTATTTACCATTTCACACTAAGTTACCATCAACTCCATACAATATATCCACTTAGGTCAACAGTACAATCTTTCAAGCCCGCCCAGACTAGACTGACGAACTGACTCCACGCGCCTCGTGTCCGAACAATCCCCCTCCAATCGACAACCGTCATCCGATGTGACGACATTTGACATTCGAATATTTTCTAGGATAATCAATTTAACAACTTTTAAGTACTATTTGATGTTAAATATAAATAATTTAATTCTTAACAAATAAAAGATGTATTTATCAAAGAAAAACCTAACACTCGACCATCCTGACAACGTGTATGACCCCATACACGTATCCGGTGATAACCTAACACTCGGCCTGTTGAGTCAGTTTTCAAAATCTAAAATCAAATCTATCAAACCATTCAATGGCACTTTTGAATGTAAAAACTTCAAAGTCACAAAAAAAAATGATTCTACTGTCCATTCGCAAAAATAGTTTGCTATGGAGAAGAATGGACAAGAAACTCCACACTTACTCTTTTTTTTTAATAAAAAAACTTCTTTTAAATATTTTTTTCAATATTAATTCATTAATTATATCTGAGTACCTTATGAAGTATGATTCATCTAGAATAAAACGGCTGTTCTATGTACAGATATAAAGTATTTCAAGCAATAACAATTATATTGATTCATTTGATAAATATGAACATGGTACTCGCATATTTACAAAATCTGCATTTTATTCGCCTGTATAGAAACCCGTGACTTATTTGCATATATATCAGTTCGCGACTTGCTCGCATATAGACTTACAAAAATTAGGAAACAAATCTAATCAACTGTAACGTTTAAATTTGGCTACTTCGTTACATTATACTAGTACGTGAGTAATTTTTAAAGCATGATTCATCAAGAACAACACGGTTGTACCACGCTTAGGTACAAAGCATTAACAGTTAAACTTAATCATTTGATAAATAGGAACATGATACTCACATACTTACAACATCTGCTATTTGTTCGCTAGTTTGCAAACCCGCAACTTATTCGCATATAGACAAGCCCGTGACTTATTAGCATATTGCGATTTATTCACCTGTAGGCAAGTCCCGCGACTTATTCTAAAATTTATATGTACCGAGATGTATTCGCCTGTAGGCAAACCCGCGACTTATTCGCATATAGACAAACCCGCGACTTATTCGCATAAAGCGATTTATTCGCCTGTGGGTAAGTCCCGCGATTTATTCGCCTATAGGTAAACCCGCGACTTATTCTGAAATTTACATGTACTGTGATTTATTCGCCTGTAGGCAAACCCGCGACTTATTCGCATATAGACAAACCCGCGACTTATTCGCATAAAGCGATTTATTCGCCTGTGGGTAAGTCCCGCGATTTATTCGCCTATAGGTAAACCCGCGACTTATTCTCAAATTTACATGTACTGTGATTTATTCGCCTGTAGGCAAACCCGCGACTTATTCGCATATAAACAAACCCGCGACTTATTCGCATATTGCGATTTATTCGCCTGTAGGCAAGTCCTGCGATTTATTCGCCTATAGGTAAGCCCGCGACTTATTCGCAAATTTAATAATACTTCGATTTATACACCTGTAGGCAAACCCGCGACTTATTCGCATATAGCGATTTATTCGCCTGTAGGTAAGCCCACAACTTGTTCTCAAATTTAATAGTACTGCGATTTTATTCGCCTGAGGGCAATTCTTGCTATTTATTCGCCTATAGGCAATCCCCGCGACTTAATCACAGACATAAAAAATTTGGCAAACATACCAAATCATTTCCAACAACATTAAATTTTTACAATTTCGATCGCACTCTACTACTCTTCAAGCAAGACCTCATTCAGTTTAGGTTTAATATCGCAATTCATACTAATTCCATATATGACCACTACGGCGTTCTGCCAGCGGAGTATTAGTATTAAACCCTCCAAAGACACTAATACCGAAAAGTGATTTAAACATCGCACTTTCAGTGTTAAATGACTATCATCAAAACAAAACATATTGAGCTAAAACAGTTCTACAAATATTACCCTAAACATACTGGGATTGACTGAAGTCCATCTACTAAAAGAAGCTATTATCGAAGACTATGATTATACGTATTACATAGGAAAACCAAAAATATCCCCTTAGTAAAGACAAAAGACAAGTAAAACATTTCAACTTTTATCGAAATATCAGAAAGAATTTGTGTTCCACAAATAGTTCTAGAAAACCTGCCTTCCGCAATTATACAGTCTTATGCAACCTCCGAAACCTCGTCGCTAATTAAACTTTTATGAAAACTTGGAAATACTCATTACTTTACAAGTACCTTCATAATAGTACATTGTGATACAAGGGTGGAAAAGAGGCTATTACAAACGATCTGTCACCAACAAGCCCGAGCCGAAGGCGAGGATTTTCAATGACACGAGTCCGCAACAACCCACACACCCATGCACCACACGACGTTTTTCAATACAATTGTGGGAAATAATTAAAACAAATCACAGAATTACATTTGTTTCTTCCACAAAATAAAATTATCATAAGTCGCCATATATCTTTATCGAGATTTTGGGGGCAAAATTTCATCCTGCGCTATTTTGCCACATAAAATATCGGGTGGGGTTAATTCCATTTCATCATTTGTACTTGAACTCATATAAACAAAATAAAATAATCCATTTATCATACAAAAATTAAAATTTTCAGAAATGGCGCGTTTTTGCAACATGACGTATATATATTTTTTCAATGAAAACAGCCCATACAACCTATTCGACTTTTGACAATTTCCTTTTATGTGAAAATAAAACTGGTAATTAAATATATTAAACAACCATTTGCCCAACCATTTTCCCTCTCACAGAGAGGAGGCCTGTGTCCCAGCAGTGGGAACATTAATAGGCTGATGATGTGTGATGTGAAACAACCATTTAAAAGACTTTTGAGAATTCAATGCTAAGATGTACGGACTCATTCATTTTTCCTCGTATAAAATCTATCCAATTTTATTCTATGTATGAAAACTCCTTGCTACTAAACTTTTTTAAATTGACTTATACATTTAAAACTCAACTGCAAAAATAATGATCGAGCTCGTAAAAAAAACCACAACCGCGTATCAGAAAAATGCCTATGCAAAAGATTTAATCTTCGAATCATAATTATAGCCTCTGAAAGTACTCAATGTTTAACAACTGTATTGAAAAATACATTACCTCTATGGGTGATTTTAATGCACAGATCGGGGTATCGGTAACGAACATTAGCATTTAGTTGCTGGAAAATATGGTTATGGAACCACCAGCACTCGTGTAGCGAGACTCATTCAATACGCATACGAGTAAAACCTCAAAATCATAAACAAGATTTTCATATTAACACTTAATCGATCTCTCCAAAATAAACATACGAAAACAGAACCCACAATTACTTTCAAAGTACGAAGTATCGTCGTCAGTTTCGTCTGGTTAAGACCACATAATGCAGAGAGCTACAATCCACCAGAAATCCACAATAAGAAGCTGGCGCACTTCTATGATACGCCATTAACAATGAAAACATTGAACGAGCAAAAAGCTATAAAAGGTTCCAAAAATAATCTACCAGGACTTATAGCGTCACGTGAAAAGTATGACACAAAAACCTTATGCATATTACCATAAAAATCATGCACTCTATACTGGAATAATATAGAATTTATCAGGAAAACCGCACAGTTAATGAAAGAAACCAATGACAAAATAAGCCAATACTTTACAAAAACGATAAAGAAAACTTCATAAAACACAAACACAGAAATAAGGAGGTGCTCCCCATAGAACAACCACTATACGTACAAATATATCTATAAAAAAATTACAAAAAATGTATGAGATTATCATGTGCTATTGTAGTATCACAAAATTGATCCCCACACTTTAGTATAGTCACCGCTGACATCGAATGACCCTCTGTATAGCACCTGTCAAGAAATATATCCATCTCTAATACACTACCAAATGTGAATCCTGAATGGAGTTCATAAATATAGCTACGGTTAATTATGCCAAACTATATAACCAACCAGATTCATTACAGCAAACTGGTATGATTAACCAAAACGGGGAATAAATACTCCCCTGTACGTGAAAGGGTTTCAACAATCAATGAAGATGAAACCAGAGAAGGGCTATCAGATATATCAGGCAGGTTTATAAACAATTGTAGGAGAATGGGCTGTAATCCAATTATGGAAATTTGACCAAAAGCTCATCAGCCACATGATATATGCGACCGATCAAGAAAAACACTTGCTTCTTACAAGGCCCTTGTCAATTGTTAACTCGTTCAGAGTTATTGACCTAAACGGGTAACTTATATCGAGCAGCGACGGTACAGATTTTCTGGCATCCAATAGCTACGACTATACCCCGCCGAAAAGAGCCTCTCAAGAAGAATCTTTACCACAAAACCAATATTGCCAATTATAAGTCGGTTCAGCGTTAGTGACCCAAACAGGCGACTCATTAGACATCAAAACAAAGACTTGTGCTCGATGTCCAACTGCCATAAGATACAAAACAGAAATAACTTTTCAACACTCGATATTAAACTGCCTTTTGCTAATTCAAAAATATTCAGATTCAATGACCTAAATAGGCAAGCAATTGGGCCCCAAGATTACTACCTTTTTCTTTTGGCACCTAACAGCCACAAGACACATGCCACCGAGAAAAGTCCACTCAAGAAGCCCTGTTACAAGACAACTATCGTCAATAGTTAGTCCGTTTAGAGTTTACACCAAACTCAAAGGTTTTTAATTAAGGGTCACTACATTTACAGAAACACGGCTAGCGATTATGTCCAAACCCAAAAAAACAAAATTCCAAGTAAGTCAATAGACGACATACCAGAATTTAAATGATATCTACTTAATGGATCACATTTAGAACTCTGTAGCTCCTCACGTGTCAACTATCCAGAAAAGTCATTATAATAAGAAATATTCAAACTGAAAAGATTCATCCGACACATCCCAGCGCTACTGGGGCGAAGGACAGGCTTAACGTTTGGTCTAATGGAGCAGACTCTTAAAACATTGTTCCTAAATCGCCATATTAGAGTCCAATATTTTAAAGTGGACGCTTATGGATTTATAAAACAATGATTGAAATGCACAGTACTTATGAAAGTAATTAGTTGACAAAATACCAGAATTCAAATGACTCACATTTAAAGCTCTCTAGCTCCTCATGTACCCATATTCCATGAAATATGAAGAACCCCCCGAAGAGTTCCATCTAACGACACATATCATATCGCTACTGGAATGCGACAAAATTGTCTATTGCCCTTTGCAAGGACTGTACTATTAAGACCCATCATGCTTCTATGGAGCAAAATATCAAAAGGAAAAGTTGTGCCGATTTCAGTAATCATCCTGTTGTACAAAAGCTAATCCAATGGATATTGGGAATTATCAATAAAGAAGCCATATCAGCAAAATCTCATCAAAAATTAAGTTACGACTAAATAATCACCACATGTCATCCACTAGGTAAATGACATCCCTCTCAAGTTTGTAGAGAAGTATACCCATCTAAGCAAAAGGTTCTCCCTCAGCAAAGCCATAAATATGGAATAGGTCTATAGAAAATTTGAGTAGTAGAGTCGGTAAAAGATTAACGATCACTTAGCTATGAACATCCAGGCTGCTGCTGTAGTAGCTTCTTGTTGTGATGTCCTGGACTGCTGCGCCTTGGGCTGCGACATCCTGGACTGATATGCCTTGGGCTTCGACGTCCTGAACTGCGTCACCTTGGGCTGTGGCGTCCTGGACTGGTGCGCCTTGGGCTGGCGCCTCACGAGGCATGATGTACATAAAACAAATAGAAAAGGTTTATGAATAACTAAAGTACACAAAATATATTTGAAAATGTATGCAGGGTATTTTGAAAATATCTCTGAAACGGTGAGTCTGAGCAAAAAAATAACCAAATTTTCACAACCCTTTAAGAAACCCCGCTTAAGGGACAAGATACTTAGTCACAATTTTTTTTTTGTTTTTTTTTTGTTTTTTTTTTTTGTTCTACCCTCATATTTTTAAAATACATTAAATATAGTTATAAAATCGCAATCAAAAGCACTTGATTTCGTAATGGGCGCGTACACCCCACTTCTGAAATGTAATAGATCACTAGATAGCCAACAGAGCTAGTACAAAGCGGTAGGTCAGTAGGATAGAAAAATACTCAAGAATAGAATAATACTTACGTGTAGTTGGTAATTCAGCAATAACACACAGTTTGGACTTTGAACTATTATTTATTTACCATTTCACACTAAGTTACCATCAACTCCATACAATATATCCACTTAGGTCAACAGTACAATCTTTCAAGCCCGCCCAGACTAGACTGACGAACTGACTCCACGCGCCTCGTGTCCGAACAATCCCCCTCCAATCGACAACCGTCATCCGATGTGACGACATTTGACATTCGAATATTTTCTAGGATAATCAATTTAACAACTTTTAAGTACTATTTGATGTTAAATATAAATAATTTAATTCTTAACAAATAAAAGATGTATTTATCAAAGAAAAACCTAACAATATGCACCTCCATCTGTTATTGAATGTGTGTAAAATTAACATTTTCTGGAATTGAACACAAAAATTGTATGTTCTTGTTTAATCAACTCTCCTAAGTACAAAATTATGGAATATTGGGCTCTTAATTCACATTTCAAAGATTATTAGACGGATCATTTAAAATTGATGCGAATAGATGGCGCATTTTTAAATTTCTGAGGCATTCCACTCGATTGTTAAAGTTTGCATTTTAACACATTTTAGTGCAAAAAATACTAAAAACGTGCAAATAAATACTAGAAAACAAACCTTCACTGTATTTAAAGAAAACAATATTCACGAACCTAGTGAATCCTTTTACTTGCAAGTCGCTGCTAACACCATCTATCTATCACCGTGAAACAGAACCGAATGCGTTGATGCGTTGAAAAATTGCCAGATTAAGCAGACGAAAAACGCTAGTTACGTCGGCACGGTTTCTTTGTATGGGACGAGGTATCTGTATGCTAGTATTATATTATCTGTGCCTGTAGCGAATAGATGCACTTGAGACTTCAAGATTCCTATGATACCTACCTCGAAGTAAGAGTAAACACAAGAAACGATTATTATTACGTATTTTTACGTTGAAATACTGACGATATGGATAGTGAATCCCGTGGTCTAGGAACACCAAGAGATTTGCATATTTATGACGCCGAATTTAGGAACAAAGATATCTGTAGCCTATAATTTTACCTGATAGAACTTAACAATATTAATGGGCATCTTATATGTCGTAGTAAAATGATAAATCTATATATATAAAAGAAAGTCGTGTTAGTTACACTATTTATAACTCATGAACGGCTGAACCGATTTGGCTGAAAATTGGTAGGGATGTAGCTAAGAACCATACGATTTAGACTTTTTATCACGTTTAGGAGGGTAGGTAGGGTAGGGTAGGTAGGGTAGGGTAGGGTAGGTAGGGTAGGGTAGGTAGGGTAGGGTAGGTAGGGTAGGTAGGGTAGGGTAGGTAGGGTAGGGTAGGTAGGGTAGGGTAGGTAGGGTAGGGTAGGTAGGGTAGGGTAGGTAGGGTAGGTAGGGTAGGGTAGGTAGGGTAGGGTAGGTAGGGTAGGGTAGGTAGGGTAGGGTAGGTAGGGTAGGGTAGGTAGGGTAGGGTAGGTAGGGTAGGGTAGGTAGGGTAGGGTAGGTAGGGTAGGGTAGGTAGGGTAGGGTAGGTAGGGTAGGGTAGGTAGGGTAGGGTAGGTAGGGTAGGGTAGGTAGGGTAGGGTAGGTAGGGTAGGGTAGGTAGGGTAGGGTAGGTAGGGTAGGGTAGGTAGGGTAGGTAGGGTAGGGTAGGTAGGGTAGGGTAGGTAGGGTAGGGTAGGTAGGGTAGGGTAGGTAGGGTAGGGTAGGTAGTGTAGGGTAGGTAGGGTAGGGTAGGTAGGGTAGGGTAGGTAGGGTAGGGTAGGTAGGGTAGGGTAGGTAGGGTAGGGTAGGTAGGGTAGGGTAGGTAGGGTAGGGTAGGTAGGGTAGGGTAGGTAGGGTAGGGTAGGTAGGGTAGGGTAGGTAGGGTAGGGTAGGTAGGGTAGGGTAGGTAGGGTAGGGTAGGTAGGGTAGGGTAGGTAGGGTAGGGTAGGTAGGGTAGGGTAGGTAGGGTAGGGTAGGTAGGGTAGGGTAGATAGGGTAGGGTAGGTAGGGTAGGGTAGGTAGGGTAGGGTAGGTAGGGTAGGGTAGGTAGGGTAGGGTAGGTAGTGTAGTTAGGGTAGGGTAGGTAGGGTAGATGAATGTTTGGTGTTTTTATGGCAAAACGAAGTTTGCCGGGTCAGCTAGTTAATGATATTTGTTACTGTTAAATTACTGCCCGAAGAATTGCCAAACTTAAGTGGCAATTCTTGCAGGGCAGGGCACATTGCTCGCAGAACGGATGGCCGATGGGGCAGAAAGGTTCTGGAATGGCGACCGCGAACCAGAAGACGATATGTTGGAAGGCCTCCCACTAGGTGGATCGATGACCTGGTTAAGGTTGCGGGAAGGCGCTGGATGCGAGACGCACGGGATCGGTCAATGTGGTGACGCCTGGGGGAGGCCTATGTCCAGCAGTGGACGTCTTTTGGCTGAAATGATGAATAATGATGATGATGACTGTTAAATGGTAAACAAATAATTTTGCATGTCAAACAGATTCATAATATTTTGAAATTAGGGTAGGCTAATCTTTCCTACTTGACTACTCAGAAAAGAACTTCGAAACAAACACAGTTGTCTCGGACTCATTTAGGTCTTATGAAGTTATAATGGATTTTTACGGAAATCCTCTTCTAAAAGAAACTAGGTACCAAGTCTTGAAATTGTCGTGGGTTGAATCCCAAGCTGCAACAATGGACGCCCTCTGACATTAAATCTAATACCCCATAAAATTATTAAATACAGTTGAAGATAATAATATAAATGATAATCAAGGTGTGCAATAAAATCTTAGATTGCAGTCATAAAATCCATCCATATTAATATCATAAACAGGAAAGAAACTCTGACTGCTTGTTTGTTATAGTTTATCGCCTAAACCGCGGGACCGATTTAGATAAATTTTGGTATAGACATGGATTAAAAGAAGAAAGAAAAGTGTTTAATTCTCACAAAACGACATCTATACTAATATTATAAAAAGGAAAGATTTTTTTGTTAGTTTGTTTGTACCGAATAGGCTCCGAAACTACTGGACCGATTTAAAAAAATCTTTCACCAATAGAAAGCTACGTTATTCCTGAGTAACATAGGCCATTTTTTATCCCGGAAACGGGTCCTGTGGGGTGGTCCACGGGAGCGAAGCCGCGGGCAACAGCTAGTAATATTATATATATAGTAGGATAATTATAATTATAATAATATTATAAAGAGGAAAGATTTGTTTGTTTGTACCGAATAGGCTCCGAAACTACAGGACCGATTTAAAAAATACTTTCACCAATAGAAAGCTACGTTATTTCTTAGTAACATAGGCTTTTTTAATCCCGAAAACGGGTCCTGTGGGGTGACCCACGGGAGCGAAGCCGCGGGGAACAGCTAGTATTGTATAAAACGGAAAAGAAATAGGATGACAAAGATGCCAGGCAGATGCATGTCGTGGTTGTGGCATTAAGGTTTCCACTCAGTATAATGCTGTACCGTTGGGAACCCACAGCACGACGCTGTTTTTCAGTGGTCGCCTAGGACGTGACGTACGGAAACCAAATCTGATGTGTATGTAAAAATTGATAGAAAAAACTAAAAATAAATACATTAAGATAAAAATAAACCACTTAAATTTATGATGTGACTAAAACCAAAAGCACGATTATCTTTAACTAGCGGATGTCTCGCGGTTTCACCCGCGTAGTTGCCGATCCCGAGGGAATACAGAGATAAAAAAAAAAAAAAAAAAAACAAAAAACTCGACTGCTTAAAAAGCAAACTAAAATAAAAAGACGTAAACAAGAAGAAAATCATGCTGTGCAGTCGGAGGATACATATTTGCGAACTGGCGGACCAAAACCAGTTTTTTAAGTAACTTTTCTTATTTACAACTTTTTAGTTATTTTTTTAGAATTTGGTACATATAAGTGTTATATATTTTTGAAATCGCCTCTTAAAATCCTTTATTTTGATACCCCACACGATGGGTTTGGAAGAAAAAAAAATTTTTTTTACCCCTCAAAATGGCGCCCAAAATCCGCCATTTTTGTTTTTCAATTTTAATGTAGCCAGTGACACTCGCAGGATTAAGACGAATCGATTGACGTAAGAATCATCAAAATCGGCCAACGCGTTTGGTTTCTAGAACGCCACATAGGAACAAACATACATACATACATAGACTGATAAACACATTACCTTCCTTCGGCAGTCGGGTAAAAAGTAGCCTATGTCACCCGGGGATAGTGTAGCTTCCCAACGGTGAAAGAATTTTCGAAATCAGTCCAGTACTTTTGAAGTTTATTCGTTACATACAAACGTACAAAAATACAACCTTTCCTCTTTATAAAATTAGTATAGATTAGACCTTGAAGCTCGTAGAACGAATGGCCGATGTGGAGGAAATTTTTTGGAGTGGCGTCCAGGTACCGGAAGGCCTCCCACCAGGTGAACCGATATCGTGGTTAAAGCTTCGGGAATCTGCTGGATACAAGATGAACGAGACCAGTAAATTTGGTGACACTTGGCATGTTCAGCAGTGGTTGTCTTTCAGCTGAAATGAAGATGCTGATGTTCAAGCCAACAGTACGTTACCTTGGGATAATTTCCAACTTTGAAGCGGGCGAAGCCGCAAGCAATAGCCAGTTAAGATAAAATAGCCACAACAGTTCTTGCATTTCATATTAATTAAGTATTTTATGATGAGTCCTATTCCTATGGAGTTTAATTACAAAGTCTTCGTGAGGAAACGATTAATAAAGCCTTTGGAATTGGACAAGTCGTAACCTGATCATTATTAGGTCATATAGTACGCTAGAAGAAAGACCAATGAATTAATAATGGATGGATTGTGTAGGAGCAGTGGTGGCCCAGTGGTATCGGCCGCGACTTACAAATTGTAGGTTGTGGGCTCGAGCCCAGGCAGGCGCTTTACTTTGGGTAAATTATTTCATAACCACTGCTCTCTAAACTGTGAAGGAAAATACCGTGAGGAAACCGGCATGTCCTAGAACCAAAAATTCTCGAAGACGTGTGACATCCACCAAACCGCACTGGGCCCGCGTGGTGGATTACGGCCCATTCCCTCTCACAGAGAGGAGGCCTGTGTCCCAGCAGTGGGAACATTAATAGGCTGATGTTAATGGATTGTGTGACAGATGTAAGACAAGACACAACGGAGGCGAACATTGCTTTGATGGCTCTCTCCATCTATGGACGTCTCTGATATCATCATATCACATTGGCATCATCATGCCAACGACTAAACATATTAGCAGACAGAAGAGCTCGGAACCAATCCTGGCGGGCGAGCACGGCCTACTGTGACAGGCTTGAGTCATACATTTTTATCTCAGTTTGGGAGCAAAAACCGTGATAAAATGCGTGACTCAAGCCGTGCAGAGACCGTGCTTGCCTGGCTGCAGTACTAAAATATTCTTCAAGACTCATCATCAGCCTTTTAACGTTCCCACTGCTGGGACACAGGCCTCCTCTCTGTAAGAAGGAATGGGCCGTTATCCACCACGCGGGCCCAGTGTGGATCCACATGTCTTCGAATTTTTGGTTCTAGGACACGCCGGTTTTGGACACGCCACAATTGCGGCGGTAAGGCCCCTCTTTGAGGAGTGGATTGAGAGGCGTCACGGTGTCCTCACCGTCCGCCTGACGCAGGTCCTCATGGAGGCGATCGGCGGTGGCGACCTCTAGCGTCCGGCCCTGGTGCAGGCCATGGTACGGAGCAAGAGGACATGGGAAGCTGTCTCTTCCTTCTGCGAAGCAGTAATGCTCGCAAAGGAGGAGGCGGAACGCGTGAGGGAGACGCAAAGGAGACGCCCTCATGCCCCTAGCCACCGCAGGAGACGCCCCGGGCGTCGGGAGTCGCAAGCCGATTCCCGGCCACCGTAGGCGCGGGCTTGCGGACGGAAAGTAATGGGTAGCTCGCCGTCCGATAAGGACCAAGCCCGAGTTTACGGTGCGTAGTGTTCCACGCGCGCCTCAAAGAGATTTCAGCAAAAGTGACAGGGTCCGATAGGGCCGATGCATGTCTGGGTCGCGGATAAATTTGAAAGAGAGTTACCGCGGCCCTGGCACAAGCAACTGAAGGAAAGGAACACGGTTGGGTTTTAGTCAGTAAAAGTCTGACACGCCCTCCCGCTTCACCCAGAGCGGGAGAAGTCATTGGATGATTCCCAAAATAAAAAAAATGGACACGCCAGTTTCCTCTCGATGTTTTCCTTCACCGTTTTTGAGAGCAGTGATGATGAAATAATTTACACAAAGTATAGCGCCTGGCACTGGGCCACCACTGCTCGATAGCTAAAGAAAAGATGGGAAGGTACATAATTTAAAAGATAGCTAACAAGAAGGCAAATACCTCTGCTGCGCTGCGTCACAGTATAAATATAGACAAACAGTACGGAAACCACCTACAAACGCTCGAAACGGCACACTCACACAAACATGCGCATCGACGATAACGAGGAGGTTTGTAGGTAGTTTCCGTACTGTTCGTCCATATTTATACTGTGGCTGCGTGTCGTGAAACAAATATTTATGTATACAGATAGTTGTTCCGGCCGAGTTGTTTGTGTTTGTGAGTTTATATGTTTGTAAACGCACCCACAACACAGGAGAAATACCGAACGTTATTTTTTTTTACTGAGATGATAGAGAAGGAAGCATATTTTGAAAAATAAATGCAAATTCTTATGCAGTTTATGCCAACACGTGACAAAAAGAACTATCTTAATAAATAAATACACTTGCAATCAAAGAAACCAGTTCGCTCAGATAATTAATGTAACAACATAATAAATAAATGTATAATCTTAGTCATAATCTTGCACATCTTCATATAAGTAAAGCTAAGATTAGAAGGATTTTTCCATAAAGCTTCATCTGAGTTTCTTCGTTTAAACAGGATTAAATAATCAATTAATACTCAATTTTATGCAGGACCATTAAGCGTTCTAAGTTTTTTGTTTATTCTCTTTCTATCTTTTAAAAAAAGATTACCAAAATAATTTGTCAATCAATCTTCTAATATAGTGCTATCAACGACGTTCCCGCAAATCAATACAAATATTTAAAAAAGGTAAAGTTTATGAGTGTGTGAGGTTGTAAGGGGTAATCTCTGGACCTACTGGAGCGATTTAGATGAGATAATTTGTATTCCCTTGGAACGATAAAACACTTTTTTTACGCGGTCGAAGCCGCGGGCTAAAGCTAGTACAAAATAAATTTAAACGCATTTATTCCCAAACGGGTTTACCAGAAGTACCTACACACATAATATTTCACCAATTTTGCAGCTAAGCAGCTTCTTGCCAAGCTATGTGTTACAAACATTGTGTTTACCAAAAAAAAACCGGCCAAGTGCGAGTCGGACTCGCGCACCGAGGGTTCCAAATAAGTAGCTAAATTCAGCAAAATAATTAGGTAACATAACTGACGTTCATAAAAAACCGGCCAAGTGCGAGTCGGACTCGCACACGAAGGGTTCCGTACCATTAACGCAAAACACTGCATAAAAATCACAATTGTTGTATGGGAGCCCCCCTTAATTTATTTTATTTTAATTTAATAATAATTATTTTTTGAAGTAAATATACAACTAAACATTCTGTGAATATTTCAAGCATCTACCTGTTGCCGTTATTAATATCGAGCAAAAAACGGCAAAAATATCACGTTTGTTGTATGGGAGCCCCCCTTTAATATTTACTTTATACTGTTTTTAGTATTTGTTGTTATAGCGGCAACAGAAATACATCATCTGTGAAAATTTCAACTGTCTAGCTATCACGGTTCATGAGATACAGCCTGGAGACGGACAGACAGACAGACAGACAGACAGACAGACAGACAGACAGACAGACGGATCGCGAAGTCTTAGTAATAGGGTCCCGTTTTTACCCTTTGGGTACGGAACCCTAAAAAAAGAATGAACCGAACATTTCTCTAACGAAGGGTAAAAACCGGCCAAGTGCGAGTCGGACTCGCGCACGAAGGGTTCCGTACCATTATCGCAAAAAACGGCAAAAATATCATGTTTGTTGTATGGGAGACCCACTTAAATATTTATTTTATTCTGTTTTTTAGTATTTGTTGTTATAGCGGCAACAGAAATACATAATCTGTTAAAATTTCAACTGTCTAGCTATTACGGTTCATGAGATACAGCCTGGTGTCAGACAGACAGACGGACCGTGGCGTCTTAGTAATAAATCCCATTTTTACCCTTTGGGTACGGAACCTTAAAAATGGGTTGCTCCGGGATTAGAACCTTAATGCCCTCACGTTTTGAAAGTTCTCTGCGCTTACGATCAATAAAACAGTAGAGAACATGAACAAATTTTAAAGATTTTACAAGGTGACTGACAACAGTATGAAATAAAGACTCATCTTCATACAAAGAAATATGTATTTACTACAAAAAGTATTTCCGCTTGTGTGGAGGACAAAAACTAAAATACTAGTATTAGGTGCTTATTGCTGTAAAGGTCGTTTTTTACATCATCGTCATTTTGGTTCTACACTAAAAATGACGCCTGTATCTTCTGAAGGATTCGGCAGAGGCGTTTCTGCAGTGCAGGGGTCACCCATTACTTTAATTTAAGGCCGTTTTTGCTTACGGCTTGTTTACGTCTTTTTAGTTCGCTTCTTAAGCAGTCGGGATTTTTGATTTTTTGAATTAACTTTTTTTATTTAAAAAAAAAAAAACAAAATTATGCTTATTTCAAACAATTACTTTAGTCCAGCTTTCTTCTCAAATTTGTAGCGATTAATCTTTCCCAACATTGTAAATAGGTAAAATTGTTTGTTTAAAATGGGTAATCTTTGAAAGTATTTAGTTGATTACGAAAATTCTATTACTGAAACCGCTAGTACTTAATTTATAAAAAAACCGGACAAGTGCGAGTCGGACTCGCGCACGAAGGGTTCCGTACCATTATCGAAAAAAACGGCAAAAATACACGTTTGTTGTATGAGAGCCCCACTTAAATATATATTTTATTTTGTTTTTAGTATTTGTTGTTATAGCGGCAACAGAAATACGTTATCTGTAAAATTTTCAATTGTCTAGCTATCCTATCATATGTTAAATAATGGTGACAGACAGACAGACATTAAAGTATTATATATTCCTCAATGTTAACGCAGTAATGGCCGTGCGCCCGCTTGGAGCCAGAATATCAATATTGCACCTCCTTTTGGACAGTTTTGTTTGCAAAATATGCCTGAACCGGGAATGCAAAACAGTAGCGCTTGCAACCATTAGACATACTTCACAAAATTACTGCATATTCCATTCCGCAAAACCAACCTAGGCCACAACGCTCCATTTCTCCGCATGTGTAGAAGCTATTATAGTTTTTGTACAACTCCCGATACTGACTTACACGGTGTTTCGCTTAATAAGTTTAGAAGAGCAGTCTCGGAGGTACGGGAGTGCGCAAATCCTTCATCTTAGGGTAATTAAGAACGTATACATCCTACTTTTATTTATTATTGTCTGTTTTTCATTTTGTATGTTTTTATTTTTACTATGTATTTAACTCTGTTTGGGCGCACGGTTGGCGCAGTGGTTGAGCGATTGACTGCTGCGCTGCGTGTCGCGGGTTCGACTCCCGCACGGAACAAATATTTGTATGACCTACAGATAATTGTTCCGGCTCTGGGTGTTTGTGTTTGTGAGTTTATATGTTTGTAAACCCACCCACGATACAGGAAGAAATTCCTAGTGTGGGGCAACTTTTTTTTTTTAAATAAAAATAAAATAAAATAATAACTTTAGATTAATATCTATTTATATTTTGAAATTTTAAATAATTTAGTGTTTCTGACCATATGGTGTAAGCTGCTTATATCTGTAATATGTCTGTAATACATACCAGCACCTTTATTTTTCTTTGTTTACTACAAACTGTTTTGTATGTAATGCTGTTGGTGTACCTTATAATCTATATATATAAAAATGAAACCCGTTTTCCGTTGTCACGGCATCACGCGTGAACGGCTGGACCGATTTCGCTTATTCTTTTTTTGTTGTGTTCGTTATTGTTGGGAGAAGGTTCTTATGTAGGGTAGGGTAGGGTAGGTAGGGTATGTAGGGTAGGGCAGGTAGGGTAGGGTAGGTAGGGTAGGGTAGGTAGGGTAGGTAGGGCAGGGTAGGTAGGGTAGGGTAGGTAGGGTAGGGTAGGGTAGGTTGGGTAGGGTAGGGTAGGGTAGGTAGGGTAGGGTAGGTAGGGTAGGGTAGGTAGGGTAGGGCAGGTAGGGTAGGGTAGGTAGGGTAGGGTAGGTAGGGTAGGGTAGGAAGGGTAGGGTAGATAGGGTAGGGTTGGTAGGGTAGGGTAGGTAGTGTAGGTAGGGTAGGGTTGGTAGGGTAGTGTAGGTAGGGTAGTGTAGGTAGGGTAGGGTAGGTAGGGTAGCGTAGGTAGGGTAGGGTAGGTAGGGTAGGGTAGGTGGCGTAGTGTTGGGTAGGTGGAGTAGTGTTGGGTAGATGAATGTTTGGTGTTTTTATGGCAAAACAAAGTTTGCCGGGTCAGCTAGTAAATAAATAAAAATAAATAGACATACTTACCTACCAAAATATTATTATGAAAACAATTCTTGGTCGAATGTCGAATCTTCTTGACAAACACATGTATTATTATTATTTAACTTGCAATGTATGTATGTGTGTTCGGGTCAAATCTTGCAACTGCATTTTAAAGCAGTTACCCCCACCGATTAAGATGAAATTTTGCATTCACGTTTAGTTTAGATGACAATGCATGGTTAGCTAAGTGACGTCATTCTAAATCCAATATGGCGGACAACCCAAGATGGCGGAATAGTTATTTTTGTTGCACTGCGATGATATTGGTATCAAATGAAAGGGTTTGCTGAGAAGAATACGAAAAAAGTTTGTTTAAAAAAAAAACATTAATAATTTAAAACCAAAACTCAGGCAGTTCGAAATTACTTCATTGATGGAAAGCAATAGGTGTTTTGTTTTACAATGGTAATATCTGTCACTGTCCGACCTATATTAATTAATTATTGACAGCATTAAAACAAAAAAAAATCGGCTAAGTGCCAGTCGGACTCGCGCACCGAATGGTTCCGTACAAACTTGTAGGTTCCGTTTTTTCCTTTCGAGGTACGGTTCCTAAAAATATGTGATGTAACAAAAAATTTAAGGTTTTCGGAATTTTTCCTTTATATGTCCTATAAAACATTGCTTCATGCCAAATTTCAAGATTCTAGGTCGACTGGAAGTACCCTTTAGGTTTTGATTCCCTTGCGAGCTTGAAAATATGCGGCTTAAATTGCTGTTTCTTTTGATTGCGCTGACATAGAAGTTTGATTTTGTTACGGCTTAAAGGTATTATAAACCTGAGTATTTGATATGAATTTCAATTTAATTCCTCTACGCGTTCATAAGGAAAGGGGTAGTAAGTTGAAAATTATTTTAAAAATATTGTTATATGTATGATGTTACTAAAAATTTACGGTTTTCGAAATTTTTCCTTTATCTGTGCTATAAGACGTTGCTTCGTACCAAAATTCAAGATTCTGAGTTCACGGGAAGTACTCTGTAGGTTTTGATTCCCGGTGCGAGTGTCGAAAATTTGCGGCATAAACGGCTGTATCTTTTGATTGCTACGGCTTAGAAGTTTGATTTTTTTCACAGCTTTAAGGGATAGTAGACTTGAGTATTTGATATAAATTTCAGCATGATACCTCCACGCGTTCCTGAGAAAAAGGGTCTTGACAGACAGACGGACGGACGGACAACAAAGTGATCCTATAAGGGTTCCGTTTTTCCTTTCGAGGAACGGAACCCTAAAAATACATACAGTCGAACATAGAACCTCCTAAATTGGAAATCGGTGAAAAACACAGAAATAAAGACATACTTACGAGTAATGCCGTCCTGAATCGAATCTATCGTGATCCTCAACATATTTTTCCAAATGAGAAACTATATAATTATGTATTCAATAATTATTAATATCTATTAAGGAACCCGAAAAAAAATCACACTAATATTATAAAGGCGAAAGTTTGTGAGTGTGTGTGTGTGTTTGTATGTTTGTTACATCTTCACGCTCAAACGGATGGATGGATCTGGATGAAATTTGGCAGAGAGATAGATTATAGTCGGGCATAGCACATAGGATCCAGGGAATATATTGCCTCGGGATAATTTTCGTCATTAAAGCGGGCAAAGCCGCTGGTAAAAGCTAGCAAAGATCTAAAATTAATAGTCACACGTACTTTATGTCCTCTAGAAGAACATCATACTTTTTTAAATCGTGTCTTTAACTAACCAGATAGCGCCCTGTGGCGTCTCTCGGCAAAATTACCTCTTTTTTCAAACTTCATAAATATCGTGGCGTAAAATATATTCTAGAATTTAATTGCTGTTGCATAAGTTATTAAGCGATAAATAGATCGTCGTATAGATTAGGAGGATAGTGTAAATATAAACTATAAATTAAAATAGATTATTTATTACAAGCTTTTATTTAACTTGCAATGTATTATGTGTGTTCGGGTCAAATCTTGCAACTGAATTTTAAAGCAGTTATCCTGCACTGATTAAGATGAAATTTTGCATACACGTTTGATTTGGATGACAATGCATGGTTAGCTAAGTGACGTCATTCTAAATCCAATATGGCGGATGGTCCGAGATGGCGGACCAGTAATTTTTTATGCACTGCCATGATATGGGTATCAAATCAAAATCAAAATCAATTTTAGGGTTCCGTACCCAAAGGGTAAAAACGGGACCCTATTACTAAGACTCCGCGATCCGTCTGTCTGTCTGTCTGTCCGTCTGTCACCAGGCTGTATCTCATGAACCGTGGTAGCTAGACAGTTGATTTTTTTACAGATGATGTATTTATGTTGCCGCTATAACAAGAAATACTAAAAATAGAAAAAAACAAATATTTAATGGGGGCTCCCATACAACAAACGTGATTTCTGTGCCGTTTTTTGCGATAACAGTACGGCACCGTTCGTGCGCGAGTCCGACTCGCACTTGACCGGTTTTTTTCACTACACTTCATCTGGCAGTATAAACCTCTGGCTCCTCCTTGAAGAATTTAATCGTGAAGTTATATAACGTCTGATTAATAATTTAAATTACAACTTCCAAGTAACAGATTGCCTACAGGAGTAATAATCGTTACTCATTTGATAATCTTATGTTTAACACGTCCTATTTTGTTTGTTTTTATTCTTGTGCGTATGGCTCCGACAGGAACTGATAAATAAATGAAGCAATTATTGTGTGGGGGCGAAAGAAGACGCTCAATAACTGAAAAAAAAAGTTAATTCAAAAAATCTAAAAACCCGACTGCTTTAAAAGCGAACTAAAAAGACTTAAACAAGGAGAAAATCATGCTGTGCAGTCGGAGGATACATATTCGCGAGCTGGCTGACCAAAACCAGATGTATCCTCCGATTATATGTATATTCCGATTTTTTTAATTAACTTTTTTTATTTATAACTTTATAGTTATCTGTTTTTAAGATTTAGGTAAATTTAAACATATAAGTGTTATATATTTTTGAAATCACCTCTTAAAATCCTTTATTTTGATACCCCACACAATGGGTTTGGAAGAAAAAAAAATATTTTGTCCCCCGCAATATGGCGCCCAAAAGCCGCCATTTTTCTATTTTCCAATTTTAATGTAGCCAGTGACACTCGCAGGGTTAAGACGAATCGATTGACGTATGAATCATCAAAATCGACCAACGCGTTTGGTCTCTAGAACGCCACATAGGAACATACATACTTACATACATAGATAAACACATTACCCTCCTTCGGCAGTCGGGTAAAAAAAAAAATTTTAAAATAGATTCTTGCCTGTCAATTGGTCAGGCGAGGCGTGCCAATCTGTTACCCAGATACTGGATTGTAGCAGTTGCTTCATATAAAATATTGGTACTCAACTGAATCCGACTAGACTGCACGGTTGACAAGGATGTCCGAGTAGTAATCTTCACTTCAAGCCGCACTCGAGATGGTTTGAGTCAGGCATCAGCCTATTGGAATCCTCTGCTGGACATGAACCTCTCCAAGTGCATGCCATTCAACACGACGTTTCATCATCATCATCTTTATCATCAGCCTATTAATGTTCACACTGCTGGGACACAGGCCTCCTCTCTGTGAGAGGGAATGGGCCGTAATCCACCACGCGGGCCCAGTGCGGGTTGGTGGATGTCACATGTCTTCGATTTTTTGGTTATAGGACATGCTGGTTTCCTCACGATGTTCCGCCTGCCTGGACTCGAACCCACGACCTACAACTTGTAAGTCGCGGCCGATATAACTGGGCCACCACTGCTCCACACTCGACGCTTAGCTGCTCCCATTTAGTGGGTTTTGGGCAGTTGCTTTCCCGGGAAAGTTATCTCACTGTGTCTATCTATTCCTGTTAGCAAGCGTGTAATAACAGACTCATAGGATATTTCAGCTCTTTCTCTGAGAATGTAGCTCACCTGCAATTCTTTTTGTCAAAGACCGCTTACCATCATACATACTAGAAGTAGCTGTGTTTGTTAAGTTGAACCCAAATCATTTTAAACGTCTTGCCGATATAGTTTCACGTAATAGACGCGACAATACCCTACTGTGTCATCAATCCGCTAAGACAGCATTAATGCGCAAAAGTGTTTACTGCATGGCTCCGGTCATATATGATAAAATACCGAAAAGTTGGAAAGAATCGCCACTATCGTTTTTTAATTAAAAAATCTAATTAAAAAAATCAAAATACCCGACTTCTTAAAAAGCGAACTAAAAAGACGTAAACAAGAATTCGCGAGCTGGCTGACCAAAACCAGATGTATCCTCCGACTGCACAGCATGATTTTCTTCTTGTTTAAGTCTTTTTAGTTCGCTTTTTAAGCAGTCGGGTATTTTGATTTTTTAATTAACTTTTTAGTTAACATTTTTATAAAATTAAGTACATTTAAATATATAAGTGTTATATATTTTTGAAATCACCTCTTGAAAACCTTTATTTTGATACCCCACACGATGGGTTTGGAAGAAAAAATAAAATTGGCACCCCACAATATGGCGCCCAAAAGCCGCCATTTTTCTATTTGCCAATTTTAATGTAGCCAGTGACACTCGGAGGGTTAAGATGAATCAATTGACGTAAAAATCATCAAAATCGACCTACACGTTTGGTCTCTAGAACGCCACATAGGAACAAACATACATATATACATACATACATACATACATAGACTGATAAACACGTTACTCTCCTTCGGCAGTCGGGTAAAAACGCTCCTGCAATTGTTTTTTTTTCTTTGTCCGTAAATTCGATACTTCACGCGTGTTATTTTTTCGAAAATATTGACAATAATTCCATACATGTATGAGAAAAAGGTATTAACCTCACTAGACCCGGAACTTAATCTACACTATAACCAAACCTCATCAAGTTGATAATAAACACCCGTTCACACAAAGGCAATGATTATTTTAATTATCAATCAGCCCGGAATCGAACCCGCCACGCTCTGGTAGCAGCCAGCGATGCGTAAGCTGAACAATTTACGGTACAGCTTAAACTGTACAGACGGACATACATGCATAGATAGTGGAATGGTGAACTCATTAAGTTGGAAAGAACCTCGGCAAGCGGAGAAGGGACTTCCGTGTAGTTTTGTGTTTTGTTTTGGTAGCAATATTGACAACAAACAAGCAAGCCACCTAACGCTCTAAACCAGTGTTCCTTAAACTGTGGTCCGTAGACGCCTGTGAGTTCGCGAGTTTATAATTTTTTGGGACAATCCCACCGCACTATTCCCAAACCATTGCAACTCCTGAAAGCCAGAATCAACCGTGGCGACCACCAGAAAAGCGCCGAGGCAATGAAGCTCGACGAAGTCCCGGAGAATGAATTTAACTGTCTTGGATCCCGCAACGAAATTAATCAGAAAAGAATCACGGAGGAGTAGGAAAAAACATAAATTTCCACTTCCCTCCATATCAAGCAGGAGACAGAACAAACAAGGCCACTAGGCGCAAAGGGTCATTTACAACTGGGATAAGCCCTGTTGCCTAGCACCACGGATAAAAATAAGCCTACCCTACCTACCCTACCTACCCTACCTACCCTACCTACCCTACCTACCCTACCTACCCTACCTACCCTACCTACCCTACCTACCCTACCTACCCTACCTACCCTACCTACCCTACCTACCCTACCTACCCTACCTACCCTACCTACCCTACCTACCCTACCTACCCTACCTACCCTACCTACCCTACCTACCCTACCTACCCTACCTACCCTACCTACCCTACCTACCCTACCTACCCTACCTACCCTACCTACCCTACCTACCCTACCTACCCTACCTACCCTACCTACCCTACCTACCCTACCTACCCTACCTACCCTACCTACCCTACCTACCCTACCTACCCTACCTACCCTACCTACCCTACCTACCCTACCTACCCTACCTACCCTACCTACCCTACCTACCCTACCTACCCTACCTACCCTACCCTACCTACCCTACCCTACCTACCCTACCCTACCTACCCTAGGAATCCATCGCGGACAAACATCGTAACAGGAGATTTATATATATTAGATGGGGATCCGCAGCCTCATCTGTGGACCATTTAATAATAATAAATAAATGCCACCAAAAGCTGAAACAAATATAGAAACCGATAGCAAGTGGAATCTAATTTGAGATTACGACTTAGTAGTAACATCAGCCCGAATATCACCAATTTTGTCGCAAAAAAGCAGAACCAACCATCACATTAACTTGTTGCCTGTGAAACATAATATTGGTATTCAAAGAAAACGACCTTATGTCCCTAAGAATACGGGTCACTTTTGCGTGGCAATTAAAAGTGGCCACTGGTAATAAGGGTCACTCAGAATTTGGTGCCGCGTTTTCCAGTTCGGATGTTCGGTTCCGGTTGACAAAGAAGTTTTTTATTCTTGCTAAAGAAGTTTTTAAAACTGATGGATGAACATTTTTTAATTGAGATTTAGCATTAATAAAAAATAAACAAATAATTATAATTGCATAAGTTGATAAAAAATGCTATGCAATAGCTTTACCGCGGCAGTCCCCGAGTGCCACAAGTCTTTTTTTTGTTATGTTAGTTTCACTGGGTACATAACAATTGGAAAAATTACGTCTTTTGGGCGCCATAATGGGGCGCCCAAAAGCCGTCATTATTGTTAGCCACTGAGGTGACGATTACGGGCGAAGGGTGAGTCGCTCCCTCCCAAGCCATAATTATCATCTTTCACACGTGCCATCTACTCCAAAATATGGATTATAATAAAACATGTTAAATAAATTATCCTCGATTATCGAGGAGCTCGTGGCTAAATAATAACAGCCGCACGTGTCGATCTTCAAGGTTAAGCAACGCTTGACGAGGTCGGTCCGTGGATGGGTGACCATTTCAAAATACCGAGATTCCTCCGTGCCTCTGAAAGCACGTTAAGCTGTCATTTGAAGATCTTTGACAGTCGTTACGGGTAGTCAGAAGCCTGAGACACCTGAGATCTGACACCAGTCTAGCCAAGGAGCACCCTGTTACCCAGTTACTGGGTTGTGGAGGTCAGATAGGCAGTCGCTCCATGTAACACTGGTACTCAGCTGAATCCGGTAAGACTGGAAGTCGACCCCAATATAGTTGGGCAAAGGCTAGGCAGATTGATGTTAAATAAATTATTTTGATGAAATTAATTCTAACATGTTATTTAATTTGATTATTTTCTTGTTTCAGGTAAATACAGTGTCAAGTGATTTGTGTCCGTAAATAAAAACCTTGTAAAATATTAAAAATGGCGGCTCTAAAGGTTTTCCTGTGTATGTGCTTCGTTCATGCTGCTTTGGCTAGAGGTAAGTCCTATTCTATTTATAATTATTATATTTACAGCATTTTTTAAAAGAGCTTGAAACCCTTATCATCATTTTTTATGTTAACTTTTTTTTTTCTAGGGCTTTTAATAACATCAGAAAATAAAACTTAGGCAAACTAAATTTGATTTCAAAAAGGCAAATCATTTATTTCAAAAATATGACGAAAAGAATTCAAAACTATTCCGATTAAATTTGAGTTTTAGTTTGAATTGTTTTGTGAGAGCATTTATTTATTTGATAAGTATTTTAAATTGGATTCAAAATGTATTGTTTAAGTCAAAAATATATCTGAATTGAGGATTTGGAGTTATTTTACGTCTAAAACCCTACTCTAATGCCAAATTATGACAGGTTGTCAGAGTTTGACAAATACTCAACTTCAAATTCAATTCAGTAATCTGGGACTACTCTTAAATAAGGTTAGTATATAAAAACATCACAATTCTTTCCGTGCAATAATCCACATTAGCAACGAGTTCAAAAATCTAGTTCGACAAATGAAAATCGTACTTACTCGGCCAGTGTGCCAATCCGTGTCAAATCGTGGCCAAAATTCAAAACCGTGTAATTTAATAGTTTCCATACGTTTTACGGTAACAGTTCCGTTAAACTCATGTTTTACATGATTTTAGTGTGAACACATTAATTTTTTCAATGGCTGCTCAACGTTGTATGAAAGTCTTGGCGATGAGAGGGCGATTACTGGTTTAATTTATGTTATTTTGATTAAGATTGTGGATAACTGCTTGTAATTATAGTGTAGGTAAGAGAATATATTTTGTGTCGGTGTTTGGGACTTATTCGTGTGTGATCCCAGCCATAAAAGTATGGCCTGTCTTGGAATAGTGGCCAACAACAGTTACTGTATCTTTTTTTTTTTTAATCTATCCCCACATTAGGAATTTCTTCCTGTATCGTGGGTGCGTTTACAAACATATAAACACAAACACCCAGAGCCGTAACAACAATCTGTAGGCCATACAAATATTTGTTCCGTGTGGGAATCGAACCCGCGACACGCAGCGCAGCAGCCGACCGCTCAACCACTGCGCCAACCGTGTTGTCAAATAGTGTTGTTGTTAAGTAACAACAACAGTATTATATACAACAACAATATTATAGCAGTATTATTGGTGTATGCTTGTTTGTATGTTTTTCCACGCAATTCTCGGCAACTACTTATATGATCGTGATCATTTATTGGATTAAGTATTTCTTAACTTAGGGAACAGTGTAAGTTTCATCAAAATCGGTTCAGCAGTTTTCAAGATATTGAACATACAACCGAACTCCTTAGCGACAAACAGCGTGAATGTGTAAATTAAGTTATTATGGGTATTTTGTCAATCCTTTAGATACCTTTAGGTACCTTACAGAGAGGAGGCTTGTGTCCCAGCAGTGGGAAAATTAATAGGCTGATGATGTGATGTGATGTGATAGGTACCTTACTATAGACTTTGCTCACTTTATAGTGATAGGGTACTAAAACCAAATAGAGAGAAATAAAAACTTTTTCACAAAAATTAACAGACTTCTAAAAACAAAAATAACTTTCGTTTCGGAAGTCGGTCTTGAAAAACGATAAAAGCAAGAGGTACCAAAGACACCGGCTTCCGAAACGAAAGTTATTATGCTGATGAAAGATATCAGTAGAGAATAAATCTCCAGATTTCTCTTTGTTATTTTTATAACAGTAAGCATAACAGCCATGCTTAGTAAGAAAATAAATCATTTTTCCTATCATAACTTCCCGGAACCATATTTAATATCGAACATGTTCTTATTATTCTTATTAGCAAGCGCAGAGCATGTAAATGTTCACAGAACGAACGTGATATGTAATACAATGTCATGTCAACCCACGACGCGACGTGGCATTGCCATATATTGCCTTCAGGGTATGATGCCTAGTTAACTTTTTACACGACTACCGAAGAAGGTTTTTTTTTTTTTTTTTTTTTTTATGATGTGTTTGCTCTTGACTCTAGTCTAGGTCAGAGGTGACAGAGACAGAGTCAACGATGGAGTGAGTTTACCCAGAAGAAGCCTGTTCACTCTAACTTTGAAGAGATTCGGGTTGTAGGCGTTCGGAAACACGGACGCAGGTAGTGAGTTCCATTCATTCGCTGTGCGCATTATGAAGGATGTCTGGAAGCGCTTAGTGCGAATTGATGGAATGGCAACAAGGTAAGGATGGTTACTTGCAGTGCGTCTAGATGTCCGATGGTAGAAGGGGGCTGGTGGGATGAGTTCGTGGAGTTCTTGAGCACACTCACCGAAGTACAGTCTGTAGAAGACCGACAAGCAGGCAACTTTGCGGCGATGAGCTAAGCTATGTAGCTTGGCATCCGCCAGTTCAATGTCGCCAATGAGCCTCTTGGCTCTGCGTTTCACCGAGTCAAGCGCGGCAAGCTGATACTTATCTTATATACAGGGTAATGTGTTTATCAGTCTATGTATGTATGTTCCTATGTGTCGTTCTAGAGACCAAACGCGTTGGCCGATTTTGATGATTCTTACGTCAATCGATTCGTCTCAACCAGGAAGTCGGTGTCTTTGGTAGGTACCATTTTTTTGCTTTATGGACACCGACTGCCAAAAATAAAGTTATTATTCACTTTGTAGTTTTTTATTTGGAAGTCGGTTGTATTTTTTTGCAAAAATGTTATTTTATTTTTCACTTTTTAGTTGTACCTACCTAATAGGCAAGTTGTTTAGTAAGGTACCTATGTATAATGCCAGAATAGGTTAGCCGAATATAATGAAACTTGAACATAACAGGTGAAATGAGAGATTTGCGTACCCCTTAAGAGCGTACTGGCGTGATGTTATGTTATGAAATGGTATACACAATGAACAGACACGCGATAGCAACTATCCCGAGAGGTTTGCCGTTATTTATTGAAGAGTTCTGTTGTATATCTTCGGGACCATTTTGGGAACGTACTCTTTCAACTAAAAAAAGAATTTTCAAAATCTGTCTCCAAATGACGGAGATATGGTGAACATACATAAAAAAAAGAAAGAAACATACATGAAGTCGAACATAGAACCTCCTCCTTTTTGGTAAGTCGGTTAAAAATAATTAAACACTGAGACACTCCTAAGAACATTTCTCGAGTATGATTTCTTCCAAGATTTGACAAGACACAACTCTGAAGCACTTATTATCTAGCTTTAACTCGCTTAGCTTGAAATAAAAAAAAAATATACGTACATACGCCTACATGGGCACTTATAAAACGTCGATAAAAGGTGCACGGTTTGGGTTGGTCGTTTCCTGTGGAGAAGAACCGGCAAGACAGTTACTCTTTTAAAAAAATGGTTTGGTTTACAATATTTCCATGTTACAGCATTAGTGCTTAGATATAGGGGGACAACGTAGGCCCAACAATAAGTCGTAAGAACTAAAAAAAAAGATTTTATATTATATAAACAAAAGAAGAAAAAGAAAAAGTAAAACGAGATAAAAAGTTATCAAATTGTTAACAAGCATCTTGATGGGGACATTGCATCACAAGTCTCGTGTAAGTTTTGTATTTGTTTAATCAAAACAATATCCACCAAAACGCACTGATGTGTTTTTACACTGAACAATCGAGTCGTTTTTTAAAATCGCGATGTATAAATCTAATAAAATACCTAGTTATTAAGAATCCCTCTATATTTTGACCGTCTCCGTTACATTATTCATTTAGTCACGACAACCATAATAACTGTATTTTACCAAGAAAAAAAAACACGGCAAAGTTCAAAGAAACAGCGCCCACACCATAAAAATACATCGCCCACATTAAAAAAAGTAATTAAAATCAATAAAAACTTTTTGCGAACACTGAAGACCTAACGGCACTTTTTTAGTTCATCGGTTACTCATTCGCCGCGGTCATTCCGGCAACCATGTATGGTTGGTAGCAACCATTGTGAAAGAAATATAAGGTACATCATTGTGTTGTGATTGTGTCCGTGGGTGACCAATTAAAATGTGGGAGTCGTCCTGAGTTCTTTTTACCCGACTGCCGAAGGAGGGTAATGTGTTTATCAGTCTATGTATGTATGTATGTAAGTATGTATGTATGTTTGTTCCTATGTGGCGTTCTAGAGACCAAACGCGTGGGCCGATTTTGATGATTCGTACGTCAATCGATTCGTCTTAACCCTGCGAGTGTCACTGGCTACATTAAAATTGGAAAATATAAAAATGGCGGATCTTGGGCGCCATATTGTGGGGGCCCAAATTTTTTTTTCTTCCAAACCTATCGTGGGGTATCAAAATAAAGGATTTTAAGAGGTGATTTCAAAAATATATAACACTTATATGTTTAAATGTATCGAAATCAAAAAAAAATAAGTAAAATGTTGTGCAGTCGGAGGATACATCTGGTTTTGGTCAGCCAGCTCGCGAATATGTATCCTCCGACAGCACAGCATGATTTTCTCCTTGTTTACGTCTTTTTAGTTCGCTTTTCAAGCAGTCGGGTTTTTTGATTTTTTTTAATTAACTTTTTTTTCTGAATGAATAACCTTTGCTACTTAGTTTTCTTCCGTGTTTTGAGTAGTTACCTAATAGTTAGTTATTGTACAATTACGTTAGCGTTAGCTTGTTAGCGTTTTTGCCATACCTATTACTGGAATCAAATATAACAGCTCACAATGTTAGGACCCATTAATATTATTGATATTTTTTTATCCGTGGTGCTAGGCAACTGGGCATAACCCAGTTGTAAACCCTTTGTGCCTATTAGCCTTGTTTGTTCTGTCTCCTGCTTCATATGGAGGGAAGTGGAAATTCGTATTATTTCCTACTCCGTTATTTTTTTCTGATGAATTTTGTTGCGGGATCCAAGACAGTTAAATTCATTCTCCGGGACTTCGTCGAGCTTCATTGCCTCGGTGATTTTCTGTGTTGTCCCCACTGTTGATTCTGGCTTTCAGGAGTTGCAGTGGCATGGGGTTAGTGTTCATCGGAATCGGATTGATCATCGGAATCATTGTACGCCGGCAGCAGAAGCTCCAGACCAATTTTAATTTTGTCAGCAAAAGCGATGATGAAACTGCTAAAATTTAAGGAATTGGCCACGTGACGTTTCGATGCCGCTTGGCATTCCCATAAATTTTTGACTATTTTTCAAATGATTTTTAAAAAACGTTGATAGAATCTCTCTTATTGCCTATGGAAACACCGTTGCTAATGCCAGGTATACCCGTATACCCGTACCCCCCCCCCGTCCCGTGTCGTCTTTAATATCTTTTTTTTTATGCATCTGCCATGTTATCCCTCCACCATCCTTGGTTGACTGGTAGAGTATGCCTCAGGGATAAAGTCCACCTATGTATTGTACAATTATTGGACTCTTCTTTCTGTCACATGTTCTAAGTTTTGCCTGTGAAATGCCATTAATGAATGTTCTGAAACAATGTGTAGACCATCGACAGAGTTACCTATAAAAGGCCCAATATTTGTCGGGTCTTTATAAATCTCTTAACTTTTAATTCACGTCATTTAAAGAATCCAGTCTGTTTGAGTCTTGGATATTTATGGCATATTTTTAAAAGGACATAAAAGGCTAAAAGAAACATTTTGAAATAATGACGCTTGACCTTTCACGCTACAACAGCCATTTCTGATTCTGTTTATACAAATATTAATGGTTTATTACCAATATATTAATGGTTTATTACCAATATTTTAATGGTTTATTACCAATTTACATAATATAAAATATTTAATTAACAATAACTACCATATAGGTACACTTAAAACTACGAACGCGCTATTAAAAGGGCAGGTGTCAAAAAATTCGTCCACATCGCTGTCAACGTGAAAAGTGACCAGAACGCTGGCAGCATTGCCAGGTTGGATTGGATTCTCTAGCCGAGGAAAAGCCCAGCCCTCTGGTCACGTGAAGAGTCGACTAACCATTTGCTTACATCTCGAAATATTCGATGAGCACTCGGACCTCATGTACCTAATGTTCCAACCCCAAACGGCTCAAATATATAGCTTTTTAATATTAATTGAAAATAATATTACCTAAAAGAATCTTTTTAACAAAAAAATTTAACTGACGTCCTAAACAAAACACTACAAAGCGAAAAATAACTTTCATTTCGGAAGTCGGTGTCTGTTCTGAAGTAACTTATATCAGAGTTTTTATAAATTATATCAAACTCAAAGAAAGTGCTACGGACTTGTTCGAATTGCAAATGGACACTATTCTTAGTTTTAACATAATCTATCACGTAACATATTAAGTTAGAGTTAAATTGCTTATAAGTCTTTTAGACTAGATCGTTATTCATTATTAAGAATTTTGTTCTTACTAATAAAGTATTAATTGAGGCTACAAGACGTACGGCGATGCGTCATCGGTACATGGTGGACATCCCACCCATACGCACCAAACGTTTTGGGAATACTTTCATTATGCGTACAGCTAAGGAGTGGAATTCCCTGCCGGAGTCTGTATTTCCTGATAGCTACAACCTGGGAGTCTTTAAGTCAAGATTGAATAGGTTTCTTCTAGGTAAGCGTGCTACATCGTCGACCACATCATCACTTACCATCAGGTGCGATAGTGGTCAAGCGCAAGCCTAACAAAATTAAAAAAAAAACCTATCGTAAATAAATCCATATTTTCAAGATAAATACTAAAGAACTTACCCAAGGTATACCGTTAAATAGGTAGCCAACTGACTATCAAACAGACACAATATAAATGTAAAAGCCCTCTTTAGAAGTCACTAAACTCCAGACAGTACTCACAAAAAACGGCGATCAATCTAACATAATAGGTAATGGGAAGATTAACACTGCACAGTGGGTCGAACGCGCGTGGGCGGAGAAAAAACATGTTATAATATTTTATTAATAATCTTACCCGTGGGTTAAATGCCACTGAGCTTTGGAAATAAATATGAAAAGAACTTTTTATAGACGTATTTTTACATAATTACTGAGACGTGATTTTACTATTTCTTCCTAATGTATTTTCACAGTTATCATCTGTGGGTGTTTTAATCAAAGAAGATACTTCTAGGCACGCGTGCTCTGTTGTCGACTACATTAGTAAGCATGGTGATCGATGTTCGTTTCTTCTCTGTATAAAAAGATGTCATCATTTTGTAGAAAAATTTTAACAGATTATAAATAGCTACTTATAACACTTTACATGTTGTATGCCCACTAAAAAACGTTGCAGAAATGTCCCTTGGTCAATAATTCTTTTCATTTTGAATTATTGCCAATTTTTTGCCAGAGGGTTAAGACAAAGTGAAATTCAAGCGATGGCGATTGTCAAAATGCCAAAATGTAAGGTATTATTACAATACATTTTTGGCATTGCACACATGCTGTTTCGTTGTATAAGATAGTTGAATGCCACTATTTTTCTAGAGACTCTGAGTCCAATGTCTAATTTGTATATGTGACAGTACGATACATTTCAACCTTAGTGAATTTCAACTGACCGCGAATCGTTGTCACAAGTGGATAATTTCCCGAATTTAAATTTTAAATACAGTAACAAACATAAACGTTATATCTCTAATAATTTGTTTCCTGTTTTATTCCTATAAGTTCCTTTTGGGACACCGAAACACAAACTTTATCGCACAAAACTTTTCTGTTCTCGAGTCTGTTAATTAGGACTTCTGAAGCGGTTGGTGGAAAGGCGGACTTTTCCAGTTAGTGTCACAAGTTTGCTTTGATTAGGGTATGATTACGTATTTAAATGTCGACTAACTTAGTTGTGATATTGTTAATTAGTTGCTTTGCTGTGCATTGGGGTTATATCTGAATGTTGGCAGTGGTTTTGCCCGAGAGGGCTAGTCTGTTTAATTTCACGTAATCACGCGGCTTCGTTGATGTGGCCAGTCTTACAGGAAACGGGTTTTTCCGGAATCAATTGCCTATTATACTTAGCAATAATGTTACTTTCTTTGTATTAGTGAAATTCTTTTTCAATCAGTTTCGGATCAGTAATTCCATAGATATCCATTGGCAAAAAAAAAATCTTTTTACCCGACTGCTGAAGGAGGGTAATGTGTTTATCAGTCTATATATGTATGTATGTATATATATTTTTCGTATGTATATTTGTTCCTATGTGGCGTTCCAGAGGCCAAACGCGTTGGCCGATTTTGATGATTCGTACGTCAATTGATTCGTCCTAATCTTGCGAGTGTCACTGGCTACATCAAAATTGGAAAATAGAAAAATGACGGCTCTTGGGCGACATATTGTGGGGGCCCATTTTTTTTTTCTTTCTTTCCCATCGTGTGGGGTATCAAAATAAAAGGTTTTGGTCAGTCAGCTCGCGAATATGTATCCTCCGACTGCACAGCATGATTTTTTTTTGATATTTTGAATATATTTTTTGTAGGATTGATTTCATTACGTGTGGTTTGCATGTTTCGCCACCAACTAGGTTGTGCAGGTCAGAAAGTCAGTTGCTACAAGTAAACTACTGGAATTCAGGTGTTTCCCGTTAGATTGGAAACATTCCTTAGTATTTGTATATATTTCTCACCTATTGCATATGGCATTCAGCCTAGACCTTTCTCTACTATGCAACATGTTTTACTAGATTTCTGATTATAATGTCTGATTGTATGTGTTTTATTGGTGACCTTTGCGACTCGTAAAATGTTATCACGCAGTGGCCTCAATTTGTAAGGTATGGTCATCCACGGATTACACTCACATACTAGTGCTATTTTCATTCTTTTGACCAATTTATTTAATATTTGTTTCATAGTCTACCATTGTCACTGTCATTGATTCCATTCCCGGATCGGGCCAAATGTTTTTGGGTTTTCCTATCTGGAATTTCTAAGTAACAGCTCAGAATTTTGTTTCGTGCCCAGTTGTTGACAATAAGCGTGCTTTTTATAAGGTACTTTAAACATTTATTATTATTATGATTTTGTACTGTTACACTGCAGAGCAAAGACCTTCAGGTTTCCACATTTTATTCGGTTACCTTTCAATTACTCTTTTGTAAAAACATTCGTGGTGCTTTATGGTTCATGGTACTCATCCACGAATTACACATAAGTCCCACACAAATACTAGTATAATAATTAAATATTCAATAATAACTCGATTAATCAGAGCAAAATTACTTTCTAAGTGTTAATTTTCTGCTCAATTAGGATCAAATTCCTAAGTGCCTACCTATTAACTATAACGGTAACCAATAGACCAATATACTCTCAAGTATATAAGATTTTTTCCTGTCTAACAAGGTTATTGCACTACAAATCAAACATAGCACATGAAGTTTTTTGTCCAGCACACTAACTGGTTTGGCACACGGTGCTAAACGGCCGGTGACTTGGCGAATTTGGTACACTATAGCTATATAAGTGTTGTAAAAGGACTTTGCAAATTCGGAGGCTCCGCAAGAAATTATAAATCCGCATTCGTCTCCGCAAGTTTTAAGCGGAGTTGTAAAGGAGGTTTTATTAATTAAATCGGCTACATATATAAATATGAAGACTTTTTAATAATAATAATATGAAGGATATTTTTTTTTGGGGCTCCGTTGACCAGTTTCTCACCAAATAGTAAACATTGATGTTAGCAGTGGTGGCCCAGTGGTATTGGACGCGACTTACAAGTTGTAGGTCGTGGGTTCGAGCCCAGGCAGGCGCTTTACTTTGTGTAAATTATTTCATCACCACTGCTCTCAAAACGATGAAGGAAAACATCGTGAGAAACCGGCATGTCCTAGAACCAAACATTCGAAGACATGTAACATCCACCAACCCGCACTGGGCCCGCGTGGTGGATTACGGCCCATTCCCTCTCACAGAGAGGAGGCCTGTGTCCCAACAGTGGGAACATTAATAGGCTGATGATGTGATGTGATGATGTGATGTTATCGACAATGGAGCACGCTTTCCCTTAAGTAAATCTTGACTAAGACAGTCCCAGGTTATATATCAGGAAACACAGTCACAGACACAGCAGGCAGGAAATTCCACTTCTTAGTTGTACCTACACACAACACAATGCATGAATTTCGTTGATGTTTGTAAAAGAAGATCAACGGAATTCATGCATTGTGGTGTTGTTCATGGTTTGCTCCTTCTAAAGTTTGATTACATAACCCTGTGGATATCAATTACTAGCTGACCCCCGCGCTTTCACTCCCGTCAACTGGCTATCTATCTACCTACTACTACCTACCTACCCTACAAACAAACAAACAAACTCTTTAGCTTTATAATATTAGTATAGATAGATGTTGAGAAAACGCCTTCGCAAATGAACAAATTTAATTAACAAAAAAAAAGATTATAGTGAGTCAACCTTAAAAAATAGACATATGCTGTCGCGGACTTTATTTTAGAACTTTTAAAGAGGAACAATTCCATTATACTTGATATTTTCGTAACGGTTTACGCAACGCACGCAACGGAAGCTCTCAAAAAGGTTTTTTTTTCCCGTTTTTGCAACAGTTTTCATTTATGCTAAGCTCTTTTTGGTCATAGCGTGATTTTATATAACCTAGAACCTTCCTCGATAAATGGACTATCCAACACAAAAATAATTTTTCAATTCCAACCAACTCTTCAGCTTTATAATATTAGTAGAGATAAAAACATCTCTTTTCTTTCTACTTCGCCTCCGCTAAGATAATCTCTGTGGCATACCTAACAAACAATACATGATCGTGTACCACTATGTGGATGAGTGGGCGGGGCGGGTGACGTCATCATAGTGCCATTTATTAACGGTTCTACGTAGGTTAATGATTACTTTGATGAAATTAAGTTTTGATGAAGAATAATGATTTTATGATGAATTAAACTAGTATTTTATATTTAGGAAATGTGTACGGTTCTATTCGGTACGACGGAAGACGGCTGATAGCTTTACGGTGGAACAAGGGAGTACAAAAAAAACAATTACCTACTTAATAAAGACTTAATATACAGCGGCTGAAAGAAACAAGTACCTACTTAATAAAGACTTAATATACAGCGGCTGAAAGAAACAAGTACCTATTTTATATAGACTTAATATACAGCGGCTGAAATAAACAAGTACCTACTTAATAAAGACTTAATATACAGCGGCTGAAAGAAACAAGTACCTACTTAATAAAGACTTAATATACAGCGGCTGAAAGAAACAAGTACCTACTTAATAAAGACTTAATATACAGCGGCTGAAAGAAACAAGTACCTACATAATAAAGACTTAATATACAGCGGCTGAAAGAAACAAGTACCTACTTAATAAAGACTTAATATACAGCGGCTGAAAGAAACAAGTACCTACTTAATAAAGACTTAATATACAGCGGCTGAAAGAAACAAGTACCTATTTTATATAGACAATATACAGCGGCTGAAATAAACAAGTACCTACTTAATAAAGACTTAATATACAGCGGCTGAAAGAAACAAGTACCTACTTAATAAAGACTTAATATACAGCGGCTGAAAGAAACAAGTACCTACTTAATAAAGACTTAATATACAGCGGCTGAAAGAAACAAGTACCTACATAATAAAGACTTAATATACAGCGGCTGAAAGAAACAAGTACCTACTTAATAAAGACTTAATATACAGCAGCTTAAAGAAAAATGTACCTATTTTATATAGACTTAATATACAGCGGCTGAAAGAAACAAATACCTACTTAATAAAGACTTAATATACAGTGGCTGAAAGAAACAAGTACCTACTTAATAAAGACTTAATATACAGCGGCTGAAAGAAACAAATACCTACTTAATAAAGACTTAATATACAGCGGCTGAAAGAAACAAGTACCTACTTAATAAAGACTTAATATACAGCGGCTGAAAGAAACAAGTACCTACTTAATAAAAACTTAGTATACAGCGGCTGAAAGAAACAAGTACCTACTTAATAAAGACTTAATATACAGCGGCTGAAAGAAACAAGTATCTACTTAATAAAGACTTAATATACAGCGGCTGAAAGAAACAAGTATCTACTTAATAAAGACTTAATATACAGCGGCTGAAAGAAACAAGTATCTACTTAATAAAGACTTAATATACAGCGGCTGAAAGAAACAAATACCTACTTAATAAAGACTTAATATACAGCGGCTGGATGATAATGTTACCGTCCTACTGACGTGTCTTTCGTAACGGGTAGATAAGGGTACTTCTAGAAGAAGTCGGACAATCGGACTATCAGGCTTACCGTGGGGTTATGTAATATTCAGTGATTGGGATATGGCCAGATAGGCAATCGGTTCATGAAAAGATAAAGATGATTTATTTATCAAAACATGTGTTTACATACAATAGGCATGCAAGATGTTCACTTCATAATTAGCGCTTACAAACATGTTTTGCCTAATGAGGCGTACAAATATGTGTTCTACGAATTGATTAAGTAACTAAAATATGGCAATTTCAGATATAATTATACAAAAATCACAATAGATTGGCCTTTATCTTGATAAAATGTCAATTTTTTTATTAAAAATGTCATATATGAAATATATTAATAAAATAATAAAAGGATGTCAAAACAACATATTAAAACATAAAAAAAGAAAACTATAGGTAAGCGGAATGTCAAGTCAATGTCAAAAGGTCATTTATATTGAAAACAATTTAAAAAAATGTCTCTTATATGGTAATAACACTTGTCTGGTAAAAAATCTCGCGTGTTTAGTAAAATACTCATATTCAGTTGTATTCGGTTGCATTGAAAACCAACCCCAATGTTTATATTCGTTCGTTAATAGGGCAGATTCGAGAAAGAGGTCAACCGTCGAATCCGACTCGGCTGGGCGGCGTTCGGGAAGTTGCGTGGTATCTTCTCGTCCAATTTACCGCAATGTCTCAAGACAAAAGTCTATGACCAGTGTGTGTTGCCAGTGATCACCTATGGAACCGAGACGTGGTGGCTCACAATGGGCCTTATCAGAAAGCTTAAAGTCACCCAAAGGGCAATGGAGAGGGCTATGCTCGGAATTTCCTTGCGTGATCACGTCAGAAATAATGATATCCGCAGGAGAACCAAAGTTACCGACATAGCCCGAAGAATTGCCAAACTTAAGTGACAGTGGGCAGGGCACATTGCTCGCAGAACGGATGGCCGGTGGGGCCAAAAAGTTCTGGAATGGCGACCGCGAACCGGAAGACGATACGTTGGAAGGCCTCCCACTAGGTGGACCGATGACCTGGTTAAGGTTGCGGGAAGGCGCTGGATGCGAGACGCACGGGATCGGTCAATGTGGCGATGCCTGGGGGAGGCCTATGTCCAGCAGTGGACGTCTTTCGGCTGAAATGATGATAATGATGAATAGGGTAGATTGATAGATATAGTTCTAGCCATGTAATTATCTTCACTCCACTCAATCATTGACAGTTATCGGTTGTAATATATTTACGTTAACATGTTCGCCTCGATATTTTTTCAGTTAATGGAGATGAACCGGCCGAATGGATTGTAGGAGGTTTCCCTCAGAAGGACCTCATACATATGTTTCTCAGTCTCAACCGGTGATAATAATCATAAACACATCGGAAATGCTCGAGAATATTACGTGGTTTGCGTCTAAAATTATCGTCTTTACTTAGAATAGTAAATCATTATTATTATTGTAAAATTTGTTATATGCCTCGGCCATTGACAGGTCGCTACTGAACAAAGCGTCATTAAAATTGATGGCATTTCCTTATTATACTCACTCTTGAGGCTTTTATAAATGTGCGCGTCCAAGCAAAAAAGGTTCAGTTCTCGGCATTTAGTTGCCGAGTTATACTCAAAAAGGACGGGGGGTTTACAATTCGGAGGTCTATATTAATATTTTTTTTTGTTCCTGCAATTCTCCGTCATATATAAACAGATTTGCAAAATTCTTTTTTTGTTCGAAAGAATTTTATTTCGAAATGGTCTCAGTTAAATTTGGTAAAGATTTGATGAAGAACTTCAGAGATATACAACAGAAGTCTTCAACAAATAACGGCAAATCTCTCGGGAATGCTGCAATCACATGTCTGTTTATTGTTTACACCATTTCATAACATACGGCAGTAAACTAGCTCTAAACGGGTACGCAGATGTGTACAGTTCACCCTGATACACCGTCGACCACATCATCGCTTACCATCAGGTGAGATAGTGGTCAAGCGCGAGCCTACCAATAATAAAAATAAAAAAAATACACTCTCATTCCACTGGTTATGTTCAAGTTACATTTTATTCGTGTTATCTATTCTGGCATCACTGTGGGCATTATAGATACCAAGGTAGGTATCTATATAACTTGTTCATTATGTACTACTAAAAGTGAAAAATAAAAAACAATTTTACAAAAAAAAATACTTCTAACTTCAAAAAAAAAAACACTACACAGTGAAAAAAAAAAAAAAAACGAAGAAACAAAAACAGGAACAGCCAAGGAAGCAGGTTGTATTTAAAAAAAAAAAGTCTTTTGAAAAGTTTCCCTCATACAAACATAAGTACAGTTTTAACATCAAATATCTGATTCATGTGCCAGTTCTTGAATATTTTTTTAATCTTTATTAACAATTGACAATTCTAGATACCAAATCTAGTCATAAATGTATACCCCACTACTGGACCCTATTTGCTTGGACGCCCACATATTATTTTTCTAATATGATGGCTCTGTATCCTGTTCGTTTGTAAATCACTTCTGCAAGATTTCGGTTGGTCCTGTAACTGTAACCTTGCAGTAGCAGTGTCACGAAATATAGTTGTGTTTTTTACTAGTATTCATAGTTTTTAAGTAAATTGTTACTATCGAGTCTTGTTACTTGCCAATAAATGGGTTTATTATTATTATATTGATCTTTTTAGGGTTATACACCAAAAAGGTTAAGGTCATAGAAGTTTATCTCAGAAACTCCTACCGTCTTATTAATAAAAATGGCGTATTACCAGCTTACTCCGAAGTCACTCTTGGACTACCTAACCCCGGAGTAATGAAAGATAAACTTAGGTTTAACAATGTTATTAATAAACATGGAATAACCTTGGACTAACTATTAATTCCTTACTCTTGGATTTACGCGTAAGCTATGGCAACCCAATTGAATTTAAAAGTAAAATGAATGAACCAGTGAATGAAACCAAGAAAGTTGATGACATAAAGTAGAAAAATGAAAAATAAAATAGCGGGCAGAGTGACATCTGTCATACAGTTTTGAAAGTGAAGGATGCAATTTTAAATTTATCTCAATAATTTCAACTTAAATCGCATATAACAATAAAATATGGATTGATTGTGAATATAAATACAATATAGTTATTCTAAACTAAAAATTTTCATCATTAAATCACGACGAACAAAATGTCAATCAAACATAATAATTGTAGTCGCCATGGATAGGACTCTTAGTCCAACTTTAATTCGACCATAAACTAGCCAGCACCTTGGTGTAACTTTTAGTCCGAGACTAGTGTCAGATTAGTATACTCCCTCCTTATTAATACGGAAATTTGTTAGTACCAACCTAATGCTTGGAATAAAGATAATCTTACCTTAGTCCACGTTTATTAATAAGACGGCTAAATTTATGTTATGATAAAAAATACCATCTTCGAAGTTTGCAAAGCGCCAAATCTGAAATAAAAGTAAATAGAAACATGCCATTTTGCTCACCTTATCTAAAATACTCAACTTTACTCAAAAACCAACAGCGCTGTTATGCACGAGATTAGAATTTTAAATATTTTGCAATAAAATGTACATTCAATTTTTTGTTTATCGTTCCTATTATAATTCAATTCTGCCCACTGTGCGTTAGTGATCCGAATTTTGATTAGGACTACGTCAGAAATGGTTCACTATTCAAAATATGTAGGCGTGCTACTGTGCTGCATGCCTAGGCGTACAATTATTGCAAGTTGATTATTTAATAGGTTAGATAAAGGGGTTACCAATCAACCAACCTAGCCTTTCCCAACTATATTGGAGTCGACTTCCAGTCTAACAGGATTCAGCTACCAGTGGTTTACATGGAGCGACTGCCTTTCCGACCTCCATTACCCAGTAACTGGGTAACACGGTACCCCTTGGCAAGACTGGTGTTCGACCTCAAGCTTCTGACTAATCGACAGCCGGGACCAACGGCTTAACGTGCTTTCAGAGGCACGGAGGAAACTTGGTATGTTGAAGTGGTCACCCATCCACGGACCGACCTCGTCAAGCGTTGCTCAACCTTGATGATCGACCAGGGCGGCTGTTATTATTTAGCCACGAGCTCCTCTTATCACCGAACACAATACTTGAGACACGACAATATTTGAGAACAAGTTGTTTTGTACCATATTGTATTATGCATCTATGGACTGTCCCCGTTGGGCACTCGGTTGCAAGTGCGATAGCTGAGCGGGGAGCTTTTTCCCGGTTTCGAATCCCGGGCAATCCTCGTGCAGAATTTTTTTATTAGGGTTTTTGCCATTAGGAATACGGTCTTAAGCACAATTTTTCATCAATACATAATAATAAATCTGTAAAAAAGTCGTTATTGTATTTTTTTTTATTTGTGACTAGCACTTCACCCGCGACTTCGTTCGCGTGATCCGTGTTTTATCCTATAGATGACTTTTTAATAAAAAGTTTCATACAAACTTTTATCCCCTATTTTACCCCCTTAGGGGTTGAATTTTTAAAAATCCTTCCTTAGTGGATGATTACGTCATAAGAGGAAATGTGTGCGAAATTTTAAGTTTCTAGCCCTAAGGGTTTGGCCTGTGCGTTGATACATCAGTCAATCACTTTAGCCTTTTATATATATAGATGGGTTTGCTCTTGACTCTAGTCTAGGCCAGAGGTGACAGAGACAGAGTCGACGATGGAGTGAGCTTACCCAGAAGAAGCCTATTCACTCTAACTTTGAAGAGATTCGGGTTGAATGCATTCGCAAACAAAGACAAAGGTAGTGAGTTCCATTCATTCGCTGTGCGCATTAAGGTTCCCCTATTTCTGATTGGATTCCTATTTATTATTCCTTATAATTTCTACGTAAACGACTCGTAAAAGCTCTTTCAATTGGAATCAATTAGTAAAATCACATTTATGTATTCCGTCGGCGTACTGACGACTTGGGTGGTGTCTTAGAAGCAATTAACAAGAAAATAAATAAAATGTTTATTTAAAGAAAACCGTAAGTAATGAACTTCACAAGTACATTGAGATCTTACATTTAACATTGTATCACACATACTACCATTGCTGGTGAAGATATATTAAATAATAAGCTAGGTACATGTAAATCAAAACTAGGTACATTATAAGATTATTATACACTCGCGAGCAATGAAAAAGTTCCAGTGACATAGCACCAAATTACTCCTAAACGGGAAAGGCTAGCTTAATGACGCCGTCTGCAATATTGAAGTACGTTTAACAGCGCATCAGAATATTACCAACTAAAAACGTGAATATTGTATTCAAATTTTAAATTAAATGTTTTATAAAATTTAATTTATTTTTTATTCATTTTGTGGGTGGAACTTTTTCATTGCTCGGCAGTTTATAAATTTATGAAGTATTGTATTAAGTTCATGAATTTTAATTAACATAAATCATAATGTCAAAAAATAAATCATAATGTCAACAAATAAATCATAATGTCAAAAAATAAATCATAATCAATCTTCCAAGGCATAATGGTCATCCCGTCTGATCTCTTCCCATCTTCTCTTCTCTTCTTTCCTATAAGTTTAATTGTCATACAACTGGCATTTCTACTGTATAATTGCAATCTCTGAGCAGATATCTGGGTCGTGTTAAGTGTTGTTGGGTTTTTCCATCTAGAATTCCTAAGTACCAGCTCGAAGGCTGGATTGTGCCCGGTTGGTGGATTGTGGTGGTCGCCCCTTTTTACTTTTCCGCGGTTTTTAGGGTTCCGTACCCAAAGGGTAAAAACGAGACCCTATTACTAAGACTCCACGGTCCGTCTGTCTGTCTGTCACCAGGCTGTATCTCATGAACCGTGATAGCTAGACAGTTGAAATTTTTTTCACAGATGATGTATATCTGTTACCGCTATAACAACAAATTCTAAAAACAGAATAAAATAAATGTTTAAGTGGGGTCCCATGTAACAAACGTGATTTTTTTGCCGTTTTTGCGATGGTACGGAACCCTTCGTGCGCGAGTCCGACTCGCACTTGGCCGGTTTTCTTTATTTTCTGACTAATTTCGTTGTGGGATCCAAGATAGTTCTCGTTTCTCCGGGACTCGTCGAGCTTCTTTGCTTTTGTGGTGGTCGCCACTGTTGATTTTGGCTTTCAGGAGTTACAGTGGTTGGGTATGTCGGACAGGCTTGCCCCAAATTCTCGGTTCATGGTTACAAAATGGTGTGTCATTTTTCAGAAGTGTCATAAAAGAGAACATTACGGATTATGTCTAAAAATACAACAGTTTTCCTGCTAGGCTATGGCAAAAAATTGTTGTCACTGTCCGAATAGTGTTATTTTTTAAGCCTTCTGATTCAATTATAATATGAGTGTCTTGTAAAAAATACCCTTTGAATATTTTATTTTTTATTTGGTAAAAAAGAGACGTTACTGAGAACGAGAAAACTGTAGTACATGGTTGTTCTTCATAAGAAAATTCTTTAAAATTCGTCCATTTTGCATTTTTTCACATAACCATTTGACATTAAGACCGATTTTTCGATTATTAGATAAATTCTACTTGAAACCGTTCACTCACTCAATCACTCACTTTTTTCCCCCTTTTTTGTCTTCCTATCCCAATAGTGGGCCCCTAATCTTGATCCGCTTAATTTGACAAAAGGCTGTAATTGGGGCTATGATACGTTAGTCCCTGCACGCTCTACTTCATTCGGACAAAGGTTGTTTTTTGTCCACGAATTTTGGTGGGTGGCAGCACTGGGAATCAAATGGAGTGTTGTAAGGTTGGCACTTGTGAAATTGGGATGGATTGGATTTGAAATAAGATTTGTGTTGGTCTCGTGAGTAAAAAACCTCTTTTCTCAAAAATGCTTGGAAATTTGAGCATTATTTTGACAACCTTCTTCGAGATAAATCGAAATTTCTGTACTGGCCAAATACATGCGAGCAGCGGCCGGCAAAAGTTGTATGAAAATCCATATCTGTCGTGTCTAGCGGCCAAATAAATTACATAGTAAACTCATATCTGTCGTGTTATTTAAAAATGGAACGATCTTTTACTCCGAAACATGGCAATCAAGGAGGTAACTTATCAAAGGTTTTATTTAAATTTCGAACTGGCTTGCAAATAGAAAGCTGTTTATTGAAAAAAAAACAAAAGAAAACTTTAAAGCGGGTACAATAATTATTGTTGTTCGACATTGATTTTGACAAAATGAGTTCTAGGTACTACTTAGTTTTAATTTCCGCGCATTATTTGAGAAAAGTACTATACAAGCCTTGGCCACAACTAGGCATTGATGGACTTACGTATGTGTACCTCGGCTTCGCCTCGGCCCACATTTACACATTCGTCCATCAATGCCTCTTTTTCTGGCCGCTGCAGTAATTTACTATTAACAGTTTGTGGATCTGCAACCAGACAGCTTTTTTTTATAAATTAAGTACTAGCGGTTTCAGTAATAGAATTTTCGTAACCAGCTAAATACATTCAAAGATTACCCATTTTAAACAATCAATTTTACATATTTACAATGTTGGGAAAGATTTATCGATACAAATTTGAGAAGAAAGCTGGACTTTGTTTGGAATAAAAAAAGTTAATTCATAAAATCAAAAAACCCGACTGGTTAAGAAGCGAACTAAAAAGACGTAAACAAGAAGAAAATCATGCTGTGCAGTTGGAGGATACATATTCGTGAGCTGGCTGACCAAAACCAAATGTATCCTCCTAATAAGACTAATCGATTGAAGTAATAATCATCAAAATCGGCCAACGCCTTTGGTCACTAGAACGCCTTATAGGAACAAACTTACAAACATAGATTGATAAACACATTACCCTCCTTCGGCAGTCGGGTTAAAATACGGTACAACAGGCAAAACATAGCCTGTAAAAGCTGTCTGTAAAACACACTGCATTGGACAATGATTAATAAAAACTAAGAAAAATCAACCTAGATCTTGTACTCGCGCCAAATAAAAAATAATTTCAGGCCATGGTTGAGAATCAATCAATTACTAAAGATTAATTAATCAATCTATACTAATAATATTATAAAGAGCAAAGATTTGTATTTTTGTATGTAACGATTAAACTTAAAAACTACTGGACCGATTTCAAAAATTCTTTCACCGTTGGGAAGCTACACTATCCCCGGGTGACATAGGCTACTTTTTACCCGACTGCCGAAGGAGGGTAATGTGTTTATCAGTCTATGTATGTATGTAAGTATGTATGTATGTTTGTTCCTATGTGGCGTTCTAGAAACCAAACGCGTGGACCGATTTTGATGGTTCTTACGTCAATCGATTTGTCTTAACCCCGCGAGTGTCACTGGCTACATGAAAATTGGAAAATGGCGGTTTTTGGGCGCCATATTGTGGGGGCCCAAATATTTTTTTTCTTCCAAACCTATCGTGTGGGGTATCAAAATAAAGGATTTTAAGAGGTGATTTCAAAAATATATGACTTATATGTTTAAATGTACCTAATTCGAAAAAAAAATAACTAAAAAGTTATAAATAAAAAAAGTTAATTAAAAAATCAAAAAACCCGACTGCATGAAAAGCGAACTAAAAAGATGTAAACAAGGAGAAAATCATGCTGTGCAGTCGGAGGATACGTCTGGTTTTGGTCAGCCAGCTCGCGAAGATGTATCCTCCGACAGCACAGCTTGATTTTCTCCTTGTTTACGTCTTTTTAGTTCGCTTTTCATGCAGTCGGGTTTTTTTATTTTTTATTATTCCTATATTGCCACGGGAACGGGAACTACGCAGGTGAAACCGCGATGCGTCCGCAAGTTAAGAATAAATTACAATAAAAAAAAACTCGCCAGCATTTTCGCAAGTGACAGCCCTTGAGAACCGTATAATGTTTGGCACCCTGAGGTCTCTTTTTACAGTAAAAGTTCTTTGACCGTATCCCCTTTGTGATTCATAAGCCTTTGACCGTGTCTAGTATACGCCTAGCTTTTGTTAAAGTATGTTGTGATAGGCGAAAACTGTCGATATGTGTTGTATTCATAAGTGCGACTACCAAACGGACAGAAAGTGAAAAAAAAGTTAGGTAATATGTTTTCCTTAGACCACAGTAAAAATATACAAACAGTATGGAAACTACCTACAATCGCTCGAAACGGCACATTCACACAAACATATGCACCGACGAGATCATTCAGGCACTGATGCAGTGCTGTCTGTAGTGGAGTGCGTTACTACAGCCAGACAATGTCGAAAATCGTCTTCTAAGTACAATAGATAATTAGATATACAGCTTCTGTAATTGGTAAGCAGATTTATTAATTTGGTAAGCTGATAATTTTTTATTTATTTGAAAAAAAACAGTTCCGGCTGGAGTAACGTTACCGCAGCCAGATCTTTTGTTTTCTAACGGGTATGTTGAAATAAATGTTATCTAAATAATTAGATATCAATTTGAAATAAATGGTACAACTTAATTTGTATGTATATTTGCTATGGTTGCGAAGATATTTAAAATCCTGCTGTGGTAACGTTTGCACGATTGCTGGATCTCGGAATTGACTAAACGGATGATTATAATTTTTGTACATGACATCTGGCTAATTAGTTATAATTTGTTACGCAATAAAAAAATCCACAATAATGCACCGTTTTGAAGTTATTTTAGTAAATCGAAATATTCTTTAATCGGTCCTAGCACTTCCAATAAGCGGTCCAAAGACTAACTTGTAACGTTATTATATAGGTAATTACTGCCCATAAATGGTACTGAAGTTTCATGAGTATCCTATAAGTAATTAAAAATTTACGATGAAACTTCAATTCGTTCCGGCCACGGCGCGCAGCTGAGTTTTTTGAAGACCGATTAACCGAATTTCCTGTAGTTGTGGTAACTAAATCTTATATCAATAATTAGATATATAGTTCAATTATATACCTGTGAAATATCAGACTTGTACACTAATTAATTAACGAGATAATCGAAAAACAATACTTATGCGTGGTAACCTGACCAAATCTAGAATGTTATAAAAAAGCGCCGCGCGTTTTTGGCCTAATTGAATAAATACATTTTGATTTTGATTTTTTTATGGAATGACTTCCGGTGGTCCTCCGCTATCGCGGATAAGTTATCCATGGGGCTGTTAAACTTCAACTTTTGTAAACTACCGTGTTTCATTGAGCTTCGGAAAGTGTTAAGTATTATTTAACACATTAACAATCTCTTATTTTGCTAGCAAATGGACACTAAAGTAATAAACAGATGCGGTTACTTTTAAATAAAAACCGGCCAAGTGCGAGTTGGACTCGCGCACCGAGGGTTCCGTACAAACATCAGCTTAAAGGTATTATAGACCTGAGTATTTGATATAAATTTCAGCTTGATACCTCCACGCGTTCCTCAGAAAAAGGGTCTTGATCTTGACAGACAGACAGATGGACGGACGGGCAACAAAGTGATCCTATAAGGGTTCCGTTTTTCCTTTCGAGGTACGGATCACTTAAAATGAAGGATTTCTAAGTGCAACTTAGTTTGGCAAAGAACACTTCAAAAGTCACTACTGTATCAACTTGGAAAAGTCACTACAGCTTCCTGAGAAAAGGACACCAAACATATTGACATACCTACATACATGCACCCACAAGCTACGAAGGCGGTATTCTGTTTCACAGTTTAAGGCGCAGATAACCAACCCCCAGTAGATGATTTTAAAATGAGAATCACATTTAAACGAATAGATTTAATTTTTTTGGAAAATATTGGTTATTAAAATAGACCATTTTCTTAATAATATTATATATGAAAATTTTGAGTTTTATTCTTATAATATATTGTAATTAATTTGTAAAGTTATGTCTAGCTAACATAGTTTTATGTGTGATAAAAAACGAAAATCGCACCAAATCCGGGCGTATTTTAATTAAACTTTCGCCGTCTCAAAGACAATTTAACTAGGTATCTAAGATAAGATACTTTTTTTGAACTCATTGAATAATAAGGAATGTAAAAAAAAAACCGGCCAAGTTCTAGTCGGACTCGCGCACGAAGGGTTCCATACCATTATCGCAAAAAACGATAATAAAATCACGTTTGTTGTATGGGAGCAACACTTAAATATTTATTTTATTCTGTTTCTAGAATTTGTTGTCATAGCGGCAACAGAAATACAACATCTGTGAAAATTTCAACTATCTATCTATCATGGTTCATGAGATATAACCTGGTGACAGACAGACAGACAGATGGACCGCGGAGTCTTAGTAATAGGGTCCCGTTTTTTACCCTTTGGGTACGGAACCCTAAAAAAGCTACTGAATTTTGGGTCGCGCGGGTGTTAAACGAGTACGCGTTTTGTTCCCTCAAGATCGTTGGCGAATGTCGTCGTCTTAAGGGGTAACCCTATAGCCAATTATCGGACGGACCATCTGTGTTGGTTACCAGTATTTCCGAATAACGGTTTGTTATGTGTGTGACCTATATTCGGGGTAGGATGGTGTCTTTATTTAATGGAGGCAAAATTTCTGAATTCAATACTCGCAAGTAGATATTGGTACCAAGATCCTTTTTCTTTTTTGTTTTGTTTACGGGTGGAAACCTTCGAAAGGCGCCTGGAGCCACGTTGTGCACGGCAGCACGTGATCACTGTGCTGCCATCTTTCCCGAAGTCACTTGCTGGGCGGACAGAGTCCCCAATCTGACCACCCGCGACTCCGGAGTCGTAATAAGCAAGCGGGGTTTCAGCGTTTTAGGCATCGAGGCGGTTGCCTCCCCGACGCCTTCGTTTTCGAGCGGGCTCGGCCCCTCACGATCCCGCTCGGCGGCCTCATTCTTGGCCATCACAGGTCACAAAAGGAGGCCATTTCCCTACAATGTTCTGTCCCTGCCAGCATGGCCTACAGCGCACTGGCGGCTAGCACTGGCAGACGGACAATATTAGCAGCGAGTACTGCCCATAAGACATAAGACCCATACCATGGGGTCCCAGCGCTAACAAAGAAAATTTGGTTCAAATAAATGTCACTAGATGGCGTGATATGCATCGATTTGTTATTGAATCATGTGTAATATTAACATTTTCTAGAATTGATCACAAAAATTTTATGTTCTTTTTTAATCAACTCTCCTAAGCACAATATTATGGAATATTGGGCTCTTATTTCACATTTCTAAGATTATTTGAACGGATCATTTAAAATTAATTCTAATAGATGGCGCGGTTTTAAATTTCTGAGGCATGCCACTCGATTTTTTTAATTTGTATTGTAACACATTCTGGTACAATGAAACTGTATAAGCGTTCAAAAAAAACTATAAAATAAATCGTCACTGTATTTAAATAAAAATATAGTCACGATCCAAGAAAACCCTTTTACTTGCAATACGCTGCTGACACCATCTATAGCCGTGGAACGGAACCGAACGCGATTGAAGTAGGTACTTGAAAAAATCATCATCAGACAAAAAACGCTAGTTACGTCGGCACGGTTGTTTTTGTATGGGATGAGGCATCTGTATGCTAGTATTATATTATCTGTGCCCATAAGCTTGAAATGTAGTTGACCGAGCAAACGCAAAATGCTTGGGCAAAAATGCCTTCACATACGAAAGCATTTTTGCCCACACATACAACAGACATGTCCGGATGTCCGGCTACTCTCCTCTACAGGTCGCATATCTCAACCGATTTTCGAGAAATTTTATGAGCAGGTTCCAAAAAAATCCATAATGAATTTTTGGTCGATTTTCCGATCCGCCATTTTGAAAAATTTCCAAATCTAATTCGACAAAAAAATCAAAAAGGCAGACTCACAGAGCCACTCGTTAAATTATATTCAAATATCGAAAATAATTAGGCCTCGTCCACATTTGTAACAGAAGTGTCGCAACAGTTAACCCAAATAACGTCCATCAGTTCCGGTTCTACGTATACGTATATGGGTGTCTGACGGTGAGCAATCAGCCTTATTCGGGTACATTTGACCAATTTGAGCTTGACCACTTTGCGATATTTAAATTGCTTGAAAGTGGAGCGTATGTGTCGAAAAATGGCTTTAGGTGTGCCCCTAATTTAGTCTCTAGGGACAAAATATCGGCATTAGTGAAATTATTGTGTTTTCTTGGAAATCACCGGAAGAAAGCCTAATGTCACCTATGTATTGAGTCATTGTGGGTCCAAGTGACATTTAATCAACCATAAAGTTTTTTTAAAGTTCAAAATATTTTGTACCAGCTGCCGCGCGCGGCTCCGCCCGCGTTGTATTATTACTTCTTCCAATATCTTTATAAATTATAGTCTATGTGCAACCACAACACACTGATCTGTAAATTACAACACTACGGAATTCGAGGACAAGCTGCTGATCTTGTGCTTTCATATTTATCAAACAGACAGCAAAAAGTAAATATTAATGGGGCGCCGTCCTCCGGGTCTCTAGTCAAGATGGGCGTGCCCCAAGGTTCAATTCTCGGCCCTTTCCTTTTTCTTGTTTACATTAATGATCTCCCTTTTATGATGGCCAAATATTATCGGATAAAATTTTATTTGCTGATGATACTTCGCAAATTTTTAAAATAGATAGGAAAGATATGGATGTCTTACATGTCAACGAAAGTCTAATCGTTCTCTCAAAATGGTTCGCAGCTAACAATCTTTTACTGAATGCGAAAAAAAACAAAATGTATAAAGTTCTCTTTACCAAATGTCTCACCTCAACGTGACCTAAATTTAAATCTTGACGGCAATAAATTTAAAGTTATAACGGAAACTGTATTCTTGGGGATTACAATTACAACACCACGGTTACTCTTTTAAAAAAAATGGTTTGTTTTTACAATATTTCCATGTTACAGCATTAGTGCTTAGATATGGAGGGACAACGTAGGCCCGACAATAAGTCGAAAGAAACTAAAAAAAAAATATGTATAAACGAGATAAAGAGTTAACAAATGTTAACAAGCATCTAGAAATCTAGAAAGCCACACATTCACAAAACAATCGGTAAAAGAATCTATATAAAGGTAAAAAAAATATAATAAGACTAAATTTAACATGATTCTTACTCGTACTTGGATTTATATGAAATCACCGATCCGTATTTATCAAGCGTGTTCAACCTTTATCCTGCGTAGGACAGTTAAATTACGCCCTAAAACATAAAAAAAACACTTACTTTTTGCAACTAAATCACAAACCAAAAAAGTTTTGCAAAGAGTTCGTTCGTTATACAAACAATTTCGACTCCCACTTTAAAAGAACGGCCTTCTTACCGAAAAAGGTAACATGTTTGGTAACGGCACTAAAATCCAAATTGAACCTTAACACGACAGCATTAGGACTGTTTCAATTTCTCCGGTGGTAATGTTAAGTTGGTTTGCAGCCCACTCAGGACCTTGGTGCGTATTCGATGGCGTCACTGGTTCCATTCCTTTGGTATATTGTCTAGGTTTAGTAGGATTTCGTTCCTTTGTTAGGTTTATTTAGAAAGTAAAGCTCGTAACAGTATCTTCAGAATAAACGTATAACATCGCACCTGTAATCTTCTAAGCGTTATGCAGAAATGTACCTAGAATACACATTTCAACAGGGCTATGTTTAAGTTCTATATAAAAGGATTTCGTCAAACAACCAGGCGCAATTCTGAGTAATTCCTGATAGAACAGAATAACCTTTTTACCCGACTGCGGTAGGGTAATGTTTTTCGACCGTATGTATGTATGTATGTCCATTTCTAATAGCAAGCTCTATAGCCCAAACGGCTTGACGGATTAGTACATATGTGGTGTCGTTGGATTCTTCTCAATTGTGGGAGTGACGGACACGAGAGAGGCTATATAATTTTTAAAAATAGCACCTTAAATAAGGGGGTGATACCATTTTTTTTCGTTATTCTAACTATATGGGTATCAAATGAAAGCTACTAAATAATGAATGGCCTGCTACTCTTTTATGTTCCTATTTTGGCACAATAACTTTGGTAGCAAAATAAATATTCTTTTACCACATAACGTATTTGGAGAACTCGTTTATTACTAAAACTAATAAGTCTAAAATGAAACAAATTATTATAAAAACAAAAAACCCGACTGCTAAAAATGTATTAACTGAAAATTTAAAACCAAGTACTAGTTATAATTTATACATTAAATATTATGAGGTGCTGCAGGCGGGGACAAACGAAAATTATAGAAAAAACTGGCCAAATGCAAGTCGGACACACGCACGAAGGGTTCCGTACCAGTATCGAAAAAAACGGCAAAAAAATCACGTTTGTTGTATGGGTGCCCACTTAAATCATTATTTTATTCTGCTTTTAGTATTTTTTCTTATAGCGGCTTCAGAAATACATCATCTGTGAAAATTTCAACTGTCTAGCTATCACAGTTCATGAGATACAGCCTGGTGACAGACAGATGGACCGGGGAGTCTCAGTAATGGGGTTTTTACCCTTTGGGTACGGAACCCTAAAAACCAACCAAAACTTAGTTTGTCACCGCTGGTAGCACCTCATAATATTTAATGTATAAATTATATCTAGTACTTGTTTTTCTATATTCAGTTAATTAATATTTAGCAGTCGGGTTTTTTGTAATTTTTAAAGAATATCCCTTTTGTAAAAATATATATCATCATTATAATATCACGCCCGTATTTCCCCAAAAGGAGACGGCAGAGGTGCACACAAACTTCGCCAGTCATGCTTTTTAGTTTAATGTAATAGAGAACAAGCCTATAAAACAAATCAGTTTTATTTAATAACACATTTTTATAATATATTTTTTATCGAGGAAGATTTATTTACATAGATAAAAGTATATACAGTGTATCAAATACTTAAATAACTAAGACTACAAACACATACACTTTAACCAAAAACTACTCACTAACAACTAAACCTAAAAATATACTAAACTAAAATATGGCGTCAAAAAACTACTCCACATCGTTGTCCACTGGTAATGAAAAATGTGCCGAAAAGACTGGTAGCATTGCCACGTTGTATGGCAATGCATATTCTCTGACCAAGGTAAAAGCCAGTCCCTGGGTCACGCGAAGTGTCAACTAGGCGTTTGGATAGATCTTTAAACAAAGCGTGAGCACTCGGACCCCACGGACCAAGAGTATTATATACAATTTTTTATTAATGACCATCTAAGCAACTGAGTCTCATGAGAAAACTTTTGGTACAAGAATTTAAGTGTATCATGATTGTAGGCATTAATTCCACCATTGTACCTTTGAGTTTGAAGTCTAAATATGTAAAAAAAAAAGTTAATTAAATATATCAAAAAACCCGACTGCGAAGCGAACTAAAACGACGTAAACAAGAAGAAAATCATGCTGTGCAGTCGGAGGATACATATTCGAGAGCTGGCTGACCAAAACCAGATGTATCCTCCGACTGCATAAAATGATTTTCTTCTTGTTTACGTCTTTTTAGTTCGCTTCTTAAGCAGTCGGGTTTTTTGATTATTTTTAGTTAACTTTTTTTTTTATCACTTTTTAGTTACTTTTTTTCGAATTTAGTACATAGAAATATATAAGTGTTATGTATTTTTGAAATCGCCTCGTAAAACCCTTTATTTTGATACCCCACACGATGGGATAGGAAGAAAAAAAAAAAATTGTACCCCACAATATGGCGCCCAAAAGCCGCCATTTTTCTATCTTACAATTTTAATATAGCCAGTGACACTCGCAGGGTTCAGACGAATCGATTGACGTAAGAATCATCAAAATCGGCCAACGCGTTTGGTCTCTGGAACGCCACATAGGAACAAACATACATACTTACACACATACATAGACTGATAAACATATTAGCCTCCTTCGGCAGTCGGGTAATAAACAAAAAACTTTCTGCTACATTGACATTAATAGAAACACTGAGTCACCTAAGCAGTTATATACCTACGCTTATTCATTCAAGCACGAAGTATACAAAAACAGACTTGAAATTGATAACCCTATTATTAGTGAAACTAAGGAAATGTACATTTTACGGTTGATATAATTGGTCATCAAGATTCATCATAGCAATTACGCGAATAACTAAAGTGTCAGTGTCTCCATAACTCTAATAAAGCCTTTACGAGTGCTAGAGGTGAGATGACAGCTGGGCTTGGTTTCGGCATTCGGCTTTCTGGTTCCTGATTCTGTACATTCATTGTTAATTAAGGTTCCCCTAGTAGACGGCACGCACAATTTTGTGCGCGGGGTTAAAATGCATGCTATCTCTCATCTGACAACACGTGCGAAAAAGATTGAAGCACTTTTGCAAATTTGTAGCAAAATAGATGATGATTTAGGACGAAAACGAGCGCGCGAAATTTTATAAACAGGCCTTTGGGAGTCTAGATATCATGAAAACTACTAAATTTATATTTTTTAAATAAAATTATTTGCATTGTTGAACTACTAATCTATCCCTGTATAGTGGCCGTTTTGCAAGTTTCCTTCTTCTTATAGTATTTATTTCCACCCAAAGATGCGTTAAAATTTGTGTTGAAATATGGAACTTTCGACGCTCATAACTTTAATTATTTTTTTTTACTTTTTTGTTTCCATACAGGATTAGATAATCTTGAGACAAATTGATACATTTTTTTATTTTGAATGTACATCTTCTATCACCAGACTACGTGTGTATGGAAGAATGATCGACTAGAGTAACCTTAAGGAGTTTTTCGCGGCTTTTGGACTGCTCTAGTTTGTTTGTCCCAACCTTGGCTACCAATCGTCGAATATTTGGATTTAAGTTACGAGCCCGAGTGACGTGTGTCTGTCTGTGAACATACAAATAATGACAAAGGTCCGTTTGCAGATATAAGATAAAAAAAAATGTATCAGTATATTTAATTGAAACAATCATAAAAACCAAATTAACAATAAAATACAGCTTTCGTGAAAGATTATAAGGAACTCTTAAGGGTACACTAGTCGACGGCACGAACTAATTTGTAGCGAAATGGATGATGATTTAGGACGAAAACGAGCGCGCGAAATTTTATAAACAGACCTTTGGGAGTCTGGATATCATGAAAAAACGACTGAATGTTTAATATCTCTAATATCTATTCAAAATAAAATGATTTGCATTGTTGAACTACTAATCTATCCCTGTATGGAGGCCGTTTTCAATTTTCCTTCTTTTAATGGTACTTATTTGCGCCCAAAGATGCGTTAAAATTAGTTTCAACACTATATGGAACTTTGGCAGCATTACTTTCAAGTAATTTTTTTTTTTACTTTTTTGCTTCCATACAGGGCTAGATAATGATGAGAGAAATTGATATCATTTTTTATTTTGAACGTACATCGTCAAACAGTGAAATAAAAGCCAGACTACGTTTGTATGGAAGAATTTTCGACTAGTGTACCCTTAAGGAGGTGTCTATTGAGATGATGGACAAAGAGATATATAAAAGATGAAGATATGTGGTGCCGACCCAAATAATTTGGAATAAGAACAAGAATCGGCAAGAAGACGATGATGAATCATGAAAAATGGATTTATTTAATAAGTAAAAAGTAAGAAAAAATAACTATTTATTTTTCCCGCACAGGAGACACGAGAGAAAAGCAAAGAAAACAAAAAACCTCGTATCGCAGCATAATGCAGCGATTTCACGAAACCACGTTTCAAAGCTGAATTATTTGCCGTAACCGAACTTTCGGCGAAAGTCTTTTCCCATCTCTAGTGAACGCACACTCGCGACATTGTTTTAATTAAAAACGCAGCGACTAGTCGTAATACGTGTTCGTGCACTAATTGCCTACAAAATGGCCGAGCAAAGAAATTAATTTAAAGGGGAATGCTATATTTACGTTCCTATTTATAAACTAGAAGATGGTCTTGATATTTTATTAGTTTGCTTTGAAACTATTTTGTTTTATTTAATTCAATACCTCACAGGAGTGAGGAGCTCGTGGCTAAAAAACCCGACTGCTTAAAAAACGAACTAAACGTAAACAAGAAGAAAATCATGCTTTGCAGTCGGAGGATACATATTCGCGAGCTGGCTGACTAAACCAGATGTATTCTCCGACTGCACAGCATGATTTTCTACTTATTTACGTTTTTTTTTAAGATGTCGGGTTTTTCTTTTTTTTATCAGTTTTTTTTATTTATAACTTTTTAGTTAAAATTTTTTTTTCGAATTATGTACATTTAAACATGTAAGTGTTATATATTTTTGAAATCATCTCATCATCATATATTTTTGAATTAATTGGTTTCCAACAATATGGCTATAACAAACAAATTTAAAGTGGTACTCGTGGGAACTTTTTAGAAAAGCTTCCACGAATTATTTTTCTACAACAAAACAAGATTATTTTAAGTCTATCGATATATTTAGATTATTTTCTATGTTTAAAGTGTTGAAAGAACTCAATAATAGGTTTCAAATGAAGTACTTACTACATGGTAATGGATCCATACTAAAAAATACCGGCCAAATGCGTGACGGGCCACGCGCGGTAATAGGGTTCCGAAGTTGCATAATAATGCGGACTAAGAAGATGGTTTTGTTGTTGTTACGCTTGCCTAGATGTAACCTATTCACTCTTGACTTAAACTAAAGAAGGACTAAATGGTACCTGAAGAAGGAGTTATAAAATCCAACTTCACAACTGAAGTTAGAAAATTATTATCTATTTGAGTACCACCGCGTGAGAGAGGTGAGAATTGCGAAAGGAGACGATACAAGCGCGCGTTAGAGCCACGGTGAATAGTATGGTTCGTTCCTGGATCCTTGCACGCACGCTCCTTGTTTATTTCTCTTTCGGAATTAGAAAATTTTCGTTTGTATTCACCTCTAATCTGCGGTATTCACTATTTCATTCTGGAAAGTTTTACGCTACTCATTTGGTGATGTAGTCGGGTCGAATATTGGCTTTACTGATGGATATCTACAAAAGAAAATAATTAATTTGCTTGGATATCGAATCAAATTTGACTTTACTTTTACGTTTTGATTACAAAACGTCGAAAATACTTCTGCACTAACACAAAATGCGTCGGCGCATGCGTCGCATGGACTACGGACCGGTACTGCCAACGACTCCGGCCACATCAATTCGTTATTCGAGCTTAAACATTATTAATTTAGAAATCATTATTATTAAGGATGTTATAATTTTATTTTTGTATATTTTTACATGGTTTATAAGCATATATTTACTATCTGTTTTACACAGCTAACAACGTTATTTAAGTAATTCGACTATTACTCGAAAACTTGTAAAGCCTACTTATCCGTGATAGTTTTCCTTTTAATTTCGTTATATTTACTACAGCCGTTCACATAGCCAATAGCAACCATTTCGCTGGCAGGGGGGGAGGACACTTGACTCTAACATAAAATTGCAATTTAAAGCTTAATTTTACGCAAACGGATCTCTGAATCGAAAAATGGTTTCTACAAACCTATAATATTTTTGAATGGCATATCCAATGATACCCCACACCATGGGATAGATAAGAAAACAAAAATACATCCCCACTTTACGTCTATGGGAGGAAAATGAAAAAAAAAAAATTTCTTTAGTTTAATGTTACCACTTTGTCGGAATTATTAATATGCCAAATTATAGCTTTCCAGTGCTTAGATTCTGAGCTAAGCTGCAGACGGACAGACGGACAGAGCGAAACTTTAAGGGCTCCTTGTTGACTTCGGAACCCTAAAAATGGTACGTGTCTTAGGTACCTACCTCTTGATTTTTACCTGTCGTTATCGTTTTGCGACACCGACTGCCGAAATTGAAGTTATTTTTCACTTTTTAGTGTTTTTATTTGGAAGTCGGTTGTTTTTTTTTTTGTAAAAACCTTCTTTAATTTTAAAATTTTAGCAGTAGCTTTTAATAACGCGTACAGCTACACCGTAAAACTGCAACATCACCCATCACTCCATAAAGAGTCCTGTCGACCCTCCTCACTACAACAGCATGAACATACACCGCATACTGACTTAAGTGGTTCACACATTATGAGTGGTCACGGAGCGATTAAAAAGTATGATTTACGAGTAAAACGATTGACAGAAGGCCATTAAAATTCCTAATGATAGAAGACTTTGGGAGACAGGTTCGTAACGTGGTACATTGAAGCCTTGTTGTTGTGGAATACAAAAGTTATAACGCATTGTTTCGGGATCACAATTAGGTTAATTAAGAAAGAAAAAGTTAAATCAAAAATCAAAAAACCCGACTGCCGACGAGAACTAAAAAGACGTATACAATGCAAATTTTAACAATCGAGTGGAATGCCTCAGAAATTTAAAAATGCGCCATCTATTGGCATCAATTTTAAATGATCCGTCTAATAATCTTTGAAATGTGAATTAAGAGCCCAATATTCCATAATTTTGTACTTAGGAGAGTTGATTAAACAAGAACTTACAATTTTTGTGTTCAATTCCAGAAAATGTTAATTTTACGCATATTCGATAACAGATAGGTGGATACCGAGGTGCATATCGCGCCATCTAGTGAGATTTATTTGAACCAAATTTTATTTCTTAGCAATGAGACCCCGTGGCTATAACAACAAATACTAAACACATATATTTTTTTTTTTATTATAGGTAGGCTCGCGCTTGACCACTATCTCACCTGATGGTAAGCGATGATGTGGTCGACGGTGTAAATGATCCGTTCAAATGTGAATTAAGAGCCCAATATTCCATAATTTTGTACTTAGGAGAGTTGATTAAACAAGAACATACAATTTTTATGTTACACAAATTCATTCAATTCACAAAACCAAATTTTCTTTCTTAGCAATGAGACCCCGTGGCAAAAGAAACAATAAGGCTCTTTGTTCATGACTGTAAATAATGTGACAAACTCTCAAGTTCACTTAAACAGTTCTGATTGGTTGTTGACAATATTGATTCAACCAATGATAGTAGATATTACAACGAGAAACTAAATTAGGCTTTCAAACTAACAATAAGTGTTATGATTGAAATAGTCATGCAAATAGTTGCAGCCAAACAAATATTGAATTGGATGAAATTGAATCAGTTATATTCAAAACAGAAGATGCTAATGGCGATGCCATCCCAGATTTAATCACAATATAAAAATAAACTTCATAAGCCTTAGCCATTGTTAAAGAGTATCTGGAAAACAAAGTGACAACTACAAAGCCAAACACCGCCGCCATCTTAAATCACAGACTAAAAATAAAAAACAACTTTTTTTGTTGTTTCGAAAGCACGTTCGCTTTATCGTCATTAGGGAATATTTTGCGCATACTGCCTGCTTGCTACTCTAATTATGGGCTAACAAATAGTGGTGTAGCTAGTACGGTGCAAAGTGGTGCGAGGTGTCCGGGCCCCCTATGATCAGGGGGCCCCATATAGCTTTGGCGGTATCGGTTAAATTATCACAAGGCCTAGAGAAGGTGCGAGTACCTAATATGAGTTTATCATATTATTATTTGAATGCTCGAAACAAAATCTAACCCATCCGAGAAAGGTGTTGAAGTATTTGAGCTCACTTCGTTAGCTCTTGCATCTTATATTCTTATACACCAATTAGTACTTAAAAATCACATAGGAAAAGGTTCACCAGGGATGCACTAAAAGCTCTAGAAATAGCGATATTCTATTAGATTAGTGAAAAGGTCTGTCAATAAGTGCAAATAGAATTGACTGACATGCGCTATCGAAATAGCATGTGGTCAATCCCTCTCATTTTAAATTATCGAAAATCGTTATCGCTTATAGACTTCCCCATTGTTTCGAGGCTCTTCTGTACAATTTAGTAACTTTGAGCTCTTAAAAGCCTACAGAGAAAATGAGTCACGAGGGGGACCCAAAATCTCTTCACATCCGTCCTTACGGGGGCCCCTTAACACGCAGTCACGCCACTGCTTCCAAACAATGTGCCTTCTCAGAAATGGCGGCTACCCGTGTAAACATACATATATGAGAACAAGACGTTACTCTGTTCTATTTTTAGAAGAATAACGCGTTCTTTTTGAGAAGGCTGCTTAAAATTAAAATGGAATAAAAAAACATGGTGCGTGACTGGAGTTTGTTATGAGATTAATTAATATTCATGTTGTAGTACTCTTATGTAGAAGATACATGGAGGATTTTAGACTGCCACACGTTATTTTAATTCAAGTTGCGAAATTGCGAAGCATCCTCTCATATCTGAAGTTCCATTACGTAGTAGTTGTTTTGTAGACTCAAAATGCATGTTTTCTCTATTAAATTCACTTATCTTATATACTTAAATAACATTAAAATCAAATGATTTTTAGAAGATCTTTAGAATTGTCAACAAAAAACAACTAAAACTAAATTAAAGTTAAAAAAACAAAAAAAATACTCTTTAAATAACTTCTTTTTTTTTAATTTTCATTTTGGTTTAGAAAACCAAAAGCCAAAAGTAGCAAATAATTTTCAATTAAATTAAGAATAGTGTGATTAACAAAAAAATGTAAAAGTTATATAGATAGGTTATACAGGGTGGTCAAAAAGTCGTGGATCATACGCAACTAGGGGTTAGATGGGGCCATCAGCTGCTAAAAATTGTTCTGCCGGAGGTCCTTAAGGTCAACCCCTGCAGAGTTATAATTTATTTTGTGTTTTTATGAGAAAATTGACTTTTTTTACTAATTCTTATTAAAATTCAAAAAAATCTACATTCTGTATTTTTTTATAATTTTCACTTGATTGGTACTGATGAATCCTTGCGTTAGACATGCTATTTATGGTTGTTTATTGGGTGTGTTGAAGATAATATTAAGATTTACGAAAAAAAAATACTCTAATCAAACTTTTTTATTTACTTCGGACCCCACTGTGAACAAAACTACTCTACCGAAAACTGACCCTGTATTACATATTGTGGCGCATTTAATAGGGGTTCTAAAAACTCTGCAGGGTTTTTTTGCAGCTGATGACCCCATCTAACCCTGTTTAGTGCAGGCCTTCTGATCACAGTCAAGAGCTGGGTCCCATAGCAACATTGCGGCTCTAGGATCCCATCAGGCCTATACCCGCGAAACCACGGTTCGTGGCAGCGGTCGCTAGGGGCTGTTTCCTTGAGATACTGGTTCCTGTCTGACAGGTGGAAAGTGGTACAATTGTGGTAGGACTTACCTTCGATCTTCGTGGTGATCTTCTGTGCTCGCTCAATCCCGTGCTTGGATAAATAATACAGGAAGGAATCCGGGGCGTGGTCTGTTGGTATTCTCTGCAGACTTCAAGACACGCTCCCGATAAAAACACATCGCTGCGCGTGAAATACACACAAAACCAAATGCGCAGGCGAAGCAATATACCACCCGCGAATGGCGGACGCAATTACAAATAAGCTGGGTTGATTATTTAAAGATTACAATTATAATCAAACGAGAACCCGATACCGCGTCCAGCCATGACGGTTACGAATTTTCCTAGATTAGAATCTAAGGTCAACTGTCAACTGTCAGCTGTCAAATCGAATGACAGCTAGCTGACACAGAGTTGCAACGAATAACAAACAGAGGAAAGAAACGTGATGTTCCGAACAAACCCCTAGTTGCGTATAAATGTTTGGTGTTTATTGTATGGCAAATAACGTTTGCCGGGTCAGCTTGTTCTAAAATAAAATTACACAATCCAGCTACAGTGTTCTGATAATAACAAACCAAAAAATACCTTTTGAAAATAATATTAAAAAACTGTCAGTGCGAAAAACATCAAAGTGGAAAGTTTTTCTATTTTTCAGCGGATACATTCAAAGCGAGCAACTGTATTTCCCAGGCGGATAAAATGTTTTTATATTTCCTTGTTTTTTTTTTGCATGAAACGTCTGTTTTTGCGCTGGTAGAAAAAGCTACAACTTTTTTCATAACAAGCTTCTAGGAAAATGTTATGAAATTATTTTTTATGTATCTCTTTTCATGTTTTTCAGACTCCAGTGAGTTTTATTACAGAAATGAAGTCTTTTTCTATGCTTTTCTTCAAAGAACTAAATGAAATACTGCGAGGTGGTTCCTTGTTTATACATTGGTTTTTATTTAATTTGCCCTATAATAAGTAAGTGGTAGGCAGGTGAACCCAAGCAGACGCTTTACTTTGTGTAAATTATTTCATCACCACTGCTCTAAAAACGGTGGAGGAAAACATTGTGTGGAAACCGCCATGTCTTAGAACCAAAAATTCGAAGACATGTGACATCCACCAAACCGCACTTTCACATTCCCTCTCAGAGAGGAGGCCTGTGTCCTAGCAGTGGGTACAATAATATGCTGGTGATGATGATGATTGAAGTAAGTGGATATTGGAAAACAATATATCACGGGAATTTAACGCGATGTATTAGATTATTTATTTACCTATTACACGCGCGCGCGTTAAATTCCCGTGATATATTGTTTTGTCCATTATGAAACGCGAAAGTTTTAAAGTTAATAAGTGGATATTTTTAAGAACCTAGCAGATACTAGGGTCTTTCAACAAGGATGGGTCGATGTTAAAATTGAATAAAACAAGATGTGTGTGAGATATTAACGAAATTTATTTTTTATTTAAAAGGCCCATTTATGCCATTATGGATGGAATATGACATCGTTCAAATGTCCGCCGCGGCTTAGTATGGTGGCACGAATCCGAGAGGTCCAATTTTTAATGATTCTGCTGCATAGATCCGGCTGAATCCGAGCGATGGCCTGCGTTATGTTGGCTTTCAGGGCAACGGTCGAATGTGGTTTATTGGCATAGACCTGCGACTTCAGAAAACCCCTCAAGAAAAAGTCTAGCGGAACTCTAACTCTACCCTTAAACCGTTCATGCAGAATGTCGATTGTGTCGTTCGCTGTTTGGCAAGTAGCGCCATCTTGCTGGAACCACATGTCGTTCACGTCCATATTGTTAAATTCAAGCCAAAAGAAATTGTTTATCATTGATCTGTAGCGCTCGCTCGATCTGTGCAGCAGAGTCATTAAAAATTAGTCCTCTCGGATTCGTGCCACCACACGAAGCCGCGGCGGACATTTGAACGATGTCATATTCCATCCATAATGGCATAAATGGGCCTTTTAAATAAAAAATAAATTTCGTTAATATCTCACACACATCTTGTTTTATTCAATTTTAACATCGACCCGTCCTTGTTGAAAGACCCTTTAGTACTATTTAACTTTACATTTACTTTCAGTCGTACCTCTAAGCATACCTTGATGGAAAGATATAGTAGTTAGTGTAAAACGATTCCGTTTTTTCACTATGGATACTGGATACGAAAAAATAAAAAATACGTCGATATAATAAATACGATATGTCTGGTTTTGGTCAGTCAGCTCGCGAATATGTATCCTCCGACTGCACAGTATGATTTTCTTCTTGTCTTTTTAGTTCGCTTCATAAGCAGTCGGTCTATTTTTTGAATTAGCATTTTTATTTATTTATAACTTTATAGTTAACATTATTTTTTTCGAATTAGGTACATTTAAACATAAGTGTTTTATATTTTTGAAATCACCTCTTAAAACCCTTTATTATGATACCACACACGATGGGTTTGGAAACAAATAGTTAATATTTGTTCACAATCCGCCATTTTTCTATTTTCCAATTTTAATGTAGCCAGTGACACTCGCAAGGTTAAGAAGAATCGATTGATTAAACCAAGTTTTCGTCTACCCATATGCCAAGTTTCATCTGGATTGATTAAGTAACTAATATACAGATATCCAACTTCAACATTTATAAAAGTAGTAAAAATAAACCGGCCAAGCGCAAGTCGGACTCGCGCACGAAGGGTTCCGTAATTGGTAAATTGCGGTTTATGACGAATTAAAAAAAACTACTGACTAGATCTCGTTCAAACCAATTTTCGGTGGAAGTTTTCATGGTAATAAACATAATATATTTTTTTTAGTTTTATCATTCTCTTATTTTAGAAGTTACATTTTACCACTTTGGAAGTGTCTCTCGCGCAAACTAATCGGTTTAGAAAAAAATTATATTAGAAACCTCAATATCATTTTTGAAGACATATCCATAGATACCCCACAGGTATGGGATCGATGAAAAAAATAATTGAGATTCAGTTCTAAGTATTAATAAGGGAACCCCCAAAATTTATTGTTATTTTTTTCTATTTTTGTATGAAAATCTTAATGCGGTTCACAGAATACTTTATTCTACTTACCAAGTTTTAACAGCATAGTTCTTATAGTTTCGGAAAAAAGTGGCTGTGACATACGGACGGACAGACAGACATGACGAATCCGTTATAAGGGTTTCGTTTTTTGCCATTTGGCTACCTAAAAAGTAGCCCTATAAAGTAGGATTGTCAATTTGTTTACAGTTGTCATTACAAGAGGCGAACTGCTCAATACGGTTACAAAAAGACCGACAAACCAGACTACAAGTCTCAAACTCCATACAAAGTTTTTCCAGAATACCCTCGATTTAAATAAAATTAGCATCGGTCGTCGGCACCATCAAAGCGTCAGTTAGGCAGTAAATAACCGGATAACGATCTAGGCGATGCTTATAGACTGACGCTCTGTCTGCTCAATGGTACCTTAGTAACCTATTTACCAACTAGTTTACTGGGATATAACTTGATTATGTTGCTGTTTTAGGGTTCCGTACCCAAAGGGTAGCAACGGGAAATTCAGGTAATTTCTATCCATTCCAGGTTGCCTGGAAGAGATCGCGGCATGCGATAAGGCCGCCCATTGTATGTTTTTTTAGAATTAAGTTTCTTTTTCTTGTTTATTATGGTGTACAATAAAGTGTATATATAAATAAAACGGGACCCTATTACTAAGACTCCACGATCCGTCTGTCTGTCACCAGTCTGTATCTCATGAACCGTGATAGCTAGACAGTTGAAATTTTCACAGATGATGTATTTCTGTTGCCGCTATAACAACAAATACTAAAACCAGAATATAATAAATATTTAAGCGGGGCTCCCATACAACAATCGTGATTCTTTTGGCGTTTTTTTTCGATAATGGTACGGAACCCTTTGTGCGCGAGTCCGAATCGCACTTGGCCAGTTTTTATCTATAATCGGAATGGTTGATTACAATTGCAGTTTATTTTTATTTGAGTATCGGTAGTTTTTTATCTCAATTCTGTAATATTAAGTCCTTACATTTATGTAACTGGCGTTTTATGAAACGGGTCTCTGAACTGTGAGAACTTCGGTTTGACTGGGAATTATAAGTTTGAATAAACTTTATATTTATGTCATGTTATTTTTTTTATTAATTTTTATTCTTTGTTTTTCTGTAATATCACCATAATTTATAAAAGTGTCCATAAGGCGATATATACGCGCCAATGTTAACGCAGTACTGGCCGTGCGCCCGCTCGATGCCAAAATATCAATACTGAACCTCCTTTTGAACAGTTTTGTTTGCAAAATATTATTTGATTTACATATGCTATGTTAGTTATGAAGAAATTCCAGCCATAAATTTTTCTGTGTAAAAATATTTTTACAATGCATGTCCTCGAAAAGAGCGTTTTCCAAGCAGCCAAACTGTGCGGAAAGTGTCACTTTTTATCTCTAGTACTTTTTACTTTTCAGTTTTTTTTAATTATTAACTCCAACGTCAGCCCGTCGCATAGAGTTTTTATTATTTGAGAAAACTACTATATACTTCATTAAACGCGTTTTTAATTATTCTAGATTTAGATTTTGATCAATAAATTATTAATTTTAAATATTCATTAAATATGTTTGGCAGAACGTATATTTTACTCGTGCCTTTTTGCGACGTGACAGCTATTTGCACATGCGCAGCAGATATACCCGAGGAACTTTTAGTTAATCTGTGGTTCTGCTGAGCGCGCTCGAATAAGCTCGCCATTTTATTAATTTTTGCTTGGTGCAGATATATTTTTTTATTTCCTCGCACAATGCATAGTAAAATGTTGTATGATACACGTACGTAAGATGATTTCCGACTCGTGTCAATTTATCCACTCACTCGCTTCGCTCGCTCATGAAATGCCACTCATCGGAAATCACCTACCTTCCGCACTTGTAGCATAAATAACTATTAATCATCCAAGTCGTTTTGGAGGAGTTTTCAAAAGTTGTGAAAAAATATCGTGTTGTTAATTATTTATTCAAAGCAAAACTATTAGTTTTACGAAAAAACCTTGTTTCATAAATTATGCACATGAATCAATGATAAATATATATTTTTTTCAAACCTTTTAACCTAGCCGTTAATAAAGAGTATGCTTTTGAAAGTTTCCGTTTTACGGCACTAAAGTGTTTGTAGGCCCTTAATATGTGTTCCATAGAGTGAAATGCATCTTTAAATGCTCACAATATCAATTAAGTATAAAGTTATCGCTACCTACTAAAAAACTAAATGTACTTTTTTGGTTGGTTTGCTTTAATTTGGAAAATATGGTTATCTGGAAGGCTGATTTGCAATTATAAAAATCTCTAAAAAGCTATATAATCATTTTTTAAATAATCGAGAAATAATTAATTGTACAAAACCAATAGCTAATAGAAAAATAACTTATGTACTTTCCCCATAAAAAATACAACATTAAGTGTAATATTTTATGCAAATAATTTATTACAATTTACAAGCTAAAATAAACATCACTTCAGTATTTCTTTTAGTTTATATAACTATATATTATTATAACTCAATTTATCAGCCAGTCCTCATGCAAATCGAGCCAACTTCTCTAATAAAACAACTAAAGAAAAAAGTTTTATCTAAAAAAAAATCTTCAAGATATAAGTTGAAAATATCTTTTGAAATAACAGCATCTTATAAAAGCGAAAGTAACTCTGTCTGTCTATTTGTTACGCTGTCACGCCTAAAACTCTGAACCAGTTTTGTTTAATTTTGGTATAGTGTCGTAGAACATGACATAAAACCAAAAAATCGAATATTGACATGTGACATCCTCCAACCAGCACTGGGCCCGCGTTGTGGATTAGGGTCTATTGCCTCTCACAGGGAGGAGGCCTGGGTCCCAGCAGTGGGAACTTTAAAAACGTTCCCACTATTGAGACACTGGGCCCGGACGCTCTGAGCCAATTATGTGTGTTATGTAATACATTTTCATCACGAGAGTACGTTTTCCCTTGGCATAATGTCCGACTATAACACGGGCGAAGCCACTGACAGAAGCCAGTTGGCTATAAAGAGCTGAAATATCGATATTACACTGCAGTAAGTTCAATACGGAATGCGATAACAACTATAATATCGATATAAACCTATCACTAGATTCGTATCGATATGGCAAACGATTTACTGCGGCGTTTCGCTTCCCTAGTGAGTGTAGTGTTGCCAAATAATTTAAACGCATTTTGATAGAGAGGTTTTTGGTTTCCACTTCCAGAATAACTGTCTTTTCTAGGGTTGCGTACCCAAAGGGTAAAAACGGGACCCTATTACTAAGACTCCACGATCCGTCTGAATCTCGGAAACAGCTCAAACGATTATCATGAAATTTAGTATGCAGGGGGTTTCGGGGGCGATAAATCGATCCAGCTAGGTCTCATTTTTAAAAAACGTCGTTTTCTCTATTTTCACCCGAGCATAGCTCAGTCTCCAATACTATAATATATAAATAAATTTCAGGTCCAGTTGAAAACCAGCGTCAGGCACTAGTTGTCTGGCATTTTTGCTGAAGTGGGCCTTTTTAGCGCAGCCGTGAGGCACACTTGCCTGCTTACTTCTTACGTCAGACTTTACACTTTTTTATTTTTATTTTATCTGATATATGTATGTTGTATGTCGTTTAATCTGTGCTAAATAAATGTATTTACTTTCTTTCTTTAATAAAGCAGTTTTGGCACTGACCGACAACGTACAGCATTATCTTCTCTGGAATTAAAAATATTTGTTTCCTGGGGACAGTAGAGGTGGACTAAGAAAAGAAATTTGAAATTCGGCTATGTTAGTAGCATAGATATGATACTTATAGGTACAGGTGTTTTATTAAGGAAAATAAATCAGTAGAGATTGTGCTTGATCTAGCCAATTTACCATCACAAAGCCCCACAAATGCCTACGATTAAAGTTCTATCACCTTTAAATTCCATCCAAGTCCGATTCAGTTTTGTTTGCCCGCGTAATATTGACGACCATATTAAATCGACGGCATGGATAGAATTATTTATCGACTGGTTTATTGGAAGCACGCCCTTTGAGTTGTAATAAGACTGTCATGGCCTCCAGGTGTATCTATATATGATGTAAATGGGACTGGAAGGTGTACATTCCAGATGGTCACTGGGTAAATTGGATGTTATAAAAGAAACGCCAAGGAAGGCCTAGGTGGAGATGACAAGGGGAAAAAAAACAAAAAACCCGCCTGCTTAAAAAGCGAACTGAAAAGACGTAAACAAGAAGAAAATCATGTTATGCAGTCGGAGGATACATATTCGCGAGCTGGCTGACTAATACGAGATGTCTCCTCCGACTGCACAACATGATTTTCTTCTTGTTTACGTATTTTTAGTTCGCTTTTTAAGCAAGCGGGTTTTTTGTTTTTTTTTTATAACTTTATTATAACTAAATTTATAACTTTTTAGTTAACATATTTTTTTCGAATTAGGTACATTTAAACATATAAGTGTTATATATTTTTGAAATCTCCTCTAAAAACCCTTCATTTTGATACCGCACTTGATGGGTACGGAAGAAAAAAATAATTGCAACCCCCACAATATGGCGCTCAAAATCCGCCATGTTCTTTTTTTAAAGGCACTTAGCTTAGAACACTTGGGCGGTCAAGACCTATCTAACGATGTCTTAATTATAAAAGTCCGCCAATAAGTTTGAAAGATATGAGGTAATAAAGAATATTACATACATACAAACATACAAGATGCGCGCGAAAAACATAACCCTTTCCTTGCAGCCGGGTAAAAAGGTGTAACTCTATCAGTGATGACGATTGTCAAAAATTACAATATGTAAGGGATTGATTCTTTTTCTTTTCGTGTGAGTTAATTAAGCCACCTCTGGAAACCCCACTGACAGGCCTCTAAATTTGCAATTTCAGACTTTAGTTAACTGTATAAGTCCAGCAGCCTAATTGTGTAAGTGAATTCGGCAAGGCAAACGGTTGACCCCATGAAAGAGCATGACAATTACTCTTTAAATAATTAGGTCTCAAAGATGATGACGACATTGAACTGGAGCGGAGAGCATTGTCGGTTAGAGCGAACATGCTGGCTCGCAGGTTTGCACGATGCTCACTTTCAGTAAAAATAACGCTCTTTCGAGCCTACTGTACGCCCTTTTACACGAGCGGCCTGTGGGCTAGATATACGTAAAGTACGTACAACGTTCTCCGTGTTCAGTACAATAATGCGTTTAAGATGCTGGTGGGGCTGCCTCACTTCTGTAGCGCGTTGGGGATGTTTGTTTGATGCGCATGTAGTAGATTGTTTCTACACAACCATGCGCAAAAGGTGCGCAGGTTGTGGGGCAGCTCCAACAGTGTTCTAAGTATGATTTCAGGTCGCCTAGATTGTGTTTTCGTGGGTCGCTGTTGTGCCATCTCACATGGGTTGTCGCAACGTTGATCCACTGTTATTTGTTGTTTTGTTTATGTAGTGTCAGTTCGTTAATATTGTTTTGCTAATCATCTTTTGTGTCATGGATACTCGAATAAAGAGAAATTCTATTGCCAAAAATTATTGGACTTTTTCGAAAAGAGTATCTTCACCACACACACAATGAAATCGTCCAATAATGTTTGCTAATACCTAATTATTTAAAGAGAATGTGTCATACTCTTTCATAGGTACAAACCCTTTGCTTTGCCGAATTCACTAATGCAATTAGGCTGTAGGTGCTCGCCTGTCGTGCTTGAGTTCGTGGGTTCAAATACGGACAAGTATCAATATGACTTTTTCAAATTATGTAGGGACTAGCTGTACCCCGTGGCTTCGCTCCCGTGGACCACCCCACAGGACCCGTTTTCGGGATTAAAAAATAGCCTATGTCACGCAGGAATAATATAGCTTTCTATTGGTGGAAGAATTTTTTAAATCGGTTCAGTCGTTTCGGAGCCTATTCGGTACAAACAAACAAAACAATCTTTCCTCTTTATAATCTATACTTATTACTTATCTATACTAATATTATAAAGAGGAAAAACGGGTCCTTTGGATTGTTCCACGGGAGCGAAGCCGCGGGCAACAGCTAGTATTGGTGTAGATTAATTGATCAAGAGACATCACAGAAGCGAATGTGCTTCTGTGATGTCACCATGTCTTCTTCTGCCATACTTCTTTAGTAATTGTTGCAGTTACCCCCTTTCTTAACTAAATATTTTCACACTGTCCATCCATCGTTTCTTAAATGATGGTGGAGGATGCCTCACGTAGCAAAATTATTGTCAAATGTAAGAACAGTAGTAATAAGTCCTCCTTTCCCCAAGTTATGATGGTTGACTAAGAAAATTATGTTATTATCGTGTTCCGACTCCATACACTAACCACCAACCATTATGTATGCTCAATTCTTGCATGAAACAGAACGTCACTAGTCGCTACTTTGAATAGGTAGTACTTACTAATTCCATGGAATAAGTATAGTTAACTTGGGCGCATGGAATTAGTATTTACTGTAATGTTAACTGTTGTTTTGACAGACAGATGCAAGAAAATTACGTGGATTAAAAAAATAACTAGGACATGGGACGAAATTGAAATGTATCTTCCATTCTTTTATAAAGTTCCGGCAAGTGAGTGACAGACAATGGATAGCCTGAACGTGGCCTGAACTAAACCACTGTCGGAAGAAACATGAAAATCTTTTCTTTGATTTTTTAACTCCTGAAAGGACGTGGAACTTTATAAGTAGTACTGAAATCTGTTCACTATTTTTTATAATTAGTAAAAGAGTTCTCATAAAATCTTGAAGAAATTTATTCTAACATTGCGGTCCCTAAAACTAGCAGACCCTACAACACTGTTCACGCCACCGCGACGCGAGAAAATAGTAAAATTGACACCGGTTTAAAAATAGAACTCGTTCCCGCCGCATTGTTTTTTTTCAAGCGACATTAATATTTTCTCTGGAACCTGGTCTTTTTACATTGTTATTTATAAAAAGAACTCTAATGTTCGGTGTCTTTGCACATCACGAAAGCATCATTGCAATTTGTATATAACAAGAATGGTGACTTTTTAGCTTTTATTTCTATAATGTCAGGTCTTAAATTCGCTAGTGTTTAACGTTTAAAGCTGTGTGTAATCCTGACTTTTACAGATCTTGTTTAATGCACCTGTGCGCGCCTTTTTTAGATCGGACATCTTGGATTTATAGAAGCATAATGGTGTGTTCGTTGAAAGTTTATTTATTATGTTGGTAGGTATGGGTATTGAATATAAAACCGGCCAAGTGCGAGTCGGACTCGCACACGAAGGGTTCCGTACCATTATCGCAAAATACTGCATAAAAATCACGTTTGTTGTATGGGAGCCCCACTTATTTTTTTTTTTTTTTATTAATTATTGTTTTTTGAAGTAAATATACAACTAAACATTCTGTGAATATTTCAAGCGTCTACCTGTTGCCTTTATTAATATCGAGCAAAAAACGGCAAAAATATCACGTTTGTTGTATGGGAGCCCTCCTTTAATATTAATTTTATTCTGTTTTTAGTATTTGTTGTTATAGCGGCAACAGAAATACATGATCTGTGAAAATTTCAACTGTCTAGCTATCACGGTTCATGAGATACAGCCTGGAGACAGACGGACAGAGTAATAGGGTCCCGTTTTTACCCTTTGGGTACGGAACCCTAAAAAGGATATAATTTTTGGCGCAGCGGCGGGGCACACTATGTATGTAATTGTTTTAAAATTAAGTGCCCTTTTATTTGTACCTACATTCTGTGTATCTGTGTGTGCCAAATAAACAAGTTTTCTTTCTTCTTTCTTAATTAATTAGTCTCATTGTTCGGCTGCACTACGTGAGGATTTTCCATATTCTTTTAGCCTGTTTAAAAAATTGTTGTACTTATAATTAATTAAATTTATCAGCATTATTGGTTTTTGCCAGCGGCTTCACCAGAGTTGTTAGTTAATATAAAATAGATATTCTAATTCCTGTTCCGGGTTCTGTGCTATATATGTTTTTATTAAGATCCGTGAAGCGGGTAAGTCGTGAAAACGTATCTATACTTCATAAAAGCTGTCAGTATCAATACAGTAACAATACCGCTTGACGGGCTGACAATAAAGTATACGTCAGTTTGACATATGTCGCAGAGATCAAACTATCATTTATGAAGTATAAGTAACAGACAGACAGAAAACAAGCTTAGTCAAGCATGCTTCACCGTCGACCACATCATTGCTTACACGAGAATACCAAAAACAAAAGAAAAAAAGTTACTTTTGCGTTTGTAAATAATAAATAAGTATGGCCCCTACACCTCGTGAGGCGTTCTTTTAGCTTGTTTCAAAACTGTTCGATAATGATATCAATTTAAAATGCAGTGCAGAAAAAAATACTCCACTTTAAGGTGCTGCAGAGTAATTGTGAATTGTTAGAGCCTTTATTTAGACAGCGTAATGATATTCATTGTGATGTTTAAGTTGTGAAGAGGAGAGGAAAGACGTACTTTTTAATGAGTGTTGCCATTGTGAATAATAGTGGGAAGGCCTAGGATAATCAGGGTTCGCTGCCAGTCTGACCAGATGGTGTTGAATTTATATTTTAACAATAGCCTGTGGTTTCGCTTTCATCTTAGAAAACTTCACCTTTTTACCCGACTGCCGAAGGAGGGTAATGTGTTTATTATTATTGATTGGCTCGCGTTTGATCACTATCTCACCTGATAGTAAGCGATGATGTGGTCGACGGTGAAGCACGCTTGCCTAGAAGTAACCTATTCACTCATGACTTAAATACCCCCACGTTGTAGCTATCAGGAGATACAGACCACCTGAATATAATGTATTTTAATCTGAGATAATTAAGCAAACTGCCGGACGAGCACGGCCTCTGTGATAGGCTTCACTCACGCATTTTATCACGGTTTTTGCTCTCAAACTGTGATAAAAATGTATGGCTCAAGCCTTTCACAGTATGCCGTGGTCGCCCCGCTGCCTGTGTGTCAAACTTTGTCCTATATAATTTAATCGTAAAGGTATGCATGATTGAAAAACCTTATCAAGAGCTTCGAGATTTGGTTGTGACATTAAATTTTTGATCCTCATTAATTTTCCCAAGGACCTTGTCTTCCATTTAAAGTTAAAACTGGCTTGCTATGATAATTTCACAATATTTCTGTCACTTTTCCATAGCACTGATACAGTAAAAATCTGATATAATTTAAATGACACCGCAGCTCTTACAACGGCTGAATCAAAACAAAAAAACAACTACGTAGAACAAGCAACCAATATGTCTTTATTAACTTGTAATTTTGATAAATCACATCGCTACACGTCACTCATTGTTTAATATCTTTCTCATACAATTAATAAGTACTCTAAAGAGGTCCCATACCATCTTGATAGTGATCGAGGTCGTAGGCAGATCGTGTGAAACCGATATCAATCTATCGGGGCTCTATTATCTGTGGCATAAAATGGCCGCCTGTCAAGATGTAATTATGGCGCGCTTTTTTTTCATTTAATTGTAAATTACTGCTTTCTTTTGTGTTTTAAAGATGTTTTACGGCTGTGAATAGAAATACAGGTTGTGTTGGAGCTATAAAAGGTTTATTACGATAGATTTTCTAGTGTGTTTTATAATTAAATTGTGCAATAGATATAAAATTCCAGTTCCGAGTAACTAAATTTTCGCGCGGTTTTCACACACGAGACTAATTACAAAGCTTTTACGATGTATGTTTTAATTATTATAGGTATTAATTTTATGTGTGTATGAATTATTTCTTTGATAGGACTGTATTGAATTTTTTCTGTTCCATGATACAAATAATAATTTTCGCCGTGACTTCGTTAGTTAGGAACATTATTAATGTTATAAGTTTTTAAACTGTCATGGTCACTAACATTAACATTAGAAACGGGATATTTACCATGTTTACTGTTTGTTGTGAGTTATCCGTGATCATGGTGCTTGCAACAGCACCGAAATATCGGAAACTCACAACAAACAGTAAACATGGTAAATATCCCGTTTCTAATGTTAATTATTAATGTTATTCAGTGGAAGATTTACAAAATATTGTCGTTATTATTTTCTTCATCATCAGCCTATTAATGTTCCCACTGCTGGGACACAGGCCTCCTCTCTGTGAGGGGGAATGGGCCGTAATCCACCACGCGGGCCAAGTGCGGGTTGGTAGATGTCACATGTCATCGAATTTTTGATTCTAGGACATGCCGGTTTCCTCACAATGTATTCCTTCACCGTTTTGAGAGCAGTGGTGATGAAATAATTTACACAAAGTAAAGCGCCTACCTGGGCTCGAACCCACGACCTACAACTTGTAAGTCGCGGCCGATACCACTGGGCCACCACTGCTCTCTATTTCTCTATTATTGTCTTGAAAAGTTCAATGTGCCAGCACTTAGTTTGATATTCACATTGGATTGAAATGAATTTGAATACCTCTTAGATGTATGAAGTATGTACGTACATAACAGTGTTTCTGTCTGTCTTTATGAGAAAAAGGCGTGAGTTTGTTTTACACTGACCTACATTACAAACATACTCATAGTTGGACATGGGGTCCCCCTACCGCTAAACGAACGGTCATAGACAACATAATATTACCATAAACAACACGCTTGAGCCGTCAACTTAATAATCACAACAGTATTGGCCGAGAAACTTATCTGTGCGTGTGGCGGCAATGGAAACTATACTCTGTCTAAAATGAAGGTATAATATTTACTAACAAAGCACTGACAGCTCAATTGGGGTAAAAATTTAAGTTCGCTCTAATCTAATCTTCTAGTCCTTATGACCTTGGATTTTTGATTTTCTTAAACAATCTTTCATTTGTACTAACTCAGTTAAATCAATGTAAAACAAATAAAATAAAATGTTTTGGTAAAAAAAATTTTTGGTTGGATTGTAGCCTTAGGGGCACTATGGCCCGAGGACTTATGAAATATGTCGTATGAAATCATGCTGTGCAGTCGGAGGATACATGTTCGCGAGCTGGCTGAAAACCAGATGTATCCTCCGACTGCACAGCATGATTTTCTTCTTGTTTACGTCTTTTTAGTTCGCTTTTTAAGCAGTCGGGATTTTTGACTTTTTTAATTATCTTTTTTTAATTATAACTTTTTCGTTATTTTTTTTTGGCTTAGGTACATTTAAACATATAAGTGTTATATATTTTTGAAATCACCTCTTAAAATTCTTTATTTTGATACCCCACACGATGGGTTTAGAAGTAAAAAAAAATGTTGTCCCCCACAATATGGCGCCCAAAATCCGCCATTTTTCTATTTTCCAATTTTAATGTAGCTAGTGACACGCGCAGGGATAAGACGAATCAATTGACTTAAGAATCATCAAAATCGGCCAAAGCTTTTGGTCTCTAGAACGCCACATAGGCCTCCTTCGGCAGTCGGGTAAAAACCGACAAGCTGGCAACTCGGCGATATAATACTGACAAGCGGGCAACTTATATAAGTTTAGAATCGCCAACCCGTCTCGAGCAAGCATGGTGATCAATACTCTTACCTTCTCTGTTTGAGAAGAGGCATTTGCCCTGCAGTGGGACATTTCCAGGCTGGTATTATCTATACCAATATTATAAAGAAGAAATATTTTTTTGTTTGTTTGTTTTTACCCAATAGGCTCCGAAACGACTGGACCGATTTAAAAAATTCTTTCACCATTAGAAAGCTACATTATTCCTGAGTGACATAGGCTTTTTTAATCCCGAAAACGGGTCCTGTGGGGTGGTCAACGGGAGCGAAGCCGCGGGGAACAGCTAGTCTATTTATAATTCCTCTAAGTTCAACTTCCCAAGTTAATTGTCACCTTTTACGACAAAACCAACAATTTAGACCTCCACCTCTTTGAGGCACTATCTCAACCAAATCTTGTTCCCATACAAACATCTTCACACAATTATTAAGAAGACGGACAGATAGCATCTTCAAACTAGATTAGATTTTAATACTGTAATTTAGAAAAAGTCCCACGACTTATCGGAGTAGATCTGTAGAGGTTTTGTTATTATATAAGTTAGCTGGTCTGGGAATTATAGAAAGAGTGTTACTTGAACAGATTGTTCAAGTTTTTGTAAATGACATTTGAAATTATCTACGTTTACTTAAAGTTGTGACAATCTAAGGCCGAGTTTCCCACCTTTAAAGTATCGCAGAATTGATGTGACAAATTGTCAAGCACGCGTTATGCTGTGATTTGTTGAATGAATTTTCAACAGCCAATCATAGCAGATAACGCTTTCTTGGCAATTTGTCACATTAATCCTGCGATAATTTAAAGGTGGGAAACTCGGGGTAAGAAGTTGGATGTGACAGCTATAAAAGTATTATACCATCTGTGACGTTACATAAATTAAACTTGATCCTGAATTATACTCGTTGTTATAGTATATGATATTTCGATAGAATGAGTATGTGGTAATTTGAACGCTCGATCAAACAAACATTCGATATTTTGAACACTCGATGTATTGAGTGTATGTTAGATTGATCGTTCGATTTATTAACCATTCGATATTATGAACGTTCGAGTATTTATGCTATCGATTTATAGTGGTCGATCAATTGGTATTCGATTATTTGGCATTCGATTTGGCATAATACACCCATGGGTAACATAGTAATTAATTAGGATTATGAATTCGATCTTTCGTAGACTTTTTTTATTTTTTTTATGGCAATTTGCCGAAGACAATTCCTGCCAATGTCGTGAAGTAAAGACTCTTGGGTATTTTTGCTAATGTACTAGATACGATGTATGAACTTTTAACACATTTATAACGGATTACACTGTATTTTGGTCACATATAAGATTAAATTCACTAAATAATGTCCTAGTTAGAACCCAATAAAATGGCGGTAACTTAATTGGAAGCTTCTACGGATTTTTGTCGACAACATGTACAAACTCATGTTCTACCGCTGTGTTTTACTTGCCCACACTCGTGCACGTTCACTAATATTATTAGAATAGAAAACCACAATTTTTACACTATTAATATTCAATTTAACACAATTTTAGGAAAATAAAACAGAGAAAGAGAAGCAACATAGACGCCATCACGTTCCCGCCAAAATCTCCTCGTAGACGTTCATACAAAGTTATCGCGGCAAGTAAAATGAGAAACGTCATAGATTATCACGATTATACTGCGTGTTGGAAAATTCCAATTTGCACAAAAAACTGCTTACAGACTCTTTAAGGCGCAGATACCACTGAGTAGCTGATTTTAAAATGAGAATCACGTCTAAACGGCTAGTCGTAATTTTTTAGAAAAAATATTTGTTACATAAGACCATTTTCTTAATAATTTGATCTATGAAAATTTTGAGTTTTATTCGTATAACATAGTGTAATTAATTTGTAAAGTCATGTCTAAAACGGACAAAAACACGACAATCGCACCAAAACCGCTGCGCGTATTTAAATGAAATCAACATCATCTCAAAGACAATTTAATTATCTACATTTTGAGTCATAGAATAATAAGGAAAGTACAAAAAAAAAACAAAATTTTGGGTCGCGCGGGTGTGAAACGAGTGCGCGTTTTGTTCCCTCAAGGTCGTTGGCGTTAGTCATCGTCTTAAACTTAACTACACTAGAACAGTTATTTTAGTATTTAATTAGGATTGAAAACCATTGTGCTAGAATATGATTAAAATATTTTTTTTTAAACTCATTTTTGTTTTTATTTGTTTTCAGGTAAGGATGAAAAAGTGGCGATGCAACTGGCTGTATAATATTCGTGGGTGAAGTAAAGCTTGGTATATATAGTTCAAGTCATCTTTGCGCGCGGCTCTATGTGTGGGTAAGCATGTATTGGTGGTTGTTTGCACTGCCGCGTCACTGCCGCCCAAATTAAGGGTACACTAGTTAGGGTATTTTGTGCGCGGAGTTAAAATGCATGCTATATCAACCGACGAACGAAGAGATAGATGCTGTTATGAGCAGTAAGAAGCTAGTTCACGTACGAATACACACTTTTGCAAATTTGTAGCGAAATTGATGATGACTTAGGACGAAACCGAGTGCGCGAAATTTTATAAACCGGACTTTGGGAGTCTGTATATCATGAAAAAATGTCTGAACGTATCTGTTCAAAATAAAATTATTTGCATTGTTGAACTACCCCTTAATCTATCCCTGTATGGAGGCCGTTTTGCAATTTTCCATCTTCTTATAGTATTTATTTGCGCCCAAAAATGCCTTAATTTTGTGTCGAAATGTGGAACTTTCGACGCTCATAACTTTCAAATATATATTTTTTTACTTTTTTATTTCCATACAGGGCTAGATAATGATAAAACAAATTGATATCTTTTTTATTTTGAACGTACATCGTCAAACAGTGGAGTAAAGGACAGACTACGTTTGTATGGAAGAATTATCAACTAGTGTAACCTTAAAGCTGTGTATTTACCGCGTATGCATGGCGCACGAACACATGGCGCCGCGCCCAAAGATAAGTTGAACTATCTATAATAAAATTGTTTTCATGGATTAAATTCTAGGCAAAAATATTAATATTTCTCACAGAACAAGGAATGTCGCGCCGGCAACGATTAGAGTTGCTAAAAATATTGGTTGCCGCGCAATTTCGTTGAGCTTAGTTTTTATCTATTATTTATAAAGTAGGTTACTTGTGGCACAGTAAAAATATACAAACAGTATGGAAACTACCTACAAACGCTCGAAACGCACCACCGAGTAGTGGAGTCGCTTAGGGTTCTCGTCGATGCGCATGTTTGTGTGAGGTTTGGTGCCGTTTCGAGCGTTTGTAGCTAGTTTCCATACTGTTTGTATATTTATTCTGTGCTTGTGGTGGGCGAGATAGCCTAGTCAGCGAATGTACTACAATTAATCGGCGAATTAGCAAATGCTAGTTCAGGTAAAAATAAAACAATACATATCATGTGGCGATGCTCGTCCACGTACCACCTAAGTATACCATCAAATAAACCCTCACGTCTAGGTCCCCGAGTACTTTCACAGTGGGTCATCAATCACATACGCTGACGTGTACATTCACTGGTCCCTATACCAGATAACCGGCCCTAGGTCATAGGGTCGGTTAGGAGTAGGACACACTGGCTTACTTTCTAAAATATTTTACTACACAGCGAGCAGTTCTTATTTTGAAATGAAAACAGTACTTTTAATTAAATGACATTTTTGATCACAGTGATTAAAAAGTTTTATTAAAACATACTTTCTCTATTTGTTAGAGAAAGTATGTTTTAATAAAACTGACGACATGGCAATGTCATCGAAATGATGACATGGCAATGTCATCTGTCAAACATGACACCTGTCGCACAGACTTAATATATCATAACAGGTACTTACCTGCTGATACATAAAAACATCGTACTAGTCTCTCGTTCCTATGTAATCCAGCTGTAAGTAATATTTAAGCTACTCTGATATTTCAACTTGTTTATAATTGTGTTCCAGTTACCATCTGGATAATAAACGATTTCTATCCTAAATTATAAATTTATAATATTATAAATGCGAAAATATGTCCGCTGAATCGATTTGAATGATTACGGAGATAGTTTGAGACCCTGGGAAGGACATAAGATAGTTTTTATCCCTTAAGGACCTACATCCGCTTTAGTGCCTTAAAACGGTTACTTTCTAAAGCATACTCCTTAGTAGCGGCTAGATTAAAAGGTTTGAAAAAAATATATATTTACTATTGATTCATGTACATAATTTTTGAAACAAGATTTTGTCGTGTAACTAATAGTTTTGCTTTAAAAAATAATTAGCAACTCGATATTTTTTCGCAACTTTTGGAAACGCCTCCAAAACGACTTGGATGTTTAAAAATATTTTTACACAGAAAAATTGATGGCTGGAATTTCTTCATAACTGAAATAGCATATGTAAATCAAATAATATTTTGCAAACAAAACTGTTCAAAGGGAGGCCTTTCTTCTCAGAGTAGTCAGACAGGAAACGCCGACCTCATCTAGTTTTAAAAAATATGATCGACATGTAAAAGTGTTTGTACAAACCAACTTACAGAAATAAAATCATTTATCATTTTATCATTTAGGTTCAATATTGATATTTTGGCATCAAACGGGCGCACGGCCTGTTATACTGTGTTAACATTGGGGCGTATATATCGCCTTAAGATAATAAAACACTTTTTACGCTGGTGCAGCCGCGGGCAAAAGATTTTAATAAGTCTTCCGAATTCGCTACTAAAAGTCATACCCGTTATGACATTAAAACAGACGCTCCAAGTCCAATCGCCCGCATGTACCCAGCCTAATCTCCTAAGATATTAAGGTACCCACGACTGGCCTGGGGGCTTAATTTGAAACCATAACACTTAGACATATCCACAGTATGTATCTCGTGTATGTTACCTCAGACGGAAAATGGTTTTGTCTTCAATTATATCAAGCAAATAGAATTTTGAGGTGAGTCGGAAATTATGCTCGACAGTGTATTTGTTTAAGGGAAGATGTTTTAGTTCCTTAAGCCGGTTTCCGAATACTTGAGTAGGTAATTAAAACATAACATACCATCTGGACTGTATTTCTCGAAGCGTTTGGGGATACTAAAGAAAACGAGAAACTAAAATAAAGAGTAAGGTATGTAGAGTTTGACAACTACTCAACTTCAAATTCAGAATCTTACCACCCATTTCTAAAATTCCAGCCATTAATTTTTCTGTGTAAAAATATTTTTAAGTCGTTTTGGAGGAGTTTTCAAAAGTTGCGAAAAAATATTGTGTTGTTAATTATTTTTTTAAAGCAAAACTATTAGTTACACGAAAAAACCTTGTGTTAAAAATAATTCGAGTATATAAATACCATTCAGTGTCGTGCAACCCAATATATGACACCATAAGTTAACAGTGAATACTCATTCACACACACTCAGATCACCGATATACAAAACATTAAAACAATCTGACAAAATTATACAAAAGTCGTTTGCAAAACTCAAGCATTTCAGAAAAACTTTTTGTAAAGAATTAAAAGAGAAATTCATTTGTTTTAATAAGGCTGAGACTCAGTACTTTCCGGTAGCCAAAATTACAATAAAACCCTCAAAATCCATCCTTCGTTGTTCCTAAGTACGCCTTTAAGTTTTAAGTAGCTACCCCTGCCCTGCCCGTTTTCTTTTCTATAATCTTTGCAAATAAATGATTTTGATTCTAAGACTCAAAAAAGTAGATACCTTGTTTTAGGTTTCTCTGTCTGTTTATTATGTTCGAAAGACCCTTATTGAGGTTTCCATTGAGATCCCCAAAATTCATCTTGAAGGAAGAAAAACGGGTACTTACCTAGTCTTTAAGTACCCGTTTTTCTTCCTCTATAAAAAGTATTCTATCAGTAGATCTATCTGTCCGTTTAGTAAGTTCCTACATGCGAAAGTTGTATACTAAACACGTAATTATCATATCGTCAACGTTGATAAATTATTAAAAAAAAATATTAACATTTATTTTCAGTCATATCCTCCACTCAACTCAACCTCGACGCATCAAAAAGAAGTTTCCTTCAAAAGGACTTCATATATTGTGGTATTTATGTATTTTTTTTTTAATTTGTATGTATTTTTTTATTTAATTTGTATGTTTTTTTATTTATGTTTAAGCACACAGCTTAAACATAAATAAAAAAACCGGCCAAGTGCGAGTCGGACTCGCACACGACGGGTTCCGTACCAGTATCGCAAAACACTGCATAAAAATCACGTTTGTTGTATGTGAGCCCCCCTTAATTTATTTTATTTTAATTTATTAATTATTATTTTTTGAAGTAAATATACAACTAAACATTCTGTGAATATTTCAAGCGTCTACCTGTTGCCGTTATTAATATCGAGGAAAAAACGGCAAAAATATCACGTTTGTTGTATGGGAACCCCCCTTTAATATTTATTTTATACTGTTTTTAGTATTTGTTGTTATAGCGGCAACAGAAATACATAATCTGTGAAAATTTCAACGGTCTAGCTATCACGGTTCATGAGATACAGCCTGGAGACAGACGGACAGACGGATCGCGAAGTCTTAGTAATAGGGTCCCGTTTTTACCCTTCGGGTACGGAACCCTAAAAAACATACTTCTTTAAGTGACAAAATCGCCATACTAATAGCTAAATAAGTTTTTTTGTGTAATATGTAATAGTGAATAAGTCGTTGGAGTACATTATATATAAAAAAAACCAATTCCTTAGCAAAGTACCTAAAATAAGGTTATCAAGTAAAACCGTCAAAAACCCTTATTTTAAATATTTTAATGGTACATTTACAGAAGTCACTATTAGTACCACTTAATCACCAATAATGCTCACCATGCCACTTATAATAAACACCACATAAAAGTTAATAACCAGAAAGTACCGGTGGCTAATAGTTCACAACAATTTTTCCTGGCCCCTAGGTCAGTGTAGAACTAAATTGAGACCTTCATTTTAAGTCCTATTAACCCCTTGAGTGCCTAAAACGTGGATCCACGCAAGACACAATTGCTTTTTAGTAGTTTCGGTAATTACGTCACAGAACAGGTTAATGGAAACTTCCTTCACTGACAATGGTAAAAAAATATTAGGTAAAGTTAATAAATAACAAGATTTTACAGTAAATTTTGTTAAATAAAGCGTAGGATATGATTTAAAATGTAGGGTTAAGAATCAGCACCTGTTCTGCTGTCAAAACATACAATAGAGGAGACCCAAATTCCTCTTTCACCGGTCCCTAAAGGTGAACGCGCACCTAGCCTAAAATAGCTTGATTTAGCTATAAAGTAGCTAAGTTGGCATCACTGTACGCATGATGTCTCCGCGTCGCCCGCACCGCACTCGCCGCAAGCATCGAACGCGCCGAATCTGATGACGTCATCAGCACGCGCTGGTGGAATCCGTATACCTACAGCATTTTTCTGAAATGCGGCTCGTGCGGCGCGAATAGGTGCGCGAGGCTGCATACGATTTCATATAAAGTTTTATAAAATGCGATGACTGCGGCGCGTGCGGCTCCTGCGGTGCGGCTAGGTGCACCTTTAATCACCCGTTTTCTTCTAAAAATATACAAAAAGTTATGCTTTTTATCGGTCTTAGTGTTCGTTTAGAACCTAATAGTAACGTTCGAAAGCTACAAATGCATATCTCATTACTTTATCATAATTCATCAAATTAAACTCTATTAACATTTATTCGAAATTGAGTCTAATGGAAGAAACGTTCTTCCATTAGACTCAACCTCGATGCATCAAAAGGAAGTTTCCTTCAAATCTACTTAAAGTAAGATGTAATATGCCTGAGTACACAGTAACCTCGGACACACAAAGCACAGTATCTAGCTAAACTAGTCTAAAACCCTATTAAAATTTTAGTAGCTAGCTGAAGCCTCCATTATCCAGCGCTCATAAATTCTCACCACGCCACTTATCTTTACTTTCTGCCAAGTTACTAACCAGCCAGTACCGGCCAGTAGTACGCAACAATTTCCCCTGGCCCCTAGGTCAGTGCAGGCAATCAGCCCAGTGCTGGTTTGTATGTCTCTGTGTTACCTACATACGTAATGCTAACTATCAAGTCAACTTGTAACTATAAAGTATAGAAGTACTATAATTATAGGGATGGGGTGAATATGTTTGTAGTCGAGTTTGGTTGTCGATAGTTTGCAGTCGATAATCGATTTTGAAGATTGGTAATTTTTTACTCCTGAGGCTCTAGAAAAGTGTCATTTTATCAACGATTGGAAAAATTAAAAAAATGTAGGGAAATGTCAAAATGTCACGTGATCAATTCCTTGCTGCAACTGCGAAGCCTGGTAGGCACAACCTAGTTAGATGGGGGTACTTCAATGACCCACAGTGCGATTGCGGAGCCAGGTCCCAAACAACGCCTCACCTTTTGTCGTGCTCTCTGTGCAACAACACCTGCACCTTAAAAGACCTTTGTGAGGCAAATGGCAACGCTGTTGGCGTGGCTGAATACTGGTCAAAATATATTTAATTTTGGAATCATCGATACGACGAAGAAGAAGAATTCCATGTATTTTGGCATTTCGGCCATTTGCCATCGCTGACATTGAATTACACTTGTCTAGAGCCTTAGGTCAGTGCAGGCAATCAGCCCAGCGCTGGTTTGTATGTCTCTGTGTTACCTACAAATATAATGCAAGTCAACTAGTAACTATAAAATATGCGAGTACTGTAATTTTAGGGATAAGGTGAATAAGTTTGTAGTTGATTTTGGTTGTCGATAGTTTGCAGTCGATAGTTGAGTTTTGATCATGATTAGGAATACCTACTTTTCTCTCACCCAATTCATAAAGAGAACTAGTGTAGTCAGGTAGAAAACATCGGCCTGATCTAGTTAAAAATGTAAAAAAAAAACAATTTACTAAATAAATATACATTTTATTTGGTTACCAGTTCTTTATTTTTTCCATTTTTTATTAGTTGGCTGACAAAAAAAGCTGTACAGTGTAAACACGTACAAAGGACATGGCTAAATAAAGTATGGACGACTGCCCTAGCAATGACTAAACATTTTAACTAGTAATATGCAATTCTGAATAGCTGCATATGAGTATTTCGTATGAAAAAAGTTACAGACACTTTTTATATCGTCACAATCCTGAAAATAAAATCGTAGAAACGCCTACATTAATAGGTAAACAAACTTGTAAAAGAATAAGATTTTGCTATGATACTTTAGTTAGGCGTTCAGAGGAGCTCGTGGCTTAATAATAACAGACGCACAGGTCGATCTTCAAGGTTAAGCAACGCTAGCCGAGGTCATTCCGTGGTTCCATCGTGAACCATCTTTACATAGCGAGTTTCCTTCGTGTCTTGGAAAGCTAGTTAAGCCGTTGGTCCCGGCTGTCATTTGAAGATCTTTTATTTGTTGCTACACCACAGTTTATGCATCTCATGATGAATCAATACGCAATTGAAACTTAAGACCATACTAGTTGGCTCTGTATTAATACATAATACCCGGCGAAAGGTACTTCGTTCAAAGTGAGTTTATTTGGTTCTAATCGAATCGAACTTTTTAGTGTCAGCACTATTTAAGCGCCAGATTTTGTCAATAATTTCTAGAAATCAGATAATCTCTAAGGTTTTGAGATGTATTGCGAAAGGTACAAAAATAAATAATAATGAATACTGTTCGTTTCGATTTTCGCAAATGTCTTTAAAAGTAGGTTTATTGACTACAATTTTTCGTAGAACGGAATCTTATGTTCTTCTTGTCATTCAAAAACATGAAAAATCTTTTAATTATTTGATTAATTCACGAAAGTTCTAGAAGAATAATAAAACTGTTATAATTAATTAATGAATATTTGAGATGTATTGCGATAGGTACAATATTAAATAATAATGAATACTGTTCGTTTCGACTTACGCAAATGAATTTAAAAGTAGGTTTATTGACTAAAATTTTTCGTAGAATGGCATCTTATGTTCTTTTTGTCAAACAAAAACATGAAAAAACTTTTAATTATTTGATTAATTCACGAAAGTTCTAGAAGAATAATAAAACTGTTATAATTAATTAATGAATATTTGAGATGTATTGCGATAGGTACAATATTAAATAATAATGAATACTGTTCGTTTCGACTTACGCAAATGAATTTAAAAGTAGGTTTATTGACTAAAATTTTTCGTAGAATGGCATCTTATGTTCTTTTTGTCAAACAAAAACATGAAAAAACTTTTAATTATTTGATTAATTCACGAAAGTTCTAGAAGAATAATAAAACTGTTATAATTAATTAATGAATATTTGAGATGTATTGCGATAGGTACAATATTAAATAATAATGAATACTGTTCGTTTCGACTTACGCAAATGAATTTAAAAGTAGGTTTATTGACTAAAATTTTTCGTAGAATGGCATCTTATGTTCTTTTTGTCAAACAAAAACATGAAAAAACTTTTAATTATTTGATTAATTCACGAAAGTTCTAGAAGAATAATAAAACTGTAATAATTCATTAATGAATATTTGAATGTTATGAGCTAGTGAGAAATTTCTAGACGTGCTTAGGGCAGTTGTTTAGCCATGTCCTTTGACACCATTGTGTCAGCACTTTACTTGCTACGCGTTGTCTATACTTTATTACACCAATATCATTCAAATCGCGTGTACTAGTTATCATTCAATTAATCAATAAAGTCTATTATTACGTATTCTTGCGTATCACTCAAACTATCCAATATAATATAATAAACAATAAAATGTGTAAAGATCCTACAAAAGCCAATTTGTATATCGAAAAATTAGACATGACCGGGATCTTTGTAATAACAAACCAAACAATTCTAATAATTTTTACTATCTTTTCTGTTCTGATTCCCACTCAACAAGACACTACTCAAACTCGATTCTCCTAATCGACTTTACCTACATCCCTAGTGTTTTACGACCAGCTATCACCGACACCTGTTTGGTAGCAAACCTAGATAGACCTGTTTCTGTAATTACGTGTTCAGTTAGACATTAGGTGGGACAAATTTAGATAGTATCTGGTCTATAGCTTCTGCTAACGGCTTCGCCCACGTGAACGTCAAAAAATCGCCTTGAAACGTAATCCTGGGATAAAAAGTATCCTTTGTCCTATGATAAGATAAGATAGGGTTCCGTACCCAAAGTGTAAAAACGGGACCCTATTACTAAGACTCCACGGTCCGTCAGTCTGTCTGTCTGCCCGTCTGTCTGTCTGTCCGTCTGTCACCAGGCTGTATGTCATGAACCGTGATAGCTAGGCAGTTGAAATGTTCACAGATGATGTTTTTCTGTTGCCGCTATAACAACGAATACTAAAAACAGAATAAAATTAATATTCAAGTGGGGCTCCCATACAACAAACTTGTTTTTTTTGCCGTTTTTTGCGATAATGGTGCGGAAACCTTCGTGCGCGAGTCCGACTCGCACTTGGCCGGTTTTTTTTTCTAGCTGTCGCTGTCCCACTACTGGGCAAACGCCTTCTCCAAGTCCTTCCAGCAGCCTAATTGCATAAGTGAATTCGGCAAGGCAAAGGGTTTGACCCCATGAAAAAGTATGATCCTATGTGCTATGCCTGACTATAATCTATCTCTTTGCCAAATTTCATCCAGATCTGTTCAGCCGTACTGGCGTGATTTAGTTACAAACATAGATCCACACACACACCCATCCGTCAAAATTTTCGCATTCATAATATTATGTAAAATAGTTTATATGTGCCTTTTACCTGAATGCCAGTTATGTTGAGATGTCACCTGTACAGCCGTAAATTAATTTTATTAGTTATCATCTAACTGAAATGTAGTATGCATGGTAAGTTTTTTTTTATTATTTTTTTATTTATCGATATTCTCGCGTTTGACCACTATCTCTCCTGATGGTAAGCGATGATGTGGTCGACGGTGAAGCACGCTTGCCTAGAAGTAACCTATTCACTCTTGACTTAACGACCCCAAGGTTGTAGCTATCAGGAAACAAAGACGCACAATTTTCATATTAAACGTAGGGGCAGCCATCTCTGACTCGGTCAACTTAATAACGCAGCAATTCTAAGGAGTTAAGCTAGAAATTATATATCGCACTACATCCGTGTTTGTGAAATTTCGGTACCGAAGTAACCGTAGTACTTCTTGTAGGGAAGCTTAAGCAGTACATCCGAACTCAATTTGTCATAATCTGTCATAATTTCGAACATTTTGAATTTGGAACTCAAATCACTGACTATTTTTCACACACATCAGACTATTTTTATAAACATGCAGTATCAAAACGTATTGTGTTAATAATTAAAAATCCAAATAACTCAAATTTTATCGATAAACGCTTGCCCATCCCTAAGTTTATCGTTGTTATTTGTTGTGGGATGTTAAATATGTAGGTAATAACTTTGATTATTACAGTAGTTGGAATACGTTTAGCTGCCTGGGGGTTACCTTGTAATCATTTTGTAGTGACCGTACTGAGACATAGTCTATTCACAGATATGGATTGTTTAGTAGATCCTGTTCATACCGGAACTCTTCATCATCATAGCCAAAAGATGTCCACTGCTGGACGTAGACCTCCCTCAAGTGTCGCCACATCGTTCGGTCCTGTCTCGCATAGTCTGTATCGGTCGCGTCATGCATCCAGCGGCATCCCGCAGTTTTACCAGTAGTAGTTTCGTCGCTGGCTAAATAATAACAGCCGCACGGGTCGATCTTCAAGGTTAAGCAACGCTTGACGAGGTCGGTCCGTGGATGGGTGACCATTTCAACATACCGAGTTTCCTCCGTGCCTCGGAAAGCACGTTAAAACGTTGGTCCCGGCTGTCATTTGAAGATCTTGGACAGTCGTTACGAGTAGTCAGAAGCCTGAGATCTGACACCAGTCTTGCCAAGGGGTATCGTGTTACCCAGTTACTGGGTTGTGGAGGACAGATAGGCAGTTGCTCCATGTAAAACACTGGTACTCAGCTGAATCCGGTAAGACTGAAAGCCGACCCCAATAATAATTGGGAAAAAGACTAGGCAGATGATGAGTTTCATCGCTGGCGCAGTGCTGCGCTCGAGGCTGTATCCTTAGAGAATAGCTCTACTGGTTATAAGTTCACCTAGAGCAGTGATGGGCAAAGTACGGCCCGCGGGCCAGCTCCGGCTCGCGAAAGCATATAATCCGGCCCGCCGACGGTTCTACGACATGAATAGTATATAGCCAGCGATAATTATATTTTGATGGTCCAGAAGTATAAAGTAGATTCTACTTAGTTGAATAATAGACGCATAGGTAAAGGTAGCGCAGAATACAACGGTAAGCCAGTATGTCTTATATGTGATGAAGAAGCAGAAACGGTATTTAAAGAATTTAACCTCGCTCATCATTTTAACACCAATCATGCTAAAACCAAATATGCTTTCAAGAATGATGCAGGAAAAAGGTGAATGCGGAAAACCTAAAAAAAAACAATCAAATATGTTAATAAAGCAAATTCTGGCCCTCCTCTGAAATTTCTTAAACTGTCTGGCCCCCCATTAAGAAAGTTTGCCCACCACTTATCTAGAGGAAGGCCTTTCAGCGCTGCATCTTCCTACACGTGGTCACCACTCCAGTAGTTTTCAGCCCCATCGAGAATTGCTATTCAACGTGGCAATCCTTGAATAGTTAAGACGACAACTAACGCCAACGACCTTGAGGGAACAAAACGCGCACTCGTTCCACACCCGCGCAATCCAAAATTTTGTAGTTTTTTGTACTTTCCTTATTATTCTATGACTTTAAATTAAAAAAAGCCTCAGATCAAAATGTAGATAATTAAATTGTCTTTGAGATGGTGTTGATTTCATTAAAATACGCCCAGCGGTATTGGTGCGATTGTCATGTTTTTGTCCGTTTTAGACATAACTTTACAAATGAATTACACTACGTTATATGAATAAAACTCAAAATTTGCTCAGATCAAATTATCAAGTAAATGGTCTAATATAACATATATTTTTTCCAAAAAATTACGACTAGCCATTTAGACGTGATTCTCATTTTAAAATCGGCTACTCAAGGGAATCGGCGCCTAGCCAATTCTTTGGCCGAAGAAATGTCCTCTGGTCACGTGAGTCGACTAACTCGTAATAACCTAGCCATTACACTAAAACTGTGAACTTTCTCGTCAACTATATCAGAGTAAAGAACAGCTAGGGTCGTTTAAGCCAGGTTTTAACGAAGGTGTACTTAATACGTGAGCACTTAGTGATTAAAACTAGCAAGTCTGAAGAATAAAGTTTTTATGTCGCTTTTAATATTTTTACGACTTCGAGGTTACTGGTTTATGAGTTGACTGGCTTTGTCAATGTCATCTGGGTACATACTGCAGGTAGAATGAAACCTAATTGCGGCTTGGAACACTCCGCGAGTCGATGCGCAGTAGCAAATTCATGTGACTGCGGGTGTAGCGGATGGGGCTTCACAGCCGTCATTAAGTTTGAATTGACTTATACCTATACGTCCCAGTATTTTAGATGGAGGGACTGCATAGCTGACCTCTATAACCAAGTTGCTAGGTAGCACGACGCAACTAACTTCATCTTCCTCTAACCTACTCCTCGTCTTTTCAAAATTGTTTGTATTGGTTTAAAAAAAAAATGGTTTGAGTTTGAGAATATTTTTACCCAACTGCGAGCGGGTAATGTTTTTATAAGACTGATTGCTGATTTCTCCGTGCCTTGGCAAACACGGTAGGCTGTCATTTGAAGATCTTTGGCCGTCGTTACGGGTAGTCAGAAGCTTGTGATCTGACACCAGTCTTTCCAAGAAAGAAACAAAGAAAAAATATTTATTTGTGACCCGCACAGAAGACACGAGATAAGAAAAATACAAACAATAATAAAAAATAAAAATAAATAACCCCGTGCGAGACCAAAAAGGCTTCTATCTCAGCATGTACAACGATATTAAAAAGAAAATATCACTGCGTTGATATTCTGATAGGGCCCACTGTTGATGCCACGGACACATTCACGGAAACGGATCATACTTAAGAAATAAAAGAGAACAAGATAAATAATAACAAAATAGTATAAACAAACACAGAAGGTGAGTCACAGTATTTATGTGTATAACATATAAAACAAATATCTAAGTAAAACAATATAAATATACGACCAAAATCCCGACTGCTCAATGAACATTTTGTCAAAACCGTAGACAAAAAACGACAGAGCGCGTGTCAATCTATGGTCGGCGTCGCGTCGGCTGTCAAAATGAAAAAAATAATAATGGTAAATTATGTAAGACATTTCTGTAATTAAACAAAGTGAAAAGATTGCTAGTATACGATAAAACGGAATAACGCATAACGTGTTACCCAGTTACTGGGTTGCGGAGGTCCGATCCGCAGACGGTCCATTTAAAGCACTGGTATTCAGTTGTACCAGCAGCCATAATTAAGTGCGCAAAGAGTTTGACCGCTATCCAATCGATAAAATCGACCAATCACATGCGAGATGAATGACACGATGTGGATTTCCGTCTTATGTAATTGGCCGATTTGGTCGATTGTGTAGCGGTCAAACTCTTTGCGCACTTACGCAATACGGCTGCCGGTTAGACTAGAAGCCAAGACCAACATAGATGGCAAAAGGATAGGCAGATTGATTGGATGGCAATGAAATGTCGAGATAATGAATCTAGACGAGCCCCGCATAAACAAATGACCGTCTTTAATCCCGTGAATCAGAAAAGAACAGCGGAGAAGTAAAACACTGAAGGAGCTGTAGTAACCCAAACTCTTCCTGAGCTACGACATATCACCAGACGTTGTAGCTCAGGAGGAGTTTGAAATCGCTCGTCTCGAATATCTCTCCTTTAAATTTACTGCGTGTTAACTATATCCATCCTGGATTAAAGTGGCATCCCTGGTGGCTGAATTTCCGCCCATATGTCTCACGCGTGCCATTATGCGATTATAAAAACCTTTTTTACATTAATTAAAAAAATCAAAAGGCTGCTTGCTGCTTGAAAAGCGGACTAAAAAGACGTAAACAAGAAGAAAATCATGATGTGCAGTCGGAGGATACATATTCGCGAGCTGGCGGACCAAAACCAAAAAAGAAAAATTTTTGCCCACACAAAATGGCGCCCAAAATCAGCAATTTTTTTATTTTCCAAATTTAATGTAGCCAGTGACACTAATGACGTAAGAATCATCAAAATCGGCCAACGCGTTTGGTCTCTAGAACGCCACATAGGAACAAACATACATACATACATACATAGACTGATAAACACATTACCCTCCTTCGACAGTCGGGTAAAAAAAATACTACCGACTTCCAAATAAAAAGACTACAAAGTGAAAAATAACTTTCTTTTTGGAAGTCGGTGTGCATAACGAAAAATTATTATACCTACCAAAGACAGACCTCCAAAAATAAAGTTGGTAGTATTTTTTTTTTGTAAAAAATGTTTTTATTTTACACTTTTTTGTTGTACCTAAAAGGTAAGTTCGTTAGTAAAGTATCTATAATGCCAGAATAGATTACCCGAATACGATGAAAATTAAACATTACCGGTGAAATGAGAGTGTACCAAGGTGAACTGTACACATCTGCGTACCCCTTTAGAGCGTACTGGCGTGATGTTATGTTATGAAATGGTATAAACAGACATGCGATTACAGCAATCCCGAGAGATCTGCCGTCATTTATTGAAGGGTTCTGTTGTATATCTCCAAAGTTCTTCATCACATCTTCACCAAATTAACATAGGACCAATTTGGGAACATACTGTATCAAACAAAAAAAGAATTTTTGAAATCGCTCCACAATTGACGGAGAAATCGGTGAACATACATAAAAAAACAAACATAAAGTCAAACATAGAACCGCCTCCTTTTTTAGTAATTCGGTTAAAAAAGCGTTATAAACTGCTTACAATAAATGTAGAAGAAACACAAGTTAAAAGTTGCAAAATTAGGCATCAATTTTAAGTAGGTACCCTGAAATAACCCCATAAATCAAAAGTGCCCATTACACACAAAACACACACATTAAAAACATTACTGATACTTAAAACAATCCAATAACATAGCTTATGCAAATTGCTCAGAAAAATAAGTTTTTCTTATTTATATTGCAACTTATCGGGTGGCCCTTATTTTGTTTTGAGTAGTTTATATATTATATATTGTAGGTGGTATATTATAAGTTGGGGGATTACATCACTGATAAAAAAATGCTTGGCTCAATGCTAGTCCTGCTCCACAATCCACAACCACTAGGGCGCAATAACAAGTGATATGCAGAACATTATTGTTTTGAGGTATTGTTGGACCTGCTGAAGAATGTATATATTAGAACTAAAATAAGAAAACCTAATATGTACAATAACGGGGCGTCAAAAAATTCGTCCACATCGCTGTCAACAGGAAAAGTGAAGTGCCCAGATGACTGGCAGCATTGCCACGTTGGATGGCAATGCTGATTCTTTGTCCATAAAAAGGCCAGCCTTCTGGTCTCGTGAAGAGTCGACCAAGCGCTTGGCGATATCCCGAAATAATAGGTGTGCACTCGGACCCCATGGCCCTAGTGTTTCAACTCCAAACGGCTCAAACACATAATTACCAATTAAGTTGTTATAGAGGCTAGTTCCATTTACCCTAATTCTCGACGTCAAACTGGTGGATACTAAGCTTCACAGCTTGGCTCATCGCCGTAAGGTTGCCTGCTTGTCGGTCTTCTACAGACTATACTTTGGCGAGTGTGCTCAGGAACTTCACGACCTCATCCCACCGGCCCCCTTCTACCATCGGACATCTAGACGCACTGCAAGTTACCATCCTCACTTGGTTGCCATTCCGTCAATTCGCACCAAGCGCTTTCAAACATCCTTCATAATGCGCACAGCAAGAGAGTGGAACTCACTACCTGCGTCTGTGTTTCCGTACGCATACAACCCGAATCTCTTCAAAGTTAGAGTGAACAGGCTTCTTCTGGGTAAGCTCACTCCATCGTCGACTTTGTCTCCGTCACCTCTGATCTAGACTAGAGTCAAGAGCAAACCCATAACAAAGAATAAAAAATAAAAACCCTAATTAGTAAGTCAACCCATATTCCCAGTAATCTTAAAATAGCTCAAACCCTCATAACCTATTTCTTCTTTTAACTTAGTAAGCAGCTGTTACATCGTAAGTTTTTACTGCCCACATACCGTACTATTAATTTATACTATTAATAGTAATGGCCTGTCCAGTCGGTCACACCAGACTCATATGCATTTTTATGACTATAGGCTCCCTTAAATGGCGGTGGAGAACTGGTCCCTTGGAACTGTTATTTTTTTTGTTGTGGCAACATTTTTAATCAACCGCTTATTACTTAGTTTCGTTATTTTAATTAAGAAAATGTGAATATTATCTACATAAAATGGGCTGTAAGCATGTATAATACCCTTTTTCATGTAAGTCAACTCCAATTCTTAAATTCGTAGTAAAAAAAAAGGCGTGAGAATGTACCTTTTTCAAATCATAAACATGAACCTACATTAACAATTAAATGTCTGTTGGCCACCATTAATATATTTCCTAGTAATTCTAATTCAGGGCATTTTCCTTTGCCTACCTATGGAAAAAAGTATAGCCAGTGTCGTAGTAACAAGTCATACAGGGGCCCCGTATCAAAATTTCTTGGGGACCGATCTTTAACCGACTGCTGCTAAGACCAAAAGAAAGATAACGTTTATTACAAAATTAATAAAATAGGAGTCTTGATGCTTGATTTGGATAATTTAAACGCACAAGAGGAACGAGGATGAAGAACGAGCAATCCTCCTCCTTGCGTCGTATTCCTCAGTATTGGGGGTCGTGCGTGGCCTCTCTTCTGCATCACTTCCTCTCATACGATCTTTCGCCATTTCTGTCTCTGGCGGTGTGGGGGCAATACTAACTTACAAATGAGAAAATCTTGCTAAGATAATTTTATAAATAAAGTTAATGAAAATGAAAGATATTCCTCACGGAATCAAAAGAATCAAAAAGAGAATTTAAGATTGTGGATAACATTTAACGAAGTTTTGATTCCACACATCCCCAGTAGTTCGGAGGCCCCGTATTATTGACAGGGCTTATACCGCGGTAGCTACGCCCCTGCCTCATAACCCATGGCATACAGACGTAACAAATGTGTATATAATTGGCAGATAAATAAAGCAATTAACTCTGCCTACATACATGTGGGTATGTTATAATAGTTTATTTTACTTTATAAAAGTGCCGCTCGTAAAAGGATTGGTAGTGTTGTGACATTTTTGAAGGGAGTTGTCGATAAAAGTTACGTAAGTAAGTACTAATAGTTTTTTTATAGTAATATTTACATAACTATTACTTATTTCGTTAAAATAGGGTTGGTTCCTGGGTAAGAAAATTATAATTCCATTTAGACCGCCAGTGAGATTATCAAATAATATTGGATACGTATATTTTGCTTTACCAAATCAATATAAAATTACGAAGTTAAAGCGCATCAAAGTTCAGGAGTGGGGGCTTGTGACGTCACTAAGGCAGTATAAAGGGGTACTAGCGGCGTGACGTTTCACGATATTTCAACGCATTATATCGTCGTCACTTTATGTTTAAGTGTCAAAAGAAAAAATACGTGTCCAGTATTTTTTATTAATCTACCTGACGGAAAAAAAAACAAATTTTCAGTTAACTACCCTATTGCTGACTGGTACTGACAGCATATTAAAACTTATATGTAGGGTTCCCCAATATCTGGTTTGTGGAGGTTTGATAGGCAATTGCCTAATTAGGCAGTCGTTCCATGTACAATACTGAATTTGAGCTGCTAATCGATAGGCAGTTTAGTTGAATAATAAATTGTATATAGTGACATAAAATTACTTTTACTTTGTACTCCTTAGTAAGCACTTGGTCAATTCCACGTAGAAAGTAGCTAATTTCTAGACTTATACTCATAATGCTACTATATCTTACTCTGAATTCCATAGGGAAATCAGGTCACTTTAGTTTTCCCTTAGGAAATCACTACGTGAGTACCGCCTCCACTTTCTAGATTATAGCCTAGTCGATTTACGACAGCCGCAGACAAATCGAGTGTTCCTAGGTCATGAAAGTAAATATATTTGTAATACTGCAAACCACAATACTGCGAGTACTATCGGCTTTTAGCAGCGACTTTGATCGAGCGAACGTCAGGAATTCTACTATGGAATTCTTTTTTTTTGCGTTATGAGTTCCTCATGGATACTGCGCCACCACGGGAAGATAGCGCAGTTATGTGGGACTATAACCCACTAAAACTCCACGATGTCCTCCTGTGCCACTTTGTCGGGGAAACTGACACGCGTTAGCGCTCACCCACTCAACGCGAACCCGCCGCGGCTGTCCGTCATTGGACCCTCCTCGAGGGGGTAACCCCCATCACCGGCTTACCAGAACACATTGCATGCCGTGACCACCCCAGGGAGCAAACCAGCACATGGGTGCCTGACGACCCCGTGTATGGCATCCTTGGTCCCTCTGTGAAGGATCAGGTCGGTGGCCCGGCTACCTACCACTTCACGGCCGCAGGGGAGGTCCCTATCCCCATAAGGACCTCCCCTGCGGCCCCACCGCGGCCGCTATCAGCCGGTGGCGACCCCGTAAACGCCGCGAAAGGTAGGGAAAGCTGCGCACCGCAATACCGGCAATCCTCTCCCGCCGCGGCCTCCAACTCTCAGCCGCGATATCTCATGGAAGGCCCTGGGAAGCCCTATACGACATCGCGGCCCGCCTCTGTTACATAGTGGCACCACAATCTACTTGTTGGCCTCTACGTCGTCTTAATCGACAAAAGCCCTGACGAGCAGCCCCTCCTCCCGAGGAGGATTGTTTTTCGATCCCGAGGAACGGGTTCCTCGGTATCGAAAAACAATATCGTCACAAAACTATCGATAATTTCCCATCACTATCGCTAAAGTGCCGTTACGCTGAGCCTTTTTTCTACGGCCATAAACTACCACTCTATATACAAATATTATAATGTACCTACATCACTATACTTTCATAATGGTAATATGCCGATCAATACTATGTCGCTGTAGGTAGATATGTAAACAGTTTTTTGCCATCTTACTGTAGCTTTTTTATCATGTGAACTTATAATAACTTTTTCCATTTCACAAAACAATCTACTTAAGAGGAAATGCGTTCCTGCGCGGGTCACAAATAAATATGTTTTCTTTCTTTCTTTCTCTCTTTCTTTCTTTCTTTCTTTCTTTCTTTCTTTCAGACATCCGACTGAATATCCTAAGTAAAAAGTCGTAATTCGAAGTTAGTTTTTTTTTTTATTGTTGATAGGCTTGCGCTTGACCACTATCTCACCTGATGGTAAGCGATGATGTGGTCGACGATGAAGCACGCTTGCCTAGAAGAAACCTATTCACTCTTGACTTGAAGACTCCCAGGTTGTAGCTATCCGGAAATACAGACTCCGGCAGGGAATTCCACTCCTTTGCTGTACGCATAATTTCACTCCTCCATAATTCCACTCCTTTGCGTTTCTCGCCTATTTCCTCCTCCAATATTGGACCAAATGAAAATATATTCCATAAACTGAAAAATAAATGATATATACTCTGCCCAACCTGCGCGCGAGATGATTCGTGATGACTCTTGAAAACAGCTTGTAGATATGGCTAAGAAGTGAGATGGGCCTATAGTTCTTCAATAGGGCATTGTCACCCTTCTTGACGAAGAGTACCATCACACTGCCGTACCATGAAGCAAACAGCTTCTGAAGGGCCTTAAGTACTGGTTTTCCACCCGCCTTCAGGAGTTCGGCCGTAATTCCGTCATCACCCGGTGCCTTGTTGTTCTTAAGCTGTTTAAGACGACGACTAACGCCGACGACCTTGAGGGAACAAAACGCGCACTCGTTTCGCTCCCGCGCGACCCAAATTTTAGTAGTGTTTTGTACTTTCCTTATTATTCTACAACTTAAAAAAAAAAGCTTCAGATCAAAATGTAGATAATTAAATTGTCTTTGAGATGGTGTCGATTTCATTAAAATACGCCCAGCGGTTTTGGTGCGATTGTCGTGTTTTTGTCCGTTTTAGACATAACTTTACTAATTAATTACACTACGTTATACGAATAAAACTCAAAAAGTGCTTAGATCAAATTATTAAGAAAATGGACTAATGTAACATATATTTTTTCCAAAAAATTACGACTAGCCGTTTAGACGTGATTCTCATTTCAAAATCAACTACTCAAGGGAATCTGCGCCTAGAGCCATCCTAATGTAGTACAGGCTGACGTCCGGCATGTCTTCGGTATAGTGTCGCGTCAATTTAGCTCTAGGGTCATTTGGTAGATGCGCGACGGGTTTATTGGTTGACGTGTATGACTGCTGAACTCGGGCCGTGAATGGGTGACCATCTATTTCATAAACAGAATCCTCCGTGCCTCGAAAATCACGCTAAGCTGGTGGAAAGCACGAGTCCCCAGATGTAATCGTTTGTTAATCTTTGATAGTCCTTACAAATAGTCAGAAACCGGCAAACCTGACACCAGTATTGCCGAAGGGTACCGTGGTACTCAGTAACTGGGTTGTGGAGGTCAGATAGGCAGTTGCTTCGTTTAAAATACTCGTATTAATAAAAAGAAAACACAAAAAGTAAAGATGTCATACAAAGTAATGTATTTTAATAACAAGATAGCCTATATACTACAACACTCGCACCTGTCTTGTTTAGATATTGAGGCAGACGATATATTGATTAGGGTTCCGCAAATTATACTTTACAACGGTTAGACCCTTGCTGGCTTTTATAATTATAATTAGCTATAGTTTGTCCCTTACATGTGTTGTGTAATTATTCATTTATTTGTTAGTTTTGTACTTAAGGCGCAGATACCGATGAGTAGCTGTAGCTGATTTTAATGTTAGAATCACGGCTAGTAGTATTTTTTTTTTAATGTATGTTTCATTAGACCATTTTCTTAATATTATAATTTAATCTAAGAAAATTTTGAGTTTTATTCGTATAATATAGTGTAATTAATTTGTAAAGTTATATCTAACACGGACAAACAAGGACAATCGCACCAAAACCGACGGGCGTATTTTAATGAAATAGTCACCATCTCAAAGACAATTTAATTATCTACATTTTGATCGGACGCTTTTTTTTTAAAGTACAACTACTGAATTTTGCGTTGCGCGGGTGTGAAACGAGTGCGCGTTTTGGAACCTCAAGGCCGTTGGCGACTGTCGTCGTCTTAAATAAAGTTAGTATTGTTAAGAGCTGCCTTTTGCGGTGAAAGCCTCCTTCAAACCGTTTTATAAGCTTTTTTTTAACTTGCATTGTTGTTTGGGTCAAAATCCTGCAACTGATGTTTAAAACAGTTATCCCCAACCAATTGAGCTGACATTTTGTATATTCGTTTGGTATGGACACGGGGTCTCATTGCTAAGAAAGAAAATTTGGTTCAAATAAATCACACTAGATGGCGCGACATATACACACAATACGATAGAATTGTGTGTAAAATTAACATTTTCTGGAATTGAACATAAAAATTGTATGTTCAATACCAGAAAATGTTAAATACAAAATTATGGAATATTGGGCTCTTAATTCTCATTTCAAATATTATTTGAACGGATAATTTAAAATTGATGCCAATAGATGGCACATTTTTAAATTTCTAAGGCATTCCACTCGATTGTTAAAATTTGCATTGTAACACATTTTGGTGCAAAAAAAAACTGTAAAAACGAGCAAAAAATACTAAAAAACGAACCGTCACTGTATTTAAAGAAAAAAATATTCACGAAACTAGTAAACCCTTTTACTTGCAAGTCGCTGCTAACACCATCTATTGCCATGAAACGTGATTGAACGCGATTGAAGTACTTACAAAAATAACAAGATTAATCAGTTGAAACACGCTAGTTACGTCGGCACGGTTTCTTTGTATGGGATGAGGCATCTGTATGCTAGTATTATATTATTTGTGGCATGGATGACACATTAAAAAGACGGTTTTAAAAAAAAATCCTTAGTTTTTTTTTACTTTACCTACGAAATGTTATTTGGCGTGATTGCTTTATTTCTGAACTTCAAATAATTATAGTTGTCGTCGCATTTTATGTAGGTTTTGTTAGGTATGTCAGGTAGGTACTAGTTACACATAGTACCTAAGTTTTCCCTGAAGGTGTAAGCAGAGTGTTTAGTGTTTTTTGGAACTATACTGCCACACTATTCCCAACCATTGCAACTCCTAAAAGCCAGAATCAACAAGCAAGAAGCTCTACGAGTCCTGGAAAAACTATTCATTGATCTTGGATCCCACAAGGAAATTAATCAGAAAAAAAACCGGACAAGTGCGAGTCGGACTCGCGCATGAAGGGTTCCGTACCACTATCGCAAAATACGGCACAAAAATCACTTTAGTTGTATGGGAGCCCTACTTAAATATTTATTATATTCTGTTTTTAGGGTTCCGTACCCAAAGGGTAAAAACGGGACCCTATTACTGAGACTTCGCTGTCCGTCTGTCTGTCTGTCTGTCACCAGGCTGTATCTCATGAACCGTGATAGTTAGACAGTTGAAATTTTCACAGATGATGTATTCCTGTTGCCGCTATAACAACAAATACTAAAAACAGTATAAAATTAATATTTAAGGGAGGCTCCCATACAACAAACGTGAATATTTTGCCGTTTTTTGCTCGATATTAATAACGGCAACAGGTAGACGCTTGAAATATTCACAGAATATTTAGTGGTATATTCTCTTCAAAAAATAATAATTATTAAATTAAAATAAAATAAATTAAGGGGGGCTCCCATACAACAAACGTGATTTTTTTACAGTGTTTTGCGATAATGTTACGGAACCCTTCGTGTGCGAGTCCGACTCACACTTATTTGTTGTCATAGCGGCTACAGAAATACATCATCTGTGAAAATTTCAACTGTCTATCTAACACGGTTCATGAGATACAGCCTGGTGACAGAAGGACAGACAGACAGACAGACGGATCGCGGAGTCTTAGTAATAGGGTCCCGTTTTTACCATTTCATTTCATTTCATTTTCATTTCATTTATTCATTAACAATTTTACACTGTGTCTGAATGTTTACAAAAAATAATTTAAAACTAGCAAAAATAAATCTTTAACTGAGGACCAACACAATATCACCATTACATTTATAATATTAATCCTCCTTCCTTTCCTTTGGGTACGGAACCCTAAAAAACAGCGGAGGTGTAAGAAAACGTAATTTTAATTTCCTTAGCGAGCAGGCGACAATTCCTAAACTGTTTAGTCTAAATTGGCCTATTGTCAATAACTGGGTTGAAACTGAGAGTCCAGCACGCTACTAAAAAAAAGGTAAACTCCATGACTCTTTACCACATAATAGAATCGAACCGAACTGGTCCGAATCACCTCGAGAGTATGCTTGCAAACCAGCAGACTTAAAACCTACAGAACCCACCACTTTTCCAACCTTTTTTCAATAACCTACTCACTTATCCATATCCAATTCCTATGCAAATGAGACCCATTAAGAAGCACCTATGATAAAAAGATAACTCCGTCATTAGCCCAGTGGGAGCAGGTTCGATACCTGTTTGAAGGCTTGCCTACATATGGCCCAAATGACGCGGTCACCTGCATGCCTGGCCCAGATGTGGCAAGTCCGGGAAGCTATGAGTTTATTACATGCATGACTTAGTTTGGATGAGTAGGCACGAGTCAGATAGGTAAAAAAAATAAAAAAAAACCGACTGCTTGAAAAGCGAACTAAAAAGACGTAAACAAGGAGAAAATCATGCTGTGCTGTCGGAGGATACATTTCGCGAGCTGGCTGGCCAAAACCAGACGTATCCTCCGACTGCACATCATGATTTTCTCCTTGTTTACGTCTTTTTAGTTCGCTTTTCAAGCAGTCGGGTTTTTTGATTTTTTTATTAACTTTTTTTATTTATAACTTTTTAGTTCTTTTTTTTCGAATTAGGTATATTTAAACATATAAGTGTAATATATTTTTGAAATCGGCTCTTAAAATCCTTTATTTTGATACCCCACACGATAGGAATGGAAGAAAAAAAAATTTGGGCCCCCACAATATGGCGCCCAAGAACCGCCATTTTCCTATTTTCCAATTTTAATGTAGCCAGTGACACTCGCGGGGTTAAGACGAATTGATTGACGTAAGAACCATCAAAATCGGCCCACGCGTTTGGTCTCTAGAACGCCACATAGGAACAAACATACATACATACATACATACTTACATACATACATACATACATGCATACACACATACAGTCTATGTATGTATGTATGTATGTACATACTTACATACATACATACATACATAGACTGATAAACACATTACCCTCCTTCGGCAGTCGGGTAAAAAAGGGAGCTCATAAAAAGTTGTGTGGTTCTATTTCTAAGATAAGGTTGTCAGTTCCGGTTTGGAGGGCAGGATGTATACTTTTATGTCATCGGCACACGTAGGTGACATTACAATGCAGATACTTTTTAGCTTTATTTCTGCATGACAATGCAACGGCATAAAGGGATCGTCTTATCTTGAAATAATATATTTTGAGTCATTTTTATGCCACAATATGACCTTTTATATTAGTTAAAGGGGAAAATCTACAAGTCCGTGATTAGACCTGTTTGGATCGGAATGTTGGGCTGTGAAAAAGATGGATGAAAAAGAGATTGCATGTAGCAGATGAGAATGTTTAGATCATGCAGAAAAATTCTTAATCTATGGTTGAGATGGATGTGCGGAGTGACGAGATTGGATAAAGTAAGAAATGGGTGTATTAGAGGCAGTTTGAAAGTGGCGCCAGTGACAGAAAAGTTGAAAGGAAACCGTTTGTCCTGGTATGGTCATGTGATGAGGAGGGATGAAACGCATGTTACTAAAAGAGTTATGAATATAAATGTGGATGGATGGAGAGGGAGAGGAAGGCCAAAGAAAAGATGGATGGTCTGTGTGAGGAGTGATATGAAAGAAAAGGGAGTCAGTAATAACGTGACGGGGGACAGGACGGTATGGAAGAAGCAAACGTGTTGCGCCGACCCCAAGTAACATGGGATAAGGGCAGGAAGATGATGATTACGATCTTTTATAATATCTTACTGCCAGTTCTAACACTATTTTAACCATTGGTGACCCTAAATTCATCTGTTAAAAGCCTAATCAATCATTGGAAAAGTTCGTCAAATCGGTTCATCCGTTTAGGAACTATGATGCCACAAGACAGATACACAAACACACAGGTACACAAACCTCAAACTTATAACACACCTCTTTTTCCGTCGGGGGTTTAAAAGAGATTCCTTTTCCTACACTGCTACGATAGTAAAAGTTCTCACTGACCTACACTACACATATCTTGGACTAGTGTCAACTGGTGTGTGTCCGTTCACAGATCACGTGCTAACAGTAGCCTCTCCTAATCTGTGTCGAGGCCTGTTTCTCTCAACAAACGTGCGACTAACAAGTAAAACACCTAGCTTAGGTAATTAAAACTAAATGAAAGTAAATTTAAAACCTCATCTAATAACACACTTTGTACACAAGCATATTACAAATTAAATGATTATAATATTTAAGATAAGAATGCTTGCCTGCTCCATAGGGCAATTTTTAGTGTAGACAAAATCAAATTTGTTAATTTATATATCTATTCATAGTTACTGTATTTCCTTCGTTTTTATTATTTGTTTAAGAAATTGACTCACACACTGTTCCGTTGTTGTTGAATTACCTATGTTTGCAATATTTGTAAGTATGTGAGAACCATGTTCCTATTTATCAAATTAATGAATTTTCCTTTTAATGCTTTTAATACTTTATACCTATACGTAGTATAGTATGTAGTGCTATTCTGGGCGCATCGTCCTCACATAATATATGAATTTATTAATGTATGTACATATGTAAATATTGTAAACCACTTATTATTTTTAAAAGAGTAAGTATGGAGTTTCTTGTGCGTTCTTCTCCATAACTAGCTACTTTGCCGAATGCACGGTAGAATCAATTTTTATTACGTGTAGGCATAGACAATATTTGCCGCCCTTGGCGCCCTTTAAAATGTCGCCTTATAATAAGGATATTATCTATTGAAAAAAATGCGGTATTTAACCGTGCTTCAGATCGGTCGCTTTTTAGACAACTTCGAGTGAAGTGAAAACGAAGTCAGGCCGAAAATTTCACCTAAGAATTATTGCAACATTAAGTTATTTAACGGTGGGAACAAGAACCAAAAATATTCGACAGCGAAGCGAGCTTGAAAATTTTAGCACCACACCACGCATAAGTTAGGTTTTTTGATGAAATGAAAAGGGCTGTTAGTGCAGTTTGGCCGCCCCTCATTTATGCCGCTCTGGGCATTATTCCGGCTAAAAACTCCCCCCCACCCTAAGATCCGGCTCTTTTTTTAACCACCACACATTAACACTCAAAACTCTCCTTAAGCATGACCTTACTTACACACAATCATTATATTTTCTTTCCTCAACTAAGCATCAACCAACCAATCTACCATGCCACAAAACCGCAAGAAAACCCATAGCCCTTATAAAAAGTACGAAATAAATTAAAAATCACCATTTAAATAGGTCGGTGCTCGCTAATGTAGTCACCGGTCATGCGCGCACGCATCACATCCGGTCGTGCAACAGCGCCATCTGACGTGCCGAGAATACACTAAGACGCGTCTGGCTCTGACGTCATGAAGCTTTGATGTAACCGTCGTGGTGGTGTGTGTATGTAATGAGGTGGAATGAGAGTGTGGAGAAAATTATCAATCCTTAGGCTGATTTTGAAAAGGCAGATAACCTGTTAGATTCTAATCTATATGGTGATTTGAAAACTGCGGGGCGAGCATGGGCGTACCCAAGACGTTTGTGACAAGACATGATAAATTATGTCATGTCTTATATGCTAGCATATTTTAAAGGTGCGACATGCCTTTCTTGTTGCTGCCCGGCGAGCACGGCTTACTGTGACATGGCTCGAGTCACACATTTCATCGCAGTTTGGACGATAAAGCCATTTTGTCTTAGATACTAGCACCGGCGGCGTGAGAAAATTTCTTGACGTTTATTTGGGACGCATTGAGTCTTAGTTCCTAATACGGGCACACCCATTTTGTCACAAATATCACATTTTGACAGATGATTAAGAAAAATGTATCACTTTCGTTCGGCGGTGGTGATAAAAGTTGATAGTTGAAGAAAAAAAAACCTGCTAACTACTGCACCAAATGGCAATAAATTTATTTTGTGTGTGTGGTGATCAATGCTCATCGGCCTTTGCCCTGCAGTGGGACAGTTGTAGGATTATTAATTAATTTTATATTATTACTTTTTTTTATAATTTTTATTGTATTTTTTTTTATTGTTTTTCTTATTTTATATAATTTTCTTTTATTCCACATTCTTCTTACTTTCTACATTTTTAAAATTTCTTAAATAAAATCCCCAAAAAAACATTTAAAATATAAAAATTAGGGGCCCACCGGTATCGGGAACGGAACAGGGTCCAAGCTAACATATTTTTTTTTAGTAATTATTAAAATTTTCACAATCATTTTATAATATCTTTCTAACAAACATTTACGACGTTACCATACTTATCAAACAAACAAAGAAAAAGAAAGTGTGCATAAGTATAAGTCTATGGTCGTGGGCCAAAAATTAATTAGTTCCCAACAAAAATTTGTTTATCTGTATGAACGGCACACTTTTATACGTATTATTTTATTTGGTCGCCTATTCAGATTATGCCGCACTATAAAGACTTGAGTCTGGACATTTGTCTGGTGCAAAAGATTGCCTCTTAGCCTTGGCATCTAGCACCAACATATTAGGAACCTATAAGACACTTATTATTTACAATCCTGCTATTTTTGAAGTTTTGCGTATAATAGAAAGAGAACAGTTAATTTATTCGGCCACATAAGGCGGGTCGCACGCGGACTTACGGCCAGTGCTCGCTCTCACATAAATACAGGGACGCGCCTTATCGGAGCGGCCGCCGGGTTAAACGTTAACTGTGAACGTGGCGCGAGGTATGAGATGTAGCGGGTTGAAAAAATAAAGGTAGTTTTGAGCTAAGGCTTATGGTTAAGACCTTAGATAAAATACCTCTAGATTTCGCCTTGGCGTGGCCGCACATGAGACAACAATAGTTAGTTCTATGTGTTACAACAAGAACAAGAACACTACAACCCACCATCGCACTGACACTTATTATCTATAAATAACCCAATTCCTTGTCTCAATTAACACATAATACCACGAAATCACAGAAAATCAAACAAAACCGAGTTTGTTTGCCAAACCTGCCATTATATTAGAGTTTGACAAACAACAGAAACCGCCTATGGTGACGAAGACAAAAAATAATGTTTTGTCCTTATTATTTACATGGGGCTGCCAACTTGCGATCTCGCTCTATCAATCAAGCTCATTTTATGGCGAAATCTATAGGTCCTTTATCTAAGGTTAAGACTGATCGAAACCCAAGGCTCTCGTATTTTCTACACTGTTGAAGCGTTGTCTTTTCAATGGTGTAGCCTTATGCCTGTTTCAACTTTAATTATCTGGTATACAATTTTATACAAATAGGTATTTTATTATTTACTAGCGGACGCCTCGCGGTTTCACCCGCGTAGTTCCCGTTCCGATAAAGTAAAAATTTCTTAGTTTACAAACATTTAAGAAAGAAAATAGGTTTCTATAAAAATATCCAAACCCACATGCAAACTAAACGTTCATCTCTTAGTTACACAGCTAAGAAAAAAAAACAAAAACCATTTAAAAAGCACTACCAAGCTAGCCCACATGAAGTTTACTCTCCGCTATCGCTTACATCCAAACGCTACCGCTTCTGTCTTGCCCCCGGCCAACACGGAAACAATACCAGTGACCAGTCGGTTACCAGGAATGGCGGGAACCTGACGGTCTACAGCAGATGATGATAACAAGCTGGTCCTACGAGATAAGCAGCCTCTCCGAAATTAGCGGCTTATCTGGCAGGCCATTCTGTGGCAGCAAGTTGGGATTTGAATGTTAAGAATCCAAGTTCAGTCAGTCAATTGACAGTTCTTCTTCGTCAGTATTTTTAATATACATATTTCATTCACATAATGAGAAGGGTGATTGAGCAGTGGTGGCCCAGTTGTATTTGTAGCTCATGGGTTCGAGCCCAGGCATGCGCTTTACTTTGTGTAAATTATTTCATCACCACTGCTCTCAAAATGGTGAAAGAAAACATCGTGTGGTCCTAGAACAATCCACCAACCCGCACTGGGCCCGCGTGGTGGATTACGGCCCATTCCATCTCACAGAGAGGAGGCCTGTGTCCCAGCAGTGGGAAAATTAATAGGCTGATGATGATGATGAATGAGAAACGAAGATAGCAGCCTCGTATTGCTAACAGTGACCAACAAAAGATGTTGGCAATAACAAAGGAATGAGTGCACGAGGCCAGTCACCAACACGTTGGTCTGACCATCACGTGAAAGAAGCTATGTCCTCAAACAATTTTTAGCAAATAGTGATAGTACTTAGGACCGGAGCCGATGCAGGCATATTGACAGCTTATAAGGGTCGATCCTCAGTAATGAGGGACCAATTGAAGAAGAGCCTGTCAGTAGCAATAGTGAAAGGTTATCATTGTTAAAACTGAATGATTTTTTTCAACCTACGATCTATGACTTGGTGTAGGTTTAATAATACTACCCCCCCGGTGGGGTGGGTTCCTGCATTGTGAAGGCGGGGGGGCTCAGTAGCCGTGGCTTGGTCACCCACGGTGAAGTGAAGGGGAACCCGAGGAGGGGCCGTTCGTCAGGGCTTTTGCCGATAAGCCGACGATATAGCGGCCAACAAGGTTCCGCCTGGGTGACATGGCAACTTAGGCGGGCCGCGATATCGTATGGGGCTTCCCATACCCATATGATATCGCGGCTGAGGGATGGAGGCCGCGGCGGGAGAGGAGTGCCGGTATTGCGGTGCGCCGCTCTCTCTATCCCCTGCGGCCGAAAAATGGTGACTAAGGCGGGGTCGTCTGGCGCCCATGTGCTGGTTTGGTCCCTGGGCAGTCAGAGCGTACAGTGTGTTCTGGTGCGCCGGTGATAGGGGGTTCTCCACAGAGGAGGGTCAAGTGACGGACAGCCGCGGCGGGTTCGCGGTGAGTGCTAACGCGTGCCCGTGTTTCCGCCATAAGCATCACAGGATGACACCGTGGTGTGTTAGTGGATTGGAGTCCCACATAACTGCACTCTCTCCCCGTGATAGTGCAGTATGCATGAGCATTATACCAAGTAAACTAAAGTTTTACTGGGTTGCATTAATTCAGCCTTTGTTACTTCCGCGAGCCCGTGGCTAAATAATAACAGCCGCACGGGTCGATCATCAAGGTTAAGCAATGCTTGACGAGGTTGGTTCGTGGATGGGTGACCATTTTCAACATACCGAGTTTCCTCCGTGCCTCGGCAAGCACGTTAAGCCGTTGGTCCCGGCTGTCATTTAAAGATCTTTGACAGTCGTTACGGGTAGTCAGAAGCTTGAGATTTGACACCAATCTTGCTAAGGAGTACAGTGTTACCCAGTTACTGGGTTGTGGACGTCAGATAGGCAGTCGCTGCATGTAAAACACTAGTACTCAGCTGAATCCGGTAAGACTGGAAGCTGACCTCAATATAGTTGGGAAAAGGCTAGGCAGATGATGATGTTACTTCCGCGTTTGTTACTAGGTTGATTGGCCGTCTAATAGAGATGGAGTAAAGATAGGTTCGAACCCAGGAACCCGTTTCAAACCCAGGAAGCCGAAGTAGTCTGTCAGAATCAGATAGCCTCACTGCAAGCTGAAAATGCATGAGCAAAGTCAGCATATGTTGCCAATCCCAATGCTAGGATCTGAATGCCTGGGACATAGACCGCCTATCTAGATTATATTAATTTTACTGTATTGTCTATGACTGTTATAAAAACTACGCTGACTGGTCAATGTTTTTATCAGAATAACAATTATCTTAACACTCATCTAGGCACGTGAAATTAGAATGTAAAAACAAACAAACATATCTGCCCATACTGAAATAAAAACATACGGTAATGGGTTACACGAAAACAAAGCTTTTAAAGTAAATACCAATTTACCATAAATGGCGGCAAAGGCCATAGATAACCCTTTCACCGCTAATATATTTTTATGACTCTATGGAAGGGATGTAGCACCTGATACAGTGCAATCCTTTTATGTATTTTTATGGCATAAATTGCTGCTCAAGGTTTTCTTTTATTACCTATTATATACTTTTTTAACCCTTGCCAAAAATAGAGAGCGCTGTTTAGCTGCAGTTGGTTTTGAAACAGTAAAAGTTGGTTTCCAGTTTTGCACGAAGTGTTGACCTAGATACAATTTTTTTTTTCCATAGTTTGAGCCTATAAGAGTCCTCTCCTATATGTGGACCCCTAATAACTATCTATAGGATTTTTTATTCTTATCATTGTTTGTTTTCCATCAACAAAATAAAATTACAAATGTAAAAAAACACCCGATTTTTATTTTTATTTCATGCTTTTTAAACTACATATAATATACCTAGTAGCAGACACGCTTCAATCGATAATCTATCGAAACACGTAATAATGACACGATATCTTGCAAAAAATCCAGACTCAAAGAGTAAAATGCGAATAACTTTTGAACGGCTAAACCGATTTTATTCAAACATAGCTAAGAACACTCGACAAAGTCACCATTCAAACAAAAAAAAAACAAAATCAGTTTATCCGTTTAGGCGCTATGATGCCATAGACAGACACACAGATACATAGATACACAGCAACACACGTCAAACTTATATCACCCTTCTTTTTCCGTCAGGGGTTAAAATAATGTTGAAACTTCAATCAACCTGAATAAAATAAAGAGAAAATAAATGTTTAATATCCTCTTTACTAGCCATTGTCCTCACAGTAGTTGAAGCCATAGAATTAAAAAACCCAATTATTATTTATTTGTCTATGATAAAAGCTCATTGTTTAACTCCAACCGCACATGCATAAAGGCCCCGACTGCAGTCTGCACACCAATAAAGGCGGTTTATATTATACCACAGAGCACGGAGATGCCTCGTCGGTCACAGCTAGACGGCATTGTCAAAACTGTCCATACAAAGGAAGCGTGTCAGTGAGTGTCACCGTTTACACATACAAATTGACGGCCCGTGACAATTCTGACTATGGCTTTGACAGCTGAAACAGGAGCCCGTCGCTTAATAATAGCAATCACATGGGTCACTCTGCAAGTTTAAGCAACGCTTGTTGATGTAAGACCTTGAATAAACTAATTGTAATACAAAAATTTTAGCGAATAAATTAATTAATAATAATGACTAGATGTATGAATGTGAGTGAAGCGAAAGAAGTATCGTAGCAAGTGGCGTTCTGTAGTTTCTGCCTAACCCCATGGGAAAAAGGCATGAGTATATGTATGCATGTAATAATACATATTTTAACATACATATACTACATCCACACTACACACACACATACTACATATTAGTAAATGAAACCTTATTTTTACCAGACTGCGGGAGGGTAATGTTTTTCGAGCGTATGTATGTATGTATGTCCATTTATATAGCACGCTTTACAGCCCAAACGGCTTGACGGATTATGACATATGAGGTGTCGTTGCATTCGTCTCAATTGTGAGAATGACATAGGCTCTATATTTTTTTAAATAGCCCCCTTCCTAATTCCTTTATATAAGGTTAAATTTTATAATCGTGTACCTAATCCCTTGAAAATTTTTAGAAGGTGATAAAAAGACTTAAGCCCACTTGCACGAAAAACTTAACTCAGAGTTAGTTGCTAACACTAGGTTAAATTGATAATATTTTATGACAAACAGTCAATTTAACCTTGTGTTATCAACTAACTCTAAGTTGAGTTTTTCATGCAAGTGGGCCTTAGGGCTCTAAACTCCATTTGAAATAACATTAGACAAGTTTCCAAATCTTTTTACAGTCCGTTCAACCGATTTTGAGTTCTATCCCGTAAACATAAGGAGGACATAAAAAGCATAAACCTGTTACCAAAACCAACTGTTTACTACAGCTACCATATGTCGTAACACCAACGCAATAGAAGTCAAAATCGGTTGGACGGGCTGTAAAATGGGCTAATTTAAACGTCTAATGTTATCGCAAATGGAGTTTTAGACATGTGACATTCTAGCAACGAATAAATGATTTGATTTTTTTATTTGATTTGAGTTGATTTGATTTGAACGAAAACGACGCTATTAAAAAAAAATGAAAAAAAAAATAATATAAAAAAAATAAAATAAAAAATAATAATAATAATATAAAAAATAATAAAATAATAATATAATAATAATAAAATATAATAATATAATAAAATAAAAATAATAATATAAAAAAAATAATAAAAAAAAAAAAAAAAATAATAATATAATAATATAATATATAATATAATATAATAATAATAATAATATAAATAAATATCTGTGGCCTGACCTGTCAAGTGTGACACATAAAATTTTCTCCCTGAATTTTCCAATTTAAACTAATACAATATTAATATAGAATCATACAATAGAAAAATGACTAAACACACTAAAACAACGACAAAAAAAAAAGATAATGCCTTACTACAATAGTTACAACACAAACCAAAAAAAAACAACATAAAAAATGATTTGACAAGATGAAACAATAAAAATATGTTCACACGAAGCCAGGCCCGTGACAAGAACACACGCCCAACATCTTCGGGTTCGTCGCTCAGCTCCGCCTCGCAGCCACCGGGACCATCTACAATCGTGAGTCAAGCGATCCCGGACGCTGCAGTTGCGTCGAGCTCGAGCGACGAATACTTCTCTCCGCCGACGACACCACCACCACCTGCGCGTCGACGGGGAGGACGCCGGCCGCCGGACAGCTTGGGACCTCGAGGCCCATCGGCCTCTGACAGGGTCCCCGCTCCCGGTGGAAGTGTGCAGCGCATGCGATGGACGCAATCGATCAACGAAAATGTCATGCGCGCATACTTTGGGGCTACAGAGGGGGGAATTAACCTGACTGCGTACCGTGGTCGGATGCTCTCTCTGTTTCAGGTGCTTGAGCCAGCTGTCAACGTTTCGGCCCAACGTCTGTCGGATCAGGTGCGGGTCATCCAACGTAACCGTATGTTGGATGATGCCGTACTTGATAGACTGCGCAATGAATCACGGAATAGCCGTGTCTCGCCTGCCTTAGCACCGGCCGCGGTGCAACTGCAACCCAGTGCTTCACCGCGACCCGATCATGATGGTGAGGATGACGACGACAGGGCTATATCTGTGAGTACCCAATGCAATGTACGTTTAAGGAGCGCTTTGGAATGTGCATTCAGCGAGTATCGTTCCACACCGCCTGAGCTTAGACCTCGACTACCTCGTCTGCCCATGCATAAGAAAAATAGGGCGCTGGTGTGTGCTCTTGACTCGCAGCTATCAAATGTTTTTGATAGCAGCAAAGACCTTGCCGATACCCACTCAATACTGTACTGTGCGGCTGCTGCGGCATGTCGTGTAGCTAACGTCAAATTCCCAAAAAGTGACAGAACTACACGACCAGCTGTACCAGCCTGGCAGTCCAGGATTGAGCGTCGTATCGGTGAGGCTAGAGCACTCATCGGCAAGCTTATCTGCTTCAGGGATGGCAACACTCGCCCTAGAGTGATGCGCTTTGTGAGGCGGGCTTTCTCGGGGACTGATATCAGTTCTCGAGATTATCTGTCCCGCGTCACAGAGCGTATCGACTTCCTGAAGCAGAAGATCTATGCATGGGCAAACCGTATTCGTCGGTACAAGCGGCGAGTGGAGCGATACATGCAGAATCGTACATTCCAGAACAATGAAAGGTGGGTTTATAGGGATTGGGAGCGACCCAACCAAGGTGTGACTGATACACGACTACCAGATGATGACGCCATGTATTCGTTCTGGCGCAATATCTGGTCGGTGCCTGTCAGTCACACCGAGGGTGATTGGACTCGGGAGGTCGAACAAGCGTGCGATCCGATACCACAAATGGGGGCAATTACCATCAGCCCCCAAGATGTAGCTCGTGCAGTCCGTCCGTTGCCTAACTGGAAATCGCCAGGGCCGGACGGACTGCACAACTTTTGGATAAAATGGTTCCAAAGGTCGCACGCTCGTTTGGCAACTCAGTTCCAGTCTGCCTTAGAGTCAGGATCGCTGCCCCAGTTCCTAACTACAGGAATAACCCACCTGCTCCACAAATCAGGTAGTACTGCGGAACCTAAAAATTATAGACCGATAACATGTTTACCGACGGTCTATAAAGTTTTTACATCCATTCTGAGAGCTAAAATTAATCAACATATTGATACGAATTCAATCATGTCTGCTTCTCAGAATGGATGTAGGAACGGGTCCCGCGGTACTAAGGAGCTGCTCCTTATAGACATTGCTATTAGCCAGCAGGTTCGCCGTTCTCGAAGGGATCTGGTGACATGTTGGATAGACTACAAGAAGGCCTATGACTCAGTGCCACATACATGGCTCATGAGGGTGCTGGAGTTGTATAAAATTGATGCAACTCTGCGCACCTTCCTGATGTCGTGTATGGGGCAGTGGAGGACGGTCCTTCGCTATCCAGGATGTCGACAGATTCAAGAGGACAGCGAACCTATAAGGATCGAGCGTGGAATATTTCAGGGCGATAGTCTGAGTCCACTGTGGTTTTGTTTAGCCCTGAACCCTCTTAGTACACTGCTGGAGGGTTCGGGCCTGGGCTATCGGTTGAGAAGAGGAGGTCAGGTCATATCTCACCTCCTTTACATGGATGATCTCAAGCTTTTTGCCCCCAACAACTTGCAACTGATGAAGCTACTGAAGGTTACAGAAACCTTTAGTGACGCCATCAGGATGGAATTTGGTGTGGACAAATGTGCTGTCATGCATGTAAAGCGTGGGGAGATTATGGAATCCGTGGGAATACAACTCTCGGATTCCATACACCTTCGATCCCTTTCCTCAACCGAAACTTACAAGTATTTGGGTATGTCGGAAGCATTAGGCATCAATGTAACTGACGTGAAACAGTCGTTGAAGGAACGCTTCTTTGGCCGCCTGAAAAAAGTACTAAATAGTCTTCTATCAGGCGGGAACAAGGTGCGCGCCTTCAACGGCCGGTCTTGATGTATTCTTTCGGCATACTCAAATGGACTCAGACAGAACTTGACGCCCTGGATAGGAGAGTCCGCACATTGCTTACCGCAAATCGTATGCATCACCCACGGTCATCGGTTATGAGACTGTATATCCCTCGGAAGTGCGGGGGTCGTGGCTTTTTAAATGCTAAGACCCTGCACAACCGCGAGGTATGCAGTCTTAGGGAATATTTCCAGGCAGCTGACGTGGGTATGCATCGAGATGTGGTAGCGGTGGATAAGGGCCTTACCCCGCTCTCCTTGGCTAACGAGAACTGGCGCAAACCTATAGTATTAGATACTAATGACCGCAGGGAGGTATGGCAGAGCAAGGAGCTTCACGGACGCTTCTACCGGGTCCTACATGGGCCTGATGTAGATCTTTTAGCGTCCGTGGCCTGGCTGCGATTTGGTGACCTTTTCGGGGAAACCGAAGGTTTTGTCTTTGCGATTATGGACGAAGTTATGATGACGAACAACTACCGGAAATATATTGTGAAAGACGGCACGGTTGACATCTGTCGGGCATGTCACCGGCCGGGGGAATCCATCCGTCACATTATCTCCGGTTGTTCTAGTCTAGCTAACGGAGACTATTTGCATAGACACAACCTTGTAGCCAGGATTATCCATCAGCAACTTGCTCTGAAATACAATCTTGTTGAATCGGAAGTGCCTTACTATAAGTATGAGCCCGACCCAGTTCTCGAAAATGGCAATGTCACGTTGTATTGGGATCGGTCTATCATCACTGACAGGACTATTGTTGCCAATAAGCCTGACATAGTGGTGATAGACCGACTAGAGCGTCGCGCAATGATTGTTGATATAGCGGTTCCCCATGACGAGAACCTCGTGAAGGCTGAGAGAGATAAGAAAAGCAAATATCTTGATCTGGCTCGCGAGGTTGTCGACATGTGGGATGTGAATACAGCAGTCATTGTGCCGATAGTCGTTACGGCCAATGGCATAATAGCCAAGAGCCTCGACGAACATCTGAGGAGGCTCTCGTTGGGCAGCTGGATCAAGGGCTTGATCCAGAAAGCGGTACTCCTGGACACGGCGCGTATCGTTAGGAGGTTCCTCTCTCAGGAGCCCTGACCACCGGTAGCTTGGACCCTGTTCCCGATACCGGTGGGCTACTATTTTTGTATTTTTAAATGTTTTTTTATTTAATTTTTTTATAGAATAATATTTAAAAATGTAAAGATATGTAAATAAAATAAATAAATGGAATATAAATAATATATGATATTAAAAAAAATGTATGGTAGTGCTACCGAAATCGTGATCAATTCCTTACATTTTGGCATTTCGACAATCTCCATCGCTGACAACGAATGCACTTCTCTAGAGCCTACGGTAAATATAGAATTAGTAATGATGTCTGCAACGCTGCTTCCTAGCTCTGTGTGTTACGCGAACCATAAAGTCTGACTAACTTCCGGGAATCAACATAAGTTTCACTATCTTATATGATATAGTGCTCTATTATACGTAAATGTTACTTTTTGCGCTTAAAGACCATAATTTATATGAAAAATAATGTGTGGGCGAAAAAAAAAGTACAAGATTAGTGGTCTTGGGTCGTTTAAGATCGGTTATGGTCCTTGACGAACCTACTGCTGGTACTTAGGGCATAGAGAAAAAGTTTATAGTCTGCCTACGGTAACAAAAAAAGTGATGGTAAATCTTAAAGATTGTGGCGCGTGAAAAATGGACGTAAAATTAAGAAAATCAAATCACAATTCTTCTCTTTTTAACACGCTTTTATTAGATTGATATTATACTTATATACAGATATTGTACTTACTTACAGAGATACTTAGATTCATAGATACATACATACATGTATCTATCTATGTAACGGGATCTTTGAACGTGATTTTCACCCCCTTCAAAACGTCGGATTAATTTGAAACTTTGCACACTTATCAAGGACCGATGAAAATGCAATAATTTTAATAGTTTGTCCAATTATCCTTACCAGGATCTTCAGGATTAACGATTGAACTAAAAAGTAAAAAATAAACTTTAGTTAGTAGTAGAGTAAATCAAACTTAAAAGTAGAAAATAATAATTTTCACTAAATTTAAATTAAGAATAGTGTGATAAACTAAAAAATGCATTTTATTATAAAAAAGCGTAGGGTGCTTTTTAAGGAGACAACGCACCCGCGCACAGGTCGGCAGTTGCGATGGCTGCCATTCAGCAAGCTGGCTTCGAATTGGTTGACCACCCCCCTTATTCACCAGATCTGGCGGCTAGCGATTTTTATCTGTTCCCCAAATTGAAAAAATACTTAAGGGGAAACAGGCACGAAGACGATAACGAGGTGATGGATGCCGTGGAGAGCTTTTTGCAGGACCAAGACAAAACTATTTTCTGAAAGGGATTGAAGCCTTGGAAAAGCGCTGGACTCGGTGTGTAGAGAGACTCGGAAACTATGTAGAAAAATAAACTATTAAGTTATCAATAGTCATTATATTCTATCTCATTCTCACTACTTTTTGATCCCTCCTCGTATTTTCAAAATGTCTACTTTTATCAATATCTGTCAATAAAATATTATAACAATTAACATCAAGCACCCTATGCTTTTTTGTAATAAAATATTTCTTTTTTAATTACACTATTCTTAATTTAAATTTATCGAAAATTAATCATTTTCTACTTTTTAGTTTGGTTTTTTACGAGTAAGTGTCATGGACTGGAGTCAATGGAAACTCACGTTTTACTGATGATGAACGCTTCCTTAGAAGTAACTTATTCCCTTGAGAGACTTCCAAGTTATAGCAATACTCTTCCACTAGTATTTGTATTCAAACAAAATGGTCTATCTAATACCCGACTTGGTTGGGACGAAAACACAACTGATTTATGAATGGTGTACTGGATCATCAACAGCCAATCAGATTTCATTTCAACACGTCGTTGTTTCCTTGCGTGATCGAATCAGAAATGTAGAGATCCGCAAGAGAACCAGGGTTACCGACATAGCCCGAAGAATTGCCAAACTTAAGTGGCAGTGGGTAGGGCACATTGCTCGCAGGAAAGGTTCTGGAGTGGCGACCGCGAACCGGATGACGTTGCGTTGGAAGGCCTCCCACCAGAAGGACCGATGACCTGGTGAAGGTTGCGGGGATCCGCTGCCTTTGACCGGTCCGGGACGGGACCGGTCAATGTGGCGACGCTTGGGGGAGGCCTATGTCCAGCAGTGGACGTCTTTCTGCTGATATGATGATGATGATGACGTCGTTGATCTACATTCTGGAAACTGCGGTTCCGCGAATTATTTTCACATGATTGGCCAAAAAAAGGGAAAATATAATTTTCGTAAGTAAAAGAGAAATAAAATGAAAGAATTTAAGCTCTTATTCAGCCATTCCATTGTGTAAAACCGGCCAAGTGCGAGTCGGACTCGCGCACGAAGGGTTCCGTACCGTTACCGCAAAAAACGGCAAAAACATCACGTTTGTTTTATGGGAGCCTCACCTTAATATTTATTTTATACTGTTTTTAGTATCTTTTGTTATAGCGGCAACAGAATTACATCATCAGTGAAAATTTCAACTGTCTAGCTATCACGGTTCATGAGATACAGCCTGGTGACAGACAGACTGACGGACAGTGGAGCGTAGTAATAGGGTCCTGTTTTTACCCTTTGGGTACGGAACCCTAAAAACGAAAGGCGATAACCCATTCATTGTTCAAGTAATTGATGTCAATTTATTGTACCAGTTTCCCATTTGACCTTTCCATATTTCAGTCGTTATCTCGGTAACCCTTGATAGCCGAAACCTATGTTTTTATTTATCTATCTGGACCACGATCTATCTCTAGCCTAGATCTTGTAAAGAATGACGGCAAGTCTGAGGCTAAAAAAAGATAAATTAACCTAATTCAAAGCTCAGTAGCCTAATTGCGTAAGTGAATTCGGAAAGGCAAAGTGTTTGACCCCATGAAAGAGTATGACGAATTCTTTTTAAATAAAAAACCAAATCTCCAAATTTTGGTATTGCCAAAAATTATTGGATGCTTTCATTGGTAAGATACTCTTTACGGAAGAGCGCAATATTTTTTGGCAATTCCTAATTATTTAAAAAAAAAACTTTTTCACAAAAAATAAACCAAGTTCTAAAGCAAAACACACAAGTGCAAAAATAACTCTCGTTTCGGAAGTCGGTGTTGAAAAACAATTAAAACAAGAGGTACCCAAGACACCGACTAACGAAATGGAAAAATTATTCATTACTAGCTGTTGCCCGCGACTTCGTCTGCGTCAAACTCGTAAAATTTATTTTTTTATTTTTTTATGTTTCCTGCCGGAACTATGAATTTTCTCGTGATCAAACGTAGCCTATGTTACTCGTTATTACATCAGCTATCTACCAGTGAAAGTCCCGTCAAAATCGGTCCAGCCGTTTTGGAGATTACCCGGAACAAACAGACAGACAGACAGATAGACAGACAGACAAAAATCTTAAAAATTGCTTATTTGTTGTTAGTACCGTATATAATTTCACGTGTATTCAATAAAACGTTGTTATTTTGATATTACATACAGACACTTGAATTTTATTTATTTGTATAGAAAATATTTATTTATTTTTTTATGTTTCCTGCCGGAACTATGAATTTTCTCGTGATCAAACGTAGCCTATGTTACTCGTTATTACATCAGCTATCTGCCAATGAAAGTCCCGTCAAAATCGGTCCAGCCGTTTCGGAGATTACCCGGAGCAGACAGACAGACAAAAATCTTAAAAATTGCTTATTTGTTGTTAGTACCGTATATACTTTCACGTGCATTGAATAAAACGTTGTTATTTTGATATTACATACAGACACATGATATGGTCGACGCTGAAGCATTCTTGCCTAGAAGTAACCTATTCACTCTTGACTTAAAGACCCCTAGGTCGTATCTATCAGGAAACACAGACTCCTCCAACTAATAAAAATATTACCATTTCCAAGAATTCTCAGTAAATCCCGGCAGTCTATAATGAACTCTAAATGATTTACAATTATTAAACATTTATGTTTCGACTGGAGGTAGCATTCTTTAGATAGAGTGCAGCGACCATGAGGTGGGAACGTCCCGGGATATTTTGTTTAGAGGTATGTGGGCGGAAATTTTGTGAATTCTTTGTAATTGCTAAAGAATTAATGAAAAAGATTACAAATTTATGATTGTTAAAATACATGCTGCATTGAAGGTTCAATTTCAACAATTACCATTTCTTTTCTTTTTTTTCTTTCGGCCGAAATATAAAATCTACAAATAAAAAAAAATAAAAAAATATATATTGTCAGGCACCAAGGTCCATAGGGTATTAGTATTACATCTTACTTAAAAACTATGTTAGTAACATGCAGGAACACTCAAAAATAATAACGAAACGAAACACAATGACGGGAAGGTTTAACAGGCTTTGTTGCCAACATGTAGGCTGATAAACCTCCCCATCGTAGGCCCATCTAGCCTCTCTGCAAACACCCAAATGTGTTTTTTTTTTGTACTAAGTTAGAGTATTCAAAATTAGCGGTATGCAAGCGCGAGCAATAGCTAATATACTACTTAGTTTCACTCTTACCCCCGGCACAGATAATATATGCCCCCGGTTTCAGAATTAAGAAAATTGAAGTGGAGTATTCGTCAACTTCTACTTAAAAAACCTTTGCCATTTAAATTAGGAAGGACATGTTTTTAACTTTAAATTCTCATTTGAGAAACCTGCCCTAAATACGCAAACCAATTTCGAATTCCAATCAATTACAGAAATAATCCAAACATGGAATTGGTAGGATGGATTGGTAGGTTAATTTAAATCAATTTTTGTAGTCGTATGTATAAGGGGAACCGATCACTTTGCCGAATCTTTTTTGATCCAATTTCATTTTACAGAAAACTATTGGCCGACGTCTTTTTTGCCATATGCATGCATATTTGACATAATTTCAGATCATCGAAGTATCAATTGCCATTGGTATTATTTTACCGAACTACATTTCGCCGATTTACAAATTAATTTAGCTTTTGGCCGAAGCCACTTTTGAACCTTTTTCATTTGCCATATTTTCACCAAACGGAAGCAACATTTTAGGGAATATTATTTAGTCACAAATATATAGCCGGTAACTTGGTAGCATTTTCAATTTAAAATTGAAATAGTGTGATAAAAAGTCAATATGTTGTACTACAAAATTTAGTGACAGAAACGAATCGCTGCAAAATCGACTTCACGCAGTCTTGTCTGTGTTTATATATTTATTTCGAATTTTCTGCAAATTATTTATTAATAGCTGTCACGCATTAGACATTTTTATTAATTAATAATTTCAAAGAATTTGTCCAAGAGCGAGCGGAGCGAGCGAAGTGAGCTCGGGAATTTAGGGCACCTGACACGTTAGGTTACTTTAGACCCTGCAGAGAGAAATAGGAGCCCCGCGGAGCGGGGCTCCGTCGACAAATTTTTTTTTATGTCGCTGTTTTAAACATTTGTTTTCGCCCACAGTTTATCTCTCACTTAGTATTTTGATATGCGTTTAAATAAATATTTCGAACAAATGTTATTTCGGCTAACGGAGTAACGAAAAAAATCGAATTGATAATAGGTCAACTGAGACAGTGGCAGACGTGACTTCGATGAAGTAAAAAAAAACGAAACAATAATAGTTGAAAAGTTTTAGGTGAAATGAAATTCGGTCAAATGTTTTTCGAACTTATGATAGGTAACCATGTATAAGGCATGTTGGGTTTGGCGTATCCATTGAGATAAAAACCCCAAATTAAATCAATAAAGATGAAAAAAAACTAAATTCTCAATTTAGAAACCTGCCCTAAATTCATAAACCAATTTCTAATTCCAATCAATTACAGAAATAATTCAAACATGGACTTGGCAGGATGGCTTCCCAGCAGGGGTCCACACATCTCACAAAAACAGAGACAAAAAGTCCAAGATGGGCACGGAAGCCCAAATGATTTGCAATGAATCGTCTTTGTGGTACTTCCAATAGTAAGTCCAATAGTTACATTCCTTGGACTTAGTACGGTTACCGTGAGAGAGGATTTGATTGGGACAGATAATGTAGTGGTTTTAAGTAAAAATCACACTGTGATGACTTACGTGATGTGAGCTGTCAATTCCTAGCTGTTGACAGTAAATCGGAATAACTGCTCACTTCACCTACGTCATCACGGTGAAATGTCTACAGAATCGACCGGCTGGATTCTCAAAAGACAAATAGATAAAGTTGGCCACACAGCTACGAGAGGAACTGGGCTGGTCATATCTATCGCATGTCGGTGGAGCAATGCACAATAGATACCACTCAGTGGTTAAACGCCAAGAAAAGACAATGCGGCAGACCCAAAAAAAGGTGGTGAAATTTATCTAAAAAATCTTTTTACCAAAAAAAACTACACCCACTCCTAATTATAAAGCCAAAAAAATTTGTTTTCCTAAGTCGGTGTCTTTAGTACCTATTGTTTTTCGTTTTTCGACACCGACTTCGGAAAACAAAGTTGTTTGTTTTGCTCTAGAAGTAAGCTTTTTGTTTTTTACTTTTCTCTTTTTAGTTTTGGCACCTCATATTACTATGAAAATCATTTATAGCCAGAGTACATCTCATTTAGATTCCAATAAATTCAAACTCAATTCAAAATTCACATTTTGTTTACTGTAACAAAATCGCTATAGCAGAAGATCTTGTGGTGATGTACCTTTCACCACCATTCCTATTTCTGTCGCCATAGATCTTGGACCATACACAGGTGCAGTCTGAATACAAAAGGTGTATGTATCGGTGTATCACGACACTTGTCCCACTGCCCGCCGACGAGTAAGCGATTAGCTATCGACTTTTTTCTCGCTGAAGAAACGTACAAAAGATGTAAGATACCGTGTCAATAAAAGAGACAGATATAGTAGTAGCTGAACGCTGTTAATACTGCCGGTGAGTACTCTCTCACCACAGACAGGTTTGTCGCAGCGACAAGAGCTATCAAAATTATACTCGCTTTCTCGCTTGGTGGTCAGAACTCACGCCGAGAGACCAACCAGCGGTTATTTCTACCTACAGTGTGGCCGCCCCGAGCGAGTGTTGCCTGTAATCGCCCCCGTTGCACAAGAACGCGAGTAAGCGAGTGCGCTTATAGCCGAGCGACAGAACTGTCGGAACTACACACTCGCTTATCGCTGCTCGCCAACATGTTTTTAGTTTTTTGCTTTACTCGCTGATCGTCGGCGGTGGCGGTGGCCTTAAGCTAGTTTCTATCACATCTCAACTCCAAGAAATTCCGACACTCAACGTTCAAAGCCCGGGAATGCATTTGGAATATGAACAGGGGGCAAATCCGCTACCTGCTTGGTGCCTTTACTGGGCACTTTGGAACCACCGACATGCTCTTAAAGATGGTTCTAACCGCGACACCCGTGTGCCGGTTGTGTGGGGAACATACGGAAAGCATGGAGCACCTTCTGTGCACATGCGATGCACTGGCTGGTAAGCGAATGAGTCTACTAGGGGTTCGATATCCAAAACCAGAAGACTATATCTCCTAGTCTCGTTGTAAAACTCATGAAAAGAGTTTTCAACGAGATTGGGGAGGAGTAAGTTATCTAGGGGACCACAATAGATCCGAATGGGTCGAAGTGTCCGAGTTTTTCGGCCCCTCCACAAGATAAGATAAGATCACATCTCAATCTCTTCAGAGGCATGTCAAGTAGACATGATATAAGTAAAACTCCTCTTTTTTCTCAACTGTAGGCAGATTTATCCTTCCAATTTCCAACATAATGGCCCCTCAACACGGTCCATCGCGATGTCGGTTCGTCGCTCGTTCCGGGCGGCGGCGCTCGCGTGTGAACCAGCTTTATGTTATCTAAATAATGGTCGTACATGTATAGATGCCCTTGGTTTGAGTAAATGTGATTAGCTTCACGCTTGGCGGGTAGGCAGGGGCCTAGGTTAGGCGTTATTAACGAATTTGTAGAACTTTAAAGTTTAATACAAGATTACACGTCTTGAGAATTTCCAAATTTCAGTGGAAGTGGTCAGGGCACATTGCTCGCAGAACTGGTGGTCGATGGATGCGAAAAGTTCTGTAGTGACGACCGCGTACTGGGCGCAGCGTTGGTTGGAAAACCTCCTACTAGGTGATCTGGTAAACTACTGGCATCCGCTGAGTGCGAGACACACACTCAGCGGATGCCAATAGTTTACTTGGGTCTATGTTCAGTAGTAACAGTAGACGTTTTTCCACTGAAATGTGAGTGCGGAGAGCAGTAAAAACCGTAATATTAATCTCTTTTTTTTGGGATATTGCTAAACTATTAACGCCTAGTTTTGCAACTTGCTCCGTCCAACACATCATCATCACCAGCCTATTAAGGTTCGAAAATCCGTTATTTTTTTTTTTAATAATCTCGCGCTTGACCACTATCTCACCTGATGGTAAGCGATGATGAGGTCGACGGTGTAGCACACTTGCCTAGAAGTAACATGACAAGACAAGATATAAAGATATTTTATTTCAACAAGGCCACCAAGCGGCACTTTTGGACGTTACATGAAAAATGATGCTACCGTGCATTCGGAAAGTAGCTTGTTATGGAGAAGAATGCACAAGAAACTCCATCCTTACTCTTTAAAAAAGAAAACTTTTTTTACTAATATTTAGGAACATAGGTACATTCATGATTAAATTCATACATGTGAGGACAATGCACCCAAAATAGCACTACACACAATACAACTTACAGGCATAAAGTATTAAAAGTACTCACACATGTACTGTGCAGTTATATAATAAAAACCTATTCACTCTTGACTTAAAGACCCCTAGGTTGTAGCTATCGGGAAACACAGACTCCGGCAGGGAATTCCACTCCTTAGCTGTACGCATAATAAAATAATTGGTATAGTGGTTTGACAGCACTGAATGACCTAGTATTCAAAAAAAAAGTTAAAGATTTCTTAGCAGATAAGGCTTATTATAATATAAATGAGTTTTAAAATGAAAAATATTAATATTTTTTATACTAATTTATATTTTTTAAAATTTTTAATAATTTAATGCATGACTTGTATTTTTTTTTTTTATTTGTTTTATTTTTTTTATGTTGACATTTTTATAGTTTTATTATGACATTCTAGAACGAAAATTTTTAATTGTATTTTTATTATTATTTTTACATATTTTTAATGATTCGGCTCAATATGACAAACTTGTATATTTTATTTTATTGTTATGATTTAATTAAGATTTTGACATTTTTTATATTTCTATTTTGACATTCTAGAATGATAATTTTAACATTTACACGACATTTTAAAATAGTTTTAGTAAATAATATGATATTTTAGATTGATTATTTTGATTAACATTTAATTATTTTGATTTGTATTCTTTTATTAATATTTGCATGCCATTATCTAAGGCAAAAAAAAAAAAAAAAAAAAAAAAAAAATATAAATTTGTTGGCTGAAGCAAAAAAAGAGCTTCCAGAAATTTTCGGCTTTTTGTGGCAATGCTATAGGTACTCATCAAAATTGTTGTACAAAGAAAATGTTTTGCAATCTTCAGTTGGTTGCCAACAAGGTGACCCTCTCGGACCAGTCATTTTCAGTCTGGCTATTCATCCCATTATTCAGAAACTAAATTCGAAATTTAACTTATGGTATTTGGATGATGGAACACTAGGAGGTGACGTAGACACCGTATTAGGAGATTTCCAATTCCTGAAAGAGAAGTTTAAATCCATCGGCCTAGACCTCAACCACTCCAAATGTGAAATTTTTCTTAGTGACAATACCGACAGACTACCGACCCTACAGAAATACTTTGCAATAGCCCCAGATATCAAAATTTTAGATAAAAGTTCACTGCACCTCCTAGGTTCCCCAGTTTTGGAAGACAGTTTTTCTTCATTCATTGATGGTGATTAATGAAATTTCGGATAGACTCTCCAAAATTAACCTTCATTCGGCTTTTACTCTTATTAGGTATTGCTGTTTTGGACCAAATTTTATGTATTTTCTCCGCTCTTCCCCTTTATGGAAGCAGCCACATCTCTTGGAAAAAATTGACGAAATTATTCGATGCCCTTTGACATCTATCTTAAATGTGGCCTTGGATGATCGAGCCTGGATGCAAGCTACACTACCCATTCGCTTCGGCGGGCTCGGCATCCGCAAAATTTCTAGTATAAGCCCACCGGCGTTCCTGTCTTCGGTCCACAGCACTGAAACGTTAACCAAAAAAATTTTAATCCTTTCACTGGTTAACTGTGAAGTGCCGTGCTCGACCGACGCAGTGTGCGCCTGGAAAGTGGCTTGCCCGAATACGGCGTTGCCCGAGAACCCATCTTCCCAGAGACAGTGGGATGAGCCGGTCTGCAGTTTGGTACGGAATAAACTTATAAATACGTCCACCAATACTGCTGAGCGTGCCCGCCTGCTGGCTGTGGGAGAGTGGGAGTCGGGCCTCTGGCTACAGGCATTACCGTCACTCAACATAGGTACTATGTTGAGTGACAACACCTTCCGGATCGCTACTTGTCTGCGTTTGGGTGCTCCTAGTGGAGCTCCACATCGTTGTCAATGTGGTGAAGCAGTCGACCGCCTCGGTCACCATGGCCTATCCTGCAGTAGGAGCGCTGGCCGGATAGCACGGCACGCCAGCATTAATGACATCATACGTCGGGCTCTTGTCACCGCCGGGGTGCCAGCTGTTTTAGAACCCAATGGCTTGGCACGCGACGATGGGAAGAGACCAGACGGGATGACCATAATGCCTTGGAAGGTGGGTAGGCCTTTGGTGTGGGATGCAACATGTGTCGACACCCTTGCGCCATCCCATCTTCTTAGCACGGCGGGCTGTGCTGGGGCGGCTGCTGCCGGTGCAGAAAACCTCAAACGGCGCAAATATAACAACCTTATTGGAAGTTATATGTTTGAGCCGTTTGGGGTTGAAACATTAGGTCCATGGGGTCCGAGTGCGCATCGAGTTTTTCGAGAAATTAGCACAAAGCTCGTCGACTCTTCACGTGACCAGAGGGCTGGCCTTTTCTTCGGCCAGAGAATTAGCATTGCCATACAACGTGGCAATGCCGCCAGCGTTCTGGGCACGTTTCCCATTGACATCGATGTGGACGAATTTTTTGATGCACAATGAGCTTTTTTTTGCCGTCTGCCTTTTGTATTTGTATATAGGTTTGTTTTTCTTAGAATATTCAATTGTATATATGTTAATACATGATGCAAAAAAAAAAAAAAAAGCAAACATGACGAGCTGTATTTTTTTTAATATTTAACATGTCTTGTATATTGACAATTATTTGTTGTGTGTAATGTACTCATGTTTGAGCAAATAAATGATTACTTATTTACTTACATAAATCGTAACAAACATCCATTCATCCTCACAAAGTTTGTCATATGTAACAGTAGTAGGATAATACGCTTAAGTTTGACCTCAAAAAACAAACTCAGTAGAGTCTTAAGGGTACACTAGTCGACGGCACGAACTATTTTGTGCGCGGGGTTAAAATGCGTGCTATATCAGCCGACAACACGTGCGGGACAGATAGATGCTATTATGAACAGTAAGAAGCTAGTTCGCGTACGAATACACACTTTTGCAAATTTGTAGCGAAATGGATGATGATTTAGAACGAAAACGAGCGCGCGAAATTTTATAAACAGACCTTTGGAAGTCTGGATATTATGAACAAACGACTGAATGTATCTGTTTAAAATAAAATTATTTGCATTGTTGAACTACTAATCTATCCCTGTATGGAGGCCGTTTTTCAATTTTCCTTCTTCTTATGGTACTTATTTGCGCCCAAAGATGCATAAAAATTAGTGTTAAAATATGGAACTTTCGAAGCTCATAACTTTCAAGTAAATTTTATTTTTACTTTTTTGCTTCCATACAGGGCTAGATAATGATGGGACAAATTTATATAATTTTTTATTTTGAACGTACATCGTCAAACAGTGGAGTAAAAGCCAGACTACGTTTGTATGGAAGAATTTTCAACTAGTGTACCCTTAAGTTCGACCTCAAAAAACAAACTCAGTAGAGTCTTAACAATTCGTTCCACTTCCTTGACAAACAACACAGCATTCAGACAAACACTGCTAATATTTTATGACAAGCTGTAAAACCAACAATGCTTCACCTTGGTTATATTTGTGCATGACGTAATGACTGCAAGGGGTCAGTCTCTTAAGACGATGACTTGAAGGAACAAAACGCGCACTCGTTTCACACCCGCGCGACCCAAAATTTAGTAGCTTTTTGTACTTTCCTTAAAATTCTATGACTTTAAAAAAAAAGCCTCAGATCAAAATGTAGATAATTAAATTATCTTGGAGATGGTGTCGATTTCATTAAAATACGCCCAGCGGTTTTGGTGCGATTGTCGTGTTTTCCGTTTTAGACATAACTTTACAAATTAATTACACTATGTTATACGAATAAAACTCTAAATTTTCTTTGATCAAATTATTAAGAAAATGGTCTAATGTAACATGTATTTTTTCCAAAGAAATACAACTAACCGTTTAGACGTGATTCTCATTTTAAAATCAGCTACTCAAGGGAATCGGCGCCTTAACCAGCACCTTGGTTATTTTTATATTATTTACTAGCGGACGCCTCGCGGTTTCACCCACGTATTTCCCATTCCCGTGGGAATTCAGGGATAACAGTAGCCTATGTCACCCGGGGATAGTGTAGCTTCCCAACGATGAAAGAATTTTTGAAATAGGTCCAGTAGTTTTTAAGTTTATTCGTTACATACAAAAATACAAATCTCTCCCCTTTATAATATTAATTTATTATTTACTAGCTTCTGCCCGCGACTTCGCCCGCGTGAAACGTGTTGCCCATGTATATTACACACTATAATCTATCCCTGAACCAAATTTCATCCAGATCCGTTCTGCCGTTCTGGCGTGTTTGAGTTGAACAAACATACATCCATCCAAACTTTAGCATTTATAATATTAGTAGGATTATTAGGACTGCTAGGTTTTTCCACCGGTTTCGCCCGCGCAATAATATGGGGATATTATCCCCTGGAAACATATTACCGGGATAAAAAGTAGCCTATGTACTATTTCAGACTATAATCTATCCCTGAACCAAATTTCATCCAGATCCGTTCAGCCGTTTTGGCGTGTTTGAGTTGAACATACATACATCCATCCAAAATTCGCGTATATAATATGTATTAGTAAGTTACATACATTTATTAAATAAGACAAGAAACTTGGGCCCTGTTCCCAATACCGGTGAACTACGACTTTTTATATTTTTAAATGATTTTTTTAGTTTTTGTTAAGAAATATGGAGAGAAGAATATGTACATACAAATAAAAAATGTAATAATCATACATTATATTTGTGCATGACGTAATAAAATGCAAGGAGGTCTCATAACCAGTCAGACAAGATGGCTGACCAACTGGTTTGAAACGCTATCTTTTTGGGTTTCCAAATATTGATCGGGTTATTGGTACAGTCGTTGCAAATTAAGAGCGGGTTATGTGACTTTTATTGACGTTGACATAAGGTTTAGATTGCAATGGTTGAAATGTGTTTGTAAAATGTGACAGCTTGGTTGTGTGTTAAGGCGATTAAAAAAGTATTGCACTGCACGTTTTTAAATCTGGAACTAATATTTTTTCTCAAACGTGGTTGGAAATTTGAGCATTATTTTGACAACCTTCTTCGAGATAAATCGAAATTGCTGTACTGGCCATATACATGCTAGCAGCGGCCGGCAAAAGTTGTATGAAAATCCATATCTGTCGTGTTTAGCGGCCAAATAAATTACATAGTAAACTCATATCTGTCGTGTTATTTAAAAATGAAACGTTCTTTTATTCCGAAACATGGCAACCAAGCAGGTAACTTATCAAAGGTTTTATTTAAATTTCGAACTGGCTTCCAAATAAGAAGCTGTTTAATGAAAAAAAAAACAACTCTTTAACGCGGGAACAATTATTATTGTTGTTCGTCATTGATTTTGACAAAATGAGTTCTAGGTACTACTTAGTTTTAAATTCCGCGCATTATTTAGGAAAAGTACTATACAAGCCTTGGCCACAACTACTTTAGAGGCAAGATGGAATTACGTTTACACGTTCGTCCATCAATGCCTCTTTTACTGGCCACTGCAGTAATGTACTATTATTTGAACAAAATAATTATTCAAAACTTTGTAATTGATACAAAGTGGTCTACAGTTAGATGTTTATTCATCACTCAAAGGTTTAACGGTAGAGAATGATTTTCTATAGATTTTATGATCTTAATTTTGAGGTAATCAGAAGATAACATCTGACACCAGTCATGCGAAGGTGTATCTTGTTACCCAGTTACTGGGGTGTGGAGATAAGATAGGCTTTCGGCCTGTAGCTCCATGAATCCAGTTAGACTGGAAGCTGACCCCAACCTGGTAAATGGTAAGGAGATTTGGACATCTGTAGCCAAGTTGACAATCTACAATCGATATATAAATCAATCGAATATTATATATATATTTATATATATAATTAATATTATAAAGAGGAAAGATTTTTTTGTTTGTTTGTACCGAATATGCTCCAAAACTACTGGACCGATTTAATAAATTCTTTCACCAATAGAAAGCTACGTTATTCCTGAGTGACTTAGGCTATTTTTTAATCCCGAAAACGGATCCTGTGGGGTGGTCCACGTACGGGAGTGAAGTCGCGGGCAACAGCTAGTTTACGATATTCATGCTACCCATAATAATTTAACCATTGTTTTCTCTTGTTCCAGGCTCAGAATCGAGGGTAGAATGCACTCCCGAGGTGATGAAGGTCACCATACCCATGGATGGAGACAGGAGTATCACTTACTTGGATCAGCTCAAAGGTGAGTCTTCTTGAAGTACCACATCTATTCCTCATACTATTAAATCATGCTTATGTATATAGCTTTAGGTACATTTGAACATATATGTGTTATATATTTTTGAAATCACCGCTTTAAACCCTTTTTTTTGATACCCCACACAATGGGTTTGGAAGAAGAAAAAAATTTTGTACCCCACAATATGGCGCCCAAAATCCGCCATTTTTCTATTTGCCAATTTTAATTTAGCCAGTGACACTCGCAGGGTTAAGACGAATCGATTGATGTATGAATCAACAAAATCGGCCAATGCGTTTGGTCTCTAGAACGCCACATAGGAACAAACATACATACATACTTATATACATACATACATAGACTGATAAACACATTACCCTCCTTCGGCAGTCGAGTAAAAAAGCAAAAAAGGAAGAACGTTCTATTTTAATCACATTATTATTAAACTTTCTACTGATATTAATAGATTTTCTATTTTGACGTCTAAAAAGAATATCGTCCCACTCAAGTACCTACTGATCCTAGGTGCCAAATGTGGAATAAAATTTAAAATAATAAATTATTCCAATAATGGCACCTGCGAAAAATATCTATAGGTGCCGTATGTGGAATACATCAGGTACCGTTAAAACGGGTGCCCAATGTCGAATACGTCGTCATCGGACTTGTTAGATTGTCACGAATTTAGGCGGCATGTCCTAAATTCGTTATTTTATTCACAATTTTATACACAAAAGTCTGAAGTAAACAAACGACAATAGGAAGCAAGCACTATGACTAAAGCGTCACCTAACACCAGTACCATTGTTCGCAAGTATAAGTAAACTCAGTGAAAGTTCTCATTCGCATAATAATTAACAATAGAGGACGCCATATTGTTAGTTTGAATAGGGAAACTGTGCGAAATTTGTGAAAATATGAGAAGTTAGCTTGTTAGACGCAGAATGGGGCGTTCTATATTTATGATCCCAGTCCCGAACGACTTTGAAGGAACAAAACTCGCCCTCGTTTCACACCCGCGTGACCCAAAATTTGGTAGTTTTTTGTACTTTCCTTATTATTCTATGACTTAAAAAAAAGCTTCAGATCAAAATGTAGATAATTAAATAGTCTTTGAGATGGTGAAAATGTCATTAAAATACGCCCAGCGGTTTTGGTGCGATTGACGTTTTTATGTCCGTATTAGACATAACTTTACAAATTAATTACGCTATATTATACTATTAAAACTCAAAATTTTCGTAGATCAAATTATTAAGAAAATTATCTTATATAACATATTTTTTTTTCAAAAAGATACAACTAGCGGTTTAGAAGTGATTCTCATTTACAAATTTTCAAATCAGCAACTGAGGGGTATCTGCGCCTTAACTGTGTTGGTGATTATGTTATAAACGACGTACGTGTAGGGTGTTAGGCTTAACAATTAATTAACTAAACTCTTTTTGAAGAAAAAGGAGACTAATCTCTTATTACCGGTGTATAGCACAGGACTCCTGAACATTGGACAAAATTCGTAGGGTCCTAGAATGGGGTTTTTTTTATCTCAGCTCAGGCAAATTGGTTTGTGGTTTTCCTGTTAGATATTCCTCAGTAACAGCTCCCTTGCTTTGTGTTATTTATTTCATCACCACTGCTCTCAAAACGGTGAAGGAAAACATCGTGAGGAAACCGGCATGTCCTAGAACCAAAAATTCGAAGACATATGACATCTACCAATCAGCACTGGGCCCACTCCCTCTATGAGAGGAGGCCTGTGTCCCAGCAGTGGGATCATTAAAAGGCTGATAATGTGATGTGATGAACAGCTCCCGGTAGATGGATTTGTGGCAATATATGCTTGAATTACATGGGAATTAAACGCATATCTGTTGAAATGGTTGGGTAAATTGAAAAAAAAATTGTGATTTGATGATTTATAAATTATCAAATAACGGTAAAACTGTACTGTGTACTTGTTTATCGATAAAAATACTAAAATAGAATACTAATAGTGAAAACAGAATCAAAATTGATCAAAAAACGAAAGAGATATAACAATTAAATGAAATATATCTGTCCCTCTCTACGAAAACGCTGTTTTCTATGGCAGCTGTATGGGCGTCCTGCCATCTGACGTCATGTGGCACGTCAGGCTTCTCTTTCTAATTCTCAACTTTGACGCTTTATAAGTTCGTCTCTCTTTTTTTTTATTATCTTTAGGCCCGCGTTTGACCACTATCTCGCCTGATGGTAAGCGATGATGTGAAGCACGCTTCCTAGCATAGTATAGTAACCTATTCATTCTTGACTTAAAGACCCCCAAGGTTGTAGCTATCAGGGAACAAAGACTCCGGAAGGGAGTCTCTGATCGACATATTTTTAAAAAGATTGCATATTTGTTAATAAATAATTCATTTAGCAAACAAAAAAATTAGAAAAAATTATCTTTCCTTAGCTCGAACCGTCTCGATAATGGTAACCACACTAGGTATTTTTTTCGTACCTAACGTGTTTGTTTCGTTTCATTATGTATTCATTATTGCAGTCTTACCAATCACTGCATTTTGTTTAGCCACACAATATTTGAATACCCAGTAATTACTCAGTACCCTACCATACCGAATTCATATTTCAAATACAGCCCAGTAAAGCAAAACTCTGTTAAAAATTGAAACCGCTCTAAACAAAAGAAATCTAAAAACAAAGCCGTCAGCCTCACTGAAGTTGTACAGACATCTCAATGCGGGCTAGCTGGCGGCAGATATATCAACGTGGTTGAATTTTGATGGTGCTACAGTGTGGGAATGAAAGGATTGATTCCTCACGATCGTGAGAAGTCTAAGGTCGAAGGATGGGTGAAGCGGAAGGCAAGGAATAGTGTTGTGGTAGGAATATTAAAAGCAAATTAATAAAGGCACTATGTTTAAAAGTATGTAGTCTCCCTTCGTTATTGTGTAGCCAACTATAGTTTACCAGCAGATGCCTCGCGGTTTCACCCGCGTAGTGCCCGTTCCAGTGGGAATACAGGGATAAAAAGTAGCCTATGTCACCCGGGGATAGAGTAGCTTTCCAGCGGTAAAAGAAAATTCGAAATCGGTAAAGTAGTTTCGGAGTCTAAAGGAACATACATACATACTTTCTCTTATATTTATATATATACTAGCTGATCCCCGCGGCTTCGCTCCCATGAAAATTATAGCCTATGTTACTCGGGCATAATGTAGCTTTCCATTGGTGAAATTTTTTTTTTTAAATCGGTCCAATAGTTTCGGAGCCTATTCGGTACAAACAAACAAACAAAAAATCTTTCCTCTTTATAGTATTAGTATAGATATAGAATATAAATAGATAAATATTAAAAAAAAAGTATTTTGAATTTTACGCGTCCCATTACAAAAGGAGTTACTTTCGCGAGCTTTTCTTGAAAAAAATAAACTCACATCTCGCGTTTAAGTGGGTTATTGGACGACTCGCCCGAATTTAACTCGCCCGAATCGGGCGAATTGTCCACTATTAAAAATATTCATTTTACTGTGTCGATTCGCCCGAAGTTATTTTATCGGTGGGCGAATCGACCACTCCAATATTATTTAGTGGACGATTCGCCCAAATTTTATTTTAGAGAACAAACAATATAATAGTACAGTCGTGCTACCGTCTCGGTAATAATATAAAGAATTAATCGAAATTAATAGATATTGTACTAGAAACTAGGAAAGCAATTCAAACTACCAGGAGGCCAGAATTATGAAGAAGTATTTGCAGAGCTAGAATCATTAGTGGAATCGAAAATCGCCCGGTACTCTTTTTACCGCTCATGATTCCAGCCTAGTTTCCTCATGATTATAATCTCCTGGTACTTAAGTTAGTCTTTACCGGTACCTAAACTCTATTCAGATTATGAATTCCGATTCATAATCTGAATAGAGTAAATATTATTCTGAAAAAATCAGAATGTGTGTGGGTAATGGTGAAAATGTAGGCATTGCCGGGCTTTATTAATTAATAATATGAATTCAGAGAGGAATTCAGAATGTGTGTGAGAGGCCTTAAACGTCATTAATCATCTTTGTTTTACAAGGATAAAAGCCGGATAGTTGCCACAATTATTAAAATCACTCTATATCTCTCAGTACAAAAAGCAAAATGCTTTATTTGAAAAACTGGCCTACCGGCTGGTTTTTTATCTTCAATATTTTTTTTTTTACCTTTTCTTGCGGGTCCTCTAAATTTTGTGACATCTATCCCACATAGATAGTTGCCTAATCCATGTAAATAACGTTTAGGATAGGTGCCCCACCGAGAAACAGGACATCTAACCCGTAAAACCTTTTATTGCATTTTGCCTTCCCTTGCAACCGCACCGAGACATGAATTACGGTCAACATAGTGGTAGTTGAAGAATCTTTCGATAGATTAATAAAATAATAAAGAAAAATCATGCTGTGCAGTCGGAGGATACATATTCGCGAACTGGCTGACCACCTGATCCAGATCCGACTGCACAGCATGATTTTTTCTTGTTTACAGCTTTTTAGTTCGCTTCTTAAGCAGTCGGGTTTTTGATTTTTAATTTTTTTATTTTTATTTACAACTTTTTAGTTGTCATTTTTTTTTCGTATTACTTTTTAACATCATTTTGATACCATACTCGATGGGTTTGGAAGAAAAAAAAATGGGACCCGCACAATATGGCGCCCAAAATCCGCCATGTTTGTTTTTTTTTAACTTCACCTAAGAACACTTGGGCGGTCAAGACTTATCTAACGATGTCTTAATTATAAAAATCCGTCTAGTGATTTGGAAGATACGAGGAACTAGAGTAGGTACAATAGGGGCTACTATACCCCTGGGACAACTATAATCCTGGTTTTACCCTGATGACCCACTAAACCTTGCCAACATTTCTCTTAATCCAATAATCTCTTTGCCAAGTCTTACTTTCTTACAAACCTTTAGAAGTACTTATTCCATCCAACTAATATAAACACCACCTCAACAAATAACGTCCCTATTCCACGATACTACTCCTTATTCTGATCACGTTCTGTTATAATTAAATCAAGTCCCAGGACGCACTCACGACTCTTACCAGCTTGTATTATTAAATATTAATATAAGTCATGAGACAATTATGGAACGAAAAGCGAGCGAAGTGATTAAGGCTTGTTCCGTATTTGAATAAGAAGAGAAATTATATCAATACTACACTTCAAATCAAATCAAATCATAATCTAATAGTCTTTATCATAATCAGGAACTAAGGCATTGCAATGAGCATGCTCAACTCAACTCAAACTGGCAATTGACAGTTGTGATTGGTAGGATTGTTTTTTAGGGTTCCGTAGCCAAATGGCATAAAACGGAACCTCGGTCTGTCCGTCCGTATGTCACAGCCACTTTTTTCCGAAACTATAAGAACTATGCTGTTGAAACTTGGTAAGTCGATGTATTCTGTGAACCGCATTAAGATTTTCACACAAAAATAGAAAAAAAACAATAAATTTTGGGGTTTCCCCATACTTAGAACTGAAACTCATTTTTTTTTTTCATCGAACCCATACGTGTTATGGATAGGTCTTCAAAAATGATATTGAGGTTTCTAATATAATTTGTGTCTAAACTGAATAGTTTGCGCGAGAGACACTTCCAAAGTGGTATAATGTGTGTGTCCTCCCCTATAACTTCTAAAATAAAGTGATTGGTTGTTATTACAACCAAGCATAACTGCCAATTTTGCGTTTGAGTCGAGCATATGGAATACGGGCCTTAGAATTTAGACAACTGACATACTATAATACCAACAATTATCAACGAAAGCGTCGTGATTCGTGATAGTGATTGGTGACTTTTTGATAGCGCTTGGAACTTTTATATACTCACCATGTGGGAGTGGGTAGACGAATATTTACCTGTTATGCCGCATTTACACATTCGTGCGAATCGCGAGGCGAATGGTGAGGCGAATAACGAACACGCATATGTAAACAGTACGCTTCCTATTCGTCTCGTGCCTCGCCTCGCGATTCGAGCGTTCGCGTTGGGAGCGGTTTTTCGGACACGAATCAAAGGGAACGAATGGCGAACACAAACTTACTGTTTACACATTCGCCTGCATTCAGTTGACAGCTAGCGCCCGACCCAAAAGGACGTGAAAAAAAATGGAGTGGAGTGAATAGCTAATTACAGAATTCCTAGAACTTTATCAGAAGGAAGAGCTCATTTGGAACCCAAAACAATTCAATCATAAAAAATAGACAAACGATGCATGGAACCGTATATCAACTAGTTTAAGGGATTGCCAGTCAGCAAATAAAATTAAAGAAAATTCATTAATGGCCTATTTTCATTTTTTTTTCTCCATCGCCTTCGTCGACGGTTCTTTTTTACGCAGGATATCTATATAATTTTACAAACTCCTTAGATGTAGCGTGCATGCCGCAATAATTTTCACGTCCTCCATGTTCGTGTGCGAATGTAAAAATAATTCACTTCGCGAATGTGTGAACAGCAGCTCGCGACGGCACTCGTAAACGAATGTTTCGTCGAATGTTCGTCGAGTGACGAGGCGAATGGCGAACACGATTGTGTAAATGCGGTATTAACATCTTCTGCGATATCTCTTATTTTAAATAATATTTTTTTTAGTATATAGTGATCTAAAATAATATATTTCTGACAATTTAATATTAAAAACCGCATAAAGTGTTTGTGGAATATAAATAAAAGATTTATACTTAAAAGACAAACAGTTTGTGCATAGTGTAAACAGTGAAGAAACTCAGAAACAATGTATTAGTTCGTTGCTATTGACGCAAATATCTAACACTATCAACTAAAGTGATCATTCGCGAATAAAGTGGCGTATAAATAAAAATACTTTTAGTGAAAACTTTTGAAATTACTAAAGCGGGACGTTACATTGTTTGAATATTTGATCATGTGGACTTTGAACTTTGTTTACCATCGACAGTACATCTACATTGAGTGCATGGAAGTAGAAAGTACTGCGGACATTTTAATGCATGGACGTATGTATTAAGAGTGCATGGAAGTAAGAAGTACTGCGCACATTTTATGCATGGACGTATTAAATGCTGTGCATCTGTCATTTTCCTAAGTTTGATATTTTGGTGTTACCAACGTAAAATAATTACCTGAAATCTGGGGAAATATTAAAAATTGATAAATAAATAAAATGGATATGGAGAATATTACCCAACGCAGGTCTAAGAGAACAGCCCTTTCACCCAATATTTCATTCATGTCGACGCAGTCAGAAACTCTATCGAAGTCTCTGCCAGACTTATCAACCGGCAACATATATAATGACGAAACCGAAGAGCTGACGGAAGAAATAGAAAGATTACAACGACAACTACAGGCTTCTCACGCTGAAATAGACACTTTGAACCTGGAAAATGTAGCCCTAAAGAAGAGAACTATAGAGCAAGATAATATTATCAAAAAATTAAAATCTATTTGCACCGATTCAGTGGGCAGTTCGAAAAAAAGCACAATTAAAAACAAACGCAAACACCAGCGTAAAACTTTGGACAAAAAAACCTTAAATGTTAGTTGTGCAGACTTGGGCTTACCATTTGACGAGGACATAACAACGAACGAGAGTGTTACAAAAATATCAAGTATTAGTACGACGTTGAATAGTAATCGCGTAAACAAAATTAAAATACACCAACCAAACACACCACAAGTCATAAAAAAGGTAAATAAGATTTGCATTTTGAGTACTAATGATAAGAACAAAGTTCTTCCTATAGCAGAAACTACATTTTCCGAATATTTCCAATTGTGCCACTACCTAAAACCTGGAGGAGGGACTATGCGGCTTCTGGATGGAATACGGTCAAAACTGGCCGGTTTTACCATGAATGACTTTTGCATTATATTCTTAGGCGAAGAAGATTTTAGAACAACTCAAAATTATGTAGGTATGATCCTGCACATTAGAAAAACACTGCAGGATATTAAACATACAAATATCATTTTATGTTTGCCAACATTTATCTTGGAGAATTATGAATACAACTGGAGAATTGAGACTTTTAATAATCTATTATATCTGGACATATCATCACATGAACACGCATTTCTCTTAGATATTAATTTAAATTTAAAATATGACAACAGTATGTTTAATAAATCAGGTGGAATCAACAACTTTGGACTACATGTAATATTTAAGGATATTTTTAATCTAATAACTGACTTACAAAACTATGACATGCAATCAAGCGAAGAAGACATTAGCAACGATGACGACAAAGAGTATAACCGATTTTTTCTTGAATAACCACCTATATGCAATGCATCAAAACATCGCCGGGTTGATTTCGAAAGCTGACTCTCTATCTGTATGTTTGCATGAACTATCCGAAAAAGGCATGGAAGTCGATGTATTATGCATAACGGAACATTTTATGATGCAGGGATATGAAAACCAATTAAGCATAGATAATTTTTGCTTGGCAGCGTGTTTCAGTAGAAAAGAAAGTAAGAGGGGTGGGTCATGTATACTCGTCAAGAACGGACATCAATGGAGAGAATTGCCGAAAATTGCAGAAATGTCCTCTATCGGTGTATTCGAATGCTGCGCCATTGAGCTTATTAACCACAACACCGTTTTTGTATGTATTTATAGGGTTCCTAACAGCAAGAATTTTTTAGAATTTATAGATAAATTGTTAACGCTGTTAAAACTATTAGTTAAGAAGTCTCATAAAATTATTATAGCAGGAGATTTTAACATTGACATATTAAAAAGAACAAATAATTCGATTGAATTTGAAAATCTGCTATTAAATTTTAACTTAAAACTAGCACTTAATGAACCAACTCGATTGAAGAGCAAAACATGCATAGACAATTTTGCGCATAATTTCCATAAGCCCTGCAAAACCTTAGTAGTAGAATTCGCATTATCTGACCACACAGCGCAACTTCTTAAATTCCCTGTCAATAAATTGTGCGCGATAAATAGGTGGCGTATTTATAGACGTGATTATAGTAAAGAAAATGTATGTAGGTTTAAAAATCATTTACGATGTCTGACATTTACTGAGGTTTACAAAGCTGAAAACCCCAATACGGCATACACAGCTTTCTTAGATTTGTTTACTTTGCTTTATGACCTATGTTTCCCTCATATCTGGATAACAGTAAATATAAAAAAAAAGTAAATTGGATATCACGTGGTATTAAGATTTGCAGCAAAAATAAACGTCAACTGCTGTGGCAGTATAGGATAAAACCTAGTCAGATAAATAAAACTCGTCTTAAAAATTACACCATGAGGTATAAAAAAATAATAAAGCTGACTCAGCTCGCTCAAAATAATTATAAAATTAAGACATCCACCAACAAATCAAAAACTACCTGGCAAATTATTAAACAAAACAAATTTAATATACCAAAGCCTGCTATAGATAAAATAAAAAGTAATAATGAAACCATTACAGAGCCAAAACATATAGCGGATGTCTTTAACGACTACTTTATAGAAAAAAATAAACCCATTGCTAATTCTGGAACAAGAGTGACGCAACATATTTTAAGTAAAAAAGATTCTATGTTTATGGCACCTAGCACACCGGAAGACGTTCTAAAAATTATATCAACACTCAAAAATACGAATAGTGTAGGCTACGATGGCATTTCCACAAAAATACTTAAAGTGGTAGCTCACGTCATATGCTCACCTTTAAGTTACATAATTAATTTGAGTATCAGTGCTGGTATGTATCCAACAGCACTCAAAACAGCTGTCGTAAAGCCGCTGTTTAAGAAAGGCAACAAAGAATTGATGGTGAATTATAGACCGATTTCGCTCATCCCAGTAATTTCCAAAATTTTTGAAAAATATATTTACAAACAACTTAACTCATATTTAGAACGCAATAACATCCTCTGTAATGAACAAAAAGGTTTCAGAGAAAAAAAGACTATAAACATGGCAATTTATGATTTTTTACACACGGTGATGACAAATATGGATCAAAATAAACCAGTTTGCAGTATATTCTGTGATATGACTCAGGCGTTTGATTATGTTCAACACAGTATTTTACTTAAAAAACTCGAAGCTTATGGCATTAGAGGTAACATACTAAAGCTTTTTGAGTCATATCTTCAGCAAAGGAAGCAAATTACAGAAGTCAGTAGGGTAAACATAACTACTCAGCGAGAAGGGTCACATCGGTCGCAAGAGCGTGAAGTCATGTATGGTGTCCCTCAGGGCAGTGTTTTGGGACCTCCCTTGTTTACAATATATATAAATGACTTGCCTAAGTCCACAGTGCAGCCGATGAGCCTCTTTGCTGATGATAGTGTAGTGACAATTGAGTGTAAAAATAGAGAGACATATAAATGCGATATTAATAATTCACTGACTGCAATAATAGAATGGCTAAATAATAATAACTTAAAAATAAATTTGACTAAGACTAAAATTATGCACTTTAGTCAACGTTCCTTGACATTTTTAAATAATCTTGACATACATTACAATAATAATAACATTGACGAAGTTGATACAATCAAATTTTTAGGACTAATTATTGACAAAAAGTTAAATTGGAAGGCACACGTCGAGACTGTCAGTAAGAAAATAAGTAGCTCAGCGTATGCTCTGTACACACTAGCTGCAGTAGTTGGGGTTGATGCTTTGCTCACCGCATACTACGGGCTCGTGGAATCTATTTTAAGATACGGCATAATTTTTTGGGGTAACTCGACTGACAGGGAACTAGTCTTCAAAACCCAAAAGAGGTGCATTCGGTCGATGTTTAAACTTGAAAGCATTCAGAGCTGCAAGCCTTATTTTAAAAAATTCAAAATTTTGACTTTATCTTGCCTTTACATACTAGAAAATGCCATGTTCTTGAGAGCGAATCCGCATTTATTTTCTCGCATGGCAGATCAATTTCCCAGAAACAGACGTGACAATACTCAAATTTGTCAACATCAGCACAAAACGGCACTTATGCGTAAAAGTGTCTTTTGCATGGCTCCAGAAATTTACAATAAATTTCCTAAAAGCTGGAAGCAGTTGAATGATCTAGCATTCAAAAAAAAAGTTAAAGATTTCTTAGCAGATAAAGCTTATTATAATATAAATGAGTTTTTAAATGAAAAATATTAATAATTTTTATACTAATTTATATTTTTGAAATTTTTAATAATTTAATGCTGGACTTGTAATTTAATTTTTTTTAATTTTTTATGTTGACATTTTTATAGTTTTATTATGACATTCTAGAACGAAAATTTTTTATTGTATTTTTATTATTATTTTTACATATTTTTAATGATTTGGCTCAATTTGACATACTTGTATATTTTATTTTATTGTTATGATTTAATTTAATATTTTGACATTTTTAATATTTCTATTTTGACATTCTAGAATGATAATTTTAACATTTACACGACATTTTAAAATAGTTTGAGTAAATAACATGATATTTTAGATTTATTATTTTGATTTACATTTTATTGTTTTTATTTGTATTCTGTTATTAATATTTGCATGCCATTATCTAAGGCAAACATGACGAACTGTATTTTTTTTTAATTTTTAACATGTCTTACATATTGACAATTATTTGTTGTGTGTACTGTACTCATGTTTGAGCAAATAAATGATTACTTACTTACTTACTTACTTACTTACTTACTTACATGAAAGTGCCAAGCGCTATCAAAAAGTCACGTTGGACTGTCAAATGTCTACCGAGACCAACGGCATAACGTCCTTTCAGACGCACGCAGTAGTCTCAGTATATAATGTGTCCAGACCTGTAGTAATAAAACTTTAAGCTCGTAAAATACAGTTAATTTTATCGATAAAAACACTCCATATAAGGGTTGAAAGCCTCTCAAAGATAGAGCAATTTTAGTACCTGACTTATTTATTACGATATTCACATAGTCTAACAAGCATAACTAAAAGGTCTAGGCCTCACAGAAGCGTACGCCTATTGTATAATTAATGTTATTTTTACGGCCATAGCATAGAGAATCTAAAATATATATTTATCAAACACCCAAAGGATAAATAATTTTTGTATTGAGCCATGAAAGTCAAATTTGAAACGTAATTTTCCAAGTTTTTACTGCATTTCCTAAAATTACCTCTTGTAAAAAAGGGGAAAAGAGGGCAATAAAAAGGTATTAAATAACATTAAATGTACGCTTCTGCTAGACCTAGATCCAAAGTTATGGTTGTTAGAATATGTGGATATCGAAATAAGTAAGTCAGGTTTTAAACTTGCTCTATCTTTGATGTTATGGTGATTGCATCCCGTATGTGAGGTGTATTTATCGATAAAATTAAGCGTATTTTACGACCTTAAAGTTTTATAACTAGAAGTCCTTACACATTGTATAATGGATAGCACTATCCACGGACTGAGCTCGAAAAGCGTTGCTTTAGCACTAGTCAATCATTCTTCCATACAAACGTAGTCTGGCAATTACTCCACTGTTTGACGATGTACGTTCAAAATAAAAAGAAATATATCAATTTGTCTCATCATTATCTAGCCCTGTATGGAAACAAAAGTAAAAAAAAATATATATTTGAAAGTTATGAGCGTCGAAAGTTCCATATTTCAACACTAATTTTAACGCATCTCTGGGCGAATATAAATATTATAAGAAGAAGGAAAATTGTAAAACGGCCACCATACAGGGATTGATTAGTAGTTCAACAGTGCAAATAATTTTATTTTGAAAATATACATTTAGTCGTTATTCCAAAGGTATGTTTATAAAATTTCGGTCGCTCGTTTTCGTCCTAAATTATCATCCATTTCGCTACAAATTTGCAAAAGTGCTAATTCGTACGCGAACTAGGTTCTTCATCACAGCATCTATCTCTTTCGCACGTGTTGTCAGATGAGATAGCATGCATTTTAACCCCGCGCACAAAATAGTTCGTGCCGTCGACTAAGACAACCTTAACTTCGAAGATCGAACCGCACGGCTTCTATTATTATTTGGCTACGAGCTCCTCAATTAACTTAATTCATATATTTTTCATAATATTCATTTATATATTTTTCATCATCATTAACATCAGCCTTTTAATGTTCCCACTGCTGGGACACAGACCTCCAGTCTGGGAGAGGGAATGGGCCGTAATCCACCACGCGGGCCCAGGGCGGTTTGATAGATATCACATGTCTTTGAAATTTTGGTTCTAGGACATGCCGGTTTCCTCACGATGTTTTCACTAATAATTGTATTTTTTTCCAGAATACAAGCCGTGTCAGCCCGAGATGGATGGCAACGTCGCCATGTTCCTGCTTGACCTGCAAGATCCTCACAGATGTGCAGTCACCAGAGTCCTGAACACAGGGACTGTAAGTAGCATTCCACTAGAAATATTTGGAATATTTTATGGTGCCTTTACCCTTACCCTTGAAATATTAAAATTCCAGATTGTTTGTCGTTGTTGTTCTGAAATTTGGTTTCTCCATTCCAGGGCAAGCGAACATTCACACACAAGATCTTCATAGAGAACTCTCTAGGAGATGTGGAGACACTGTCGGTTCGCTGCGAGGTGGCGGGCAAGCTGCGTTCGCTCAACAAAAGGGACGTGAATCCGTTCCCGTTGGACTTCAATGAGCCTGAGTCAGTACAACGTCCTTAATGAACTAGCTTTTGTAGTTTTATCTGGTTTTAATAGCTTTTCAGTAGATCTATAGACACTCGAAACACTCGCACAGGAGGCTTTTGGAATAGTCTCTCTCTTTACCCAGTTCTTGATATGTTCTCATGTCATGTCTTGTCGGTAAGTCGCTTCTCACATTGACTCTGGCTTGATCGAAATCTATCGGACAATTTTCTTAGTCTTCTGTACAAGCCTGTTGTTGCATAATCAACTACTGGAGTTCGAAGAGTACTCGGACCCCATGGACCTAATGTTTCAACCCCAAACGGCTCAAATATATAACTTCATTAGGTATATAACACCATGGGGTCCGAGTGCTCTTCGAGTATTTCGAGATGTAAGCAGTACTCATCACGCGACCAGAGGGCTGGGCTTTTCCTTGGCCAGAGAATCAGCATTGCCATCCAACGTGGCAATGCTGCCAGCGTTCTGGTCACTGGATAGCGATGTGGATGAATTTTTTGACACCCTATGACCCCTGCCCTTTTATACGCGTTCGTAGTTTAATTTTTATTTAAGTGAATATTTATGTTGCTATTGTAAATTAAGTATTTTATACTACGTACATTTTAATCGAGATAATTGAATAAAAGTCGACTACTGAAGTTTCATCTCATTTGAGTACCGGATTACTTCGAGATCTCTAGACGAATTGCTCATAACCACTTGGACGGCCCTCCTAGCTTGACAATGAAACAAGTTTCTTACCATTGTCAAAGACACCGAGAGATGGCTCTTGTGCAAATGTTCGACCAATCATTATGGCTATGACTTTTGGGAACTTCCTTCACATAAACTCCAAAATTATTATTACAAACAAGTTTCTTATTAAACTACTGACCATTCAAACTTCATCCATGCAAAAGTTCAAGGCCTACTGGCCTGTGCCCACTATTCTTGGCACATTTCCAGGTGGCAGCAATCTGAAAGAACGCTTTAATATATAAGAGGCTCTTAGAACAAGAGCTGAAGATTATTTGTACCTAATAAAACTACTATATATTGTTTTCTCTATGTTTTAGTGTGCTGAACATTACCCTTTACGAAGAAGGCAAGGCTCCAGAACCAATGTTAGGAGCTATTGTCAAGCAGAATGGAAAACAGTAAGTACATCCTACCTACAACTATTTTACGGCTACTCTATTTTTAATCCCCGACGGAAAAAGAAGGGTGTTATAAGTTTGACGTGTGTTGCTGTGTATCTGTGTGTCTATCTGTGGCATCATAGCTCCTAAACGGATAAACCGATTTTAATTTAGTTTTTTTTTTGTTTAAAATGTGACTTTCTCGAGAGTGTTTTTAGTTATGTTTGAATAAAATCGGTTCAGCTGTTCAAAAGGTATTTACATTTTACTCTTTGAATCTGGGTTTTTTCGCAAGATATCGTGTCATTATTACGTGTCGATTGAAGCGTGTCTGCTACTAGGTATATTATAAGTAGTTTAAAAAGCATGAAATAAAAATTAAATTACAAATTTGAAAAACCTTTAAAAAGCAAAAAATAAACCTCATACTCGCGTCGGGGAATCGCTAAGTAAATAAAATAAACTGCTGTAAATTTTGGCAGTTCCCCGACGCGAGTATGAGGTTTATTTTTTTGATTTTTAGAGGTTTTTGTGTCGGGGGTTTTATAAATTTGTAATTAAATTTTTTTAGTTGGTCTGATTCCTATATGGTACTTTTACACAATCCCAATACAAACATACGTCAAACTTTCAAAGACAAATCGAATATCACGACAATATATTATCTTTATCTATAGTAAAGCAACCGAACATCTTACTAATTATTATAAATGCAATAGTTTGGATGGACGTGTGTACGTTTGTTACTAAATTCCACATAATTGTGGAATTTCCAAAAATCCTTTCTTAGTGCTCAATAACGTTTCTTGAGAATCCTTTCTGCCAAATTCCATCTTTAATCGTCAAGCGGTTTTCGATATTTAGTGATGAGTTTCGAACGAAATCGCGAAGCAGCTTTTATTTTCTCTCAAATTGCATAAAGTCCTCACTTAGATATTACACAACAGTCACCACCATAGCACTACTAGTCTACTTACTACTCGGTACTAAAATAACTATGCACCCGGCGCTGTGACGTCACTCTGACCTTCGACCCGCACGAGGCGAACGCGGGGCGCCGCGCTACGCGGGTAGGCAGAAGTGGGATCGCATTCCAGTGAGGTGCACAGATATTTCAACCGTAATGTATTTGTGCCCTTAATTTTAATCAACCATTTTCTAGGGTATCCGGCGAGATCTCAGTCACCCCGGGCACTCCTCTGACGATGGAGATTTTCCTGAACGAGAAGTCAGCGCCGATCTATGGTTTGCTGGTCAACTACATGCATGTCACTGACACCGGGAAGCAGCAGGAGACTATTATATTGAATGGGTAAGTAACTCATAATCTGAAGAAGAGATGTGTTTATTTGATGATCCTCCGACTGCACAGCATGATTTTTTCTTGTTTACAGCTTTTTAGTTCGCTTCTTAAGCAGTCGGGTTTTTGATTTTTAAATTAACTTTTTTTATTTACAACTTTTTAGTTATAATTATTTTTTCATATTACTTTTAAACATATAAGTGGTATATATTTTTGTAATCAGCTCTTAAAACCCTTCATTTTGATACCCCACTCGATGGGTTTGGAAGAAAAAATATATTGGGACCCGATACAATATGGCGCCCAAAATCCGCCATGTTTGTTTTTTTTTTGTTTAACTTTACCTATCTAAGAACACTTGGGCGGTCAAGACTTATCTATTGATGTCTTAATTATAAAAATCCGTCAAGTAGTTTGGAAGATACGAGGTAATAAAGAATATTACATACATTTACACAACATACATACAACCCTTTACTTGCAGCCGGGTAAAAAAGTCTTCACGTATCAACTTTCTTCATCGACCTCAGTTATTCTTTTGTACTTATCTAATTTCACTTTTCTCCACTTTCCAGCTGCTCAGTAGACACATACCTATTCGACAACTTCATCACAGCGGACGGCGACACCCTGACTGCCAAATTTAAGGCCTTCAAGTTTCCCGACACCTCCTACGTGCAGTTTAAGGGAACCGTCACCGTCTGCCTTGACAAGTGCCAGGGGGTGAGTTTATCATCATCATCAGAATCTTTCGGCGGCATTAGGGAAGTTGCGCGGTAACTTCTCGTCCAATTTACCGCAGTGTCTCAAGACAAATGTCTATGACCAGTGTGTGTTGCCAGTAATCACCTATGGGACCGAGACGTCACAATGGGCCTTATCAGAAAGCTTAGTCTTGCGTGATCGCATCAGAAATGAGGATATCCTCAAGAGAACCAAAGTTACCGACATAGCCTGAAAAATTTCGAAACTTAAGTGGCAGTGGGCAGGGCACATTGCTCGCAGAACGGATGGCCGATGGGGTCGAAAAGTTCTGGCATGGCGACCGCGAACTGGAAGACGATGCGTTGGAAGGACGATGCATTTTAGTCAAAAGAAGTCCTCTGCTGGATATAGGTCTCCCCCAAGTGTCGCTACATGGTGGTCCTGTGCATCTCGTATCCTGCGGATTCCCGCAAGTTTTACCAGGTTATCGGGCCACCTTGTGGGACGCCTTTCAATACAGCGTTTTCGGTAAAGCGGTCGCCATTTCAGAACTTTTCGGTCCCATCTACCATCCGTTCTGCGATCAATGTGCCATGCCCACTACCACTAAAAATGGGTCTTTGTAGAAAAATAAATAGAGATATTTAGCTCGCGGGATGAATCAACATGATCTTCAGTTTATTTTCACCAGGTAATCTCTTAGCTTGAGTAATCACAAATTACAGAAAACTCTACAACTGACATTCAATAATGCTCTCGTAATTCAAACCCAAACTCAAATCCTTTATTTCAATGAAAACAATTGCAACCACTTTTTAAGTCGTGGTAATTTCAATGTCACGGAACTTCAAAGTTAAGCAAGGCTTGCCGATGTCGGTCTGTGGATGGGTGACCAATTGACCATCTTAACATACCGAAATTCCTCCATTTCTCGGAAAGCATGTTAAGTTTAGTCCCGGCTGTCATTTGAAGATCTTTGACAGTCGTTACGGGTAGTCAGAAGATCGAGATCTGACACCAGTCTTGCCAAGGGGTATCGAGTTACCCAGTTACTGGGTTTTCGAGGTCAGACAGATAGATGAAGCACTTTATAACTGTCAAGGAGTCGGTTGTTCCAAAAGATGAAGCTATTTGCACATTCAAGCGTAGCTGTAGGTGGATCTCTATGGAGAAGAATGTGCAAGTGTATCTTTTCTAGACCTATTTTGTCTATATTCCATATTAGGCAACAGGCATTATCAGCATATTATGCTCCCGCTGCTGGGACAAAGGCCTCTATGATTCTCTGTGAGAGAGAATGGACCATAATATACCACGCGGGCCCAGTGCGGGTTGGCTATTCCATATATATAATTCACGATTTTGTTCTCAGGTACAATGCAGCAACGGTCAGATCGCATACGGTCGTAAGCGCCGCTCCATCACCTCGGGAGCTGACTCAAACAAGGTGTACGAGGTGTCGTTGACTACCTTCATCAAGGTGGATTATGAGGAGGGGCAGAAAGAGGCAGGTTTGTGAATGCTCTTCTTTCTATTTTCTTACTATTTTCTTTTTCAAGGGTTGTCAAGATTACAATACGTGAAATTCGGAACAAGACGTTAAGCTATGTCAAGTCACAGATAATATAATACTAGCATACAGATGCCTCATCCCATACAAAGAAACCGTGCCGATGTAACTAGCGTTTTTCATCTGATTATACCGATTATTTTTTGTAAATCGATCGCGTTCGGTTCCGTTCCAGGGCGATAGATAGATCACCATCTAATAATCAATCGATATCGATATAGAAATCAAATAATCAGAATAATCAGTATAGTACGTCACACACTAGTCCCAAATAAAAAAAAATGGACATTGATAGTAGACCGCTGATATTTTTTTTATTGTTGATACAGTGATAACAGATAAAGCAAAAAAATATTATTGTCCTACTTCAAATACTTTTCTGTAATTTTTTTTTTTTTTGTTTTGGGTTTATTACATTTTATTCAATTTCTCAAAAATCTTAAGCGATGTCGAGATGTCAATCATATATGTTAGAAAACTAATAATTCTGCGTATTTGGCTCGAAGAAACTTATTGCTTAATCTCTGCGTACTTTAAGCGCCAGAAAATATAGGCAAAAAAAAAAAAAAAAAAAAAAAAAATAATATGCGTGCGTTTTTTAAGTGACAGAAAATATAGCTTGTTATGTGTGATTGTTCAAAGGTTATTTTTGAAAATTGTAATTAAAATGGGGTAGTATGTAGTAGTGGGGTAGTAATGGGGTGTACCTATGTTTTAATACTATTTTGAATGTTCAAAATGTACCAGGCTACAATTTGTTTTGAAAAAATACATTATTTATGATGCGAGCGTTTCAGTCATTAGTGAGCCCCAATAACCTCTTTTACAGAGAAGTCTCTTTTTATTTATTTCACATTACGCATACATTATATGTGCTACAGTAAGGCTATGATTAAAAAAAGCGAACAATTAACATTAAAAAAAATTGTTATTTTCTGTCACTATTATCTCGAAAGTAAGAGAGAGAGATAAGAGATAAGCAATAAGTTTTTTCGAGCTAAATACTCAGAATTATTAGTTTTCTAACATATAATGTGATTGCCATCTCGATATCGCTTAAGGTTTTTAAGAAATTGAATAAAATGTAAAAACAAGAAAAAAAAAAAATTACCGAAATGTATTTGAAGTGGGACAATAATATTTTTTTTCCTTATCTGTTATCACTGTATCAACAATTAAAAAAAAATATCAGCGGTCTATTATTCAATGTCCACTTTTTTTTTAATTTGGGACCAGTGTGCGTCGGGACAGTTTCTTTGTATGGGATGAGACACCACTGGCCAAGTTAAATTTACTGAACCTTCACAATGTGCATATTTTGCATTGACTCCCTCATAGAGATTTTGCCCAATTGTGGGATAATGCAGTTTACAGTTAAAGGTTATGTCATGTCTACGGGTCTTTAAACATTTCATACATTTTATTTGTAGTTCTATTAAACTTTATGTTGAACTAGCTGTTGCCCGCGACTCCGTCCGCGTCAAACTCGTAAAAACATATATTTTTATTGTTTTAGTTTCCCGCCGGAACTATGAATTTTCTCGTGATCAAACGTAGCCTATGTTACTCTTTATTACATCAGCTATCTACCAGTGAAAGTCCCGTCAAAATCGGTCCAGCCGTTTCGGGGATTACCCGGAACAAACAGACAGTCAGACAGACAGACAAAAATCTTAAAAATTGCTTATTTGTTGTTAGTACCGTATATACTTTCACGTGCATTCAATAAAACGTTGTTATTTTGTTATTACATACAGACACTTCAATTTTATTTATTTGTATAGATAATTTCTACTGTCCTATATTTTATTTAAAAGCATGTCCTCCTATGATGAATGAGTTAAAAGCCGCTATCAGCTTGGATAAATATTTAACACTCTAAAAGGGGTTTAAGTGCGATATAACTCACATTGAAATTAAAATGGACTACTTACTCTGTTATTTGCGGCTTTCCTAGTGACCTAGATAGCCTGATAATTGCATGATTTATTTTGTGACTGTATATATTTGTCTAGACGATAAGCACATAAAATATATTCTATACTGTGATTTTTAATTTCGTGGACTAAACTGACAGCTGGTGTAGAAATATTTTTTTTAAATGTTGCAAGCGCGGAGCATAGTGTTGTAGGTAAGGCTCAATCATAAGTGATTCATCGATGATTTCAATCGATGTGACATGACTCCTGAATTTATTTTTACTAATTGGTGTAAATAAATGTTTTATGAATATAAACGTAATATATTTAAATATAACAGTATTCATTCACATAGTACATGAACTTTTATTGTTTTAAATATGAAATCAACAATAAAATAAATGTAATCGATAAAATTAAGTCTGACATAAATGAGTAGAAACTAAATATGGGCCACTAGTTTCTAAACAAATAATTTTTTTATGCCGTGAAATAGTTTCATTTTCGATCTACTTCGATTTTCGATTAACTTTCGATCACTCAGGATAGTTAGGGTACGGCACTATTTTAATTTAACGATAAAGTGACAACCCCCCAAATGTCAGTTTAGTCCACGAAATAAAAAATCACAATATACATAGATTCATATTTACATCGGCAAGGTTTTTGCTTGCAAACAAATACAGGGTGGATTTTTGAGACGGCGTAGGAAGCGCATATACTGATGTAGTGTTATACTCCGATAAATTTTGGTTGTTACAAGACCGTGGAGGGTCGATTTGGCACATGAAACAGTATCGATTTGTAAAGATAAAATAAAAACACCAAAAATCAGCTGACTTCCAAAGCAAAATGGTTGGCGCAGTGGTTGAGCGATCGGCTACTGCGCGGCTGTCCTTTACTGTTTGTGTAATTGCTAAAAGCACAGATTAAAAAAAAAAACATAAAAGATGCCGACGAATTGAGAACCTCCTCCTTTTTTTGAAGTCGGTTAAAAATAAAATGTACAGTCGGCAAGAAAATTGAGGTTTTTCAGGCAAATTCACGCCACCATTGGCACCACTTTTGCAGGAGGTATTTTTTTTAGAAAACGTTACTAATAACGTCAACCCAAAGTAAAGAATTAGGAGTACTATAAAAGTCACATATCCGATCCGATGCTTTTCTTAGTAATCAATCATCTTATCTGTCAAATACACTTTGTCTTATGTCCTTCAATTAAGTGTTTTAAGAAAATAAATCATCAACGCTAATTTCCTTTTCGTTACAGAAGACGTAATAGCCCTCCTAAGGAACCTCAAAGTCGCGAACCAGCGCCTAGGAGATATGGACGGAACCCCAGCAACAGTCGCCGAACATACCTCAAAAAACATGCTTGTCTATGAGCAGGAGACCATCGTTGAGAGCAAAGCAAGCATTCTATCTAGCAGTCTATTAGTCCTAGTTAGTTTGCTCCTTCTGTTCAAATAAACAAAGTATTTTTTTATGTGGCAATAATAAAAGGAACATTCAAAAAGGAATTTTAAAAAACGAGCAAAATTGTTGTTGACTGGTAATTTTAAATTTAGAAAAATAATTATTTGGGTGCAACTAGCGCCATTGACAGTGGTGACTTTTGGAACTATTTTTTGAACCCGTCCAAACAAAAGACTTCTTTATTAAAATTAAGTTTTTTTCGCACTTTTTGTAACTGTTGTTTTTACGTACTTATTATTTTTGCCAAAAAACTTAATAAGTAAATAAAGTACATTTTCTCTGAACCATTCCGTAGAAAGTTAACATCGAACTAAGATTAAAAATAAAGTGATTTAACTATAATAACGTAATGCTAAGGACGTAATTAATGTAGTTTAGATTTTAATGATTTAATACCAGTGTAAAGGTAAGCGCACATTATTTTAAACAACCAGCTAACGATTTCTAAGATTGAAATGTTTAATAAAACATGGTTGGCTAAATATTATGCCAATTTTGGCTAAATATATCAACTCCAGCATAATCCCATGCCAACTCTGGCTTATCTTATGCCAACTTTGATCAAGCACTAAGCAGAGTTTAGCAATATTATCATGCCAGCTTTGGCGTACATAATAATGTGTTATGCCAAATTTGGCTGAATGTTCTGCCAACTCCGTCCGAATGTTCAGCCAACTATCGCTAAATAACAAGCCAACTCTGGATAATTATTATTCTAACTTTGACTTTATATTAGGTATACGAGTCCCAACTACAGTTATGCCAACTCTGGCTAAATATTATGCCAACTCCGACTTAATGTTTTAGGTTTTTGAAGTATCAACCGGTAATGTGCGCTTCACTAAATCGTAATGCAGACGCATTAAGTCCACTAGTCTTATGATAACTGTTCCATAGATAGCCTCGGTCCATTAATTGTGAATATTAAACATAATGCACTTACATCTGTAAGAAGAATTTAACTTTTTCAAGTTGTGACGTTTTTGTAAAGGCATAATATTTTAGGAATTTTCTGCATAGCTATTGCTAGCTATAACAAAAAAATCACTACTGTTTACTTAATTATTCTTGCATACAAAATATCTTGTTTCCATATATAAAACTTTTTTGGGAAAATAGTGAAATATTTTCTATTGAAGTCTATTTTATTTTTGTAAAACTTTTAAACACAACAATGCCTATTTACACAAAGAAAAATACTATTCAAAGATTTTATAAAAATCTCTGTCATCGGCCATATTTTTTTAACTTTGTAACTAAATAGTTTTTATTTTTTGGTGCTTGCAATACTTACTTTTCACTTTTTGTGATTACAATTTTAAAACTAGCTTTTTACGGACCCTTTTTACAAATAATGTATTTCTTTTTTATTGGCTTTACTTCGGCTTTACTTGGCTTTTGCTTTATTGGCTTTAATTAAAGATTTCAAGTACTATTTGTGAGTTATCTGATTGGTTTAGGTCCATAATACCATTTTAGGGTATAAATAATAATTATCACCCGCAGTCCTCCTAATTCATAAAAAAATATCACTTAGATATTAGGACACACTTACATTTACTATACTTCTTAAAAGATAGCTTGATCTCTGCGACAGCTGTCAGTATAAATAACATATACGTCAGTTTGACATAATGTCGCAGAGATCAAGCTATCTTATATAGAAGTATAGCTCTTGGACTCTTGGTCTTGAGTCAAGATTGAATATGTTACTTCTAGGCAAGCCTGCATCACCGACGAACACATAAATTCTATTTTGTACAAATGTGTAAGCGCCCTTAATAATTTTCTCATACATTTATTAACTAATAGTTTTAATAACACAACGGGATAGGAAATTAGGGATATGAAAATCATCCAGGTTTACAGGGTTCCTTCTATATCATTTTTATTCAAGACTAATATTGTTCATTTGTAAAGAGGGTCCTTTGCCTAACTTTAAGTTTAGGATTTGATTAGGAATTTAAAAATAATAAAAAGAATATTTCGAAACTATTTGATGTTTTATTTTAGATTGCATAAGTGTTTCTTTCCAATTCTCCTTCCTTTCTTACATCTAGAGTTCGCAAGGCCACCCTAGAAATAGCTAGGTCATTCATAAGACTCCAACCTTTGAGGAAATGTTACCTTTAATACCCTAAAGGTAGGGCTGAAACTTCATTAAACGGACGCCCGCGCGGTTCGATACAAAAGTGCTCGGCCAGGGCGACCCACGCGGGGTTGCCGGCGCGGGGGGACCTCAGTCGCAACAGTTGCAGTTTTTTGCTAGTCGTTATATTAAGACGCAGATACCCCTGAATATAGTTCTCGCCAAACTTCTTGGCCGCCCTGAAGTTGGCTACAATGGCTGCGCAGTAGTAATTCTCGTACAAAAACAGCACGTTACGTGCCTCGCGCATCCGGTAACCATCTTCAGGGCGGCCAAGGAGTTTGGCGAGGGCTATACTTGATTTTAAAATGAGAATCACGTCTAAACGGCTAGTCATAATATTTTGAAATAATAAAATATTACATTTATTATGTTTCTTAATAATATGATCTAAGAAAATTTTGTGGTTTATTCGTATAACATAGTGTAATTAATTCGTGAATTTATGTCTAACACGGACAAAAATGGACAATCGCACCAAAACCCCCGGGCATATTTTAATGAAATTTTCTCCATCTCAAGGACAGTTTAATTATTAAAGTACATTTTGATCTAAGGTTTTTAGGGTTCCGATGTCAATAAGGAACCCTTAGGGCCAGTTTCTTAAGTCGACGTCACATCTCAAATCAGCTGACAATTTGTCACAAATTAACCAGCCGTCAGTTGTCAGTGAGTTTCTCAACCCTTCATCATCGAGAAATTACGTAATCGCTTGTTACATTAAATAATCGACATTAATTTATTTCGGCTGGCTACCCTAGCTGGTATTCATTCACTACTATAACGTTATCAGTAACTTTAAATCGTATTTTATCTTGAGAGGCTGGGTTGGTGTAGCCGCCAAGTTAAGCAAACCTTACCAAGGTCGATTTTTGAATGGGTAACCACTTTTTTTTTGGTTGCTTGTTTTTGGATAGGTGACCCACAGGTTAAGCAACACTTACCAAGGTTATTCTTTGGATGGGTGACCGCTTTTTAATGGTTCGTTTGTTTTGTATGGGTGACCCTGCCAGAGTAAGCAACACTTACCAAGGTCAGTCTTGGGATGGGTGACCACTTTTTTTTGGTTCGCTTGTTTTTGGATGGGTGAACCTGCCAGGGTAAGCAACACTTACCAAGGTCACTGTTTGGATGGGTGACCATTTTTTTTGGTTTCGCTTGTTTTTGGATGGTCACCCATCTAAAGACTGACCTTGGTTAGTGTTGCTTACCCTGGCGGAGTCACCTATCCATAAACAAGCGATCCAAAAAAAAGTGGTCACTCATCCCAAGACTGACCTTGGTAAGTGTTGCTTACCCTGGCGCGGTCACCACCCTAGCCGCTTCAAGTTAAACACAAACCTATCCAGAAGCTGAACACTGACCTGGGGATCGAACCTTCCTCACGCACACTAGCGTGAGGAAGGTTCGATTCCCAGGTCAGTAACAGTTTGTTTTTTTTTTATTTATTTACATAAATACAAAATAACAATTTTTGATAATTGTGTCAAGTTTTTATAATGTAATTAATTTATAAGTTTGTAATATCCAATTTTTTTTTTAAATCTTGGTAATCAACTATAATTGATTTATTTAACATATTTTTTATAACTCAACCCATCCCATAGTTTTCGCCGACCCCTATTATCTTTTTATCGTAATATAAGCCTTTAAAGTCATAATATTAATTTTAATCCGCGAATAATCGACCAATTTCCAACAATTATAAATTAGGCTCGTTGACAAGAGATTAACATTGAAAAAGGTGCTCAGAAACCCAAAACTGCTGTAACATGTGGTTAATTCGAGATTTTACTCAAATGTGACAAATTGTCAACCACTTGTCACACTTGGATGTTGAGAAACTGAAAGTGTAATTAACAGGCGATTAATCCTCGATTACGTTAACAGCCCGATAATTGAGAGCTGGGAAACTGGCAGTTAGTTTCGATATGTCCGTCTGTCCGTCCGCAGCTTAGCTCAGATAACTACTAAGAAACTAACTAGAAAGCTATAATTTGACATGGATATACATATTTAATAATTCCGAAAAGTGGTAAAAAAAAGAAGAAAAAATAAATTTTTTTTTCTTCCTATTGACGTAAAGTGTGGATGTTTTTTTTCTTGTCTATCCCATGGTGTAGCATATCGTTGGATAGGCATTCAAAAATATTACGGGTATGTTAAAACAATTTTTCGATTCAGATACCCGTTTGCGTAAAATTAAGCTTACATTGCAAATTTTTGTTAGAGTCAAATGATCACCAAATGATACTTTCTGAGAGCAAATGATTGCATTGTTGATGAAAATTCTAAAACCGCTATATGTATGTCTATAATATTTGAGGAGTTCCCTCTATTTCTCCAAGATCCCATCATCAGAGCATGACCTGATGACTATGGGTCCAAATGGGAAGTATATACCCTTTCAAACAAAAGCAGAATTTTCCATATCGGTCCAGGCGTCTTTGAGTAATCGGTGTACATACATAAAAAAGATACCAATCGAATTGAGAACCTCCTCCTTTTTGGGAAGTCGGTTAAAATTATATCGGCTTAACCGGTAGTTTCGCATCTCTGCTACAAATTTTTCTAACTTCATCATGTGATGTCAATATTGAAAATTGACAATTTTTTATTAATTTTCAACATTTGAGGGGTGCCAAACCATAACGTTGTAAGTGCCACACAAACTCAAATACGTTTTATTGCAGCAACGCGTTGTATGTGCCGGCGTTTACTTGCACTCTTGAAGTACAAGCTATTTGACCCCCCCACTAACTATATTGCGAAAAACGTTGTAAGTGTCTTGTGAGTTGCAAATGACAGTTTTTTCAAAAATATTCATTTGGTAAATGAAGGCAAAGGTATCATGTTTTTTTGGTATGAAACTGTTGGGCAAAGGGAATCCAACGAAATAGCTTCTTGTCTCTACAAGTTTTTAACAGATAGTGAAATAGGACACTACAAGTAGACAAAAACTAATCCTATGGTCAGATAATTGTGGTGGGCAAAATAGGAACCAGGCCGTTCTTGTTATGTTCCTCGTTTTAATTGCGAAAGGGTTCTTTAAGAAAGTAACTCATAAATTACCCGTGAAACGACATACTTTTCTCGCGTGTGATCGTGATTTTGCTTTTACAAAGCAACAGATTCAAAAAGACCTCATTGAGCTTGTTGCAAATGCTAGAAAGAAAAATCCATTCATTGTAGTGGATACTATAACGTTTTTTGATTGGATGAATCTTAATAGAACGATTATTAACACTAAAAAGCTGCAGATATCTTCGGCTACCATTATTCGAGTAACATCAGAAAACTTTGGTGTTATTTATACAAAGAAGAGTTACGGCGAATAAGCTCCATGGATTGCAACTACAGTGCTTAAACCTGAAATCACTAAGGCGAGTTTCGAGGGCTTGGAAATCGAGATGTAGGAAACTTTATCTGCAGAGAAAAAGAAAGACATTAGTGCCATGTTGCCTTATTTGGCAGGTGAAAATATAATTTTTAATGAAATCCTTGTAAAATATAATCCTACAAGTTTAAGTTAAGTTTAGTAAGTGCAAGTAAAAATATGTTTACTACGTTATGACTTGCATACATGATGGCACTTAAAACGTTTTGTCGTTTTTAAAATTTTCAAAAAAATATTAATATTATTTCTGTGTTTCGGAAGATTATAAATACTTCTGTTAATTACGTGTTTTGAATGCCAGTTTATTAATAAAAATAAAAAAGATTAAATCGCTTTTTATTAAACAATTAAAATAGTTTTTTGTGTCCCCCCCCGCACCGCGCGGTAGCGATAGAACGTGTCTCGAGTGCCCTCCGTGATTTTAAATCATTTTACAATAAGTTTACGAATCTACAATCACAGTGTTTCGCTAATATTGCCTTAATTACCATAATAAACAATAATATTAATATAAATCTATAAAGAAAGTGTAAACAAGACTGTTTTGGTGACTTAAGTTTTATAAAGAAAAAATATCGTCAAAAGTGTTAGACGTTCGTTTGTAGTGACTTACCCTCTTGAATTTGTATATTGTCACTGTGCCTTCACTATTTGGCGCAGAAGTTAAAAGGGTTCAGCTATTTCATCACGATAATTAACTGTTCGCTTGGCTCGGTGGATAAGAGCTCTAGCTATACAAGTGTCCCTCAGGTCGGGGGTTCAAATCAGCAAGCGGACCGCCCGGCTCTTTTTGTGATTTAAATATTATTGTTAGATCGGTTATTTGTAAAGTATCTCAAAAAATACGCTGAATATGTCGACGCCTATGACAAAAACACCACCAAAACTACCTTCACGTTCGGCAGCAGAAACTCGAAAAATTCTCGCGGACGACAAATCAACCAACAGCACTAATAAAAATGTTACCAAAAGGACAAATAAACGGCGATGTCTGTCAGGCAATGATAACGACGATGGAGGAAGTCTGTCAGGTGATGTCAACAATGATAGCAACTACTTGGCCGAGTTCAGGAACGAAATAGCTGAGATGAGAGACATGATACATAATATGTCTTGCTTGCAAAACACCCGTATGGATAAGCTGGAGAGTTATTTTATCGAAATAAAAACTACTAACTCGAAAATAGAGGAAACTTTTAATGATATAGAAAAGTCAGTGAACTTTGTATCCGACCAGTTAACATCACTCGATACAAAAATTAATGGCTTGGAAAAAGAACGCAACTCCATGGTTTCTAAATTAACTGCGCTAGAAGAAAAAGTGGAGTCATTCGACCGTTCCTTAGTAAAGACATGCATAGAGCTTCGCAACGTACCCAAGAGAACTAAGGAATCTAAAAATATGTTATATGACGCTTTATTGGAACTAGCAAAACAACTTGATTTAAGGTTAGAAGCATCAGACATACGCGACGTTTCTCGACAGCCGTCAAAGAAGGAAAGTCCAAATTCTACCCTCACAGTCGAATTTACTAATACCATAACCAAAACCAACTTTTTGGCAGCTGTTAGAGACCTCAACAAACAGAATCCTAACAACAAACTTAACTCTTCTCACCTGGGCATAGCAGCTCCAAAAGCGCCTATTTATGCGGCGGAACAATTAACTTCCAACTCTAAACGTCTTTTCTATCTGGCACGAAATTATGCCAAGATGAACCAGTATATGTTTTGCTGGACCGTGGACGGTCGTATCATGATGAAGAAGAATCCCGACAGCCCCTCTATTGTTATTAAAACTGAACAGCAACTTCAAAGAATGTCAACACCGACTGATACAAACAATACATGACTAATTCAGCTTTTAATAGGTTCTCCTTTTATGTTATTGCTTCTCGATTCAGTTTGTTCTATGTTCACTGTATTTTATTTTGTTGAATCTTATTCTGGCACTGTATTTAAACTGTTTAATGTTGACTACTGCACACATAACACTTCAACCACCTACACTCTGTACATACGCATATATATTAACGTTTATACTACACCTGACTCACCATCACTGACTATGAAAGTCCCTAAGTTATTTATGCCTCATTTATATGGCCTTATTTATTGCATTAGTTTGCCCTTCATTACGAACAATTATGTCTAATAACATAAATGATATAATGACAAATCTTGATCAATTTTCTGTATCCGAAAATCACATATGTGCCCCTGAAGATACTAAATCTTATGTAAAAAATGGCAGCTCTTGCTTTACCACTCTAATGCAAAATATCCGGTCCATCAACTGTAATTACATAAACCTTCAAACGCTAATACACCGTGTCAATATTGAATGTGATCTCCTTGTTCTTACAGAATGCTGGCTACCGTGCTCTAGTAACTCCTCTATTCCCACTCTAAATAACTATGTAACATACAAAACAACCAAACACCTTAATCAGAGTGACGGGGTAGTCGTGTATGCTAAGTCAGATATTATAGCCACATGTGAAGAGCCTGACTTTCATGGATCGGCATCGGGCCTACTCATGACCTTAAATTCGGAATTTGCTATACTTTGCGTCTACCGCTCTCCGTCAAACGAAAACATTCATACTTTCTTTATAGCACTCAATAATATTCTTCCATCCCTCAGTTCCTACAAATCAGTTATCGTAACTGGAGACATTAACTTGGATATTAAACCCACCAACCAAGACTCACGATCCCACGAATATCTTAGCACCATGGCATATCACGGATTCCTACCAGCGCACACACTGCCTACTAGAGGCAAAAACTGCTTAGACCATATCATGATACGATCAAAGGCCACTATACTTACTCTAATCTACGACACAACGGTAACTGATCATTGCTCTTCCCTACTATGTATAAATAATAAAAAACCAAAAACAACTTCCCAGAAAACGGTATCCAGGGTGAACTACGAGGAACTTGACATTAACATCAAAAACATAGACTTTACCCCCCTTTTCCTTATGTCTGACCCTAATGATGCTATCGACAGACTTACACAAATTACAAAAAATGCCATAAACGAATGCACGACAATTGTCAAAGTCCCAGCAAGTAAAATTACTCTGAAACCGTGGATTACGCAAGGCTTGCTGCGATGTATCCGGAACCGAGACTCCCTGCACAAGAAAGTCAAACAAGCTCCAGACAATGAAACGTTAAAAATCTCATATAAACGATACAGAAATTTTTGTACAAACCTTTTAAAAAAAATAAAAAGAAAATACGATTCTGAGGAATTAAATAAGGCATCTCGGAATCCTAAAAAACTTTGGGACACTATAAAAACAATCACAAATACACAAAAAAATAAAAATCCTTCCAACCAACTTCTAACTCACTCCTACTCGCCCAGTCAGTCTTGCAATGCGGTAAACGAGTTCTTCGTCAGCATTGGAAAAAAACTCGCAGAAAATATTCGGAATGTCCAAAACCATGCTCCTCCAACACTTACCTTATCATCCAGTAAATCTTTTGTCTTAGAGCAAACAGATCCTGATGAGATTATAAGTACCATTAACCAGCTAAGGATCAATGCGGCTGCTGGATGGGATGGCATACCTCAAACCTTCTTAAAAAGATATGCTCCGACTCTCGCACCCGTACTATGCCACATTTTTAACCGTTGCTTTGAATCGGCTACCTTCCCCACTTCTTTTAAAAAGGCAATTATTCACCCCATCTTCAAGGGTGGTGACGGGAGCTTGCCAAACAACTACCGCCCAATAGCGGTTCTTAGTGCCTTGTCTAAGGTGCTTGAACGCCTCATAAATAAGCGCCTGGTCCACTACCTCGAGCACTTCAAGCTGTTGTCACCTCAGCAATTTGGCTTCCGCAGGAATAAATCCACTTGTGATGCTGTCCACTTGTTAGTCAATAATATAGTGGAAAACATGAATGCTAACAAAAAAGTTCTAACTGTTTTTCTAGATCTTGCGAAAGCGTTTGACACAGTTCCCGTCTCCACTCTTCTACTCAAGCTTGAAAGTTTGGGTGTCAGGGGGGCCCCATTGGATCTCTTCGAGAGCTATCTTACCAACCGCTCACAATTAGTTACTATAGGGAATCACAAAAGTGTTGAGCTACCCATTCAGTACGGCGTGCCTCAGGGAAGCATTTTGGGGCCCACCCTGTTTCTTGTTTTTATTAACGATCTCTGCAACCTTCAAATTTCAAATGCCTCAATAGTTTCATTTGCAGATGATACTGCCATCACTTTCGCGGCAAACTCTTGGTCGGACCTCCAAGCAACTGCACAAGACGGCTTTAATTCTGCCCTGAAATGGCTTTCCTCTCACTCTCTGACTCTTAATGCCAATAAAACAAATTTCATTACTTTTTTTATCACGAACACCTCCCAACCAAAATCCTCAATCTGTATAAAAGCCCATTCTTGTTTCACACAATCTCAACCTAATTGTCAGTGTCCTACTATAGCTTCGGTGGAACAAGTTAAATATCTTGGAGTAGTTTTGGACAAAAACCTTAATTTCGGGTCACATATTAACATCCTTGCGGGTCGCATACGCAAGCTTATTTATGTTTTTAAAACTCTGCGTCATGTAGCCAACCCTTTTATTATTAGAAACGTATACTTTGCTCTTTGCCAGTCAGTCCTCATTTATTGTATTTCTTGCTGGGGTGGTGCCGCAAAGACCATACTCAAGCCTCTGGAGATAGCTCACAGAGCTATTCTAAAAGTGGCTACGTTCAGACCCATTATCTTCCCAACCACAGAACTCTATAAAACATGTAAACTACTTAATGTTAGACAACAATACATCTTACAAATAACCCTACTACAACACAAAAGAACACCTTTTAAGAACATTTCTAAACGCCGAAAAGACCTCGTCTGCACAATCCCACCACCACGCACAACATTTTTTAAAAAGTTCGCCCTCTATCTTGGCCCATCAGTTTACAATAAAATTAATGCAATAGTTCCAATTTACGGATTAAGATGTCGTATTTGCAAAAGGACTGTTCGCTCCTACTTACTGAACCTAAACTACAACGAAACAGAAGAACTCATAAGGAAGTGATTACGCCAACACAAACATGCATCACACACCACATAGAAAACTAACACACACTACACTAACACAAATAGGTACACTACTCACAATCACACTTAACACATATATTTTAATTTTTTGTTGATTTGATTATTAAATATTATATCCTATTTTGACATTCGATTTAGTACAATTTTAATTTAACTTTATATTGTTTTTAAAGCTTTTTTTTTTTTTGTTTATTTTTGTGTTTGATTTTAACAATGTAATTTTGACCACATGTTCTTGATAAAAGTCAACCCGTATTTTTTACTACAGGGGATCGCAACTGATTCTTTTAAACACAGGTGACTTCGTCACCTATCTAGAAGAACAGTACTGCACCCACTAACTAGATGAAGACTTTTAATGACTGTCTCACTTCACCATGCAATGTATCTAGTCCTTAGTTCATGAATAAATTTATTTTATTATTATTATTATAGTTTTTTGTGTCTACTGAAAACTTACTTTTATGGCATTTAAAACGTTATGGTTTGGCACCCCTCGCTTTATATCTTAGTTAAAGTACCTATAGATTTAGTCATAAAATGAGCGTGATTGATAGAGCGAGATCGCTAGTTGGCAGCCCCATGTAAATAATAAGGATAAAAGATTATTTTTTGTCTTTGTCACCATGGCCGGCTTTTGTTGTTTGTCACACTTTAATATAATGGCAGGTATGACAAACAACAAAGAATTGGGTTATTTATAGATAATAAGTGTCAGTGCGATGGTGGGTTGTAGTGTTCTTGTTCTTGTTGTAACACCAGTAATAACTATTGTTGTTTCATGTGCGGCCACGCCATGGCTACATCTATAGGTACTTTATCTAAGATTTATACGTTAACATTTTTGAAAAAAAAACGGCTATCCCTTTCCTTGCAGCCGGGTAATTAATAAAAAGAAGAAATGTAAATTGTCTCTCGTAATTTTGTAATCAGGGAAAGGAAAAGACTAAAAAATTATAGTGAAAGGTAATGCTCCTTTACCATTTTCTTAAATGTTGGCAGTGTTTGTGCGCGTCTTATTTCTATAGGTAATACATTCCACAATCGAACTGCTTGAATTGTAAAAGATTTGTCAAAGAAGGAAGTGGAATGCATACGAGCACTCAATTTTAAATTCTTCGATGATCTCAAGGACTTAGAATGGGTGTCACAGAGGAACTGAAAACATTATTTAAGATAAAAAGGAGTAAAAGGATTAAAGAGTACATTATAAAGCAAAGAGAGTATTTGGGCATTCCGGCCAAGGCGAATAGGAAGCCATTTGAGCTTAGTACGAAATTCAGAAACGTGATCATATTTGCACAAGCCAAATATAAATCTAATACAGAGATTTTGTAGTCGCTCAAGCTTATCCAATTGGTCTTGGGTGAGATCAAGAAAGCTGGCATCAACATAGTCCAGGATAGGGAGAAGAAGAGATTGTGCTATCACAATTTTAGTAGCGATGGGAAGAAAATTTCGAAGACGTCTCAGGGAGCCCGCAGAAGCAAACAGTTTACGACTGACTTCCTGCAGTTGTTTGGTCCAGGCAAGAGTGCTGTCGATGTAAATCCCCAAGTTCTTCACAGTGTTAGCAATAGGAATAATGGTGTTGTTGAAAGAAACCTGGGGAAGCGTCGACCAATCAATCCTAGAAACAGTCCGGGAACTACCAACGACAGTCACCTGAGTCTTCGTTGGATTAATCTTCAGCCCAAACTCCGCACTCCAGTCACCTATTCGAGCCAGGTCTATATTAATCATCTCAATGGCATCAGGTAACTCTCCAAGAGGGGCTTGGGTATAAATCTGGAGATCATCAGCATACAGGTGGTAGAAAGAAGAAAGTCGATGAGTGATAGCATTAATAAAGAGTGCAAAGAGAAGAGGAGATAAAACGCCACCCTGCGGCACACCGGCAGAGGTGTGACACCAAGAAGAAAAAGATTCATCAGTGCAAAAACGCTGCCGGCGGCCAAACAGGTAACTATGAAACCAGTCCAGTAATTACCGGAGGAGATATGTTAAAAGAGCTTAGGACGCCAAGCAAAATAAAAATATCAATATAATATAAATATAATATATAAATATTTTCTAAATATTGCAGATTAAGATGGTACCTACCACTGCTTTAATAGAGTTTTATGGTTAGGAAAATATTATCCTCTCTTTTCCAAACAAAGGGGCTGAGCAAAACTGCCGCATACTCGATATTATATTTAATCGCACTTTTACGGCATTAGAAACGAATTTGAATTCAAACTGCTTTCGTGTGCGCCATAACAACGTTTAACAGTAATATTTATTGGGTTTAGGGTTTAGTGCTTGTTTCCGAATGTCATATCACCGATGGCTAATTCCCCGAAGTCATCAGATCGAACTTTCGAATCACCGAAATTCCATAGCATCGATGTACCACAATTTCGAATAGCCCACGAACAATAAATCGATCAAGCGATAATAGATCGAGCGTACGTTTCACCGAAAAGCCATTGCAACGATAGTCCTACCCATCGAATGTATATTGACACGAAGTGCCAGTAAGTCGAAAGCTATTCAACCTTAAATATTGTAGAAGACTAAAAGAAGGAATATAAAATGGGATAAAAATCAAACCAGCAGGGTTTAATCAACGTAATATGATATAGGCAATTTGTCAAGAAAAACATTTTTTTTCGCCCGACCCCATCATGTGTACCTAACACTGAACGAGGATTTTAAAAAGATTTAGGGTTTGTAACATCATATTTTTGTCAAGCGTACCGTTTGCGAGGTATATCCCGTCAAAGTCATGAAAACTATTTTTTTACCCGACTACGGCGTCGCAAAGTCCACTCTTGTAACTTATGCATTATCTAGATACATGTAAAACAACAAACCCTATACAAAAAAAATGTCATGTGGCTCTGCAAAAACCCCAGAATACTTTAAATTAAAAATAAGTTCAAAAACTAAAACCCGACTACCACCAACACCATATACCACTTTGCAGAATTTGTTGTTTTGTTACGGTAGATGGCATACGACCACGGTTATCCTCTACGGATCAGTTTGTACATTATAATTTCAGGAGAGAATATTTTCTTGTTCCATACTTTTTAGATCTTGATTAGTTTTTAAACTTATTTTCAAATCTGGAACTTCTGGGACTTTCTTGGAATCTGGACTTGCGCCCGGTTGAAAAACAATATACTAGCCTTGAGACAACTTGAAGATAACATAGCTGGTGAAATGTGTGTGTTCTCCAGGAGCACCTCTGCCCAGGAACAGTGGGAATATCGGCGTGATGATGTTATGATCTCACTAATATTATAAATGCGAAAGTTTGGATGGATGATGGGTGAGCTGAGTGGTGCCGATCCATGCGTCATGTTCGTGAACGGGCGCCATATGTTAGGGTTGGTCATAAAAACTTAGCTGCCTCGGCCTGTTATTGTATTTTTTTTATTGTTTATTAATCTAGACGCTTTTACGTGCACGTCTTTTTACATCGTTCTCATATGTCTGTATTTTTCAACAATAATGATGTAACCAAATACTTGTTATTAAAACTGATGGAAAAGGTGTCCGGGGAGTTTCTTGCAAATTCTTTTCCATTGAGACCTTGACGCTTGCGAATTTGCAACTTTCATAAAAGATAGCTTGATCTCTGCGACAAGAGTATCAATTCAGTAACAATAGCGCTTGACATGCTAACAGTAACGTACAAGTATACGTCAGTTTGATATTTTGTTTTTTTTTTGTATGTCGCAGAGATCAAGCAATCTTTTATAAAGTATAATCATATTTTTTTTGTTTGGCAATTCAAAAGTACCTCTAAGGTTTATTTGAAATAAACTGTAATTTTTTTTTATTTTTTGATTGATGGATGTTTGTTACTCAATCACGCCAGAACGGGTAATCGGACCTGACTGAACTTTGGCAGAGAGATAGGTTATAGTCTGGAATAGCACATAGGCTTTTTATCCCGGAATAATCTTCCTTTGGGATTAAAAAAAAATTTAGTTACGCGGGCGAAGCCGCTGGTAGAAGCTAAATAAATAAAAAGTCAAAGTTTAAGATTTCAGTCTTTTAATAGAACCGTTATCAATAAATGATCTAACAATATAGGTACATAGCTTTAAAGTAGTCTTATATAAATCTAATAGTAAATGAAAATCACAACTATATTCATACAATACAGTGCTTTCTCTATGGATCTTTTGACGCCTTTTGACGTTGACGTTTGAATGACATTGACAGTTGTGATATTGTCTGTGATAAAACAAGATGGCAGCGTAATTGCCGCGCCAAAAGATCCTTGTACAGATTAATAATTTTCATAATAATTCCTCAAGTTATTAAAAATAGTTAATAATTATACCGAAAAACATCGAGGACTTTTTTTAAACTGAATATCATTTTGACATTTATTTTGAAGTTAACTGTCTTCACATATGTGTTCAAAATCTCTGAATTATAACATACTTTTTCTGAAGCGAGTAGTCAAAAATAACTATATATCTAAAACTTATGTCAACGCTAACTCACTTAAAGTACGAGTATAACGAATATACACAAAATGTTCAAGTTAAAGACAACTTGTATACAGGATGAGCAAAACGTAGAAGCTTATTTTAGTCTCTTCATGACGATTGGGACCTACAATTATCGTTTTCGTAATGAGTGGTAACGATAACATGCTTCGGACAACCCTTCACATATTTTGGACAACCCTTCACATATTTTGTACAACCTGTATACATAATAATATTAAAACAATTCCATATTGGCATTACAGTGACAAATCTAGCAACTACGAAATTGGGGTGCAGTAATATTATAATTTAAAACAATCATTTAACCATTATTATTGTGCTATTTTTTAACATATTATTATGCGTGGCAACATTTCAACAGTATTGCAACCAGACACAATATTTTTTTACAAAAAAATACACGCAAACATTTCGAATCAAATTTGCCCAATTTAATTAGAAATGTGTTCATTCACGAACACATTTCGAATCAATTTGGGCAAATTTTTGTTAACACAACCTATGCCTGGCAATATTTCAACAGTATTGAATAATTATTTTTGTCTGAACTAAGACATTCCTTAAAAGGCATTGAACAAAAAGAAAATAAGTAAATATTAAAATATTACTGCATCCTGTATAATAATAAAAGACAAAAAAATTACACTACACATACTTATAATTAAAAATATTTACACAACTTATTGCTTTAAAATGGAAGAATAAAATAAAAAGTAAAACCTTATGGCAACATTTTTTGTTTGATAAAAATAATACTTTTTTCTATAGACTGATGCTATAGGCTATTAGAAAAATAGCTTGATTGCTAGCTATAATATACGAGGTACCTGTTTTTGTGAATGAACACAATAACCGTGAACGAATGAATGATGACTGGAATGAGCAAAAGAGTGAATGCTGTCATTTCATTTACTGGAAAAGACACATTGTATGAACCTTAGATAAAGTACCTATAGATTAAGCCTTAAAATGAGCTTGATTGATAGAGCGAGATGGCTAATTGGCAGCTCCATGTAAATAATAAGGACAAAAGATTATTTTTTGTCTTTGTCACCATGGCCGGTTTCTGTTGTTTGTCAAACTCTAATATAATGGCAGGTTTGACAAACAAACTCGGTTTTGTTTGATTTTCTGTGATTTCGTGGTATTATGTGTTAATTGAGACAAGGAATTTGGGTTATTTATAGATAATAAGTGTCAGTGCGATGGTGGGTTGTAGTGTTCTTGTTCTTGTTGTAACACCAGAACTAACTATTGTTGTCTCAAGTAAGGCCACGCCAGGGCGTCATCTATAGGTACTTTATCTAAGGTATGAACTATTTAGCTCAAAATACGCACGGGACAAAATAATTTAAAAAAAAAATAATTTAATATTCAAGATGAAATACAATCGTAATGAATGAATGACTAACAAACAACAAATGAGTGGACGGATGAAATATAAAAAATATATTGTTTAGACGATATAGCAGAGGGATAACTTAATAATATAACAAAAAATATAACATACATTTGAAATAAACTTCTTTTACGCAATATATCATGATATATTCCGTAAAAGAGATTTAATTTCTTCTACCGCACAATATCAGCAGTAAGATTAAAAAACTGAGTACCTCAAAGAATCGAAAGAATCTAAGTTTGGTCGTATTTATTATAAAACAGTTTCTCATTTGAGTTTTCATTTGAAACGAAGCTACTTTTACAGAAATTATATTCTACAGTCAATAGTAATTCACGTGTTAGACTTTATATTGCCCTAATGTCACACGAGAAGTTGTGACGAAGGTATTTCTGTAAAACAAGTTCCATTTTCATTTATTCACATTAGTATCAGAAGTTTATATATTCTCTACTTGGCACAATCACTACACATACACTTAGGTATACAAAACGTATTAAATTATTACTCGAAATACGAGTATTGGCAATATTGGCAATGGCATGGATCTAGAGGGCAAACAGGCAAAGTGACCGCGTAACATTTTAGTAACGTATGTCAAACCCATCTTTATCTTGTGGAGGGGTCGATGAATAACTCGGACACTTCGACCCATTGGGATCTATTGTGGTCATGTCAAACCCATACATTTTGTGCTTTAAGACAATCGTAAATGCTGATAGACTCTCACTTTGTTTAGAGCCCAAGTTGCGATTACACTGGCACTTAACAGCGCAATTCGGCTCAAAAACCACGAAAAAAATACGGCTTCTTCAGGATTGTATAAAAATGGCCAAGAATTGTGCAATTATTGTTGCATTTACGAATACGCGACATTACTGTCAAAATTTGACATAGTTCTAAATCAGTATTGTTAATATTTCTATCATTCAAAACAAAGTTCTTTTAAAAACTTGCCTACGCGATCTACAAATTCGAGTTTTCATTACAAATAATAATCTCAATATTATTCAACTTTTTAGAGAGCGTTATATTATAACACACCTACTTATTATTTTTACATAATTATAATTTATTTTTAGTAAGAAATTAATAATTATAACGTCAAATTCAGCAAATGCGACTTGCTCGTTGAAAGTCTAAGAAATACAACTTTTTTATTACATTTTGTAGTAAAATAATCCATTGAGAGAGTGAATGAATGATGAACGATGAACAAATGTAAAATGAATGATGAAAAAAATAATTGCGATGAATGAAAGTGAATGATAATGAGATGAACGAATGATTCACAGTCAATGGATTATTTTAACTATTAATATTTTAGGTCAAATTTAGTGTCTTACATAACTTAAACGAATGTATCGTTCATAATCGTATTTAGTAAATTCCACATACACAATAAAGTTTAGAATATTGTGGACAATTTCATTAAAATCTAATAATACGTCTATCATTTATAGTAACTCCATAGTTTATAGCACAGCACATAGAACACTTGACCGAGAATGAAAGAAATTATTTTTATTTATAAAACAGAACACACATATACAAGACTCATATCTTTTAGAAGAACCAAATATTATTGCTTTAAAGACAATGGCAAAGAAGTACAAAAAAAATAATTTTCTTCTTTACGTCGTTCTCGAAAATCATGCATAAATTTCTTTAGGAAGTTTTATTACCCACATTTTTTAAGTCAAAAGCCTGTATTTAGTCTGTAACCTGTTTCTCAGATCCACTCTGCCATCCAGAGTCCATAGTATTAGTATCACTATAACAATGATGGTGATTCGTCTTCAAAATCTCCTCTTTTCCATCTCTCACTGGCTCATACTGAGAATCTGGCCCCAAACACTTAGAAGTCTCAGGATCGTTCGAATATACTGTATCCTGAGGCCTGTCATCATCAGACAGCAATGACTCTTCGGTATTTGGAGATAGAGGAGATATTTGCCTAAAATCAGGCTTGCTTGAGTCTGAACTTGACTGCCTCGGATGATCTTTAGGTACATTTTTGGGGCTAGATCTAGCGATTCTTAAAGGACTTATGTGAGAACGCATTTTTGGGCTGCCATCGATTCTTATGCTTGAGTTTATGTCACTCATTCGTTCGAGGCGTGAGTCGTTCATTCTTTCAAGACGCGAGTCGTTCATTCGGTCACTGTGGCGAGTGTCACTTCTGTCACTCAGTTTGGACTCGTTCATTCTTTCTAATCTTGATTCAGCCATCCGCTCGCTGCTGCGTGAATCGTTTATACGCTCACTTAGTCTTGTCTCGTTCATTCTGTCACTGATTCTGGATTCGTTCATTCGTTCTATCCTTGGGTCTATGACCTCACAACTCCTAGAATCGTTTAATCTGTCTCTAGAATCATTCATCCTCTCACTCATTCTCGTCTCATTCATTCTGTCACTGATGCGAGAATCATTCACTCTGTCACTGATGCGAGTATCATTCATTCTGTCACTAATACGGGAATCATTTAATCTTTCAATGCGCTCACACACCCTTCCCTCATTCAATCTATCTCTTGAATCATTCATTCTCTCACTTAGTCTCGTCTCATTCATTCTATCACTGATCCTGACATCATTCATCCGTTCAATCCTCTCCCTATCATTCAGCCTGTCGCGTGAATCATTCATTCTCTCACTCAATCTCGTTTCATTCATCCGATCACTCATTCGTTCGCGCTCCATTCTTTCGTTCATTCTCATGGAATTGTTCAGCTGTTCTATCTGATGTTCTGTCAACCTTATGGAGTTATTGAGTACCTGCCTCAATTTTTCTTGGTTCTTCATGTGTTTGTCAGTTTGTCGTGGTCTTCGCTTAGAGCCGACTTGTGGTTGGGGGCGCTGTTGTCGCGTGAGGGTGAAGGAGCCGGTGTCTGACTCGGATGTTGATTCGGGATGGTTCTCTATGGTGCCTACTAAGGCTGAAACATTGGCGTTCATGCAGCAATCGGCCTGGAAAGAGACAAAAGGATGTTTATAGTTGGTTTTATGGAAAGCTAACGTTTTTTCTTCTTTGAGCTGGATAACTGTTATTGGATGTTCTATTAAAATCTCAATCCATTCTAGATTTGCGACCTGTTGATAGAAAATTGGCAATATGACCATTTATTATAAGGTAACTAAATATATCTAACAATGGCAATACTGTATCCTATTACATGGGATTTAAACATATTAGGCGGAAAGTGGGTGTACTACATGCCTCTGCCTATCCGTTGGGCATACAAGCGTTATGTATATGGGATTGAACAATAAGAGCTCAATACCTTAACACTCACATTACAGCAGCTGGACACGTCAGCGAAGTACACTTCAGACTCCGCGTTCTGATTGCTGGCGGCACGACAGTCCTGCATTGAAGACCTGGAAAAACAAAAATTAATACTTTATAAAGGAAAGCTCCTGAATCAATCATTAAATCAGTCCCTCACTCATTCATTCACTCCTTAACTTCTTCATGCACTTACTCCCTCAGTCTGTCAGTCACTCATTCACTCACTGCCTTTCTCATCAAATGCCAACCATAATACTGCAATAACGCAAACAGGCAGGGACACTGTTCCTTCGATACAATGTACTCTGGTTTAGAGGCCAGGAGATTCATATGTTAGCAGGCCGGGACTCCGGGAGTAGCGGGCGCTTAGACTCTAGAGGGTCTCTGACCGCCCACCAAGTGACTCCAGCAGCCTTATTGCGTAATGAATTCGGCAAGGCAAAGGGCATAGAGTATGAAAAATCTACCAATCATATTGACGGAAATCCCCATCGCGACTTTCATCTAGCATGTGATTGGTCCATTGCAGGATAGATAGTGGCACAGTGATCACGTGCTGCCATGCACCGCGATTGGAGAGGCATTATCAGTCTCCCCAGGGATGTGCCTTAACAGGGGGACAACCATAAGCTCTTAGAGCAAGGTTATTTCGAGTGCGCGTAAAGGACAAATGTATATGACTTGTATACTTCTGTCCCTTTTTTCCAGTTGACCCTTGATAGTTTTGACATGTCATGGTACGGGGGCTGGCGTTGTACAGAAGGGGTTCCGTTTTAAGAGATCATGGGGCCCCTCGGGGTGGTTTCAGTGAGGTAATAATCCGACACTCACTGGTCTTTTTCCCCAAAATCCCAGGCGCTTTTTGAAGGGTTCCCCTCGAAAACAAAAAAAAAGGGACACATAACATGTACAAACAAAATTTTACTGTACTATAATAGGGTATTTGACAAAAAATACCTATTTAGTTCGTCAGTTAGATAACCTAAAAATAATGGACAAGTATTTTTTCACTTGACACGTAAACAAAAAAATACGACGATATAGTGCGTTGAAATATCGTGTGACGTCACGATGTGCTACACTTTATACTGACAAAGTGACGTCACAAGGCCGCACTCCTGAATTTTGATGCGCTTTATCTTTGTATTTTTTTATTTATTTGATAAAGCAAAAAATACGTGTCCTATATTATTTGATAATCTCACTGATGGACTAAATAGAATTATCATTTTTTAACCCAGGGAATCGCAATTCCCTATAAAAGCTGTCAATCTATTCGTAACTAGCTGTGCCTGCGGCGTCGTTCCCGTCAACTGCATACCCTACCCTATTTATCTCCCTTACCCTACCTATCTACCCTATCCTACCTACCTTATCTATATACCTACCCTATCCTACCTACCTACCTTATGTATATACCTACCCTACAAATATCCTTTCTTATTTTTTCTTTCACAAGAACCTTCTCCTAACAATAACAAACACAACAAACAAGAATAAGCGATATCGGTCCAGCCATTCACGCGTGATGCCGTGACCAAGGGAAATAGGGATTCATTTATATACATATATATATATAATTGAATCCTATATATAAATACATGTATATGTCGGGTTTAGTCAATAGTACGGACGTCAAAACAAATCACAAGCACGCCCCTGGCGGAAAATCAAGAACATCTACGAATTGGCGCGCTTTTTCTAACCACTTGCGTGGTGGGGACAGCAGAATATGGCAGTTGAGTACTGACCGCCTTAGAGCTAAGACGTCGTAGAACCAGTGTCGATCCGTAATATTAGTAAGCAAGATTGTAACTATAACTTGTGTCTATTTGAATCTACTCAGTGTATAGAATAACTTGTGTGATTTCATTTTCACGATTGTACCCAACTACCTGCCCACACACGATGTCTTAACCTAAAGGAATACGTACTGAATTTCCAATGGTTTACGTGTATCGGCCAGCCTTGATGCGAAATTAGATGACAGAGTTGGGACCACAGATAATATAATACTACAGTGTTGGGACTAACCTTAAAGGAGAATGTTTGTCATTCTGAAAGCCAAGGTTCTCCTTGCCTTGCTTGCATGTGTCAGAAAGTGTGCTTTGATCTGAAACTGAACACGACAATCAATCAATCATTTAATTGCAATAAGTATTGGTACAGTGTAGGTGTTTAAGTAAGTTATAAATAGTTTCCTAATACGTATTCAAACATTTGACATGCAAAACATTGCAATATACTTAATTCTAGGCTATAGTGTTTATGTCCAATGGCATGCATGATTTAAACAACACAAAACATTTTTATTTTTAAAAAACTTTTTTTTTCTGAAAATATTATTAGAAAAAATTAATGGTTTAAGATTAGAAGTAATCGCATTATTTTAAAACGACATATTTTAAAATAAATGAAAAACTAAATAATAAATGAGTAAAAAACCATAAATAACAATCAATATTAAAAGGCACTGTTAAGATCCTTTATAAGCAATTCAAAAATAAAGATCAAACAAGTCATTTGTAGTGTATTTTTTTTGTTATAATGAACCGATAGGGGTGTGTCTATGGTTGAGGTGTTTGCGAGCAGTGAAAAATAAAAATAAGCTAAATAAAATGACTTAAAAAATAAATTCTACATTTTAGAACTAACCTTTACTCGCACTCTTCTGATGTAAACACTCAATGGTCACATTATCATCAATGCGACAATCCCTATGAAGATTACTGGCGCTCATTCCCAATCTCTGACACCTATACGGAACCAAATGACCCCTCAGCGTATTGAATCTCGCTTCCGGAGGCATATGCGCCAATTCCGCTTGCAAACGGGCCATTTCCGCCATATCTTGGGGATACATCTGCCCCATATGCGCTAATTCCGGATTTAGACGCGCTAATTCCGGATTTAAACGCGCCAATTCGGGATTTAAACGCGCTAATTCTGGGTTTAAACGGGCAAACTCCGCCAACTCCGGATTAATCCGCACCAATTCCGGGTTAATACGCGCCAACTCTGGATTAATGCGCGCCAATTCAGGGTTTATTCTAGCTAACTCTGGGTTGGTTATCCTCATGTCGGTGGGTGGCATGTGTTGTTGGATGTGGTAGCTGTTCCTGGCGCAGGTGTGGGGTTGAATGGCGTTGGGGTGGTCGTGGAGAGTGGAGCGGTGGTCAATGTGGTGGTGGTGCAGGAGGGTGGCTGCTGCCGGGTCTTGGTGGTGGAGGTGGTGTCTGGAATGAGAAAAATATTAGTATTGGAAAGCACTTACAAAGTACACTACAACTATTAAATATGATCCTTCTTCTTTACCGGTATGTACCGGAATGTCATGGACATTCCCGGTTCTTTACGCTTCGGCCATAAACAAAAACGTCTTTCTGGCGCCTTAAGTTTACTTTTTTTTTAAAGTTAGTGATTGAGAATAAAACTACCATAGATAAAGATCTTGTACCCTACAAGCAAAGAACAGGGAATGTCACAAGCTTTCATTTTTATATTTTTAATGGGCAAGCAAATCTTTATCTATGGTAGTTTTATTCTCAATCACTAACTTTAAAAAAAAGTAAACTTAAGGCGCCAGAAAGACGTTTTTGTTTATGGCCGAAGCGTAAAGAACCGGGAATGTCCATGACATACCGGTACATACCGGTAAAGAAGAAGGATAAAAATCACATACTTCTAAACTTTTAACTGAGTTTTTCTCAAAATTTATTAATTAGGACATTCCCTGTTTTTTGCCTGTACGCTTCGTATACACTACTACTACTAATGACCCTCGGCAATCATCGAATTTCCGAATACAAATGAATGCTAATTTCCATGTATCGTTTATAATAAATTTGAATTCAGAAATTAGTACCTACTTTATTGTTGTTTTGTTTTAATTTCCGTGTGAAATATATAGGGCTGTAAAATAGCAGGTTTCCTCCCATTTTTTAAATAAATTACATTATGTTAAAAGAGTATTAACAACTCTATGTACTTCCAAGTTGATTGAAAGCGTCCGGTCTGCACCAAATACAAAGGGCAACTGATAGAAATCCGACGACTGACGAAACACGAAGTTTACCGAGGAGCATTAAGACTACTAACGCCAACGACCTTGAGGGAACAAAACGCGAACTCGTTTCACACCCGCACGACCCAAAATTTTGTAGTTTTTTGAACTTTCCTTATTATTCTATGACTTTTAAAAAACAAGGCTCAGATCAAAATGTAGATAATTAAATTGCCTTTGAGCTGGTGTCGTTTTTATTAAAATACGCCAGCGATTTTGGTGCGATTGTCGTGTTTTTGTCCGTTTTAGACATAACTTTACAAATTAATTACACTATGTTATACGAATAAAACTTACAATTTTCTTATATCAAATTATCAAGAAAATGGTCTAATGTAACATTATTTTGACCAAAAAATTACGACTGGCCGTTTAGACGTGATTGTCATTTTAAAATCAGCTACTCAAGGGTATCTGCGCCTTAAGGAGCAAATTTTGAGTTTTATTCGTATAACATAGTGCAATTAATTTGTAAAGTAATGTCTAAAACGGACAAAAACACAAAAATCGTACAAAAACCGCTGGGCGTATTTTAATGAAATTAAGACCATCTCAAAGACAATGTAATTATTTACATTTTGATCTGATGTTTTTTTTTTTAAAGACAGAATAATAAAAAAACTACTAAATTTTGGGTCGCGCGGGTGTAAAACGAGTACGCGTTTTGTTCCTTCAAGGTCGTTGGCGTTAGTCGTCGTCTTAAGAAAATGTTTGTACTGTAATATATTGAGTAAGCGGGCTGATAATATCAACATTGCAACAATAATTTTCGTTCGCCAAATAAACACCAACTGTAAGAAGCCAAGCGTGGCTCATTCAATATTTTCTTACTGTGTTCGACAGATTCGAATTTTACAAAAATAATGACATAGAATGCTTCTCACGTATCAATTATCGAACCATAAAACATTGCTCTAAACATAGTACCTACTTAGATTATAAGACAGATAAAAGTGCAGAAGTATCGTCATTCGAAACTAACAGTTTTAATTTATAATTATTAAGTTTTTCCAATATATGCATTAATAAAAAAACCGGCCAAGTGCGAGTCGTACTCGCACACGAAGGGTTCCGTACCATTATCGCAAAACACTGCAAAAAAAACAAGTTTGTTATATGGGAGCCCCCCTTAATTTATTTTATTTTAATTTAATACTTATTATTTTTTTAAGTGAATATACAACTAAACATTCTGTGAATATTTCAAGCGTCTACCTGTTGCCGTTATTAATATCGAGCAAAAAACGGCAAAGATATCACGTTTGTTGTATGGGAGCCCCTCTTAAATATTTATTTTATACTGTTTTTAGTATTTTTTGTTATAGCGGCAACAGAAATACATCATCTTTGAAAAATTCAAATGTCTATCTATGACGGTTCATGAGATACAGCCTGGTGACAGACGGACAGACAGACAGACGGATCGCGAAGTCTTAGTAATAGGGTCCCGTTTTTACCCTTTGGGTACGGAACCCTAAAAAATGTTATTTGACCAGTTTATCGATAAAAAGACTAAATAAAATAGAATAGTAATAGTGAACACAGAATCAAAATTGATCGAAAAACGAAAGAGATATAACAATTTAAATAAATATATCTGTCCCTCTCTACGCAAATGCCGTTTGCTTATGGGCGTCGTCGTGCCATCTGACGTCATGTGGCACGTCGGACTTCTCTTTCTATTTCTCAATTTTAAAGCTTTATAATCTCGTCTCTGATCGAGATATTTATAACATAATTTCATATTTGTTCAATATAGTCACGGGAACCCAATGTGAAGAAAGAAAAGTTGGTTCAAATGAATTGCACTAGATGGCGTAATAAGCTACGATTTTTTATCGAGTTTTGTGAAATATTAAGATTTTCTAGAGACGATCATAAAAAAATTATGTTCTTGTTTAATTAACCTAAGCACTATTTTTTTTTGTATTTGTTTGGCTCGCGCTTGACTACTAAAAATATTGGACTCTTAATTCACATTTCAAAGATTATTTGAATGAATCATTTACAATTGATTCCAATAGATGGCGCGGTTTCAAATTTCTGAGGCATCCTCGACAGTTTTTTTTTTTGTAACACATTTTGGTACGATGAAACTGTAATAACGTGAAGAAATATATTATAAAACAAATCGATATATTAAAAAAAAAAAACTAACCGAAAAAACTTGCAAGTCGCTGCTTACACCATCTATATCCGTGGAACGGAACCGAATGCGATCGATGTTCTTAGAAAAATAATCAGTTTAATCAGACTAAAAACGCTAGTTACTTCGGCACGGTTTCTTCGAATGGGATGAAGCATCTGTATGCTAGTATTATCTGTGCTAAAAATACATGCATATGCCCTATTGTATACTGCAAGTAAATTCCATAGGCACAGTTTAGAATACACACCTGCTGCCACTTCTTCCTTGAGGACTGTAGGGAGGCGGCGGCCCCCACACGCCGGTGGCTGCGTCGAAGCTGCCGCTGGCTTCACCGAATCCTTCGCCGGGGAAGTTGGGCTGAGGGAAGTTGCCTTGGCCCTGGAAACAAAATTTAAGGATTCGTACCAAAAGTCTCCTATATTTTTTAAGTTCCACACATTTTTTGTCCATAAAATACGTTCCTCGTAAGATGAAAAATTGCTAGTTCAGAACAGAATAGTATCAAAATTGGAATAAAATTAAAACCATTTAGAAGTAACCACAGAACAGAGAAGACAGTAGAAATCGTATATCGCTTCATTAGTATCGGAAGCAGCGTACCCAAACTCACACATATACAGGTTAATTGTATTTCGTAACACTAAGAAATCTTTGATGTGATTGGTAGTTTGAAAGTAGGAAATATGTCAGTCGTCGCTTATTTGAAAATAAACCACATTTTAATGATCATAGAGTTGTTAATTGACTACTCTTTTTAAGTATTTATTACATTTTCCGTTAAAATCGCACATGGAATAGTTTAATAACCAAGTTACGCTACCCGCCGCTAGATGTCACTATACTAAATGCATTCAATTTAAAGCTGTATTTCCTTAGTAATAAGATTTATATTTGCGTAATGAGGTCATTACACTTCGTTTTCCTCTAGAGATGTACCACCGTCGTTGACTTATTTATCGACAATCCGTTTTATTTTGAAACAAAACAAAATCAACAGCTAGATTCGATAAATATTATTATGCTTGAAATCAAGTGTTTATATACAACTGAATATTTCTAATCTTATGACTAATAACAAAACAAACTTACATACAAAGGGGAGAGGGAAAAGGGCTCATAGTGCATGAAAAAATTCGCCCACATCGATGTCAATGGTAAACGTGCCCAGAACGCTGGCAGCATTGCTACGTTGAATGGCAATGCTGATTCTCTGGCTGAAGAAAAGGCCAGCCCTCTGGTCACGCGAACAGTCAACTAACCGTTTACTTATGTCTCGAAGCACTCGATGAGCACTCGGACCCCATGGACCTAATGTCTCAACCCCAAACAGGTCATACATATAACTGCCAATAAGGTTGTTATATTTGCGCCGTTTGAGGTTTTCTGCACCAGTAGCAGCTGCCCCAGCACAGCCCGCCGTGCTAAGGGATGGCGCAAGGGTATCGACACATTTTGCATCCCACACCAAAGGCCTACCCAACTTCCAAGGCATTATGGCCATCCCATTCGGTCTCTTCCCACCGTCGCGTGCCAAGCCATTGGGTTCTAAAACAGCTGACACCCCGGCGGTGACAAGAGCTCGACGTATGATGTCATTAATGACGGCACCGGCGCCCGCAGCTGCGCCGTCTGCGGTTACGTCTGCAGCCCACCTCGCGCGCCGCCCAGTTTAAGAAGCGCGAGCTTTTCCTTACCAGAAACTCAAGAGCGGTTCTGTTTTCTAAAGTAGCGACCACTGTACTTGTAAGTCATATTTAAAAATAAAGAATTCAAAAGTGTTTATATAAATTTATTCTAATACTTACGATTTATAGAAAATATAATTAAGAATTGTCATGTTAGACTACTAATCCGTTTTTGAAAATCATTATATTGATAGAAAAATACACCCTGTGGCGTTTACGCGATAGATATTAAACTATAGTATGATTTTTAATTTCGTACACTAAACTGACATTTGGAAGTTGCCACTTTATCGTTACATTAAAATATTAATTAAACAATAATTAATTAAAATATTAATTATTCGATTAACCTTTTTTCGATTATAATCCTACCAATAGATTACCCATATCCATGCTTTATTCATTTTAAACTTGGTTAAGGCAGAATTCGAAAAAAAGGGTTTGAACATGGAAATGACATGTATTTGATTACTAATACTGAATCACCAAAAAAAACCGCACACTGGTTTAAATTTTTTCAGAAAGGTATATCATAGAACACAGAGAACATTGTAAGTTTAAAATATCGATAACTCATTATCGATAACGGCAATCTCTAATTGAGTAGCTGACTGTGACATGTGCATAGTTGGAATCTTCGAGAACAATATGTTTGAATTTAAAAGAAAGTAGACCTTAAATTTAACAACATAAAATCAACTTTTACTTTTGTGTGGGCGGGGCAGCAGACATATGCGGAATTGTGCAAATCCCGGGGTACGCGGGCCCCGCCTACTTGCGACTTCTATTGTAGAAGGCGTTTTTTTCTGTTCTGTGGGTAAAATTAACGAGACTCATCTACTTGATGAGTCTTTTTTTTTTTTTTAAAATTGCTCATTCAAAAATTACCTACTAATATTGTTACAAGATTGGGCAACGCCATCTATAGACGAGAGGAAGAACTGGTAGTAACTAGTAGCGCCATCTAGTATAGAATAGCGGAACTAATCTTCTCGAAAGCTCGTTTCGAATGGAATTTTCCAGAATGTTCGGCTCGAACATTCTGGAAAAGTCGATTGTTGGATTGGTGGAAGAGCGGTCAGGTTCGTCGTGAGCTAGTTTCGATTGAGAAGCGATACAGAGCGATCGAAAAAGGAAAAGAGTGCGAAGTACCTAATATAATTGTTTAAGAAGTGTTTTTGAAGTCTGCTGTTTAAATAATTTATCCCTGAACCCCAGCTCGTAATAATATTATAAAATGGAAAGTGTATTTGTATGTATGTTCTTCATTCACGCATCAACGGAGCAATGGAATTACCTGATTTTTTACATAAAGATAGTCTATAAACCTCAAAATAAAATAAGCTACTTTTTAACCCTGAACAATGCACAATTCTTGTTGAAAATAGGGTACAAACCTGAACAAAATTTCCAGATCCCTGCGCAAAGTTCCCTTGTCCCGGTGCGAAGCTGGTGCCCTGAGCGAAGGTTCCAGAGCTCTGTGCCCTGGTGAATGGAGTCTGGTTGAAGGAGTGAGGGTATCTGTCATCGTAGGCCTGTGGTTGCTGAGTTGGGGGTGCTTCTGTGTCGCAGAAGCCGTAGGCGCTGTCACCTGATTGGGGGACGCCCATGCGGCAGCGGGAGCTAGAAGAAAGGGTAGTAAGTTAATCGTCTCGTCGTCGTGGACATCCCACCCAAACGCCCCCGATTCCCTTGAGTAGCTGATTTTAAAATGAGAATCACGTCTAAACGGCTAGTCGTAATTTTTTGGAAAAAATATATGTTGCATTAGACCATTTTCTTAATAATTTGATCTGAGCAAATTTTGAGTTTTATTCGTATAACATAGTGTAATTAATTTGTAAAGTTATGTCTAAAACGCTGGGCGTATTTTAATTAAATAAACACCATCTCAAAGACAATTTAATTATCTACATTTTGATCTGAGGCTTTTTTTTAAAGTCATAGAATAATAAGGAAAGTACAAAATACTACTTAATTTTGGGTCGCGCGGGTGTGAAACGAGTGCGCGTTTTGTTCCCTCAAGGTCGTCGTCTTAACGTTTTGGGGATACTTTCATTGTGCGTACAGCTAAGGATTGGAATTCCCTGCCGAAGTCTGTGTTTCCCGATAGCTACAAACTGGGAGTATTTAAGTCATGAGTGAATATGTTACTTTTAGACAAGCGTCAAGCAGCATCGACCACATCATCGCTTACCATCGGATGAGATAGAGGTCAAGCGCGAGCCTATCTATACAATACAAATAAATAATACAAATAAATAAAATTGAAGTGTCTGTATGTAATATCAAAATAACAACGTTTTATTGAATGCACGTGAAAGTATATACGGTACTAACAACAAATAAGCAATTTTTAAGATTTTTGTCTATCTGTCTGTCTGTCTGTTTGTTCCGGGTAATCTCCGAAACGGCTGGACCGATTTTGACGGGACTTTCACTGGTAGATAGCTGATGTAATAACGAGTAACATAGGCTACGTTTGATCACGAGTTTCACGCGGACGAAGTCGCGGGCAACAGCTAGTCAATAATAAAAATAGTGGATCTGTGAGCTGACCGGACCTCGCTCCTGTCTTTTGATTTTTGTCGATTAAGTGTTTTACTATTCTCTATGGGTTCCTCGATGACATTGGAACCCTAAAAAGAGGTTTTTCCTTACGGTCCCCAGACGGCACTTATCCAATTTCAATACAAATTGACGTTTACGTTAACACGATTGAGCGTGTGTAAAAACTCGCACTAAGGACGACGTTGATTATTTTCTGGTATTCTTATGTACTGATGGTAAAAACATAATTAACTGGGAATCATCGATACGGCGAAGAAAAAGAAGAATTATTCGTCGAGTCATGATATAATGCCTTGACTTGACTTCACAAAATTTATTATAACCGGTTGAAAAAAAAACTGAGCAAGTCAAAAGTACTAGTGTCAATATTTAATTGAGCGGCCAGCCGCCTGACGCGGTTTGAATAGCGGCTGACCGCCATGGCAGCCAACCGCGTTGTCCGTGTTGGTCCATAAACGAAATGGATGCCGTCGAGGTAGCTTGCGTTATGTATTATTACTGCCGAAAACAACGACAGAAAAATAAAAATATACTAGATTCATCCTTTAGGTACTGGAAACGCACAACGAATCTGGCCAGTTCGGATGTTGTTTTCAAGAACTGAAGAAGCTCCTTCACAATTCCAAATAGCTTCTCGTTGTTGAATTTCAACAATGAATTTATCTGTGTTCATGGCTGCGCAACTCACGAATACTTCGGCTCGCCGCAAAGTAAACCGCCCATGAACCGCCAGTGCGAATAAACGAGATTGTAGCTAGCCGCAAACCGGGCCGCGGCCCAGGATTCAACCGCCGCGGTTGAAATTTTGCGGCGGTTAAGCGCGATAACAAGCGGTTGCATCATAAAATGGAAAAGCGGCTAGCCGCGCGGTTAACCGCTAGTGCGTAGGAGGGCGAATACACCACTCGGACTCAGTGCATGTTGGTGGATGTCACATGGTCCTAGGACATGCCGGTTTCTTCAAGAGTTTTCCTACACCGTTTTCAGAGAAGTGGTGATGAAATAATTTACAGCAAGTAAAGCACCTGCCTGGGTTCGAACCCACAACCTACGACACGTCGAAGCGTTTAAAGTGCCTTTACGCTCAGTGGAGCCATCACTGCTCTGGTACTCAGGTTCCATAATATAAGACAAGAATGATAAACTTACTTCTGACTGTTACTCCTGGGCCAAGGGAACCAGCTCCACGCAGAATTCTTCCTGCCGGTTCCAGGGTTCGGAGAGTATAGGTTGCCTATACGACCTGCAAAACGAAATAGACCAAAACTTAGCAATCAGAAAGAAAAAAGATTGACAAATTCAGAATTTTCTCATTTTTCTCATATCGGCGTGAAATATGTGAGTACTCGGAATATCCCGTATTATAGAAATATTAGTGTAAATATTGTGGACAAACTATAATGTGATTTTTAATTTCGTAGACTAAACTGACAGCTGCCAATGAGCTTATTTTTTTAAATGTTGCAAGCGCGGAGCATAGTGTTGTAGGTAAGGCTCAATCATAAGTGATTCATCGAATAGATGTGACATGACTCCTCAATTTAATTTTACTAATTTGTGTAAATAAACCTTTTATGAATATAAAAGTAATATATTTAAATATAACAGTATTCATTCATACACATAGTACAACATGAAGTCTGACATAAATGAGTAGAAACTAAATAAGGGCCGCTTGTTTCTTAACAAAAGTATTTTTTTTTGCAGTGAAATAGTTCTATTTTTTATAAACTTTCGATCATTCAGGATACGATACTATTTTTATGTAACGATAAAGTGACAACACCCTAAATGTCAGTTTAGTTAACGAAATTAAAAATCAGAGTATAGTCTAGTTCTAGAACTAAAAGTTTGAAGATATATAACATCCACCAATCCGCACTAGATTCGCCTGGTACCCATTCCCTCTCACAAGGAGTAGGCCTGTGTCCCTGCAGTGGAGCTAGTGCGGATTGGCAGATGTCACACGTTTTCGAAATCTTCGAGTTCATGCCGGTTTCCTCACGATGATGAAAGTGAACGTGAATGTAGAACGAATAACAAAGCAGTACATATTAAATGTAATGGGTCCTGTGCCCACGGGACTGAAGCCACGAGAAAGAGCTACTTAGTATCAACAGTAAAGAAGTAAACTTACCCGGCGCCCAGAACCGATGCTGTAGACTGATGTCCCACGCAAGCTGGGTGGGGTGACACTGTGTACAACAACTACAGTTGCTCTGGAGATAATAAATATAAAGTCAACTTACCCGGCGCCCAGAACCGATGCTGTAGACTGATGCCCCACGCAGGCTGGGTGGGGTGACACTGTGTACAACAACTACAGTTGCTCTGGCGATAATAAATATAAAGTCAACTTACCCGGCGCCCAGAACCGATGCTGTAGACTGATGCCCCACGCAGGCTGGGTGGGGTGACACTGTGTACAACAACTACAGTTGCTCTGGCGATAATAAATATAAAGTCAACTTACCCGGCGCCCAGAACCGATGCTGTAGACTGATGTCCCACGCAGGCTGGGTGGGGTGACACTGTGTACAACAACTACAGTTGCTCTGGAGATAATAAATATAAAGAAGTAAACTTACCCGGCGCCCAGAACCGATGCTGTAGACTGATGTCCCACGCAGGCTGGGTGGGGTGACACTGTGTACAACAACTACAGTTGCTCTGGAGATCACAAACAAAAATAATATTACACCAACTGTTGCTAGAGATAACTTGGTAAAGGGTCCCTTTAGAGAGAACATTGTTTATTAACTATTATTAAGAAAGCCGTTAATACAAATAGGTATGGCAAGCAACGCCGATGCCAACTTTTTATCCAATGCAGTTTTTGGAAAAAATGGCGTTGGCAATTCAAGAGTCAAGACGTTTCAAAGTTTAACTGTCAGTAGTGAAAAAACAGGAGCATAAAGTTCTATAAAGAGTGTTGACTGTGTGACTCAAAGAGGTATGATTCCGAACGTTACGATCTTTTGTATAGTCTAAGGCCCGCTTGTGTCACCCTTTTTTTTTGTTCCGGGGTGGAAAATCTTCATTGGATGGATCTGTCAGACTCCTACTGACTAAAAACCACTCCGGTGTTCCATCTCAAACCTACGCCTGGGGTCGCAGGAACAACAATACTTCCGCAACCCCCGACAAGTGCCGACCCGGTTGGGGGGGAGTGAAGTGTTTGACTCCCCCCGCGATTTCTAAGAGGGGCGTGCGTGGAACACTACGCGCCGCCACCTCAGGTCCTGATGTATGGAGGGCGACGGACGTCGCTTATGTCACCCTGAGTTATCTTATACAATGTGTCTGGACTTGTTGCAATAAAACTTTAAGGCCGTAACATACACTTAATTTCACCAATAAAACAAACCACTTACGGGGTGCAATCACCATGACATCAAAGATAGAGCAAGTTTAAAACCTGACTTACTTATTACGATATCCACATATTCTAACAACCATAACTTTGGATCTGGGTCTAGCAGGAGCGTACATAATGTTATTTTTACAGCCATAGCATAGCATTTTGAAAAAACATTCAACTAACACTTATAGGACAATTTTTAAACGAAATTTCACAATGTTTGTTGCATTTCCAATTAAAATTCTGCATTTTTTTCAGGGATTGACCTGGATTAACACATATTTTATGCTGTTTTTCTTAGTCTTTAAGTTGGTCTACACATTGACAAAAGAATTACAGTCTTCTTCTTCTTCTTCGTATCGATGGTACATTTGATCAAACTTTTTGAGCCCAGTAGGTGGCCACGTTTATTGCAGCGTCAGAGGCATTATACAGGTCATTCATGGTGCAGGTGAATGGACAGTCGGAACACTCCAACAAGTGGGGCATAGTCTGTACAGGAGCACCGCAATCCACGAGGCGAGGCTAATAGAGTCTCTGGTGTCGTATTTGTTGACCTCTCGGCAGCTTACGACACCATTAACATCAAGAGACTGCTCGGCAAAGTCAGCAAACTTACCAATGATCAGGGTTTTGTGCGTATATTGAGCGAACTCTTGCACAACCGCCGTTTCCAGGTGTGCTTTCAGTCCACCAAGAGCAGTTGGCGACGCCAAAAGAACGGACTTCCCCAGGGCAGTGTGCTGGCACCGACGCTTTTTAACATTTATACGAATGACCAGCCCACCACCCAACACACAGTGCGGTTCTTGTACGCGGATGACTTGGCTCTGGCGACACAGGCAGCGACTTTCGAGGATGTGGAACTGACACTGACAATGGCACTTGACTTACTGGGAGAATTACAGTTCTAAGCAAATTCGTTTTAATTTTATTATTGCCTAAAAAGAACCCCAGCTCATTTTGGCCCTATAATTTTTGGCGAGTTGTGGGATATGAATTTAAACCTGTGGGTATTAAACCCCTTATGTGGAGTGTTTTTATCGATACAATTAAGTGTATTTTATGGCCTTAAATATTTATTACTACACATTGTATATGACATATTGTAAATTTTATTTAAACTCGTCACAGATAATTATAAAATTAGCATAGCCAAGGCCGTCTTAAACTATGCCGGGGCCCTTGGGCACACAAAAATTTGGGGCCCTTTTGGAAAGTAAAGAAAGCGAATTATACTAACATTTTTCTACTATGATCTTCTATTTAATAAGGGTTCCTTTTTTACCTTTAGAGGTACGGAACTCTAAAAAGGCAAAGCTTGACTTGATTTTGCCTTAATTTGGTTAATTAAATCGTCATAATTTTGACATGAGTTTTAAGACAAGTGTAAGTCTTATTTTCGGTCCGGGTGCTCTCAAGGGCGTCGCCAGCCGATGGCCCAGGGGGGGGGCAAGTTGATATGGAGAATGAGAAAAGTATGAATTGTAGGTAAAGTCGAGAGCACATGAAGTTTTTCACTTGTGGCACGAGCCTTACATCTACAGCGATTGTAATAATATCGGTAGTTCTCGCCAAACTATTTGGATGTCCCGAAGTTGGCTGCAATGTCTGCGCAGTAGTAAATCATACAAAAACAGTACCGATCCGTGCCTTGCGTATCGGCAAGCCAACTTCAGGGCGGCCCAGAAGTTTGGCGAGCACTATTCAGAGTCCAACGTGTAAAGCTACGCAACTCTACCGTACACGTTGTGCACGAAAGAGCGATCAAAATTTTCAACGCTTTTCCGTGTCGGGAAAGAAGGTTTTTGCCTATTTTAGGATATCAACAACGGTTCGATCGGTTGGGTTTGGTTTATATATATTCATTCGAGTTTCGACGTACGGGAATGATCAATCAAGCAAGTCAAGTCAAAGACTTAGGACTGTGGTTGCTTTACATTTGTCAACTTTTTTAGAATCTCTAGGGGGGGGCAGCTGTCCCCCCTACCCCCCCTTGGCGACGCCCTTGGGTGCTCTCTATTACTGTGCCCGGCAAAAATGTTTTGAGAGTAAATGTGAGATTAATTGTCGGTCCTTCGGGGCCCCCTGAGGTTGGGGGCCCTGGGCACGGGCCCCGTGTGCCCTTATGGTAAAGACGGTACTGAGCATAGCCTCGTATTAGCAACTAACTCTGTGTTAAATTTTTGGCGCAAGTGGGCCTAAGGTTTCCACAGACGACAGTAGCAATATCAGAAAAGTAATTCTCGTACTTGAAATATGTTCAAATTTAAGTCGCAATATCATCTCAGCGACAATCAATAAAAACCGGCCAAGTGTTCCGAAGCACGAAGGGTTCCGTACCATTATCGCAAAAAACGGCAAAATATCACGTTTATTGTATGGGAGCCCCACTTAAATATTTATTTTATTCTGTTTTTAGTATTTGTTGTTATAGCGGCAACAGAAATACATCATCTGTAAAAAATTCAACTGACTATCTATCACGGTTCATGAGATACAGCCTGACAGACAGACGGATCGCGGAGTCTTAGTAATAGGGTCCCATTTTTACACCTTTGGGTACGGAACCCTAAAAGAGAGGAATACTCTCGATCAAGACACCTTTCAAACAATAAATCAAAATCGTTTCATCCGTTTAAGAGCTACGATGCCACAGACAGATACACAGCATCACACGTCAAACTTATAACATCCCTCTTTTGCCGTCGGGTTTAAAAACAATTGTGAAAGGACTATTTATATGTCCCAAAGCTCTAACTATTCAAAACATAGTAGTGTTATACTGTGTGTGTTCATACCTGCACTTGTCTCCCAGCAGAAGGCGCGGCCTGTCCAGTAGAAGGTCTGTACAGAGACCTGCAGCGAAGCTCCAGCTGTTCCCAATACATCTTCTTACGTTCATGGCTGGAACAAAACATTCAAACTAATATTATAAAGGCGAAAGTCTGTGAGTTTGTATGTTTGTTACTTCTTCACGCTCAAACGGCTGGACGGATCTGTATGAAATTTGGCACAGAGATAGATTGTAGTCTGGAATAGCACACAGGATACTTTATATCTCGGGAATATTTTCCCTTGGGATAATTTTCGACATTCACGCGGGTGAAACCGCTGGCAGAAGCTAGTCATAAATTAAAGGCGTACTTGCAGTAACGACCAGTGGCTCTTGACAAGATACATTCGATCAACAAAAGCGTCGCAAACAACATCATCACCATCATCGTCATCACATCATTTCATTTAAGCTGAAAGACGTCCACTACTGAACATAGACCTCCCCAAGCATCGCCACTTTGAGGGATCCCGTGCGACTTGCATCCAGCTGATTCCCGCATCCTAAACCAGGTCATCAGTCCACCTAATGGGAGGCCTTCCATCGCAGAGTCTGCCGGATTGCGGTTGCCATTCTAGAACTTTTCCCATTAATTATCCATTCTGCGAGCATTGTCACTTAAGGTTCCCAATTTTTCGGGTTATGTGTGTTTCGGGTTATAGACTCGCGAGACACGAGATTTTTTTTATTATTTTTTTTCTTTATCGATAGGCTCGCGTTTGACCACTATCTCGCCTGATGGTAAGGGATGATGTGGTCGAAGGTGAAGCAGGCTTGCCTAGAAGTAACCTATTCACTCTTGATCTAAAGACCCCAAGTTTGTAGCTATCAGGAAACAGAGACTCCGGCAGGAAATTCCACTCTTTAGATGTGCGTACAATGAAAGTATTCGCAAAACGCTTTGTACGTATGGGTGGGATGTCCACCATGTACCGGTGGCGCATTGCCGCATGTCTTGTTGTCCGGTGATGGAAAGGGCTAGGCGGAATCAAATTGTGCAGTTTCATCGCACACTCCCCGAAATTTATCCGATAAAAACCGACAGACTGGCCACTTGGCGTCGATGATCATGAATTGAAAAATAACTGTCGAAGGGTGGTAGTCGAATAGGTAAAATAGTTGGGAACATCTCTGCATATCTTCTTCTCGATATCAGGAAGGCCACCAGTCATTATGCATTTAAGCGGAAGATGCGGCATTATTTTCTACACCATTAGCAGAGTCGTCTTAATAAAACGCCTTTCTATTACTTGATTTATATGTATATATATATTTATAAGAGAATAAGAGAGCAGTGGTGGCCCAGTGGTATCGGCCGCGACTTACAAGTTGTAGGTCGTGGGTTCGAGCCCAGGCAGGCGCTTTACTTTGCGTAAATTATTTCATCACCACTGCTCTCAAAACGGTGAAGGAAAACATTGTGAGGAAACCGGCATGTCCTAGAACCAAAAATTCGAAGACATGTGACATCCACCAACCCGCACTGGGCCCGCGTGGTGGATTACGGCCCATTCTCTCTCACAGAGAAGAGGCCTGTGTCCCAGCAGTGGGAACATTAATAGGCTGATGATGTGATGATGTGTGTGATATATTTATAGGTATTTGTAAATATATTAGTAAGTATGTTTATTTTAGCTATATATATATATATATATCTACTATTGTACCCATTTTACTATATCTTTTTTTTATGCACCTGCCATGTTATCTCTCCACCACCCTTGGTTGACTGGCAGAGAATGTCTCAGGCATTAAGTCCGCCTATGTACCTTTATGTTGCATGAAGTTTTAATAAATAAATAAATATCTCTTCGATTGTAAATTCGGTTGTTTGTTTGTTACGCTGTAACGTTGTACTTTAGTTAACAACGTAAATACCTTATCTTAGTATAATAACCATCATAAGTGGGTACCTAAATCTAAGCATTTATTATTTTGCGTTTGCACTGATCAACGGAAAATTCCACAGGGAGCCCACGACTGTTCTAGTGTAGTCTCATTCACTCACGACCAATCCTACTGACCCTTCCGTTTTGACCGACGCGTGAACATTGCGTTCGGCCCGAGCGGAGAGGCTCATTAGGACACAGCCGTCTACCAGAACGCACGCTCCTAATCTCGATCTTCTACCGGGTCATCTGAGCAGTAACTTCCACCGTGCGACCATAAAGTTCTTCTTCTTCTTAGTCGGGCACTCTTGGCAGAGTGGTCGTGGTCATGGGTGGGCCCTAATGCATGGTGGCTCTTGCTATGCGTCGCCATTCGGTTCTATTAGACGCAATGTGGGAACAGTCGGTCATCGTAGCTTTGGTGATGTTTTTAATAAGATCTGCCCATCTGGTCGGAGAGCGACCCCGGAATCTCTTGCCCTCCATTCTGCCTTAAATTACAAGACGCTCCATTGAGTCTTCATTGCGAGCTATATGCCCAAATAACTTTAGTATTCGTATTTGAACAGTCGACGATAATCTCTCTTTGATGTGAAGTTCTTTTAGGATCGATACAACAGTGCGGTAAGCGGTCCACGGAATTCGCAGCATTAAGTTACTTATTATATTTAAAACAACTTTAATCTATTCACATAATGTTACCTTGCAGTATATTATTTAAGAATCCCCGTATTGGGTAAGTGTTGACAAGATTCATAAGTTGCTAGCTCATGTATTTTTTGTGTGCTTTAGTAGGTACAGTCAAGGGTCAAAAGTGCAGTCATACTCTCCCAAAACTCAAATGGCTAATTTTTGTAGAAGAAGTAAAATTATTCACAACTGATTTAATATTTTGCATAGAAATTAAATTATAGATTATTCCTACTAACCGCGAAAGGTTGAAATTCTGCTGCCTACAAAAAAATTGCCTTTTCTGTTTTGGTAGAGTGTGACTGCACTTTTGACCCTTATAGTACCTGCAAAAATTATGTTTCATATTTTTTCTTTGTTTGATTGTGTTTTTGCTTAATAAACCATGAATGCTTTACTTTCAAACTTTTTAACAATTGTGTAACATAGTGCTTCACACTCATTTCTTTTTAATATTACTTCCCTTGTAAACTCTGATCCGATCTGATGGTGACCGTATACACAATCGCCTTAAGCGCTGTGCTTCCTACGCTTTCGCTTACGCTGCGAGGTCTCCGTCAGCGGAGGGTTGCAGAGGACTTTTTTATTTACCGCTGGACATAACTTCCAAGGTTTAAGTTTTGGAGTGAAGTGTTGGGCTCGTTAAGTCAAGCTTCCGGAACTAACGAAGACGGCTGCAGCGTCATCTAGCGACCCTCACCAAACCTGCCAGCGCATCCCAGCATCTCAAACCTGCGAGTCCTCTAGCCACGGGATCAACTCCACGGCTGTTATCAACAGCTTCGCGTTAGCCAAGACAGTACTTTGCGCGGCTACCTTCACAAGACAGAATCTAATTGACGGGCTTGTGTGTTGTTGAGTTATTTTATTCATATATCTAAGCTCACATACTTCAACGCTTTCACGCCTTAAAGGCTGAACGAATTTGGATGAAACTTGGCATATGAATAGACCATCAGAAACAGGATTGGGACATAGGACTTCTCATCCCAGTATAATGTTCTCTTGGGATAATAACACACTTCTAAGCTGAAGGCAGACGCTAGTGTTAGAATAATATTGATCTAGGTCCGAGGACTGATAATAGGACCTCTTTATATCGTATACTTTATCAAGTGCGTAGTTCTTTATTCAAACCATATTCGAATAAAAAAATAGTCACAGACATCCACAGCAGTCATTCTGACAGACGAAGTTGTTTCAAATTCTGTGCACAAAGCAGAGCACAGTTTCGTTCTAGAAATTAATTTGATATTAAGAAACAACAGCTACAACAACAGCAATAACAACAACAGGCTCTGCAGTAAAGTCTTCAGTCAAGCTACTGTTCAAGCTCAAGCAGCTTGGCAACACCAAGTTCCTCAAACCCTGCCGCAAAAACTACAGAATTTGCATTTCAGTTACAAGCTGTCCAACAACAATACATTCAAGCTGTCTGACAACGGCTTCTACAATACCGGTAATACCTACTTGAGAATAAAAAAAGCTATTTTGTAAAAATGGTAATCGGCGCAGTCGAAAGTTGCATCCGATACTCGGATTCTAGCGTATACGCGGTCGATTTCCTCACCGACGCAGAACTAGTACTAAGTGTGGAGCGGCTCAAGAAGCAAGTCAAGGTACTTACCTTAGAAAACGAGGTCTTAGAGAAAAGCATCCTGCGACTGCAGCCATCGTTGATGGCCGGTTTGTATTCAGCTCTAGAATTCGCTCTCAAGTGGTCGCAGTCTCAACATCAACAACAGGGCTCTGGGACAACCATAATCAGTTCCAATAGATCACAGACATCACGAAACGCCCTCCACGACAACGTGCTAAGTAACGCCAATATGAAGAGCCAGTCCAGACTGTTCTTTCGCAAAAAAGATTCCTCAATCAGAGGGGGACCCTCTTCAGTCAAACTGTCCAGGTCGATCATAGGCATTGCAGGACCAAAGGTCAACGTCGAAGAAAGGCTAGAGTTAGTACATGCTGTAATGGTAAAAGAAGGGAAAGACTTAAAGAAATATGAGCAGTTTGCTAAGAAGCAACATGATTACTTAAAAGCTCAGTTAGAAGAAATCGCTTTAAGGACTGATGACTTCGAGAAGTGGATAATAAATTTCAATAAGGAGGTCATCATTGATGGTGTTGACCCGATCGCTAAACGGATCCCCGCCGAGATATGGATCAGATTCATGTCAGAGCATGGCAAGAAACTTGACAGACAATTAGACAAGATGCGAATAAGAATGAGTACCGAAAACGTACAACACAGAAAACTGAGAGAAGATTTCAAACGCAAGAAGGAATGGGCAGAACGCCTAGTACCTGTAGATATCGCAGTAAAAACAATAGAAATTAAATTAGCACGAGAAAATATAGAGCATAAAAACATTCAACTAATTGAGCTGAAGGCATTGACTGGGGACGCTAACTTGAATCTAACTAGATACAAGAACAAAATGTTGACTGTACAGAGACATCTAAAGCAAGTGATAGATCTGAAGGATCTTAGGGAACGCCAAACCGTAAAGTTGAATGCTGAAAGAGATTTGCTGGCATCACAAGTACACCTTTTAGAGCCACATTTAGACAAGCTAAAGCTAATAAGACAGACTTACTTAGTCCCAGATATACTTGACTATGTTAGTGTTAAAGATAGATTGAGTCAAATGACTAATTCAATCAAACGGTTGGAGACAAGTCTTAGAATTAAACAATTAGCTTTAGGTGTTTTTAAACGAGAGTCAAAGAGGTCTGAGAAGTTATTAAAAAATAAATATTTTAAATGTACGAAGTCATTTGGACCTTCAGACCGTGAGAGTGCGATACAAGATTTGAATGGGATACAGCTTTGCACTCAATGTGGCTTCACCAATAAAAACGTGACACAATCCTAATGGATTTGCATGCAAAAGGGATGCCGCAATGGATTTCTGAAATGATTTTTAGGTTATTTTTATTTGCTTTATTTATTTATTATGTTGGTTGGTGTTACTTCTTACTTAATTTATTGTAAATAATTTTAGATCAAGTTTCCTTTACGATTATTAAGTTGTTGGTGAGATATTGTAAGATTGGTTAATTTTATGTTCCTATGGATTTCCGCTTTGTTTTGTAGAATCGTAATGTTATTATTTTAATTTTATGGATTGTTAATGATAATTAATATAAAAAAAAGAAAAAACAAGAAAAAAGATAGAGAGAAATATATTTAATTTTAATGGATTATTTAGTTTGTTAATTAATACATATTGATTAAACTGTTACCTTTTGTGTTTGTCTTTATCCCAGAAAGCTCCAGAAAATTTCCTTTGATCCCACTAGTACCATCGAACTGTACCACCGGTGGTACTAGCGGGAAATCACATTCTCTATAGTACCACACCATTTGTATTAATTACTATTAGTGGTACTAATAAAACTGTTCGTTCCCAATAATACTACCTACCTATTCCCCCTTGTACCACCGGTGGTACATTTCGGTGGTACTAATGGGCTAAAGGAATACTACTACCTACCTACCTAAATAGAGAAGACACCTGCACTAGGTGTCATATCAATTGTGACAAAACAACAATGACAACTTTGATTAATGATTTGCGTTCCAAACTTTAATCTAGTATATTTTTATATGGCTAGTATGTAAACGAGCGAAAATAAATTCAAATTAAAAAATACTAACGACTTACTGCAAAGTGAAAATAACTTTCTTTATGGAAGTCGGTGTCTTTGGTAGATAAATTTTATTTTTTCGTTTTGGACTCCGACATCCAAAAATAAAGCTATTTTTCACTTAGTTGAGCTTTAATTTGGAAGTCAGTAGTATTTTTTGTAACAAGGTTTTTTTATTTGTCACTTTTTACCTGTAATGTACCTATAATGCCAGAATAAGTAGATTAACCGAATACCATGAATCTTGAACATAACCGGTGAAATGAGAGTGTACCAAGGCGAACTGTACATATGCGTACCCTTTAGAGCGTTGTGGCGTTGTGGTGGGTATGTTATGAAATCGTATAATCAATAAACAGACATGCGATTGCAGCAATCCAGAGAGATTTGCCGTCATTTATTGAAGAGTTCTATTGTATATCTTTGAAGTTCATCATCAGATCATCACCAAATTAAAATTGGACCAATTCCAAAACATACTCCTTCAAAAAAAAAGAATTTTCCAAATCAGTCCACAATTGGCGGAAAAATCGTAGAAAAAAAAAACTAACATAAAGTCGTACATAGAACCTCCTCCTTTATACCCGACTGCCGAAGGAGGGTAATGTGTTTAGCAGTCTATGTATGTATGTTTGTTCCTATGTGGCGTTCCAGAGATCAAAAGCGTCAGCCGATTTTGATGATTTCAAAAATATATTGCACTTAATATGTTTAAAAGTACCTTATTCGAATAAAATGTTAACTTAAAAGTTATTAATAAAAAAAGTTTATAAAAAAAGACCCGACTGCTTAAAAAGCGAACTAAAAAGATGTAAACAAGTAGAAAATCATGCTGTGCAGTCGGAGGATACATCTGGTTTTTACAGCCAGCTCACGAATATGTATCCTCCGATGCAGTCGGCATGCTTTTCTTCTTGTTTACATCTTTTTAGTTCGCTTTTTACGCAGTCGGGTTTTTTGTTTCTTTTTATTAACTTTTTTGGTAAGTCGGTTAAAAAATACTGATTATGGCTTACCTACTGAAATACTATGTGGGCGAATACAAATGTTTAAAACAGCGACTTGAAAATAAAAGTTTGTCGACGGAGCCCCGCTGCTGGGCTCCTTTTTCTGTCTGCAGGGTCTGAAGGAGATGACGGCAGCTAAATTCGCTCGCTTTGCTCGCTCACTTCAGCTCCCGTCATCGCCTTCGAAGCTAACCTATCCGAATCGGGGTTCTCTAAACTAACGAGCTCGCTTCGCTCGCTCTTGAACTAATTCGTTGAAAACACGAATACATCCGAACTCCCGCGCTGCACAGCGATGTCGCGAATAATAATATGCTAAAATAGAAAAAATAGAACCCCAAATATAATTAAAGTATGTAACAATATTATTACCGCAGCTCATAAAAGGTATTACTCAAACCGGATAAATAGTTACAACACTTATTTAGTATAATAGTCACCCATTCAGTATATTTTTCGCCCGGTTAATAATTTCCCTTTTTATATTATTGTTTTTAACTTTTATTTAGCTGCATTTAGACTGGAAACCGACCCAACATAGTTGGTAGATAATAGCAACAGATGATGATTTTTGATTTTTACGGGATGAGCCTGTTCTTGCACGACCCGCCGCCGCTTACGTACTTTGTCATTCTGGGTCAAATTTCTAGGGTGCTCGTTGATCGTACTTTGCTCAACTGCCAAAGATGCGTCATCTATAGGTTTATTCGATTCGAGCCGCCGAAACCATAAAATGGAACCAATAAACTAGAAACGTCTATTTTAGTCACGAAACCTAGTACAACTATCACATTTCGTGTTCGTCCTCCATATAAAACCTCTTTGGAAGGTCAAACATCAAATGAAATAGGCTAACACACTTTGAATCTAACCTTTAACACGTTTTTCGGTATTACCATGGCAACGGTTGCTTCGTTACCACATATGAAAAATTGCCCTACATATGGCAGGTGGCAAATCCGCCAAATCACTGACAGAAATCATAGCTTTTGGAAGTACTATTTTATTTTTGGATAATATTTAAAGAACCGTTGAAGAATGTCGCATTTGGGAGGGAGGAGCTGTATTCTGAGTCAAAACTCTCGCTCTTTAAGCAACAGCCGATGGGAGACTGACATGGACGTCCTCACGGACGGAGAACTCGTGAAGCTTGTAACCGACCTGAGGGAAAAAGTCAGAATACTAACACTAGAAAACGAAATCCTAGAACGGACAATCATGAGGTTAGAACCTTCGTTGATGACCGGAGTCTATCAAGCCGTGGAATACGCCATCAGAATCCCTTCCGGAACATCAGTAAGCATGATCAAAGCGGGCCTTTCGAAATTCGGTCTCGAATTGTTTTCAAGCCCTTCGAGAATGCTGACTAGTTCTTCGAAGTATATGGCTAACCCTTCGAGAATTCTAACTAGCCCTTCCAGAGCATCTACTAAGAGAGCAGAGTCCAAAACCAAGCTCAGTGGTAGCACTGCCGTTTTCGGAGCAGGGACGAGGATCAACGTTCTAGAGAGATCCGAACTTGTCGTTAAAGAAATGGATGTCCAAGTTAGTAGTCTGAACAGAGCAAGGAACAAAGGGGCAAAAGAACATGCTCTATTAAAAGCGAAAATGGAAGAAGTAGTATTGAAAGAAACTGAGATCGAAAAAGCAAGTGCAATGTTCCATCAGGAAGTTTTAGTAGATGGTTGGGACAAAATAGCACAGAGAATCCCAGCTGAAATATGGATAAGATTCATGATGGAGTGGGTGAAAATAATTGACAGTAAGATAGGGAAGCTGCGGTTGAGGACCAGTACCTTGAATACTCAGTACAGCAAACTGAAAGGTCAGATCAAAGTGAAAACAGAGTTGAGTGAGAGTTTAAGACCAGTCGACTTTGAGAAACTCGAAATAGAGAATGGAGTGAGTTTAAAAATAATCGAAAACAAGTTACAACAACTAGATGAGCTCAAAAAAATGACCGGTGACGCGAATTTGAATCTAACAATACACAAAAAAGCAATGATGGAGCAAAACAAATACTTATGCAAAGTATTATCAACTATCAAGAATAAGAAACATATGACCGTACAGCTGGATAAAGAAAGCCAGAAAATACAAGTACAGGTGGACCTATTCTCTCAGAGGCTGAATGAGATAAGAAAAGTCAGACTGAAGTACCAAGTCCCAAATATAATGGAGTACGTCGAAGTGAAATGGATGCTCACAGGGTTGCACAATACAACAAGGCTCCTAGAAACAAGGGCCCATATCCAGCAGATAGCCTTAGCGTCTATTCATCGGAAGATTAAGACTCTTACAGGAGAGATAGCGGCAAAGAAAGAGGTTGAGAGAAGCAGCTCTGACTTAAAACTTACACCTAAATCTATAACGTTTATTAGGAAAAGTGATGCAACTATGAATATGAGTGTATAGATAGAAAAATGTGAATGAGGAAAGGTACAGTAAGGTTAAACGGGTTGGTGTACGCAACTCCAAGACCAAACGCGTATTTTGCGTCAACGAAAAGTTACAAACGGTTATTAAGTTACTGAAATTGCGTACAAAAAAAAAAATTTTTTTTTTTTTTTTAATTATTCATTGGATTTTTTTTTTGTTATAATGTTGACGCCTGTAAAGAGGAGTGGTCTATGACAGCCGCAGTCTAAAACTTTGTTGTAATTTATTTTTATAAAATATTGTAAATTATTATTTATTTAGTAGACTCTTGTTACTTGTTAAAAAGCTGTTATTAGGTTATTTTGTAATTATCTATATTGTTTTTCAATAAAATATTTGGTTTGTTATTGAATCGAATTGAGTTTTTTTTATCTATTTGTATTTATATAAAAATACTAGCTGACCCGGCAAACTTTGTTTTGCCATAGAAACACCAAACAGTCATCCTACCTACCCTACCCTAACAACCCTACACTACCTACCCTAACTACCCTACACTACCTACTCTACCCTACCCTACCTAGCCTACCTACCCTACCCTACCTACATACCTACCCTATCCGCTTACGAAATTGATTACGATTTGAGAAAACTTGTTTGCCTAGAGCTGGAATTTTAAAGGCTGATTAACAATGTGTGTATTATTTTATTTTAATAAACCTGCTAACTCTTAACATATCTGTCTTCAGGCTCCGCTCTCGATTCCGATTTCGGTTCCGGTATCATCACTGCCGTATCATCCGTACTAGGATAGGATAGATGGACCCCTTTCCCGCACTTAGACTCCTATATGGTCCGTTGTCCGTGCAGGCCTCCTCTCTGTGAGAGGGAATGGGCCGTAATCCACCACGCGGGCCAAGTGCGGGTTGGTGGATGTCACATGTCTTCAATTTTTGGTTCTAAGAGATGCCGGTTTCCTCACGATGTTTTCCTTCACCGTTTTTGAGAGTAGTGGTAATGTAATAATTTACACAAAGTACAGTTGGGTTCGAACCCACGACCTACAACACTGCTCTCAACATCCCTACTATGCACTATGTCAATGTGGCGACGTTTGGGGGAGGCCTATGTCCAGCAGTGGACGTCTTTCAGCTGGTATGATGTTGATGATTATGATGATATCTTCGGAACGATTTCCGCAAACCTTGAAGATCAACCCGTGTGGCTGTGAAGGAATAAGTCTTACCTGAGAAGTTGATACGCCAGCATACAACTGAAGATACAGACAAGTACGGCGCTGACGGATAAAGCGAATACGCCGCGTAGGCACCAGTACAACGCGCCGTGGACCACGCCGCATTCTGATACGCCTTCGAATACGCAACGTACTCCTGGGGAAGAAATTAGATATTGTAATAGTATTTTTATATTAGTACGTACAGTCAAGGGTCAAAAGTGCAGTCATACTCTCCCAAAACTCAAATGGCTAGTTTTTGTAGAAGAAGTTAAATTATCCACAACTGATTTAATATTTTGTATAGAAATTAAAGTATAGATTATTCCTACTAACCGCGAAAAGTTGAAATTCTGCTGCCTACAAAAAAAATGCCTTTTCTGTTTTAGTAGAGTGTGACTGTACTTTTGACCCTTATAGTACCAATTGATTTTAGAAGGTTACCATCAATAGAAATCTTATCAAAGTGATTTGATTGTTCATACCATTTATGAAACAATAACAAACACGACTAGGATACATTGTTTTATTTCGGAGTTCCAGTGCCTGCCGACTTCATCATCATATCAGTTCGATGGTACCATTATTTATTTATAAGTATTTGCTTCATCATAGTTGTTTAACTATACGAGATATCGTAGACCCGTGACACAGCATTAAAGAGTTCCATCGGCAATCTGTGGTCTTCTTCCCCAGTTCCACTTCACCAAATGTTACTTTATGAGTGCAAATGATGGCATTGTTGATGAAAATGCCAAAATCGCTATATGTCCAATCATCAGATGGCTATGGGACCAACTGGGAAGTATACCCTTTCAAACAAAAGAAGAATTTTCTAAATCGGTCCAGGCGTCTTTGAGTAATTGGTGTACATACATAAAAAATCAAAATACCAATCGAATTAAGAACCTCCTGCTTTTGGGGAGTCGGTTAAAAATCAGGTACACGTCAAACTTATAACACCCCTCTTTTCTGAAAAAATAAGAAGATAAGAACTTACCCTCGTCATCAGCAGCATTGTGCTGCGTGTCAGGAGGCATGGAGAAGCATGTGCAGGTGCGAGTCAGCTTAGTGTACTCGCAGAACTTCAGAGTTTGGAGTCTAGAACAAGATTGATGGTTGAAAAAGTTTTACCAATATCACTGTTCAATAAGCATATTACTTCACATGGGGTCCCAGCGCTAACAAAGCAAATTTGCTTCAAATAAATGTCACTAGATGGCGCGATATGCATCGATTCGTTATTGAATTGTGTGTAAAACTAACATTTTCTAGAATTAATCATAAAAATTGTATGTTATTTTTTATCAACTCTCATAAGCACAATATTATGGAATATTGAGCTCTTAATTCACATTTCGAAGATTATTTGAACGGATCATTTAAAATTGATTGCAATATATGGCGCTGTTTTAAATTTCTGAGGCATGCAACTTGATTTTTAAAATTTGTACAATGAAACTGTAAAAACTTGCAAAAATACTACCATAAAACAAATCGTCACAGTATTTAAAGAAAAAAATAGTCACGAACCGAGAAAACCCTTTTACTTACAAGTCGCTGCTAACACCATCTATATCCGTGGAACGGAACCGAACGCGATCGATGTTCTTTGAAAAATAATCAGTTTAATCAGACGAAAAACGCTAGTTACGTCGACACGGTTTCTTTGTATGGGATGAGGCATCTGTATGCTATTATATTATCTGTGCCCATGAGTAATAGTAATATAGTGTATGTCGGATGGCCCTAGGAGTTAACACTGTGTGCTTTACAACCTTTTTATTACGTACTGAATTCGGCAAGGCAAAGGGCAAAGAGTATGAAAAATCGGCCAAAAAGGCTGCTGGTGTGTCTCTCTCGACTGTAGAAGTGATTCATCATTTCAGCCGACAGACGTCCATTGCTGGACATAGGCCTCCCCCAGGCGTCGCCATATTGACGGATCCCGTGCGTCTCGCATCCAGCGCCTTCCCGCAACCTTAACCAGGTCATAGGTCCACCTAGTGGGAGACCTTCCAACGTATCGTCTTTCGGTTCGCGGTCGGCACTCCAGAACTTTTCTGCCCCATCGGCCATCCGTTCTGCGAGCAATGTGCCCTGCCCACTGCCCTTTAAGTTTAGCAATTCTTCGGGCTATGTCGTGAAGGAAGTGATTGATCTACTTTTAATAATACTTCTAAGTGTACGGCCAGAGTGCACGCTATATTCGGGTCGGGGCGTGCAGCGTTCATGTTAAACACGTGCTACCGCTCGGTGGGCACTCAGGACGGCCACTACGCGTAGCACGGGTTTAATATGCACGCTGCACGCCCCGCCCCGCTCGACGCCGTGCACTCTGGCCGTAAACTAATACTCACTTGTTCATATGTATGACGGTGGTAGTTATGGTGACCAACACGCAGGTTAACGCACATACCAGGCAGCAAGCTCCGACGACTTTGATCTGGTACAAAAGAACATTCAACATTAAATGATTCTGAAGGTCCAATCCGTTGTAGTTATTTATGAATGATAGATTTAAGGGAACACTAGTCGAAAATTCTTCCATACAAACGTAGACTGGATTTTACTCCACTGTTTGATGATGTACGTTCAAAATAAAAAATGATATAAATTTGTCTCATCATTATCTAGCCCTGTATGGAAGCAAAAAAGTAAAGGGTAACAAGTAATCTGGGTCAACAAGATGCTTATACTGTGAAAATTTGAAGACTGTAGCTCCAACCGTTTGCCTGTAAAACCTGTATGTCAGACGACGGACAGACAGACACGGGAGTTACAGCAATAGCGCTCCGTTTGGATCCTTCGGGTACGGAGCCCTAAGAAGCCAAAAGACGCTAGAAATGGTAATTCTTAGGCGCAGGCCACATAGAAATGGCGTCAGGCGCGGACATGGCACGGGCGGCTTCCTATTCCATTAAAATTTCATACAAAATGCATGGAAATAAAGCGCAATTTAGGACACACGGCATGTCGTCATAACCACGTCCGAGCAACGTCATACCGTGTGTCCTATGAGTGAAGGAAGTTATGCAAATACAACAAGCATTTAACATCTAACGGATTCTGTGTTTCCTGATAGCTTGTAGCTATGGGTCTTTAAGTCAAGAGTGAATAGGTTACTTCTAGGCAAGCGTGTTACACCGTCGACCACATCATCATTTACCATCAGGTGCGATGTGGTCAAGCGTGAGCCTACCAACAATAAAAAAACGTTTTTGTTAAAGATATAAATCTTCATTGAACATTCGGAAGCATGACATAAGAGATTAGAGTCAAAAATGATTTTTTCTACTTTCTTGTCTATTATGAAACCCATTGCCTAAGAAATTAGTTTCGAAATATGAACATTTAGACACAAGATTATAAAAAAATAAATTAAAAAAAAACAAAATTAAATAATAACAGTTACGAAATGACTTTTGTATGGATCATGATACTGAACCTATTTCACACCTACCTCTCGAAAAAGCGCGCGTTGATTGTGTGTATATAGTCTGTGGTTTTTAGTCTGAACGTTTCTAATAATTTGTTGTTGGAACTTATTTGCATTTAATTAAGTAAGCTCATCAGGTTGTGGAAAAATAATCGTTCGTGTCTCGCATAAAAAGGCTTTGTTTTAACACTCGCATGTATATATAATATTGTAATAAAATTACAAAAATTATTTAAAATTATAATAAAGCTACAAAAATTGGCTACATCGCTCGTGTTAAAATCTCGACATTTTATGCTCGACACGAAATGTACTATGCATAGGACACGCAAAGTTTACAAAAGGTTTTTACGGCTCAATTGACATGCAACAATACCAATACTACAAGGATAATGATGCCATAAAATGTTATTTTAGGGGGAACAGTAAATCCAATACTGATTATGATCTTTAGGGGTGCAATAATGTCTAAATAACAATCGTGCGGTAAAAAGAAAAGAAGACAGAACGTATTTTTATAGGGTATCGTTTGAACGGTGTTGAAATCTTAAAAATCTGTTTGACGAAGTGCAGGCCAAAACGATCTTTAATCTCACCATTGCATAAGCCATATTAACATATGGCAAGAAAAATTCCGGCCAAGTGCGAGTCGGACTCGCGCACGAAGGGTTCCGTATCATTATCGCAAAAATGGCAAAAGAATCACGTTTGTTGTATGGGACTTACATATTTATTTTATTCTGTTTTTAGTATTTGTTGTTATAGCGGCCACAGAAATACATCATCTGTGAAAATGTCAACTGTCTAGCTATCACGGTTAATGAGATACAGCCTGGTGACAGACAGACAGACGGACCGCGGAGTCTCAGTAATAGGGTCCCGTTTAACCTATTATTGTTTTAACACAAACAATAATAGGTGCGTGATTTGCCACATTTTTTGGATATTGTTTTTAAACTTAGGAAGCTTGAGTAAAGCCACCACAAGACAATATTTACTATTGGGATCCCCTGGGTATACAGCCCCTCTAATATAACTAAAGCGATTAATCTCCCAAGGCAGAATCCACATACTTATTTAATAGTAAGACCACGATTGGTTTGTTAGGAGCATGTACACACAGCGTTACACAAAGTTTTGTTGTGAATTCTACCCTAGAGATAAATATTTCAAGCATGAAGAAGTGCTGACAAAACAAAAGTAGGCTCATGCCAATGATATTCTAGTAAACAGATATGTTATGAGCACGCGTTGTAAAGACTCGAATACGTCCTAATTGGGACGTATAGTATTTAGTATATGTCACGCATGGCGAAGAGCGATACGCTTTGTTGAAAGTGTTGAAACAAAAACAAAATTAAAATAATGCCATCGTGTTTATTTAGAAAGTGTATCAATTATGATACCAAAGTACATAAAACAGAAGGGATCTCGTACCTTATGTAAGTACGCAATACAGCTCAATTTACTAATTTATTTCAATTTTTTTCCTAATATTCTGATATTTGGAGGTAAGAAAAAGAAAAAAAACATTAGTGGTCAGAATAATGTTTGTTTACATTCACACGCAAGTGACAAACACTAGCTGTCTCTTTTTTTCTTGTAGAATTTGTCAAGCCATCCCTTTCGACTTGTAGTAAAATGTCAGATGAATGAAAAGTGTGTATGTATGCTGCCGCTGCTTTGCGGAAAACTTTTTTCGGTTGTTTTGTGAGTGTATAACGAGTCTGTTTACTAGAATATCATTGTCTCATGCCCACAAGAACACAAGAACATGCAACAAGCATTATCAAGCAGTGATATAATGAATGACATCGAACATACTTTTCTTACCATATAGCTGTATCTATTGCGTCGGCGAGCGAGGCTCATGATACAGACGCCTGTTAACACCAACTGGAACAAGAACATAGGTACCAAAGTTAATTAATTTTCCCAAACATATTTGGAAATTTGAGCATTATTTTGACAACCTTCTTCGAGATAAATCGAAATTGCTGTACTGGCCAAATACATGTGAGCAGCGGCCGGCAAAAGTTGTATGAAAATCCATATCTGTCGTGTTTAGCGGAAGGTACGGCTGTTGGACTTTATTATTGAAAGTGAGGGCTTGTATCCGAAACAGGTCGCTGGCTGTTGAGACTTGCAAAAAACCTAAAGAAGTCATCACGTCAATGAAAGATTTTTGTCTCAGATGCACTCCATCTAAGGGAGGCCAAGTCCATAATAAATTCATGTATGTGAGGACAATGCACCCAGACATAGCACTACACACTATACTACGTACAGGCATAAAGTATTGAAAGTACTCACACATGTACTGTGCAGTTGTTTAATAGATACTAGAAAAACATTAACATCCGAAGTAGTTAAGTTATGACTAATCCCAACTGACGGCGTCCGTTCACGAACATGACGCGTGAATTGGCACCACCCAGCTCAACCATCATGAAGGGAACCGGATGATCCAACACACGCGCCACCATCAGAGAGAATTCCTTTTCACAAAACGAATATCACATATCACTTCTCTGGAAGCCTTTAATTCTTATGGCCTATGTAAGGAGCAGGTCTTACCATAGCGGCCGGAACAGCGGCGGGCACAGTCTCCAGATGTTGCGGAGAAGCAGTGTAAGCCCGGAGTAGGATGTGTTGCGCTGCCAGTAGACCGCCCAGCGCGGCCGCCAGGGCTCCACATCCGACACACCACCACGCATATTTACGCCGACGGCACGTTCCCTCATTCCCGTTGCATCCGACCGAAGCTGAAATGAGATAAACAAGGTCAATATAAACTTATTAGTTATAATGCTAAACAGTACAGAGAGTTTATAAATAATGATGAATTATTTATAAAAAAATCTCTGTAAAAAACCTGATCAGCAGCATCTAAATTCAAATACCTACTGTACCGAAATTTTAAATTAACAATCTGATAATCAGTACCGAGATTATTATAAGTTATCCAATTTATTTATAATTGTCTTGTGTATGTATTTAATATAAGTTTCTAACATAACTTTATAATATAAGTATCTGAGACAAATGAATACCTAATAATATACAATTATAAGTTACCTAATTTATTTATAATTGACTTGTTTATGTCTATCTAATATAAGTTTCTAATATAACTTTATAACATAAGTATCTGAGACAAATAAATACCTAATAATATATAATTATAAGTTACCTAATTTATTTATAATTGTCATGTGTACTTATGTCTATCTAAAATAAGTTACTAACATAACTTTACAACATAAGTATTTGAGACAAATAAATACCTAATAATTGGAAGGTAAGGGTTCCAACTTTCGAGAGGTCATAATAAAGCTCTCAAAGACTATTCAATATTATAACAAGGCATTTTACAAAGCAAGTATTTCTTATAATTCGTCATAACTGTGAAAACCACAAAGAATGAAAGAAAGAAAGAAAGAACCAAAAATATTTATTAAAAAAAAGAAAAATATATTAACAAAACCTTAAACAAGTAAAAATAAAAAATATCCAAAACCCCGCCAATTTTTTTTATTTAATACTTTTTAAATTACATAATTTATCTAGTAATAGACACGCTTCGATCAACAATCTATCGAACACGTAATTATGACACGATATCTTGCGAAAATACTCCGTTTCAAACAGAAAACAGCCCGTAACTTTTGAACGGCTAAACCGATTTTCACCAAACATAGCTAAAAACACTCTCGACAAAGTCACCTTTCAAACAAAAAGACAACTAAATCAAAATCGGTTCATCCGTTTAGGCGCTATGATGCCACACACAGATACACAGCAACACACGTCAAACTTATAACATCCCTCTTTTTCCGTTGGGGGTTAAAAAGTAATTCCACCAAAGAATAAAATCCATTGTTAACAGGAAGACGATGCCGACGTTCTCCCAGCAGAAAATGTTCTTTTCTTTCTTCAGATGATAGCAGATGGATTCACATGACCACTTTGAAGAATTTCAAGATACGAACGTACTTGGACTCTTTCAAAGTGTCCGTCTGAAAACCATCTAAAGTCTTCGGTTTCTTTTCTGATGTCCGACTTCCAATCCTCAGTGACTTCGTATGTGATAAGTACTGTCACAGATAATATAATACTAGCATAGAGATGCCTCATTCCATACAAAGAAACCGTGCCGACGTAACTCTCGTTTTTCGTCTGATTTAACTGATAATTATTTGTACATCGAATGCGTTGGGTTCCGTTCCACGGCGATAGATGGTGTTAGCAGCGACTTGCATGTAAAAGGGTTTACTCGGTTCGTGAATTCTTTTTTTTTCTTTAATTAGTGACGATTTGTTTTATAAAATTTTTGTCTCGTTTTTACAGTTTCATTGCACCAAAATGTATTACAATACAAATTTAAACAATCGAGTGGAATGTCTCAGACATTTAAAATTATTGACATCAATTTTAAATGGTCCGTTCAAATAATCTTTGAAATGTGAATGAAGAGCCCAATATTCAATAATTTTGTGCTTATGAGAGTTGATTAAACAAGAACATACAATTTTTATGTTCAATTCCAGAAAATGTTAATTTTACACACAATTCAATAACAAATCGGTGCATATCGCGCCATCTAGTGAGATTTATTTGAACCAAATTTGTTTTCTTAGCGGTGAGACCCCGTACGTGTTACTTTTGAGCCGCTACAGTAGATGCTTTAATTAAATGTAGTACATATCAACCTCCACGAATATCTGAGGAGTCAAGCGCGGATCCACCGTTGTCGGCACTATGGGCATGCCCACAGCCCTAATAGACTTCTGACGTTACACTTTCACGGTATATTAAGGTCGATAAACTGATGAATTACACGCACACACGCACGATCAAATAAAAAGATCGACTGACAAACTAAGGCGTAGTTTCGTTGTACGTGTGTGCGTGTAATTGTGTATGTATACGGCAAGGCGTAGTTTTAACCAGCGTCACCTTGTTGATTGCAACGTTCCATCTTGACTTTTTATTTGATCTGGCATGCCTGTAACTTGTATGCCATTTTGTTACAGGCAGGCAGGCAGGTGTATTTTCGCCTTAATAGTGCGTGTATATTCGCAAAGATAATAATTATTACCCCTATTATTGACATTTGCAAGGGTTATTTTTTCATATGTCATGGCGGCAGTTGTGATTGGATTGGAGGAAGTCTTCATCAAAAGGGATTGGAATACAGGCCTTAAGGTGCGAGTTCATCGCGCGACTGCGACGCGAGACCGCGACACGCGACGGAAGACCGCTAGCCAGTCTCGCTCACGGACGAGTGGTGTCGCGCGTCGCGCTCGTTATGCTCGAACATTTTGTCGTTTAACAATTAAATAACTAAAATCGTGGAGTGTTTGTGTGCGACACATGTCTCGGTTTCGCCCGCGAATACACCGCAAGGGCCGTGACGCACGAGGCAGGGTGTATCGGTCGCACGTCTCGGTCTCGCGTCACGGTCGCGCGCTCATCACGCGCCTTTATAGGTACTCGATATTCGCGCCTACATCTTCAGAAACTAACTCAAAAGGATTCATAAAAATCGCCGAGGTAGCAACTGCTCAGCAGATTCTAAATTTTAATTCTTACTAATATTATAAATGCAAAAGTTTGCATGGATGGATCATGTCAATCACGCCAGAACGGCTGAACTGTTCGGGATGAAATTTGGCACTGAGATAGATTATAGTCTAAAATAGCACATAGGCTATTTATCCCGGTAATATGTTCCCTTGGGATGAATTCCGACTTTCACGCGGGCGAAACTGCATGCAGTAGTTAGTATTGAATATACTAAGCTATTGCTAAATAGTAGAGTCAAGATTTTTATAAAATAGAAGGATGATAATGCGTAAACTCGATCCTTGTTAGTTAATACTTCATCAAAAAGCCATAAACTGTAGTTACTTTTGTAGTTAAACGTTTTTTACCAAAACCGACAAATCTTTAATTTGCCGTGACACTGAACTTATACAATTTTACTTTTAAACTTTGATAGCACGAATTCTTTGACCACGATCTTGACTGTCTATTTTTTTGTATACTTCAGCGGCGCGCGTGATCAGAAAGCAAGCTAGCGGTGAACTACTACTTTTTATATTTTTAAATGTTTTTAGGGTTCCGTACCCAAAGGGTAAAAATTAGTCCCTATTAATAAGACTCCACTATCCGTCTGTCTGTCTGTCATCAGGCTGTATCTCATGAACCGTGATGGCCAGACATTTGAAATTTTCACAGATGATGCATTTCTGTTGCCGCTATAACAACAAATACTTACTAAAAACAGAACGAAATTAAAATTTAATATAAGGCTCCCATACAACAAACGTGATACTTTTGCCGTTTTTTTGCGTTAATGGTACGGAACACATGGTGCGTGAGTCGACTCGCACTTTGTCGGTTTTTAGGGTTCCGTACCCAAAGGGTAAAAACTGGACCCTATTACTAAGACTCCGCGATCAGTCTGTCTGTCTGTCTGTCGGTCTGTCTGTCTGTCTGTGTATTTGTCCGTCTGTCACCAGGCTGTATCTCATGAACCGTGATAGCTAGACAGTTGAAATTTTCACAGATAATGTAGTTTTGTTGTCGCTATAACAACAAATACAAAAAACAAAATAAAATAAATATTTAAGTGGGGCTCCCATACCACAAACGAGATTTTTTTGCCGTAATGGTACGGAACCCTTCGTGCGCGAGTCGACTCGCACTTGACCGGTTTTTATAACATAACAAGCATATCCTTGAAAAGTCATAAAAATGTTTTGATTGTCATTGTCTGTTAAAAACATAGGTAACAATTATATAGTATATTGTTGAACTGACTAGGTACTACTAATAGTTCTCGCTAAACTTCTTGGCTACACTGAAGTTGGTTACAATGGCTGCGCAAGTAAATCTCATACAAAAAAAAAGTTAATTAAAAATATCAAAAAACCCGACTGCTTGAAAAGCGAACTAAAAAGACGTAAACAAGAAGAAAATCATGCTGTGCAGTCGGAGGATACATATTCGCGAGCTGGCTGAACATAACCAGATATATCCTCCGACTGCACAGCATGATTTTCTTCTTGTTTACGTCTTTTTAGTTCGCTTTTCAAGCAGTCGGGTTTTTTGATATTTTTAATTAACTTTTTTTATTTTTAACTTTTAAGTTATTTTTTTTCGAATTAGGTACATTTAAACATATAAGTGTTATATATTATTGAAATCACCTCTCAAAACCCTTCATTTTGATATCCCACACGATAGGTTTGGAAGAAAAAAAATATTTGGGCCCCCACAATATGGCGCCTAAGAACCGCCATTTTCCTATTTTACAATTTTAATGTAGCCAGTGACACTCGCGGGGTTAAGACGAATCGATTGACGTAAGAACCATCAAAATCGGCCCACGCGTTTGGTCTCTAGAACGCCATATAGGAACAAACATACATACATACATACATACATACATACATACTTACATACATACATACATACATACATACATACATACATACATACATACATACATACATACATACATACATAGACTGATAAACACATTACCCTCCTTCGGCAGTCGGGTAAAAACAGCACCGATCCGTGCCTTGCGCATCGGAAAGCCAACTTCAGGGCGGCCAAGAAGTTTGGCGAGAACTATACGTGAGGGTATTTTCCGCTGTTAAGGTTACACTAGTCGACGGCACGAACTATTTTGCATGCTATATCAACCGACAACACGTGCGAAAGAGATAGATGATGTGATGAGCAGCAAGAAGCTAGTTTGCGTACGAATAAGCTCTTTTGAAAGTTTGTAATGAAATTGATGATGATTTAGGACGAAAACGAGCGCGCAAAATTTTATAAACAGACCTTTGGGAGTCTAGATATCATGGAAAAACGACTAACTGTATATTTTCAAAATAAAATTATTTGCATTCTTGAAGTATTAATCTATCCCTGTATGGTGGCCGTTTTGCGATTTTCCTTCTTCTTATGGTATTTATTTCCGCCCAAAGATGCCTGTTAGTGTTGAAATATGGAACTTTCGACGCTCATAACTTTCAAATAATTGTTTTTTTTACTTTATTGTTTCCATACAGGGCTAGATAATGATGAGACAAATTGATATTTATTTTCAATACAGTATTTAAACATAGCGTACTTTCAGAGGCTATAATTATGATTTGAAAATTAAATCTTTTGCATAGGCATCTTTCTATTACGCGTTCGTGACTTGTTTACGAGCTCGATCATTATGTTTGCAGTTGAGTTTTAAATGTATAAGTTAATTTAAAAAAGTTTAGTAGCAAGGAGTTTTCATACATAGAATAAAATGCGATAGATTTTATACGAGAATAAATGAACGAGTCCGTACGTACGACTATTGTAACCTTAACGTGGCTAACTGCTTACATTATTTGTAGAAATATATCAATATTGCATGTAAAAGATTCCCAGTTTCAACCAAAGATTCCTGACAGATTCAAAGTCAAATATATTTATATCAACTATGCCATTATGCGGACTTTTGAACGCCAATAAATAAAATTTACAAGTAAAAACAATTGATTCTACCGTCCATTCGGCAAAATAGCTTGTTATGGAGAAGAACGGACATGAAACTCCAAACTTATTCTTTAAAAATAAGTGTTTTACAATATTTACATAAGTACATATAATAACAAATTCATAAGATGCACCCAGAATAGTACTACACACTATACTATTACTACTACTTATACTATTTTCAAACACATTAAAAGATAATTCAAGTGATTAGATTGTCAGATGTTAGAATGTTGTGTATTTGTTCAGCCAATCACAGAGATATTAATTATTTATTTTGACAGATGACACGTTGTAAGACAATTTTTAGGTTTATTTTATGTCCGAATAAGTTCACTAATTACATGCTAAGTACCTATATTTTTTTAATTAATTAGCGTAACTACTATCTTATAAGTAGGTATTATTTAAAAATTACCAAAGTATGGTGGCGGTGGCACATAGTGTTGGGGTATTTCAGCTGCTATGGTAGATCTTGGAGTCGATACCTGGTATTGTACAACTTGCATAACACCACAGGCTTGCATTACAAACGCACTAAACATTCACCCATTTTAATTATCCAATAGTACTATAGGAACAACAGCAATCCATTCAATAAAAAAAACAATAAAAAATCACTAAAATTTTTCACAATGGCCGCTTTCCCGCCCTGTCACTTTTAATTTTTTATTTTAGCAACAACGCACAAGTCGCAAAGTTCAATATTCACCATGAACTTTCAAATCTCGCGCCAATTCCATAAAATCGATATTTACACCCCAAGCTAACCGAGCGTAAAGAACAATGACCTCTTTTCGTATAACAACAATGCTATTTACAAAGCACTGGCTGAATACAATTCAAAATAAACACTTTTTTGTTTAAAACATCAATTCCTTCAATTTTAATTCCATAAATCCATCTTTAATTTTCCCCCGTTCTTTTGTTTTTCATTACTTTATAACTCAAACCACGTTTAGTTTATATCGAAATAACTGTTATTTAGCACAAATATTAACAACTAACGTTTTATTCGAGTTTATTTTCACGATAAACAAAAAATCTCGTAGCATTACTGAGTTTACGTTGTAAGGTTATGTGATTTGACAATGGCCGTTCCGCGCAGAAGCAATGGGTTCTTTATGTGGCTCAGGTAGAAAGGTCTTAAATTAAATGTACGGGAATGTGACTTATAGATTTTGTTGTGTACTCAAACTGTATTACCTGTACAGGTAGACAGATATTTTTTTAACGTAGAACAGGTAGTTTTTGTGCAAAAAGGTTTGTTGTTAAATGTAACTATGTGAGCATTTTTTTTTAGAATCTCTTTGAATTGAACGACCAACGCGCGACGTTCTGGTTTCGTTTTGGTGGGAACTTATATCGCCCACACATTGTATATAATTCTATGGGGTATAACAATAAGTTTAACGTTTTTCTTATTTAGAAATCGACAGCAAAAACTTAGATTGATGTCCGGAAAACATTAATATCGAGATAACAATAAAATTGTAAGCCTCTGAACTTTGCAACGCCTTTCAAATTATACGAGAAAAGAAATCTATTCTGCAAGATTTGTTGACATTTTTGGGCCGATTACCTGTCATGATTTAACTGCTTTTACGACAGGTATTTCACTATCAAATAAATTTAAGTTTCTTTAGAATTTTTTGTGAAAAAAGTTGTTTCACGCTAACCAGAGTGACACTTTGATTTAAAATTGCTTTGATTCGCAATTGCTCTAAAACTTTGTTTATTACATCAGTTTTGCCCGAAGTTCTACTAATTATATTTAACAAAGATATTCTAAAATATGTGGATGTCTCTAACTATTCTCAATCACAGTTTTTCTTTTTTTTTTCTTCTTTTAATTAGACTTTTTACAATGGTTTCCAATCATCCTTATAGCCCTTTGCAAAGAATATCTAGTTACTGCACTGATAACAACATTCGTGCCAAATGTTTTTTTTTTTTACATTTTTATAGATTCTTTTACCGATTGTTTGTGAATGTGTGAACATTGTAGGCCTTCTAGATTTCTAGATGCTTGTTAACATTTGTTAACTTTTTATCTCGTTTTACTTATTTTTTCTTTTTTTTGTGGTTACTTACGACTTATTGTCGGGCCTACGTTGTCATATATACATACTAATGCTGTAACATGGAAATATTGTAAACCAAACCATATTTTTAAAAGAGTATCCATGGAGTTTCTTGCCGGTTCTTCTCCATAGGAAACGACCAACCCGAACCGTGCACATTTTGTAGACGTTTTATAAGTGCCCATGTAGGCCTATGTGAAATAAAAAAAAACTAATTTTGATTTTAAGGAACGGAACATTTATTCAATCCTGTGCCTACATATGATAAACCAGCAAACTTGTTCACCAAAACCTTTTGGCAGGATCATTGCAAACTACAAATCAGACACTGGCTTCTGTAACACAGGTTTTTACCAATTTCAGAAGTCAGGGCTACATAACTTAGAATAATCAAATTTATATTCCAATCAAAAAATATTATATAATATACTATACCTTCTGCCAGCGGCTGCGCCCGCGTGAATGTAGAAAATTATCCCAAGGGAACATATTCCCGGGATAAAAAGTATCCAATGTGCTATGCGACTAAAATCTATCTCTGTGCCAAATTTCATACTGATCCGTCCAGCCGTTTGAGCGAGAAGAAGTAACAAACATACAAACACACACACACACTCACAAACTTTTGCCTTTATCTAATTTAACTAATACCTTTAAACGAGCAATTCTTGTATATATGTATCTATATATATAATCTGAATCTCGGAAATGGCCCCAACGATATTCATGAAATTGAGTATGCAGGGGGTTTCGGGGCGATAAATCGATCTAGCTAGTTTTCATTTTTAGATAACGACGTTTTCTCTATTTTCACCAGAGCAGAGCTCGGTCGCCCAGGCACTAATATTAGTTTGATATAAGAGTTATAATATAATATAATGTAATGTAATGTAATGTAATGTAATTTAATGTAATGTAATGTAATATAATATAATCCTTATTCTTATTCTTTATTATACACAAAACATACATAAACAAATACAGTAGGACAGCTCCCCTAGGATCTTTCTTGTTGTTTTTACCAAAATTCTTCTGTCTGTTTTACCAAAACACTTATCTTTAACAGGGCATCTCTTTTCTCATTTACAGCAAACTCACCATTATTCCTCCTATTGGTAGCTGCTAGCACGCTGGTAGGAGGCCTCGGTGGCAGAGCAGGGGGGGTGTCTGTCTTCGCGGGAGGAGGGGGCCCCGGGTCGTCCGCGCATGCGTATTGCGCTGATGCTGGCTTGCATGTGCACGCCACTTGGTACTGGAATTGAGAAGAGAATTTGTTAGGGATGATGTAAGGTCTTGTGTGTACCTGGTTCCTGAATGTTTTTAATAAGTCATTAATCTGCTGGCACCTTATATATAATTCAGACACACGTCGATATTGTACTATAGATAAATGCATGTACCCAGTCGTGATTTATTTATGCCAAGTCCTATAGTCAGGTACCTACAGCAAACTGAAACTGACTCGAAACAAACGCGATCTGAAAATAAAAACAAGAAAATATTCTTAAAGGATAGCCGTGGTGGTATGAAAAATAACAAAATTTTGTCCAAGCGAAATATCCGGACAAATTAGACGGCGTGACAAAGTCCGGACAGAAGGCCGAATGTCCGGTTATGTCCGGATTAAGCCGGCAGAATGGTAACCCTAGGTACAGTAGACTTTCAAATCTGGTGGTTATTAAAGCTACATAGGAAGGAACGCTGAAAAAAATGTCTCGGGACGTTTTGCATTGCATTTCGTATTGTTAGGTTTAGGTCTCTCAAAACAAGCAGTTCAAATTAGACGGGTGAACTCTTCTGAATTGGACAGATTTGCATGATACAGAAGGTATTTCGTGTCCAACCTAAAAAAACCTTAACATAGATATCATCAGCGAAAAGCGAGTATAGCTAGAAACTAGATACCAGTTGGCGAGCAGCGAGAAGCGTGTGTGTAGTTCCGATAGTTTTGTCGGTCGGCTTTAAGCGAGTGTTCTTGTGCAACGGGCGATTATCCATACCAATCGCTCGGGGCGGTCAGTCCTACGTAAAACTGTAGCTAGCACTGAGATCCACGCTGTAGGTGGAAGGACCACTGGTAATTAGTGGTGGTTAATATAACGTAAAGCAACTTAAAGCAGCGTGCTTATTATACATAGCATAAAGCAAACGCTATCGTGCCATCGTGGCACTTACTTGGCGCTATTTGCTAAATTCGTTATAACAAAGATTCGTTATAACGAAGTATCGCGCGCAACGCAAAAACATAAATAAAGCAAGAAGCGGGCGACGGGCGGGCGCGATGGCGCGGCGCCAGCGGCGGCCGCCGGCCAGTTTCAAGTTTCAAGTTATTTATTTCATAACAAAAATTACATTTGTGTCGAAATATTTGCACAGTAGGTACATAAAAAAAGAAGCACGCGCGCGTAATTGCGTAATTTGCGATCCCACGCGGCTCACGTAATATATCTACGGTAATTTGCTTTGTGATTTTAAGTGTAAGCAGTGATAGTACACATAACGTAATATTGACTAAGTAAAATTGTGAAGGACGGTTGATTGAACTTTTAAATACGCCTATAATTGCTTAACATACTAACATACTTTATTGCATTATAACACTTAATCTATAATTATAGAAAGTCCTAAGCCTGGAAAGTATGAAGGAAAGTTCATTGTTTATTTTATACTGCTCCATTTTATCGTAAAAATTCATAAACGCGATGTAATATTTTTAAGCATCCTGTCTGTCCAACGATTCCAACGCTAGGGTAGGAGCGTCGAGTTAACAGTCACCGCGCTTGCGTTATTCGTGCCCGCCCCGCGCTTGCGCGTTGTAAAAAAGCTCGTTATAATAAAGCGTATAAAATAACGACTATAATATAAAGCTTATAGCACTAAGCAAGTTATTGACATATAGCAACTTTGAACACTACTACTGGTAATTGGTCCCTCGGCGTGAGTTTTGACCGCCAAGCGAGCATCGCTGAGCGAGTAGCTCTTGTCGCTGTGACAACCTAGTGGTGAGAGAGTTGTCGCCGGCAGAGTGAAGAACCTGTGATCAGCTATCAATATGTCTCTTATTGACACGGGATCTACATCTTTTGTCCGTTTCTTCAGCGAGAAAATAGTTAATAGCTAATCGCTTCCTCGACGAACGATATCAATCATATCTAATTCTGTAAATCGTCTCTCTAGTTCATCAATTTTCTTCTTTTACTAGGATATAGCTATACTTCATAAAAGATAGCTTGATCTCTGCGACAGCTGTCAGTATCAATACAGTAACAATAGCGCTTGGCAGGCTAACAATAACGTATACGTCAGTTTGACATATGTCGCAGAGATCAAGCTATCTTTTATGAAGTATAGTAAGTACAGTACTCCCTAAACTTCTTGGCCGCTCTGAAGTCGGCTACATTGGCTGCGCAGTAGTAAATCAACAGCAGGCCGTACCATGCGCATCAGAGAGCCTATGTTCAGCACGGCCAAAAAGATTAGAGATTATTTGAAACTACTATTGGAAGCTAGTTACCTTATGTAAATCAGAGGTAACAGAAGCGCTGGTGTCGCACTCGGGACACGCTTCTGGTGCCGGCGAGCTGCGAGCTGACGTCACGTCTCCTAGCGACATCTTCCATGTGCTGAAGCTGGAAAGAGATAGCAAGTGTTAAGACAGAAGAAATAATCTCCTAAACATCACACAGGGTTGGAGTGCACGAGGTGATGCTGAAGAGTGATCGCAAGACTTAAGACAGAAGAAATAATCTTTTTAAACCTCATCATAATTATGATAAGTTGCATTACTAAATTATCACTGTCACCGGGCCATTGCAAACACCATAATTAAAAAAACCGACCAAGTGCGAGTCGGACTCGCACACGAAGGGTTCCGTACCATTATCGCAAAACAATGCATAAAAATCACGTTTGTTGTACGGGAGCCCCCCTTAATTTATTTTATTTTAATTTATTAATTATTATTTTTTGAAGTAAATATACAACTAAACATTCTGTGAATATTTCAAGCGTCTACCTGTTGCCGTTATTAATATCAAGCAAAAAACGGCAAAAATATCACGTTTGTTGTATGGGAGCCCCCCTTTAATATTTACTTTATACTGTTTTTAGTATTTGTTGTTATAGCGGCAACAGAAATACATCATCTGTGAAATTTTCAACTGTCTAGCTATCACGGTTCATGAGATACAGCCTGGAGACAGACGGACAGACGGATCGCGAAGTCTTAGTAATAGGGTCCCGTTTTTACCCATCGGGTACGGAACCCTAAAAAAACGCTTGAGATTGTAAACTCTCTTTACTCAATAAGACTCGGATAGATTGTAAACTATAGAATTTAGATGGGATTAATTGTCTTTAAAATAATCCGTTCACAGTGTATCGAGATATTATCATCTTGCAAGATTTATTTACTTACGGTATTTGCATAAAACCGGTGGCAACATAAATTCACACATTTTCCCCTTATGGTGTAGGCAAAAATCATACAACCCGACCTGCTTCTTTCACGCTTGTTCTTGCCAAACTTCTTGGCCGCCCTGAAGTTGGCTACAATGGCTGCGCAGTAGAAAATTCCGTACAAAAACAGCACCGTTTCGTGCCTCGCGCATCCGGAAAGCCAACTTCAGGGCGGCCCAGAAGTTTGGCGTTATAATACATCTGCTTAATAAAATTCATTCATTTACAGACAGACATCACATAGCCTAAATCACTGGGTATACAAGCATAAAGTTTTGCACAACTACCTTATTGTAGTCGGAGTAGATGCATCTCTTTCAGTATCATCAGCCATGATATTCCAACTTATCAGACGTACGATCAACTGTTGTTTATTTTGCAATAGGAAACCGTTTGTTTTTAAATTAAATCATAATTCACAACACTGAAAACCACACTAGTAATATTCTCACAGAATAGCTTTAGCTACACTCAATCTCAAATATTTATTTGTTAACTAAAACTCAAACAATAAAATGGTGCGGAACGCGGGACAGTTTTCAAACGTATCCACAACTCGGCTGCCTCTAACTTACTAAAGGCAAGGGCCGGTGCAAGATTTTTTCATCCGCGCTCCATGGCGTTAACGTAAACGGTCCTTTATGGCAATTTGTATACAAAAAAAAAGGTTTTTCATAGTTGTTACCTGAGGCTCAAGATAGTGTCTTTCTATCCATAGGCGGATCCAGGGGAAGGGCACGGGGGCACGTGTGACCAGACGGCTCAACCGAGGCTCTCAAAAACCGGCCAAGTGCGAGTCGGACTCGCGCACGAAGGGTTCCGTACCATTATCGCAAAATAACACGTTTGTTGTATGGGAGCCCCTCTTAAATATTTATTTTATTCTGTTTTTAGTATTTGTTGTTATAGCGGCAATAGAAATACATCATCTGTGAAAATTTCAACTGTCTAGCTATCACGGTTCATGAGATACAGCCTGGTGACAGACAGACAGACAGACAGACAGGCGGACAGCGGAGTCTCAGTAATAGGGTCCCGTTTTTACCCTTTGGGTACGGAACCCTAAAAAGACCTACTATATCACTTTGCTACTCGTAAAATTTGTTTCTTTTGGCGTACATTTATGACCATTTTTTTTTCCTTAATTTATTATTACAAATACGTAATACCCATAGAAATATAATATGGTAATACCTATATAGTTAATGTATCTGATTGATCAGGGCCAGATTAACCTACGTAGCAGGTGTAACTGGACTGTAATGTTATGTATGATTGGTCCTTACATTTTTCCAGCTCACTTCGCTAACTCTTCACACAGTTTTTCTCAATTCAATTTGTGTTTGAACTGTCAAAAAAAGTGAGCATCCGAGGCAAGGTTCTAAAAATTTACGTATACGGAATGGAGTTAAGAAAAACAATATGAAATGCCAAAATTTTCGAGACACGATTCTGTCGCTATTGCATCTTAGGTAATTTTTATAAAAGCACTGCCCTATGAGATAATACCACTTGTAAAGTAATTTGTGTCAAATTATTAGTAGCAAGTACCTACTTAGTAGTATGTAGCACGAAGAAATGAATGCCTTTGTGTAGAAAGATTGCTTTTGCTAGTGTATTTTTTTTTTACTATTTTGTTACTCTGATAAAATCAGTTTTACCAAGGAACCAATACATATAGTACAAAAAAAGACAAGAATGAACTACCTTACTTATCCTACCCTCGGCCTCGTGTCCCCCCCAGAAATTAAGCCTGCATCCGCCCCTGTTTCTATCAGTGCTGGTGATAATCGAAATACCAAAATGTAAGGGATAAATAACGTGACATTTCGATATCGCTTGGCAATCGCAATCGTGACGCTTTCGTTAACAGAATCTCACTTGTCTAGATCATCTGCACGTTGGCCCCAAACGTAGGTCCCAACGACTCTTGTCCAACGTGTGGATCTAGAAAATTGCGTTGGTAGCGCCAACATTGGAGCGAGCGTTGGTAGTTGGCCGGCGCGTGTCGGTTTTATCAAAGGAATCTGTCCCAACATTCGCGATCCGTCCATACGTTAGTGATTTGCTCAGTCTTGCTGTGGCACGCATCGAGTGTTTCCTTATTTTATATGATGTGATCCATCATCTTCTTTGACGTGTTTTTTTCTTTATATTCAGTAACAAATATAAATAATAATATGCACTCAGTACTGTAAAAGTGCTTACAGCAATTTCCGAATCGGACATCTTCACATTGGCTCAAAAGAGACAGAACTAGTTTAATAGCCAACGTGTGTAAGTACGCCTCACCCCAATGTTGGTACGAGCACTGGGACCAACGTGTGGAGCCGGGATACACATCAAGAAGTGGGTAGCCTTGTCTCGGTTATGCATGAGACACTCCAGATAATCACCCTATATAAAAATCTCGGGACTTTTTAACGATTGACATTCCATATTCAAAATCTCGATATAGAATTTGAATAAAGAATTGTTGCTAGTCAGTTGGTACACTGCTCAGAGTTTTTTTATAAGGCTCAACATCTATGCAAAAGCCAGTGGTGGCCCAGCGGTCAGGGCCCCGACTAACGAGTTGTAGGTTGTAGGTTGTGGGTTCGAACTTCGAACCCGAGCAGGCACTTTACTTAGTATATAAGTTATTTTACAATGCATGTCCTCAAAAAAAAAGTTAATTAAAAAACAAAATACCCTAATGCTTGAAAAGCGAACTAAAAAGACGTAAACAAGGAGAAAATCATGCTGTGCAGTCGGAGGATACGTCTTGTTTTGGTCAGCCAGCTCGCGAAGATGTATCCTCCGACAGCATTGTTTTTTTAATTAACTTTTTTTATTTATAACTTTTTAGTAATTTTTTTTTTCGAATTAGTTACATTTAAACATATAAGTGTTATATATTTTTGAAATAACCTCTTAAAATCCTGTACTTTGATACCCAACACGATAGCTTTGGAAGAAAAAAAAAATTTGGGCCCCCACAATATGGCGCCCAAGAACCGCCATTTTCCTATTTTCCAATTTTCATGTAGCCAGTGACACTCGCGGAGTTAAGACGAATCGATTGACGTAAGAACCATCAAAATCGGCCCACGCGTTTGGTCTCTAGAACGCCACATAAGAACAAACATACATACATACATACATACATACATACTTACATACATACATAGACTGATAAACACATTACCCTCCTTCGGCAGTCGGGTAAAAAGAGCGTTTTCCAAGCATCCAAACTGTGCGGAAAGTGTCACTTTTTTCACTAGTGCTTTTTACTTTACTGTATTTTTTTAATTTTAAACGCCGACGTCAGCCCGACGCATAGAGCTTTTATTATTTGAGAAAAGTTTTACAAATTATTAAAAGTTATTGTTAAAGGGTTGTTATTCATGTAAAAGGTAAATAAAAAAATAATACTTCATTAAAGGCGTTTTTAATTTTTCTAGATTTAGATATTGATCAATAAATTGATTTTAAATATTCATTAACTATATTTGGCAGAACGTATATTTTGCTCGTGCCTTTTTGCGTTACGACGTGACAGCTATTTGAACATGGGCAGTAGATATGTCCGAGGAACTATTAGTTAATCTGTGGTATGCTGAGCGCGCTTGAATAAGCCCGTCATTTTATTAATTTCTTGCTTGGTTCAGATATTTTTTTTTATTTCCTCGCACAATGCATAGTAAAATGTTGTATGACACACGTACGTAAGACGCTTCGCTCGCTCGTGAATAAAAATGCCACTCATTGGAAATCTACCTACCTTCCGCACTCGTAGCATAAATAACTATTGTCACCGCTGCTCTTAAAACAATGAATGAAAATATCGTGTGAGGAAACCGGGTTGTCCTAGAACCAAAAATTCGAAGACAATATGTGACATCTACTAATCCGCACTGGGCCCGAGTGGTGGATTATAGCCCACTTCTATATAAGAAGAAGCATGTGTCCCAGCAGTGGGGATATTAAAAAGCTAACTATGCTATGCTTATGCTACATATGCAAAGTATATAGCCTTTAATTTTTCTTATTCTTGCTTTAAATATAGTCTGACTACCTATCATTACCGCAGTCTGTCACAATAATTTTAGAGTGAACCATGAAAAGGGTTTCGCCAACTGCAGATTTGCAGGTTTGCTCATACCTCAATCGAAAAAAATTAACACCGCTATAAAAGGCATCCTGACAATTCCAATAATAAAAATCGGCCAAGTGCGAGTCGGACTCGCGCACGTAGGGTTCCGTACTTGGTAAATTGCTGTTTACGATTTATGACGTATTAATAAAAAAAATATATGATGTACATTACCATGTAAAAGTGGAAGTTTACATGGTAATGTACATCATATATTTTTTTAGTTTTATCATTCTCTTATTTTAGAAGTTACAGGCCCCCCCCTGTAACTTCTAAAATAAGAGAATGATAAAACTTTTACCACTTTGGGACACATTTTACCACTTTGGAAGTGTCTCTCGCGCAAACTATTCAGTTTATAAAAAAAAAATTAGAAACCTCAATATCAGTTTTGAAGACCTGTCCATAGATACCCCACACGTATGGGTTTGATGGATAAATAATTTCGAGTTTCAGTTCTAAGTATTGGGAACCCCCAATATTTTTGTTTTTTTTCTATTTTTGTGTGAAATCTTAATGCGGTTCACAGAATACATCTACTTACCAAGTTTCAACAGCATAATTATTATAGTTTCGGAAAAAAGTGGCTGAGACATACGGACGGACAGACAAACAGACATGACGAATCCATAAGGGTTCCGTTTTTTACCATTTGGCTACCGAACCCTAAAAAAGTTAATACAAAAAAATCAAAAAACCCGACTGCTTAAGAAGCGAACTAAAAAGACGTAAACAAGAAAAAAAGTATGCTGTGCAGTCAGAGGATATATTATATTCGCGAGCAGGCTGACCAAAACCAGATGTATCCTCCGACTGCACAGCATAATTTTCTACTTGTTTACGTACTTTTAGTTCGCTTCTTAAGCAGTCGGGTGTTTAGATTTTTTCAATTATTTTTATTTAAACTAAATAACTTTTTAGGGTTCCGTACCCAAAGGGCAAAAACGGGACCCTATTACTAAGACTCCGCGATCCGTCTGTCTGTCTGTCTGTCTGTCCGTCTGTCACCAGGCTGTATCTCATGAACCGTGATAGCTAGGCAGTTGAAATTTTCACAGATGATGTATTTCTGTTGCCGCTATAATAACAAATATTAAAAACAGAATAAAATAAATATTTAAGTGGGGCTCCCATACAACAAACATGATTTTTTTGCCGTTTTTTGCGATAATGGTACGGAACCCTTCGTGCGCGAGCCCGACTCGCACTTGACCGGTTTTTTTAGTTAACATTTTGTTTTCGAATGATGTACATTTAAACATATAAGTGTTACCTATATATTTTTGAAATCACCTCTTATACCTAACCCTCGATTTTGATACCCCAGACGATGGGTTTGGAAGGAAAAAAATAATTGGGCCACCACAATATGGTGCCCAAAAAACCGCCATTGACACTCGCAAGGTTAAGGCAAATCGATTGACGTAAAAATCATCAAAATCGGCCAACGCGTTTGGTTCCTGGAACGCCACATAGGACAAACATACATACATAGACTTATAACCACATTACCCTCTGTGATGTTCACTAGTAACACTAGTTAGGGTTTGGGATTTATAATAAAACAACCAGATTTATCAGTAAGTAGGACAACACTGAATGGCACGTCTGACCACCGCTGGTGCGATCTAATAATGAATAGATGTAAACATTCAGTGCTCTGCTACGTATATTTTAAGTGTATACCACACCCTCCTTCGGCAGTCGGTTTAAAAAGGCATCCTTACAATTCCAATAAAATAACAATTAAAACGAACACTACCAAAGAAACAAGCGCGATCAAACAATAAGATAATACCTACATACTCCACCATAAATACCTTCGCCTCTAGAATTGGAGCGCAAAAACAAAATACGCGCTCTATGGCAGCAAAAACAACAGCTACCTAATCCATCTACATCCGGCCTCTATGGCCACATCCGGCACGAACAGCTGTTATACCCGACCCTTCAACAAAAGAGGTTCGTGTTTACAGCTGTATTTTATTGAATGATAAATAAAAATATAATATATTAGCCATTCAAGTTTTGTAATCAGTTTGGCCGGTTTGATATCGATATTGTATGGGACCGTACTTCTTGGCAAATGGTGATTTCGAGGGCTAAGAAATGTACTGAATTTCGTTATGAATAAAGCAAATGGACCAAGATCCTAGACGCCCCAGGTTTTACTCATTCCTTTCTTCGCTAAAACTGTTGGATTGAGTAGTGTTAGTATGTACTATGATAGGAATATTAACGTACGCATACTTGTAAGATTGAGCCGACGGCGACGGCAAATTTTCAGGTATCAGATCCTTAAAAGGTAAGTAAAAACCACATACGGCACCCATCAATATTTTTAGCAATTTTATTCCACAAAATTTAATGGCACCTAAGGATCAGTAGGTACTTACTAGTGCTGGGACGTTTATGTTTTTAGGATGTCAAAATCAGACGATGCGAGTCCGTCCGTCTGTCTGTCTGTCCGTCTGTCACCAGGCTGTATCTCATGAACGGTGATAGCTAGACAGTTAAGATTTTCACAGATGATGTATTTCTGTTGCCACTATAACAATAAATGCTAAAAACAGAATAAAATAAATATTTAAGTAGGGGAGTAAAAAAATGATTTTTTTGCCGTTTTTTGCGATAAAGGTACGGAACCTTTTGTGTGCGAGTCCGACTCGCACTTGGCCGGTTAACCTATGAAAGCAAGCTCGAAAACTAGTAGTTCTTGTTGTTATGTATAGTCCTTATTTATGACCTAAGGTATACTAGTATTATATTATCTGTGGTTCAGGGTAAATATCCCAGGGTAATATTCCAGGGTTAATATGGGTAGGGTGGTAGGGTTGGACTAAGTGCTGCAAATTCTTAAATTTGCTGACCTTTGAGACCTGTTTTCTATAAACTCAAGAACGTGTCTTTTAGGAATGACGACAACTTTATTGTACACCATAAAATACAGGAACAAAAGAAACTTAAAACTAAAAAAAGTAAATTTAAAAAATCAAAAGACCCGACTGCTTATAAGGCGAACTAAAAAGACGTAAACAAGAAGAAAATCATGTTGTTCAGTCGGAGGATACATATTCGCGAGCTGGCTGACCAAAACCAGATGTATCCTCCGACTGCACAGCATGATTTTCTTCTTGTTTACGTCTTTTTAGTTCGCCTTTTAAGCAGTCGGGTCTTTTGATTTTTTAAATTTACTTTTTTTATTTATAACTTTTTAGTTATTTTCTTTTAGTATGAGTTACATTTAAACATATAAGTGTTATATTTTTTTTTAAATCACCTCTTAAAACCCTTTATTTTGATACCCCCACACGATGGGTCTGGAAGTAAAAAAAAATGTATCCCCCACAATATGGCGCCCAAAATCCGCCATTTTTTTATTTTCCAATTTTAATGTAGCCAGTGACACTCGCAGGGTTAAGACGAAACGATTGACGTATGAATCATCAAAATCGGCCAAGGCGTTTGGTCTCTGGAACTCCACATAGGAACAAACATACATACATACATACTTACATACATACTTACATACATACTTACATACATACTTACATACATACTTACATACATACTTACATACATACTTACATACATACATAGACTGATAAACACATTACCCTCCTTCGGCAGTCGGGTAAAAATATACAACCTTACGGCCTTGCATGCCGCGGTATGTAACTTATTTGTAGTTTCAGACTCAGTATGGTGGAGGCCCATGGGGGGACAATTTCCCCCGTTGCAGCCCTACCGTATCTGTATCCGCGCTATTGCGCTACAGTTAACATCACAGTCCGATTTAGAATTTTATAAATAAAAAAAATAATCATTATGTTGAATTTGAATTTGGAATTAGTGTTCGTCTATTTGACAGTAAATCCGCCTTAATCGACCAACTAGCCAATCAAGACGCTATAAAGTTTTTTTTAGAATGTCTCTGCGCTCAGATGGCATTTACAGTAAAGATCAAATGAGGTCAGGTTATCTCTTGAAGACCTAATAAAGTGTATTGTCCTGTCTCGAGAAGTAAATGCCAATGAGAGGTGCCTTTAGTAGTGTAATTATTACTGTACTAGTTTCTCCTAGCGGCTTCGCCCGCGTAAATAACGAAATTTTTACCAAGGCTACATATTCCCGGGATAAAAAGCATCCTATGTGCTATTCCAGACTATAATATATCTCTGAGTCAAATTTCAGCCAGATCCGTCCAGCCCACGGAGCACGTAACCAGCCGTTTGAGCGTGAAGAAGTAACAAACATACAAACACACTCACAAATTTCACCTTACTAGTTGCTCCCCGCGGCTTCGCTCCCGTGGGCCACTCCACAGGACCCGTCTTCGGGATTAAAAAATAGCCTATGTTACTCAGGAATAACGTAGCTTTCTATTGGTGAAAGATTTTTTTAAATCGGTCCAATAGTTTCGGAGCCTATTCGGTACAAACAAACAAACAAAAAAATCTTTCCTCTTTATAATATTAGTATAGATTACTAGCTGTTGCCCACGACTTCGTCCGCGTCAAACTTGAAAAAAAAAAAATTTTTTTTAGTTTCCCGCCGGTACTATGAATTTTCTCGTGATCAAACGTAGCCTATGTTACTCGTTATTACATCAGCTATCTACCAGTGAAAGTCCCGTCAAAATCGGTCCAGCCGTTTCGGAGATTACCCGTTACAAACAGACAGACAGATAGACAGACAAAAATCAAAAAAATTGCTTATTTGTTGTTAGTACCGTATATACTTTCACGTGCATTCAATAAAACGTTGTTATTTTGATATTACATACAGACACTTCAATTATATTTATTTGTATATGTATATGTATAGATTATTAAATATTAAGTGTGATTCGGCGTTAAAGGCCGTAGTCACTTAGGTGGAAATAGGACTGCGTCCTGTTACCTCTCTAAATGAATGAAATGACTATATCAGTGTCGATTTTCAAGGCTTGCTATGCTTGCCGAGGTCGGTGCGGCGATGGGTGACCATCCATGACACACTTTGTGCCTTGGAAAGCTATCCCGGCTGTCACTTTGGGGTCTTTGGCAGTTGTTACTGGTAGCCAAATTACAATCGTATTTCCTTCTAATACGAGTATTATAATGGCGAAAATTTGTGCGTGTGCAAGTGTGTTTGTATGTTTATTCTATGCCATTTTCTAGTCTATTAGACAGCGGAAGTTGTATAACCATGCTTTTTTTTTTTTTTTTTTTTTTTTTTTTTCTTTCAGGTGCTTGAGCCAGGGCCGCGGTAACTCTCTTTCAAATATATCCGCGACCCTGCATAACTATCCTAGGAAATAATTATCATAAAGATATCCAAAAACTAGGACTTAAGTTATTCAAGTCGCCTACTCAAGTTATGGTTGTTAACAAACAGAAAACCATGTCGTCTGGTTATTTTCATTTACCAATCGAATTTAATAATCAAATACATATTATTGAAGCTTATATTTTCCCTGATATTTATCCCTCACTCAATTTTGATTGGGATTTCTGGAAAGAGTTTAATTTAACTCCTAAACTGCTTTCATGTGAACTAAATCCAATTAATAAAACTATTACGGTGAGTTCAGTGGACAATAGAGTACGAGTACTCACATTTGAACACCTTTCGTTTAATGAGAAAAACATTGCAACTCTTTCACCCAAAAACTACTAACCGGATCTAGATGCAATATGGCACAGAGATAGATTATAGTTTGGAATAGCACATATGATACTTTTTATCCCGGGAATATGTGCCCGATTCTAGACATTCACGCGGGTAAAGCCGCTGGCAAAAGCTAATCTATACATCTATACTACAAATAAATAAAATTGAAGTGTCTGTATGTAATATCAAAATAACAACGTTTTATTGAATGCACGTGAAAGTATATACGGTACTAACAACAAATAAGCAATTTTTAAGATTTTTGTATGTCTGTCTATCTGTATGTTTATTCCGGGTAATCTCCGAAACGGCTGGACCGATTTTTACGGGACTTTCACTGGTAGATAGCTGATGTAATAACGAGTAACATAGGCTACGTTTGATCACGAGAAAATTTATAGATCCGGCGGGAAACTAAAAAATAAAAATATATTTTTACGAGTTTGACGCGGACGTTGTCGCGGGCAACAGCTAGTCAAAAATATATCAGCTGCCTATTTGCTTAAGGCGCAGATACCCTTGAGTAGCTGATTTTAAAAAGAGAATCACGTCTACACGGCTAGTCGTAAATTTTTGAAAAAAATATATGTTACATTAGACCATTTTCTTAATAATTTAATCTGAGCAAATTTTGAGTTTTATTCGTATAACATAGTGTAATTAATTTGTAAAGTTATGTCTAAAACGGACAAAAACACGACAATCGTGCAAAAGCTGGGCATATTTTAATGAAATTAACACCATCTCAAAGACAATTTAATTATCTACATTTTGATCTGAGGCTTTTTTTTTAAAGTCATTGAATAATAAGGAAAGTACAAAAAACTACTAAATTTTGGGTCGCGCGTGTGTTAAAAGAGTGCGCGTTTTGTTCCCTCAAGGTCGTTGGCGTTAGTCGTCGTCTTAAGTGAATTTTGCAAGGCAAAGGGTTTGACCCCATGAAAGAGTATGAATAATGGACCAATCACATGCGAGATGAAAGACGCGATGTGGATTTCCGTATATTTGATTGGTTGATTGTTCATACTTCTCGGTCTTGGAGGTTAGATGGGCAGTCAATCTTCGCGAGCTGGCTGACCAAAACCAGACGTATCCTCCGACTGCACAGCATGATTTTCTCCTTGTTTACGTCTTTTTAGTTCGCTTTTCAAGCAGTCGGGTTTTTTGATTTTTTTAATTAACTTTTTTTATTTATAACTTTTTTGTTAATTTATTTTTCGAATTAGGTACATTTAAACATATAAGTACTATATATTTTTGAAATCACCTCTTAAAATCCTTTATTTTGATACTCCACACGATGGGTTTGGAAGAAAAAAAATTTTTTTTCCCCACAAAATGGCTCCCAAAAGCCGCCATTTTTGTTTTTTTCAATTTTAATGTAGCCAGTGACACTCGCAGGATTAAGACGAATCGATTGAAGTAAGAATCATCAAAATCGGCCAACGCGTTTGGTCTCCAGAACGCCACATAGGAACAAACATACATACATACATATATACATACATACATACATAGACTGATAAACACATTACCCTCCTTCGGCAGTCGGGTAAAAAGGTGATGCAGCTAGATTTACTGGATCTTAAGGCCGCAGACCCTTTAATGGTAATTTTGTCTATTCACTCAAGAAGAAGCTGTTTTAGAACCCTAGAAGACCCTAGAAGGCTTGGCACATGACGATGACGATGAAGAGTCCAGACGGGATCACCATAATGCCTTGGAAGGTAGGTAGACCTTTGGTGTGGGATGCAACATGTGTCGACACCCTTGCGCCATCCCATCTTCTTAGCACGGCGGGCTTTGCTGGAGCGTCTGCTACTGGTGCAGAAAACCTCAAACGGCCTTATTGGAAGCTATATATTTGTGCCGTTTGGGTTTGAAACATTAAGTCCATGGGGTCCGAGTGCTCGTCGAGTATTTCGAGATGTAAGCAAACGGTTAGTCGACTCTTCACGTGACCAGAGGGCTGGGCTTTTCCTCGGCCAGACAATCAGCATTGCCATCCAACGTGGCAATTCTGCCAGCGTTCTGGGACACTTTTTACGTTGACATAGATGTGGACGAATTTTTTGACGGCCAATGAGTCCTGCCCTTTTTATACGCGTTCTTTGTTATTGATTTAAGTGTGTGTATATAGGTAGTTATTGTTAATTAAGTATTTCATACTATAGAATTTGTTGATTTATCGAAATTACAAATTACATGTAATGTCTTTTTGTGAGGTCAATGCGATTACATACTATATAGGTATATTCTGTGGGTATATTAGTCAGTAAATTTGAATGTGCTAACTCAAATTGAGGTACATAATTCGTACTCGCTTAATGTGTAATTGTGTAGTCAGCAAAAAATAAATCAACCGGCTAGCTAGGCTTTTCAAACTACATAAATATTGTACTTGTCTAATTACACTGCGAAAGTTTGTCTGACAAACAGTTTCAAGGTACATATTATTTACACTATTGGTCGATTTCTGAATTGAGTATTTAGAGCTAAGTAGGTACGTGTCAAATCCTATTTACGTGCCAAAATGTGTTGGGTTTTCAGCCTAATGATGTTAACTGATGCTGTGCGTAACAGTTTGAGCGGAAACGCACTACATCCGTGTCCGTGAAATTTCGGTCCGAAGTAGCCGTAGTACTTCTTGTAGCGAACCTTACGCACTACATCCGAACTCTATCCGTCATAATTCAGAACATTTTTAACTCGGAACTCAAATCACGGACACGGATCGGATGTAGTGCGTAACCCCACTTATGGTGTTTACGCACTGCATCCGATCTTTATCCGAATCCGAGATCCGGGTTTATCCGATTTGGAAATGTACTGAATTCAGACAGATGGAGTTCGGATACAGTGCGTAACCTCCCCAGTCCCCTACATGAAGTACTACGGCTACTTCGGACTGAAATTTCTCGGATTCGGATCGGATGCAGTGCAAAACTGTTCTAATACTGAAACTTAAAATTCTCAATTCAAAATCTCACTGATGTCAAATATTAAGTCAACTGTTGTGATTCGTTATTTGAAAAAAAAACAACCAAACAAATCAAGTGTAAATGAATGTACAAAAAAAAGAGCTTTCAGAAACCTGGGGATTATTTAACCCCCTGCCATATATACAGTTTACAAACATAATTATGAACTGCATTAGGTACCTATTTAACTTTTCTAATGACATCGAGTTGCAAAGACTGGCGGTGGATAACTCGAATGTTTTCCAGATGGAAAAACCCAATAACCCTTTGATCAAACTGGATATCAAACTCAGGACCTCAGGTTGAGCAGTAGTGCTTGCAACCACTAGACCAACGAGACAGCCAACGCAGGCTTATTACGTATCTTGTAGGAGCAAAATGATAGCGATTTTTGCACAATAATTGTTCTTCAATACAGAAAAAGGCCAGTTTTGCTATGATACGATTTCAAAAAGCGATTTCAAATATTAAGCGCTAGGCGCTATAACGCTATTAAACAAAAAAAGCGCTAGATCTGGCGCTGAAAGCATATCTATATATATAATAAAACCGAAACGCACCTACTACCCCATACATCTCCAAACGCACGCGCTCCAACGGCGCTGCCGAAACGCGTAACAATAAAACCAGCCTTAGTTTTTGGCAGATTTCTTTTTTAAATAAGTGCATTTGACAAACAGCGAGCGATTAGCAAACGATTGCGTAGAACCAACCATACATTTTTTTTTTGTTTACGGGGGTAATCTTCTTAAGGCGCCTGGCATTTTGGGGAAAAGACCAGGGAGTGTGGGATTTTTACCTCACTAAAACCACCCATCAGCACGTAGAAGGGACCCCGTGACCACCCTGGAACCCCCTCTGTGCAACGCCTGTTCGGGCACATCCCTGGGGAGGACCAACCATACCTACACTGTAGGTAATTCCGACTTTAATGACATAAAGCGTTTGATCGCGCGATGACTGCTGATTGGTATTTCTTACGTAATAAGTCTGCCGATACCTACATTTTGATAGTATGTCGGATAGTGCCACACCGGTTCCAAATACCCTGCACCATATTATCTGCACGAGTAAACCAGTTTCGAGAATTAATTGTATTGGAAATGTATTAATTTGCAAACAGGTGTGCACTAAAAGTAGCCACCGCGAATGGCCTCATGTATAAAGGCATATTTTTAGTCTATCGCCATTTTAGCGGCATAAATACTTACATACATAAACTCACGCCTTTTTCCATGGGGGTAGGCAGCATCTATAGTTCTCGGCAAACTTCTTAGCCGCCCTGAAGTTGTCTACAATGCCTGCGCAGTAGTAAATCTCATACAAAAACAGCACTGATCCGTGCTTATGTGCATTACGCCAGCTTCCTCATAAGTTGTAGAATAATTCTATCTATGCTTATATTTAAGGTATAATAGCAGCAATCAAAGTTTCCAGTCTTAATTTAGCTGCCACAAAAACTTTGTTATTATGAGTCGTTTAGTATGTGTTAGCTGGAGTGACGTGACCCCAGCTTCTTCATTCAATACAGGCAAACCAGTGAGGTTAGGGTTTTGGACTATAGTCAAAAAAATAAGGCAAAATAGCTGCACATGGAAGGAAAGAACTGAACGATAATACTTAAAAAGTGTTGAAACTATGATAAAAAACGTGTGTGTAAGCTGGAGTGACGTCACCCCAGCTGCCATGTCATATCTTCCGAAAAAAAGAAGATATGATTATGCATTATAGCTCAAAAATTAAGGTATAATAGCTGCCATAGGCAGCAAATTTTTCAAGTCTCTGGTCAAAATATACATTAAGTATAAATAACACATACTAAACGACTCATAATAATGAAGTATTTGTGGCAGCTAAATTAGGACTAGGAACTTTGATTGCTGCTATTATACCTTAAATATTAGCATAGATAGAATTATTCTACAACTTATGAGGGAGCTGGAGTTATGCACATTCCGTGCCATGCGTATCGGAAAGTCAACTTCAGGGCGGTCAAGAAGTTCGGCGAGCACGATACCTTATCTTCGACATCTCACCGTGATGACTTAGGTGAAAATATTATTGCCAATTATACTAGGAGGTGATATCTCACATTGAGTTAACTCTTGCTCACTTCGGATTAAATGTCTACAGAATCGACCGGTTGAACCCCACCTACTATGATCCTTACATACTCCTTCTGCGTCATTTACGTTCATTCATACATCTAGTCATACACCCCACCGATAAAACGGATATGAGTGCATCACAAAAAAATCCTAGTATGTCCTCCTAGGGGAATTTGAGTAACTACAGAAAGGTATCTAAAATGTCTCGCAATCTTTTGTTAGGTTACTTACTGTACTTTTATTTATTCTGTGGTTAGGTTCACTAAAAAAGCCAAGGCCAGTTTTGATACCTGCTTTAAAAAAATTAAAAACTTGCATTAGCACCCTACAAAAATCTCATTAATGTTTTTTTAATTGTAAATTCAAATTCTCTGTATTTTTTTTATTAAGAATTACACTAATCTGTTACTAAACAGCGTCTTGATTTTACAACCTTTTTATGATCGTTCAGGTCAAATCTTACAACTAAATTTTAAAGCAGTTATCCTCAACCGATTAAAGCCCAGTTTTTTATCCGTAGTTAACTCTCTCAACCAATAGTTAAAATATGCTAACTAATGGTTTCAAAAAGCGATTAAATCGTTTATTCATCAATTTTTAAATTAACAAATGGTCAAATAATTAAATCATTGGACCATTTGTAATGCCAACAATTGATGAAGAAACGCCTATAACCGAAATTTGCAACCCTTGGCACGGGCACCCAACGCTAAGAAAGAAAATTTGGTTTGCTTTTATTTGCAAGTCGCTGCTAACACCATCTATATCCGTGGAATTGGAACGGAACTAAACGCCATCGATGTTCTTAGAAAAATAATCATCTTAATCAGACGAAAAACGCTACTTACGACGGCACGGTTTCTTTGTATGGGATAAGGGATCTTTAGTCTAGTATTATATTTTCTGTGCCCTCGGTTAGCATATTTAACCATTGCTTGAGTTAACTACGGATCAAAAACTGGGCCTAAGATAAAAACTTTTGTTTGGATGACAATGCAGGATAAGCTAAGAAGCTTGTTTAAATGCCTATCTAACAACCAACTGCTTGTCTAACAAACACCAAAAAAACTAGCTTAAAAATAAATCAAACCAACGTTTGCCTCTAAAAACCGCTATGCAAAATAGTCTGATAATTTCAATATCATCGTAAAACCACACAAAACAAGAAAAAACGCCAAATAAATTAGCAAAAATCTCTTATCGAGCGAATCACAACATCTTCTTGAACGACCATCGACACAGATCATTCACTCAGAGAATGAATGATGAACGATTCGCGGTCATTGACCGCGGCGGAGTGGTTTGTCAACAATTTGAGAGTGTTTTTTTGTTGTATTTTAAGCGTGGGAAGACGCGATAATGGTTATGAAGGCTGTTATTGAACCTAGATTTTTGCTTAGTTGGATGATGCGTTTTACAAGCTTTTTACAACATTCCTTGTTAGTTTGTGTTGGTCAAATCTTGCAACTGAATTTTGAAACATTTATTCCCAACCGATTGAACTGAAAATTTGCATGCACGTTCGGTTTGGATGAAAAATACAGGTATAATGGCGAAAGTAGCTGCTGATTTTTTGCTTGCTTTTGCATAGATAAAGATACGATAATGGAAAACATCTTAAGTGAATAAACCAAATCTATAGGATGACAAGTGAATATTTATTTTTTGAATCGCCGCTCTTCACCTCGATCTTGTCTGGTGGTAAACGATTGATGACGTCTACGATGAAGCGAGCGAACCCAGAAGATGCATGTTTACTTTTGCTTTATAAGTAGTATAAAGCAACCTGAATGGAAAAAAAATTGTTTTGTTTCCGTCCTTTTTACAGACTTCTAAAAAAAGGAGTTCAATTCGACACGTATGTTAGTATGTTTGTCCACGCATATCGCCGAAACTAGTAATTGTATGGTGATCATTCTTTTTTATTGGATTAGGTATCTGTCAACTCAGGGAACAGTACAAGTTTCATCAAAATCGATTCTGCAGTTTTCAAAATATGGACCATACAACCGAACTCCTTAGCGGCAAACAGCACGAATGTGTAAATTGAGTTATTATGGGTATTTTGTCAATCCTTTAAGGTACCGTACTTTGCTTACTTTTTAGTGATACGGTACTAAAACTAAAACGAGAGAAATAAAAACTTTTTCACGAAAAATAAGACAAAGCAAAACACTAAAAAGTGCAAAAATAACTCTCGTTTCGGAAGTCGGTGTTGAAAAATGAAAAAAACTTGAGGTACCAAAGACAACGATTTCCAAAACGAAAGTTATATCTGCATTTTTTTGTGTTATGCTTTCGAAGTCGGTTTATATTTTGTGAAAAGGCATTTTGAGCCGCCGAGCATTTTGCACTTGTTTCAGAAAGTATCACAAGGTATTTGATTTGAAATTCTGAAGCTCAGATTATATACTTAAGGCGATATACGCCCCAATTTTAACGCAGTTCTGGCCGTGCGCCCGCTCGATGCCAAAATATCAATATTGAACCTCTTTTTTGAACAGTTTTGTTTGCAAAATATTATTTGATTGACATTATGCTATGTTATTTATGAAGAAATTCCAGCCATCAATTTTTCTGTGTAAAAATGTTATAAACATCCAAGTCGTTTTGGAGTTTCCAAAAGTTGCGAAAAAATATCGTGTTGTTAATTATTTTTTTAAAGCAAATCTATTAGTTACACGAAAAAACCTTGTGTTCAAAATTATGTACATGAATCAATAATAAATATATATCTTTTTCAAACCTATTAACCTAGCCGTTACTAAGGAGTATGCTTTAGAAAATTACCGTTTTACGGCACTAAAGGATATGTAGGCCCTTAAGTCATATGCGTTGCAAGTCCTGCTGCCTACTGATGTAACTTTTTTGATAGCTCAAAGTACGTGCGTGTGTATCATTCAATGCTTCTCATGTTTAAAAATCCATTTAGTCGTCAGCATATAACACGCAATGAATGCTTTTTAACAGACTTCAAAAAAAGGAGGAGGTTCTTAATTCGTCGGAATCTTTTATGTTTTTTTTTATGTATGTTCCCCGATTACTGTAAGACGCCTGGACCGATTTAGAAAATTCTTCTTTTGTTTGAAAGGGTATACTGCCCAGTTGGTCCCATAGTCATCAGGTCAGGATCTGATGATAGGATCTTGGAGAAATCGAGGGAACTCCTCAAATATTATAGGCATACATTCTAGAGGCCAAAGTTGACCAATTTTGATGATTCTCACGTCAATTGATTCGTCTTAACCTTGAGGGTGTCACTGGCTACATTAAAATTGGCAAATAGAAAAATAGCGGATTTTGGGGGCCATATTGTGGGGGCCCGACCTTTTTTTTCTTCCAATCCCATCATATGGGGTATTTTAAGAGGTGATTTCCAAAATATATAATACTAATATATTTAAATATGCATAATTAAAAAAAAAAAAATACGTGCTGTGCAGTCGGAGGATACATCTGGTTTTGGTCTGCCAACTCTTGAATATGTATGCTCCGACTGCACAACTTGATTTGCTCCTTGTTTACGTCTCTTTAGTTCGCTTCATGAGCAGTCGAGATTTTTTTTTTAATTCAGTTTTTTTTCTAGTTTTCATCAAAATCGGCCCAGCGATTCCTTTAAGTGTTTTCGCTATTCCTCATAGTTTTAGTTAGGCCATTCACGCCCATTTGGAAAAATGCCCTGTCTATGGCAGACTGGAGTAGCTTGGTCCTACGAAAGACTTGTTACATATGAATTACAAAGGCACTAATCAGATTATCATATTATAATCCTAAATCTACTATAAATTGTACTAGTGTTGTAAGAAACTCGACTCTTGGAGTCTTATTTAATAAAACTTGAGCTATTTTTGAAAACTCGAGTCTTATAAATAAAACTTAGAGCTCAAGTCCTTCAGAATTTGGAGTCTTTTGTAAAAAGACTTGAGTCCTGCCAAAAAGAACTCATGACTGAGTCCTCTAAATCCATAGCTGTAGTTTGAAGTAAATAAAATAGCAATGAACAAATTATTGTATTACCTATTATAATACACAACTCAAGTTCATGACTCAGTCTAGCTCAAAGAACTTAAAAGACTCGAAAGGACTCAGAAGACTCGAACGGACTCAGAAGACTCAAAGGACTCGGACTCATGTGACTAACGAGTCCTGGTCTTGAAATGAAGCCTTAAGGGTACACTAGTCGACGGCACGAACTATTTTGTGCGCGGGGTTAAAGTGCGTGCTATATCAACCGACAACACGTGCGGAACAGTTAGATGCTGTTATGAGTAGTAAGAAGCTATTACGCGTACGAATACACACTTTTCGAATACGCAAATTTGTATCATGAAAAAATGACTGAATGTATCTGTTCAAAATAAAATTATTTGCATTGTTGAACTACTAATCTATCCCTGTATGAAGGCCGTTTTTCAATTTTCCTTCTTCTTATGGCACTTATTTGCGCCCAAAGATGCGTTAAAATGAGTGTTAAAATATGGAACTTTCGAAGCTCATAACTTTCAAGTTATTTTTTTTTTTACTTCCATACAGGGCTAGATAATGATGAGACAAATTGATATCATTTTTTATTTTGAACGTACATCGTCAAACAGTGGAGTAAAAGCCAGACTACGCTTGTATGGAAGAATTTTCGACTAGTGACCCTTAAAGACTCGAGTTTCTTACAACACAAAATTGTACTGTTCAGGCTTTATTATTTTAGTTGAATTAGAATCACCATTTCGTAACGATTTAAGTTGGTTAGTAGCTTTTTAAATTGTTATATACCAAATCTCCCGTAAGATCAAGTCTTCCCAGTTTTCCCTATTTTTTGGGGTTAGTGGGTAATCGTCTTACAACCTTCAGTGCAGGTCTCTTATAATGCTTTTTTCGAACTTATGTCTTATGTTAGCAACAAAACAGTTTTGCTAATAGTTAAGTTTCCATTTTATTAAAAAAAATGAGAAGATAAATAAAGATTGATTTTTAAAGGCATAAACTTGTTCGGTTATAACCAAGTTTTGTAACTATAAAACTTTGTTTTGTTGCCAGTAAGAAAAAAGTTCGAAAGCCCAATATTTAATTTTTCAGTGTTGCCTGTGTTGCCCCAGGATTTTTAACTTTATTCTACCTATATTATTATTATATAATCATGTAAGAGCGGGGGATTGGGGTTCACAAATGAAAATGATCATATATCTTGTAAACACTTTTTATTACTCAAAACAATAAGTGTAAGTACATAGTTCAAAATACAATTTATTTATTTCATAATGTTCATTATCATATAAATAGCATTTCTTATGTATATGTAACAAATAGCCTTAGACTTAGGTACACAGTCGCCAATTACTAAGTGCTCTTCGATTAGAGCAAGCCTATTTATTATTGTTATTACATTTATTTTTTACATCTAAAATAAAACAAATAACACAAAGGTTTGACTTTGTTTTATTGTAATATTGTATAATTGTGTTTTAGCAACGACATCCGGTGCACTGAAAAAAAAAATGGTATTTGCAAACTTTTAGGAAAGAAAGAAATTATTTGCTAATAAAGTTTTATTTATAATAATATAAAACTAATTTTGTTGCTAGTAAGAAAAAAATTTGCAGACCCAATTTTATTTTTTAATGTGACTTTTGTTTTACATTTATTTGACTTAAGTTAGTTAAAACAAACAGACCAACCTAAATAAAACCGTTTAAAAATAATGTAATCGCGCACACTATTTGATTTGTAATTTAATTAACTTGTATATTGAGATAGTTGAGTTACATTCTTACCCTCTAACAAATAAACGCGGTATAAAGTTATACCAGGTATAACAAAGGTATAACCATACATTTTCATAGGTTTATACTTTAAAGAGGTTAAAGAGTTTTATCGAATGAATCGATAATGATGATGATAGAATTTATTTATTTGTAACAATAGAGTTTTACATAGTATGTAGTCGACTCAATGATTGAATAAAAGAAGAAAACCTATATCACCCAAAATGTGTGATATAAGTTTTCTTATAATTATAAGAAAACTTATATCACATAATTATAATTAATAATTACTCCAAAAAAATGACTAAATCTATGATGAAGAAGACATGAAGAAGATGAAACCTTCGCGGCATGAGAAGACTTTCAGAGAAAGGAAAAGTAAAAAAGAAAGTTGGTTTCGGGAGTTGCATACGAAGAGTTTTGTCGGGTGAAATCGAACCCAGACCTCAGGACATATTTTTTTAAAGACGAAACGCTGATAAAGTACCAAGAAATACAAAACGCATATGAGACCACCACCATGTAACATGAAGTAAAAACGTGTATAATAACTGGCCAAAAATAAATCGACCATTTTCCTCTAAGAACCACCACAAAGTGCATGTGAAGACTTTCAGAGAATGGTTAAACGAGAAAGAAAAGAAAGAAAGATGGTAAGCAGACTTCGGGATGTCGTAGAGAGGTACATCCGAAGAGTTTTATCGAGTGAATCAATGATGATGATGATGATAGAATTTATTTATTTGTAACAATAGAGTTTTACATAGTATGTAGTCGACTCTATGACTGAATAAAAGAAGAAAACTTAAATCAATCAAACATGACTAAATCAATGCAACCTACAGATGAAGAATATGAAGCGTTTGCGGCATGAGAAGACTTTCAGAGAAAGGAAAAGTTAAAAAAAAAATTGGTTTCGGGAGTTACATACGAAGAGTTTTGTCGGGTGAAATCGAACCCAGACCTCAGGACATATTTTTTTAAGGACGAAACGCTGATAATGTATCAAGCAATACAAAACGCTTACAAGACATGCAACATGAAGTAAAAACGTGTATAATAACTGGCCAAAAATAAATCGACCATTTTCCTCTAAGAACCACCACAAAGTGCATGTGAAGACTTTCAGAGAATGGTTAAGAGAGAAAGAAAAGAAAGAAAGATGGTAAGCAGACTTCGGGATGTCGTAGAGAGTTACATCCCAAGAGTTTTGTCGGGTGAAATCAAACCCAGGCCCCAGGACATATTTTTTTAAGTTCAAAGGTAGCCGAAACGCTGATAATGTATGATGCAATACAAGGTGCTTATAAGACCACCACCATGTAACATGAAGTAAAAACGTGTATAATAACTGGCCAAAAATAAATCGACCATTTTCCTCTAAGAACCACCCACAAAGTGCATGTGAAGACTTTCAGAGAATGGTTAAGAAAGAAAGAAAAGAAAGAAAGATGGTAAGCAGACTTCGGGATGTCGTAGAGAGGTACATCCCAAGAGTTTTGTCGGGTGAAATCAAACCCAGGCCCCAGGACATATTTTTTTAAGTTCAAAGGTAGCCGAAACGCTGATAATGTATGATGCAATACAAGGTGCTTATAAGACCACCACCATGTAACATGAAGTAAAAACGTGTATAATAACTGGCCAAAAATAAATCGATCATTTTCCTCTAAGAACCACCACAAAGTGCATGTGAAGACTTTCAGAGAATGGAAAAGAAAGAAAAGAAAGAAAGATGGTAAGCAGACTTCGGGATGTCGTAGAGAGTTACATCCCAAGAGTTTTGTCAGGTGAAATCAAACCCAGGCCCCAGGACATATTTTTTTAAGTTCAAAGGTAGCCGAAACGCTGATAATGTATCAAGCAATAAAAAACACCTACGAGACCACCACCATGTAACATGAAGTAAAAACGTGTATAAAAACTGGCCAAAAATAAATCGACCATTTTCCTATAAGAACCACCACAAAGTGCATGAGAAAACTTTCAGAGAATAGAAAATAAATAAAGAAAGATGGTGCGCAGGCTTCGGGATGTCGTAGAGAGTTACATCCCAAGAATTTTGTCGGGTGAAATCGAACCCAGTTCTCAAGACATCAATTTTCTTCGGTCTCAATGACTGAATAAAAGAAAAAAACTTATAAACATAAACATGACTAACTCAAAGCCACCACCAAACCAAACGCCTATAGGTGAAGAAGATGAAGCCTTCGCGGCATAAAAAGCCTTTCAGAGAAAGGAAAAGTAAAAAAAAAATTGGTTTCGGGAGTTACATACGAAGAGTTTTGTCGGGTGAAATCGAACCCAGACCTCAGGACATATTTTTTTAAGGATGAAACGCTGATAATGTATCAAGCAATACAAAACGCTTACAAGACATGCAACATGAAGTAAAAACGTGTATAATAACTGGCCAAAAATAAATCGACCATTTTCCTCTAAGAACCACCACAAAGTGTATGTGAAGACTTTCAGAGAATGGTTAAGAGAGAAAGAAAAGAAAGAAAGATGGTAAGCAGACTTCGGGATGTCGTAGAGAGTTACATCCCAAGAGTTTTGTCGGGTGAAATCAAACCCAGGCCCCAGGACATATTTTTTTAAGTTCAAAGGTAGCCGAAACGCTGATAATGTATGATGCAATACAAGGTGCTTATAAGACCACCACCATGTAACATGAAGTAAAAACGTGTATAATAACTGGCCAAAAATAAATCGACCATTTTCCTCTAAGAACCACCCACAAAGTGCATGTGAAGACTTTCAGAGAATGGTTAAGAAAGAAAGAAAAGAAAGAAAGATGGTAAGCAGACTTCGGGATGTCGTAGAGAGGTACATCCCAAGAGTTTTGTCGGGTGAAATCAAACCCAGGCCCCAGGACATATTTTTTTAAGTTCAAAGGTAGCCGAAACGCTGATAATGTATCAAGCAATAAAAAACACCTACGAGACCACCACCATGTAACATGAAGTAAAAACGTGTATAAAAACTGGCCAAAAATAAATAGACCATTTTCCTATAAGAACCACCACAAAGTGCATGAGAAAACTTTCAGAGAATAGAAAATAAATAAAGAAAGATGGTGCGCAGGCTTCGGGATGTCGTAGAGAGTTACATCCCAAGAATTTTGTCGGGTGAAATCGAACCCAGTTCTCAAGACATCAATTTTCTTCGGTCTCAATGACTGAATAAAAGAAAAAAACTTATAAACATAAACATGACTAACTCAAAGCCACCACCAAACCAAACGCCTATAGGTGAAGAAGATGAAGCCTTCGCGGCATAAAAAGCCTTTCAGAGAAAGGAAAAGTAAAAAAAAAATTGGCTTCGGGAGTTACATACCAAGAGTTTTGTCGGGTGAAATCGAAGCCAGACCTCAAGACATTAATTTTTTATAGACTAAGGTAGCCGAAGCGCTTATTATGGACCACGAAATTGAAAGCGCTTACAATACCATCACCATATAACATGAAGTAAAAACGTGTACAATAACTGCCTAAAAATCTATCGTACATTTTCCTCTAAGAATCACAACAAAATGCATGAGAAGACTTTCAGAGAATAGAAAATAAATAAAGAAATATGGTAAGCAGACTTCGGGATGTCGTAGAGAGTTACATCCCAAGAGTTTTGTCGGGTGAAATCAAACCCAGGCCCCAGGACATATTTTTTTAAGTTCAAAGGTAGCCGAAACGCTGATAATGTATGATGCAATACAAGACGCTTATAAGACCACCACCATGTAACATGAAGTAAAAACGTGTATAATAACTGGCCAAAAATAAATCGACCATTTTCCTCTAAGAACCACCACACAATGCATGTGAAGACTTTCAGAGAATGGAAAAGAAAAAAAGAAAAGAAAGAAAGAAAGATCGTGCGCAGGCTTCGGGATGTCGTAGAGTTAAATTCCAAGAGTTTGTCGGGTGAAATCGAACCCAGGCCCGAGGACATATTTTTTTAAGGACAAAGGTAGCCGAAACGCTGATAATGTATCAAGCAATACAAAACACTTACGAGACCACCACATACTAACTGGCCAAAAATAAATCGCCCATTTTCCTCTAAGAACCACAACAAAATGCATGAGAAGACTTTCAGAGAATAGAAAATAAATAAAGAAATATGGTGCGCAGGCTACGGGATGTCGTAGAGAGAAGAAGAATCCCAAGAATTTTGTCGGGTGAAATCGAACCCAGTTCTCAGACATCAATTTTCTTTGGTCTCAATGACCGAATAAAAGAAAAAAAATTAATACTATCAATATGACAAAATCGAAGCAACCACCAAACCGCCTATAGGTGAAGAAATAAATGAATTTGAATTTGAAGAAGATGAAGCCTTCGCGGCATGAGAAGAGTTTAAGAGAAAGGAAAAGTAAAAAAAAAAATGGTTTCGGGCGTTACATAAGAAGAGTTTTGTCGGGTGAAATCGAACCCAGGCCCGAAGACATATTTTTTTAAGGACAAAGGTAGCCGAAACGCTGATAATGTATGATGCAATACAAGACGCTTATAAGACCACCACCATGTAAAATGAAGTAAAAACGTGTATAATAACTGGGCAAAAATAAATCAACCATTTTCCTCTAAGAACCACCACAAAGTGCATGTGAAGACCTTCAGAGAATGGAAAAGAAAAGAAAAAAAGAAAGATCGTGCGCAGGCTTCGGGATGTCGTAGAGTTAAATTCCAAGAGTTTGTCGGGTGAAATCGATCCCAGGCCCGAGGACATATTTTTTTAAGGACAAAGGTAGCCGAAACGCTGATAATGAATCAAGCAATACAAAACACATACGAGACACCACCATGTAACATGAAGTAAAAACGTGTATAATAACTGGCCAAAAATAAATCGACCATTTTCCTCTAAGAACCACCACAAAGTGCATGAGAAGACTTTCAGAGAATAGAAAATAAATAAAGAAATATGGTGCGCAGGCTTCGGGATGTCGTAGAGAGTTACATCCCAAGAATTTTGTCGGGTGAAATCGAACCCAGTTCTCAGGACATCAATTTACTTTGGTCTCAATGACCGAATAAAAGAAAAAAAATTATAACCATCAATATGACAAAATCGAAGCAACCACCAAACCGCCTATAGGTGAAGAAATAAATGAATTTGAATTTGAAGAAGATGAAGCCTTCGCGGCATGAGAAGACTATCAGAGAAAGGAAAAGTAAAAAAAACCATACCATCAACATGTAACATGTAGTAACAAGAGTTTTGTCGGGTGAAATCGAGCTTGGCCTCAGGACATAATTTTTTTTTTATGGACAAAGGTAGCCGAAACGCTGATAATGGACCAAGAAATACAAAACGTGTACGATACCATCACCACGTACTCGTAACATGAAGTAAAAACGTGTATAAAAACTGGCTAAAAATAAATCGACCATTTGCCTCTAATAACCACAATGCAAAATCGCCAGAATATTTACATATCATTAAAAATCGTTGCCAATAAGAAAAACACCAAAACAAAATAAAATAATCACATTTTTCTGGACAACCATCGACACAGATCACTCAATCAGATGATTGTCAAATGATAAACGGCATACATCTTGTAAACACTTTTTATTACTCAGAAAATGCACACAACTTAATATTACAACAAGATGTGCCAATTCAAAATACAATTACATAAATACTGAGTGCTCTTTGACTAGAGGAAGTCTATTTTTATCATTTATTTTTATTACATTTACTTCCTACACTTAAACATAAAAATAAGTAAAAAAACTTAAGCCCGGCTACAAAAAAATGGCGGTCTGAAAAATATTTAACAAGAAAATATCCTTAGAGGATAGCCATGGCCGTATGCCATGTGTGTTTTTTACACAACAATACAATATAGAAATAGTAGATAGCAAATAATCTTTATGGCAAAGTGGCATACGACCACGGCTATCCTTTAAGAATATTGGCTTGATTTTTACAATTGATTATAGACTTAAGTTAGTATAAATACTGAAATTGAGGATAATATTTGATTTTGTATTTAATTAATAACTTGTTATTTGAGATAGGTAATAATTCCTTTATTGAAATTAAATTATAGTAACTGTTAGGGTTTCCTATACAGACTTTCAATTGTTACAAAAATACTACAAACCTTAGAATTAGAATTGATTTATTTATCAAAATGCTATTATAGTTATGTTGTTAGGTTAGTTTTGAAAGTGCCCTACATTCTACCATAACACATGGTGTACAAATATCATTGAAATAATCTTCTTCTTCAGGTGTTGATTCCACTTAAATTTTGTCCGACCGGAATGTGACCACTCTGTCGCTGTGTGCTCTGTAGCTCTGTCGTTGCCCTCGTTCAAGTCATGGAAAGCGCAGGTGATTGTGCATGCCGGAGGTAAGCAAGTGGCACATATCCTGTGACGAGGCTCTTACTGGCACCGTGTTTGGGATGGTTCAAGGATATCCAATTTTACAAGTTTGTCTTTGCAGCAACCCGGAATCCGTTCAGAGATCTCCAATATCCAAGAAGATAGCCTCTGCATTTCGTGTACAGGTCACAGATGTTCTACCAGAATGATGAAGTGCGAGGGAGTGGGATGTCTATTCCTGCACAGTTCGCTTCTCTGATCCGACGCGCTGTTCTCCGAAAAGGTCGTGAATTTCAAGAAACTTTTACGACTCCGGTTCTGGCGGAATGATGAAGTGTGGAGGAGTGGGATGGCTGTTCCTCTAATGTTAGCTTCTCTGGTCTGACGCGCTGTTCTTTGCGGAGGTCGGTCTCAGGAAAATATGCTTTAAGCTAGCAGGTAGAAGCTGGTGTCGGTATAGAGGGTGTCGATGGTCTCGTTCGGTATCCCTTCTCAATGTCGGCTAGCTGATTCGTGGCAAACGTTTGGTGGTGCTACACCCGCCCGTGGAGACAACATCAAAAGAGAGTGGTAGGTTTTAAGCATACCGTTACGATGACAGGTATCGTTCAGCACTATGTCGACTTCTTTAGCATGTATTGTGTATTGAAGTGTTAGTTATATAACTTGCTTACCGAGGCACGGTGGTGTCACTTCGCCATCTTCTAAACTCCGGTCTGCTATTGAGAAATTCATCCTCCCAATATCACTTTTCGCCGCCGGTGCTGGTCTTTCTTCGGTCGTGTCGGATTCCATCGGATTATGATTGAGGGAACAGAGTGCACTTGTGATGGCTTGTCTTCACTGAGTTTGGCAGAAGTGGGCCAAATCCGGTCTGGAGAACTATTATCAATTATCTACGGTTTATGTCAAGACTTTATTTTTATTAATATTTTATTTTATTATTGTTAGTATAAGGCAAAAATTATGATTGAAGGAAAATATTACAAATTGAAAGTCATGTCAGAATAAATAAGAATTTAAAGATTAACAATAAAAATATAGTTAGTTAAAAAGTAGTTTAAAATACATAGTTTGTTTAAAAATTACAGAACTCTGAAACATTATAAATATAAACTATTTTACTTTTTATTTTAATAATTATAGTTCAAAAATATATAATTTTGTATGGTAAAATGAGCTAAAAAGTAGAAAATAATTTTTAATAAAATAATTTACGAGAAAAATAATTTTATTGTGAAAAAACCATGGGGCGGTCGAGATTAGTTAAATATTCCTTTGTTCTTAGTATGAAAATAGGATACAAAGCACTCCACGATTTTTTACAATAACATCAATCTTCTCGTTATAATTAAAGAGATAATACATACATACATAAATAAACTCACGCCTTTCCCATGGGGGTAGGCAGAAACTACAGAACGCCACCTGCTAAGAATAATATAATGTTTTTGTGAAAGAAAAAAAAAATTGTATAAAGTTATAATTATATTTGTACCTACTATAAATTATTTTCTCCTTTTTCGTCCGTCAAATCACGTTTAAAGATTCCTATTAGTACTATATATTCCTAAGATTTCTATTATTACTACTATTTATTCGTACTTAAATATAGGTAGTTAAAAAAAAGCGTATTAAAAGTAAAGCTGGGTTGTGCCTTCTGGGCTGACGCAGTAAATTGGTAGTACTAAATCATTGTGATATGACATAGGTTTAAACAGTAGTGCTATTCTGTAAACATTTCATGTTGATGACTTAAGTGAAGTGAACTCGAAGTTTTGATTATAATGACAGAATTTTGATTGGAATGACAGCTAGTTTCGAGCGCACTTCACTTGAGTAATCAAGGTGAAATGTTTACAGAATCGACCGACTGATCCGTTTGTTTATCCTACGCCACGAGTTAACGAAACGCATACCTACACAGTAATATGAATCTTACTCTACAGATGAAAATGATATAAAAATAAAGTGAGGTAAAAAAGTAAAGCCGGGTTCATGTTATTGTGTTTTGTAGTGTCGTTGTACCTTATGGGCTGACGCAGTTAATTGGTACTACTAACTCATTGTGATATGACGTAGGTTTGAACAGTAGTGCTATTCTGTTAAATTCTCACCGTGAAAAGATAGGTGAAGTGAAATCGAAGTGAGCTAGTTTTTATAGGAATGATAGCTAGTTTCGAGCGCACTTCACTTAAGTCATCACGGTGAAATGTTTACAAAAACGGTCAGCTGATTCGTTTGTATATTCTGTGCCACGGTTCCACGACACACCCAGGCAGTATTGTGAACGTTACTTTACAGATGAAAATGAGATGAATATAAAATTAAAGTGAAGTAAAAAAGTAAAGCCGGGTTCACATTATTGTGTTTTTAGCGTCGTTATGCCTTCTGGGCTGACGCAGTTAATTAATAGTACTAACTCATTGTGATATGACGTAGGTTTGAGCAGTAGTGCTATTCTGTAAACATTTCACCTTGATGAATTAAGTGTAGTAAACTCGAAGTGAGCTAGTTTTAATTAGAATGACAGCTAGTTTTGATTGGAATGACAGCTAGTTTCGAGCGCACTTCACTAAGTCATCAAGGTGAAATGTTTACAGAATCGACTGACTGATCCGTTTGTTTATCCTGCGCCACGAGTTTACGACACACATACACAGTAATGCGAACCTTACTTTACAGATGAAAATGATAAAAAAAGAAAGTGAAGTAAAAAAGTAAAGCCGGGTTCACGTCATTGTGTTTTTATCCGTCGTTGTGCCTTCTGGGCTGACGCAGTTAATTGGTAGTACTAACTCTGTAACTTGTGATATGACATAGGAGAACATTAGTGCTATTCTGTAAAATTCTCACCGTGAAAACTTAGGTGAAGTGAACTCGAAGTGAGCTAGTTTTGATTGGAATGACAGCTCATTTCAAGCACAACATCACCTAAGTCATCACGGTGAAATTTCTTCAGAATCGACTGACTGATTCGTTTGTATATTATGCGCCACGAGTCCACGACACACCCACACATTATTGTGAATCTTACTTGATAGATGAAAATGATATGAATAGGAAATGCGATAAATATAAAATGAAAGTGAAGTAAGAAAGTAAAGCCGGGTTCACATTATTGTGTTTTGTAGCGTCGTTGTACCTTCTGGGCTGACGCAGTTAATTGGTAGTACTAACTTATTGTGATATGACGTACGTTTGAACAGTAGTGCTATTCTGTTAAATTCTCACCGTGAAAAGGTAGGTGAAGTGAAATCGAAGTGAGCTAGTTTTGATTGGACTGACAGCTAGTTTCGAGCACACTTCACTTAAGCCATCACGGTGAAATGTTTACAGAAACGACCGGTTGATTCGTTTGTATATTATGCGCCACGGGTCCACGACACACCCAGACAGTATTGTGTACCTAACTTTACAGATGAAAATGAGATGAATATAAAATGAAAGTGAAGTAAAAAAATAAAGCCGGGTTCACATTATTGTGTTTTGTAGTGTCGTTGTGTCTTCTGTGCTGACGCAGTTAATTGGTAGTACTAACTCATTGTTATTTGACGTAGGTTTCAACATTAGTGCTATTCTGTAAAATTCTTACCGAGAAAAATTTGGCGAAGTGAACTCGAAGTGAGCTAGTTTTGATTGGAATGACAGCTCATTTCAAGCACACTTCACCTAAGTCACCTCAGTGAAATTTCTTCAGAATCGACCGGCTGATTCGTTTGTATATTCTGCGCCACGGGTCCACGACACACCCAGACAATATTGTGAACCTTACTTTACAGATGAAAATGAGATGAATATAAAATGAAAGTGAAGTAAAAAAGTAAAGCCGGGTTCACATTATTGTGTTTTGTAGTGTCGTTCTGCCTTCGGTAATGATATGAATAAGATGAAAATGAAGTGAAAATGAGATGAAAATGATTTGAAATGAGATGAAAATGAGATGAAAATGGGATAAAAATGAGATGAAAATGAGATGAAAATGAGATGAAAATGAGATGAAAATGAGATGAAAATGAGATGAAAATGACGTGAAAATGAGGTGAAAATGAGATGAAAATGAGGTGAAAATGAGATGAAAATGAGATGAAAATGAGATGAAAATGAGATGAAAATGAGATGGAAATGATTTGTAAATGAGATAAAAATAGTTTGATAATGAGATGAAAATTAAATGAAAATTTGATGAAAGTGAGGTGAAAATGAGATGACAATAAGATGAAAGTGAGATGAAAATAATTTGTAAATGAGATGGAATTGCTTTGAAAATGATTTGTAAATGAAATGAAAATGACATGGGAATGAGATGAATATAAAATAAAATGAGATGACATGAGAATGATGATTTAGTGTTAAGCTCGGTTTCCCCAGAAGGGAGAAAGGCCGCGCCCCGCCCCGCGCAGCTCTGTAGAGTGCGTCCCAGACTGATCACTCTTCCACCGATTTCAAAGTAATTTTCCTTTGCCCGCCTTTGAAAGCTAAGAGGTTATTAATGTCAATCAAAAACAAAGGAAAAGAAATTTACTACACTTTTTTCATCCAGAGGACCAGATGTTGGAAATATAAATGAAATGAGTATGGAATATAAGAATGAAATGAAAATGTTGGACACCATCAGCTAAACGTCATGGATGAACAAGCAACACGTTGTACCCATAGTACATTAGAGAACCAATAACTCAATCCAATTAATCTATGGTAGATATTTAGCTGTAAGTTAATTTAAGTTTCGATGCGAAGCACGACGATTCGACTAACAAACTTCACACGCGGAAGGCCGCGTTCTTATCGTTTCGGTGTTCCCGCCAAATATATGTAAACTATTGCCTATATGTGGATCTAATGTGTCAAGATTAAAAACCTGAGTTTTTCGGTAACCTGCTGTTTCATTGTGTTTCAAATCCCGCCGTATATCGTGTATAAATTAGTTCTACGAGCCGGATCACAATGGAAAACCGAATTACTGGCGGGGCAAAGCCGCTGGAGCCGAGCACCGACCTGGAGTGGATATCGCGTTTGTAACACGTCCTTGTTCTCTCACGTTTGGTAAAACTGGTCCTTCGAGGCGGATCACAATGGAAAACCAAATTACTGGCGTTGTCACACGGAGGAAAGCCGCTGGAGCCAAGCACCGACCTGGATTGGATATCGCGTCTGTAACACGTGGTTCGAATAATGCCACATGTGCGTCATCCGGGTCGAGAGCCAGCCGCCGTAGCCACGAAGCCCTGCAACATGACAACACGTGTGTGCCCAAAGTTCCACATGGTGAAGAAAATGCTACGTACTTGTCTGTTCGGGCGAGATCAAGCCGTCTGAGCCGCGAAGCCCGAAGTGCTGCCGCCGTGTACAAAGCCGAAGAAGAACTCGCCAAGCTAAAGGCACAGCTGATAAGGAAGAAGCTGACTTTAGAGATCGCCAAGATCGAGGCATTCTTCTCGCCTGCTGCTGAAGTCCCCTGCGAAGAAATGGACGAATCGCCCTGTGGCTGCTGACACGTGTTCAACCGAAGGCCAGTATCGAGAATGCGCACATGGGCTCTTCGTGCCTCACGTGTTGTGACATTCTCCCCGACTGCTGATCACGCCACCTGCGAACGCGTAGACTTGCCGCTGGCACCTCCCACGCTGGCTGGCGCGTGCCTGACAGAAAGCCTACACCGAGAGTGCACACGTGAGCTCGCGCTTGCCCCACAAGTCGACAAACCGCCCGAAAGAAAATAGCACGGAGACGAAAAAAAAAACTAAGAATATACACAGGGTGTCCCAGAAATCGACGTCAAGCCGTAAATGGGTGATAGACCAAGTTATAACAGTTCTCAGAAAAATACGAAAAAAAATCTATCTCATGTTTTTAAAAATTTATGGTCACTTTAAAAATTTACAAAAAAAATCAATCCCTGTAATGGTTCTTTAACTCCAATTGCTACAAATCCCATAATTTATCTAATTTTTTTATTATTATGTAATCTTGAATAATGCTTGTGTAGATTTTTGCCTAAAATTCAAAGCCAACTCCTCCTACTTGGAAGAAAATTAAACTTTTTCAAAACCAAATTATTCAAATTTACTATTTCGCCCAACTTTAACTGACTGTACTGAAAAAAAAATGTACTACGCTAGTTTGGCAAGTAACATGAAAAATTGGCGCATTTAATAAGGATTCAAAAATGGTTGCTACACTTGCTAGATTACGTTTTCAATAATTGGTCAAGTTTTTTTTTGTAAATAGTCTCAGTTTTTACACAAAATGTCCATACTTCCTTAAAATGACTTTAGCTTACCTAAAGCTTTGCTAAACTCCGTTTCTAGTAAACATGTGGACCGGGATACTAAATGGCAAAATAATTGGACCTTTTGAGCTGCCAGAGATTTTGAATGGCGCAGTTTATTTGGATTTTCTTCAAAATACTTTACCAGATTTATTAGAAGACGTGCCACTGAACGTTTACAGGGAAATGTGGTTCCAGCAAGATGGCTGCCCAGCGCATTATGCCCGTTTAGTAAGAGAACATCTTGATGAAGAATACCCGCTCAGGTGGATAGGGCGCGGTGGGACAATCTTGTGGCCACCCCGTTCGCCTGATTTAAATCCCCTAGATTTTTTTACTGGGGAGCGGTAAAAGAGAAAGTGTACTCAAAAACAATAGAGAATTTAGCCGAGCTGCGGGAAAGAATAACGGAAGCCGTTGTCTTTGTAAATAGGGGAAGATTTGCCCGGCAAATAACCAGATCTTTTTTAAGAAGATGTCGTGCTTGCATTGCCGTCGAAGGAAGGCAGTTTGAACATTTATTGTAATAAAAAAAAATTAAATCTGATAATTTGTTTTTTTTTTCTAAGATGAGAAAACTGGTCCTGACTTAAAGTAAAAAGGTTGAATCACTATCATAACTTTGCTCTTAAATTACGTAAAATTTCGATTTCTTATCTCGCTCACACTTCGTAAAATGACTCTCTCCGTCTCTATCGAACTAGAAACGGAGTTTAGCAAAGCTTTAGGTAAGCTAAAGTCATTTTAAGGAAGTATGGACATTTTGGGTAAAAACCGATACTATTTACAAAAAAAAATTTGACCAATTATTGAAAACGTAATCTAGCAAGTGTTACACCATTTTTGAATCCTTATTAAATGCGCCAATTTTTCATGTTACTTGCCAAACTAGCGTAGTACATTTTTTTTTCAGTACAGTCAGTTAAAGTTGGGCGAAACAGTAAATTTGAATAATTTGGTTTTGAAAAAGTTTAATTTTCTTCTAAGTAGGAGGAGTTTGCTTTAAATTTTAGGCAAAAATCTACACAAGCATTATTCAAGATTACATAATAATAAAAAAATTTGATAAATTATGGGATTTGTAGCAATTGGAGTTAAAGAACCATTACAGGGATTGATTTTTTTAGTAAATTTTTAAAGTGAACATAATTTTTTAAAAACATGAGATAGTTTTTTTTTCGTATTTTTCTGAGAACTGTTATAACTTGGTCTATCACCCATTTACGGCTTGACGTCGATTTCTGGGACACCCTGTATATGTCGATGGCAATGGCCGAGGAGTTGAACGGAAGTCCAGCTCGTAACTCGCGTTTAGTGGAAAATGTTCGCATGTATGTGGTTTTCAACAAGAACCTGCATGAAATATATGAGAAACTGGCTTATGTTCCATTTGTGATTGAAGACAGTAGACCGATGCTCGTTTGTTTCTGTTTCTGCACAAAAAAGAAGCAATGACAAGCTAAGAAGTCGTCCACGTACACAGTTCATCCTGTATACACGCCACGAATTCTCCAAAAACGAAACCCACAGGCGCTACTCCACACGAGCAATAACCCACGTACTGAATATAGCAGCGCGGGTTTGAAATTTAGTAACCGCATTAAATTCCGTCCCATATTATTTAAATTTATGAAAGAACCAAAAGAAAATGTGCACGCAGAATTGACTACTATTGAAGTAGAGATTGAGTTCTTAACTCCAATTTCCCTGGCTGAGGGAACAACTGTCCCTCACCAAATGAAGTTGACAATGATTGATGGTGAAAATCATTCAGTAGTGATAGCATCAGTATACAAAATATGCAAGACTAATGCTTTAAGAACGAATCCTCATTCGCAGTCCGTAAAATGGAAACAAGCAAATAAAGATATGCATAAGTATGGTCTAAGCTTTCTTCATGCTTGGATTCGTTCAATAAAAAGCCATGTTTCAAAGTTCATGACAAGAAAAAAGCATGGAGATAAAAATAATCTCCAAATATAAATATGCCAAGGAGTTGAACGAGAAGCCCAGCTCGTAACTCACGTTTAGCGGAAAATGTTCGCATGTATGTGGTTTACAACAAGAACCTGCATGAAATATATGAGAAGCTGACTTATGTTCCATTTTTGATTGAAGACAGTAGACCGATGCTCGTTTGTTTCTGTTTCTGCACAAAAATGAAGCAAGAAGAAGCTAAGAAGTCGTCCACGTACACAGTTCATCCTGTATACACACCACGAATTCTCCAAAACGAAACCCACTGGCGCTACTCCACACGAGAATAAACCCACGTAATAAATATGGCAGCGCAGGTTTGATATTTAGTAACCGCATTATCATTTTTCCGTTCCATATTATTTAAATTTATGAAAGAAACAAAAGAAAATGTGCACGCAGAATTGACTACTATTGAAGTAGAGATTGAGTTCTTAACTCAAATTAGCCTCACTGAGGGAACAACTGTCACTCATCAAATGAAGTTGACAATTATTGATGGTGAAAATCATCCCAGTAATGATAGCATCAGTATACAAAATATGCAAGACTAATGCTTTAAGAACGAATCCTTATTTGCAGTCGGTAAAATGGAAACAAGCAAATAAAGATAGGTATAAGTGTGCACGCAGAATTGGCTAAAATTAAAGCTGAGATTGATGTCCTAACTCCAACAACCCTTGCTGAGGGAACAACTGTCGCTCACCAAATGAAGTTGACAATGATTGATGATAAATATCATCCCAGTACTGAGGATACAGTAGCTTCAGTATGCCAAATATGCAAGTCTAATGCTATAAAAACTAACCCTCATTTGCAGTCAGTAAAATGGAAACAAGCAAACAAAGATGAACACAAGTATGGCATGAGTACTTTTCATGCTTTACTGGACTGGCGGCTAATTCAACAAAACTAAGAACTTTTGTAAGACAAAACCGGACAAAGATCTCAGGGCACTACTAGCGAAAACGTTAACATATTCGATTTCAAAATCGAAAATTTAGCTTTATTTTGCCTTAGAACTGCCAGAAAGCGAACCGTTGTAGCCATAGCGTACTGCACAAAGCAGCACCAGTGACACAATGAAAAAAGACTGACACGCATCTGATCAATACATAGGCGAAGCAAGCTATAGACAGAACCAAAACGTACAGAGTGAACCACAACTGTCTGAGAAAATAACCGAAAAGTGGCATTTCGGCAATCATTGAATCGATTACGTTATAAACAACCTGTACGGGCAGTTATTACACAACCCTTTCTTCTTCTTATTCCTACAAGCCTCCGTTCGCCGAAAGTAGCCAGAGATTGTTACAAACAGTATAAAGTAAGGAGAAAAAATGATGGATGGATGGTGGATGGGGAGGATGTAGTAGAAAGTCACCATCCACCCCGAAGAAAATCTTCGAAAACATAATTGTATGGTTGTCAATAAGAACCTGCATGAAGTATATGAGAAGCTGACTGATGTTCCATTTGTGACGGAAGACAGTAGAACGAGTCTCGCTTATTTCTTCTGTTGCACAAAACTAAAGCAATGCTGCCGGTTGCAGAGGAAAAACTAGCGCAGAAAGCAGCCAGAGACTTCAGGGTGCAAAAGTCCCATTCCAGTAAATATGCAAAACTAATGCTATAAAAACGAATCCTCATTTACAGTCAGTAAAATGGAAACAAGCAAATACATATGTGCACAAGTATAGCCTAAGCTCTCTTCATGCTTGCATTCGTTCAATGGAAATCATTATCAATTTATTGTTAAAGTCGGTTTCCTGCGAAGCGGGAAAGGCCGCGCCCCACCCCGCGCGGCTCTGTAGAGCTCGTCCGAGACTGATCACTCTTCCACCGACTGTCAAAGTAATATTCCTTTTCCCGGCTTAGAAAACTAAGACATAAAGACCACTCCTTATATCACAAGATACTCTTCTAAAACATAATTATATGGTTGTCAACAAGAACCTGCATGAATTATATGAGAAGCTGACTAAGGTCGGTTTCCTCCGAAGGGGGAAAGGCCGCGCCCCGCCCCGCGCGGCTCTGTAAAGCTCGTCCAATACTGATCACTCTTCCACCGACTGTCAAAGTAATGTTCCTTATATCACAAGAGATTTCTAAAACAATTACATGGTTGTCAACAAGAACCTGCATGAATTATATGAGAAGCTGACTAAGGTCGGTTTCCGCCGAAGGGGGAAAGGCCGCGCCCCGCCCCGCGCGGCTCTGTAAAGCTCGTCCAATACTGATCACTCTTCCACCGACTGTCAAAGTAATGTTCCTTATATCACAAGAGATTTCTAAAACAATTATATGGTTGTCAACAAGAACCTGCATGAAGTATATGAGAAGCTGACTGACATTCCGTTTCTGACGGAAGAGACTAGACCGATACTCACTCGTTTCTTCTGTTGCACAAAACTAAAACAATGATGCCGATTGCTGAGAATACACAGACACTACTCCACAAGCGCATAAACTCACGGTTGTCAACAAGAACCTGCATGAAGTATATGAGAAGCTGACTGACGTTCCGTTTGTGACGGAAGACTCTAGACCGATCACACACACGACAATCTTGAATTATGAGAATATAATATAGGTCGTCGCGTCGAAATCACACAGGTGTTACTCCACACGCGCATAAACTGGTTTTCTTTCGTCTTGTGATATCCAGAAAATCGAGAGGGAAACACTAGTTTCCGCTGTTTTATAAGTGCCCATGTACAATAAATTATATTGAATTTTAAAGAAGAAAAAGGGATAAGAAAACGTATCTGAATACCAGCAACGCCGCAAAGATGTCAGAAACAATGAACCTCATCACAACACATATGAGCCTGAAAAGATAATTCGCAAACTCACACACACATAACGGCTACACAGTCTGGACTGTGATCCATCTGCAGAAGTGCCCATGTACAATAAATTATATTGAATTTTAAAGAAGAAAAAGGGATAAGAAAACGTATCTGAATACCAGCAACGCCGCAAAGATGTCAGAAACAATGAACCTTATCACAACACATATGAGCCTGAAAAGATAATTCGCATACTCACACACACATAACGGCTACATAGTCTGGACTGTGATCCATCTGCAGAAGTGCCGCAAGCAGCATCCGAACAGCGGACCTGTCCATTCGATAACACGCATGTGGTCAATGCACAGGCGAAGCAAGCTATAGAAAATGACGAATAACCCGCGCCCCTCGTGGCGGCTGACACGTGTTCGACCGAAGGCCTGCATCAAAAACGCGCACGTGGGTTCGTGCATGCCCTACGTGTTGCGACATACTCCCCGCTCACTGATCAGGCCCACATGATCAGTCACAATCCTACCCCATCCCACGTCAAAGAACTGATAGCTAGCAACATACTCGCCTATGAATTCGTTTTGTCATAGACAAGCGATGTTAAGGTCGGTTTCCTCCGAAGCGGGAAAGGCCGCGCCCCGCCCCGCGCGGCTCTGTAGAGCTCGTCCGAGACTGATCACTCTTCCACCGACTGTTGTCAAACAAACAAAATCAAAAATAAGCCGGAGAAGAAATTAGTACATAATCTTAACCCATCCCACATCAAAGAATTGATAGTTAACAACATACCCGCCTATGAATTCGTAAATTCATGGACAAGCGATGTCAAAAACGGAACGAAACGGAGTGTCTATAAACCCTGAACAAGACTGGACTCGACTATGTGGACCTGTATCTTATGCACTGTTCTATGGTTCTAAATGCCGACTACACCTGTTCAGACGCAGACTTTATGGACCACGCCATTGTACCCATGGCACATTTGAGTACCAGCGACCCCGCAGTGATGACTGGAGCTATGGACCTTATCCTCACCCACAGGCACATAAGAGCCTGAAAGATTTCAAATGACACTCCCATAAATTAATTAAGGCTGTCAAAGCATTCAAAGAGTTCCACAAAAAAACCATCAAGACTGAACTGTGATTGTGATCTGATGACCAAGCTATATGTCATGGATGACAAGCGACCCATCGCCATATTTACCCATAGCACATTCGAGTACCAGCGACCCAAGAAAACTTCCAGAAAAGAAATAATAAGGAATATTAAAGATTTATCGCCGAAATGCCAAATGTTATACAAAGAGTACAAAAAGGCAAAACAACAAACGGACTTTTACAAAAGAGCTAAGAAAGCTCTGAAGTCTAATAAGGAAACTTCCTTCGAAAAGTTGACAGCACACATAAACCCTTATGTGAAAAGAGTAATGAAAGAGTAAATGGTGCGTGAATGAAGAAAAATCCTTCACAAACCAAAGTTCGAACAGCGGAAAGATAACCTGTCCATTAGATGACACGCATGGTCAGTGTGGGCGAAGCAAGCAATAAAAGAAGTCCCGCACAAACCAAAATACAAACAGAAGAAAGTGAGAGAGGGTTAGATGATCACGTAGCGACCTCTACCACGCCAGGTTAGTACGTCCCGTATATACGAATACACAGGACATATCCCTCATCCTCAACGTCACTCACACCACATAAGAGCCTGAAAAGATTTCAACTGACACACTCACTCAGCTGATGGTGTGCCTTATTTGAAATAAATAAAATTGACAAAAGCTGTCAAAGCATTCAAAGAGTTCCATAAAAAACAAACAAGACTGAACTGTGATCTGATGACCAAGCTATATGTCATGGATGACAAGCGACCCATCGCCATTTTTACCCATAGCACATTCGAGAACCAGCGACCCCGCAGAGATGACTGGAGCAACGAACCTCATCCTCAACCTCATCCACAGCCCATAAGTGCCTGAAAGGATTTCAACTGACACATTCACTCAGCTGATGGTGTGCTTTATTTGAAATAAATAAATTGACTAAAGCTGTCAAAGCATTCAAAGAGTTCCACAAGAAAACACAAAAACCTGAACTATGATCTGATGACCAAGCTCTAAGTCATGGATGACAAGCGACCCGTCGCCATTGTACCCATAGCATATTCGAGTACCAGCGACCCCGCAGAGATGACTGGAGCAATGAACCTCATCCTCAACCTCATCCACAGCCCATAAGTGCCTGAAAGGATTTCAACTGACATACTTATCATTCAAATAAGGCACACCAGTACAGACTGGTGTGCCTTATTTGAAAGAAATAAATTAATAAAAGCTGTCAAAGCATTCAAAGAGTTCCATAAAAAAACACAAAAGCCTGAACTATGATCTGATGACCAAGCTATATGTCATGGATGACAAGCGACCCATCGCCATATTTACCCATAGCACATTCGAGTACCAGCGACCCAAGACAACTTCCAGAAAAGGAATAATAAGGAATATTAAAGATTTACCGCCGATATGCCAAATGTTATACAAAGAGTAGAAAAAGGCAAAACAACAAACGGACTTTTACAAAAGAGCTAAGAAAGCTCTGAAGTCTAATAAGGAGACTTCCTTTCGAAAAGTTGACAGCACACATAAACCCTTATGTGAAAAGAGTAATGAAAGAGTAAATGGTGAGTCAATGAAGAAAAATCCTTCACAAACCTAAGTTCGAACAGCGGAAAGATAACCTGTCCATTAGATGACACGCATGGTCAGTGTGGACGAAGCAAGCAATAAAAGAAGTCCCGCACAAACCAAAATACAAACAGAGGAAAGTGAGAGGGGGTTAGATGATCACGTAGCGACCTGTACCACGCCAGGTTAATACGTCCCGTATATACGTATACACAGGACATATCCCTCATCCTCAACGTCACTCACACCACATAAGAGCCTGAAAAGATTTCAACTGACACACTCACTCAGCTGATGGTGTGCCTTATTTGAAATAAATAAAATTGACAAAAGCTGTCAAAGCATTCAAAGAGTTCCATAAAAAATTGAACAAGACTGAACTGTGATTGTCATGGATGACAAGCGACCCATCGCCATTTTTACCCATAGCACATTCGAGAACCAGCGACCCCGCAGAGATGACTGGAGCAATGAAACTCATCCTTAACCTGATCCACAGCCCATAAGTGCCTGAAAGGATTTCAACTGACACATTCACTCAGCTGATGGTGTACTTTATTTGAAATAAATAAATTGACTAAAGCTGTCAAAGCATTCAAAGAGTTCCACAAGAAAAGCCAAAAACCTGAACTATGATCTGATGAACAAGCTCTATGTCATGGATGGCAAGCGACCCGTCGCCATTGTACCCATAGCATATTCGAGTACCAGCGACCCCGCAGAGATGACTGGAGCAAGGAACCTCATCCTCAACCTCATCCACAGCCCATAAGTGCCTGAAAGGATTTCAACTGCCATTCTTACTAATAAGGCACACCAGTACAGACTGGTGTGCCTTATTTGAAAGAAATAAATTAATAAAGGCTGTCAAAGCATTCAAAGAGTTCCATAAAAAAAACACAAAAACCTGAACTATGATCTGATGACCAAGCTATATGTCATGGATGACAAGCGACCCATCGCCATATTTACCCATAGCACATTCGAGTACCAGCGACCCAAGACAACTTCCAGAAAAGGAATAATAAGGAATATTAAAGATTTATCGCCGACATGCCAAATGTTATACAAAGAGTACAAAAAGGCAAAACAACAAACGGACTTTTACAAAAGCACTAAGAAAGCTCTGAAGTCTAATAATCTTTTCACCCTTATGTGAAAAGAGTAATGAAAGAGTAAATGGTGAGTGAATGAAGAAAAATTCTTCACAAACCTCGAACAGCGGAAAGATAACCTGTCCATTAGATGACACGTATGGTCAGTGTGGGCGAAGCAAGCAATAAAAGAAGTCCCGCACAAACCAAAATACAAACAGAGGAAAGTGGGAGAGGGTTAGACGATCACAAAGCAGCACCAGTGACATAATTGAGGAAGACTGGTCCAATATACCACGACAAAGTGTATCAAATACAAGTCAAGCTTTTTGTAAAATAAAATAAAAATGTCCCACGCAGAATTTTTCTGTGTTAATAAGCATGTCATGCGTCAAAATCACACAGGCTCTACTCCACACGCGCATAAACTCACGCTCTGAATATGGCAGCGCAGGCTCGCTATTCAGTGCAGAGGATTTCGTTTTTTACTACCAAGCTGTGGAACTCTCAACACAGAAGGGAAGAAGTGTCCCTTGCCATCAGAGAGACCCGGAACAAAACTGGATTCGACTATGTGGACCTGTTTCTTACACAGACGTGAAAAAAGGCTGGTGGAATTCTTGAAAACCGAAAGGCATTTGTCGGCCTGAGAACTACTAGAAATCGAATAACCGTTGTAGCCATAGCCGCCGACGAAGAAATTAGTACATAATCCTATACCATCCCACATCAAAGAATTGATAGTTAGCAACATGCCCATTGTCAATGCAGAAGGCATTTTCTGGCCTTAGAACTGCTACAAAACGAACTGTTGTAGCCATAGCCGCCGGAGAAGAAATTTGTACATAATCCTATACCATCCCACATCAAAGAATTGATAGTTAGCAACATACCCGCCTATGACCTCGTATTGTTGTGGACAAGCCATGTCAAAAACAGAACGAAACGGAGTGTTCATAAACCCTGAACAAGACTGGACTCGACTATGTGGACCTGTATCTTATACACTGGTCTATGGTTCTGAACGCCTTGTCAGGCACAGACTTTATGGAAACTTTGTAAGACATGGAAGACATGCACAAGCAGTGGGTCCTCAACACATAAACCAAAAAGGATAACTCGATGCTGGTGGAAAAAGGCTAGAGAAAGTGTTCAAGGCTGTCAAGCATTCAAATAATGTCACAGAAAATGCCGCGACCTGGACCGTGATCCATCGACAGAAGTCCCGCAAGCAACATCTGCACAACGGAAAGCTAATTTTCCAAGTGTCCACTCGATGCAACACACATAATCAATGAGACTGAGTATGCACATAACACCACTCACATGGTGGCGCCGCGGTCTGGACCGTGATCCATCTACAGAAGTGCCGCAAGCAGCACCCGCACAGCGGAAAAGAAATGTGTCCATTCGATGCAACACACATAATCCAAGATGTATAACTTGGTTCAAGTGGAAAAAGGCTAGACAAGGTGTTCAAATCATTAAAAGAATTTCAAACATAAAGCCGCGACCTGGACCGTGATCCATCGACAGAAGTGCCGCAAGCAGCATCCACACAGCGGAAAATATGTGTCCATTCCACACACATAATCCAAGGAGGATAACTCGATGTTGGTGAAAAAGGCTAGAGAAAATGTTTAAGGCTGTCAAAGCATTCAAAGAATATCACAAAGAAATCCGACCTTGACCCATCGACATAAGTCCCGCAAGCAGCGTTCGCACAGCGAAAAGGTGATCTGTCCAAGTGTCCATTCGATGCAACACACATAATCAATGAGACTGAGTATGCACACAACACAACACCACTCACATGGCGGCGCCGCGGTCTGGACCGTGATCCATCGACAGAAGTGCCGCAAGCGGCATCCGCACAACGGAAAAAATGTATCCATTCGATGCTATACACATAATCCAAAGGTGGATAACTCGATGTTGGTGAAGAAAGGCTAGAGAAAGTGTTCAAGGCAGTCTAAGCATTTTAAGAATTTCACAAAAAAATGCCGCGACCTGGACCGTGATCCATCGACAGAAGTGCCGCAAGCAGCACTCGCACAGCGGAAAAGATATGTGTCCATTCTATGCAACACACATAATCCAAGATGGATAACTCGGTTCTGGTGAAAAAAGGCTAGAGAAAATGTTTAAGGCTGTCAAAGCATTCAAAGAATATCATAAAGAAATCCGACCTTGACCCATCGACATAAGTCCCGCAAGCAGCGTTCGCACAGCGTAAAGGTGATCTGTCCAAGTGTCCATTCGATGCAACACACATAATCAATGAGACTGAGTATGCACACAACAGAACACCACTCACATGGCGGCGCCGCGGTCTGGACCGTGATCCATCGACAGAAGTGCCACAAGCGGCATCCGCACAACGGAAAAAATGTATCCATTCGATGCTATACACATAATCCAAAGGTGGATAACTCGATGTTGGTGAAGAAAGGCTAGAGAAAGTGTTCAAGGCAGTCAAAGCATTTTAAGAATTTCACAAAAAAATGCCGCGACCTGGACCGTGATCCATCGACAGAAGTGCCGCAAGCAGCACTCGCACAGCGGAAAAGATATGTGTCCATTCGATGCAACACACATAATCCAAGATGGATAACTCGGTTCTGGTGAAAAAGGCTAGAGAAGGTGTTCAAAGCAGTCAAAGCATTAAAAGAATTTCAAACATAAATCCGCGACCTGGACCGTGGTCCATCGACAGAAGTGCCGTAAGCAGCATCCACACAGCGGAAAATATATGTGTCCATTCGATGCTACACACATAATCCGAGGAGGATAACTCGGTGCTGGTGAAAAAGGCTAGAGAAAGTGTTCAAGGCTGTCAAAGCATTCAATATATTTCACAAAACTGCCGCGACCTGGACCGTGATCCATCGACAGAAGTGCCGCAAGCAGCACCCTCACAGCGGATAAGAAATGTGTCCATTCGATGCAATACACATAATCCAAGATGGATAACAAGGTTCTGGTGGAAAAAGGCTAGACAATGTGTTCAAAGCAGTCAAAGCATTAAAAGAATTTCAAATATAAAGTCGCGACCTGGACCGTGATCCATCGACAGAAGTGCTGCAAGCCACCAAAATACAAAGTCAATGAAATTGATTAGAAGCAGTTTCTGGATTTCAAATCTTACAGTCAAAAAATAATAACAAATAAAAATAAAGCAGACGATGGAGAAGTAAATTTTGTTTGCGTAATCTGTAAAAATTTGTAGAAAGTGAATGTTATATTTATACAACCACCATATTCAATTATAGAAAATTCGCAATTGCAGTTATATATCGTGAGTCATCTTGATTTAAATTTACTGATCGGACTAACATATCCACACAAAGAAATTTTCCTTCAAGGAAGACCTCCCGAAGAGGAAAGGTGGACTTAAGACCTGTTGAAGAATATGGAAATCAACGGCAGATTTAATGCCCTAGACTCCTAATCAATTCCACTCTTGGCTTTCATACCTAGTAAGGTATGTATAACAGAGTAGTCTGTTTACTAGATGGCAACACCACGACCAGTGCCGGCGCAGGGCACAAGCCAGTCGCCAGATATTCTACATGCGAGCAGGATGCGGCCCCGTTTGCTCCATTAACGTTATGAGAGCCCTGTTTCACTTCTGCTCTGCACCTGGTAGTATGTAAGTAGTCTATTTGTTCTGCGTTTTTGTAGTATTGTGGTGTATTATTATATGTTTATAATAAATGCCACGAGTTTGCCAGTAATTTGCTATTGCATTTCATTGTGTCTAAAATAATCCGGACCTAATCGCAAAGCATTCTCTCTATACAAACACAATAGTAGCCACAAATTACCCATAAGAACTACTTTCGCCGACCTATGACATGCGAACTATACCGCGACTGTAATGCTAGTGCAGGTACATTGCAATTACGACCATAATAACATAGCATACAATACTTTCACTGAGGAAGTAAAGCATTTACCAAACCAAGCAATGGGAGGTAAATTATGAGATTTTAAAAACAATGTGGGAACTGCGTCAGAAAAGCGAACCAAATTGGAGTCACTATAAATTCAGATGACCTGTGTTCTTGTCCAAGCGAACATAAACTGGAACTGTCCGTATATATAAGTTTCTCTGTGACTGGTAGGTTCTGTCATTTGTGTTTTGTTTATTACAGTTGGCAATAAATGTTTTCTTTCTTTTTGTAGGCAACTCATTTCACTATCGAATATTATTGTATCATGTTAAACTGTACAGTATCGTGTGTGTTTATCTGTGAGCTATTGTCTTGTTATAACTGGGGCAGGATTGGCCAACGGTGGACCAATCCTGTAACGCAGCGTCAGGTGGACCAAACCGTTGTGCGCAGGCGCAACAGGCCTCTTTCACTTCTGCTCTTCTCCGTTTAATAATATGTAAGTAGCTGTATTTGTTCTGTGTGTGTGTAGTACAGTGGTATTATTATGTGTATTAAATAAAAGCCACGAGTTTGCCAGTAATTTGGTGTTGCATTTTCATTGTGTTTAAAATAATCCGGTCCTAATCGCAAAATTGGTCCTATCGAGCCGGATCACAATGAAAAACCAAATTACTGGCGTTGACGCACAAAGCAAAGCTGCTGGAGTCGAGCAGCGACCTGGAGAAGATATCGCTACTGCAACGCGTGGTTCGATTAATGCCACGTGTGCGACATCTGGGTCGAGATCGAGCAGCCCCAGCCGCGAAGCACTGTACCATGACCACGTTGGGGCGAGCACCGACCTGGAGTGGATATCGCATCTGTAACGCGTGGTTCGAATAATGCCACGTGTGCGACACCCAGGTCGAGATCAAGCCGCCAGAGCCGTGAAGCCCGCCGTGCTGCTGCCGTGTACAGGGCCGAAGAAGAATTCGCCAAGTTAAGCGAACAGCGGATACAAATAAAGGCTCAGCTGATAAGGAAGAAGCTGGCTTTAGAGATCGCCGGGATTCAAGAAGAGGAGGGAGGGAAGAGGCATTCTTCCCGCCTGTTGCTGAAGTCCCCCGCAAACAAATGGACGAATCGCCTGCGCCCCCCGTGCCGGCTGACAAGTGTTCGACCGAAGGCCTGAATAGAGAATGCGCACGTGGGCTCGAGCTTACCCTACGTGTTGTAACATTCTCTCCGATTGCTGATCAGGCCGCCCGCGAACGCGCAGCCTTGGCGCTGGTGCCCCTCGCGCTGGCTAGCGCGTGCTTTACCGAAGATCTGCACCGAGAACGTGCACGTGGGCTCGTACATGCCCCACGTGTTGTCCCGTTCTCCCCGCCTGTTGAAGTCCCGTGCGACCGCGTGGACTTGCCGCTAGCACCTCTTGTGATGGCTGGCACGTCCTTGGCCGATCGACAGCGCGCACATGGGCTCGCGCTTGCCCCACACGTGGACAAACCACCCGCGACGTCTGGCACGTGTATCATCGAAGGCATGACACGATACGCGCGCGTGGTACCACGCATGTGCTGTTTACTGCCACCCGACCGGCAGCCTACCGGCTACCCAGCGCATCATTTGCGCCCGCGGCGAAATTCTCCGGGCCCGCTGTTCAGGCCCCTCGTAAACGCATGGACGCGCTGCCACCGTCCTGCTCGCCGCTGGCTGGCCCCGCGCCGCCAGCGTCCACCGCTTCGACGCGGCTTGTTGCTACGACGCCACCCGCTGCGTCGATCGTGCGACCGCGCGTCAGCGAGTACCCGATCACCGTGCACACATCAACAGCGAGCAAGCTACATTTTGAGTGCGTCGTCGCATTGTGTTTGTGCGTTTTGCAACAGTGAGGGTCACATAAGTGTGTTAATGACAATAAGTGAGACTTAATTAAGGACGCTAAGTTAAGAATAATGAAGATTCTATGATTTAGATGTGTTGCCTACCGAAGTGAGTGTTCAGGAACAAGGGTGTGGAATGTAGGCAACTCATTTCATTATCGAATATTATTGTATCATGTTAAACTGTACAGTATCGTGTGTGCTGTGAGCTATTGTCTTGTTATAACTGTAAGCCTTTGTGTGTGTTTGTCTCTAAGAAATTGTTTTGACCTAACTGTAAACATTGTCTTGTTTCCTGTTAACTTTGCGCGCGTGTGAATCGCACCAATGGCAAGTAATGAGGCAGGATTGGTGCCAACGGTGGACCAATCCTGTAACGCAGCGATCCGCGTCGGATAGGCCGAGAGGGGTGAAAGCGGACGGAACAAAACCGTTGTGCGCGGGCGCAACAGGCCTCTTTCACTTCTGCTCTTCTTCGTGTAATAATATGTAAGTAGCTGTATTTGTTCTGTGTGTGTGTAGTATAGTGGTATTATTATGTGTATTAAATAAATGCCACGAGTTTGCCAGTAATTTGGTGTTGCATTTTCATTGTGTTTAAAATAATCCGGTCCTAATCGCAAAACAAAGCCAGGCGGTTGCCAGTACATTTTGGGAAAATGTTGGAAACAAAGCGAGGTGGGTACTAGCTCTTACAAATCCTAAAGAAGGCGGTTGCTAGTACATTTTAGGAAAATGCTAGAATTGTGAATTATTGAAACAAAGCGATGATGACCAGCTCATATAAGATTGAAAAGATTCAAGAAAGAAAAGAAGAAGATTTATTTTTCCCAGAGGGGAAATATAAATCTTCTTCGGTTCGGTTCTTCGGGACTTCTTCGTAGACACTGTGTGTAGAGACACACAGTGTCTACCTCTCAAGAAAGATAAATAACAATAACCTTTTCCTTGTAGTCAGGTAAAAAGAAGGTTTATTTATTTCCCTCAACACACGGTTTCTACCTCTCAAGAAATTAAAAGAACAAAAAGACGAAGGTTTATTTTTCCCTCTACACACGGTTTCTACCTCTCAAGAAATAATAAGGAGGTTATTTTTCCCTCTCTACACACAATATCTACTTTTCTTTTCTTTCAAACTCTCGTTTCAAAGTGACTTGGGTGTCCCCAAGAAAGAGAATTTTTAGGGTTGTAAGCCTTTATAAGTTCTCACTAGGGCCACCTCTTTACAACCGGATTCACGCCATCTACCAAAATGGTTATAGCGTGTCAGGAATTAAAATGGCTAAGGGAGACCGATCTATCAACTATAAAGATGTTAAGGGGTCCAGGCCCGAAGGTACTCCTGCTTATAGGACGCAGTTAATTAACAAAACTGCAGAAATTGCAGGTAAGGATCATAAAATTATTATTATAAATACATGTATTTGAAAGTAACATGCTTCGTGTGGAAATAACATACATTATTAATCTTATTTTATAGGCATATCTCGTGCAACAGTCTATAATGTACTAAAAGAGTACAATACAGAAAGTCGCCTGCAATCACCCCCTCCTCGCCAACGGCAATACTCAAAATCTGACGATTAATGATGATATAACGTTATGTTGAATACGAAGAAAAATTCATTCTTTTTTCTATGATAATGAGTTACCAACGTTGGACAAGATTCTGGAAGCCGTTAATAGCGATGAGTCTCTACCTGATTTTAAAAGAAGCACTTTATACAAATTAATCAAGAACAAATTGGAAGACGGCTTAACATTGGCCATATTGGTAAAACTTGATTTAAATGTATTTCATTTGATAATTTCAAAAGAAATACATTTAAATCAAGAATTGATCAACAAGTGATCATTTTATTAACAAATGACATTACCAAATGAAATGAATGTGACATTACCAAAACATTAATAAAATGAACACTCCGTTCTCCGTCACTGAAAACTGGTTAAGTCTTAATGCCTCCCCTCGGAGAAAGATGTTTATGGTTGTAGATTAACCTGTTCAATGACAGTAATGATGCAGTTAATTTCGGTTGCTACTTATAGATTAAAATCTATTTCCAGCGATCAAGTAATCTACACCGGTACACAATTATTGATTTGCTTTTATTTCATTTCACAGGATCAACGGATGGGTTTTTGATGGATGGTGAATTAATATTTGAAGCCAAAAAGGGTGATGGAGACTACCATTCTGAAATGGATGCACACAATTTTGAAAAGTGGTTCAAATTAATATTATCAAAAGTCGAGAGTGGTGCAGTTATTGTTATGGATAATGCGCCATATCATTCGAGGAAATTGGAGAAGCTGCCAACTACAGCCACACGAAAGGTAGATATTCAGGAGTGACTAAAAAATATTCCTTTTGAGGAAAAAGATCTTTGGGCCACTTTATTATTATAGTTAAAATTATGACTTTTGTTACCACCCATGTCAATTAATTATTATAATTTGTGATGACTGATGGTAGCAGTGACTAAATTGTTAAGTGGTGTTTTGTTTCGTATTTATTTGGTTTATTGAAAATATAATATATATTGTGATAAAGTTGTTTTTCATAAACTGATTGTTACTATTTTTTTTTTCATTTCATGTACCTATACAAGCATCGTGAAGAGTAGATAGATAGAATACGCTTTATTGTATGCCATACATTGTTACTTACAAAAAAATCACTTACATTATTTATTAAAATTGTTTGAACTTTACTTGAAAATAAAAGGTTTCGTACTCCTGCTTCTGCGAGCCTCTTTTGTCTAATGTTATAATAAATGGAGTATAAGGTGTCACCAAAAACGAATTTCTCACTCCACCTCTTTATACCGAATTGGCGCCATAAGCCAAAATGGTGATAGCGTGCCAGGAATCGTACAGCGGTTCTTTCAGTGTCAATACAAAATAATGCACTGACAGTGGCCGACCACGGATAAAATATATCGATAAAAAACATAACCCTTTCCTTGCAGCCGGGTAAAAATAGATTTTATCAAAACATTTTTTTATGTTAATGATTATTTTTTATTTGTTATGATTATGATTTGTTTGTTATGATTATTTTTCATACCTATTGTTACCTGTTGGAGTTTAACAAAAAGAAATCTATAATACTCTATGTCTGTCTCTGTCTAACCTTATATTATATGGTTTGGCTTCGAACCCTTCTCAGGTAGTCCAGACCCAAATACTATCTGGTCACCATACACAATCGCATCAGACGTGCTAGGGAACACATGTATCATAAAGTATTACTGAAACACACCTTCCAATTTAACAAGTAAAGGGTAATTAAACTGTATTATTGAAACCCTTATAAAACAGTCTTTCATTGGTGTCCACCTCTACCCATAAATCCCAATAATACCAGCGTAAAACTTATCACTTTAAAAAGGGTGTGGCATAATATGAAAGCTTCCACACTTAAAGCTCGTGCTACTGAAAGGCAAAATTTATTTAGAACTGGAGGTGAGTGCATATAGATATATATATGCAACTCTTCCATCACCACAACATGAAGCCATATTAAGCATGTTTTTTTATTTGTTAGCGAAAATATTTGGGCAATATTTAATAGGCTAATTACAGAGACAAATCTCGATCAAGCTCTTAGCGAAATAGCCACAATTACTGAAGCGGTGTCCAGAACAGTAACGACAGAGGAATGGCTTAATGTATGTCAACATGTAAAAATTTTTTTTTTTCTTTTGACCTTAAAGGTCACAAAAACTTTGCGATTTTTTAAAAAATCAAGTATTCAAAATTGGCACATGGGAGTTCTACTCGTGCATTTGTAATAAACTATTAAGTAGAAATAGCCAATAAAAAGCCGATGTCACTTTTTTTGGGTCTATAAAACACTGTGCTTGGGTATCCAAGGATAACAATAGTTTATTTTAATGTGAGGGTTCCTTGCCCAATTCGTTTATTGTTTAAGAATTTAGCGTTATAACCGTAAGATTTTTGTTGGGATACCGACGGTTCTTTTGTGAATGTTTTACTGTTCTATATTTATTGTGTAACCTATGTAGCCGTAAAAACCTTTGTGTATTTAGTTTGTAACGTGACGCCCCGACCGTATCCCAAGTTTTCGGCAATTGCTTAAATGTCGTGTATGAATGATGAATCAGAATGCCGACCGATCGCTCCTCTAAGGAGCGATCGGTCGGCATTCTTGCTCTTTGTAATTTATTTTTAATAAACTAACTCCAACACGAAGTAAATCAAGTACTGATTTTGCGATCCCCGTAACGCCGACATAGCTAAGTGACCAACCTACGTTCCCAAAAGTACTACTAAGTATTCAATAATTTCGTATTTTTTTTTCCGTTTTCTATGCAAGTGGAAAAACCTAGTACAATAATTAACTGTACTAAGCAGCTTAGCTTAAATTAATTTCTTTTTAATTGATTAAATGAAGGAAAAAAGATTAGTTATGCTGGCAATATTAAGCACGCTACCAGTAGCACGCACTTTACCGTAACTATTGTCAAAGATCTCAACAAGATGCTCTGTCCCCTCCCCTCGAGGTCACCGGCCTGTGTCTACAAACTATGTCTCAATCTCAATTAACACTGAGACAATTGGCAAAATTGTGTCAGCTAACCAACCGTCACTTTCGTATGAGAGACTTTAAATGGAGCGTAGTTTAAATCACATTTGTGAATGCCAACATGTGTGGCCTGTTGCCCGTAAGACGTAGTAAAAAAAATTGCATTGAATAAAATTAAAATAACTTGCTTAAAGTTGGTGTAGGATTAGAAATAAACGATATTATTATTATTATCTTATCCAAATTATTTGGGTTCCGACTAAATCCAGATCTCATTATTGGAGATACCGTAAAAGAATACACTAAAGTATTCTGGGATTAGGAAAGATTCCGTGTGAAATTGACTTGTCCTTGAACCATAAATTCGAAGACGTGACATCCACTAACCCGGACCAGGACTGTGTGGTGTACTAAGACCCATTCCCTCTCTCGCAGCGGAGGCCTGTGTCCCAGCAGTGCTAACGTTAAAAGTATGATTATGCTTAAAAAATATTTTAAACCTTTCAATCCAATGAATTGGTTTCATAAAGAATGTCTTGGCACTGAATGCTGTCGAATTTAGTACAAACATTTCGAAACAAAATGCAGTTTTCGAACATTCCCTTAAAAGGAAAGCTTGCAATTCAAGATTTTGAACGTAACTTCTTCGTTTCTTCACCACCACCATTAATTTTTTCGCAAGCCACAAGTAACAAGTACTCACACAACGTAAACTTAATTTTAAACAAACAATGGATAATTTGCTGTTTTGCAAATGGTTAACTCGCTTTAATATTTGGAAATGCTATTGTTTTTTAAAACTTGCTAAATTCATTTAAAGCCTAATGTTTGCTAACTGTAGTGTGGTTTGTTTTAGGTTTTAATATAGAGAAATTAGACGACGACGCATAAGCATTTATGGTTTCCATCGACTAAAAAAAGACATGTGCGATTATTCGCCCATTTCAGTAGGTAATAAATCTATAAACGAGCAACTAGAGGCTAAAGCTGAATAGGAGCGGCATCTTACACGCAAACAAGAAACCCGTGATCATAAAAAATATGCCAAAAATTACCCAACATGCCATGCATATACAATGGACATGGATAAGTTACTACTGACACCACATTTAGAAGTTGGGCAACATTATTATAAAAGTAAATTAAAAACTCTTAATTTCACAGTATATAATCTAGCAGACAAACAAGCCATTAATGATTATGTGGCACGAAGCAAATGGCACAAAACGCATTCTTTTCCAATACTACAGCAGGAAAAAATCGTAATTCCATACTATCATCAATGTTTTGCGGGCAGCTCGAGATCTACCAATACAAGTAATCAATCAAAAATTCATGGAATCGAGGCATTGGAACTTGGAGTGTGACAGTGTTCATTCCACAATTGAAGGCTGAGCTAAACATACAAGCATTTTTGTACCTGAAGGATCACACTGTCGCAAGAACAGCTAAAATCGATCCACCAAAATACAAAGTTAATGAAATGAATTATAAGCATTTTCTGGATTTCAAATCCTACAGTCAAAAACAAATAAAGCAGACGATGCAGAAGTAATCATATGGTTGGATGAAAAGTGTTTACGATACCGGAAAAAAATGACACAGCTATATATTACAAAACACAATTAAGCCAACTTGAATTCAAAAAATATATCATCCGAAGAACCGTTAGGATAGTTCATACAGCGGCTGATATAGTACTTCCTATTTACAAGAACCAGTTACCAATTGCGAAAAAAAAACTTGGACTGCTGCAACAACTCTGCATGCATGGAACTATTGATTTCTACACGAACAGTTAAAGTCGACTATCAATGATGGTACATCCGACGAGTCAGAACTCAGAAGTTAAAGATTGAGAGAATTGTCTGAGATAATCAATGTGTCTTGGAGATTAAAAACTTGCGAAAATAACTGATGTTGTTTTTTCTTTTACCTAATACTTAAAACACTTGTTTATTTAAATTCACATACTAATACAAACACAACCAAAACATTCGATAACTCTCTTCACAAACGTTGCTCTATCAAACAAAACCTGTTATTGTTTTTCGCTGTGAATACATAGTAACAGGCTTAGATTAATTCACTTTCCACCAAAATAATCTAAATGATTTCAAAAATAATATATGAACGCACTTAAATTAAACTTCCAGGTTACATAAAAATTGGCACCAAAATTAAAGAAGAGTAAACTGGTGTCAACCGTGGCACGAGCCGCTAGAGATGGTGTAACATAAATTTCTACTAATTCTGACGATCTTGGTCTCCCAAGCGACGCATCTCATAAAAATTGAAATGTATTATATTAATTAGCTATGCGAGATTCCAACTACTGATCATTGGAAACATGCCACCACAAGGATTAAATATTATGTAAAGAATACTAACGTGCCATCGTTACGAGAACACAAAAAACTTCGTATACAAAATTACAAAAACGATAGCAAACAACAGCTGTTTCTATGATCTGGGGGGTGACCATAAGCTCCAGAGTAAGGTTCTTTTGAGATCGCTTAAGTGACAGATGTACACAGGACATATACATCTGTCCCTTACACACACTTTAGAACAACATTATATTGGTTTTGAACACAGGGGGTGTTCAAAACCAATATAATGTTGTTCTAACGACCCATCCAATCCATTTACACACAATATTCAGACACGTGAGGTGTATGAGTTTTGGTTATTATATAAAATGTTCATAATTATAATAATAAATTATCAACATAAATATATAACATATAGTGGCCCCAAATGTGCACAAGTGTTTATGAAAAGTTTTTACGTTGTTACAATTTAAAAGATATATGGAGAAAAAATTGATTTTAAATATGTCCAGTCCCGCTAACAAATGAAAACCAAAACCAAATTTCAACCACAACAATTTGTCATACATATTTGTTAAACTGAGATAACAGAACCTCTTTAAGACTTTGATTGGTACACTGGTACTTTGAATGGCGTTAATCATGAATCATTCAGCTCGAATTTCAGAACACCAATACTTGTACTATTATTTATTCTGTGACACCAAGTCATATACCACCTCTCAGTCACTATGATGCCCATTTTATTGTAGTACATGTATTAAACTTTTGTGATGGTGAGGTCCGGCTCTGTCTTTTTTAACCCCTTCCTTAATACCACGTGGAATTCTGCTCACTTTAATTCGCACAAGACTAAACACACGAAAAACACGGTATCTAAATATGTCAAAGTCAGTAACGAGTACTGAGCACCCTCTGTCTGTCGTATACAAAGAGGTGTTGATAAGTGCGTAACTTGATATCAGAGGTCAATCACTGATGTAAGTTGATATTTTGCGAAAATACGATATTATAATCCAAATTACTTGGAAAGTCTATATACTCGGGTAGTCCGAATCTAAAGTTTAATATTATCTGTATGACTAGGCTTTTGCTCTGGCGTAGGAAAGTCACAGCCTTATCCAGACACATAAAGATTAGTTTTCGGAATAACACTAGATTAGAACCTCGTGTTTGTGCCTTTAAAGTCGGCGACTTTCAAATAGATTATAGTGCAATAGAAGGCGCTATCGAGTCACGACTCCACGTAACAACTGCGGGATCATATTACACAATGTTTCTGTGGAAACGACACGAACTTGTGGGAACTTTATAGTAATTATACCGTGACCTTAGAGAAAATTTGTGGGATATCAATATTTGTGGCCACCATTTTCGAGAGTGATGCATCTGAAATCACAAAATCCCATAGTCAAAGCTGCATACAAAACTAAATATTTCTAAGGAGCAAAGCCCACATTTTAAAGAACGCTCAAAATTCAAATTTCAGTCTGTCAAAAAGACATCTAATTTTGAAGAGTTTTTGATATCTATCGACGACGCCATGCTATTGCGACAGTATGTACGAGTATCCAGCGTCCGAAAAAGAAGGACACCTATACAAGTAATGAACAACCTATTCCCCTTGAGGGGAAATTAACGAATGGTATGAAGATGACATCAATCATAAGATCAAAGTCAAAGCCATTTACTTCAAGGGTTAGTGATCGCAGCCAAGCAAAGGTCAATACTTGAAATCAATAAACTATTATTAAAAATTTGAACGATTTTTTAAATACGAGAGCATTATGATAGATTATAACAACAATACAACATCAAATCCAGCTGATACGAAACATTTTGTCGAGTAACTCCTTGGAAAGCATTCCCCACACATTCCATTATAGTACTAAGCCAACAGAAGCCAACGGCCTCACTATTAGTTCCGAGCGAAGTAACCCAACACTTAGCGTCTGATGACTGTGAGAACGCAGCCATAACATTTATTATTATATCAATCGCAAAGGCGCCCGCGTAAATGACGGCCGGCCATTGTTGTTTGTGGTTCTTTTTTTTTAATTTGGAAATTGTTGGCAATTGTTTTATGCCTGGTTGGCGGTTATTTGATTTTGGATACATTAAGTAGAAATTACGTACCTTATTTGCTAGACTAGACTTTGAAAGTAGTTATGGGATGATAATTAGACGATCTAGTTATTTGTTTATTACATTTGACTTGGATTAACTATTTTTACCTGCTCATTAACTATTCACATTATTTATTAATGGGTTGCCTGATAACTGGAGATCGATTGAGTATTTTACTAATTAATGAAGTACCGAATACTTTAAGTAATTTACTAATAACTGTGATTTGTAATTGTTATGATTGTTTTACGACACACAAACCAATGATTCACAATTCAAATACTGAATGCAGAAGACAGGAAGTCTTTCGAACCAACAATACAAATAAATTTGTGACAAAACAAAAAAATCAACTCTCTCTTTTCTTTTTTTTTACAGTGCACAGAAGCACAGGACAGAATCTTCAAAGCCTATTGAAAAATTAAACTGTGAAGTTCCTCTAGTACCTATACGAATTCGGCAAAACATCATAGCGTGGACAAAGAGAACCATTCTCCACAAGAAACCATTATTCAAGTCGACGGGTTGCGTGAAAAATTCGCCCTTAACAAGCGCTCATAAAAAAAAACAAGAGATAGGAATTTTGACCAGCAACCCTTGTTAGGAAAAAAAATTTTACCTGATAAACTCTCAAAGAGATTCAGAGTAGCAGGGATAATACGGGTAGACAATTTGGAATTTTGAATGTGGTTAAAAGCGATTCAGAATTTGAACATAAGCTTAGTACATATATATGAAAGAAATCGAAGTGAAAGATAAGAGTCACCGATGACATCGGAGAAAATAAAAATTCTGACGCAAATCGTCTAAAAATTGATGCACAATGCAGTGTCCCAGTTTTGCTTTGCCCGTTGTGTTATTTCTATACTCTGAACGTCGAATAAAAACTAGTGCATTAACGATTCTTTTCCACTTGAAATAGTTTTAATGACCAAAATTATACAAAGACTCACTGTGGATATTATGGGAGTTTCAGTAAACTTCCTGTCTTTAGGTAAACATCTTTTATAACGATATTTTAATGTTAATTCCTTCTAAGCATTATGTATTCCCTCTGCATATCCATCCCATTAGTTCATAGTCCATATCATTCGGTTATTTACTTATTCAATGTTCATTCATACCATTAGTTTATAAATCAATGATTATCCTTTTTCCATTAATTTGTTGGTTTACTTTTGTCATTCATTCTTAGTACTATTTTCTTGTTGTTACTTATTTGCTTTGCCCAATAGTGTAAATAAAAGTAATAAATGAATTATTTTACCTCAACAAGATATCACTGTCAATTATTTCTAACGATTTGTATTTATCACATGTCCTTTTATATAGCATAGGTCGATAGTACATTCGGGGCATTACTGTTTCCAAACTTTACGTGTCAAACCTATCGTATCTCTTAATCTTAGTTTTAATATTAAATAACAATTGTAAATTCCAATTAAGTATTTTTTAAAGTCCTTAAGTTGTTTACTGCGTAACATACGTTAGCTTTGGAATCATATTAAAACTCTATTTTCGTCAGATGATACATCAAGTTCAATAGGCTCTTTACCACAGTTCTGGCTGTTTTAAAAGACAATTCTGTTCTAAGCTCAACTTTAAACATAAGCTGTCCTATTTTATATTTTGTTATAAAGAGTAAGAACAATAAGACACTAAGCTAAGTGAAGCTTTCTATCAGTGAATGAATTTTCATAATTGTATCAGAGTACGGATATCGGATATCTATGGATCAGAGGATCTCGACAAGTGACATTCTGTTCACGAAAATAATCGCCATAGCGATTGGAAAAGCGTCAAAAACGAATGAGCTTTTCAAGCGCTATCAAATTATCTCGTGATCAATCCCTTAGATTTTGGCATTTTGACTTTCGCCATCGTTGACATCGAATGTCAAAACTTTATCCTACAAAGAAACAATTATACCTGTTATTAAAATTAGTTTAGCTATAGGTACTTTTGTTTAAGATACCGGACATATCAACCAATTTAGTTGCAAAATTCACTATCTGAAGCCCTCCGAAAAATATTGATGTTTGCCCGCATCTGGCAACAACATAGTTGGATAATGGCGAATGCCAGCAACAAGGTGACTTGTAAAACGATGCAACATGGATGGAGCTCGGAATGTGAGGATCAATGTGTACGGGAACTTACAGCTTGCAGAGAATGACAGATGATAAATTCCAAAGTTTCTTATTAGTTCCACAGAAATGGGGACAAAAAGTTGTACTTAACAAGTAATTATAAGGATTGTAGTTTGATAGATCGTTGATCTGAACGCATCTGAGGTAAAAACTGCGGTATACGGAAAATACGGAAGAGCGAAGAAAGTATTCAAAGAATGCTGCTTACATGAAACACCTTAGCTGACTTACTTAAAAGCACATAAGAAGACATATATTCTAAAAATGCTATATTGCAGAATTCATAAAAGCTTTTGACTACGCTCATCTTGATCAATCGACTGTTGTAGAAACTTAATGACACAGTTAAGAAAGACTAACTAAAGTTCCTCGAAATAACTAATCAAAGCGTAAACAACATTTTGTAGTTACCAATCTCCGAGGCCAGCTGCTACCAATAAAATTAGGAATCCCGCAGGGGAATAAAATTGGACCAACCCTGTTTTAAACATGGATGACATTTTCAACCATTCATGGACCATTTCGTATTGGAAAGGAGCCGTTAGAAACTTTTTGCAGTCTTTAAAATTTATAGACATAATTCTATACGCGTTTAGAACATAGACTATTAGACGCCATAACTGTTTCACGGTAGGTTCATCAATTATAAAGAACATAAAATATTTAAACTTTAGAAACACCGTTACGTTATAAAATTATCTTTACATATCTTGAAGAGAGATTAGAGTAAGGTACTTATTCAATTTCTTTATGGTGAATCATTTTATTGATTAATATTAGTTGCAGTTTCTCCTGTGCCTGTATCCTCAGTTTCTCAATCGAAAATTAACACAAAATTAATTTGACAATCTGCTTGTGTTTCACTGATGACAATTCATTCAACCAATCACTACATTTTGCGATAATACTCGTTCAAGAAACTGGGTGTCAGTAGAGCATCATCAAGTCTAAAGATATTGCATTAACAACATAGGAGAATTTAACTTAAAGTTTATAGACCCAACAGTTTGAAGAGTCGTTAAAGCCAGTCAGATCGTTGACCGTTGCCAACTGTCCTCCCGACAACCAATTATGACTAATTTGACCCTAAGGTCTTAACTCAATCTAAATGAATACTCTGTGTGCGCTCTTAAGAGTGTAGGTAAAGTTTATCGCAACAGTAAGTTCTAATAAAAAAATAATTAGAACATTCCATAATATTTTTTTCAGTTATAAAGTAATTTGCCGACTAAAAAATAGATAAGTTAGACGAAACAAGTTCTAGACTTCGATTTAATAACACTTCAATAAACGAGAAATATGTAAAATGCGAGCCATTTTAGCGCCCACTCCTAGTGACTAACTTTTTTTTTACAAAAAATAAAACTGAGGCACAGATCCTATACCAAACATCCTCGTTACCAATCGCTAACGAAATTTTACGCCGCTTACTTTCAAAACTAGTTTACGTTTCTTTGTTCTTCACCGTTCATACTTCAAAATCACACGCCCTTAATAAAACAATGATTTAAAACGAAATTATAACCTAAAACTCACCGTAAATTGAAGAAAAAAGTCACAAAATCCTGTTTTCGAAATGTAAGAGCACACCTTTTGCACACCACACAACAATTTTGAATTTCGAAACTGATTTATAAATGGGAACACATGTCAAACGACTCACGGTTGCACATACACTGGCATATAACACAAAGAGAGCATTTATTTGTGCTATTTTCATTGAAAACTAACATTTTAAGTTACAAAACTTCAAATAAGTTTTAATAATACGCGTCCGTGACCGCGCCGCGCCGCGTTTTCATTTGAACTGAGTCGAGTTAAAAGATATTTTTACCTGTGATGGCAAAAAAAGTGTTGTCCGTACTCTGAGCTTAATTGAGTGACACAACCAACTTCTAACCTTATCTCGACTGGTCTAAGGCCGATTTCCCTTTGCAACTGACAAATTGCATTAGTGTGACCGTTGTTGTGGACGTTGCTAGTCAAATATGAGACGGTATCTTTCATCACATAAGGTTGAATATTGAATGGTTATAAGCCCAAAAGCTTCGTCTTGAATCGTATGCTTGTAGATGTATTGTGGGCAGTTGGTTCGTTACAAAGTTTCTAAAAGTTTTTTTTATTACCATTTCGACCATTTTGAATTCGGATAGTTTAATTACCACGCTTTGGGAGACGGACACAAAGATTTTTGTCTGTTAGAAAAAGTGAAATGGATGAAAGAAGAAAAATCATTTAATTACAGAATAGATAATTATCTCGAACTTGACGTGCACACTACCGTGCTTCCAAAATGTAGTTTACCTACTCTACTTCTTTTTTTATACATTATGATGTTAGGTAAATAGTATCTATATTTTTTGTTCTCTCTCGACAGATTTTCAGCAAACAGAGACAAAACTCCCCTAATTAAAAAAATGTTCTAAACCGCTCCAGTAATGAGACGAAATCGCTCAGTCGATTAGTTCAGATCATTATGTTTTTGAGTATTACTTGGAGGTAGAGTAAGAAAGACGTAGTCGAAATAGACTCTGTGGCAGAATCATAAGAAGGAACATCACACAGAATCAGAAGATATCAGAGTACAGAAAACAGTTATCAATAATGCAAGCCCACCACGATCGAGACTACCATAACTACCATAGAGAGATTAAAACTTCATGCAACATAAAAGTACATAGACGGGCTTAATGCTAAGACATTCTCTACCAGTCAACCAAGAGTGGTGGAGAGATTACATTGCCGTTAATAGCACCAACAACAACACAACACAGCACACACAAACATCAACATTTGAGAGAATCAAACAAAAACATTCCCGAATACTACACACATTTTTTTGGTTTTGACCTAGTGACAAGGCAAAAGCTAGAAAAAACCGATTTAAATTAAAACTTTCTGCGAAACATCAACAAATCATACACTTTCCCATTGCACAATACAAAGAAAACTACCATTGTCTGTCTATTTATAACCAAAACAACAGTTGCACCACATCCGACGATTTGTGTCTAAAAATATCGCCACCATCAATCAATGTCACGTTAAATAGGACACAGATGGACACAAATCTCCCGCAAAGAGCGAAAGGAAGTCGGTGAAATAATGTATATCATGCGATAGTTCATGCACAAAGAATTTTCAAAGCTCTGAAGCTCTATGAAGGATAACCTCTATTCAATATATCAATCACATTGAATGTACCTGTAAAAACATTTGCTAATCACACTGATTCCACACACACAAATAAATAATTTATCTATCATTATTTTTAACTTCTTCTTTCTGTTACCATCTTACAAAGTTAAGATAGTTTTGAAAATGGACCCAACTTGACAAGTGATGCTTCAATGGAGCGAGACAAATTATTTGAATTTCAAAATGATAGTGAACAAGATTTGGAATATTGTCTTAAACTTGTAACATTATCAATAGTTTCCCATTTAACAATGAATTTCCCTTCCAATTTCGGTGGTAAAAACTATATATTACATTGGAACAACCCGCATTCCCACTCTTGCCTTCACTTTATGACAAGGCAAGAGCATTATTGTCTGTTTGCCCTGCAATGGACTGTAACAGGCTGGTATTGGATCATTGGCCCAACACGTGTGTGTTTACAAACATTTAAACTCACATACACAAATAGACAGATCTAGAAATCCGTACAAATGTGTGTTAGATACGGGAATAGAAACCACGACACGCAACGAAGTAGCCAATCGGAATGAAGCTGCATCCAGTAAGGCTTGAAGCCGACCCAAACATAGCACAGAAAAAGCCCAGCGAATTATCAAAATTACACTATCATAATTCACACACAATTGCTCGTGTGAGTCATCCATACGTCCACGCAAGAGGCGCGGCGAGCGGGCTATAGGCTAAGCCAGTAAGCCTGTGATACCCAGGGAGCGATTCATGCCCGCAAATTTCGGGCACGTCAGGGTGGCCAAAAAGTCTCATAAAAACACAAAATAAATTATAACTCTACAGCGGTTGACCTTAAGGACCTCCCGTAGAACAATTTTTTGAAGCTGATGACCCCATCTAACCCCTAGTTGCGTTTAATCCACGACTTTTTGGCCACCCTGTATAGGCCGTGGGTGTAGCCAAACATGAATCCACAGTTTCCTTGACTATGTGTGTAGATGCGGTATGTTCAAGTCGGTACTCCGAACAAACCGCATCTACACACATAATCGACGTCGCGGTACTCCGCGGCACTATCCCACTGCGCCATTTCTTCACGAACTTGGCGGTCATACCCCAGCAGGTCGTGCGGAGGAGACGAGGTATGACCAGCGACATCGGTAACTTACTGACTTAATGAATTGGCAGATGGCGTCCACAGAAGTCCTCCATCGCGGACGATCTTGAGCTGATGCTTATGCTTGATGCTCGTCGCTTCAGCCAACATGATGCGATGCCAGGTTTGACGGCGACGGCAACAGGATCCCCTCGAAGCGTGTGGCCATTCGACCACTTGCAGCATTTGATCTGGCGGTCGATCGTGCTCTCGTGGTATTTTTCTAAAAGCTTTATGTTAGAGATGGTCTCGGTAGAGGAAATTCCGAGAATGCAACGAAGACAGCGGTTGTCGACTTGAATTTAAAGTTAAATGTATTGTGTGACTTTCCACGCGACATAGTCACAATTCACACACACAACACTTATTTACGTATCACGCGACAGTTACAAGATGTGTTCACTGGTCGAGAGCCACGGACAAACTGAACTCAGCTCCGTCGCCCGCCATGGGCTAGACCTCGTCGAGCGCTACCCATGTAGTGGGGGATAAGGCTCCATTATTCTATGGAGCGGCGGCAATCATTCAAAGGATTTTTTACCTGAAATGGCTAAATAGGTCTTTGGACCCTAGGCAGGTACCTAATAACTTTCTTTGTCCGAAACAATATATTTGCCATTTCTTGCAAAATCCTTCGCAGTATGACTAAAAGGGTATTAAGTTTTATTATCTGTTCGAGTCGAACACAAAGGGGAGTCGGAACCCTATTAAAACTACGACGGTAAGGACAATGCAATTCCTACCCCAGGTAACACGGGACAAGGGTAGGAATTATTTGTTTATTAACAATGCTAGTTTTTATTATTAATAATACCAGCCTGGTATTGTGCCACACAACAGGGCTAAGGCCTCTCAAACAGAAAGGCACGAGCGAAATCACCACGCTTGCTAAAAGTGGGTTGGCAATTTCAAACTTATAATTATCTTATCTCACTAATATTAAAAGTTTGGATGGATGGAAGAGTACCTATGTTTGTTTCTCAATCATGCCAGAACGGCTGAACGGATCTGTATGAAATCACACAGCACAGGGATAAATGATAGTTTGGAATAACACAAAGGCTACTTTTCATCCCGGTATAATGTTCCTTTGGGATAAGAAAACACTTTTCACGCGAGCGAAACCGCTGGCAGAAGCTAGTTAACTACAAGGCCAGGTTTCCTCACGATGTTTTTCTTTACCGTGGTCAGCGATATCTAAGACTAGCTGTTCCGCGCGGCTTCGCTCCCACACCACCCAACAGGAACCGTTTTCGTGATTGAAAAATAGCCTATGTCACTCAGGAATAATGTAGCTTTCTATTGATGAAAGAATTTTTTAAATTGGTCAAGTAGTTTCGGAGCCTATTCGGTACAAAGAAACCTTTCAAAATATTTCCTCTTTATAATATTGATATAGATAGACTCAGAAAGTAAGTAGATACAGTCAGACATTGCCATTGAAGGAATCACGTTGGTACTTGTTCGGAATTAATCCCAAGTTCGACCTCAAGCCCGAGAGGCGAGGTCTTAGCCACAGGGCTACCACGTCCACGACACTTTTAGGTATAGTTTTCATTATTTTGTTTAATCGCAATTCGTCGCCGTGAAAATCATAGAGCTAGCAAACGTCATCTCCTAGATAACGACCCGCTACGGTTGAGTTCGAAACAAATCGGGCTCGAAATAAAACCATAAGTAATAACATAAAAGTAAAATTTCAAAATTTATAAAACCCCCGACGCATTTTTATTTCATGCTATATAATTTATCTAGTACATAGTAGATACGCTTCGATCGGCAATCTATTGAACACTTTAACACGTAATTATGACACGATATCTTGCGTAAACACCCCGATTCAAACAGTGAAGCGCCCGTAACTTTTGAACGGCTGAACCGATTTTATTCAAACATAGCTAAGAACACTCTCGACAAAATCTCCTTACAAACAAAAAATAACCTAAATCAAAATCGGTTCACCCTTTTGGATGCTATGATGCCACAGACAGACACACAGATACACAGCAACACACGTGAAACTTATAACACCCTTCTTTTTCCGTCGGGGGTTAAAAACTACTGTAATCACAGATATAAATCTAACTAGATCACGCGATTGTATACACTTCGCGTGTCAATAAACGGAGTAAAATTACGATCAATGATCGTAATTTGAACTTTTCATTTATCATTATCGGCATCGGAAACTCACCAAAACCAAGTAAAATGCCTTTTTATGCCATATTGAGCTGTAAAAACTGTATAGAAAAAGATGGCCGAGGCATTGAAAATGTTTTACAATGCATGTCCTCGAAAAGAGCGTTTTCCAAGCAGTCAAACTGTGCGGAAAGTGTCACTTTTTTTAACTGGTGCTTTTTACTTTTCTGTAATTTTTTAATTTTTAACTCCAACGTCAGCCCGACGCATAGAGTTTTTATTATTTGAGAAAAGTTAAAAAAATAGTTTAGTACAGATTATCATTCATAGAAAAGGTAAAATAAAACTAATACTTCATTAAAGGCGTTTTTAATTACTCTAGATTTAGATCAATAAATTATTAAATTTAAATATTCATTAAATACGTTTGGCAGAACGTATATTTTACTCATGCCTTTTTGCGTTACGACGTGACAGCTATTTGCACATGCGCAGTAGATGCCCGAGGAACTTTTAGTTAATCTGTGGATATGCTAAATATATATATGTGTATATATGCTGAGCGCGCTTGAATAAGCCCGCCATTTTATTAATTTTTGCTTGGTTCAGATATATTTTTTATTTCCTCGCACAATGCATAGTAAAATGTTGTATGATACATGTACGTAAGATGATTTCTGACACGTGTCGATTTATCCACTCATCGGAAATCACCTACCTTCCGCACTTGTAGCATAAATAACTATTCTTTTATTAGTAAGTACATTTATTTTTAAATTGTGTGTGAAAAAGTGGCACGCTTGGTTTTCATACAGATGGAGGGGCTTGCGTTATCTAGTTAGATGTATGTCTGTGATTGTAATAATGAACTTTCTAAGTTTGTCTTGGATATTATTGGACCAATAGTTAATATATGTCTGAAATCGCCGTCATTGAGCAAACGTATTGATTTATGCTTGTGCCTTCTCTGCATGAGAAGATGCCTTTGCCTTGCAGTATCAGGTTGATATTACTGATTTATTATAGCATAGCTATACAAACGCATAAAACCCAGTATCTCTTTTTTTTGCAAGCTTTTAATTAACTTGCAATGTATGTATGTAAGTGTGTTCGGGTCAAATCTTGCAAATGAATTTTAAAGCAGTTCTCCTCCACAGATTAAGATGATATTTTGCATTCACGTTTAGTTTGGATGACAATGAATGGTTAGATAATTGACGTTTATTAAAAGTTATTCTAAATCCAATATGGCGGACGGCCCAAGATGGTGGAATAGTTATTTTTTGTGCACTGCCATGATATGGGTATCAAATGAAAGGGTTTGCTGAGAAGAATACGAAAAAAGCTTGTTTTTTTATTATTATTAAACTAGCTGTTGCCAGCGACTTCGTCCGCGTCAAACTCGTAAAAAATATATTTTGCGTGATCAAACGTAGCCTATGTTACTCGTTATTACATCAGCTATCTACCAGTGAAAGGCCCGTCAAAATCGGTCCAGCCGTTTCGGAGATTACCCGGAACAAACAGACAGACAGACAAAAATCTTAAAAATTGCTTATTTGTTGTTAGTACCGTATATACTTCCACGTGCATTCAATAAAACGTTGTTATTTTGATATTACATACAGACACTTCAATTTTATTTATTTGTATAGATTATTAAGTTGGTCAAAAACTTTGAGAGCCGCGTGCGAGGACCCGTGGCAGCGCAAACAGGTTTGAAGTAGAAATAATAAGCGGCGGCATGATACGAATTAAACCGTTCCGAATGCTATCTACACTTCGTCCACGCAGATCCGACATGCTTGCTGGAAAAACAATGATGTCAGCTGCTTAGCAGGACCTAACAAGTGTGAAAGTCCTAATTTTTCTGTCGTATTGATACCCACTTGAGGCTTTTTAATCGTCGAGACTAAAAACAAATTTAATCACCTATCAATAATTTGTACACTTAACTGCACAAATGTTAGGTTTTGTGCATTGTTTAAGGTAACAATTAGTATCTTACTTCTACGAGTATTATAAACGTGTATTATAAAGAGGTAAGACTTATTTATTTGTTTGTACCGAATAGGCGCCGAAACTACTGGACCGATTTAAAACAATCTTTCACCAATAGAAAGCTACATTGTTCCTGAGTGACAGGCTATTTTTTTATCCCGAAAACGGGTCCTGGGGGGTGGTCCATGGGAGCGAAGTCGCGGGGAACAGCTAGTGTATTATAAACGTGTAAGTTTTTGAGGATGGATTGAAGAATGTTTGTTACTCTTTCACGCAAAAACTACAGAACGGATTTTGATGAAACTTTTCAGAAATATAGCTTATATACATCGGAATATAATAGGCTATATTTTATGAAGATATTGGTAGAAGTACTAATAGCACGCGGGTGGAGCCGCGGGCGGCAGATAGTTATTTGATATTTCTAAGTAAAGTTAATCTACAAAGTGGTACAAACTAGTAGATATATGTGACGAATGAAACAAAGGCTATTTAGAATGTTACCAAATTACCTAATTAAATTATAATCTAGTTGGTTAATTTAACATTGTTAATTAGTATGTAGATGAAACGGTAAAGGAAAACATCGTGAGGAAATCGGTATGTCCTAGAACAAAAATTTCGAAGACATTTGACATGCACTAACCCGCACTCAACACGCACCTGGTTGATTATGGTCCATTCCCTCACACAGAGAGGAGGCCTGTGTCCCAGCAGTGGGAACATTAATAGGCTGATGATCAGTATGTAGATTTAAAATTGATAAACAAGAAGAAAATCATGCTGTGCAGTCGGAGGATACATCTGGTTTTTGTCCGCCAGCTCGCGAATATGTATCCTCCGAGTGCACAGCATGATTTTCTTCTTGTTTACGTCTTTTTAGTTTGCTTTTTAAGCAGTCGGGATTTTTGATTTTTTTAATTAACTTTTTTTTATTTATGTTGTCAAACAAACAAACACAACAACGAACTTCTCCCATTGGCTTACATCCTATGGAAAGTTCTACCTGAACAAAAAGTATTTAAATCATACAGCTATTCCCAATAGTTCGCCGCAACATTATGTATTATAACATACATTTATTGTAATTAAAATAAAAAGCTTTTTACAAAAAAATACTACCGACTTCCAAATAAAAAGACTACAAAGTGAAAAATAACTTTATTTTTGGAAGTCGGTGTCTTTGGTAGGTACCATTTTTTTTGCGTTATAGACACCGACTTCCAAAAATAAAGTTATTTTTCACTTTGTAGTCTTTTTATTTGGAAGTCGGTAGTATTTTTTTGTAAAAAGCTTTTTATTTTTTACTTTTTAGTTGTACAAGTTGTTTAGTAAGGTACCTATAACGCCAGAATAGATTACCCGAATATCATGAAACTAGAGTATTACCGGTGAAATGAGAGATCTGCGTACCCCTTTAGAGCGTACTGGCGTGATGTTATGTTATGAAATAGCGTAAACAATAAACAGACATGCGATTGCAGCAATTCCGAGAGATCTCCCGTAATTTATTGAAGAGTTCTGTTGTATATCTTCGAAGTCCTTCATCAGATCTTCACCAAATTAAAATGGGACCAATTTCGAAACATACTCTCTCAAACAAAAAAAGAATTTTTTAAATCGGTCCAAAATTGACGGAGATATGCGTGAACATACACAAAAAAAAAAAAAAAAAAAAAAAAAAAAAAAAAAAAAAAAAAAAAAAACAAACATAATGTCGAACATAGAACCTCCTCCTTTGTGGTAAGTCGGTTAAAAATTAAATTAACGTATGTTTCAGACACAGAGTCAATATTTACACAAACAATACAATATGAAGGTTGCAAGACACAAACACAAAAATGTGCATATCTTCTTTCATAGTTCTCTACCAGCTGTTGTCCGCATGAGAGGATATATGGGCAGAGAGAGTCAACAGAATTTCCTTAGTAAAGCCATAATTCGAGGTTTGGCTCTCGTCTCTTTCCTCCTCCAATATTGAACCAATTTAAAAGATATGCCATAAACTGGTAAAGTAAGATATATACTATGCCCCTATATTTAGAGTTTTAATATAAGAAAATTTAGAGTTTTATTTTTATAACATAGCGAAATTAATTTGTAAAGTTATGTCTAACACGGACAAAAAGACGATAATCGCACCAAAACCGCTGGGCGTATTTTAATGAAATTGTCACCATCTCAAAGACAATTTAACTATCTACATTTTGATCTGAGGCTTTTTATTAAAGTCATAGAATAATAAAGAAAGTACAAAAAACTACAAAATTTTGGGTCGCGCGGGTGTGAAACGAGTGCGCGTTTAGTTCCCTCAAGGTCGTTGGCGACACTCATTGTCTTAAACTGTCCGATGCCTAAATCACCACATGCATAAATTACTTACAGCCACTGTGCTCTAGTCTAACAAGCGCTGCTGAGCATCACGGTCCTAGTATCGATCCCCAGGACACGTGGTGTTATTCTTATCTTTGTTTCTCTATTAACAAATTCTCAGAATTTACCAGGTAGGCCAGGCTCTCTTTTTTTGCCCGGTAACTGATAAATAGACAATAGACTTATTGCTTTAACTAAAAGGGGACTTAACATCAGTGGCGTAGCTACCGTAGGGCTAGGTGGGGCCGTGCCCCTGGGCCCCCAAGCTCAAAGGGCCCCATGGCATTCATGAACGATTGCTGCGTTGCATATAATATTTAGTGTCAAGTAGCTTTGCTTTATTATACCCTGCAGAGGGCGATAAGGAGCTAAAAAAAATGAAGAAGTTTGCACATTTAAAGACTTAAGTTTATTTTAATAGAGCCCAAATTTAATTTTTGCCGCGGGGCTCTATGTTACATAGCTACGCCACTGCTTATCATTTGGGTTTACTATCTTACTAATACCTACCTTACGATCGTTGCTTTACGTCCGTGTGTTACTAGCGGGGTGCCAATTGAAAATCAGCGCTGGGTGTCTGACACCCAGCAAATGCAGAGTTGGTAACCCTTACGGTATGGGCACGCCCGGCGCAATTTTTAAACCTTGTTTGTACTTTTTTTACCCGTCTGCCGAAGGAGAGTAATGTGTTTATCAGTCTATGTATGTTTGTATGTTCCTATGTGGCGTTCTAGAGACCAAACGCGTTGGCCGATTTTGATGATTCTTACGTCAATCAATTCGTCTTAACCTTGCGAGTGTCACTGGCTACATTAAAATTGGAAAATGTAAAAATTACGGCTTTTTGGCGCCATATTGACGGGCGAAAATCATGCTGTGCAGTCGGAGGATACATCTGGTTTTGGTCAGCCAGCTCGCGAATATGACATGTATCCTCCGAATGCACAACATGATTTTCTTCTTGTTTACATTTTTTTAGTTCCCTTCAAAAGCAGTCGGGTTTTTGATTTTTTTAATTAATTATTTTAATAATATTCTTCTCTGTTACTTTTGATTGTTGTGTTTATGTCGAATACATATTTATTTTTAATTCTATTCTTTAAATAGCTCTCGGCGTCTGTCGATGTCATTTCTGTTTCTCCGCCAAACTCTGCTAAACCTCGCAACGTATTTTGATACAGTTGTCACAAAGGGAAAGAACAATAAACGAAGAACGCTATTGTAAATTTGTCCCACGTGAAGCCGGGGCGCATCGCTAGTATTAGTATAATAGAAGTAATAGTTACTCACTACACCTCGTTGGTTTTGTGGTCGCAAACACCAAGAGAGAGATGCCAGAGATTGCCAGTTCGAACCTAATGGTCCTAGGTCCGATTCCCAGGACATGAGGTGTTAATTTTATTTTTGACTAGCTTCTGCCAGCGGCTTCGCCCTTGTGAATGACGAAAATTATCCCAAGGGAACATATTCCTGGAATAAAAAGATATCCTATTTGCTATTGCAGATTATAATCTATCTCTGTGCCAAATTTCATACAGATCCGTCCAGCCGTTTGAGTGTGAAGAAGTAACAAACATATAAACACACACACACACTCACAATCTTACACCTTTATAATATTATAGTGTGAAAAAAATATCTTATGTGCTATTCCAGATTATAATCTATCTCTGTGCCAAATTTCATCCAGATCCCTCCAACCGTTTGAGCGTGAAGAAGTAACAAACATACAAACACACACACACACACACACTCACAACTTTCACCTTTATTATATTAGTGTGATAGTGTGATTCTCCATTGAGAACTTCTCAGAAGGTAGCAGGTAGCAGCCCAGGGTCTGCATTTTTGCCCGTTTACTGATAAAATGACAATAGACTTATTGTTTCTTCTAAAAGGGGCTCATAATTTGGCGAAATACAAGTGTACTATATTACTTCTACTTTTTAACACGCTTTTATTAGCTTGGTATGTATGTATCTATGTAACGGAATCTTTGAACGTGAGTTTCACCCCCTTCAAAACGTCGGATTAAGAGCGCGGCGAACGGAGCTCGCAAATGCAATTCGAGACGAGTGAAGAATTCGTTCAGAGTATTGCTATCTCGCTTTGCACACACACGCGGTGCGCCGTGCGCAGCCGTGTGTGTGCGAGTAGATAGGCTTCCATTCATAACGACTCGAAAGCCGGCAAGCCGCCCAACGCGAACTGCGCCGGCGTTCTTTAGTCTTATTTATGTAGGTAACTATGCCTTTTACGAAACCTCAAATATGTATTGTTATAATAAATAATGAATGCAAGTAAAATAATATAAATGTTACTTAGGCAAAGTATTAGTACAAGACAAATATTCCAATAATTTATGCCTATTTACGCATAAGTAGGTACAGACAAATAACAGCGGTCTGATCTAAGAATATTAAAAATAAAAACAAGAATTTCGTATAAACATTTATTTAGTTATGTTTTACTTTATAGATCATCATTCATCTATTTAAAAATATAAATCAAAACGTGATAAAGTCGTGTAGGGTGACCATAAATATTATCGACTGAACGAAATACAAAAATACAATAATGATAATCAGAAAACATTTTTACGCACGCTTTTTAGTTTATATGTACAATTGTACATTGTAATAATTGTACATTACGTAGGTACAGAAAAAAAAAGTTTATATTCTGTCTCTGATAGGCAGATTTCTAGGTAAACGGGGATCTATTAATTCAGGCAATATACATTTAAAATAAAACTCTTCTAATTTTAAGACTATTGAATTCCAAAATTCGTTGTCTTTTTCAATTTTTTCATATGCCAGTCCTTTAGGCGTCCATATTATAAAAAAATCCAAATACTGTATTTGCGGTTTGTTATTTGCAATTGTCCTTGTATCTGGTAAAAATAGTAACTTATTGTATTATATCATTGGGATATAGGTACTTACTGTGAGAAACATCCCAACGCTCGGAGTCCATGTCGGCAACCAAACCAAATCGTAAATAATAAAGTCCGTAAACAACGCAAAGTTCGTAAGAAAGTAGATTACTCAATATCAAAGTTCAAATCACAAGGCAAATCTAAATCCAAGTTCATAGCTTAGGTCAATAGTGTCAGAAATATTACAATAAGTACTTAGTAAATAAATAAATACGCACGAGCAGCACAGTAAAGTAATCGTCTAACACTGACAAAAAACCACAAAAAAAAAAAAAAAAAAAACAAAAACCCGACTGCTTGAAAAGCGAACTAAAAACACGTAAACAAGGAGAAAATCATGCTGTGCTGTCGGAGGATACATCTTCGCGAGCTGGCTGACCAAAACTAGACGTATCCTCCGACTGCACAGCATGATTTTCTCCTTGTTTACGTCTTTTTAGTTCGCTTTTGATTTTTTTAATTAACTTTTTTTATTTATAACTTTTTGGTTACTTTTTTTTTCGAATCAGGTACATTTAAACATATAAGTGTTATATATTTTTGAAATCACCTCTTAAAATCCTTTATTTTGATACCCCACACGATAGGTGTGGAAGAAAAAAAAATTTGGGCCCCCACAATATGGCGCCCAAGAACCGCGCTATTTTCCTATTTGCCAATTTTTATGTAGCCAGTGACACTCGCACATACATACATACATAAATAGACTGATAAACACATTACCCTCCTTCGGCAGTCGGGTAAAAAATATACAATACAACAAACAACCCCGAAGTGCCCCGAACAAAAGCCGTACGAGCGATACCTACTCAACCGTATGAAGCACGACTACACACACATTGACATGACGTGCTCGACGCGACAGCAATACTAGCTATTGAAAATGTATGATTATTTTTATGTGTTCCGTAATACCAAAAATGATGAATGAAAACTTAATGCTTTTTTATTTTTTTTTCGATAATTTGTTTCTTGATAATATGAGCTATGTTATAGCGTTGACAATTTTATAGATATTGTTTTTTTTAAGATAGAAAAATCAATAAGAAAACATGTCATTTACGCTGTAAAAATGTACAAAATGGAATTCGCTTAAACTTCATTTTAGGTAAGTATTTTGAAAAAAAAAAGACGTAGGAACCTAGATAAATACTGTCTGAATCCGAATATTAGCATAATTTGGTGGAAATATGCTCAACTTACAAATGATTTAGGTATTACGTTTGTATGGACAATTCATGCTTCGCCGCGCCCTTAATTTGTAACTTTGAACACTTATCAAGGACCGATGACAATGCAATAATTTAAATAGTTTGTCCCATTATCCTTACCAGGATCTTCAGGTTTAGCGATTGAACTAAAAAGTAAGAAATAAATAATAGTTAAAAAAAAACTAAAATATACGCTTTAATAGAAAACCAAACTAATAAAAAAAGTTAATTAAAAAAATCAAAAAACCCGACTGCTTAGAAAGCAAACTAAAAAGACGTAAACAAAAAGAAAATCATGCTGTGCAGTCGGAGGATACATATTCGCGAGCTGACGGACCAAAACCAGATGTATCCTCCGACTGTACATTATGTAATGTACCTACATATAAGTTTTATATATTTTTTAAATCGCCTCTTAAAATCCTTTATTTTGATACCCCACAAGATGGGTTTGGAAATTTAAAAAAATATATTTCCCCACAAAATGGCACCCAAAATCCGCCATTTTTGTTTTTTTCAATTTTAACGTAGCCAGTGACACTCGCAGGTTTAAGACGAACATACATACATACATAGACTGATAAACACATTACCCTCCTTCGGCAGTCGGGTAAAAAGTAGCTAGAAAGAGTGGTGCGATTAATCACTCGCACTACTCTCTCGGGGCAGCTGAACTGTAGGTAGAAATGACCGCTGGTTGGTCTCTCGGCGTAAGTTCTGACCGCCAAGCGAGCAAGCGAGCATCGCTGAGCGAGTATAACTTTGCTATAGCTCTTGTCGTTGCGACAAACTTGTGGTGATAGAGTACTCGCCTCGCCAGCAGTGTGAACAGCCAGCGATCAACTATTACTATACGTGTATCTTTTTTTGACACGGGATCTTATCTTTTATACGTTTCTTCAGCGATAAAATAGTCGATAGCTAATCGCTTACACGGCGGTGGGACAAGTGCCTTTTGTGTCTACCTTTTTCATAACCCACTGGTCGGCAATTGACGGCATTAGCCGCGTCTCATATTTCTGCAAGACCCACAAGTGTGTAGTTTGCTAATTGCACATTTCACGTTCAGACTTGACTGACTAGCTTTGCGATGAGGTGGCAACCGGTTTACCATTACTGGCCATTGTTATGGCTTAACTAAAATAAATTTCGCCATGTTTGTTTTAGGTAGCTGTAGGCGAAGGACGGGAATTAGTTGGTGACATAAGTTCGTATTAGGATGAGGACATAATTTTGTGGAGCAGTGGTGGCCCAGTGGTATCGGCCGCGACTTACAAGTTGTAGGTCGTGGGTTCGAACCCAGGCAGGCAATTTACTTTGTGTAAATTATTTCATCACCACTGCACAAAACGGTGAAGGAAAACATCGTGAGGAAACCGGGATGTCCTAGAACCAAAAATTCGAAGACATGTGACATCCGCCGAACCGCACTGGGCCCGCGTGGTGGATTACGGCCCTTTCCCTCTCACAGAGAGGAGGCCTGTGTCCCAGCAGTGGGAACATTAATAGGCTGATGCTGATGATAAGTTTGTAAATCACAGTGTTCTGCCAGCGGTTTCGCCCGCGTAAAAAGTGTTTATATTCCAAGGGAACATTAAACCGGGATGAAAAGTATCCTACTAATGTGCTATTCTAGACTATAATCTATCTCTGTGCCAAATTTCATCCAGATCCGTCCTGCCGTTTGAGCGTGAATAAGTAACAAACATACACACATTCATCCAAACATTCGCATTTATAATATTTGTGAGATAAGATAAGACTGGCTTCTGCCCGCTGCTTCGCCCACGTTCAAAGTGTTTTATCATCCCAAGGGAACACACTACCGGGATAAAATCCTATGTCCTTCCCAGGGTCTCAACTCTCAAACTATCTCTTAACCAACTTCATCTAAATCGTACATATTCGCGAGCTTGCGGACCAAAACCAGATGTATCCTCCGACTGCACAGCATGATTTTCTTCTTGTTTACGTCTTTTTAGTTTGCTCTTTAAGCAGTCGGGTTTTTTTATTTTTTTAATATTTTTTTTTATTTACAACTTTTTAGTTTTTTTTTTTTAAATTAAGTACATTTAAACATACAGGGTGTCCCAGAAATCGACGTCAAGCCGTAAATGGGTGATAGACCAAGTTATAACAGTTCTCAGAAAAATACGAAAAAAAATCTATCTCATGTTTTTAAAAATTTATGGTCACTTTAAAAATTTACTAAAAAAATCAATCCCTGTAATGGTTCTTTAACTCCAATTGCTACAAATCCCATAATTTATCTAATTTTTTTATTATTATATAATCTTGAATAATGCTTGTGTAGATTTTTGCCTAAAATTCAAAGCCAATTCCTCCTACTTGGAAGAAAATTAAACTTTTTCAAAACCAAATTATTCAAATTTACTATTTCGCCCAACTTTAACTGACTGTACTGAAAAAAAAATGTACTACGCTAGTTTGGCAAGTAACATGAAAAATTGGCGCATTTAATAAGGATTCAAAAATGGTGTAACACTTGCTAGATTACGTTTTCAATAATTGGTCAAGTTTTTTTTTGTAAATAGTCTCAGTTTTTACACAAAATGTCCATACTTCCTTAAAATGACTTTAGCTTACCTAAAGCTTTGCTAAACTCCGTTTCTAGTTCGATAGAGACGGAGAGAGTCATTTTACGAAGTGTGAGCGAGACACAGAGCGACGCCACCTTTATCAGTGACACAACCTTTATCATGAAACGGAGATACAATTTACCGATGAGTGCGAATGAGACAGCAGTAGTTATTGTTCTGTTTTGTAAGCGCAGACGCACACACAATTACAAATCAGTACGTTACGCTGCTTTGTTTACTGCGCTAAAAATATATAACACTTATATAAGTGTTATATATTTTTGAAATTGCCTCTTAAAATCCTTTATTTTGATACCCCACACGATGGGTTTGGAAGATTTTTTTTTTTCCCAAAAAATGGCGCCCAAAATCCGCCATTTTTGTTTTTCCAATTTTAATGTAGCCAGTGACACTCGCAGGATTAAGACGAATCGATTGACGTAAGAATCATCAAAATCGGCCAACGCGTTTGGTCTCTAGAACGCCACATAGGAACAAACATACATACATACATACATACATAGACTGATAAACACATTACCCTCCTTCGGCAGTCGGGTAAATAGTAGGTCAGCTTCCAGGTTAAGCAATGCTTGCCCAGGTGGGTCCGCAGATGAGCGACTATTGTCAAGCACACAATAATTGCTGTAATTAGTTGAATGAATTTATCAATAGCCAAAACTCTAGAATGACTAACTCTACAAGCTCTAACTCTACAAATAGAACTGATTAAGAACTTTTTTTATTTTGCTCAAAAATAATACAATTAATACTCTCAAATACAAACCCCTGGTAAAAAGTAGGTGTGATTCGCGCGAGAATCGAACTAGCAACCTGTAGTAGCGCCATCACTAGGCCAGTGCACCAACCCCGACATTTTATCATTTAGTTGATAATAAACTTAAAACAAATTAGGTATATTAAACTAGCTTTTGCCCGCGGCTTCGCACGCGTAGACTACATGCTTCTCCTTATCATATTTTAACAGTATGTAGAGAAAAGTAATAAATAATGTAATGCGAAAGTGTTTCTTAGGACAGACTTATACTTACCTACTCTATCATCAATACGCTCTATCCTTGTCCCGTTCCGTATGCCTACACTATTTCTGTGTTTATCCATGACTAATAATAAGTAATCATAAGCATAAGTAAGTAATTAAATTAAAATATTTCCTTATAAACAACATTTTAAACCATTTTGGATGTTGACGCCAATATCACCAGACTATTTGATGAGATAACACGTGAACACGCTACATAGAACTGTCCATGGAAAAAGCAATTTGCCCTCAAATCTACACCAGCATACTTCAGAGTTTGTCCTTGAGCCTTATTAATTGTCATGGCGAAGCAGATTTTCCCGTCCCTATTTAATTCCTATATTTATGCGTTGAGCCATTTTATAGTTACCAACAGACTTTAAAGTATTGAAAGTATTTTTAATAATTTTTCCTTTGTAAAAGAAGGACTTTTGTACACAACATTTTATCCCCCATAATCCGTCCCCCCAAGGATGGAATTCCCAAAAGACCTTAATTTGCGTTAGATTTTAATCTTCAGCCCACACCCAAAATTCGAAGATCCTAACTTCAAAACTGACGGATTTTCATACAAACTTTCATCCCCTATTTCACGCCCTTAGGGGTTATATTACCAAAAATCCTTTCTTAGTGCTCACCTACACTACCAAAGGAACCTACGTGCCAAGTTTCATGATTGAATCTTCAGTCATTTGCGTTGTGCGTTGATGGTCAGTGAGTGAGTCAGTCAGTCACTTTCTTCTTTTATAAGTTTAGATAGAAGATTATAGTTATCAACAGACTTTAAAGACTTGAGAGTATTTTTAATATTTTTTCCTTTGTAAAAGAAGGACTTTGTACACAGCATTTCATCCCCCATGATCCGCCCCCCCCAAGGATGGAATTCCCAAAAAACCTTAATTTGCGTTATATTTTAATCTTCAGCCCAAACCCAATATTCGAAGATCCTAACTTCAAAACTGGCCGACTTTCATACAAACTTTCATCCCCTATTTCACCCCCTTAGGGGTGGAATTCACAAAAAAAAATTCTTAGTGGATGCCTGCACAGTATAAAGTATATATTTGCAAAATTTCAAGTCTCTAGACGATTTCACCCTTATGGGGGTGAAATCTTCAAAATCGCTGAGACACGTGCAAGTTATTTTTTAATCTTCAGCCTAAACCCAAAATATGAAGAACCTGACTTTAAAAACTGACGGATTTTCATACAAACTTTCATCCCCTATTCCATGCCCTTAGGGGTGGAATTGCCAAAAATCCTTTCTTAGTGCTAACCTACACTACCAAAGGAACCTACGTGCCAAGTTTCATGATTGAAGCTTCAGCCGTTTGGCCCGTGCGTTGATGGTCAGTGAGTGAGTCAGTCAGTCAGTCACTTTCTTCTTCTATATGTTTAGATATTAATAAGTGTGTGTAATGCTTTAGTCATTGCTCTGAGTGTTAGCCTGTCAAGCGCTATTGTAACTGTATTGATACTGACAGCTGTCGCAGAGATCAAGCTATTTTTTATGAAGTATGGTGTTTATTACTTCTAACACTGATGGTGTTATACGATGACAATAGATACCTACTTAGGTACCTAAAGAAGGTATTTTTTTTCTTGTGTAATCATCCAATGACTTCTCCCGCTCTGGGTGAGGCGGGAGGGCGTTTCAGACTTTTACTGACTAAAACCCACCCGTGTTCCTTCAGTTGCTTGAGCCAGGGCCGCGGTAACTCTTTTTCAAATTTGCCGCTGGTCCTGGTGCTGGCTTGGGCGCTGGTGAAGAGTGAGGTCTTCAAAATGTCTAATTTCATAGCTTTTTGGCATAAAGCGCGAGTTTATTTACTCATTTATTTTTTATTGTTGTTAATATTTTCCAAATATGACAGATAAAGATAGGTACGGGTTTTACCAACCATTGCTTTAATAGTTTTATGTTTCGGAAATTTTTATCCTCCATTTTTCATGTATACTTATTTTATACTCGATATTATATTTAATCGCACTTTTACGGCATTAGAAATGAATTTTAATTCAAACTTTGTTTCCGTGCGCGTTCTATACAAATACATATTTATAGACCTTAGCACAGATAATAACCTTAGTCAACAGTGGCGCCGACTGGTGAGCAATAAGACGGTAGCCCCCATTGATATCGGACAATAGTTTCTGGACTTTAGCTAATGAGTAGAATAGATGAAGAAGAAGAAGAAGATAGATACAATAGAAGTCGTGCAAATGAAAGCAGAGACTGAAAAAGCGCGGAATATTTAAAAATATCAGCATAGCAACCCCAAAATTAGTATGAAATAACTGGAATAACCTAATTTGATACTTTAGAAATATTTATTTTATTTCGTCTGAATAAAAATACAATAGGTAATTGAGGTAGGTAATATTTTAGATATTATATATTATGTATCAATCTCAATAAAAAAACAACAGTATTCTGTAATAATTTTGGTTTATTCAACTTATTAGCGTCATAATAACTTATGAAATCTAACACCACACGTAAAAAATCTTGGTTATTCTTTAATTCGACGTCTTTCTCCTGATGTTTTTCTTGATATTTAGACATCATGCGAAACGACATCTCCCGTAATCCACTTTTAATTGTTTTATTCATTTTTCACTTAAATAAATGCTATTATCAAGACCACAACATCACAAAAAATTGATGTAGACATTGTAAAGGTATGATGAAGGTGATTCAAACAACAAGCTCCAGTAATGACTGCCATATTTAATAGTACGATTCTCTTCCACCACCAACATTAACCAAGTACCCACTTATCAATATCATCACATCTTCCTCCCTTAACAAAATTATAAAAAAAAAATAACAGTAATAAAAAATAAAAACTTAAATTTCCTTAAACAAATAATATAATATATGTATGTTCATTAATATCATGCATGTACATAACCATATATATATAACAACAATAATCAGCTAGTGAGTAGTTACTCAAAACATTAGCTAATTAATCTCAAACTTTCATTGATCAGTAACATCATTAATAATACTGTATCCTACACATGAGAAATTGAATTAGATCATAGTAATTTAAATTTATTCCATATAATACGTTTTCTTTATGTTATAATATGCCTATTGCATAGTAAGAAAGAAATTACGTAGACAATATTATTCCTACATCATTTTATTAAATTATATACATTTCATTCTCAAACAAATACACATAAGTAATTTACAATTATTATCTTATTATTAAACTTTATTATACAATTTATTCAGAATAATATATTTATTTATTTTGTTTATTTATTTGTATCAATATTACTTTGCCGTTGATAATACGGATGACGATTACATTGTGGGTGGTGCATTCATTATTTCACGGATACCCCCATCTATTCGGCGGTCGCACCGTCCTGCCAGAACGAGTAACATAATTATTATTATTATTAAAATTTGATGATGACTCAAGATGTTCATTTCTATGACACGATGAGTTTTCACAATCATAATCGAACTCATAGTCTCGAAGGGGGCTGTGTCTGTGCGAGTGGTCTGCTATCATGTGCCTTCTATTCCGTACAACTACTTTTCCATTATGCAACCGAACAGCATATGACCTATTTCTCAGAATTCGCTCAACTACACCTGGTACCCAATGATTTTTAATTGTATCGAAATATCTTACATTTTGACCAACATGTAACGGAGTTAAGTTCTTACTACTTTTATCATAAAATTCTTTTTGTTTATTTTGCCTGTTTATTAATTTCTCTTTTATGTTATAATGTACCTTTGGAACCAATAATTTTATGGGTGTAGGCATTATACTTCTTAATTTTCGACTTTGTAAAATTTCAGCTGGTGATGCTAGATCACTTCCCAGCGGTGTATTCAAGCATTCTAATAATGCTAGACGAAAATCCGTGTTGTCTTCTGTTGACTTTTTAATAATATTTTTTACTGTTTGCACTGTGCGTTCAATTTGCCCATTCGACTGAGGATAGTAAGGTGATGACGTTATGTGAATAAAATTCCAATCTAGTGCAAATTTTCTAAACTCTGCTGATGAAAATTGTGGGCCACAGTCTGACATTATAGTATTCGGTATGCCTTGTCGGCTAAATATGTTTTTTAAATGATTAATTATGCTACCTGAAGTTGTGCCACGTAATTTAATTAACTCGAAATATTTACTAAAATAATCCACTAGTAACAAGTAGTCCGTACCTTTATATTGAAATAAATCTACACCAACTTTAGCCCATGGTCTATCTGGAATCTCGTGACAATTTAGTTCTTCTTTCTGATTATTTTTTCTATGCGTTAAACAAATATTACAGCTTTTAATCATGTTTTCTATATCATTGTTAATACCGGGCCAAAATATTATTTCTCTAGCTCGTAGTTTGCATTTTTCTATTCCCATATGCCCAATATGAATCTTTTTTAACATTTCTTTTCTCATTATTTTAGGTATTATTATTTTATCCAATTTCCAGATTAACCCATTCGCTACAGTTATATCTTCCCTAAATTTCCAGTATGGTTTTATATTGTCTTTTATTTTATCTTTATTTTCAGGCCACCCTTGTAAAACATGTTTGTTTAATTCACTCATCTCTTCATCTATTTCTACCTGCTTCTGAATGTTTATGAATTGTGCGTCCGTAAGATATTCGCATTTATTTTTCACACTATCGGTCAATACGCATACTTCATACTTCTCGATATCTATACCGGTTTGTGACGTTCCTTCGCTCACATGCGGTGTCGTTTCGTAAGCACGAGATAACGCGTCAGCAATGTACAAATGTTTTCCCGGTCTGTAAACTAACGTAAACGTATAGCGCTGTAATCTCAATAGCATCCTCTGTAAGCGGGACGGAGCATCTACAATTGGTTTTTTAATAATGCTGATTAACGGTTTATGATCCGTTTCTATTGTTACATCCGAACGTCCAAAAATATATGCATAAAATCGCTCACAGGCGAAGACTGAAGCATACAACTCTTTTTCAATCTGCGCATACCTTTGTTCTGTGATAGTTAAAGCTTTCGACGCATAACACACTGGTAGCCCATTTTGCATTAAACACGCACCTAACCCTGTTGAACTGGCATCCACGGATATGACTATTGGCTTATCCAAACTATAATATTGTAGAACAGGCCGTTTCATTAAGCACGTTTTTAAATAAGTAAAACAGTGCTCATGTCGGTCATCCCAGTGCCATTCTATTTCTTTTTTAAGTAACTCTCGTAATGGCAATGTTTTATCTGAAAGGTTCGGCACAAACGAGCCTACATACGTAATTAATCCTAAAAATCGTTCGACATCTTTTCTGTTCTTTGGTACTTGCATGTTTTTTATTGCTGACAAGTGAGAATCATCTGGGCTCAACCCATCTTTTGTAATGCGATGACCTAAATATTTTATGTCCTGCAAACCAAATTTGCACTTATTTATATTTAATTTTAAATTAATTTTTCTACATCTTTCTAGTACTTTCTTTAAAATCTCGTCATGTTTGTTTTGATCTGAGGCATATATTAATAAATCGTCAATATACATACACACACCTTCTATATCATCAAAATGTTCGTACATTTTCTTATGAAAGATCTCTGAGGCCGAGCATATCCCGTAAGGCATTCGTAAAAATTTAAATCTGCCAAATGGTGTATTAAATGTACAGAATTTACTACTTTCTCCTAATTTCACGTTCCAAAACCCTGAAGAAGCATCTAATGTGCTGAAATACCTAGCCCCTGCTAATTTCGACATAATTTCATCTATTGTTGGTAGCTTGAAATATTCTCTCCTGATAGCTTGATTTAATTCTTTCGGATCCAAGCAAATTCTTAAATCACCGTTCGATTTTTTTACCACAGTTATACTGCTAACCCAGTCAGAGGGACCCTCTACCTTTGCTATAATACCTTGTGACTCCATTTCCAATAACTTTTTCTTAACGTCGTCGCTGATCGCAAATGGTAATTTGCGAGGCGCATGTACTACGGGGATGGCGTCGTCCCTCAATTGAATATTATGTTCCCCCGGCAGACAACCTATACCTTCAAAAACATCTTTAAAATCTTTATGTATCTTGGATTTAATATCAGACCTGTGCACAGACATAACCCTCTTAATTAAGTTCATTTCTACACATGCATGACGTCCCAATATAGGCGTGCTATTAACATCTGCAATTTTGAACTCTAATAAATACAACTTGTTTTTATGATATACTTTTAAATGTGTTTTTCCTAAAACTGTAATTAAATCACCTGAATAACCGCTCAATTTAGTATTCGTTTGCAATAACTTGTCAACAGATATTCCTAATCTGGACAAAAAACGCATCGGTAGCACATTAACATCTGCGCCCGTATCTAACTTGAAATTTATGCAATGTTCATTAATTTTCAAATCTAAAGTCCAATCACTCAAGTCTTTATTTAAAGCAAATATTACCTTTTCGTCTGATTCCTCCACAAAGTGCACACCACACACTTTTGCGAAATGGTTCATTTTTGAGCAGCGTAGGCACCTCTTACCATATGCCGGACAAGCATTCCTTCCGTGCATACTACCACATCTGCCACACTGGGGCGTCGAGCGCGGTCTGTTTGTCGGCTGCTGCATCGGTCGAGCGGCGTCTGCGGCGACCCCGCGCCCGCCTCGCCAGCCTGCGCCTCCTCGCTCGTATCCACCGCGTGAGCGCATTGCTCCTCTCATATAACCGTCGCTTGTTTTTGTAGGCGATGACACTCCATATCCTACTGTATTATGACGCCGTAATGCCCATATCTCGTTTTTTTCCTCTTGAATATTACAGTCCTGTTTAATACTGTGAACTGCTTCATTCTCCTTCTTTATGTTTTCTGAGTACATTCTTGAAACTACTGCTGCTCGACATATCTCCAAGGCTTTATTTAATGTTAGGTCCCCTTCTCGTAGTAACCTTTCTCTAATTGCTGGGCTTGTCACTCCACACACAAGTCGGTCTTTTATTAGATCGTCATTTAAATCTCCAAACTCACATGTCTTGGACAATTTCCGCAAATCAAACACATATTGATCTATCGACTCATTTTGCTGCTGATCTCGTGTAAAAAACTTGTGCCGTTCCACCGTTAAATTTTTCTTCGTTTTGAAGTGTTCATCCAACTTTTTACACGCACCGTCTAAAGTTGATACTTCGCTTTGGTCTAATATTTCGCGGCATTGCTCGCCTACTATGTGCAGAAAAATGTTGAGTTGTATACCTGATGTTTTTTTCGATAGCTCACACGCGTTGAAATATATCATGAAGCCCTTCTTCCATCGTTCCCAGCTATCACTCAGCTTGCCCGACGCCACATCAATCGAGTTCTCATCAAATTGGAACGGTGACGGTGGTGTTAACACTGTTTCCATTTTTTTTTTATTATTTTATTTGTACTATTTTATCGTCTTTATTTCACTCACTGCTAACTTAATTTCTTTATATTTTATTAATTACCGGCTGCGCCATGTAAAGGTATGATGAAGGTGATTCAAACAACAAGCTCCAGTAATGACTGCCATATTTAATAGTACGATTCTCTTCCACCACCAGTAGAGCATTGCCATATAAAAAGTTTGCAAATAATTCGAGTGTCTACTTTCATTTGCCAGACTCTACCTCCAAAGCATCTATTTCCGTCCATGATGGTTGCTTTACTTGCTTTTAGTTATTAACAATAGATCCTAAACTCTTTTGTTCATGGCCTTGAAATTCTCAGTACGTAAGTATTGTTTTATTTAAGTACTTATCACAGATAACAAAAGATCCTAAACCCTATTGTGTATCTATGGGCGACCATTAGAACTTTGAAGTTTACGAGCTTTTTTATTTGTGCTTTTGTTTCATTTTGATTGTACTGCCCGTTTGTGTTTTTACAAGCTTTTATTTTAGTTAAACTTGCAAGTTAATTTTGAAAAACTTAAAAAAAATAGAAAAGATGTTCGATAGAAATGAAATTTTGCACACTCGTTTGTTTCTCCGTGACAATGCATTTTTTACACGACTGCCCAAATAGGAGTGTTATGTTTTCAGAGTGCATATTTTGTGAGTTTCTTTATTCCACCATAACTTCTAAACGGCTTAACCAATATCAATGTATGTGGTATAGTTAGAAGCGTTGCGTTATCCCGGGTAACATTAAAAAAAAATATTATAGGGGAGCCATGGTTCATGAAAAATACGGTAATTATTTTTCATAAAATTTGACTACGTATAATATCATCGTCTAGAGCTTGCTTAGTACATAACAAAAATACATAGTAACAATAGTATTCAATATGCATTCGTTCAATAATAAATAACATAACAAAATAAATTAAATAAATATGAAAGTATTCTATTCAATATCCCATAAAAATATATTTGCGTTTGCAAAAATATCGTTTTATCACTAAAACGTATAAAATAAATAATGTAAAAATTTCAAAAACACGCCTGCCTTGTCAAAACGCGAATAAAAAAATACATGATGAATAAAACCAAGCTAAATGATTTTAGAGCAGTGGTGGCGCAGTGGATGCGGCCCCGACTTACGAGTTGTAGGTCGTGGGTTCGAACCCGAGCAGGCGCATTACTTTGTGCAATTTATTTCCTCACCACTGCTCTCAAAACGGTGAAGGAATACATCGTGAGGAAACCGGCATGTCCTAGAACCAAAAATTCGAAGACATGTGACATCTACCAATCCGTATTGGTAGTGGATTATAGCACACTCCCTCTATAAGGGGAGGCCTGAGTCCCAGCAGTGGGAAAATTAAAAAAAAAGGCTCTTGATGTTGAAATGAAAATAGATTATAATATTTACTGTGCAATTAAAAGGCCATTGTGCCCAAAAGTGGGCAACTAAAAACCAATATTTTCATTGCAGTCGGGGAACGGTCCGTGTAATAGTTCTTTATTTACAGTATTAAATACTTACCTTGTGCCTATTCAACATTAAACTCATTTAGCTTGTTTTTCTTTTAATTTTTTAATTGACTTTTGACAAGGCAGGCGTATTTTTTACCCGAATGCCGAAGGAAGGTAATACGTTTATCAGTATATATATGTTTGTATGTTTTTTCCTATGTGGCGTTCTAGAGACCAAACGCATAGACCAATTTTGATGGTTCTTACGTCAATGATCAATCGATTCGTCTTAACCTTGCGAGTGTCACTGGCTACATTATTTTTTTTTTTTAAATGGCGGCTTTTGGGCGCCATATTGTGGGGGGGAGGCAATTACTTTTTCTTCCAAGTCCATCGTGTGGTGTATTAAAATAAAGGGTTTCCAGAGGTGATTTCAAAAACATAAAACACATATCTGTTTAAAAGTAATTCGAAAAAAAAGCAAACTAAAAAGTTATATATAAAAATCATGCTGCGCAGTCGGAGGATTTGAATTGAGGTTTACGTCTTTTTAGGACGCTTCTTAAGCAGTCGGGTTTTTTGATTTATTGAATTAACTTTTTATTAATTAATATAATAGCTTGTTATAAAAATATATTTTTAAATTAATCTAGGTATACCTACTTATAATCGTTTTAAAGTAACAAGGTGAGCAAAACACAAACATTTACTAACGTACTCGTGTGATACTGTTAGCGGACTAGATTCACCTCGTGTATTGTATAAAGTCATAGTTCTAGGTTTGGCTCTCGTCTATCTATATAAGTAGGTACCTGCTATAGAAGGGAGTGTACTACATTTTATCGAAAGCATTTGCTCGAAAATCCTCGAAGTGGAAGAATCATTAGCGCTACAGTACATTACCTCGACGGTTAAATTAAATTAAATAAAAACTATAAATTAAGAGTTTGGACAAAAAGTAGCCTATGTGCTATTCCAGACTGTAATCTGTCTCTGTGCCTTTCATCCAGATCCGTTCAGCCATTCTGTCGTGATTGAGTAACAAACATCCATCGATCCAAGCTTTCGCATTTATAATATTACCACCGGTTCGTCCACGTGAAAAGAGTTTTATTATCCCAAGGGATAAAAAGTAGCGTGTTATTCCAGACTATACTGTATCTGTAGCAAATTTCATCCAGATTCATTTAGCTGTTCTGGTGTAATTGAGTTACAAACATACATCGACACTTCCATTTCACATTTTTAATACTAGCTTCTGCCAGCGGTTTCACCCGAATGAATATCGAGAATTATCCCGAGGGAACAAATACCCGGGATACAATCCCACCGCACTACGAGTATTCCCAAACCACTGCAACTCCTGAGAGCCAGAATCAACAGTGGCGAACACCAGAAAAGCGCCTAGGCAATGAAGCTCGACGAAGTCCTCGAAAATGAATTTAACTGTCCCAATACCATATTTGGATATGGTATTGGGACAGTTAACGGGTATCCGGTCCCGGGTATTGGATACCTTGGATTGGTCCAAGGTATCCAATACCCGGGATAAAAACAAAACCCGTAAGGCCTCTGTAAGCATTCCTTCCAGAGTTGCCTGGTTAGGCCCAGTGCTAGGCCTTCATTATCAAATCTCAAAAATTAAACAAAAATCAACAATGAACTCAAAATATGATTTATTTCTTTTTCTACTTACAACTAAATCATAAATATAATCCACAAAGGTGTAAAGTTGAACGTTTATCCCACTTTTGATGTCGTAGTCGCTTTAGAGGCCCCACTTCTGATGTCGTCTTAGGCACTCTTGCTCTTGGGGTCCCAAGGCTCCACCTTCGCTCTGGTGGTGCTGTAGGGCACGTACTGGCCAGTTGTGCCTGACATGTTCTCTGTGAAGTCTACCATCCACTTGTATTTAGGTCTGCTGGGGTCCTAAAATATTAATATTACAGGATATTGAGATCTTGGTTTGGTTGGTAATCACAAAATTGTCTGAATGTAAAGGCCTAGGTAGATTAGAAATTTGTTGTTAGTTCTGTAAACCATTTTAGGGTTCCGTATCCAAAGGGTAAAAACGGGACCCTATTACTAAGACTTCGCGATCCGTCTGTCTGTCCGTCTGTCACCAGGCTGTATTTCATGAACCGTGATAGCTAGACAGTTGTAATTTTCACAGATGATGTATTTTTGTTGCCGCTATAACAACAAATACTAGCATCATATCGCAAAAACGGCAAAAATATCACGTTTGTTGTATGGGGGCCCCCTTAATTATTTATTTTATATTGTTTTTAGTATTTGTTGTTATACCGGCAACAGAATTACACCATCCGTGAAAATTTCAACTGTCTAGCTATCACGGTTCATGAGACAGCCTGGTGACAGACGGACAGACAGACAGACGTACCGCGGAGTCTTAGTAATAGTGTCCCGTTTTTACCATTTGGATACGGAACCCTAAAAAACCATTTTTACCTCTTTATAACATTAATTTAAATGCATCAATTTTATCAGAGAAATACCTACGCCTAAAACACTACCTACAGATAAAAAAAAAATACTGCATGTGCTTATTATTATGACTATTTTAAATACCCGTAGCCTACCATGCTATCTTTAAAATATTGTTGTTAAATTTCTTTCTTACCAAGTGTGGGGGAAGGTCAGTTTTGTAGTGAAGCCAGCCGAACCATTCAGCGGGGACCTGAAATATAGTAACATATTTGTATTACTTTAGAACAAAAGTATTCAGAAATTTACTTTAAACATTATAATGTGTTGTACACTTCATAAAAGAAAATAGATCAATCCTAAAATAGAAAAATTATTAGGATCAATCAAAATATAGCCAACAATACATAATAAAAGCTTTATGATTTTCTATATTATAGGATGTATATTTAAAAGACTTGCCTGCAGTGTGATGATGCCTTTAACCTCTCAGCTCTGGCTGGTACCGATTGGTACCAATAAATGCTTAATACCGTCAAGCCCAGCTACAGCAGAACACCGCAACTAATTTAAACATTATTTTATGATTCTTAAGGTTTAATTTATATCACAATATTTTTCAACTATAGCCAATAAAAAAAAACATAGACAACATTGTGAAAAACAAATGTGAAGTCATATTATGCCCCGTTAATGCCCGCATCCACCGGACGTGAAGGAGTTTAACCTAAACAAACCGGAGCTAAGAGGTTAAATACATAGATTAGATCATTATTACTTAAAAACTCAATAATAGACCCAGAAAAGGCCTTTGTTTATCAGTAGAATGCCGGTAACAGTAATAGCACTCAGTACAATATTACTGGCTATGCACAGGAGCCACCAAACAAATATATATTGCTTGTTTATTTCTTTATCTGGAAATTAAATTAATACTATTGCCTTACCTGGCTACCGTCGTAGTTCAAGTAAGTCTTGTCATTGTACTCCACCCAGCGGTTCCTTCCGTAGAAGAAGCGAGGGTTCTCGAAGTATTTGTTGCCATATTTATCTTCGCCAACCAGCTTCCCATCTTTCAACTCATCTTGTCTGAAAATATAAATATTACACATATTAGAATTTATTTAGAATAACAGTGATCAAAATTTACATGAAGAATCGGGGTTGGTATGAAGAAAGAGCTCGTTGGGTTGAATCAGTGATTTAAATCGCGATTAAAATCAAAAGATTTTTTAAAAAAAATCAATGCTTTAAATCAATACTTTATTACTGCAACCAAATCAGCCAATAATGATGACTTTGGTGCACAGCAAAATAAGAAATAGATTAGGCACCGAGAAAGCAGCCTAATTAATCTTCCTTTTAAAAAAACTAAATTCGAAAAAAAATATAAGGCCAATAAAAACATCTATGAATATAAATAAAATAAGTGACTGCGCCTGCGGTAAAACCCAAACAGCTGTATGTCCTTATTAATTTAAAGTCTATTTTATTTTCCTTGTTCATATTTGATAAAAATGACAAAAAAAAATGTGATTTAAAAAAATGGTTTTGAGAAGAACTTTTTGATAATTTCATAATATTTTTTTAAAGCAATACTAATTAATAATTAAAGAAAACAAATATTATGTTGTTTTTTTAAATAAATAACTGACTTCCAAATTACAAAAGATCAGAATGTTAAAAAAAACAAAAAAATCCGATTTAAATCAAATAAATCCGATTATTTTTTTTTTTTTTTTTAAATCGTGATTTTTATGTGAAGAAGATTCTTTATTCATTTGCACATAAGAGCGGGCGTACCACAGGGATCCATCTTGGGACCCATACTGTATACCCTTTATACGGCCGACCTTCCAACACTATCCGGCTTAACTACAGCTACGACGACACCGCCATTCTGGCGTGTAACAATGATCCAGCTGTCGCATCAGATACCTTACAGCAGGGACTTCACAAGATCAATGAGTGGCTTCAAACATGGAAAATCAAAGCCAGCCCATCTAAGTCTGTGCAAGTCACCTTCACACTGAGAAGGGGTAACTGCCCACCTGTACAACTAGGAGGCACCACCTTACCGCATGAGGACAACGTCAGGTACCTTGGTATGCATTTGGACCGCCGCTTAACATGGAAAAATCATATCAAGGCTAAACGAGAGGAACTCAACATTCGATATAGACTCCTACACTGGCTGCTTGGTCAAAACAGTAAATTATCCACAGACAATAAACTACTTGTGTACAAGACTGTCCTCAAACCTGTCTGGATGTACGGCATACAATTGTGGGGTAGTGCTAGTGACTCAAACATCTCGATGCTTCAGCGTCTGCAGAATATCATACTTCGAACGATAAGCAACGCTCATTGGTTCATCACAAATAACGAAATACACCAACAATTACAAATTAACACAGTTAAAGAAGAAATTCGATCGACTGCGGAGAAATACAAACAGCGACTGTCTCGTCACCCAAATGAACTAGCAGTCCAACTGATGTACCAAAATTACTCCAACCGTCTAAAAAGGCATAATATCATGAAGCTACACAATAGATGGTAGCTATTCTGTACAGAAGAGTAGCTATCCTCGCTGGAGGAAGCACTCTACAAGATATTGACCCAGGAACACATCTGATTATAGTCAATGAAGACTGATGGCAGATAAGAAGGGAACAAAAAAATAAAAAAAAATAAAAATTTGCTAATAAGACACCATAAACTTCAAATAGAATACATTAAAGATCTATCCACACATAAAAGGGCCGTGCCAGAGACGTAGACAGACCTTGCCCCGTCAGGGGCTCAAAAAAATATTGGTGTGTACATTTCACATGAACTCATTCACACACGTCCGTGCACGGCCCTTGCACGGGCCATCTTCAATGCCTGGGCCCGGCCCTGCCACGTCCCGGGCACGGCCCTAATATGTGTGGATAGACCTTAAGTCAGAGGAGCACGATGATTATGTGACATGGTTCAGAAACGTAGAATGTATTTGGTAAAATGGCCTTTTAAGGGCCTTCCACTTTTGAAAAAAATATATTTATTTTTGATTCATGTACATTATTTTTTAAACAAGGTTTTTTCGTGTAACTAATACGTATGTATAAAAAAAAAAAACTAACAAACAACAAAATAACAACAACAATATTGACAAGTGACAACTATGGAACCAAGAGTAGTTTAATATTGATTTTAACAACAAGATATTTTATCGCAACTTTTGGATACTCCTCCAAAATGACTTGGATGTTTAAAAATATTTTTACACAGAAAAATTTATGGCTGGAATTTCTTCATAACTGAAATAGCATATGTAAATCAAATAATATTTTGCAAACAAAACTGCTCAAAAGGATAGTTTGGCCCAGAGCGGGCGCACGGCCAGTACTGTGTTACATTGGGGCGTATATATCGCCTTAATATTACTCTAAAAGAAGAACTTGAAGTATCTTATCGGCTATTATGACTATTATTCGCAAGGAAAAGTCGTATTTTCGTCTTGCTGAGCTTTAGGACACTGCAAGCGTATATAATTTACTTACAAATTCAGTTAACTATGGCGTAGTAAGCTTATTTAGCTTGGAATAGGAATTTTAAGGAATGAAGTTTGTAACTAAAGCATTTTAGACTTTCTAAATATAGAAACTGCGTAAAATAATTGCTATGAAACTATCAGCTGTGTAAAATGTTGGATAAACATAACCTAGGAGTAAATTACATAATAAACGAAATTATTCCTTACCTGTATAGTTTATACAATGAACCTCTAATTCCACCATTCTGGCGAATGATGTTGAAGAAATTGGCGACTTTATCAAGCGCAAATATCTTCCCTAGGGACATTTTTATTCAATTTTTGACTTCGTATTTCAGTAAAATATTGACAAGTGACAACTATGAACAAAGAGTAATTTAGATTTAGTATTGATTTTGATCATAGGCTTGGGCAAGAAATATCGATACTTATATGAAATAAATATTAATGTATTTTTTTTTGTAACGATATTTTATAATAAAATTATCGATATAATATATCGTCAATATGTATCACGATATATCGAATTTTATTTTGGAGTATCGAATTCGTGTCAAATTCGATATATTTATTTAACGCAAGTCTGGTTTCATTTGTATTTATTTTTACTAAAGATATTGTGCTCGCCAAATTTCTGAGCCAACCTGAAGTCGGCTTTCCAATGCGCAAGACACGAAACGGTGCTGTTTTTGTATGAGATTTACTACGGCGGCGGCGCAGCCATTGTATCTAACTTCAGGGCGGTCAAAACATTTGGTGAGAACTATACTACTTGATTGCTTCTCGGACCTCGTTTATTTTTTGAATAATCGAATATACCCAATGATTTCGAAAGTTTTCAGAATCTTTGTATCAGAACCTATATGTTTTGGGAATCCTTAAAAAAAAAAGCAAAAATATCGATATATGGAAATATCGATATTGTCTGTAAATATGGATTCAATATTTACCGAATTTGTTTTTTGTTTGCCCATCCCTATTTGACAATGACAGACGAGACGTGAAACTCGGGTGTTGCTAGCCGTTTATTAAAAATTCTACTCAATTATCGATTTCGTAAATAATCTTACCACATTTGACCACTTCGTACACCCTTTAACGTACCTTAAACTCTTAAAAAATCAACACATATTTCATTTTAACAAAATAATTTATTCATTATGATCAGTACAGTGATCCGCTTTCAGGATTACGTTTATTCTATAACGTTTTACTTTGCAACATGCATGAAAGGACTTAACAAAATTATTAATAATGAAAAATAACAAATGAAATTAAAAATAAAATGTAATTTGCCCAATTAGCACAACTCCTGTATAATGGGTGCATTTACAAACATTTAAAATCACATACCATTCAAATATTTGTTCTGTGCAGGCATCGAACCCACGACAGCACAGCAGCAAGTTTTTACGCTTAACGTGTAGTAATTTATTCAGTAGAAACAAGAACGTTGAATGCTTGCACATACTGATTTAAGTATTATTTAACACTGCTACTAAGTACTAGGTTAGAGTTGTAATTTCTTGAAATAAAAGACTTTGGTTCTATACATAAACGATTTAATCATTACAATATTACTCATCAAAATATCAACAGTTATTTTATGCTATAATTCAACACTTTTATTCTTTTTCTTTTTACTCTTTTTGTTAGTTTTATTTTCAGTAGAAGCTACATCATCTGTATAATCAGTTTCCATAGCTTCAGGCACATCCTCATCCTGCCAATCTTTCTTCTTTTTCTTAGGCTTTGAAACATCTTCATCTTCTTCGGGAATCACTTCAATGTCACGAAAATTTCTCTTCTTTGACTTTTTAGATTTTCTCCTAACTTTTACTTCTTTTATCACACTGGCAGCACTATCATTGTCTGTCGCTTCACTTTTATCTGGCAAAGGAACTTCTGATTCAGCCATGGTACATTCTGCTTTATTTTCAGCTTTTTCGTTACTGTTACAGCGTTTTCTTTTCTTCTTTTTCTTCTTATGTTCTTTGCTATCAGAGTCACTGTTTAGGTTTATATCTTCAACTTGTTCTTTTAATTTCTTAGCGTGTGAATAGCCACTATATCTAGACTGGGAAAGTAGTAATGCTTCTTGTTGAGCTATCCGTGCTAGTTTACCTGTAGCCAATAGACCGTGGCGTGCACCCCTGAAAAATTAAAAACAATTAAGTATTATCATCAAGAAAATCAAGAGAAATGTAAGCTTAGCTTAAGATATGTTTGACTTTTGCTATTAGAAACTGAGATTTAACAGAATGATTGGACATAATATAGCATCACACTTTTAATCCCGAAAGGGTTTGGGGGGCGGGTTACCTATAGTACATCCACATTTTATTAGTTATATTTTAAATGTCACATATTAAGGGCCAAACCTGTTGCCAACAACTGGTCACAAATCCAGAATGTCACGGAAAAATAAAAAATAATACCAATAACACAAAAAAACTTACTTATGAGCAGTCCTGCCCTCACACTTCTTAAATAACTCCTCATCGGTCATCTTAAACACATCTTTCTTCTCCCCTTCATCGTCCGACTCTTCTTCCCTCACTCTCTCTATATTGCTAGCTCCGTTAGTTAACACCGCAGTTCTAACGAAGTAATCTGCGTACTGCTCTTCATTTTCATCATCTTTTGGCTTTTGGTTTAGTTTCCAAGTACTGTTTGTAATAATGAATTCTTTTTCGTCCTTTGTTTTGATTTTCTTTGTTATACCATTTTTTTCCTTGACCTGGAAGATTGAGTTTTATTTGAATTAGTTAATAATCAAAAGAAATACATTGTTAAATATGTATTCAAATTCAAACAAATGCTGGGATTGTAAGAAACTTTGAATTGAAGAATGAAGTCATTAATGGAGTCATATTTTCTACATCAAGTAATCATTGTAATTTAGAATTATAAATTAAAATCTGGAATTTAGAACAAATCTTTGGCACTGCAATCAACACGGCGAATTGGCGACCTACTGGGCCTAGAGTTTAACTGCTGTAAGTAGAAGATCAAATCATTAAGATTTTTTATCCAGATAGTATGTACCCGTGGAATTCTCGACTTTCACACATGCTATGCTTCAGTTTAGGAACAAAATCATATAGTACCCACCTCAACGTTAGCTGCAGCCTTATCATACAGTGTAGTCCACCAGTGCTCATTGAACTCAGCCGCAGCATCGTGACCAACGCCTGCCACACTACGCTTCAGTTTGGGTTTCAGAGCCTCTGATATGCCATTCTCGTGTTTACCAAGCCCTTTGCCTGAAAAATTACAATGGCATATGTTATGTTTAAGCCTCTTATAATTGAGAGTAAACCTAAAAAAAGCTGATAAAATATGAACTGGTATAATATACAGTGTAAACTCCATGTAACGTCACTCGATTTAATGACAAACTCCCTAAAGCGTCAATATCACTTGGTTTTGGTTGGTTTAGCCTGCCTTCCACACAATGATACACTCTACATAGCATTACACACACTCTAAATAATGACAAAAATTAAGTAATAAAAAGTAGGTACTTTTTAAGTTGGCAAAATTAGTAAAAACTGCGCAATTATGTACGTTCTTTTGTGGCTTTATTATCCTAGCCCGTAATAAACTCGACTGTCGGCATCATGCATACCGAACTTTCAAAGAAATTCGTTCTTTTGTTTACAAACTGGGATTGCTTGCACATGTAGACCATGACTAATTACAAAAACAAGGGGCTGACAGGTGCTAGGGAAACAGTCACCCAATACTGCGGTGCTATTGGTTGATGAGTATAAGTACTATGTCGGCGTTCCTATAGCGGCGAGCCCTGCAAGCAGAAATTGTCCTTACGGTGATCAGATATGGATTTGGCAGATAGTACATAAATACTAACACTAGAAATAAACTTTACGTTTTTATAATTCTGATTATTCTTCTCTCCATTTTTTCTTTTTTCTCTCATTATATCTTATTACACCATAAATTGCACAGACCCTTCAGTGTCGTTATATAGAGTTTACACTGTACGTTGAAGGCAAATAAATAAGAAAAATGAATGCAACGTGAATCTGTCGAGATTAGATAAATCAATATTTAGATAGTGTTTACAATGATCACAAAATATAGGTACTCTATCAACAGATATATCTGTCTTGACTATTTAAGTAGGTGATAAATTATGATGATCAAACGATGGACACTCGAAGGGATAATTGATGAACAAAGGGCCTCAAAACTTTGCATCTATAATTTAAAATACATGATTTGGAAGTACTCGCAAAACAGAACTCGAAACATAGAAATCAAATATTTACCATCGGTCCAGCCGTATTTCTCTAGTTGCTTGCGCGCAAAATTCATTGTTAGGTAACGTGAAGAGCTTATATCACATTGGTTTCACTTAAAATTTAAATAAAAACAGAAAATAATCTTAACCTATTTGCCAAACATGCTTTTAAATTTAAGACAGCTGAGCTGATGAACCACAGACTACTCTAGTGATGAACTGGCAACTGGCAGTCTGGCACAGATAACTAATGACACCAAAATGTGTCAATGTCAAATACAGTGCGCTCAGTCTGTCTACGGTAATTTTTTAGGGTTCCGTACCCAAAGGGTAAAAACGGGACCCTATTACTAAGACTTCGCGATCCGTCTGTCTGTCTGTCTGTCCGTCTGTATCTCATGAACCGTGATAGCTAGACAGTTGAAATTTTCACAGATGTTGTATTTCTGTTGCCGCTATAACAACAAATACCAAAAACAGTATAAAATAAATATTTAAGGGGAGCCCCCTTAAATATTGACTCAGTTTGGTCAAGGCCTAGGGGGGAGGCAACCGCCCCGTTTCCTGCCCCCTTTATTAATCGATGGACTGCTATTTCCAATGAGTTTTAGTTATAATAATAATAATAGTTTAATAATTTAAATACAATTATAAAAAAAAGATTTTTCTTCACATTATTATTTCATACATAATCGAGGAAATCAAACACTTTTAAGATATCGTACGTTCTTTCCGTAGATTTAGAAACATGAAATTTGGTGAAAAAGAAGCCTCCCCCCTAGGCCTTGACCAAACTGAGTCTGAAACTCAAAAATTTTATTTTTTAATAATTACTTAGATATTAATAAATTGTCGTCATCCTTAGATATTCTTGAGTTTATGGAAAATAGGTCTCGAAGGTAGGCAAATTGTGAGGATTTTCTCCACTCGGGGAAACATTAGAACATATTCGATGAATCGTTCAGTCGAAGTAGCGTTTGGCGATAAAAGGTTGTTTCGCAATAAATTCCATTCGAACAATCGTTCAGTCGACTTTCCATTCATCGAACATATGACTCTCGCAGTTACGTTACGGACCCTCCAAGATGCAGGGTAAAGATTGTTATGGATACGTTCGTTCAGGCCGCAAAATTAAAATTGAAAAAAAGACACAAGTAAAGCATTCTCCGGGCTAAGAAGTGGAATTCCCTGCCGGAGTCTGCAACTCCCGATATCTAAAAACATCAAAAAATGTGGAACGCTTCACGATTTTGCGTGTCATCCTTGCGCAGGGGCCATGCTAATCTTCTCTGTATCGTTCCAATTTTAGTATATGTACTGCCGAAGCAAGTACATTTGTAGGGCATGAATTTTTGAACGTGTGCGAAACGGCCAGAAAACTTTGATTGCGCGATCTAGGACATATTGAAATATTTTCTATAATATTAACAACATTCGGACGAAACTCACTTTTAGTTATAAATTTATTTATTCGCATTATTTTAATTACATAAAATGTTGAAATATTCAACGCCATCATATATTATTTAGCAAAATCACATCTTTTTAGTTCATTTAGCAACATTAGCGCCATCTATATTTTATCCCTTGCACATGAAGGCGGAATATTTTGATAGCGCGTTATAGAACTTCCTGAATTTCTTATTCTATATAAATACACTATTTTGACGACAATCTCTTTTATTCCTAGCCCTACCTATAAGCATTATTTTTATGATTAAAAAATATTTAACGTCATCAATATGTTTTGTATGAATTACATTTTTTGACTTAATTTAGCGATGTCAGCGCCATCTATGCTAATAGGAGGTCTGAAAGTCAAGAGTGAATAGGTTACTTCTAGGCAAGCGTGCTTCACCGTCGGCGTCGACCACATCATCGCTTACCATCAGGTGAGATAGTGGTCAACCGCGACTGCGAGCATATCAATTAATAAAAAAAAAAAATGTGTGTGTGTACAAGAGTACACAGGTAAGAAGTGAAACTTCTTTACGACATATCATTTTTCTACTATTTGCAACTTCACGAAAATGGGGTAGATAAAGCTTAAGCCTTAAGAAAAACAATTTTTTCCGTATTAAATTAAAGCTATTTTATTATTATAGACATGCATACAATTAATGAGTAATTTATTTTATCATTGTTCTTATTATAATATCATTGCTATTGTTGTATTTCATCAATAATGATAGCATCATTATTACTATTGTTAATAAAAAAAAAATATATATAAATATAAAAAAAAAAACACTATATATATATTAAAAAAAAAAATAATAATAATAATTTATAAATATTAAAATCATGCTCATACGTGTTGAATTTATAAAACGAAATATATAATCACTCTCACTTTTCTTGTAAATTCACTTAAATTTGAATAAGTCTTTTTACTAAGAAACCAGAAAGCGGAGTACATCATTAAGAGCGCGGCGAACGGAGCTCGCAAATGCAATTCGAGACGAGTGAAGAATTCGTTCAGAGTATTGCTATCTCGCTTTGCACACACACGCGGTGCACCGTGCGCAGCCGTGTGTGTGCGAGTAGATAGGCTTCCATTCATAACGACTCGAAAGCCGGCAAGCCGGCCAACGCGAACTGCGCCGGCGTTCTTTTGTCTTATTTATGTAGGTAACTATGCCTTTTACGAAACCTCAAATATGTATTGTTATAATAAATAATGAATGCAAGTAAAATAATACAAATGTTACTTAGGCAAAGTATTAGTACAAGACAAATATTCCAATAATTTATGCCTATTTACGCATAAGTAGGTACAGACAAATAACAGCGCTCTGATCTAAGAATATTCAAAATAAAAACAAGAATTTCGTATAAACATTTATTTATTTAAAACATAACGTTTTACTTTATAGATCATCATTCATCTATTTAAAAAATATAAATCAAAACGTGATAAAGTCGTGTAGGGGGTGACCATAAATATTATCGACTGAACGAAATACAAAAATACAATAATGATAATCAGAAAACATTTTCACGCACGCTTTTTAGTTTATATGTACAATTGTACATTGTAATAATTGTACATTACGTAGGTAAAGAAAAAAAAAATGTTTATATTCTGTCTCTGATAGGCAGATTTCTACTAATTCAGGTAAACGGGGCTCTATTAATTCAGGCAATATACATTTAAAATAAAACTCTTCTAATTTTAAGACTATTGAATTCCAAAATTCGTTGTATTTTCAATTTTTTCATATGCCAGTCCTATGCGTCCATATTATAAAAATACAGTATTTGCGGTTTGTTATTTGCAATTGTCCTTGTATCTGGTAAAAATAGTAACATATTGTATTATATCATTGGGATATAGGTACTTACTGTGAGAAACATCCCAACGCTCGGAGTCCATGTCGGCAACCAAACCAAATCGTAAATAATAAAGTCCGTAAACAACGCAAAGTTCGTAAGAAAGTAGATTACTCAATATCAAAGTTCAAATCACAAGGCAAATCTAAATCCAAGTTCATAGCTTAGGTCAATAGTGTCAGAAATATTACAATAAGTACTTAGAAAATAAATAAATACGCACGAGCAGCACAGTAAAGTAATCGTCTAACACTGACAACAAACCACAAAAAAAAAGTTAATTAAAAAAATCAAAAAACCCGACTGCTTGACAAGCGAACTAAAAAGACGTAAACAAGGAGAAAATCATGCTGTGCTGTCGGAGGATACATCTTCGCGAGCTGGCTGACCAAAACCAGACGTATCCTCCGACTGCACAGCATGATTTCCTCCTTGTTTACGTCTTTTTAGTTCGCTTTTCAAGCAGTCGGGTTTTTTGATTTTTTTAATTAACTTTTTTTATTTATAACTTTTTGGTTATTTTTTTTTTCGAATCAGGTACATTTAAACATATAAGTGTAATATATTTTTGAAATCACCTCTTAAAATCCTTTATTTTGATACCCCACATGATAGGTGTGGAAGAAAAAAAAAATTTGGGCCCCCACAATAAGGCGCCCAAGAACCGCTATTTTCCTATTTGCCAATTTTTATGTAGCCAGTGACACTCGCGGGGTTAAGGCGAATCGATTGACGTAAGAACCATTAAAATCGGCCCACGCGTTTGGTTTCTAGAACGCCACATAGGAACAAACATACATACTTACATACATACTTACATACATACATACTTACATACATAAATAGACTGATAAACACATTACCCTTCTTCGGCAGTCGGGTAAAAAATATACAATACAATAAACAGTAAACAACCGCGAAGTGCCCCGAACAAAAGCCGTACGAGCGATACCTACTCAACCGTATGAAGCACGACTACACACACATTGACATGACGTGCTCGACGCGACAGCAATATTAGCTATTGAAAATGTATGATTATTTTTATGTGTTCCGTAATACCAAAAATGATGAATGAAAACTTAATGTATTTTTAATTTTTTTTCGATAATTTGTTTCTTGATAATATGAGCTATGTTATAGCGTTGACAATTTTATAGATATTGTTTTTTTTAAGATAGAAAAATCAATAAGAAAACATGTCATTTACGCTGTAAAAATGTACGAAATGGAATTCGCTTAAACTTCATTTTAGGTAAGTATTTTGAAAAAAAAAAGACGTAGGAACCTAGATAAATACTGTCTGAATCCGAATATTTGCATAATTTGGTGTAAATATGCTCAACTTACAAATGATTTAGGTATTACGTTTGTATGGACAATTCTTGCTTCGCCGCGCCCTTAAGATCACAATATCAGAATTTACTTCACACAGGCACATTTAAAACTAGTTTATTAAAAAAAAGTGTGATCTGTATGGCTCCTGTTGTCTTTAATAAAATTCCTGATCATATGAAAACCTTGCCATTGATGAAATTTAAAAAATGTTTTACAGAACTACTTGTGGATAAATGTTATTATTCTGTTCAGGATTTCCTAAATGATACACTTTAATAACCTGTTTTTATAGCTTATATAATAAGTATTGTATTTGCATGCCAACAAGGCAGAATGTACACGGTTCTTTATTATGTTATTTACGATCCTATTTGTATTTACCTGCATTCAAAGCAAATAAAAGTCTATTCTATTCTATTAAACTTTGATAAAAAAGCAACATGGCGCGTAACCGAAAAACGTGACGATACGTACAAAATTTCTCTCTACATTTCTCCCATACGTCGATAAAGAAGTTTCACTTCAATATGTAGCATATAAGCCCTTGGTAAAGATTGCAAGCTTTTTTTAATCCTCGACGGAAAAAGTGGAGTGTTACAAAGTTGACCTGTGTATCTGTGCAATAGTAATAAATAAGGCTCTTAGGGCCAGTTTCTTAAGTCGACGTCACATCTCAAATCAGCTGACAATTTGTCACAAATTAACCAGCCGTCAGTTGTCAGTGAGTTTCTCAACCCTTCATCATCGAGAAATTACGTAATCGCTTGTTACATTAAATAATCGACATTAATTTATTTCGGTTGGCTACCCTAGCTGGTATTCATTCACTACTATAACGTTATCAGTAACTTTAAATAGTATTTTATCTTGAGAGGCTGGGTTGGTGTAGCCGCCAAGTTAAGCAAACCTTACCAAGGTCGATTTTTGGATGGGTAACCACTATTTTTTTGGTTTGCTTGTTTTTGGATAGGTGACCCACAGGTTAAGCAACACTTACCAAGGTTATTCTTTGGATGGGTGACCGCTTTTTAATGGTTCGTTTGTTTTGTATGGGTGACCCTGCCAGAGTAAGCAACACTTACCAAGGTCAGTCTTGGGTTGGGTGACCACTTTTTTTTGGTTCGCTTGTTTTTGGATGGGTGAACCTGCCAGGGTAAGCAACACTTACAAAGGTCACTGTTTGGATGGGTGACCATTTTTTTTGGTTTCGCTTGTTTTTGGATGGTCATCCATCTAAAGACTGACCTTTTTTAGTGTTCCTTACCCTGACGGAGTCACCTATCCATAAACAAGCGATCCAAAAAAAAGTGGTCACCCATCCAAAGACTGACCTTGGTTAGTGTTGCTTACCCTGGCGGAGTCACCTATCCATAAACAAGCGATCCAAAAAAAAGTGGTCACCCATCCCAAGACTGACCTTGGTAAGTGTTGCTTACCCTGGCGCGGTCACCACCCTAGCCGCTTCAAGTTAAACACAAACCTATCCAGAAGCTGAACACTGACCTGGGCCTGCAGTCTCGACATAGATAGCGATCGTTAACTCGTAGCGATCGGTCGCTAAAGTCCTAACGATCGTTAACTATCGTATTTTGGTAGTCTCGACTGCCAAAGCTATCGATTTTTGACGTTTGTCATCGCAAACTTAACGTATATTTACGATAAGTTAACGATTTGTCGGTAAGATATCGGATTTCCTAGCGAGCATTTTTGACAGCCCGATAAGTATTCGTAACGATCGTTAACATTGGTTTTAGAGATTATAAAAACAAAAAATAAATAATAATTAGACAAAAATTTGGCTGTAGAGTATTTAGCGTGGGATTTGGTCGTGCTCGAAGACAGACGTGATTGTTAATAGTGTTAATACAGCGACAAATTGCACAAAACCGGCGTGAAGGTGAAAATCCTTTGGATTTAGAAGGATGGTCAATATCTCTACCTTCACCGAGTAAACAAGGACATGTTTCATGAGCTAGTTGGTGAACTTCGCCCATCTATTCAAAGAACGAACTTACGCCTTACGAACTTTCTGTGGAGTCTCAAGTGTTTTTGATGTGCGTAACGCCAGCTTCCTCATAAGTTGTAGAATAATTCTATCTATGCTATTATTTAAGGTATAATAGCAGCAATCAAAGTTCCGAGTCATAATTTAGCTGCCACAAAAACTTCGTTATTATGAGTCGTTTAGTATGTGTTAGCTGGAGTGACGTCACCCCAGCTTCCTCATTCAATACAGGCAAACCAGTGAGGTTAGGGTTTTGGACTATAGTCAAAAAAATAAGGCAAAATAGCTGCACATGGAAGGCAAGAACTGAACGATAATACTTAAACAGTTTTGAAACTATGATACAAAAACGTGTGTGTAAGCTGGAGTGACGTCACCCCAGCTGCCATGTCATATCTTCCGAACAAAAGAAGATATGATGATGTATCATAGTTCCAAAATTAAGGTATAATAGCTGCCATTGGCAGCAAAATTTTCAAGTCTCTGGTCAAAATACTATATAAGTTATTAAACCGACTAATATGTGTAAGCTGGAGTGACGGCACCCCAGCTGCTCATGTCATATCTTCCGAACGAAAGAAGATATGATTATGCATTATAGCTTAAAACATGAGAAATAATAGCTGCCATAGGCAGCAAAACTTTCAAATGTCTAGTCCTTATAGTTTCCACGTAGTAAACAAAAATATAGTTTCCGCGTCAAAAAGATCAAATTATTACTTCGGAGGAGGTACGGAGCGGCGTTGCCGTTCCGTGCACTATATCATCAGTTTAACGCACTAGAAACTAGCAAACTAGACTGGGAGCCTACTTCACACTTTAATGTACTATCCAAGTATATAGGATTTTTATAGTCATATTGTTTATTTAAACATAGGATGAAAGAAAATCCAAAAATCGAAGTGTAACAATTTCGTATATTTTTGTCATAAATTATTTTTTTGGTACTATTTAGTCTTTGAAATCAGATAAAATATGATTAGTATAAATCACAATTATTCTTTAGAATCAGATGATTTATCTTTTAAGTAAGTAAAGTGCGTTTCAAGAAAGAATACCCTTCGCCGTAATGTTGGCACCATTGCTTTTCATTGAAGAAATGGTTTTTGCAAGCAATAGATCAAGACAATGACAAGACAACCTAACAGTGACCTGTAAACTGAAAAAAAAACGTAACAAAATTTTATTTTCGCGGGCTAACTTTCCACGTCCACTTTAACCGAACTACAGAGAACATGTCACAAAAATAAAACCGGCCAAGTGAGAGTCGGACTCGCACAAGATGGGTTCCGTACCATTATCGCAAAAATCAGCAAAAATATTATGTTTGTTGTATGGGAGCCCCCCTTAAATATTTATTTAATTCAATTTTAATATTTGTTGTTATAGCGGCAATAGAAATACTGTGAAAATACAATTGTCTAGCTATCACGTTTCATGAGATACAGCCTGGTTACGGACGGACAGACAGACAGACGGACCTTAGTAATAGGGTCCCGTTTTTACCCTTTGGGTACGGAACCCTAAAATACAATAATAGTAGTTCTCTCGTCGTGTACTGTTTATAAGAATCCACTTTTTAATATTACATTTATAGTTCCATTAAAGTTCAGTCGGCTCTCAGTCTATATCTTCAATAAAAAAATATTTTGAGCGCAAGTTAAAATGACTTCTAATAAAATCCCTGCTAAGTGCAAACTTGGTTGCTATAATGTAGCGCACGGAACGGCAACGCCGCTCCGTACCTCCTCCGAAGTAATAATTTGATCTTTTTGGCGCGGAAACTATATTTTTGTTTACTACGTGGAAACTATAAGGACTAGACATTTGAAAGTTTTGCTGCCTATGGCAGCTATTATTTCTCATGTTTTAAGCTATAATGCATAATCATATCTTCTTTCGTTCGGAAGATATGACATGAGCAGCTGGGGTGCCGTCACTCCAGCTTACACATATTAGTCGGTTTAATAACTTATATAGTATTTTGACCAGAGACTTGAAAATTTTGCTGCCAATGGCAGCTATTATACCTTAATTTTGGAACTATGATACATCATCATATCTTCTTTTGTTCGGAAGATATGACATGGCAGCTGGGGTGACGTCACTCCAGCTTACACACACGTTTTTGTATCATAGTTTCAACACTTTTTAAGTATTATCGGTCAGTTCTTGCCTTCCATGTGCAGCTATTTTGCCTTATTTTTTTGACTATAGTCCATAACCCTAACCTTACTGGTTTGCCTGTATTGAATGAGGAAGCTGGGGTGACGTCACTCCAGCTAACACATACTAAATGACTCATAATAACGAAGTTTTTGTGGCAGCTAAATAAAGACTCGGAACTTTGATTGCTGCTATTAAACCTTAAATAATAGCATAGATAGAATTATTCTACAACTTATGAGGAAGCTGGCGTTACGCACATGTGTTTTTGTGTTGGGTACCTACCGTGCCTAAGTAATATTTCTATTTATTTTTTATTATATCCAAGATGTACCTACTTATAATTTTCTTCTTAATAAATACTGACGGTACTCCGATTTTACGCAAGTGGGTACAACTACCTGTTGGCTTGCAGCATGAGTCAATAGTCAGTAAGCCGAGTAATACATGCTGTAACTTTGGCTATTAATGAAAACCTTTTAAAAAGATACGTCAAATTTCCCATGACCCAATAACAATGGTGAGCACTTAAAGCAAAGTTTAGAAATACTCCACAGCCATTCCCAGATGAGATTGGAGCCATATAAACACTGCACACAAACATTTTATCAATTGGGACCACCGTACATGGCTGCTTGGTAAAGAATAATAAATGTTCATTATAATCTATCTGGAACAGGGGCAACCTGTTGATTAGACTGCTGAAAGTACACTCTATGTTTTATCTTTTAGGTGATGATGGATATCCTCTGGAACCATGGTTGATGACTCCTTGTAAAAATCAACGCTCAGTGACACCGGAGTATCAATATACAAATGCTCATTGTCCTGCCAGGAACGTCATTGAAAGATGCTTTGGTGTGCTTAATTCTGTTTTTAGGTGTCTGTCCCACCAACGCATAAATAAAATATAAATTACATGAACCAGAGGCCACCACACCCACATAAATAGTGTTCATGAAGATGGCCTAGAAGTTACAGGTACCTAACCAATGATTTATCTTAAAGTATTCATTAAATGTTTTATTATATTATATTTATTAATTAGATATACCTATATTTGTAGAACATAATTTTTCCTAAATCTTTATACCTACTTCATTGGCATCTCCATTTATTTGACCCAAAGGTGATAGATAACGGCTTATAGCATCAAGTCAGACTTATGTAACACCATTGTATGAATACTCCTAAAATCTTGATTTTGTTATACAGGACTTGTATCGTGCACTGGGCGAGCTGTTGCAGAGCATATAAGAAGAAGACTCATCAATACTAATTTTACATAATTTTATTTTATTGACCCTCTGTTATTTAAATAAAAAACTTATTAAATCATACATTATTTTTATTTACAAAAGTTGTAAAAGTGTTAGCTGTTTTATTTGCAGCCTATGCAAATAGCACCGACGCCTCGGCTTGTGCCTTGCTACCTCAGCCTGCGTCTTGGCAGCGTCTGCTTGCACTTGAGTTGCAGCTGTCAGCATCTGTAAAAAAGTTAGATGTACTGAAAATATCTCTTAATGCCCTCTAGCGTGCTAGTGATTCTAATAATAAAAAAGAAAATAGCACAATGTCCGGGCAGTTAATGCCAAATGTGTACTCTACACCAATTAAGGATGTTATACGTCTCTCCACCTCAGTCAAAGGAGCAGTAATGATGCCCCGGTTGTCAGATTGTATGATTTATTTATTTAATTTTGCCTTAGTGCAGGTACAACTTTTTAAGTCTCCAAACCTGTATATAGAATAATGTATTCTACTAAATATACATAAAACTGACGTGGCTTGTACTTACAGTTAAAAACAAACTTGTGATTTAACGTCATGCACTGCTCGGGCTACTTGATGGATTCGTTTGGGAGTTTGTTGAGCTCCTTATTGGCAACCTCCTTCCAGCCTGTTTCAAAATATGCCCATATGGAGATATGGACGGGCTTCTAAAGTCACCAAAAGTGCATCAATCTGCCCCGAAGTACGCCTGAAACATTTAAGATATTCATTAAGTAAAAATAAACACAAACTACTTCGGACAGCAAAGAATTCAATTTATTACCAAAAATAGGATTCGAACATTGTTGTAGGTTGTAATTACCTGACGCTCACGCTGCTGGCACTCGGGCTCGGGCCTGCACCTGTGTAACTGTCCTCCACTATTGAAATACGTTTTATTTTACAGTTTTCTATCAATAATTCAATACTATCTCAATAACGTATTTTGTATACAAACTTGACATTTGACATTGACAGTTTGTTTCCCATGTTCAACGTCTGTGTTGCAAGGAAGCAAACTATTTTCTTCTTTGTTAAGCGTATTCTTAAAAACGGTATAAACTACTTACACGTTTCGATGCAAAAAATTGTTAACATGATAAGGTTTACCTATCTTCTGTACAATATTCAAAGTAAAATAGTTTTTTTTGAATATCTTGCAGGCCCAGGCCATCAGGCCCTGGGCCTGCAGTCTCTACATAGTTAGCGATCGATAAGTTAACTAACGATCGTTAACTCTTACCGAAAAAATACGCTTGCCGTAACGATCGTTACGATAAACGCAAGTCTCGACAGCCGAGTTACCGTGCAAAATCGGTCAATAACTTGACATAGCGACGACGGTACGATAACGATGTTCGTATTCATAGTGCGGTAATTCTAAAGGAAAATGATGGCATTTGAAAAAAATCCTTGTTTTATAGGGAAAATTGGTAGACAACATATTCAAAAAAAAACTATTTTTCTTTGAAAATTGTACAGAAGATAGGTAAACCTTATCATGTTACCATTTTTTTGCATCGAAACGTGTAAGTAGCATATACCGTTTTTAAGAATACGCTTAACAAAGAAGAAAATAGTTTGCTTCCTTGCAACACAGACGTTGAACATGGGAAACAAACTGTCAATGTCAAATGTCAAGTTTGTATACAAACAAAATACGTTATTGAGATAGTATTGATAGAAAAACTGTAAAATAAAACGTATTTCAATAGTGGAGGACAGTTACACAGGTGCAGGCCCGAGCCCGAGTGCCAGCAGCGTGAGCGTCAGGTAATTACAACCTACAACAATTTTCGAATCCTATTTTTGGTAATAAATTGAATTCTTTGCTGTCCAAAGTGATTTGTGTTTATGTTTACTTAATGAATATCTTAAATGTTTCAGGCGTACTTCGGGGCAGATTGATGCGCTTTTGGTGACTTTAGAAGCCCGTCCATATTTCCATATGGGCAAATTTTGAAACAGGCTGGAAGGAAGTTGCCAATAAGGAGCTCAACAAACTCCCAAACTAATCCATCAAGTAGCCCGAGCAATGCATGACGTTAAATCACAAGTTTGTTTTTAACTGTAAGTACAAGCCACGTCAGTTTTATGTATATTTAGTAGAATACATTATTCTATATACAGGTTTGGAGAGACATAAAAAGTTGTACCTGCACTAAGGCAAAATTAAATAAATAAATTATACAATCTGACAACCGGGGCATCATTATTGTTCCTCTCGGGGCATCATTATTGTTCCTCTGACTGAGGTGGAGAGATGTATAACATCCTTAATTGGTGTAGAGTACACATTTGGCATTGACTGCCCGGACATTATGCTATTTCCTTTTTTATTATTAGAATCACTAGCACGCTAGAGGGCACTAAGAGATATTTTTAGTACATCTAACTTTTTTACAGATGCTGACAGCTGCAACTCAAGTGCAAGCAGACGCTGCCAAGATGCAGGCTGAGGTAGCAAGGCACAAGCCGAGCGTCGGTGCTATTTGCATTGGCTGCAAATAAAACAGCTAACGCTTTTACAACTTTTGTAAATAAAAATAATGTATGATTTAATAAGTTTTTTATTTAAATCACAGAGGGTCAATAAAATAAAATTATGTTAACTTAGTATTGATGAGTCTTCTTCTTATATGCTCTGCAACAGCTCGCCCAGTGCACGATACAAGTCCTGTATAACAAAATCAAGATTTTAGGAGTATTCATACAATGGTGTTACATAAGTCGGACTTGATGCTATAAGCCGTTATCTATCACCTTTGGGTCAAATAAATGGAGATGCCAAAATTATGTTCTACAAATATAGGTATATCTAATTAATAAATATAATATAATACAACATTTAATGAATACTTGTAAGATAAATCATTGGTTAGTTACCTGTAACTTCTAGGCCATCTTCATGATCACTATTTATGTGGGTGTGGTGGCCTTTGGTTCATGTAATTTATATTTTATTTATGTGTATTTATGCGTTGGTGGGACAGACACCTAAAAACAGAATTAAGCACACCAAAGCATCTTTCAATGACGTTCCTGGCTGAACAATGAGCATTTGTATATTGATACTCCGGTGTCACTGAGCGTTAATTTTTACAAGGAGTCATCAACCATGGTTCCAGAGGATATCCATCATCACCTAAAAGATAAAACATAGAGTGTACTTTCAGCAATCTAATGGGCAACCTGTTCCAGATAGATTATAATGAACATTTATTATTCTTTACTAAGCAGCCAAGTGCGGTGGTCCCAATTGATAAAATGATTGTGTGCAGTGTTTATCTGGCTCCAATCTCATCTGGGAATGGCTGTGGAGTATTTCTAAACTTTGCTTTAACTGCTCACCATTGTTATTGGGTCATGGGAAATTTGAAGTATCTTTTTAAAAGGTTTTCATCAATAGCCAAAGTTACAGCATGTATTACTCGGCTTACTGACTATTGAGTCATGCTGCAAGCCAACAGGTAGATGTTAGCATCCACTTGCGTAAAATCGGAGTGCCGTCAGTATCTATTAAGAAGAAAATTATAAGTACATCTTGGTTATAAGAAAAAATAAATAGAAATATTATTTAGGCACAGTAGGTACCCAACACAAAAACACTTGAGACTCCACAGAAAGTTCGTAAGGCCGTCGTCTTTGAATAGATGGGCGAAGTTCACCAACTAGCTCATGAAACATGTCCTTGTTTACTCGGTGAAGGTAGAGATATCGACCATCCTTCTAAATTCAAAGGATTTTCACCTTCACGCCGGTTTTGTGCAATTTGTCGCTGTATTAACACTACTAACAATCACGTCTGTCTTCGAGCACGACCAAATCCCACGCTAAATACTCTACAGCCAAATTTTTGTCTAATTATTATTTATTTGTTGTTTTTATAATCTCTAAAACCAATGTTAGCGATCGTAACGAATACTTATCGGGCTGTCAAAAATGCTCGCTAGGAAATCCGATATCATACCGACAAATCGTTAACTTAACGTAAATATACGATAAGTTTGCGATGACAAACGTCAAAAATCGTTAGCTTTGGCAGTCGAGACTACCAAAAATAGTTAGATATCGATCGTTAGGACTTACTGCCGGTTTCCCAGCTCAGAATTATCGGGCTGTTAACGTAATCGAGGATTAATCGCCTGTTAATTCTACTTTCAGTTTCTCAACATCCAAGTGTGACAAGTGGTTGACAATTTGTCACATTTGAGTAAAATCTCGAATTAACCACATGTTACAGCAGTTTTGGGTTTCTGAGCACCTTTTTCAATGTTAATCTCTTGTCAACGAGCCTAATTTATAATTGTTGGAAATTGGTCGATTATTCGCGGATTAAAATTAATATTATGACTTTAAAGGCTTATATTACGATAAAAAGATAATAGGGGTCGGCGAAAACTATGGTATGGGTTGAGTTATAAAAAATGTGTTTAATAAATCAATTATGGTTGATTACCAAGATCTAAAAAAAAATTTGCATATTACAAACTTTTAAATTAATTACATTATAAAAACTTGACACAATTATAAAAATTGTTATTTTGTATTTATTTAAATAAATAAAAATAAAACAAACTGTTACTGACCTGGGAATCGAACCTTCCTCACGCTAGTGCGCGTGAGGAAGGTTCGATCCCCAGGTCAGTGTTGACTATACCCTGTACTTTTTTGTTTACTGTTTGTGTTTAACTTGAAGCGGCTGGGGTGGTGACCGCGCCAGGGTAAGCAACACTTACCAAGGTCAGTCTCGGGATGGGTGACCACTTTTTTTTGGATCGCTTGTTTATGGATAGGTGACTCCGCCAGGGTAAGCAACACTAACCTAGGTCAGTCTTTGGATGGGTGACCACTTTTTTTTGGATCGCATGTTTATGGATAGGTGACTCCACCAGGGTAAGCAACACTAACCAAGGTCAGTCTTTGGATGGGTGATCATCGCCACAAAATTTTTGATCACCCATCCTAAAGTCACCCCGTTAGGTTAAACAACATCTAACAAGATCACCCATCCAAAAACAAGCGAACCCAAAAAAAGTGGTCACCCATCCAAACAGTGACCTTGGTAAGTGTTGCTTACCCTGGCAGGGTCACCCATCCAAAAACAAGCGAACCAAAAAAAAGTGGTCACCCATCCCAAGACTGACCTTGGTAAGTGTTGCTTACTCTGGCAGGGTCACCCATCCAAAAACAAGCGAACCAAAAAAAAGTGGTCACCCATCCCAAGACTGACCTTGGCAAGTGTTGCTTACCCTGGCGGGGTCACCCATCTAAAACAAACGAACCAAAAAAAAGCGGTCACCCATCCAAAGAATAACCTTGGTAAGTGTTGCTTAACCTGTGTGGGTGGGGTCACCTATCCAAAAACAAGCAAACCAAAAAAAAAGTGGTTACCCATCCAAAAATCGACCTTGGTAAGGTTTGCTTAACTTGGCGGCTACACCAACCCAGCCTCTCAAGATAAAATACTATTTAAAGTTACTGATTACGTTATAGTAGTGAATGAATACCAGCTAGGGTAGCCAACCGAAATAAATTAATGTCGATTATTTAATGTAACAAGCGATTACGTAATTTCTCGATGATGAAGTGTTGAGAAACTCACTGACAACTGACGGCTGGTTAATTTGTGACAAATTGTCAGCTGATTTGAGATGTGACGTTGACTTCAGAAACTGGCCCTTAGCGACCGATCGCTACGAGTTAACGATCGCTATCTATGTCGAGACTGCAGGCCCTGGGGATCGAACCTTCCTCACGCGCACTAGCGTGAGGAAGGTTCGATTCCCAGGTCAGTAACAGTTTGTTTTATTTTTATTTATTTAAATAAATACAAAATAACAATTTTTTATAATTGTGTCAAGTTTTTATAATGTAATTAATTTAAAAGTTTGTAATATGCTAATTTTTTTTTATATCTTGGTAATCAACTATAATTGATTTATTAAACATATTTTTTATAACTCAACCCATACCATAGTTTTCGCCGACCCCTATTATCTTTTTATCGTAATATAAGCCTTTAAAGTCATAATATTAATTTTAATCCGCGAATAATCGACCAATTTCCAACAATTATAAATTAGGCTCGTTGACAAGAGATTAACATTGAAAAAGGTGCTCAGAAACCCAAAACTGCTGTAACATGTGGTTAATTCGAGATTTTACTCAAATGTGACAAATTGTCAACCACTTGTCACACTTGGATGTTGAGAAACTGAAAGTAGAATTAACAGGCGATTAATCCTCGATTACGTTAACAGCCCGATAATTCTGAGCTGGGAAACCGGCAGGTAGTCTCGTACTCGCGTCGGACCGCTAGGTAAATAAAAATTAAAATAATAAATACTTATAAATTACCTAACTTTAGCGGTCCCCCGACGCGAGTCAGTGGGCTTATTTTTTACTTTTTAGAGGTTTTTGTGTTGAGGGATTTTAGTTACTTTATTTTACTTTTTAGTGGTTCAAAAAAAAAAAAACATTTTATAACTACATGTAGTTACAGGATGAGTTTTCCAAGTGGGACCAAACTATGAGGAATAGTGAAAAGCACTAAAAAGAGTCACAAAACCAATTTTAATTAAAACTAAAACTGCTCTTCATTGGACAATTGTAAAAACCGTTGATTATGAAAAAATAAAACGCGTGCCGCTAATATTGATCAAATTCTGAGAAGTAATGTCATACGGGAAAGTTGAGGCGTAGATACCCCTCAGTAGGTGATTTTAAAATGAGAATCACGTCTAAACGGCTAGTCGTTATTTTTTGGAAAAAAATTATGTTACATTAGACCATTTTTTTAATAATTTGATCTTGAAAGTTTTGAGTTTTATTCGTATAACATAGTGTAAGTAATTTGTAAAGTAGGTAATGTCTAAAACGGACAAAAACACGACAATCTCACCAAAACCGCTGGACGTATTTTAATAAAATCGATACCATCTCAAAGACAATTTAATTATCTACATTTTGTTATGAGGCTTTTTTTTAAAGTCATGGAATAATAAGGAAAGCACAAAAAATTACAAAATTTTGAGTCGCGCGGGTGTGCAACGAGTGCGCGTTTTGTTCCCTCAAGGCGGGTCGTTGAAGCCGGCCTTGGAAGAAGTGGCGTTCTGACCTGCCGGGCGAGCACGGCCTACTTTAACATGCATTTTATTATTTTGAGTTATTTTTCTTGTTTTTATTTAAAATAACGTTCTTTATAGAAATGTAACCTGAAGGACAGTAAAGATTGTTATTTCGTGAAGTTCGTCTAGCCCGCAAAATTCAAATTACTCCTTTTTTAGGGTTCCGAAGTCAACAAGGAACCCTTATAGTTTCGCTCTGTCCGTCTGTCCGTCCGCAGCTTAGCTCAGAGAATCTAAGTACTAGAAAGCTATAATTTGGCATGTATATATATATTAATAATTCCGACAAAGTGGTAACATAAAATCATGAAAAATATTTTCCCCTGCCAGCGAAATGGTTGCTCTTGGCTATGTGAAAAAATTCACGGCAGTAGTAAATATAACGAAATGAAAAGGAAAATTATCACGGATAACAAGGCTTTACAAGTTTACGAGTAATAGTCGACCAACTTATAAAATGTACTTGGAACAGTAAATTTTTTTTACAAATGCCATTGAAAAATGACTTAAATAAAGTTGATAGCTGTGTAAAACAGAGTAAATATAATGCTTACGAACCATGTAAAAATATACAAAAATGAAATCATAACAGGCTTTACAAGTTTACGAGTAATAGTCGACCAACTTATAAAATGTACTTGGCACAGTAAAATTTTTGTACAAATGCCATTGAAAAATTACTTAAATAACGTTGTTAGCTGTGTAAAACAGATATTAAATATATGCTTATGAACCATGTAATTATATGTATACAAAAATAAAATCATAACATCCTTATAAATAATGATTTCTAAATTAATAATGTTTAAGCTCGAATAACTCATTGGAGTGGCCGGAGTCGTTGGCAGTACCAGAACGTAGTACATACGGCGCATGCGCGCGGTGGAGTCTATTTTTTGTTAGTGCAGAAGTATTTTCGACGTTTTGTAATTAAAACGTAAAAGTAAAGTCAAATTAGATTCGATTTCCAAGCAAATTACTTATTAGCTTTTGTCGATATCCTTCTATAAAGTCAATATTCGACCCGACTTCATCACTAATTGAGTAGCGTAAAACTTTCCAGAATGAAATAGTGAATACCGCAGATTCACCTCTAATCTGCGGTATTAGAGGAGATTAGAGGTGAATACATTCGATTTTTTTCTAATTCCGAAAGAGAAATTAACAAGGAGCGTGCACGCAAGGATCCAGGAACGAACTATACCATTCCCCGTGGCTCTAACGCGCGCTCGTATCGGCTCCTTTTGCAATTCGCACCCGCGGTGGTACTCAAATAGATAATATTTTTCTAACTTCAGTTGCGACGTTGGATTTTATAACTCCTTCTTCAGTTACCAGTTAGTCCTTATTTAGTTTTAGTCAAGAGTAAATAGATAACATTTAGGCAAGCGTGCTTCACCGCAGACCACATCATCGTTTACCATCAGGCGAGATAGTGGTCAAACGCGAGAATATAGATTAATAAATCCTATGTGGGCCCGTTTTTAGTGAGCATCAAGATGGCGGGATCAAGACCCCAATTTAAAATGTATCACATTAAAGTGTTTGTACTACATATGTACTATTTGTACCGTGAACAAGACATTTGTACCTCCAACGGTAAAGGAAGTATATCGATACGTCCCTGGTCCCGCCACTTTGACGTCAATGTGGCGGGACCTTATGGCAGCGCTACTCAGAAGCAGGTAATTCACACCCGAAGACTTAATACTACATATGTACAGCTATATACTAAATTTTCAATATAATTGTAAGTGCCAAATTAAAGTTATGTGATAAAAACATTGGTCCCGCCAATTTGATGATTCATGTTATCGCTGAATTCATATGAAAATCGTTTGAGCTCGTGGAAAATCAGATGTAGAAACTTAGTACGTCCTAAGTACATGAACGTGTGTAATTTTCATATTCATAACTTAAGTACATTAAAAGTTATCTATCATTCAGCGTTATCATTGAAATGGACACATCTATGCAGAAATCAAACAACCCAAACTGGTTTTGATAATTTCGAATAATCGAATTATTGGTAAGTGGGAGTGCTACAATGACTTAAACACGAAAGTTAAGAACAGTCAAACGTACATTAAAACAAAATATGCGCAAAAATAAGTCTTATCAAACTTTCTTTTTATAAGTAACTTTTATCATTAGAAAACTAAGGCAACAGTTATAATTGGAGTTGGATCAATATGAAAAAACAATATATAAAATATAAAACACTCCAACTTACCAATAATTCGATTATTCGAAATTATCAAAACCAGTTTAGGTTGTTTCATTTCTGCATAGATGTGTCCATTTCTATGACAACGCTGAATGAAAGATAACTTTGAATGTACTTAAGTTATGAATATGAAAATTACACACGTTCATGTACTTAGGACGTACTAAGTTTCTACATCTGATTTTCCACGAGCTCAAACGATTTTCATATGAATTCAGCGATAACATGAATCATCAAATTGGCGGGACCAATGTTTTTATCACATAACTTTAATTTGGCACTTACAATTATATTGAAAATTTAGTATATAGCTGTACATATGTAGTATTAAGTCTTCGGGTGTGAATTACCTGCTTCTGAGTAGCGCTGCCATAAGGTCCCGCCACATTGACGTCAAAGTGGCGGGACCAGGGACGTATCGATATACTTCCTTTACCGTTGGAGGTACAAATGTCTTGTTCACGGTACAAATAGTACATATGTAGTACAAACACTTTAATGTGATACATTTTAAATTGGGGTCTTGATCCCGCCATCTTGATGCTCACCGTTTTTAGACTTTGTGAGCCGCTGAAACCGTTCTAATGGTCATGTAACAAAAACAAAACCCTCTTTTTAGTCCGCATTATTTTGCAAATTCGGAACCCTATTACTGCGCGTGGCCCGACACGCACTTGGCCGGTTTTTTAACCTTCAAAATAAAATAGTTTGTTTCAAATAAACCTTAAGAAGTTCTTTTGAATTGTCAAAAATAATCACGCTTGTTGTATGGGAGCCCCACTTACTACTCCTAGTCTCGTTGTAAAACTAATGAAAAGAGTTTTCAACGAGACTGGGGGAGGAGCGGTTATCTAGTGGACCACAATAGATCCCAATAGGTCGAAGTGTCCGAGTTATTTCTCGGCCCCTCCACAAGATAAGATAGGTAGGTAGATCTAGAAAAAAATATACGGACATTCCTTTACATCAATAACATGCTAATTTCGTACAAATTCAAACAATCGAACGCAATTCCTTTTGTTTATTAAATTCAGCATTATTATAATTGTGTTTTTACTTGTAAGTAGGCCCTTAGTTAGTTTTAGGATGAAAATAAAATTACTTTTTTAAAAAAATATATATATATTAACAAGTGTATTTAATTTATACTAAACCAAAAACGTGGTCACTTTTAATTTAGGAATGCATTTTTTTATAACACATTATTTATTTCTTCAATAAATTAATATTAACTATTCGCCAATACGTCATCATAGTCTTCATCCAGATCTTCTATAGTAGACTCATTGTTGCTGAAAAAAAAAGGAAAATAAACTACTTAAAGCATTAGTCGCCTTTAGTGTTAACTGGATCGACCTTTGACATTGGTCGACGTTGATCGACATCGGTTTTAGTTCGATATGCAACTAATTTGAGGCCAATTTTTCGATCATGGGTTAACTGAATTATCAAATCAGCCCTTGGTCAAAAAATGCTAAATATTATAAGGACGCAAATCCATCTCTATCTTTCTATCGGGCAGATAAAATATTTCAAGTCGGTTTGAACCAATTTGAAAGCGCAAGCAAAAGCACTAAAAATCATTTTACATATTATTAACTTTAAACAATGTATTCATATTACTAATAAAAATAGAAATACACCCATCAGACATTTACAATAATCATTCATTGTCTTCATCTTCCAACATTTTATATTTGGAAGCATTGCTGCAAATGAAGGTAAATATTTTTTCTCAAACATGCTTGGAAATGTGATCATTATTTTGACAACCTTCTTCGAGATAAATCGTAATTGCTGTACTGGCCGAGCAGCGGCCGGCAAAAGTTGTATGAAAATCCATATCTATCGTGTTTAGCGGCCAAATAAATTACATAGAAAACTCATATCTGTTGTGTAATTTAAAAATGGAACGATCTTTTACTCCGAGACATGGCAACCAAGGAGGTAACTTATCAAAGGTTTTATTTAAATTTAGAACTGGCTTGCAAATAGAAGGCTGTTTATTAAAAAAAAAAGGTATGAACATTTTAACGCGGGCATAATTATTGTTACTCGTTGTTCGTCATAGATTTTGAAAAGTAATAATTGTATTTGACAAAATGAGTTCTAGGTAATACTTAGTTTTAATTTACACGTTCGTCCATCAATGCCTCTTTTGCTGGCCGCTGCAGTAATGTACTATAACCGCTGGGCAATAGACTCCACAAAGTTTGTGCTTGAAGATGGACGGCGCGGCCCGCGCCGCCCGCCGAGGCCGGCCTAGGAAGAGGTGGCGAGACGATCTGCATAGCTACTCACTCGATTCCACGCCGAAACGAATGGTTGTGGTATTGTAAGGTTCGCTAAAATACTGCACTTAACCACAGTATAAATATGGTCAAACAGTACGGCAACTAACTACAAACGCTCCAAACGGCACACTCACTCAAAACATGCTCATTGACGAGACCCCTAATAAGCGGCTCGCACTACTGACAGCACTGCGGACGCTGCTTAGGGGTCTCGTCGAAACGCACGTTTGTGTGAGTGTTCCGTTTCAACCGTTTGTAGGTAGTTTCCATACTGTTTGTCCGCAAGGGGAGGACGGCTTGTTCGAGGTGGCTCAGGAAAATAATACTTGGAATTATTTTAGGGAGGCTTTTCCAAGCAGTGGGACGGTAAAAATAATAAAAAAAAATAATGTAAAGATATTTTCCAAATTACCTCGAATAAATTGCATTTTATTATTTTGGGTTATTTTTCTGGTTTTTATTTATTATAGAAGCCAATTCCTCCGGATCGGAATCCAAGCTGCAGAGTAAAGATTGTTATGGATACGTTCGTACAGCTCGCAAAATTAAAATTGAAAAAAAGACACAAGTAAAGCATTCTCCGGGCTACCTTCACTGGTGGACATCCCACCCATACGCACTAAGCGTTTTGGCAATACTTTCATTTTGCGTACAGCTAAGAAGTGGAATTCCCTGCCGGAGTCTGTATCTCCCGATATCTAAAAACATCAAAAAATGTGGAACGCTTCACGATTTTGCGTGTCATCCTTGCGCAGGGGCCATGCTAATCTTCTCTGTATCGTTCCAATTTTAGTATATGTACTGCCGAAGCAAGTACATTCGTTGAACATGAATTTTTGAACGTGTTCGAAACGACCAGAAAACTTTGATTGCGCGATCTAGGACATATTGAAATACTTTCTATAATATTAACAACATTCGGACGAAACTCACTTTTAGTTATAATTTTATTTATTAGCATTATTTTAATTACATAAAATGTTGAAATATTCAACGTCATCATATATTATTTAGCAGAATCACATCTTTTTAGTTCATTTAGCAACATCAGCGCCATCTATGTTTTATCCCTTGCACATGAAGGTGGATAACTTTGATAAAGGACATCTTGATTTTTTTTTAATTCCTAGCCCTACTTATAAGCATTATTTTTATGATTAAAAAATATTTAACTTCATCAATATGTTTTGTATTCATTACATTTTTTGACTTCATTTAGCGATGTCAGCGCCATCTATGCTAATAGGAGGTCTGAAAGTCAAGAGTGAATAGGTTACTTCTAGGCATGCGTGGTTCAACGTCGACAACAATATCATCGCTTACCATCAGGTGAGATAGTGGTCAACCGCGAGCTTATCAATTAATAAAAAAATATGTAGCATATAAGCCCTTGGTAAAGATTGCATGTTTTCAATCGTCTTTTTAGGCCCTTTGCTAAGAATAGTTACAGCACTGATGACAACATTTGTGCCACATGTTAAATTTAGTCTTGTTATATATGTTTCTTTTTCCTTTGTATAGATTATTTTACCTATTGTTTTGTCAATGTGTAAACATTGTAGGCCTTCTAGATTAATTCTAGATGCTTGTTAACTTTTTATCTCGTTTATTTGTTCACTTTTTTTTTTAGTTTCTTACGACTTATTGTCGGGCCTACGTTGTCCACCCATATCTAAGTACTAATGCTGCAACATGAAAATATTGTAAAAACAAACCAATTTTTTAAAAGAGTTTCTTGCCGGTTCTTCTCCACAGGAAACGACCAACCCGAACCATGCACCTTTTGTCGACGTTTTATACGAGTAAGTGCCCATGTAGGCCTATGTAAAATAAAACTTTTGAATTTTGATTTTGCAAGCTTTTTTTAATCCTCGAAGGAAAAAGTGGGGTGTTACAAATTTGACCTGTGTATCGTCGGTGCAAAAGTAATAAATAAGGCTCGTAGTCTCGTGCTCGCGTCGGACCGCTAGGTAAATAAAAATCAAAATAATATATCCTTATAAGTTACCTAACTTTAGCGGTCCCCCGACGCGAGTACTGGGCTTATTTTTTACTTTTTAGAGGTTTTTGTGTTGAGGGATTTTTAAATTTTAGTTAATTCTTTTTACTTTTTAGTGGTTATTAAAAAATTTGATTTAATTTTTATTTCATGTTTTTTAAACTACATGTACAGAATGAGTTTTTTAAGTGGGACAAAACTATGAGGATTAGCGAAAAGCAATAAAAGGAGTCACGGGACCGATTTTGATGAAAACTAAAACTGCTCTTCATTGGACTTTTGTAAAGTCCGTAGATTTTGAAAAGAAAATAACACCAGCTGTATTATTAATATATGGCTTATGTTTAACAAACCACCAAATCTAGTAATATACTGACAAAAATAGTAAATGATCACCAAAAATAGTAAATGATCACCAAAATTAAATTTAGAATCGCAACAGAGTCGACGGAGCCCCGCTGGGCGGGGCTCCTATTTCTGAATACAGGGTCTAAAGTAACCTAACACGAAGGTGATGACGGGAGCTGAGTTCGCTCGCTTTGCTCGCTCACTTCAGCTCCCGTCATCTCCTTCGAACCTAACCTGTCCGTGTCGGGGTGCCCTTAGCTCCCGAGCTCGCTTCGCTCGCTCTTGGACTGATTCATTGACCAAATCACTAGATTTGATATCTTACGGTTTTAGCACTTATGAAATTTGGTGATCAATTTACTAAATTTGGTGATCATTTACTATTTTTGTCAGTATATTACTAGATTTGGTGGTTAGGGGTTATCGTCACAAAGTTTTTTTTGGTGGTCATTATATTTATTCCCTTAATATATTACGCTATCCGCGGTAGTGTCGCTATATTGATCAAATTCTGGGAAGTACGGGAACGGAAAGTTAAGGAAAGATTTTTTTTTAAAAGATGAGTCGAGCCCGGCCTTGAAAGAAATGGCGTTCCGACCAACACCTTTAGCCAAGTTGACAATCTACAATCGATAACGCTGGTAGAAAACGAATCAATGTATGGGAATGGCACATTTGGACGTTAAGTCAAGTGGTCAGACCATACAAATAAAAGACGTTATCGATTGTAGAAAGATATTTGATACGAAACGTTTGTAGCTTGGCTGGGGCTGGACGCTAACCATAATTATGGGCCGGTGCGAGGTGACTCAGAAAAGAATACCTACTTGGGAACCTTCTTTGCCCAGCAATGGAAAAGTTATTCTCAGAAAAGAATACCTACTTGGGGGCCTTCTTTGCCCAGCAATGGAAAAGTTATTCTCAGAAAAGAATACCTACTTGGGGGCCTTCTTTGCCCAGCAATGGAAAAGTTATTCTCAGAAAAGAATACCTACTTGGGGGCCTTCTTTGCCCAGCAATGGAAAAGTTATCTATAATACGAGTATAAAAATGAATCGCTAAATGTTTTGCTAAGCGCAAATCTCGAGAACAGCTGAACCGATTTCGCTTTTTCTTTTTATGTTGTGTTTGTTATTATTAGAAGGTTCATATGAAAAAAAAAATTGAAAAAAAAAAATTTGGTACTCTACCTACATAGGTAGAGTAGGTATGTAGGTAGGATAGGTACGGTAGGGTAGGTAGGGTAGGGTAGGTATGGTAGGGTAGGTAGGGTAAGTAGGGTAGGTAAGGTAAGTAGGGTAGGTGAATGTTTGGTGTTTTTATGGTAAAACAAAGTTTGCCGGGTCAGCTAGTTAAACAAATAAAAATTGTAAAGATATTTTCCAAATTACCTCGTATAAATTGCATTTTATTATTTTGAGTTATTTTTCTTATTTTTATTTAATATAACGCTCTTTTCCATCTTATCGGAATTTAACCTGAAGGACAGTAAATATAGTTATTTCGTGACATTCGTCTAGCCCGCAAAATTCAAATGACATAATTTTTTTAATTATTTTTTTAAACGTTTCCCCCACTCTAGCAATTTCTCCTGTATCGTGGATGCGTTTACAAACATTTAAACTCACACAAACCAAACCCTGAACAACTATCTGTAAGTCATACAAACTTTTGTTAAATGCGGGAATCGAACCCGCGGCACGCCGATCGCCCAACCACCGCGCCAACCGTGTCGTCCAGAATTAAATATCTGCTAAATAGTTGATAAATAACGTCGAGATTTTTTTGAATTGATACTAATAAATAATAACACATCTGAGATTCCTGAGATGCATTTCGTTTCGGGCCTGCAGGGATTTATTTAAATATTTTTTTTGTAAATTGAAAACCCGATTAGAACGCACCTTAACTGCCACTGCCAAAGACACAATAGTTTGTCTGTCAACTGGCAGTTAAGTTGTTAATAAAATCGCAAGTCACCAGCATACAGAAAAAGTTCAGTAGATCAATTTAAAATATTTTCAACAATAAATAAATACTAACTTTAAAAAAAAGCATGTCTACAAAAGTATTGCAAGCAAGGCAAGGTAGTAGCCAAATAAAAAGCGTTTATGCAAAAAAAAAACGCAGAATACTTGACCACGGACAAGACTGGCGTACGATGGTCACTCGCTAAGCAGACATACAGGTTGTCTTTGAAAATCACGCGATAAGGTGTAGATACCATGGATTCAGCAGCCCCTAGTGTTGGAATTTGCCGTCGGCTTTTGCAATTTTTTGAAAAAAAAGCCTTAATAAAAAATAATAAAAAAACCCGCCTGCTAAAAAAGCGAACTAAAAAGACGTAAACAAGAAGAAAATCATGTTGGACAGTCGTAGGATACATATTCGCGAGCTGGCTGACCAATACGAGATGTATCCTCCGACTGCACTACATGATTTTCTTCTTGTTTACGTCTTTTTAGTTCGCTTTTTAAGCAGGAGGGATTTTTTATTTTTTGATTTAACTTTTTTTATTTATAACTTTTTAGTTAACATATTTTTTCGAATTAGGTACATTTAAACATATAAGTGTTATATATTTTTGAAATCTCCTCTAAAAACCCTTCATTTTGATATCCCACTCGATGGGTATGGAAGAAGAAAAAAAACTGCAACCCTCACAATATGGCACCCAAAATCCGCCATGTTCCTTTTTTTTAAAGGCACTTAGCTAAGAACACTTGGGCGGTTAAGACCTATCTAACGATGTCTTAATTATAAAAATCCGCCAAGTAGTTTGCAAGTTATGAGGTAATAAAGAATATTACATACATACAAACATACAAGATACGCGCGAAAAACATAACCCTTTCCTTGCAGCCGGGTAAAAATACATGATTTCCCTTTTTTCACAAAAAACAGCAATGTAAATAAAATTTGAAAGCGTTTACGTTCAACGCCAGCGGCTTGTACCTACACGCGGCGCGCCACGAGCGCTTTCTCTCTTTGAATAATTAAAATACAATTGGGTCAGATAGGAATAACGATTTTGAACCAATTAAAGGAAATAAAAATGTTTCATTTTTGTAAAAAAATAGGACAAACCCAAATTTCCAATGCTAGGGCTCCAGAATTGTGTACTGAATCCATGGTACTCCATTTCGAGACGGTATCAAATACACCCTGTAAATTAGCAAAGTCCAGTGAACATTGCCCGCAAGCGCCAGGTATAATCGCGGGGCAACTTAACTAGAGTTGTCTCTGCCTAGAAAGTTATTTTACAGAGCTCAGAACTTAGCCAGTTATTTGGAAACTATTACTCTAGTTACGCTCATATTTAAAAAAAAAACCTAATAAAAAACAACTGTATAGCCAACTACTTTGAAGTCAGTTTCTAGTAGTGTTGTAACTAACTCGAGTCTTTTAGCCTTCATTTCGAGACTTGAGTACATTTTCAAGACTCGTTAGTCACATGAGTCCGAGTCCCTTGAGTCTTCCGAGTCCTTTCGAGTCTTTTAAGTTCTTTGAGCTGGACTGACTCCTGAACTTGAGTTGGTGTATTATAATGTGTAATACAATAATTTGTTCATTGCTATTTTATTTACTTCAAACTACAGCTATGGATTTAGAGGACTCAATCATGAGTTCTTTTTGGCAGGACTCAAGTCTTTTTACAAAAGACTCCAAATTCTAAAGGACATGAGCTCTAAGTTTTATTTGTAAGACTCGAGTCTTCAAAAATAGCTTAAGTTTTATCAAATAAGACTCCAAGACTCGAGTTTCCTACAACACTAGTTTCTAGTCAAACCGAAAACAGATGAAAACCAGTATTTTACATGGATCGAGTGCCTATTTGACCTCCACAGTAATTGGGTAACATGAAAGGTTGTCAGACTTACCACAAAAAAAAATTAAAAATACTTGGAATTAATCTACTGACCTTTTACCTGTAATATGGCGTTTCAGGGATAAATTTCATTTTTAGTATTATAAGAAGGATCTCTTTGGGACCTTTCCATGTAGATCAGTCCATGGTCTCCACTGCTGCTGTAGTTTTCATATCGAGGTCTCTTCAGCAGCTCATCTTTAAAGTTCTTCAGGAAATACACCCAGCATTGCACAGGCTCAGAATTTCGTGTATCTCTGAAAATTTCATTTTAATAATTAAGTTTGGTCTGTTGAATGCCATCCAATGACTTCTCCCGCTCTGGGTGAAGTGGGAGGGCGTGTCAGACTTATACTGACTAAAACCCAACCGTGTTCCTTCAGTTGCTTGAGTCAGGGCCGCGGCAACTCTTTTTCAAATTTATCCGCGACCCAGACAGGCATCGGCCCTCGCGGACCCCGTCAGTTCTGCTGACATCTCTTTGAGGCGCGGGTGGAACACAACGCGCCGTTGACCGAGCCTGGTCCTTATCGGATTTATTGTGTTGACATCATGTGGTAGCAGAGAACAGAGAAACAAAGTTATCTATAGCTCACAGAATAAGCAAGCTGATGTGGCAATAGGTCGGCCATATTAGCCGTAGAACAGACGATCGTTGCGGTAGACGTGTTCGCGTAGGACGCCTTGGATGCACGAGCTGGATAAGAGTTGCCGAAAATCAAAGCAAATGGCTTGCAATTAGGGAGGCATATCTCCAGCAGTGGACTGCTGATGATGATGATCAAATTATGTGTTGATGAAATTTCGGCTTATATATGAAACTTACGGGTTTTTTATCAAGATGTCATCTTTTTCCCGTACGTAATAATTAGGGTGGTTCTCTAAAATGTCCAGTCTGCCAAGCATCTGGTCATCTACTTCATAAATTTCCCCTGAAAAGCAGAATCATATATTCCAGTCCAACCAACCACCACCGAAACCACCACCAACCAGAACTAGTCAGCACCGGCTAGCGGCCTAACGCTGCAAACCAGTGATATGGGTCTGTCTCTAACACCACACGAGCCCCAGCATTATGTTGATCTGAAGATGAAGCCAGAAGTTAGGCACCGGGACTCCGCAATAAAACAATGTATCTTAGTCGTATTTAGGCTTAATGGAATCGTCATGAGATGCACTCTAGCTTTAAATGATTTTCAGGTTAATATGAAATACCAAAACTAAAACCGACTACCGAGCAAAACACTAACTTCCTTTTCGGAATCGGTGTCAAGAAAACTATAGATAACTAGGTACCAAAGACACCCAAAAAATAGTTTATTCTTTCTTTCTTTCAAAGTTGGTGTATTGATTTTCCTGAAACACCCTAGTATTTTTGGGACAATCCCACCGCACTATCCAACCACCACTGCAACTGCTGAAAGCCAGAATCAACATTGGCGACCACCAGAAAAGCGCCGAGGCAATGAAACTCGACGAAGTCCCTGATAATGAATTTAACTGTATTGGATCCCGCAACGAAATTAATCAGAAAAGAATAATGGAGGAGTAGGAAAAAATACAAATTGCCACTTCCCTCCATATCAAGCAAAAGACAGAACAAACAAGGCCAATAGGCACAAAGGGTCGTAACCTAGTATGTGTAATGGTATTCAAGCACCAAAGATTTAACACCTTCACTGCCACTCCGGTAGACACAATAGGAAATTAATTGTTTGACGGTCACCGGTGACCGACAGACTTATCTGAAAGAGCAAAACAATTGCGATTTTTGCGCAATAATTGCTCTTCAATACAGAAGTTTTAGAGATATTATCAAACAGCGAGCGATTAGCAAACGATTGTGTAGTACTTACGCTTCTATCTGTAGGTAATGCCGACTTTTAAGAAATAAAGCGTTTGATCGGGCGATGATTGCTGATTGCTGTTTATTGGCCTTAATAGCCTGCGGAGCGGCAGTTAAGTTGTTTAGATAGGCAGACAATGTTTTGTATAATATTATTTACTAGCTTCATCTGTGACTTCACTCCTATGTCCACGAGATCTATCCCACGAGAACGAAGATTTTTACAGGATTAAAAGAAGCTTATGAAACGCAGTGACAGTGCAGCTTTCTATCATTGAGCCTGTACTGTCCCACAGCTGGGCTAAGGCTGTCCACAAATCTCTTCAGGAACACTTAACCTGTTCAGAATAAATACTTAATATATGAACAATGTATAATAGCTGTTACCTCACCCACCCTAAAACGGAACGAATTTGAACCTTGTGTCTGTATCATTATGGGTTATTCAATTTGTATTAGTTTATCAGTCTAGCGCTACTCGATGAACAAATACAATAATAATACAGATACAATACGCGTTCTTTATAAAACGTTAGCGTCAGGATATTTAACGCAGTCAAGTTTCCGAACGTAACCTTTAGTTTGTTATGTTGGCAGTACTACGTCATAATAAAAAAAGTTATCTGACATCTGTGACTAGAAATAAGACTTTAGACGTCTGTCGTTGTTTTCTGGTTTTTCTGTTTGTCAACACACAGTGTCAACTTCTCAAGCTATTATATTATAGGTTGAAGTTTATTTTCGTGGTTATTCACTTTTTGATCTTCTTTACAGTTTTTATATTTCGGTGAATGAACTCACAGAGAAGATACAGAGTTACACAGATTAATTGTTATTTTCACTGATTTTAATTAAGTTTCGAGAGCTTTTCGACACAGCGGCTAGCGTAAACAACACCGACTACCCGATAAATAAATAGTTATAACATGTCTCAATTGAGTGATTATATTAAATATAAAATAATCTTTTTGCACGAAGAGAATGTTGGCATAAGAGAAATTGCTAGGAGACTTAATATAGCAGTAAGTGTATTTTCTAATTTTTTACATTATTTCCGTGATGTAAGCAAACATAATATTATTATTTCCTTTATTGATTGCTTTTCTTATTTACTACGTTTTTAAATACGTTTATAAAATAAATTACAAAAAAACATTAAAATATAAAAAATAGAGGCCCGGTTGGCCTCTATTTTTTATATTTTAATGTATTGTATCGGGAACAGGGTCCAAGCTACCGGTGGTTAGGGCTCCAAGGACAGTAACCTCCTCACAATGCGAGCCGTATCGAGGAGTACTGCCTTCTGTATAAGACCCTTGATCCAACCGCCCAATGACAGCCTCGACAGATGGTCGTCGAGGCTCTTGGCCATCAGGCCGTTGGCCGTAACGACAATCGGCACAATGATCGCCGAGTCCACATCCCACATGTCGACAACCTCGTGTGCTAAGTCGAGATACTTGATTTGTTTCTCTTTCTCAGCTTTCAAGAGGTTCTCGTCATGCGGGATGGTGACATCGATTATCATTTTGCGGCGCGCTAATCGGTCTATCACCACTATATCCGGCTTATTGGCAACAATAGTCCTATCAGTGATGATAGACCGATCCCGATCGATATTATTATTATTTTTATAAATAACACCTGTTTAATTTTTTTGTTTCAGAGAAATACAGTCAAATTGTGGTTAAGACGCTTTAAGGAAAAAGGACATGTTCAAAAGATTAATTCGGGACCAAAACCTATAATGTATACTCCAGTATCAGAACGGCACCAAGCAATTGTTAGTAGATATACTAAAGATCCTTCTACACCTACTCGCTCAATTGCAGCTCAGTATAATCTTTCTGTTCAATCAGTTAGAAAACATTTGCATGCTGCTGGACTGAAACAATACACGCCGACACATAAAAATCAATTAGCTGCTGCTCATCACCAAGCAAGAGTCCGCTTTGCCCAAGAATATCTTGATTTTAATTGGGAAGAACATGTTGTCATATTTACTGCTGAGAAGACCTTCAAATGCGGTACAATAACTCTGGGTTACTGGGGCTGGATGTCTTCCATGGGGCCTGGTGAACTAGTAGAAGTTGGTGGTGAACTTAATAGCCACCAATATTTGGAAATATTAAGAGATGTAATGTTGCCGACTGTACGTGTTGCTTACTCAAACACAGATATATATTTAGTGCAAGATAATTGCACCATACACAGAGCTGCTGTGGTGCAAAATTGGCTAGCCAGTCAAGAAGGTGTCAAAACAATAAGTTGGCCGTCTAAAAGTCCTGACCTAAACCCAATAGAAAACTTGTGGGATCATATAACTTTAAATTGGGATTCATCAGAAGTCAAGACAAAAGAAAATTTAGCAGATCTTGTGACTTCAACGTGGGAACTCATGAGAGGAAGTGATGTTAGCTGGAATACGGTGTGTGGTATGCGAAACCGCTTGCAACAAATTATAAAAATAGAGGGAGCTCCAAAAAAATAATTAAGTGATTTATCTATCTATCCCACACTAGTCAACAATACTTACATGTCAGTGTATGTGTTAAACGAACTGTTGTTATCATAATTTCTAAGGAAGTGTTTCATACAATGAATAAGCAGGTCCTTTTTATGATAACCATATTTAAAACTAGAAATATGTATAAAAATCTATAAAGTAGGTAAAAGATCAAAGTATCTAGTGCTATTTTTACCCGACCCGGTGTTTATCAGTCTATGTATGTTTGTTCCTATGTGGCGTTCTAGAGACCAAACGCATTGGCCCATTTTAATAAAGGGTTTTAAGAGGTGGTTTCAAAAAATATAACACTTATATGTTTAAATGAATCTAATTCGAAAAAAAAAATGTTATCTAAAAAGTTATAAATAAAATAAGTTCATTAAAAAAATAAAAAAACCCGACTGCCCGACTGAAAAATCAAAAAACACGTAAACAAGAAGAAAATCATGCTGAGCAGTCGATTGATAAATCTGGCTTTAGTAAGCCAGCTCGGGCAATATGTATCCTCAGACTACAAAGCATGATTTTCTTCTTGTTTGCGTCTTTTTAGTTCGCTTCTTAAGCAATCGGGTTTTTAAATTTTTTGAATGCACTATTTTCTAAGTTTTTTAAATTTATATTGTATAAAATCGTTAGTATATTATTATTGTTTTTCATTTCTGTTTTATTTAAATTAACTATTTTAATTTAATATAAATAATATTTTGAATTCAAAAAACATAATTCAATATTGTAAACATAAAGGTACAAGAAATAGAAGGTTAGTTTCTGAACTCACAACCATGTTGACCATAGGTTCACTATTGCAACTACTAGACCAAATCGACTTAACAAATATTGTTGAAATTAACAAGTACATCATGTGACAAAACAGTATTCAAAAGCTTACCTAGCCGTTAGGCTAGATTGAGAACCAATTTAATCTTTAACATGTTAAAGATCAAATTGGTTGCCTACCTTGAAGAAGTGGTTCTATTTCACTAAGCTTGGACATATTGAATAACACTTATCTACTGCTAATTGCAGAAGGTTCAAATTCAACAAAATTTTAGTGGGTCAGCTACGGAAGGGTGGGTCTGGTAACAGCTATTACCCACTGTACTGTTCATACATAAATTCATTCCTTTTTAGCCATGGGTGTAGGCAGAAACTACTACACTAATAAATAATAAAACAAAACTCACCTTTAACATTGTGTCCTGTACCTGGTTTTTGCAACAAGAATGGTATATTATATTTAGTTGCTATTACCAGAGGATACCTAGTTTTTGTTATGCCATTAGTCATAAATTTCCCAGTGCCATTTTCTTTACTTTGCAACCAATAGTGGTTTGGTTCACCGCGTTTTAAAGTACCATAGACAAAAACTTTGTGTGTCATCTGAAAAATGGAGGGTAAAATTAGTTTTGACATAAAATTATGCCTGTATTACACAAAAGATTAGGTTGAGATGCACCTATGTATAGTACAACCACATTTCCCTGGGTTGAGAAATAAAAAAACCCATTTTGCCAGATTAAGGGTTCCAACCCAGGACCTCATGAGCAGCGCTTACGACCACTTGGCAGGAAGCAGTCAATCTTCAGAACATTAGCCTTCAAGATTAAATACATTTCTATTTAATAATATAAAAAAAAATAATTTACTGAGAGATCAGCCTAAACTGCTAGATATTGAAGCACAAAATGAAAATTTTGTTATAAAGGAATTCTAAGGAAGGACTTCTGATCTTTTGGTCTTCTTTGGGACGGGTTTGAAAATTCATCTACTTCAATAAGGAAGTTATACACACTGCTTGTAGTTTAAATTTTTAATCATATAAAGTTTTAAATAAAAAAGACAAAAGTTTGCTATAGACTATAGTAAACCTGGGTCCTTTTTTTAGTTGTCATAGATCTAGTCAGTTATTCCTATCTTGAACAACCAATCAGAATAATAAATTTACTGTTGACCTTGATCAGAGTTGAGACTAGAGAAGTCAATAACAATGTACGATCACCCTCTGAACAAACTATAAAATATTGGGAATTTGCAATCACTACAAGAATTTTCATCTATTATTTTTTTAGTAGTGTTTCCTTTGAAAGGGACCATTATATTCCAAAATGATAAAAGAAGAAATTAATGATCCAAATATGATCCTGCGACTAATGATTATGGATTATGGGTAGGAAAATGATAGTAGACAAACCAAACGATAATTGTACATGGTTATATGGAATCAGGAATAGGATAGGAATAAACTCACGGATCTTATCGTATACAATTGCAAACCGAGAGCTTTGGAAACGGGGAACTTTAATTTAAACATTGTGGCTTCTTGTTTTCTAACCTAACATCATACATATAATTTGATAAACTACCCTTTTCTTTGATAGAGGATGTATTGTAAATTTGGAAACTTGAAAAAAGACTGGCTCAATCAAACTGCACTCGGGAATCAGGACTTCAGGAATGTTTATTTTGTTTTGTTTTTTTTTTAATACGTCTAATTGACATTTGACGATGACGTATCCATGGATTTAACCCTTAATCAAACAACATTTTTTTTTTTAGAAAATTGAAATCTGGTCACGGTTTTTAGGTAAGTGGGTTATGGAGATTCCGAAAAAAATACTCTTTTTTCTATAAAGAGGGGGGAAATGGGGGTTTTGCTGTGGGAAATTATTTCCCATTATCCGGTATTTCAAAGCAAAATAAAATTAAGTGGGAAATTATTTCCCACTATCCGGAACAGCTCAAAACTTTTGATACATTTTTACTACAAATTCTATACATGTTAGTTGCTCCTACTTTGCTTGTTTTTTTTTTATCTAATATAAATAAAAAAAAAAACAAGCAAAGTAACATAAGTGAATAAGGTTACAAAATGAAACATCAACGTTACGAATAATGTTATAATATAAACTGAAACTTCCTAAGGAAAATAATATTATTGAGGTGGAACAGTGTGAAAGGTTTTGAAACAGTTCTTAGCACACAGAGCTATTTCACAGGTGGAACATTGTACTTTTGTTCTCTGTTCTCTCTGTTTCGTACTGCAAAATCGACATCTTTTGTAAGTATTAGTTTCTTCTGGCAAGTGTATGCCCACATTCAATAAACGAATTTCGTCAGGTACACCAAACCTACCCCCTTTCTTATTTTTTTTAAAAAGTACACCTGTTTGTGCTTGACCTTTCCGTGTTGTGTGATTATCTATTAGGGCACGTGCTAAGCGCAACCTAAATTCTCGGTGTCCGTGCAGCGTCGCAACATGTGTGTAGTTGTAGGTAATGTATGCATTTATGATTGATGCATCGAATAAAAAAAAGAAAAGTCTCATCCAGTATTTTCTTGATTTGCGGCTTATAGGATACGATGATCTAAAATGGTCGAATAGATCTACTCCACCCATGCTAAGTGTATAGGAAGCAATTGCTTTCGGGCAAAGAATGTCTGCTCTAGAGCCGTCCTTTTGGGTCCTCTTTACAAGCATTGTATCAAGTGGCTGATGGGCTGTCGTGAGTACAGCAACTTCTTTTGTATCAAGCCATTTAATGGCTGTGATTGGCTCTGCAGTAACAACTGCAAACTGATGTTTTCCCAATCGCAATGGTTTTGGTTGCTTTTTCTTTATTATATCAGGTAGATCTTTTCTATTGCATCTAACTGTTCCTACTGCATAAATCTTTTTATCATAAAGATCTTCCATAAGATTACAACTCGTAAAGAAATTATCGAAGGCAACTAAAGTATTTTTTGGTACACTACTACAGAGTTTCATGACAACATTGTAGCCTAATCCTTCATTTTCGGTGCTGTCACCTTTTCCAGTATAGACTTCGAATTGGTACAAGTACCCGGTTTTTGCATCGCACCTTGCCCAGACTTTAAATCCTCTCTTGATGGGTTTTTTTGGCATATATTGCTTTAGCGAACTTCTACCTTTAAATTTTACCATACATTCATCGATTGATTGTACTTCAGAATTAAACGCTTCTTTCTGATAAACCTTGTTCAGTTTTGTGAGGAGGGGTCTCAGTTTATATAATTTGTCGTATACAGAAGAGCCTCTTGGTGGTTCCGTTTCATTATCATTTAAGTGGAGGTTTTCCGTAATTTTTTTAAATCTTACGATTGGAAAAACCTGGGCAATTTCCTTGTTGTAATAAAAAGGATCTGAAGACCAGTACAGTTCCATGTCTGGAAGAGGATTTAAGCCCATAAGGATTAAAACTCCTAGATACGCCTTGATATCTTGTTGAGTTACTGGTTTCCAGTTGTTGCTACTTTTCTGATGGGCGTATCTATTTGTTTGTTCCACAATTATAACAATCAGTTCATCAGGAAAAAACCGTTCGAAAATACTAAGTGGTGATGTTTTGTGCGTGTCATTAGCGTTGGGTTTAAAACGTTTTTCAAAAACGGGAATATCATGGGTTTCGGATTTTGTCTCCCATACTCTTGGCTGAGAACGATCTCTGCGTACTTCGTTGTTAGATTCAGACTCTTGTTCATCATCTGCCAAAAAATCTTCCATGGGAACGTCAATGACATCTAAATTTTGCTGAACTTCGTTAAATTCCAGACATCTTCCATCAGACTCTTGTTCATCATCTGCCAAAAACTCTTCCATGGGAATGTCAATGACATCGAAATCTTGCTGAACTTCATTAAATGCGTTAATGTCTTGAGGTTGTTCATTACATTCGTCATTTTCAGTATCTAAGTCAGTTGGCAAAGGACTGTCTGTTTTTGGTGAGTTTGCGATATGAGATGATTCTCCTAAGGCTGTCAGTAAGGCATCCGTTGAAATTTGTTGGGCTTGTATAGTAGGCGTTTCTTGTTTGTCTTCATTCAATTCACAGCCAAAGATATATTCAAGACGTTGTTCAATTAGGTTATCGTCAGGCTGATTGAGGTAACTATCGGAAGGAGAATGAATGCTGTTGACATAGCATGAGTCGTCTTCAGAATCTGAGCTTGATAAATCAGACAAGTCGTCTAAATTTTGTACCACGTCTTCTAACTTTTGCTTGGGTAGCACTATACGTTTCTTTCTAGCGTCCATATTTAAATAGCTGAAAGTAAGTAATAGAAAGTCGGTAAGTAGGTAGTCTCAGCAGCACAAATAGTTACAAAAGTTCCTAAAAATTGTAAGTGACTCAGCCATAAAAATCAAGTAATCAATCTCGAGAAACCTCCATAACTGACTTACTCGCTGACAACTTTGTGTTAGTTAGGTAAGACTACAAGTACCTATACCTATTTAGCTACTTATATGTGCAACAGACAAATTATTTATTGCATATATAAAAATTGGTATTTTTTCAATGCAGGAACAAACAATGGGAAATTATTTCCCACTTTGTTAAACCTAAGAAAATCCAACAAATATCAATGCTACGAAGGCAATAACCAAAAAAGGTATTCAGAAAACATGTCTTGTTTACAAGAATATTGTGTTTATGCACTTACCAGATTTTTTTTCTTCAAAAACTTTAAAAACTCCCATCAGTACCGGTTTTTTCGCAAAATATTTCAAACTGTGTTTTTGACATTGACATACGATGACAGTTCGCGGCTTCGTACAAAATGTTGCCATTAGATTAGATTTAAAAAATCTGTAGAATTATTTTGTTCTTAAGGTTGGTACTGATTAGAGTTACCATTAAAGAAATAAAACAGAAATTTTACGGTAGCGTCAAGTGGGAAATAATTTCCCAATATTTGATTAAGGGTTAAAACGTACAACTAAAACAACTAAACTTTTTTTTTTTCTTTTCGTTGGTACATTTGATCAAACTTTTTGAGCCCAGTAGGCTTAGATAAAAGGTACTTTATCTAAAGGGCTTATTACACTACACGGTATTCAGGGCCCTAAACTCTAATTCAGGGTAGTGTAATAAATGTTAGGAAGTTAGGGTTCTCATAATATCGACCTTATTGCTTCGGAATGATTTAGTGACCCGGTAATCAGGGCCCTGAATACCGTGTAGTGTAATAAGCCCTTAAGGTAGGTGTAGAACAGGAACAGTGTAGTACTAAACTACTCTGTACTTAGACTATAAAATAAACGAAAATCTATTGGGGACCTTCGTGAGCTCTGCAAGACAAGGCAGGGTCCAGTGCGTCCCACTCCCTTTCCGTTGCCACCTCTGCGGCTAACACTTTATTTGTTGAAATTTTGGTAGCTAAAACGAACAGAGTCATGATTTTCATTCCGAACAGTTACATTCAAGCCACTTCGTTCACAACTGCTTATATAAAAAATAATGCTAGCATAATAACGTACCTAGATAAAGCAAATTATAAAATCTGGAAAGAAATAAAACTAGATGTAGAATCACATAATATTCAATAAACAAAGTATTATTGCTCTTACAACACTGAAGATCAAAGTTCACGTCACTTTTGAAATATATAAACTTGAAAAAGGGGCAACACTGATTCATTCAGTCGAAAATTTTCCTCCTTGTGAAAAGTCAGTGCCGGTGAAAAATAAATTCAATTTATTTTGAAAAACATGTGTTCTAATCATCTGTGACTGTGAACAAGTTTAATCGTGGTTATCTAACAGTTTTTCAGTTTGTAAACGTTGTTATAAGTTATTCAAGATGAGGTTGGCGGGCGCTATTTTCTCCAATGTTACTAAAATGCTTGATTTTTACTCGCAGTTCAATCCTTCGCCGCTGTCTATAAAACAATTTATAGACTTTGGTAAGTAATATTATTGTTTTGACTATAATTTATTTATTTTTCGTAATATGATCGATGTATATCCAGGTAGTTCCTTCAGATTTTCGCTTGACCTTATTATTTGTTTTTTTTTTCGTGAATACTACTCATATAGCTAAGATCAGGCGTCCTTCCGTAATTCTAGGGCTTCTCGTAGTCGTCCTGGAAGTTTATAAAAACGTTCGTTTATTTTAGCGGATGCTTTATTGCAGAAAGCGCGTTTAATTCTTTTTTTTCTGACCTTGGCATCACTGACCAGCCAGCTGTATTTCGCAAGACCATTCATTTGAACTAAATTATATATTCATACGCAGTTTATAACTTATCGGCGTCTCTAATGGCTATAAAACGATAATCATAACATTGCCTTGGTATTTTTTAATTTATTCAAGATACATTGTGTTATAAACTTAAGAACATAATACCTACTTTTGAAATAGTTTTTACTGAATCTGATGTGCAAAGCATTTTAAGCCTTTACCATCTTGCCACTTCTGTATGTTTCCTTTTCTCATCAATGATGTTTTTTAAACAAAATAATTATATTTTTATTTTAAATAATTTATTATAATAATTGTGTTGTTACTTGTTAATCTTTCTGTAGTAGTATTTAGTTAATATTAATTAGACTTTTTGTCTTATTATTTAGGAATTTATCCTATTAGTGAAACTTAATGTTTAGGTAATTCCAATAGGAATCTTCTTGGAAGACTTTGTTCTTAATAGAGGTCTTGATCATAACAATGTCTTTCTTTTACCAAGATAACTTTACCGATTTCCAATGACCAAAGTCAAAATATTATCTAAAATCATTAAAGTTTGAGTATAGAAAATTAAAGATTTCCTTTCCCTCCTAACATGCTGTATTCCACAAAATATTATAAGTAACATTTATTAAATAAAATTTTTAAAAATGCTACTTTTTTACATTATAACTTTAATGCATACTGTTAGGACTGGTTTGAGACAATTGCTAGAGAAAAGTAACTGGATGGATTTAGGAAAGACCTATTGTCAAGCAGTAGAGCAGATAAGGCCATATACACATAAATAATATGCAGTTATGGAGATAGCCATCAGAAGTGAATACCTAATTAAATCTTTGGAATAACTGCATTTCAGTTATTCCATTAGCTTGTCAATGACACTGTCACATTAGCATGTTGCTGACATGAACCCATAGGTATTGCCCTTGCCAAAAATCTCTTAAACGGGACTAAAGAAGTTATCACTACAAAAAATATACTGCGTTGACTCCCTTTTCCATCAACATCAGATGAATAAACTAAAATAATTATCCTCATAACAACATTAATTAGGTCTGTTCGGGATAATCACCGAACAATAATAAACATGTCAGCATAATTGCGACATCGCGCGCTATGCCCTGAATATTTTATGTATTACCTAAGTAAAATAGTCAGTACGCTTTCGGCCAGCATATCGGGCGCGACTCAACCTCATCTCATTCACCTCATTAGTTTTAATAGTTATCCCAGTTAAGTTACTGAATTATACCTATCTTTATAATCTTTAATCCTAGTTTATATTTATCTCACCCCAACCCCGAACATTGGTCCTTCGAGCCGTCGGAGCGGGATCATTACGCGCGCATCTACTAACTGTGCTGTGTGAGTGTCTCGCTTGGAATTTATTACCAGACCCTGGTAAACAGAACTGATCGGATATACTTTCCGAAAAGTTCATCATCCTGCTGATCCTGATTGAACCTGGTTTATACGAAAGCATCGCGTCATCTCATTGCGCTGCTACTCCAGGTTTGTTCTTGCAGCCATCGCAAGGACATTTGATCTCCAAAGAAGCCATCAGCACAAGTAAGGTCTCTTTTATATCTTTAAAATGTCGGAAATGGATGACATTTTAGCAACCCAACAACAACTAATCGAAGCCGTAGATAAGCTCTTCACCAATTTCAAGAAGGATGGTGCAGAGCGCAAGACCGCAGAATACTTACGTCGTCGATTAGCTGTATTGGAACAATCCTTTACAGAGTTCCATAATAATCACATGACTTTGATATCTTTTGGTGATCAATCTCATACATATTTCAGTACTGACCAATACGATCAAATGAAGGAGAAATATAACAACATTAAGACTATTATACAAAGCTATAACCCTCTCGCAAACAGACCGCAAACCCCGGAATTGAAACCTCCTTCGTTCCAACCTACTGCGGAATCTCAAACCTCGAACCTCGCATCCCACGCTGCTTCTAAAACCCCTGCTCTTGAAGAGAGTAAAGCTGAAACTCTCTTCAAAAAGCAAGCTACCAATTTTAAGGCTTTCTTGAGAACTTCTTCCAATATCAACCTTGATCTCGTCACGGAAAAATGGGAATTTGAAGATATCCTGAAGACTATACAATCCCGTTGGGCGGCTATTGACTCGCTTCATTGGGAGCTGGACAACGAGTATGGCGGATCAAACCCCAAATACGAAGAGCAATTCACCCATTACGAGGAGTATTATAACAAAATAAAGAAAGACATCAATAAGAAAATGTGGTCCGTTGCGCATATTGAAAAATCTACTCCCAAAATGGAGATAGTCACCTTTGATGGAAACTACAATAAATGGATTTCGTTCAAAGACCTTTTTACCGAAGCAGTGCACAACAACCCCTCTTTGTCAAATGCACAAAAGATGCAGTTTCTAAAGAGTAAGATCAAAGGTGAGCCCGAAAAATTGATCCAACATCTCCAAATAAGCTCCAACAATTATCCCGTATGCTGGAATATCCTCAATCATCGTTATAATAATAAACGACTGATCTTTACATCTTATCTTAACAATCTCATGAATATCCCCGCAAACCAGCATCAATCATCAAATCATATAAAACGCATTCACGACACTACATATGAGAGCGTGAATGCTATCAGGAATCTGGGAGTCGATGTGTCTTCCTGGGACCCATTCCTGGTATGTTTATTGTCACAAAAATTGGATGCAGATACATACGAGGATTACCTACAAGCCTTAAAAGCCCCGCGAGAGTTGCCCGTCTTGGAAGATTTCCTTAATTTTTTGGAAACTAAATTTATGATGCTGGAAACTTCACGTAAGAAGATTGAGAATTCCACGCAGAAATCACCCCCATCGCAATCCAACAACAATAATAAACCATCATTTTCAAAGGGGTCCAATTACAAACGAAATTATAATAATCCTATAAAGAATTACTCAACAAACCAAGTTTCGCAATCGTCAAAGTCCAAACGCAAAATTAACTATCGCAAGCAATGCCCTATTTGCGACTCCAATGATCATCGAATTCATGCATGTCTAAAGTTATTGGAATTGCAACCTAATGAACGAAAAAATGCTATTGATAACTTGAAACTTTGCATCAATTGTTTACATTATCACGAAGGCAAAAAATGCCTTTCCGAAATAAGGTGCAAAGAATGCAATAAGGAACACAATACCATTTTGCATGAATCTTTTACGTCACATCGATCAGGGTCAAATGCAGCCACGATTACGAAATCGCCTTCTCAGCAGCAAGAAACTAACACAGTTGCATCGCTTCGTAGAGAACCCTCAGAAATATTGCTTGCCACAGCAATAATTAACGTACAAGCAGTGGACGGATCTTACCATAAAATGAGAGTTCTTTTAGACCAAGGGTCACAGACATCCATTATTAGGGAAAGCGCAGCTCAGTTGTTAAGACTACCGCGACGGAAATGTAACGGCTATATCTCTGGAATAGGCAATAAGGAAAACAACTGCAAGGGCATGATTACCATCAAATGTTCGTCGCTGGTTAGCGATTTCACCTTTGAAACGGACGTTTATATAATGAATAGACTCATAAATAACTTACCCAGCTGTACCTTGCCTAAGCCAGACTGGCCTACTCTGAACCAAATAACTCTTGCAGATCCCGAATTTTACAAAAGTAGGCCTATTGATATCTTATTTGGGGCAGATATCTATTCCACTATCCTTATGGACGGTATCTGTCGATCAGAAGGTGTGTTGCCCATTGCCCAACAAACCCAGTTGGGATGGATCTTAAGCGGCAACTACAAAACGTACCATTGCAATGTGACCCTAAATAATATCGAAGATATGCAGCAATTTTGGGAAGTGGAGGACATACATGAACCTCTAGCAATATCAGAAGAAGATCAAAATTGCATCGAATTTTACCAAACTTCGACCTCCAGACGGGCAGATGGAAGCTACGTCGTTAAAATACCCTTCAAAGAAGATTTTGAGAACAATTTAGGCGAGTCGAAAACAAAATCGATTGCTCAATTTTTCCAAATAGAGCGGAAATTAAGTAAGCAACCAGCTCTGGCATGTGACTATAAAATGTTTATTTCTGAATACTTAGAGCTCGGACATATGACACCCGTTGCGCCACACGTACAGCCGGACTGCTACTTGTCGCACCATTGCGTCCAACGATCTGAGTCATCAACTACCAAATTGCGTGTTGTCTTTAATGCCTCGGCAAAAACCTCGAGCGGATACAGCCTCAATGATCTCATGTGCCGAGGACCCAATTTACAACAAGACCTTCAGAGCCTTATCTTAAAATGGAGACAATTTAGATACGCTTTTACAGCAGATATAGAAAAAATGTTTCGCAAAATCTGGCTACATCCCGATGACCAGAAATATCAGAAAATTATCTGGCGAAACCATCAATCTCAACCTTTAAAAGAATACCAGTTAGCGACAGTTACCTATGGCACTAAAGCCGCACCATTTTTGGCCATGATGACACTGAAGCAACTGGCCATCGATGAAAGGCCAAACTATCCACAAAGTTGCGCTCCTGACATCTTAGAACACTCGTTTTACATGGATGATCTCATGCATGGTGAACACTCAGCGACAGCAGCTAAACAGCTCAAAGCAGAGATGATCAGCCTCCTCAAATCAGGCGGATTTAATCTCAGAAAATGGCGATCAAACTTGCCGGAATTAATAGATAGTTCAGATGCACTTCAAAAGGAAGACTTTGACTTTAAGCAACCGGAATCAACCAAAACATTAGGTCTTCGGTGGGAACCCAAAAATGATCAATTCATTTTTCATCCTATAGAATTTATCTCCAGAAACATCCTTACAAAAAGACAATTCCTATCTCAAATATCTAAAATTTTTGACCCCTTGGGCTGGTTAGTACCAGTCACAATAAAACTTAAGATCTTGTTCCAAGAATTATGGAAATCTGACCTGGGTTGGGACAACCCTGTCCCTCAAGAAATCGCGTCAGAGTGGAATACTATTAAAGCCGATCTATCTCATATATCTCGATTTAAAATACCACGTTGGATTCAAACCCAGGCAAAGGATATCATCGAACTCCATGGCTTTTGCGACGCTAGCACAAAAGCATACGCATGCGTCGTGTATTGCAAAATACAGAGAGAAAATGAAACTCATGTGACCCTTATTGCAGGGAAATCAAAAGTAATACCGCTGAAAAAACCACAATCGATACCGCGTCTGGAACTCAGCGGCGCTCTCTTGTTGTCAAAACTTATGAGAAAAATCATCTCATCCCTATCGAGCTACAAGGTGCATGTTTATGGTTGGATTGATTCAACGGCTGTTCTAGGTTGGTTAAGTGGTGAACCGGAGAAATGGAAACCCTTTGTTGCGAATCGAGTGAGGCTAATTACTGAAATAATCCCTAAAGATAACTGGAGTTACGTAAAATCCAAAGAAAACCCCGCAGATTGCGCAAGCCGCGGTTTACCTGCTGCTCAATTAGCCTATTATTCACTGTGGTGGCAAGGGCCCGACTGGTTACCACAATATAAGCCTACAGAATCTCATAATATGCCGATTTATACGAGCATTACAAACGCAGAACTCAGAAAGAAAGAGGCAGTAAATACGGTCATTTTTAACCCCGAAAATTCAATAATCAATCAACTATTACCAAAATATAGCACTTTAAGGAAAGTTACCCGAGTATTAGCTTACATCAACAAGTTCATCGACATTGTTGCTTACAAGAAAAAACGCACAAGTTTTCTTACTCTGCAAAATATAAAGACAGCAAGAGAAATGGTAATTAAGCACGTCCAAAACGAATATTTCTACGAAGAAATATCACGGCTGAAAAGGAATGAACCACTAAATAAGAAAAGCCAGATTCTTAATCTCAATCCCATACTAGACAATAATCAAATGCTCCGTGTCGGTGGCAGACTTAAACATTCGAATCTTGATCCAGAAATGAAGCATCCTATCATAATCCCGAATCAATCGAAACTAGCAGATCTAATCATAGATGAATCCCACGAACTTGTATTTCATGGTGGAGTAAAAATGACTACTGGATTTATAAGACACAAATACTGGATTCTTGGTGGAAATAGAGCCACAAAGAAACGAATAAGAATGTGTGTCAAATGTAAAAGAAACAATCCAATACTACAACATCAAATCATGGGTGACCTACCTCCAGCACGATTGATTCCTAACAGACCTTTTTACCACACAGGAATAGATTACACCGGACACATCCTTATTAAGGCCAACAAAGGCCGTGGCATTAAAACCAGTAAAGGATATGTCGCAGTTTTTGTTTGTATGGTGACCAAAGCCATACATTTAGAAATTGTCTCAGATCTCACAGCGTCAGCATTTATTGCCGCGCTTCGTCGAATGTCGGCTAGAAGGGGAGTTCCAGGGCACATCTATAGTGATCAAGGAACCAACTTCATAGGAGCCAACAAAATTTTAAAACAAGAGCTTGCCGAAATCTCCTATATCTTGTCGGACCAAGAAGTAACCTCGACAATCGCTGAAATGAATATTGAGTGGCACTTTAACGCTCCATCATGGCCATCTGCTGGCGGACTCTGGGAAGCTGCAGTGAAGAGCCTAAAACATCATCTCAAGCGGGTCGTGGGTGAGCAAAAATTAACCTACGAGGAATATATTACCCTACTAACCCAACTCGAGGCTTGTTTGAACTCCAGACCACTGTGCCCTCTGACAGAAGACCCTGAGGATTTGGATTTTTTGACCCCGGCGCACTTCTTAGCAAGTGGCCCCAACTTAACGATTTTCGAAACAGAGCATGACCTCAGAACACGGTGGCACTTGACGCAAAAAATCTATCAAGATATATGGGATAAGTGGAAGACTGACTACCTCTCGCAGCTTTCTACGAGAGTCAAATGGCGACAGCAACAAAGGAATCTCAATCTTAATGACATCGTCATTATAAAGGACGACAACCTTCCACCAGGAAAATGGAGTCTAGGTCGCGTAATAGCGCTGCATCCTGGAAGTGACGGACACATAAGGGTCGTCACACTTAAAACCAAAAATGGGGTCTTAAAACGCCCAGTTGTAAAACTGTCCTTACTGCCAACAAATAAAAATGATCAAGATCCAAATGGCCCAAAGGTTGATAATAAACTGCCAGCGGCGAAGAAAAAACGTCCTATCTCATTTTCAGCAATGGTTTTATCTTTGACATTATTTATGCTGACACTAATAAACACCACTCAAGCATCCTATAACTTCACCCCGCTGACAAACAATAGTGTATACTTTGACAAAGTATCTAATATGCACTTAATTAGAGATGATTGGCATTTAATAGTCTATTATGACACAAATCCATATCAAGAAGGAATGGCGGCACTAACAAAGTATATCAAGTACCTTGAAACCTTATGCTCAACGATTAGAACACAAACACCTTGCGACGGCGTCATGTTACAACTCGAGCACGAGTTCGAAGAAATCAAACATTATGATAATATTGTCATGATAAATGACTCGCTTATGACTAATAAGAAACGTCGGCGACGCGGCTTGCTAGACGGGGTAGGCTACGTTGCAAATAGTTTATTCGGAGTGTTGGACCAACGATTTGCAGAAAAATATGAGAAGGATATTGACCTTTTAAAGCATAATGAAAACCACTTATACAACCTCTGGAAAAACCAAACGTCGGTCGTAGAAGCTGAATTTAATTTAATGAAAAGGATTGAGAATACTATAAACAAACATCACAAAATAATAAATCAAAGGCTTAATTCTCTCCAAGATTCTTATAAAAATCTCGCTCAGCAAGTGCAAAACATAACCATCGTCACTGACTTCATAACCTCGACTTTCACTGCCAACAACTTGTTGTATACCCTTCGACGAATCCAGGACTCAATTTTAGATACAGTAACTGATATTTATAGTGGAAAATTAGATTTTCACTTGATATCGCCGAAACAACTCAGATCTGAGCTAAACATAATATCAGCACAAATATCTGGAGACTTGGTAGTTCCTGTCGACAACTTTAATCTTAAAGATCTGTACAGCTTGCTCAAAGTAAGAGCCAAATACTCTGGCAAATACCTAATAATAGAAATAAAAATACCCCTGATTGAAAGAGATATTTACGAGGTATTTAATCTTATCCCGGTTCCACGCATTGTGAAAGATAACAGGATGATGAAGGTCGAAACTATCTCTGAATTAGCAGCCATCAACATGAGAAAGGATTCTTATTTAACTATCACAGACACGGATCTGCAGTCATGCATATTACAAAACCCTGTGACTATTCTGTGTCATATCAGAAAGCCTATTCACCACATGAAAGATGATCATAGTCTATGCGAGACGATCCCAGGCACAAGAACTTGTAAAACTAAAACTACCCCGTGCAAGGATGACTGGAGAGAGTTAACATCAGAAAACAAGTATTATTATTTATGCTGCAATGAATGTAACGTCAAACTTCTATGTGAAAATCAAGTTGAGGCAGTTAGGTTATCAGATGCTGGTCTGTTGCGTGTTGGGGAAGGCTGTCTAGTAAAAACAGAAAATTTTATGGTGTACTCAAACAAAAGATTGTCTAGTAAAATTAGTACGACGAGAAATATTATCTCACCTGAAATATCACCAATTAATCACATAATAAATATCACTATGCCAGAAATCTCATATGAGCATAATCCCAATAACTCAGATGACCTCAGGCAATTTGAAGCCATTAAGAGAAGTCTTGAGATCATGAAGCAGAGTGAACCTTTGAGCACTAATATCTCCTACCACGACGTCCACCAGTATACCGCTATATATCTCATCATATTGGGCATCTTGTTATTGGTGGCAGCTTACTGTTTTAAACGTTGGCGTCAAAGGCAACGTAAAGGAAATCGCTCCACTTCTGCAGCAGAGCGGTCTACAGCCCCTGCGGCAACTGCGGTGCCATCTCCACACACCGTTGCTGATAGTGTTGTGATTGAGTGTAGTGAAATTAGGGAAAATGGGCAATCTAGTAGTAAACCAGTGAAAAGTGATCCTAAGCGACTAGCGCTATCTAGTGAGTGCTTACAAAAAAAGGAAGATAGAGGTTCTTCACCGATCTTTCGCGTGTTCTCTCTTCCTGATTTACACTGTAGCGACTCTGTTTAATTTGTAAGGTTACCTTAATCTCACCTACTAACATAACTCACCCTACATAACTATTTTAGTATTAGTTGAACATTGTTTTCACCTTGTTAGTATTAATTTCATTACCCATGTAACTATACCTACCTACTAACCTCATCCTTTTCTCCCTCGGGAGCATGTTCGGGATAATCACCGAACAATAATAAACATGTCAGCATAATTGCGACATCGCGCGCTATGCCCTGAATATTTTATGTATTACCTAAGTAAAATAGTCAGTACGCTTTCGGCCAGCATATCGGGCGCGACTCAACCTCATCTCATTCACCTCATTAGTTTTAATAGTTATCCCAGTTAAGTTACTGAATTATACCTATCTTTATAATCTTTAATCCTAGTTTATATTTATCTCACCCCAACCCCGAACAAGGTCTCTTAAGTACTCTCCAGTGGAGTACTAAATTAGGCTGCTGATTCACTGTGCAGCCTGTTTTGAGGAAGGCCATTGCACAGCACAAGAACAGACACTGGCCATGCAAAAAAAAGGATTGTTTTTTTGTTCCATTTTTAAATTCTTATGTCCACATCTTTTTCCTGTCAACACCAAATAATAAAACTAAAAATAACCCTCCTCGTAACAATATTAAGTAGGTCACTTAAGTACACTACAGTGTAATACTAAATTAGGTTGCTGACTCACTGTGCAGCCTGTTTTGTTGCACATTGTGCACAACTGCAGTTAACTGGACCACCGGGGTAGGGCTGCCTGCATTGCTGGTCTGATTAATTTGTAAATATTCAATGAATGAAATGATAACGAGACCGTTTTTGGTTAATATACCTACTGAAGTATAAATTACTGTGTTTGTAAATATTTACTAGTTATGCAAATATTATTATGCTTAAATGCTAATTAACCACATTCCTTCGCTGTTTTGATTCGCTTGTTACGATTCGATTAAGAACGCAAATGCCGCAACCAAAATCCCTCTTGGATTTGGAAAACCCAAAACGAAGATGCAAACACCTTCATTCTTGGTTTATCGATGCTACGATTTCGTAACCATTGAAGAGTGTTTATGCCAATCGGAAATTGGTTTCAGTTCCGGACCGAACGATTGACACAAAATGCTCATTACTCTTCGTGTAGTTTCCTATACTTCTCGCCAAACTTCTTGGCCGCCCTGAAGTTGGCTACAAATGGCTGCGCAGTAGTAAATCTCATACGAAAACAGCACCGTTTCATGCCTTGCGCTTCGGAAAGCCAACTTCAGGGCGGCATAGAAGTTTGGAGAACACTATACCCACGCTACCATTAAGGCGCAGATACCCCTGAGTAGCTGATTTTAAAATGAGAATGACGTTTAAACGGCTAGTCGTAATTTTTTGGAAAAAATATATGTTACATAAGACCATTTTCTTAATAATTTGATCCAAGAAAATTTTGAGTATTTTTCGTATAACATCTCTCTCTTCCTCTTTGCCTCATCCCATTATTTGAGGTCGGCTCTCCTCGTTTTGCTAGGATGGTCTGTACTGGGTTGTCTGTCCTGTGAGTTGGGCTCGTTCCAAGTCGCGGGTTATTGTAGACCACCATGTGGAGAGGTCTTCCTCTTTTCTTCTTCTCGTTTATTCGTATAACATATTGTAATTAATTTGTAAAGTTATGTCTAAAACGAACAAAACCACGACAATCGCACCAAAACCGCTGGGCGTATTTGAATGAAATCGACACCATCTCAAAGACAATTTGCGCAAGGGAATCTGCGCTTTAAATACAGATAATAGAATAACTTATCATAACTGTTCCATATGTTTTGTTATACAAATAAAGATAATTCTATTAACTCTTGCGACTTTTGCCACTCCATTGAATCGCATTTTACAAAAGTTAAAGGTTCCTAAAAACAGATGAGACGTGAAAATGCGTCGACGCTTTTTCATAACAGTTATCTAATTGTTGTATTTGTAAAGCAATTTTTGAATAATGAATGTATAAGAAAACGTGTCGTCACATTGTGGCGTCGTACGTACATAATTATCTGCGTAGTTATCTACTTCTTTCGCTATCAAACCTACGAATTAAAAAAAAAAACATCTACACTTTTGACAGCCCTGTTTAGGTTTGTTATTGTTAAAAAAACCGAGTATTGTCAGCCTTGTCTCCTGTATCATGTTGCATTCGCATGCAATGCAATCTTGTCCCCTTTGTCACAGATAAACACTATCATTTAGTGGTTTATATAGGATTTCGTGAAATTATTTATATTGTAAAGTAATATAATTTTTATTACTAAGGTCTTTTTAGCACATGTAAAGTGACAATTAAATAATAAACGAAAACATCGTGAATACCTAATGATAAGTCTAAAGCGCCCCCGAGACGGTCAAACAGGTAGATTTTGTTTTGACTCAAGCCATTTTTGTTTGACAAATCTTTCAAACTAGGTAGGTAGTTGTGTAAACGATCAGAATGGTTTGACTCAAACCAAAATCTACCTGTTTGTTTGAATCAAACCGTTAAGACAGTCTCGGGGACGCTTTAGATCACTAACCTCGGTCATCAGCGGTAATCTTTCGGCTAAAATAATGACGGTGACGATCACTCTAAAAGGTAGCTTTACTTATTGTAAATTATGTCATCACCACTCTCAAAACGGTGAAGGAAACCTTGTGAGGAAACCGGCATGTCCCAGAACCAAGTATTGGAAGACATGTGACATCCATCAACCCGCATTGGGCCCGCGTGGTGGATTACATTCCATTCCCTCTCACAGAGAGGAGGCCTGTGTCCCAGCAGTGGGCACGTTAAAAAAAGGCTAATGATGATATTAACTTCGATCAATAGGATTCTAAACGTAGGTTACGATATGTGTTCCAAGTTCGAATGTAGTTGTTGTGAACACAAGTAAAATTTCAAAATTTAAAAATCCCGCGACACATTTTTATTTCATGCTACATAATTTATCTAGTACATAGTAGATACGCTTCGATCGCCAATCTATTGAACACGTAATTATGACACGATATCTTGCGTAAACATCCCGATTCAAACAGTGAAACGCCCATAACTTTTGGACGGCTGAACCGATTTTATTCAAACATAGCTAAGAACACTCTCGACAAAATCATCTTTCAAACAAAAAAAAACTAAATCAAAATCGGTTCACCCGTTTGGAAGCTACGATGCCACAGACAGACACACATATACACAGCAACACACGTCAAACTTATAACCACTCTCTTTTTCCGTCGGGGGTTAATAATCACCGCCTCCATTATACATGACTCTGTCGCTAAATCCGCTACTCAATCTAGCTATCAATTGCGTAATAAGTAACTTAAGACCCAGGGCTTCTAAAGATCAGGTTATGTAACCGCTAGACCGTATAAGTATTATAGCTAGGGTTACCATTTGGCGTCCTGTCCGGGCTTCTAATTTGGTCGGATCAATCGTTACATAATATGCCTTCACTAAAAATCGATAAGTTGGAACATAAAATTCTACAAAAAAAAAAAAAAACATATTTTTTTTTTTATTAAACTAGATTTTTTCGTATTCTTCTCAGCAAACCCTTTCATTTGATACCCATATCATGGCAGTGCACAAAAATAACTAGTCCTCCATCTTGGATTTAGAATGACGTCACTTATCTAACCATGTATCTAATTTTGCATACAATACGTGTATGCAAAATTTCATCTTAATCGGTGGAGGATAACTGATTTAAAATTCAGTTGCAAGATTTGACCAGAACACACTTACATACAAACATACATACATACATTGCAAGTTAATTAAAAGCTTGTAATTATGTACCTACCTACATTAATCATCTTTAAATTGAATTCTTCTTTTTTGAACCGGTCTCCTTAATTTTTGTTATTAAAATGGAACAGAGGTTAAATTTTCGAAATGGTAACCCTATCTACAACTGAAGTAAGTAATAAAGATTGAAATTCTTGAAGAGCTCGTCATGAAATATTGAACAAGGTTAAGCAACTTTATTTTCTGTGGTACTGTTTCACAAGATTTGTTAAAGCTTTTCGAGGTAGTAAATTTTTAATAGCTTTTGTATTACTTAGTGAAATTGGAGAGATTCTCGTGCTATTCGAAGATTGTTCGATCTGATAATAACTTGATTGGTAATAATACACTTATACACCTATGAAGGAAGCCAAAGAAAATCTGGATGGATACGATATAACAGGGACAATCCCACCGCACTATTCCCAAACCACTGCAACTCCTGAAAGCCAGAATCAACAGTGGCGACCACCAGAAAAGCGCCGAGGCAATGAAGCTCGACGAAGTCCCGGAGAATGAGTTTAACTGTCTTGGATCCCGCAACGAAATTAAATTAATCAGAAAAGAATAACGGAGGAGTAACATAAAAATAAAAAAATCCACTTCCCTCCATATCAAGCAGGAGACAGAACAAACAAGGCCAATAGGCCCAAAAGGTCGTTTACAACTGGGATAAGCGCCGGATAAAAATTAGGATTAATATTAATGGGTCCTAAGTCCTTAAATTGTGAGCTGTTGTTATATTTGATTCCAATAATAGGTATGGCAAAAACGCTTAAACGCACGGATATAACAGGGAGTCAGTAATAGCGTTACAGTTGACAGGATGAAATAGAAGGAGAAAACGTGTTGCTCCTCCCTTGACCTATATTTCGTGTGGTTGTCCCAAATAATATGGGTCAATGTCAGGACGATGGTTTAGTCCCGGGAAACCTGCCTCAGCCTATTTCACATCAGCTTGATCGGTAACCGTTCTTTCTACATTTTTTTTTTGTAGTGTCCGACCTAGTTCAAATAAGTAAGGCGTAGTTTTAACCGGCGCTACCTTGTTGTTTGCAATGTTCCATCTTGTTTTTTAATTTTATTTGATCTGGGACGTCCGATATAACTAGAATTTGTGATCCACAAGATAAACTTACAAATTTAAAAAAACAAACAAATTTTTATTTTTATTTCATGGTTTTTAAACTACATATAATATACCTAGTAGCAGACACGCTTCAATCGACAATCTATCGAAACACGTAATAATGACACGATATCTTGCGAAAAAGTCCAGATTCAAAGAGTAAAATGCGAATAACTTTTGAACGACTAAACCGATTTTATTCAAACAGCTAATTAGCTAAGAACACTCTCGACAAAATCACCTTTCAAACAATAAAAAACTAAATCAAAATCGGTTCATCCGTTTAGGCGCCATGATGCCACAGGCAGACACACAGATACACACAGCAACACACGTCAAACTTATAACACTCCTCTTTTTACCCGACTGCCGAAGGAGGGTAATGTGTTTATCAGTCTATGTATGTATGTATGTATGTATGTATGTATGTATGTTTGTTCCTATGTGGCGTTCCAGAGACCAAACGCGTTGACCGATTTTGATGATTCATACGTCAATCGATTCGTCTTAACCTTGCGAGTGTCATAGGCTACATTAAAATTGGAAAATAGAAAAATGGCGGCTTTTGGGCGCCATATTGTGGGGGGCCAATTTTATTTTTTCTTCCAAACCCATCGTGTGGGGTATCAAAATAAAGGGTTTTTAGAGGCGATTTCAAAAATATAAAACACTTATATATTTAAATGTACCTAATTCGAAAAAAAAGTTAACTAAAAAGTTATAAATAAAAAAAGTTAATTGAAAAAATCAAAATACCCGACTGCTTAAAAAGCGAACTAAAAAGACGTAAATAAACAAGATAGAGAGAAAATCATGCTGTGCAGTCGGAGGATACATCTGGTTTTGGTCAGCCAGCTCGCGAATATGTATCCTCCGACTGCACAGCATGATTTTCTCTCTATCTTGTTTATTTACGTCTTTTTAGTTCGCTTTTTAAGCAGTCGGGTATTTTGATTCTTTCAATTAACTTTTTTTATTTCGTCGGGGGTTAAAAATGGACGCTGTTGCCGTAACTCCGGGTACATGATGTCATAAACAGGATTGCGTGATTTTTAGGGTTCCGTACCCAAAGGGTAAAAACGGGACCCTATTACTGAGACTTCGCGGTCCGTCTGTCTGTCTGTCTGTCTGTCACCAGGCTGTATCTCATGAACCGTGATAGCTACACAGTTGAAATTTTCACAGATGATGTATTTCTGTTGCCGCTATAACAACAAATACTAAACACAGAATAAAATAAATATTTAAGTAGGGCTCCCATACAACAAACGTGATTTTTTTGGAATTTTTTGCGATAATGGTACGGAACCCTTCGTGCGCGAGTCCGACTCGCACTTGGCCGTTTTTTTTTTTTTTTTTCATTTCATTGATAGGCATTGATAGGCTTGCGTTTGAGCACTATCTCACCTGATGGTAAGCGATAACGTGGTCGAGGGTGAAGCACGCTTGCCTAAAAGTAACCTATTCACCCTTGACTGAAACACAAATTCTATAAAGGTGACCCGTGACAGATTTTCCTTTCTCCGAATCCATATGAATATATCGGAATTAACAACACAACTTCTTATGAATCATGAGCCAAAATATTTGTCAAACAAAACATTTGGACAAATTGATAACGTAACAGACTTGTGTACGTGATCAGTCGTGCGTTTGTCAAGCGTAGTCCGTTTGTCTTTAATTTTGTGAAGTTCATAATTGAAGGCCTAACGTAGCCCGATCACGTCTCAAAACTTTTTACCCGACTGCCGAAGGAGGGTAATGTGTTTATCAGTCTATGTATGAATGTATGTATATTTGTTCCTATGTGGCGTTCCAGAGACCGAACGCGTTGTCCGATTTTGATGGTTCTTACATCAATCGATTCGTCTTAACCCCGCGAGTGTCACTGGCTATATTAAAATTGGAAAATAAAAAAATGGCGGATTTTGGGCGCCATTTTGTGGGGGCAAAATTTTTATTTTTCTTCCAAACCCATCGTGTGGGGTATGAAAATAAAGGTTTTTAAGAGGTGATTTCAAAAATATATAACACTTATATGTTTGAATGTACGGAATTCAAAAAAAAATAACTAAAAAGTTGTAAATATAAAAAGTACATTAAAAAAATCAAAAAACCCGACTGCTTAAAAGGCGAACTAAAAAGACGTAAACAAGAAGAAAATCATGCTGTTCAGTCGGAGGTTACGTATTCGCGAGCTGGCGGACCAAATCCAGATCAGTCGGGTTTTTTGATTTTTTTAATGAATTTTTATTAGGGAGTGAATTCGTGAATGCTGAAACAAATAATAAACTGTCTTTGAAAGTAGGTTTTGTTTTAGATGCGCTGTATTTTATAGATGTAAGAACGTTTATTATGAAGAAAAAGGAGTGATATGTAAGGATCGTAAATGGTGACCACAGATATAAATCTAACTAGATGACGCGATTGTACCTATGTACTTCGCGTGTCAAAAAACCGGCCAAGTGCGAGTCGGATTCGCGCACGAAGGGTTCCGTACCATTATCGCAACAAACGGCAAAAAAACATGTTTGTTATAAGGGAGCCTCACTTAAATATTTATTTTATTCTGTTTTTAGTATTTTTTGTTATAGCGGCAACAGAAATACATCATCTGTGAAAATTTCAACTGTCTAGCTATCACGGATCATGAGATACAGCCTGGTGACAGACGGACAGACAGACAGACAGACGGATCGCGGAGTCTTAGTAATAGGGTCCCGTTTTTACCCTTTGGGTACGGAACCCTAAAAACGGAGTAAATTTACGATCAATTATCGTAATTTGAAGTTTTCATTTAGCATTATCGGCACCGGAAATACACCGAAATCTAGAAAAATTGCTTTTTATGCCATATTGAGCTGTAAAGACTGTGTAGAATAAGTTGGCCGAGGCACAGATAATATAATACTAGCATAGCCGAGGCATTGGAAATGTTTTCTTTCATTGGTAAGTATATTTGTTTTTAAATTGTGTGTGAAAAATTGGCACGTTTGGTGTTCATACAGATGGAGGGAGTTGAGTTATCTAGTTAGATGTATGTCTGTGGAGGTGACGTTTTGTTTAGTGTTCGCCAAACTTCTGGGCCGCCCTGAAGTTGGTGCTGTTTTTACCCGACTGCCGAAGGAGGGTAATGTTTTTATCAGTCTATGTATGTATGTATGTTTGTTCCTATGTGGCGTTCTAGAGAACAAACGCGTGGGCCGATTTTGATGGTTCTTACGTCAATCGATACGTCTTAACCCCGCGTGTGTCACTGGCTACATGAAAATTGGAAAATAGCGGTCCTTGGGTGCCATATTGTGGGGCCCAATTTTTTTTTTTCTTCCATACCTTTCGTGTGGGGTATCAAAATAAAGGATTTTAAGAGGTGATTTCAAAAATATATAACACTTATATGTTTAAATGTACCTAATTCGAAAAAAAATAACTAAAAAATTATAAATAAAAAAAGTTAAAAGTTTTTGTATGAGATTTACTACTGCGCAGCCAGTGTAGTGAACTTCAGGGCGGCTAGGAAGTTTGGCGAGAACTATAATACCTGCCTGCTCCCATGGAAAAAAGCGTGAGTTAATGTTATGTATGAAAGTAGATTCGTTGAATGAGACATTCAGTTTTTAGTAAGGCAGAATAATAGCAGAAGTAACACAGCCGTGTCATTAGCATTCGTTGTAATCTCAGATTGTTTTTATTCCGTTTGTGAACTTAAGTAGTAAGCTAAGTAAATTCTGGGATGACAAATAACAAAGATAATGTCAAAAACATACTTGTTATTGATTCAGAGTCAATATCAAGTCTGTTTTTCTCCTCAAAATGGTCTATACTCCATTTTCGATAACATTAGACGTCTAAATTAGCCCATTTTACAGCCCGTTCAACCGATTTTGACTTCTTTTGCGTTAGTGATACGACATATGGTAGCTGTAGTATACAGTTGGTTTTGGTAACAGGTTTATGCTTTTTATGTCATCCTTATGTTTACGGGATAGAACTCAAAATCGGTTGAACGGACTGTACAAAGATTTGGAAACATGTCTAATGTTATTTCAATAGTCTTCCTCTTGTGCAATCCCTCCTTGTTGACTTGCTTGACAATAAACTAATAAGTAAGTAATACCAATAGATATTTATTTATATTTCTATGGTAATTCCTATTGGTACTTACTTTCTAACCTACGGTATTCGCTGGAGCAAAAAATAAAAGGTAAACCATAATAATTTAGAAAAATGTTTTTTTTTTGTTCCATCTTTTTTCGTCTTCTTCTCAGCAAACATTTTCATTTGATACCCATATCATGGCAGTGCACAAAAAATAACTAGTCCACCATCTTGGGCCGTCCGCCATATTGGATTTAGAATGACGTCACTTATCTAACCATGCATTGTCATTTTGCCATGCAAAATTTCATCTTAATCGGTGGAGGATAACTGCTTTAAAATTCAGTTGCAAGATTTAACCCGAACACATTTATATACATACATGCATATATTGCAAGTTAATTAAAAGCTTGTAACTAGGTTTTTAAAGTGTCTTCTTTGCTGTCACTAATATCTATAAAAATATCGAGAGTTTATTTCATACAACAACCAAATACACACACATGCACGAATATATCAAATATTTAAATTATTATTTTGTTGACTGTATTTTACAACGATATCAATATTTTTAATTTTTACAAAAAAAATGGTATTATTAAAACCAATAGCCGACATTAAAAAGCATCTCGATTGCTTGGAGTTCGTAACTATTATGATAATAAATAAAAGAGTGCTACAAAAATAACCATTTTGCGTTTTAAGGTTATATTTAAACAAGATCAAATTACAAATTTTAAAAACCCCTGTTTTTTCAATTTTATTTCATGCTTTTTAAACTACATATAATATACCTAGTAGCAGACACGCTTCAACCGACAATCTATCGAAACACGTAATAATGACACGATATCTTGCGAAAAAGTCCAGATTCAAAGAGTAAAATGCGAATAACTTTTGAACGACTAAACCGATTTTATTCTAACATAGCTAAGAACACTCTCGACAAAGTCACCTTTCAAACAAAAGAAACTAAATCAAATCGGTTCACCCGTTTGGACGCTACGATGCCACAGACAGACACATATACACAGCAACACACCTCTTCCGTCGGGGGTTAAAAAGTGACCATTTTACGTTGTAAGGTTGTATTTAAAAAAATAGTCGGATTAAAACCGTTTGACGTTTGTTTGTTTACCTTTTATTTTCTGCTCCAGCGAATCGAATAGGGTATAGTTTACTGTGCACTTTAATCGGTGCAAGTGCTTGAAAAATATACTTTCTGCAAGCCACACCTGTTAGGGCAGTAGAAGAGGTCACCAAGAGATTATGTCATGGGGAGTTGGGGACAGACATGGGGGCGCTTTTCTGACTACCAATAATAAAATTCTCAAATGTACTTCAATCAGGTCGGGTGAAGTGGACAATAACAATTCATTCAGGTTAATGGGGTCCACACGAATCAGTACGAAAGTTACTACACAATTATATATTGCAAAATTATTTAGTTCCGTTTCTTTTATTTAATTTATTCAACAACTAGCTGTTCCCCGCGGCTTGGCTCCCGTGGACCATCCCACAGGACTCGTTTTCGGGATAAAAAATAGCCTATGTTACTCAGGAATAATATAGCTTTCTACTGGTGAAAGATTTTTTAAAATCGGTCCAGTAGTTTCGGAGCCTATTCGGTACAAACAAACAAACAAATCTTTCCTCTTTTTAATATTAGTATAGACAAAATTTTGAGTATTTCATCCTAAATACTACCACATAAATATAGCAGACTAGCTGCTTCGCGCGGCTTCGCTCCCGTGGGCCACCCCACAGGACCCGTTTTCGGGATTAATAAATAGCCTATGTTACTCAGGAATAACGTAGCTTTCTATTAGTGAAAGAATTTTTTAAATCGGTCCAGTAGTTTCGGAGCCTATTCGGTACAAACAAACAAACAAACAAACAAAAAAATCTTTCCTCTTTATAATATTATTAAGTATAGATAAACGAGGCGAGTTGAAATTGTCTATCATGCCAAAAAACCGGAACTACTCCAATGAGTCCACAACGTAATATAAGTCCAAAGTGTCACTTATAAATTGGTTCATAGTGCCACTTTGTCACCATTAAGCCACTACAGAAAGCTTTTACTCTCATCTCAAGGTTATATCAAGGCTTTGGTCAAAGTTCGATGCGAAATACTGCGGTGTCTGACCTTGGGTAGAGGTTATTGAGACCGTGAGAATATAGGTTACACTGTGGAGTGTAGTTGTGCACATGTGTGGGCCAAATGACATGACAGTTGAATAAAGATGGCGGATATCCATTACATAATTTTACCAAAGAGGCAAATAAATTGATCGTCGAATTGCTTTAAATTAAGTACGACAATAATGTTGTTTTTTGTCCGTCAGGTAGATTAATAAAAAATATTGAATACGTGTTTTTTCTTTTGTCACGTAAACATAAAGTGACGACGATATAATGCGTTGAAATATCGTGTGACGTCACGCCGTTAGTACACTTTATACTGACATAGTGACGTCACATGCCCCCACTACTGAACTTTGATGCGCTTTATCTTTGTCAATTTTTAGGACTCCGTACCCAAAGGGTAAAAACGGGACCCTATTACTAAGACTCCTCGATCCGTCTGTCTGTCCGTCTGTCACCAGGCTGTATCTCATGAACCGTAAATTTTCACAGACGATGTATTTCTGTTGCCGCTATAACAACAAATACTAAAAACAGAATAAAATAAATATTTAAGTGGGGCTCCCATACAACAAACGTGATTTTTTTGCCGTTTTATGCGATTCTCGCTCTACCGATTAAGATGAAATTTTGCATACCTACACGTTTAGTCTGGATGACAATGCATGGTTTAGATAAGTAACTATCATTCTAAATCCAATATGGCGGACGGCCCAAAATGGTGGACTAGTTATTTTTTGTGCACTGCCATGATATCAAATGAAAGTTTTTGCTGAGAAGAATACGAAAGAAGTTTGATATAAAAAAAAATGAATAAATTATTATTTTGTTTTCGATAGTTAGCTTTTATGAATTTATAAAAAAAAAATTGTGTCTCTTTAAATGTCATCTCATTTTAGAAAAAAAAAACTCTATTTTCACCCAGGCAGAGCTCGGTCTCCCAGATACTAGTGGTACTAGGATCCTTACTTGGGTTTCATCACATACATTTTATAAACTTAATAACATATTGATGCGTAAATACTGGAAAATGGCGTCTGTTTTCCGATGAAGAGTGGGCGGGAACTGCTTACATATTCATAATAAAGTGTTGCTCGAGGGCAATAAGTCAAAGATAATAAGTTTTGTCGGCTTTTCAAGAAAATTTGATATTTCTTGGAAAATCTGTCGTAGTCAATTATTAAATTATAACTTGCTGAAAATCAAGAAGTAAAATACTTCTTGATTTTCAGCAAGTTTGAAGATGCATTTGTTTGTAAGAAACTAAACTCCATTTGAAATAACTTTAGACATGTTTCCAAATCTTTTTACAGTCCGTTCAACCGATTTTGAGTTCTATCCCGTAAACATAAAGATGACATAAAAAGCATAAACCTGTTACCAAAACCAACTGTTTACTACAGCTACCATTTGTCGTATCACTAGCGTAATAGAAGTCAAAATCGGTTGAACGGGCTGTAAAATAGGCTAATTTAAACGTCTAATGTTATCGCAAATGGAGTATAATAAATAAATATTCATTCTCAACTAGCTTCTGCCCACGGTTTCGCCCGGGTTTTAAGTGTTTTATTAGCCGGTAACATTATAGCGAGATGAAAAATTTCCAGGTTACAATACAAAGTCTGTGTGCAAAATTGATTGTAATACGTTCACATTTATAATATTTGTATAGTGATGCGGGATGTTGTTAGGGTTCCGTACCCAAAGGGTAAAAACGGGACCCTATTACTAAGACTTCGCGATCCGTCTGTCTGTCTGTCTGTCCGTCTGTCTCCAGGCTGTATCTCATGAACCGTGATAGCTAGACAGTTGACATTTTCACAGATGATGTATTTCTGTTGCCGCTATAACAACAAATACTAAAAACAGTATAAAGTAAATATTAAAGGGGGGCTCCCATACAACAAACGTGATATTTTTGCCGTTTTTTGCTCGATATTAATAACGGCAACAGGTAGACGCCTGAAATATTCACAGAATGTTTAGTGTAATATATACTTCAAAAAATAATAATTAATAAATTAAAATAAAATAAATTAAGGGGGGCTCCCATACAACAAACGTGATTTTTATGCAGTGTTTTGCGGTAATGGTACGGAACCCTTCGTGTGCGAGTCCGACTCGCACTTGGCCGGTTTTTTTTACTTATACAATGCATTGTCTTCAAACAAACCACAAAACACTAACTACCGCAATCGCAATACAATACGGAATCACGCGTGGGTTGTTTTCCTGTTGGCTTCATTCCGACTAAGATGATGTCCGCCAAGTACCAACAACTTGATTGTTTAAAGATATATTTGGACATTCAAATGGCTTCATAATATAAACAATTCTGTGTTGGTCTGAGTCGTCACCTGCCTTTTACACATCACATACACATCATCAGTCTATTAATGTTCCCACTGCTGGGACAGGGAGAATTGAAAAGAAAGAAAGAAAGAATGAAAGAATTGCCACCTCTCTGTGAGAGGGAATGGGCCGTAATCCACCACGCGGGCCCAGTGCGGGTTGGTAGATGTCACATGTCTTCGAATTTTTGGTTCTAGGACATGCCGGTTTCCTTACGATGTTTTCCTTCACCGTTTTGAGAGCCTGCCTTTACAGGCCAACTTAACACTATTCCTACGATTTGCGAACGTGTACGGTGTAATATTGTCGATGCCCAAAACACTGATTTGAAAGATCCTTCAAAATCTTTGTTAAAATTGCCGAAAAAGCAACCCTTTTCAGAAATCAATGCGTAGTTTGCTTTTTAACCCCCGACGGAAAAAGAGGGGAGTTATAAGTTTGACGTGTGTTGCTGTGTGTCTGTCTGTGGCATCATATCGCCTAAACGGATGAACCGATTTTGATTTAGTTATTTTTTGTTTCTGGTGTTCTTAGCTGTTTGAATAAAATCGGTTAAGCCGTTCAAAAGTTATTCGCATTTTACTCTTTGAATCTGGCTTTTTCGCAAAATATCGTGTCATTAATACGTGTTTCGATAGATTTTCGATTGAAGCGTATCTGCTACTAGGTGTATTATATGTACTTTAAAAAGCATTAAATAAAAATTAAAATAGTGAGATTTTTTAATTTGTAATTTTATCTTGGCTATGTCTTACGCATATGGGTAACAATGAAATCAAAAGAAAGAAAAACATTTGAAAAAGCACAGCACACATACAAACAAAATAAAATTGTCAAAAATAACAGCTTGCGTAGCCCTGAGCGCGAAAAAGTTCCATTTCAGCAATGTTGCCAGATAGCAGCTGTCTGACACTGGTCTACGAATGAACCTTGAGGGCAAGCAAAACCAAACAAAGCAACAAAGGCGATTAAATCGTTGCATCCTCAATAACTTTATAATTCAGTATTTTGGCGGCATTCCGCCATCTTTGGCGCGATGCCACACGTCACCTCTAGGTCAATGTTGCCACTGCATCCATACCGGACTTCTATACTATAAATAGATATGCTTCCTGTTTCATCATTACATATAGAATGGGTACTATAGCGACGTCACGGTTATGGCGACGTATTAAGGTTTTTCTTTAACCTCCCCTGCCCTTACCCCATCCTCATTTAATTGGGGTTGACGTAGCTCTTTTTCTTCTTCCATACATCTTAATAGATGTGTAACTTTTATGGTGTACAATAATACCTAATTATATGCCGTTGCATACACTACTTTATCTTCACTCATACAGTTGCAATAAAACAAAAATGGAAAGGGAAAAAATATGTGGTATGGCGGGCAATTTAGATTCTCATTGCGCAGCGCGCGCATCCACGGACAACTGACAATGACATGAGCCCATACGCGCCAGAAAATTAAAAAGTAAAAGTGTGCTATAAAAATTAAAAAGTTATTTTATGATGCAGTTGTTTGAAAATCGAAGGAAAATGTTGAACTATAATGGATTTTTTTTAAAATTTTACCTATCCACGAATATAAAGTACGTGTTTATACAATATTTTTCGAATTCGTATTTGGAACATTACGTTGTGAGTGTAGATTCGTTCGTTCGTTCGTTCGTGTCATTTCGTTGTGTGTGTATTTTCTATTCTATCTTGATTTTCATCTCGTTTCTCCTACCTATTCGTTTTCAACATCTGTCTGTCCTTTGTTGGGTCTTCCCTTTATGTAGTAGCTATCAATTACACACACACACAGACACACAGTTTTATTTGTGATTTGATCATCATCTTTCGGGCATTATCTCAATTAATTTCAGCCTTTCGTCTACCATAAATATCTCTGTTCTATTATCTCAATAGTCGCCAGCGAATCAAAGCAAGAAGAAGACATGACGATATATACCTATATTTTAGACAGGAATAGTTTTTTTCAAAGAATACTAACTATTACCACAGTAAAAATATACAAACAGTATGGAAACTACCTACAAACGCTCGAAACGGCACACTCACACAAACGTACGTGACCACTCCTCGCGTCGCGGTGCTTAGTACTGACAAGTGACAACACCGCAGGAGTGCCCGAGTGGTCTCGTCGGTGCGTATGTTTGTGTGAGTGTGCCGTTTTGAGCGTTTGTAGGTAGTTTCCATACTGTTTGTATATTTTTACTGTACTATTACTATGCCAGTATTATCTGTGCTATTACTACGTAAAGAAGCGACACTCACCTCCCCCCGCCAATTTATCTTCGCCTGCGATGAAGCAGTCAACGAAAAGCCGAGCTTCACGCACACATTTACACGTGTACACACATTATGCGTTGTATGTAGTAGTAGCATGGGCGAATCCAGCATTTATTAAGGGGTAGGGCAAAAGTAGAAACTTTAGAGGAGGACTTAACCTGGACCCAGGGTGGTAAAATAAATCAAATAGAGCCCCTAGAACCTGTATGCAGGCGGGCATAGCCTACTGTGACAGGCTTGAGTCACACATTTTTATCGCAGTTTGGGAGCGAAAATCGTGATAAAATGCGTGACTCAAGCCTGTCACGAAGGCCGTGCTCGCCCGGCAGGAAGCAAAACAATGTCAAATGAACGGGTGATCTTAACAAACTCGAAAATGTTAGACAGGTATCTGACAGTTTTTCCACTTGAACTGTATTTTTTTTTGTTTTGGGCCAGCGTGAACGGTGGTGCAGGCTGTTGGAGTTTATCAAAAACTAGCTGACCCGGCAAACTTTGTTTTGCCATAAAAACACCAAAAATTCATCTACCCTACATACCCTACACTGCCTACCCTACCCTACCTACCCTAACTACCCTACCCTATCTACCCTACCCTACCTACCCTACCCTACCTACTCTACCCTACCTACCCTACCCTACCCTACCTACCCCACCCTACCCTACCCTACGCTACCCTAATTACCCTACCCAACCTACCCTACCCTACCCTACACCTACCCTAAATTTTCTTTGCTATAAACCTCACGGAGCCCGAGACCTTTCCAACGAATGCAAAACCGTGGAAATCGGTTCGTGCGTTCTGGAGTTATAGCGTCAGGAAGGAAAACCCGACTTATTTTTATATAGTAGATAAATCAATACTATTCAACACTATATCCTTCTCACTCTAACCATTAATTTTATAGTTTATTATTTGAGCCCTTATCAACACTTGAAACAGAAATGCTAGCTGGTCACGGTAATGTATTCCGTCAACCTTAGTAGGAGCCACATGTGCTACACAGTTACACACACCTTTCGATATCTTAAAGCAAAGGGTAATTAAACTGTTTATTCAAACCCTTAAACTGTTATTTTCTTTGGTGTCCAACTTATTAACCCCAACACAGGCCGCCCCATCTGCCCCTGTGTACTTCAATGAGTAGTAGTAGGCTATCCGCGCGTACAATTAAATCATCATCATTAATATGAATCCATCGTATCGAAAAGTCGGGAAGAGATTGGCTGGATGTGATAAGCCGTTTGCGTCTATGCCACACTGTCATTTGGAGATTTTTGTGACAATTTTAACCATCGTATTGTAGCACTTTATATACTTTATATTATAATACATTATATATATATTTTTTATTACTTTATATTATCTATTTTACATATATATCTTTATTTTTTAATTTATAAGTTAAAGCACATATTCACATTATGAAATTATTTTAAGTATCTATTTTATTTGCCCACGTCCGTGTGTCACTAGCGGGGTGCCAACTGAAAATCAGCGCTGGGTGTCTGACGCCCAGCAAATGCTGAGTTGGTAACCCTTTCGGTATGGGCACGCCCAGCGCAATAATTTTTTAAACTTGTTTGTACTATTTTTACTGTTCTTCTCTGTTTCTTTGTGATTGTTGTTGTTGTGTTGTGTCTATGTCGAATAAATGTTTTCTATTCTATTCTATTCTACAATTGTATGGTGTGTCGAGGTTCTGGTTTTGGACATTTCCGCAACCAACCTTCTCCAGTTGTAAAATTCTTGAACATTTATAGCACAAACAGTTAAGTACAATAATTATATTCCTTTTATAGTCTGCGCCAAACTTCTTGGACGCCCTGAAGTTGGTTTACCGGATGCGCGAGGCACGAAACGGTGCTGTTTTTACCAGACTGCCGAAGGAGGGTAATATGTTTATCAGTCTATGTATGTATGTATGTTTGTTCCTATGTGGCGTTCTAGAAACCAAACGCGTTGGCCGATTTTGATGATTCTTACGTCAATCGATTCGTCTTAATCTTGCGAGTGTCACTGGCTATATTAAAATTGGAAAATACAAATATGGCGGATTTTGGGCACCATTTTGTGGCGAAAAAGAAAAATGTTTTCTTCCAAACCCATCGTGTGGGGTATCAAAATAAAGGGTTTTAAGAGGCAATTTCAAAAATATATAACACTTATATGTTTAAATGTACCTAATTCAAAAAAAAAAAACTGAAAAGTTGTAAATAAAAAAGTTTATTAAAAAAATCAAAAAACCCGACTGCTTAAAAAGCAAACTAAAAAGACGTAAACAAGAAGAAAATCATGCTGTGCAGTCGGAGGATACATCTGGTTTTTGTCCGCCAGCTCGCGAATATGTATCCTCCGACTGCACAGCATGATTTTCTTCTCGTTTACGTCTTTTTAGTTTGCTTTTTAAGCAGTCGGGTTTTTTGATTTTTTTTATAAATTTTTTTTGTATAAGATTTACTACTGCGCAGCCATTGTAGCCAACTTCAGGGCGGCCAAGAAGTTTGGCGAGAACTATAACTAGCCTGCTACAGTGTTGGGTTTTCCACATGCCCTTATCGTCGAACGAACGTCAGACTATTACAAAATCTAGGTCGTGCGAACACCTCGTCTAAAACAATTTCAATTTCTGCTTCCATGAATAATGTAATTTAATGCTGGAACGAAAAGGGAATTTTGAAGCAGCAGAAATTAATTTATTATTGTAGAGCATTCTTAATAATAAAAACCGGCCAAGAGCGGGTCGGACTCGCGCACGAAGGGTCCGTACCCAAAGGGTAAAAACGGGACCCAATTACTAAGACACCGCGGTCTGTCACCAGGCTGTATCTTATGAACCGTGATAGCTAAACTCCATTTGCGATAACATTAGACATTTAAATAAGCCCATTTTACAGTCCGTTCAACCGATTTTAACTTCTATTGCGTTGGTAATACGACAAATGGCAGCTGTAGTAAACAGTTGGTTTTGGTAACAGGTTTATGCTTTTTATGTCATCCTTATGTTTACGGGATAGAACTCAAAATCGGTTGAACGGACTGTAAAAAGATTTGTAAACATGTCTAATGTTATTTTAAATGGAGTATAGACAGTTGAAATTTTCGCAGATGATGTATTTCTGTTGCCGCTATAACAACAAATACTCAAAACAGAATAAAATAAATATTTAAGTGGGGCACCTATACAACAAACGTGACTCTTTTTCGTTTTTTGCGATATTGGTACGGGACCCTTCTTTCAGGCGCTCTATGTTAAATACTGGTGTTCAGAGCCATCCCGTTAGAATAGAAGTCGACCCACACAGTTGGGCATAGGCTAGGCGGATTGAATATTGTAGACCATTTCATACGCAACTTGTGCATACCTAATTTTCACGCTTATTAAAGCGAGGTTAAACAATTCAAGCGTGAATAATTACAAGGCACACGTGTACTTTAGGTAGTGCTTTAGTTCACTGCGTTATTTTATGATAATCGATTTGTTGGAATAATCGTCTGAAGTCGACTGAAGAAGTCGCGGATAGGACTAAAAGGATTAATGTCCTATTTGCTGCCACTGGTATGACCACCAAGGTATTTTGTAGCTATCAAGAAAAATACTTCGCAGGGAATTCCACTCCTTAGCTGTACGCCTATGAAAATATTCCCATAACGTTTATTTCGTTCGTTGAGGAGCTCGTGGCTAAATAATAACAGATGCACGGGTCGATCTTCAGGGTTAAGCAACGCTTGACGAGGTCGGTCCGTGGGTGGGTGACCATTTCAACATACCGAGTTTCCTCCGTGCCTCGGCAAGCACGTTAAGCCGTTGGTCCCGGCTGTCATTTGAAGATCTTTGACAGTCGTTACGGGTAGTCAGAAGCCTGAGATCTGACACCAGTCTTGCCAAGGGGTATCGTGTTAACCAGTTACTAGGTTGTGGAGGTCAGATAGGCAGTCGCTCCATGTAACTGGTACTCCGGTAAGACTGGAAGCCGACCCCAACAATAATTGGGAAAAAAGGCTAGGCAGATGATGATGAACGTTAATTCATTGAATTTGATGTGTCAGTGTATGTTTTAGTTAGCACAGGCAGTGTTTGGCCCCTCCAGTGGGTTCCCGCATTGTCGAGGCGGGGGGGGCTCAGTAACTGTGGCTTGGTCACCCACGGTGAAGCGAAGAGGAACCCGAGGAGGGGCCGCTCGTCAGGGCTTTTGCTAGTAGGTTGCGGTGCCGCTTGGTAACAGGCGACATCGCAACTGAGGCGGGCCGCGATGTCTTATGGAGCGTCCCAGGTCCCATACGATATCGAGGCGAAGAATTGGAGGCCGCGGCGGGAGAGGAGTGCCGGTATTGCGGTGTGCCGCTCTCCCTATCTTCCGCGGCCTAGACGGGGTCGCCACCGTCTGATGGCGGACGCGGTGGGCCGCAGGGGAAGAGGAGTGTTGGTATAGCGTTAGCCGCTCTCCCTATCCCCTGCGGCCGAAAAATGGTAGGTGGCGGGGCCATTGACCTCGACCGATTACACGGGGTCGTTTGGCACCCATGTGCTGATTTGGTCCCTGGGGTGGTCACGGCGTACAGTGTGTTCTAGTGCGCCGGTGATGGGGGGTACTCACCCGAGAAGGGTCCGGTGACGGACAGCCGCGGCGGGTTCGCGGTGAGTGCTAACGTGTGCCTGTGTTCCCGCCATAAGCGGCACAGGAGGACAACGTGGAGTTTTAGTGGGTTAGAGTCCCACATAACTGCACTATATCCCCGTGGTAGTGCAGTATGCATGAGCATTTATAAACGCAAAAAATAAAAAAAGCAGTGTTAGGCGACTGAACTCGTTCTTAATAAAGTGTGTCAAGTTGTATGTACTAGTACAAAAAATTTGACTACCTGCGAGTTAGATGGGCGATAAAAAAGTTTTAATTAATTAACTACTGGCAATTCATCTTAGGATTAAGCTGGGAACAAATTATCGGACGCGACTGACAGTTGCTACTTATACAGTATCTGGGTAATGAATGTATAATAAATCGCGCAATTTATCGGACGTTAGTCGCGGACGTAACCTTGGGCGGTCGGACGTCCGATAGACATCTAGCCCGCTGGATATTTTTGCCAGCCGAAAACGTCCGTGGACGGTGGGTGCGGGACGTAGAACTACTTAGAGCTTTTTTTTACGCGAAACTCTTATTTTTATGTTCTTTCTTGGTGGACTACATAAAGCAGCCGCCGCTAATTCCAGAAAATCTCACTTTCACTACTCTACATGTTTCTTCGTTGAATAAGCGGTCGGACGAGTCCGCAAGCCGCGTCCCAAACGACTGTGCACACATATCAGTCGCCGCTGTCAGTCGCGTCCGTCAGCCGCGTCCTATAATTTGTTTCCAGCTTTAGGAATGATGTGATGGGTTGGAATTAAAACTCAAGCTGAAAAACATAGTTGTTTATAAAAGCCAGTATCATAACTATTATTGAGTACCTACATCACATTAATTGATCAAGATACAAACCGAATTAAAGCTTGTCCTACCTATCCGAAATCAGTATAAAGGTGTACAAATAAACTTGAAACACAATCGCGTAGAAGTTTTGAAACAATATTATCTTACCAAACTTGTTAAAATCACAGTTCAAGACTACGTGACAAAAAACAGGTAGAAGTTCTCAGAAATCTCGAAGAAACCTTGCAGATCGAAATTTGGACATGACCGTCTTATGAGTCACAGCTGCAGCGAATAAGTAACTAAATAAACCACTTGGATTTACCGCGTGTTCCTTCGACGATAAAGGAAATAAAATAAAAACCGGCCAAGTGCGAGTCGGACTCGCACACGAAGGGTTCCGTACCATTATCGCAAAACACTGCAAAAAAATCACGTTTGTTGTATGGGAGCCCCCCTTATTTTATTTTATTTTAATTTAATCATTATTATTTTTTGAAGAAAATATACAACTAAATATTCTGTGAATATTTCAAGTGTCTACCTGTTGCCGTTATTAATATCGAGCTAAAAACGGCAAAAATATCACGTTTGTTGTATGGGAGCCCCCCTTAAATATTAATTTTATACTGTTTTTAGTATTTGTTGTTATAGCGGCAACAGGAATACATCATCTGTGAAAATTTCAACTGTCTAACTATCACGGTTCCTGAGATACAGCCTGGTGACAGACAGACAGACAGACAGACAGACAGACAGACGGACAGCGAAGTCTCAGTAATAGGGTCCCGTTTTTACCCTTTGGGTACGGAACCCTAAAAAGTAATAAGTTTTATAAACGTGGGTTTTACAGAAGTTTGTTGTGTTTTGACAGTTCTGGCATGATGATGATACGTTTGCCTAATTCTTGCATACAGAAAAAGTTTCAAAGGTTGCCATTACAGAAAAAATAATGGCTGTTAAACACAGCGAGATCAGTGTGGAACTGTGGATCCTGTAATTATCTTTTGTGTCTTTTGGTCAACAGCAAGTACGGTTTTCAATGGGTTCTCTGCCCTTTCGCCGAAAATTGTTTGCCAGATTTTCATTTGGCAACTAACGTTTCGCAGAATTTTATTCCGCCGAATAACTATTTGCTAACTTATCATATAAATTTGTTTTATTTCCCAACCTCACAGTTACCAACTGTACACGGTATAACTCACGTTTATTATATCTTGATAACGTTATTGAAATGCCAATATACCAAATAACTTTATATGATATGAGTATACTCGTAATAAATTAGTTTAGTTTCTTTCATTTTATCAATGTATGAAAAGGAAACTGTTACACTTACAAAACGTCATTCGTCTAATAGTTGTGTGGCCTAGTGAAATGTTTGACAAATGATAAATGTCCCAAACGTTTTGTGTCATTATAATAATCAGCTTAACAATAATTCTACCAAATGAAACGTTCGTTGTCATACAAAAATTTGCTAATCGTTAGTTGTCAAAGTGAAACATCGACGAAACGTTGGTTGGCAAGTGATAATCTGCCAAATAATTTTCGGCGAAAAGGCAGGATACCTTTTCAATGTCATAGACGACTAATATAATTATACGGAACTAAGGAAGAACACGTGTTGCACCGGGTCGAAATAAATTGAGATAAGGTCAAGAGAATGTCATAGTAAAGGCGAGAACCTTTTTAATTTTACGGGTTATTTAAATAATCCATATAGAATGATTCATTTGTGGTTATTAATTTCCGGGAATTGTTGTTCCAAGAAATGAAAACCACAGAAGACGTATTTCTAGAACTGCATCAATTTTACGGATTATTTAAATAATCCATCTAGGATGAATCTTTTGTGGTTTTTAATTTCCGGGAATTGTTATTCCAAGAAATGAAAACCACAGAAGACGTATTTCTAGAACTGCATCAATTCCTATATTTTGCGTCATCGCGTCGGTGGACACTAAACAAAGGATCATTATTTTCAATAACAAACATATCTGACGCGTCCGATGCAGTCATGTCATCTCTTCTTCAGGTCTACAACAAGTATAAACAATGTATTTGTTTTAGTTTGTTTGAAAACATTCTTTGTGTTGCCATAATAAAGTCGCGTCAGTTTCTACCTAGTGTCAAAGATAGGTTTTGTATGCTCAACAATAGTTTACATTTCGTAGTAACAGAGCTTGAACTGAAACGATGCCAACAATTTTATATTAGTGTTTGTAAACATAGAATTCGGGTAAATAGTTTCAGGGAACAGGTGATTAATTAAGATAACAAGTATTGTTGTCATTGTTTTTGTTTCCGTGGCCTTTGCCCGGTTTTTGTTAGCAAAACTAAATGTAACTCTTTGACATTAAAAAAGTTAAATTGTTTGTTGAAGATAATCTCTGGCAGAATTGACCCGAACATGAAAGCATTTTATTTTTAACTAGCTGTTCCCCGCGGCTTCACTCCCGTGGGCCTCCCCACAGGACCCATTTTCAGGATTAAAATATAGCCTATGTTACTCAGGAATAACGTAGCTTTCTATTGGAGAAATATTTTTTTAATTTTTTTTAAAACAAACGAACAATCTTTCCTCTTTATAGTTTTGTTTTCCGCCGGAACTATGAATTTTCTCGTGACCAAACGTAGCCTATGCTACTCGTTATTACATCAGCTATCTACCAGTAAAAGTCCCGTCAAAATCGGTCCAGCCGTTTCGGAGAGTACCCGGAACAAACAGACAGACAGACAGATAAAAATCTTAAAAATTGCTTATTTGTTGTTAGTGCCGTATATACTTTCACGTGCATTCAATAAAACGTTGTTATTTTGATATTACATACAGACACTTCAATTTTATTTATTTGTATATAGATTACTAGCTTCTGCCAGCGGCTTCGCCCGCGTGAATGTCGAAAATTATCCACCACCACCACAATTGGGCCACCACTGCTTATTCACCAGTGTACATTTGGGTAGAATCATGATCTTTTGCTGGCCAGCTTTTCATTATCTAATTGACTATTGCTCATTCATTAAAGCCAAATTGTCTGTCGACGTCTCAATTTTGGAAGTTTCCACTCCAGGTTTCAAATTCATGGTCCATGGCCATTTTAAATTGCTAGAATAAAAATCACTTGCAGGCCAATAAAAATGAATCAATCTGACAGTTCTAGACTGCTCTAAAAATAGTCGTCATCATTGTTAGTGAGTTCTTCCTAGTTGTTTGTCCGGTTATAAAGTGCATTGGTTTTATTACCTAACTAACATAGCATCACGCCTGTAATCGCCGAACGCTTCTACGAGTAAAGGGTCTTTCAACAAGGACGGGTCGATGTTAAAATTGAATAAAACAAGATGTGTGTGAGATATTAACGAAATTTCGGCCGCAGAACCGAAGCCGAAAACCGCGGCTTCGTATGGTGGCACGAATCCGAGAGGTCCAATTTTTAATGACTCTGCTGCATAGATCGAGCGAGCGCTACAGATCAATGATAAACAATTTCTTTTTGCTTGAATTGAACAATATGGACGTGAACGACATGTGGTTCCAGCAAGATGGCGCTACTTGCCACACAGCGAACGACACAATCGACATTCTGCATGAACGGTTTGAGGGCCGAGTTAGAGTGCCGCTAGACTTTTTCTTGTGGGGTTTTCTGAAATCGCAGGTCTATGCCAATAAACCACATTCGACCGTTGCCCTGAAAGCCAACATAACGCAGGCCATCGCTCGGATTCACCCGGATCTATGCAGCAGAGTCATTAAAAATTGGACCTCTCGGATTCGTGCCACCATACGAAGCCGCGGCGGACATTTGAACGATGTCATATTCCATCCATAAGGGCATAAATGGGCCTTTTAAATAAAAAATAAATTTCGTTATTATCTCACACACATCTTGTTTTATTCAATTTTAACATCGACCCGTCCTTGTTGAAAGACCCTTTATAATCGAGGCTATATTAAATGAACACTATAATATAGTACCACTATAGTGATAATATTATTCTTAATGGCCAGCACGAATGGCAATGTCTAGTCACGTAATATCACTGTACGCAGTCTGTTTACGGCCGCCATTATTATGAACCTCGACCTCTTGGCTGATTATTTTGTTCTTGAATGGCCTGATCCCGATAATGTTGCCTGTTCAAAAATGTGGAAACTGTACATACAACCTACGGAATAAGGCGTAACACAATTCTAATGTAATTACTATTGCTATCGTTTTGGCAGTTAAATTACAGAATAAGCATTCTGCAAAATGACAAACTCATATGTTTTTTAATTTAATTTTGATATTCTAAGCAAAGACAATGTCGACTATTCTGCCAAAGTCTAAAGTGAATTCTTATGTTTAAAAAATTCGTCCGCTTGACAGCAAAGATAATATTTGAATTGTAAAGCCGGCTCCACACGCTTGGCGAACAATGGCAAACAACAAACACGAACATGTGGATGGGTGAAGTTTGTGTTCGCCCGTGTTCGGCATCAGTGTCGGTTTTTGTGCACAAATCAAAGAGTGTTTGACAAACGTGTTTGTATGTATCCAGACGCTTGTTCAATTCAGTAGTACGCGCGAGATTGCGGGCGGCCGCGGCGGACTGAGTTAATAGTGGTGGTCACGAATCGTGACATTTTGTTTATCCTAAGCTAATTTGTAAGGAAAATTGTTTCGATTGGTCTGAGGAGGTTAACCCGAAACTAATCGCTGCCACAACAAGCTCGTCGTCTGCCATGTTTGCCTATCCGGAATATACTAGAGCACGTTAGCCAAGCCTGTGGATGCCGTGTTTGTGTTGGGTGATTGTGGTCAGTGTTTGTTGTTTGCCACTGTTTGTAGTAAACACCAAGCATGTGGAGGCGGCTTTAAAATGAATGGTACTGATTTTCTAGCCCTAGTGCTAACAGGATAGATAACGTATGCAATTATGCATGTTCCAGAATTAGCCATGACAAGCGGATAGCTAGCTTCCCTTCATACTGATTAGCAGGTGGCCTCGACCGATGGGTTTATTTACACGTCGCGTTTGCAATATTAAACAGTAGAGTACTTATCTATCAATGTAGCGAAGCGAGATCGGATGTGCAGGCGATATTGTTGGCATCGCGGGTAGAATCAGAATGAATTTGATTGAGCGTAGGGCAATGGCAGTAATGGCACGTGTAAAAAAAACCGGCCTAGTGCATGTCGGACTCGCGCACTAAGGCTTCCGTACCATTATTATCGCAAAAACGGCACAAAAATCACGTTTGTTGTATGGGAGCCCCACTTAAATATTTATTTTATTCTGTTTTTAGTATTTGTTGTTATAGCGGCTACAGATATACATCATCTGTGAAAATTTCAACTGTCTAGCTATCGCGGTTCATGAGATACAGCCTGGTGACAGACAGACAGACGGACCGCGGAGTCTTAAGTAATAGGGTCCCGTTTTTACCCTTTGGGTACGGAACCCTAAAAACCGGTCAAGTGCTAGTCGGACTCGTGCACCGAGGGTTCCCGTACCTACCCATTATACCATCATAATAAAATTTGTATAATTTTTATTGGTGGCTAAGTTTTAAAGATATGGGCAAATTTAGATTTTCGCGAAAACTTGTAAGTACAAAAATTTACCTTCATTTTCAACTTTTTTTTTGTCCTTTTTTTGTGCTGTAAGACCTTCGATGAAGGATACCCCATCCTTCATCGAAGTGTAAGACCTTACTTTTTGTCAAATTTCGTGATTCTAGGTCAACGGGAACTACCATATAGGTTTTCGACCCAAAACCTATAGGGTACTTCCGATTGACCTGGAATTGTCAATTTTGGTTAAAAGCAAGGTCTTACAGCACAAGTAAAGGAAAAATGCCGAAAAATAGTTAAAACTTAAGGTAAATTTTGGTACTTACAAGGTTTCGCGAAAATCAAAATTTGCCCATATCTTTTTATGGTTTTGACTCTGGACCTTGATTTTTATACACCTAATAGGGACTATAGACCTCAGTATTTGGTATTAGTTTCAACTTGCTAGGTCCAAACGTACCTGAGAAAATCGGTGGTGACACACGGACAGACGGACAAGAGAGTAATCTTATAAGGGTTGCTTTTTTTTTTTAGGTACGTAACCCTAAAAAGAGGTCGTTGTGTTTAGTATAGGCTGTATGAGATGTTACCTTTACCTTGACAGTTCGACGATTGTAACAGCCGCCATCTTTAATAAAGCAGTGTGTCTAAATACCAGCTTTTGACTTGTACAATAGGTAATTGAATCTATACCTAACAGTAAACTTATCTAGCATGTTGCATGGACAGGATAGAGTTATTGGAAGATTCTAGAACGATTTGACCTAGATCTAATAAGATCCACGTGTGAGGTGCAGTGATCTGAAAAGTGAAATAGCTCCTCGCCTCGTACATAAACTACACATCCTCCTGTTAGTATATAATAACACTCTGAACACCAATGTGTCGTTGTGCAGTCAGAGGGGCAATTCCCGTATTTTTAAATAACGTTTGATGCGTATTTTAATCTTAGGGCCGATTTCACCAATGATACTAATCGCGATTAGTTCAACTAAACTCAGTTTACGTAAATACAGCGTTCTGATTGGTAGTTTCTCAGCGGTCTCAACCAATCAGAACGCTGTATTTGTGTAAACTCAGTTTAGTTGAACTAATCGCGATTAATATAATTGGTGAAATCGGCTCTTAATCTCAATCTGTCAAAAACAACTACAACTTACATTATATTTTCACAAGGTTTTGTGATTGATTGTCTCCGAGATGAAATTGGAAAAAAAACTCACCGTGAAAACTGCTGTGAATCAAGCTGTCAATCCCTAGTTCAGTACTTCGCTCACTCCTCTTATGTTTTCACTTTGACATTTTTCAGAATATTTTTAACCGATTTACCAAAAAGGAGGAGGTTCTATGTTCGACTTTGTCTGTTTTTTTTATGTATGTTTACCGATATCTCCGTCAATTGTGGACCGATTTAAAAAAGAATTTTTCTTTTTGAAAGAGTATGTTCCGAAATTAGTCCCATTTTGAAAAAAATGGTACCTACAAAAGACACCGACTTCCAAAAGTAAAGTAATTTTTCCCTTTGTAGTTTTTTATTTGGAAGTCAGTAGTATTTGTTTTGTTAAAAAGTTTTTTTATTCTGTTTGAGAAAAGGCCGTATGTTTTGAGTGAACATTTACGGGCTCTTAGTAACCTATTGTGATGAATGTCTGAATGAGTCAATTCAAACGAAGCTTCGAGTGCATTTTCATTTAAATGTGTTTGTTTACACTGCAGCGTCTGCGTCATCTAATGTAATATTGTTGGTAATATTACCTTTAGCTATAAAAATATGAATATTAACCTTGGCAACAGCAACAGTTACATTTCATCTGAAGCTTCCTGTTTACTTCATTCATAGGTAGATTTAATTACGTAGAATTATCACACGTCAATTTGAATTTAACTGTTAGTTTCATATTGATGCCAATTTCTATAAATTAGAGATTTGTCGCTATTTTTCACGTGATCAGCTTCACCTCTACCTGGTTTGGTAAGATAATTAGACTGGCTCGAGGTTTAATTTCTTTATTAACCCCCGACAGAAAAAGCGGGGTGTTATAAGTTTGACGTGTGTTGCTGTGTATATGTGTGTCTGTCTGTGGCATCGTAGCGTCCAAACGGGTGAACTGATTATGATTTAGTTTAGTTTTTGTTTGAAAGGTGATTTTGTCGAGAGTGTTCTTAGCTATGTTTGAATAAAATCGGTTCAGCCGTCCAAAAGTTATGGGCGTTTCACTGTTTGAATCGGGGTGTTTTCGCAAGATATCGTGTCATAATTACGTGTTCAATAGATTGCCGATCGAAGCGTATCTACTATGTACTAGATAAATTATGTAGCATGAAATAAAAATGTTCCGGGGGTTTCTTAAATTTTGAAATTTTACTTGTTTTTAATGTCGGCTGTTGGTATATTTTAAAATGGCGAACGTCAGTTTCTCTGTACCTATTTTTCTATATTATTCTATTGACAGAATTAATGTGGTTATAATTTTTGCTGGGCCACGCTTGGGAGAAGCTTATCCTCTCCCAAGAGCGTCACCTCATTGACAAGTTTTTAGAATGCCGTACCCAATGGGTAAAAACGGGACCTTATTTCTAAGACACCACTGTCCGTCTGTCTGTCTGTCTGCCTGTCTGTCATCAGGCTATATCTCATGAACCGTGAAGCTAGACAGTTGAAATTTTCACAGATGATGTATTTCTGTTGCCGCTATAACAACAAATACTAAAAACAGAATAAAATAAATATTTAAGTGGAGCTCCCATACAACAAACGTGATATTTTTGCCTTTTTTTGCGATAATGGTATTCTTCGTGCGCGAGTCCGACTCGCACTTGGCCGGTTGGATTCTCGCATCTAAAATTTAGCGGACTACCTCGGCCCTTATTATGTCATCGTTCCACTCGTGGGAGACACGTGATTGAATATTGAAGGTATATTGTACATCTTCTTTACATCTTCTTAAGAATGTTTAGTCATACGATAAAATCTTCGATCTTATCGTTCAAAAATAAGTCCAAAGTTTACATTGAGTCGTTATCAATTGCTGATACTTGTGGCAGATAAAAATGAATGGCTTTATAAGTGCACTTCAATTTCAAACGAATCTGTAGATAGGGTTGTCATTTTAACCGACTTAAAAAAAGGAGGTAATCAATTCGCCACGTATGTATGTAATATTGTTGGAACTTCGTCCGGGACTTCGTCGAGCTTCATTGCCTCGGCGCTTTTCTGGTGGTCGCCACTGTTGATTCTGGCTTTCTGGAGTTGCAGTGGTTTGGGAATAGTGCTCTTTCATAAGCTAGAACAAAAAAAAAATAAAAAAATTGCCAAGACAATATTACGTGCACCTATGTCGTCAAAATTGATGTTTCGGAGCATCGTTCTAGAATATGGGGTAACAGATGGAAACAATTAAAAAATCAAAATTTTAAAAACCCCTACACATTTTTATTTCATGCTACATAATTTATCTAGTACATAATAGCTACGCTTCGATCGGCAATCTATTGAACACGTAATTATGACACGATATCTTGCGAAAACACCCCGATTCAAACAGTAAAACGCCCATAACTTTTGAACGGCTGAACCGATTTTATTCAAACATAGCTAAGAACACTCTCGACAAAATCACCTTTTAAACAACACACCCCTATTTATAACACCCCTCTTTTTCCGTTGGAGGTTAAAAACCAATAACACTGGCCAACTCGAGACCCATGCTGACTTCATGCTCATTGGTCTGCAGTAGCACTATCAACCCGAGACACGCAGCAAATTAAATTGTTTTGTTTATGAAGTTAAAACTTTTTTCACATAGATACAACTTTTTTATTCAAGCTGGTAACCCTATTCTATAAAGCTATTGTCGCCTGCAGCCTGGCAACTACGTAATTGTGATCGCTAGAAGTACAATGATAGTTCGCGAATGATCTCTGGCTCGTGTATCAATCTGCGTTTTATTTCAATTATTTCAGCATTTTAATATGCCTGCTTATTCCTGTTGCCGTTAGTTGTAGCATGTACTTTATTTATTTATTTATTTGGGTAACCAACAGCGGTACATAAAATATTTTACAAAATATGCGTATTACAATTTTTATGGCCAATTATAGGATTCCCTGTGTAACTGGGATATTTAGTCACATGGGAGTGTGACTGCGGAACCACCCAACAGACGATGCCCCATCTCCTGTCCTGCTCCTTATGTGAAAACACCTGCACCATGCAAAACCTTTGTGAGGCCAGCGCTAAGGCTATCGATGTGGCTACATACTGGTCCAAAAAAAATATTGAAGGAATCATCGACACGAAGAAGAAGAAGACTGGGATATAAAAGATGCGAACGAACGAATACCACAAATTTCATCAATTAAAAGATGCAATACAATCCAAATTAATATAAGGTTAAGATTAAATCACAATTTTAAAAATGGTAAAAACAAAAAAATAAATTACAGAAGACAGGAGAAGATAGAAGATCGGTTGACTGTCACTCGTCTCCATCTATATTATAGAGGCAATAAAGATCAACTACAACTGTGAAAATTGAATTCAATAAGATACACTCGTACCCTCTTACAAATAAACGCGGTATAAAGTTATACCAAGTATAACAAAGGTATAACCATACATTTTCGTAGGTTTATACTTGGTATAACTTTATACCGCGTTTATTTGTAAGAGGGTAATTGTGTAAAGCTCTCGCCGAGCTATCGCGATGCAAATTAGGCACTACGGGCTACGGGGTGCGGGGTAATTACGTAACAAAAAATCGATTATATTGATAATGTAATGCCATTCGTTGTCTCATTTAGAATTTTAGATACACTGTCGAATTTTGCAAATATACGCTTGCAATAATCAATCTGCCTAGCCTTTTCCCAACTATATTGGGGTCGGGTTCCAGTCTTACTGGATTACATGGAGCGACTGCCTATCTGACCTCCACAGCCCAGTTACTGGGTAACACGGTACCACTTGGCAAGACTGGTGTCAGATCTCAATCTTCTCACTACCCGTAACGACTGCCAAAGATCTTCAAATGACAGCCGGGACCAACAGCTTAACGTGCTTTCCGAGGCACGGAGGAAACTCGGTATGTTGAAAATGGTCACCCATCCACGGACCGACCTCGTCAAGCGTTGCTTAACCTTGATGATCAACCGGCGGCTGTTTTTATTTAGCCACGAGCTCCTCCGAAATATACGGAGCAATATATTCGTACATAATTTTATTAATTACTTTGTATTGTGGTACAAAGTGTGTTTGCAAATATGATTGCTGGATTGCAACTGAGAATTTAGTGTTGTATCAGTCTTCAACCACTAACTTTATCCTCTTATAGTGTCATATATGTACCTAATGTATGCTATGTAAGTACATAAGTTTATTCTCAGACAGCGCGTGACCAATCTCCTTGACCGCAGATTATTTCCTTCCGCGCCCTAGGTAAACACTTCCTGGTCTGGTTTATGGTATTTACGCTGATTATGTGACGAGAGAACCAGCTGTTTATGATATACAAGCATTTTTGTATTATTCTGGTCTACGGTTACATTTAATCATAATTATTTGAAAGTGTGGTCGCTGTTATCTATTCCTTCGTTTTTACCCCCGACGGAAAAAGAAGGTTGTTATAAGTTTGACGTGTGTTGTGTGTCTGTGGCATCATAGCTCCTAAACGGATGAACAGATTTTGATTTAGTTTTCTTTGTTTGAGAGGTGACTTTGTCGAGAGTGTTCTTAGCTATGTTTGAATAAAATCGGTTCAGCCGTTCGAAAGTTATTCGCATTTTCCTCTTTGAATCTGGGTTTTTTCGCAAGATATCGTGTCATTATTACGTGTTTCGATAGATTGTCGATTGAAGCGTGTCTGCTACTAGGTATATTATATTATGTAGTTTAAAAAGCATGAAATAAAAATTAAAATCGGGGTTTTTTTAAATTTGTACGTTTATCTTGTGTTTTATTATGTATTCATGTTTGTGATTCTTAATTTGGTTTAGTGCATTTGTTTGTGCGAGTAAAAACCTATTTCTTTTTTCAAATTTTTAGGGTTCCGTACCCAAAGGGTAAAAACGGGACCCTATTACTGAGACTTCATGGTCCGTCTATCTGCCTGTCTGTCTGTCTGTCACCAGGCTGTATCTCATGAACCGTGATAGTTAGACAGTTGAAATTTTCACAGATTATGTATTTCTGTTGCCGCTATAACAACAAATACTGAAAACAGAATAAAATAAATATTTAAGCGGGGCTCCCATACAAAAAAAGTGTTTTTTTTTACAGTTTTCTTAGATAATGGTACGGAACCCTTCGTGCGCTAGTCCGACTCGCACTTGGCCGGTTTTTTTTAAGTTATTTACATAATGGAACTTTTGTGACAACTTATGTTTGGCGACCAGTGTTGCCTAGTTTTAGGGTAATGCAATTCTTGAGACCCTGTACATAGAGTAGGCAAACCAAGTGACATTTTTAAAGTCCCCACATGGGTTAAGTATCAGTAATCTAACCTGTCATTTGTCATAAATCAAATCATCAAAAAGACCCGTCAAATTTTATCACAAAACATACCTATTCTACGCATTGGATAAAACTATCATTGTCAGGCGATAAAATGTATTTAAAAGATTTGCGATAACCGATAGGGACAATCGAAATGCGAAAAATAGGTATTTGTCATCTTCAGTTATTTTTGTTTTTGCGCCATTTTATGTGCTGTAGTTCAATGTCCTTGGGTGGTCGTGATAATTTAATGATAAATAAGTAATACAATGCCGTATCAACTGATAAGGAAATCAGCTGTTGTTTTTCACATCACTTATAAAAACTGGCCAAGTGCGAGTCGGACTCGTTTTTAGGGTTCCATACCTAAAGGGTATAAACGGGACCCTATTACTAAGACTCCGCGGTCCGTCCGTCTGTCTGTCTGTCTGTCACCAGGCTGTATCTCATGGACCGTGATAGCCAGACAGTTGAAATTTTCATAGATTATGTATTTCTGTTGCCGCTATAACAACAAATACTAAAAACAGAATAAAATTAAAATTTAAGTGGGGCTCCCATACAACAAACGTGTTTTTTTTGCCGTTTTTTTGCGATAATGGTACGGAACCCTTCGTGCGCGAGTCCGACTCGCACTTGGCCGGTTTTTTACCCTTTGGGTACGGAACCCTAATAAAAGACTTGTTAAAAAAGTTACGTCGTGCTATTCTGTATAAATCGCACCGTTATAATTAGTGTGAAGTAACCTGTCAATGTCAGTTGAAATGACATCTAACTTCACGTTTAGATTTTATAGACTCGTGCTGCTTAAACTATTCAAGACCATTAAAAGGCTCTTTCTTGAATGGCAGAAGCTAATAGACATGTGATTCCAGTTGTAAGTTAATCAGTATCTTTACGTCTAGGAATCGTGTCAAGATAGACAACAAACACGGCAAAACAATGGCCGATCATGCAATTATCACCTTTCTAACTAACTTGACAGATTGTCTGAAACTTACGTAATGTTTACCAACACAAAGTTCGCAGCACGTGTACCTACACATGTACCTAGACATGGCTACAAACAACCCACTCAGGCATACAACACATACCTACACTTACAGATATTAATAACATGTAACTATTATAATCTGTTTGTAGTTCATCTAATGATGTAATTTACTTGGTAACTCGACGCCGACGTGTCTTTAGTAGTGTCCGTTCGGTATAATAATTTGTTTACAATGCATGTCCTCGAAAAGAGCGTTTTCCAAGCCGCCAAACTGTGCGGAAAGTGTCACTCTTTTTCACTAGTGCTTTTTACTTTTCTGTATTTTTTAAATTTTTAACGCCAACGTCAGCCCGACGCATAGAGCGTATAGAATTTGAGAAAAGTTTTACAAATTAGTTAAGTTCAGATTATGATTCATATAAAGGTTAAAATAAAACTAACTTCATTAAAGGCGTTTTTAATTACTCTAGATTTAGATATTGATCAATAAATTGATTTTAAATATTCATTAAATATGTTTGGCAGAACGTATATTTTGCTCGTGCCTTTTTGCGTTACAGCGTGACAGCTAATTGCCCATGCGCAGTAGCCCGAGGAACTATTAGTTAATCTGTGGATATGCTGAACGCGCTTGAATAAGCCCGCCATTTTATTAATTTCTTGCTTGGTTCAGATTATTTTTTTTATTTCCTCGCACAATGCATGGTAAAATGTTGTATGATACACGTACGTAAGATGATTTCCGACTCGTGTCGATTTATCCACTCACTCGCTCGTGAATAAAAATGCCACTCATCGGAAATTACCTACCTTCCGCACTTGTAGCATAAACAACTATTTCATGTCTAGCTTAACATCGATATAATAAGCGAATCACACATAATAATTATATTGCGCGGGATAAACTAACAATCGAAAGTGTATTGTCTGTTTGAAAATAGGTATTTGTTGTCTTGAACAAAACGCACTCGCAATGAAAATTGCTTTATTTTTGTCGGTTCGACAATTATTTTATTTCGTTTAGTTGTTCGCTGTGTCAATCCTGAACACCGCTGAAAAGAGAACGCTCTTCACCATCCTCAGTAGTAAGTAACATCGAATGTATCCTTTATCTGTTATTAATTTTAAATCGTTCTTTGCTTAATATAACATACATTTTCCCCGGTTATTTGAAGTTATCTTTGGAATATGCAGTGCTATTCTGAAAACATCTCGTCGTGAAACTTAGGTGAAGTGAGCTGTCAATCCACAGCTTCAATGATGCAATGACAGTTCACTTCACCTAAGCGGCGACATTTTAACAGTGTAGACCGGTGGATATGTTATGGACCAAGTGACTAATACGGCATTATTCATAATTCCCGGGCAATTTGACAAATTTGCCCAATATGAGTAGGCACTATGATAAAAACCGGGCTTTGCCACATTGACCGGGCTTTCTGAATAATGCCCATCACTCATTGGGCAGGGTGATAAAGAGATGTGTTTTATTAGATTATTTAATCGTTGACATTGATTTCAATATAGAATAGGTAAGTACGATTATTATTTAAGCAAAAAAAGTCGACGGAACCCCGCTGCGGGGCTCTTATTTCTCTCTGCAGAGTCTAAAGTAACCTAACATGAAGAATTAGCGTAGAGTTCGCTCGCTTTGCTCGCTCACTTCAGCTCCCGCCATCTCCTTCGAACCTAACTTATCCGTGTCGGAGTGCCCTAAGCTCCCGAGCTCGCTTCGCTCGCTCTTGGACAATTCATTGACCATAATTATCGAATTGCCCAACCGTTACGTAGCAATATTTATAATGACCAGACAATGTGATAAATATAGAAGTTCAAATCAGAATTACATAGATCGAATTGACTTGACTAGATTCATACTGCCTGGGCATTATACATAGTACACATATTAATCACTTGGTCGGTGACAGATATAATCGCTAACTTTTTAGTTCATGTTCAATTATATGAGTATATTTTGTTTCCGTTCATCAACCAATTGACATTTTGACAACTGACACAGAAAATAGGTCTAAATAATACAAGCACTAGTACTTAAACATCTGTATGTAGTATATAACTGTAGCCTCAATTTGTTCTCATTACCCATGCAAGTGCCGTTACAAGTAAGTACATAATGAATTGAAGATAAGATTGCTAAGTTTTTGAGGTCAAAGTATTTGCAAAAAGCTCTACTGACCAGCTACTGCAAAATTACCCGTGGAGTAAGTTTCTTCTAGTGTTTAAAACTAGTTGAATCACATTACCTTATTTATTTTACCAATGTCAATCCTTTGAAGCATAACAATTGATTCTAATGTCTGGGGCTGTACCATGACGTGTCAAAACTATCATAGATTTACTGTGACAGAGAGAGAGAGAGCTATACAAGACAAATAGCTATGTCCCTTTTTACCCGACTGCCGAAATAGGGTAGTGTGTTTATCAGTCTATGTATGTATGTATGTTTGTTCCTATGTGGCGTTGGCCGATTTTGATGATTCATACGTCAATCGATTCGTGTTAACCCTGCAAGTGTCACTGGCTACATTAAAATTGGCAAATAGAAAAATGGCGGATTTTGGGCGCCATATTGTGGGGGACAAAAATTTATTTTTCTTCCAAACCCATCGTATGGGATATCAAAATAAAGAGTTTTAAGAAGTGATTATAAAAATATACAACACTACCTCAACACACAAAAAAATAAAATAAAAAGTTATAAATTAAAAAGTAATTTCAAAAAATCAAAAATCCCGACTGCAGCGAACTTAAAAGCCGTAAACAAGAAGAAAATCATGGTGTGCAGTCGGAGGATACGTATTCGCGTGCTGGCTGACCAAAACCAGATGTTGTTTTTTTTTTGACACGTCATGGCGTCAAGGTAAGGCCCGTGTTTCTCAAATAGGTTGAAGTTTCCAAAGAAAGCACAAAATATGACGTTTAAAAACTGTAAAAATCACATTATCTGATACATTTCTGTATTTACTTTCTCTCAACTATAATTTTGTTGACCGTGGTTTTGTTGCGTCATCAGAATTATTGACCTCCACTCGGACTCATTCATAAATATTTATATTTCGTTGCGAAAATAATAATTTTATGCAGATTCGCACTATCCAAGTTCTGTTTACTAATAGTAGAGTATGTTTTGGTAGAGAAAGACGTTAATTGTAAACTTGTTAGAAAGTTTTGTTTTGTGTCAGATCTCAGGCTTCTGACTACCCGTAACGACCGTCAATGATCTTCAAATGACAGCCGGGACCAACGGCTTAACGTGCTTTCCGAGGCACGGAGGAAACTCGGTATGTTGAAATGGTCACCCATCCACGGACCGACCTCGTCAAGCGTTGCTTAACCTTGAAGATCGACCCGTGTTGCTATTCGCACATTATTGACATCGTGCTGTTATTATTTAGCCACGAGCTCCTCTATCCTCTCTATCCCTTGATAGCACTGTTACTACGAGATATTATTAGTTTCAATATTGAAACTAAGGCGTCAAACAGGAGAGTAACACTTTGCTGTCGACAGAGCGAACATCAACTGTCGACAGAGGCAACTCCAGCTGTCGACAGAAGCAACTGCTACATGACGGCAAGGGACAATTATAGTGAACGGTCTTGTAGTCGAGATGTGCTGATCCCGTTCCGTTTCATAGGTAAAATTTGCACTCATTCACTTCGCTACCGTTAGTAAGTACAATCAAGATTTAATTTAATTACAAAACTGTTGTTATTTCTAGATGTCTCGATAACAATATAAGTTTATTGTAAACAACTTGATACTCAGTTTTTACTTCTCAACATTTGTTTTATTAAGATAAAGTAAACGGACGTGTTTAAAAGTAAATATTATTCTTAAACTCCCGCAGACCAGTATATTTAGACCTATCATGGCGGCGCTGTCAAATGTTAACATCATGTCAAAATTAGTATCCAATTTTACCGCATGCCTAAATATATTGGGCGCTGATTTATACCTATTTGAGGTTATCTCAGTATTTAAAAAATATTCTGAGCCACAGGGGAGGGTGGGCTATAAAAAATATGAGATTTAATAATAGAAAACAGTCAGTCAGTTATCGTAAAAGATAAGACAGGAAAAACAGACACACACACATTGTACTTTGTTTTTGTAGAAAAATCTCTCGATAAGTATTGTTTCTTTTTTCTTTTATCTGCCATTCTCGAAGACTAGTGACCTCTTTATTTATTTCAAGTAGGTACCTAGATAATAACGCTCTCTTTAAAAAATACTCCGTCAATTGTTTTTTTTTGCGTTGCTCGATCTTTCAATTAGTAGGTTCAAGAAGATTCAATGCGTTGATTGTTTTCACAAGCAGACTGGCTTTCAAAACAAACTGTTCGTGCAAATTGGAAAATTTGTAAAAAGAATGAATGAGTGAATGTACTGATTAAGACTTTATCGTAGGAACTTATTCCATGAGCGATTCTAGGACAATGTTTTTTGACGAATATCCTCTACAGTTTTATTTTCTTATGTTAATTAATTACTGTAATCACAAACACTGCCAAATCTAGGTTATTAATGAGGTCGTTCATCGTGTACAATGTTTTTGTGTACATTGGTTAACATAACAATTTGAAATTAATAATAACATGAATACTTTAGAATGTTTCGGGTGGGCTTACCATACTTACAGAATTATTTTTAACTAATTTTCGGGCCCACTTTCAGTGATGTTAGTATAGGGTTGCCATCCGTCCGGGTTTCCCCGGATTTGTCCTAGTTAAGAAGGCGTGCGGGCGGGGTTTTATTTGTAGTCCTGGTTTTAAAGTCTTCAAATAAACAACAGAAATTTTGCACCGTTTTCTCCGTCAATTGTAGACCGATTTGGTAATTCTTATTTGTATGGAAGGTTATGATCCCGAATTGGTCCATTGGTTATTTAAATTTGGTGGATATCTGATGAAGAAATTCGGCGATATTCAACAGAACTCTTCAACGATTACGGCAAATCACCTGGGATTGCATGTCTGTTTATTGTACACTAGCTTCTGCCAGCTGCTTCGCCCGCTTCAAAATGGCTTTACACGCTCCATATCCTGGTTGGCAGATTTTAGATATGGCAACCCTATTTTAGTAGAATTTAAGTACCTACCTATCTCATAAAAAAACAATTATTGAAAGTTTGTGACATAATATTTCACAGATAAGGTTTAATTATGTATTTTTTAAACATTCAAGGAACGTGTCGCTTTGATAAGCGTGTTATTTCTTCGTAACACCTTCAGGGTTATTTGGCGTAATGATAACAGCTGTTTTGTGACATAATATGACTGTTTTGCATTACAACAAAACAGGTATTATGTGTGGATAAACACGTGGTGTTGAGTTAGAAGAATGCTGTCTGTAATTGCCTTTATATGGTGATATATGGGTAAAAACTTACCAAATTGTCCATAGTTTTATACCTGTCTTTTTCTCTCCAGCGAGCGTCACGTTGAGTGACGTTGACAGGTAGCTTTATCTGTCAAGTTCATAGAGTCTTCAACTCACCAGCAAGAGAATTGCTGCAACACCACGTGTTTATCCACACATAATACCTGTTTTGTTGTAATGCAAAACAGTCATATTATGTGATTTGATAAACACGTGGTGTTGAGTTAGAAGACCTGTTTGGTATCTGCTGGTGATAAAACACAAACGCTATGTTGAACACCTTACAAAACTGTTCTGAAATATAATCAGTTTTATTATACACTTACACCATTCTAGTTAAAATAAAAAATAATCATAAATTTCTGCAAAATCAACAGAAAATCAGAAAATTAATTCTGAATAATTCTCTTAATTAATTAATTCTTATATAATAGTTTTCCGCATAAAACGCTTTTTAATACAAGTTCAGCCAACATTAAATGCAAGCTGTTAATATATATTGAGTTATTTACTGGAATAAAATACTTAACTTGTTTTATTTAGTACTTTTCCAGTTAATTTCCTGTTTAGATCTACTTTCTAAATATACTTCTAAGCCACTCTAGAGGCCACAGTTGACCTAATGGGTACTGCCCGGTGGGTTACTAATGTTAGTATCTTTAAAAATCTATTCCCACATAAATTGCAATATACTAGAAGTACTAGAAGCAGGTTTAATAACCCTGACAGACAAGTAAATGAACTTGTGACGGTACATGTGTTTGACCATAAAGACACAATGGTCTGGGTGTTTCCGCAACAACTACCTGACTGTCTATTTATATCTGCATTTTGATAAAAACTTTGGCCACAGAGTCATCTTATCTTCCACAGACATGAGATCACTCTTTTCTAGAATAGTAAGGTTATAAATCTTACAACTTGAGGCTAACAATATTAATATAATCGTTCAGCTAGTCATTTCAAGTAGTGAACTTGAATTTATTCAATTCTTTGTTAGTAAGCCAAATAAATGTTTTAAATTAAAACTGCTGATGTAGGTAAAACAGCAAATGTATGCAAGACAAATAATCTATAATTACCAAATAATCTAGCAGCTTGCTTGGCCTTAAGATGCTTTTGAATGGAATCAAACCAGAATAAACAACTTTTATTGGAACCTAAGACATATTATGTCGTTAAAGTAGCTGTCCGCCAGTTTCTTCTTAACAACTTCTGTCTGGTCCAGTGAGCTATTTGGTTAGCCCTCCTCCGTTTGGTGGACTAGGGTGAATTCTGTTGCATTTAGCCCGAGCTACTAAAACATTCCGCATGTTCTTTATCGGAGTTAGCTCTGCTATGACCCTTGCTCACAGATTGGGCAACCAGAAAACTTCTGGTTCACATTGATGTTTTTAGGATATACATTCCTCTTTGTCACTGTTCCAGTGAGTTAGTAATAAGCTGAGTGGGTGGAATGCCCAGCCCAGCTAATGGTCTCGTGTTGGCTCTGCTATGACCCTTGCTATTAGGACCTACATTCCTTTTTGTCACTGTTCCAGTGAGCTAGTATTAAGCTGAGTGGGTAGAATGCCAGCTAATAGTCCCAATGTAGGCTGAAAATGTCGCAAAACCATCACTAGAATCCTTTGGTACCTACGACAGCCATCTTTCTTGACGCGAAAGAACTTACTGGGACGCCCGACATTTTGAACATAGCCTCCGCAGCCTGGGGCAGAAGTCCCACATTTTGAATTGAATACAGCCTCCGCGGCTTGGGACAAAGGTTGCCACATGCTAAAATTTACTTACTTTGCGACTCCTCGAAAGGCAATCCGCAATTCCGATTAAACTACTCGGAAGGTAAGTGGCTAAGAGCGTTAAGTATAACTGCTCTACAAGTCATAGGAGCCCGTTTCTAGGCCTTATTAGTGAAGGGATTGTCACCCCCCCCCTCTCCCGCCTCCAGTTTCTGAGGTATGTAACAAAAGTCTTATTGTCGGACTGTTAATAAAATGTGTGCACCTCATAGTCCTTTATGAGGTTAGATCATTATTAAGATTCCGAATCTGTAAGTAACTCCGTTTTCTTCAATATCCTTCCTGACTAATTTTTAATTAGAGTGGAAGTGAAGTCATCCGCTGACTATTTATGACTTCAAATACAGCATGTCTGCATTCCTTTCAATTCTGAATGTTAGAATTTATTTAAATGGTGCTCATTTCTCAGATCATTACGAACTATTTATTGCGCAATGGTGGATTACTCTAAGTCTGGTACAGCCATGGTCAGGAAGCGACTTATACTTTACTACCAGTGTTGAACTGTAGTCTACAGCTTTTAATTGCGATTTGAGGTCTTATTGAATAGGGAGAGAGGGAGTATTTCTTTCTCTTTCTTTGTTCTAATAGAACAATTTTAAAAGTTCAGTTTTCTGAGACAGTAGTTAACATATAACTCTATTAAAAAGCTCTGAGCTTAATACGGAGACACTGTTTTCATTGCTCTATATTTTGGAAACATATATAATTTTAACATGTGTCTAAAAACCAGTGTTTCTAACAAACTTGTAAATAATGTATGTGCAACTCTGAAGGTCTGCCCTCACATGGGAATCAAAGAGTTAAACATAACTGGCATAAGCAAATATAAGCACATCCCTGCTTATTCCCTTTTTTCAGAGAAAAAAAGGTGTGATGCTGATGATAATCTTATGTTGATGTCTCATCAGTGTCTCATGATCATGATCAGTGTCTCCATAACCAGAGAAATAGGTCTTCTCTTAGGATTTCCGCAATCCAAGGCGATGGTGCTAAAACCATTAAGCTTCTTTTAAGAAAAGCTGTTAATTATAATTGTGCATTTGAAAAAAGTCTGGAGGCACCTCCAGTAGGCTCATGAAATTAGTAAATGCAAATAGGCCTGATGATTTATTTTCACTTAAATTTAATTTCAAATTATCATAAAGTTACCTACAAAAGAGGAAAATTGACCATACCTGCATGTGAAATTGAATGAACTTGTTTCACTAACAAAAACAACCTGGGACCTCCGAGGTCTAAGAAGGGGTATAGTAGAACCTCCAAGTTATATTTTATTTAGTACATTCATTATAGAATGTCTGCATTGAGGATTTAAGTGGTCTATTATCTTTCTCTTCTGTTGTAGGTGAAGGATAATGTGAAGAACATGGTGGGTTGTTCTTTATTATCTTAAGTACCTGATATTTTTTACAAATAGTTGTGTGAATATTAAAAATCAGGTATCTTTATGAATGGAAAACAGCCAATTTTATTAATAAAATATAAAATAATCAAATTATTCAATATTTTAATTGAGTAACATTATTTTCTGCCTGTTGTTGCCCTAAAGGACAACTTTCTCTAAATTTCTTGACTCTAAAGAGTGTATTGATGTAGTGTTTTAGAAAAAAAAAAAAAATATGTCCAAGGTCCGTTCAACCTAAAGAAGCTGTAGCTGGTTGCAAGGTCTCTTGGTTGAGAAGATTTCCATATCATTATGGAGTTTCTTGTGTGTTCTTCTCCATAACAAGCTACTTTTATTTGTACATTTTTAATTTAGATTTATTATTGTTTGACGTTCAAAAGAGCCGCTTATTGGCCTAGTTGAAATAAATATATTTGACTTTGACTTTGAATTGTCTTTGATTTCCAATATCTTCAAATATAACCCTGCGCAAACGGCCTATTTATTGCTCACAATATATTTAGCATTGTAGTCTTTGCGAGCATTAAAATCATTTGAGTTGTTATAAACCAACTTATCAGTATCAGCCCAGTTGTCTTGTATGCCTGACTAGGATAGTTGCTATTGTTCCAAATATAGTTTCCTACTAATAAGTACTCAGTTAGTCAGCGGCTGCGAAAATAATCTTGGTTTTTGCCAAAATATCACAACACTTTCTTAAAAATTTTACACAAATACAAGATATACAAAGTTTTCTTGTAAAGACTGTCCTTCCAAAAAAGGAGAACTAAATTTCTTTCTTATAATCCTTATTTGTGATTTATTTAATTGGTTATTCTTAACTTTGTAAGTACCTAAATAGGTAGGTACTCAAAGAAATTTCACTTAACGTGTCATAGGTATTTAAAAAAAAAAAAAAAAAATGCGACAAGTATGAAGTAGAATCACTTAACTTATTAATAGTCAATAAGATAGTCACTATGAAAATGAATAAATTTTTACGCACTCAGTTCCTACCAATCCGAACAAAGTGTCAACCTTCATACTTGTACTTACTTGAAGCATTTTCGTCTTTTTCGGGCGGAGGTGATACAATGCCCTCATCCTCTGGGGATGAAGATGTCGTTTGGACTCGTCAGTCCAGAGTCAGATCGCCTGTTCGAATATTAATAATATCTATTCGAGCTTTGGTCACCTCCAACACTTACCCGAACAATTTTATCCGTAATCATCAAAGAATGCTAAACCACAACTGAAAAACACTGACACGTATTCTAAAAAGACACCGCGTGTTAATTTAATACAATCATTCATCGTATTTCCACACTTTTTTTCTTACTTTGAAAATTTTCCGTCTTTCCCGGCAAAAATTTACAAACGCTATGAACTTGACAGATAAAGCTACCTGTCAACGTCACTCAACGTGACGCTCGCTGGAGAGAAAAAGACAGGTATAAAACTATGGACAATTTGGTAAGTTTTTACCCATATATCACCATATAAAGGCAATTACAGACAGCATTCTTCTAACTCAACACCACGTGTTTATCAAATCACATAATATAAAATTACAACATTATTCCTTGAGCGGTTTTTATCCGCATTTCTCGAGTTAGGTATTTTAAAATCTAGTTTAAAAGTTAGTTTGTGACGTTGTAGGGAGTTCTCTGGATCTACTGAACAGATTTTGAAAATTCTCCCACCGGTAGAAAGCTACTTTATTCCTGAGAGTCATAGGCGATAATAAATTTTCAAAAAAAAAATTAGATCTTTATGAAAATTGCAATGATGTAACCCAAAGTAGCAAAATGTTGCATATAAAATTCATTCTTTGGCGTGCGCTGAGATAACTATTGATGATACATAAAAAATATGTACTACATGATTAGGTAGGGTAGGGTAGGTAGGGTAGGGTAGATAAGGTAGGTAGCCAATTGACAGGAGCGAAGCCCCGGGGTCAGCTAGTCTATGTAATAAATAGACTGAAGGATACAACAACAGGATTGCATAATGTAGAACGTACCCATTTTAACCGACATTTTTTTTTTGGGTGTGTAATCATCCAATGACTTCTCCCGCTCTGGGTGAAGCGGGAGGGAAGGAAAAGGGCTAAAACCCACCCGTGTTCCTTTAGTTTTTTGTGCCAGGGCCGCGGTAACACTTTCGAATTTGTCCGCGACCCAGACAGACATCGGCCCTAGCGGGCCCCGCCATTTTTTGCTGGCATCTCTTTGAGGCGCGCGTGGAACACTACGCGCCGTCGACTCGGGCCTGGTCCTCACGCGTTCCGCTTCCTCCTTCGCGAGCATTACTGCTAATAACATTTTAACCGACCTGCAACCTAATTGTGTAACACACTAAACAGTTTCATTCACTACTGAATGAAATTCTTAATCCATTGCTTCATACTGTTAGTATGGCACTCCGTGGGGACCCTAACTTTTTTTAAGAAAACACCGAATTTTATTCTAGCACACTAAATTAACAGATACATCAAAAACGTGATCTATTCAAAATTATTGGTACTAACTGCGAAGCTGTGCTTGGCGAGCAGTATTTTATAACGAGTTAAAACAATTATCAACAATATTGTAAAATGGGACTTTAATTTGTTAATTATAATCTTAAATATATTATGGAACAAGTATTTTAAATGCCCAGATGTTAAGAAATAGCCTATATGTGTTTATAAATCCTTCTGCTCGACAACTTTACGTTGTCACAACGAACTGATACTCTTGAATTGACAAAATGAAAGGTATTGACATTGCCATTGACTGTGTAACATTTTTTGCGTAATTTAGCCATCAAACCCTAAACCAAAATTACCAATGAATATTTAAATATTCTCCAGCCATCATTAACTGCATTGCATATTACAAATTACAGTTCACCTACTCACATTATTAATTACAATGTAGGTAATCAATAAACGAAGTAAACAGTGATTTTCACCACATCTCGCCACATTAACACTATCGACCTTATCATCACGAGGCATCCGGCCGGCATGCGCTAACACATGCAAAATACTCGTGTATGTGACTAGACTAAAATTGCATTGTAAAGAAGTCAACTAGTAATTCGAAAAACGAACCAAGCTAGCTAAGGACCTTTAAGGAAAGAGTGAATACGTTTCTTCTTGGCTAGCGTGCTCCATTGTCGATCACATGATCGCTTATCATCAGGTAAGATCAAACGCGAGGATCGTTTCGATCATTTTTAGCTTTTGTGTAACTATAAGGCCTTCTAGATTTCTAGATGCTTGTTAACATTTGTTAACTTTTTATCTCGTATAATCCTTTTTTTTTTTAGTTTCTTACGACTTATTGTCGGGCCTACGTTGTCCCCCCATATCTAAGTACTAATGCTATACATGGAAATATTGTAAAAACAAACCATTTTTTAAAAGAGTAACTGTGGAGTTTCTTGCCGGTTCTTCCATAGGAAACCCACCCGAACCGTGCACCTTTTGTCGACGTTTTATGAGTGCCCTATGTAGGACTATGTGGAATAAAAAAAAATATTTTGATTTCATTCGCAAACGTAAAACATAATTTCCTTACGAATGCCAGCCAATCTTCCAATCGCTTTCATTTTGGCAGTTGCTTGTCATAAATTGTGTTTTCAGAATAACACTGTTTGTGTGAACAATTGAACATTGAACTGTCAAAACGCCACATGCTCCCAATTCCAATCGCTTTCATTTGACAGTTCGACAACAATTCCCTTTCAGAATAACACTGTTTGAATGAACAATAAGCTGTCAAAACGAGTATAGTGAGTGTCGTAGACTAAGTATCGTGATTGTATGTAATGCAATTACTGTGTTAGTCCTAAGTGCCGTAGCTTTACGAGCCTCGAGTAAGCTTTATATTATATCTGAACAATCAAAGTCAACTACTATAGTAATCGTTATGTTGCCGTAGAACATTTTAAAGGATGTCATTCAAGAGCTCAACATGAGACGTGATTGCTATAACATTGAGTCACGCGATGATGCGATTCCCTGCTGATGCAGTTTGAATGGCTTTATTTTGATCGCTAGTTTTTCCGTGGCTTCACTCCCGAGGTCATAGGAACCGTGCATTTTGCCGGCATACAAATTTGTCTATGGCACTCAGCGGTTGAGTAGCTTGCAATCAGTGAAATGATTTTCGTAATTGGGTCAGAACCTACAGAGATTACTTTCGAAGGCCTGCTGGCGCCACACTGGGTTATTTTACTAACTGCGTTAGTACCTAAGGCCCACAGCCACGAATCAACATCATCATATCAGCCGAAAGACGTCCACTGCTAGACATAGGCCTCCCCCAAGCGTCGCTTCATTGATCGGTCCCATGCGTCTCGCATTCAGCGGATCCCCGCAACCTTCACCGGGTCATCGGTCCACCTGGTGGGAGGCCTTCCAACGCAATGTCTTCCGGTTCGCGGTCGCCACTCCAGAACCTTTCTGCCCCATCGGCCATGCGTTCTGCGAGCAATGTGCCCTGCCCACTGCCACTAATTCTTCGGGCTATGTCGGTAACCCTGGTTCTCTTTCGGATCTCTACATTTCAGATTCGGTCACGCAAGGAAACTTCGAGCATAGTCCTCTCCTCCATAGTCCCTTTGGCAATATTGTACTGTAAACTAAATGGTATTCTGTCTACTTCTTTTCAAGTCGATGGGTAACAGTTATATTTTGGACCCAGTAGGTGACCATATTAATCGCAACGTCACTTGCTGTTGATCAGCTGATCTATTATGTTAAATCTCACCATGAAAACTCATGTGAAGTGAACTTGAAGTGAGTGGTCAATCCATCCAGTCAACTTGAATTGGCAGTTCAATTTAAGCTCACTTCACCTAAACTTTCACGGTGATATTTTACCCGACTGCCGAAGGATAAGGATAATGTGTTTATCAGTCTATGTATGTATGTTTGTACCAATGTGGCGTTCTAGAGACCGAACGCGTTGGCCGAATCGTACGTCAATCGATTCGTCTTAACACTGGCTACATTAAAATTAGAAAACAGAAAAATGGCGGCATTTTGGCGCCATGTTGTAGGGGCCCAAATTTTTTTTTCTTCCAGACCCATCGTGTGGGGTATCAAAATAAAGGGTTTTAAGAGGTGATTACAAAAATATAAAACAATTATTAGTTTAATTGTACCTAATTCTAAAAAAATATTAACTATAAAGTTAAAATAACAAAAAACCCGACTGCTTTAAAAGCGAACTAAAAAGAGGTAAACAAGAAGAAAATCATGCTGTGCTGTTGGAGGATACATCTGGTTTTGGTCAGCCAGCTCGCGCAAATGTATCTTTTAAAGCAGTCGGGCTTTTTGTTATTTCAAATACATTTTTTTAAGGAATAGTCCGACAGGTCCTCAGAAGGGCAGGCGTATGAGCACTTGAGAGCTGATTAGCACAAAACCACCATTTCTTGACAACAATAACATCTTATTTGTCTCCAATATAATCAGACGGGGTTATCACTTATCACACAATAGCTTCACATCCTTTTGTTTAAAACTTTATAAGTGTTTGTCTAATATCAAGTAGCATTGTCTTATTTAATGTTATGAAGATAAACTGACAAACAATACTTGAACGAAGGATGAATGACAAGTGTTGTCGTTCGTCCAATTGCTTTCAGAATAGGACTGTTTTTCAATGACATTTATAACTTTTGTTCTGAATTTTTAAATTATCACTGCTTGACTGTTACGTTTGCACTCCTAAACCGCTGAACTTATTGTTGATGAATTTTGGTTTTGAGATAGATTGTCTTCGAAAATTACATAGGATATTTTTATACAGGGAGTAAGTTTCCTTTATTTTGCCAACTTCCGCGCGGACAAAGCCTTTGGCGGGCGCTAGTGCTGCAAAGTAGTTTTCTTTTATCAGGCACAACATAACGTAAGTAAAAGAAAAACTAAACGGACCGAATGGGCGTCTGTGCGGAAAATGGAGTCCATTTATTACCTAACTATAAACGCGACAGCCTCACGTAAAAACGCTAGCTGAAGCAATAGACCGCGTATGAATTCACCGCTAGAGGCGCTGGTGTGGCGTGAGGTCTCTGATATGTAAAATTTCATAGTTTTTGGGCTTTCAGCGCGAGATTATTTACATTTTTTTATTGTTGTTAATATTTTCCAAATATGGCAAAAGGAAATATGGAGAAAGGTACGGGCTTTACCAACCACTGCTTTAATAGGGTTTTTTTTCTTCGGCAAATGTTATTCTCCTTTATTTATTCGCACTTCTACGGCATTAGACATTATTTTAATTCAAACTTTGCTTCCGTGCGTTTAACAACGTTTAACAGCTATATTTGCTTTTTTTATTTTTTTGCTATATTTTTACCTTAGTCAACGTTCCAAGTTTAAACTGACTTTAATTAGTTCGCCCTCATTGAATGAATACTGTGGTAATGCATTCATTTTGGACATAAAAACAAAACAACGCAATACAAACACATTAGGTAAGTGTTTGTACACATTAATTACTTAATTTCCGTTGCTAATTCCAATGAAGCGTGGAAGGTTAAATATAATACCTACCTGCAGTGATATCTATATATATAAAAATGAATCCCTATTTCCCTTGGTCACAGCTCACAGCATCACGCGTGAACGGCTGGACCAATTTCGCTTATTCTTTTTTTGTTGTTATTGTTAGAAGGTTCTAATGAAAAAAAAATAGCTACCTTATTTATTTATTTATATACACTTTATTGTACACCATAATAAACAAGAAAAAGAAACTTAATACTAAAAACATACAATGGGCGGCCTTATCGCATTCCGCGATATCTTCCAGCAATGGCGTCGCCAGCCGATGGCCTAGGGGGGGGCAAGTTGATATGGAGAATGAGAAAAGTATGATCCAGGCTCTACCTTACCTACATAGGTAGGGTAGGGCAGGGTAGGGTAGGGTAGATAGGGTAGCGTAGGTAGGGTAGATGAATGTTTGGTGTTTTTATGGCAAAACAAAGTTTGCCGGGTCAGCTAGTACTGTATAAAATTCACCGTGAAAATTTAGGTGAAGTGAAGTAAGAGTTCAATCTTTAGTGTGTTAGGAATGTCACGCTGAGATTTTAACAGGATAGACAACAGACATAAATCTAACTAGACAACGCAAGTCCCTCATCTGTATGAAAACCAAGCGTGCCAATTTTTCACAAACAATTTAATAACTAATTTACTTACCAATGAAAGAAAACCATTTCCAATGCCCCGGCCACAGATAATATAATACTAGCTGAAACCGTGCCGACGTAACTAGCGTTTTTAGGGTTCCGTACCTAAAGGGTAAAAACGGGACCCTATTACTAAGACTTCGAGATCCGTCTGTCTGTCTGTCCGTCTGTCACCAGGCTGTATCTCATGAATCGTGATAGCTAGACAGTTGTAATTTTCACAGATTATGTATTTCTGTTGCCGCTATAACAACAAATACTAAAAACAGTATAAAATAATTATTTAAGGGGGGCTCCCATACAACAAACGTGATATTTTGCCGTTTTTTGCTCGATATTAATAACGGCTACAGGTAGACGCTTGAAATATTCACAGAATATTTATTTGTATATTCTCTTCAAAAAATAATAATAATTAAAATAAAATAAATTAAGGGGGGCTCCCATACAACAAACGTGATATTTTTGCAGTGTTTTGCGATAATGGTACGGAACCCTTCGTGTGCGAGTCCGACTCGCACTAAGCCGGTTTTCGTCTGATTAATCTGATATTTTATTGTACATCGAACGCGTTCGGTTCTGTTTCGCGGTGATAGATAGATGGTGTTAGCAGCGACTTGCAAGTAAAAGGGTTTACTAGGTTCGTGACAAACTTCGCAGGCAAAGAAGTTCGTTTGTGTATCAAGCCCGAAAAGAACCCATGCAATAATGGCTTCTCCTGACAATTACACAGTCTACATATATATTTTTTCGTTGTTGTTTTACGTGCATCAATAAATTTGTTGTTGGAAATCTACGTCACATTGTTCTAAAAATTAACACCTCAAAGTATGGGAACTTATAAGAGAGGTGTAAAAATATGTATCCAATAACTAAGTGTTAATTTGTTCTTCATTTAGCATTTGTGACGTAGACTACAGTATTTTAAACAAATATTATTTTTACGATTAGCGCGAGACCATCCTCCATTTCCATATCGTGCCGTAATAATAAATTTAAAAAATAAATATTATGTAGTTCTAACATAATATTATTATTTACTAGCTGACCCGACAAACTTTGTTTTGCCATAAAAACACCAAATAATTATCTACCCTAGGGAGCGTTCAAGTATTACGTAACGCAATTTTTGAAGATTTTTGACCCCCCCTCCCCCCACTGTAACGCTCCGTAACGTTTTTCTGTACCCCCCCCCCTCTCTAAAGGTTACGTAACACTCAAGTCATCATTTTTACCCTGAAGTCGCAAAAAGTTGTTATAGTTTTTATCCTTCGTATAGTTTTAATTGCCTTATAATAAAACAAGAGATTTTTAATTCGCAACACTATAAAAAGGGTTGCCAATTTGGGAGTTTTATTTCCCTATTTTTTTATATAAAAAAAGAAATAATGTTACGTAACGTGTTGTAAGAAGGACCCCCTCCCGCCCGTGTAACGCATCGTAACGTTTTACGAGACCCCCCCGCCCCCCCAAATTGCGTTACGTAATACTTGAACGCTCCCCTACACTACTCTACCTACCCTACCCTACCTACCCTACCCTACCCTACCCTACCCTATCTACCCTACCCTACCCTATCTACCATACCCTACATACCCTACCCTACCCTACACACCCTACCCTACCCTACCTACACTACCCTACATAAGAACCTTCTCCTAACAATAACGAACACAACAAAAAAAGAATTAGCGAAATCGGTCCAGCCGTTCACGCGTGATGCCGTGACCAAGGGAAATCGGGATTAATTTTTATATATATAGATTATTGAAGTTTCGAAGTATATTTCGTGATGTTTATAAAACTTTTATAATACTTCACTTGAAAATCATAATATTACCAAGTTATCTTGGATGAGGTAAGTAAGTAAAATATGGAACTAGATTTTTATTTATTTTTTGGTAACTGAGCCGATGTCGACTTTTAAAAGGAGATGTTCCAAAAATGTATGGAGCCTGGGCCAGCACTATGTACTAATCGGTGTATAATATAACCGTTTTTTAGGGTTCTGTACCCAAAGGGTAAAAACGGGAACGTATTACTGAGACTTCGCGGCCCGTCTGTCTGTCTGTCACCAGGCTGTATCTCATGAACCGTGATAGCTACATAGTTGAAATTTTCACAGATGATGTATTTCTGTTGCCGCTATAACAACAAATACTAAAAACAGAATAAAATAAATATTTAAGTAGGGGAGGGCTTCCATACAACAAACGTGTTTTTTTGCCGTTTTTGCGATAATGGTAAGGAACCCTTCGTGCGCGAGTCCGACTCGCACTTGGCCGGTTATGTTATTGTTAATTTTCTTTTAACTGAAATTAACTTTATCAAGTAGAGCAACACAAAATAAAATTAAAAATGGTGGATCAGATCAGCAGTATGCGAAAAATGTCATTTAGAAATGTTTTTTTTTTTTTTGATTGATCTGAGTCATCGTAATAATATCTGCGTTAAAAAAAACAACACGAATTGAATTGCAACAGAGAGGCAATCGTTGTCCGTAATAGTCAACTGGGTTGCAAAACTAAAAAAAACAGTAAAAACTCCGAAACATATCCCATTCAAAGTCAAAGCAAAGAAAGACTCTTCTTAAAACTGTCAAAGTCGTCAAACGTCATGTCAAAAACAACTGTCATGGCTGCCAAAAAAACTTTTCAAATGATAATTTTTGTACGCCTGTACCCTTTGTTAGTATTTTTATGGAATTCCCCTATGTTTTCCTATTTATCTATGTAGTGTACATAGTGAGGGCCCAAAATTAAACATCTCCTTTACTGAATTTGACGTATCGTTGACATTAAACTTTACAAGCAGCGTCATCTTGAACTGTCAGATTACATTTGAAGACAGCGACACTCAAATGTGAAATGTGTGCGTCTACCACGGATTCATGAACCAACAATTCACTGAATAGAGCCATATAAGTATATTTATAAATAGATTGGTTTGTTTATCAATATTGAAGCAAAAAATAACATATGCTGGTGGTAGCACGCTTGGTAATCATAACAGCCCATTCTTGGCCTCCTAATAGCTCACCACATGCTACAATGAGCGTTATGGCGAGATATTCCATAATTACGTCACATGACAAACGGATTAATGGACAGTGTTAGTTTTTATTAGTACATACCTAGGTGCTTAAGACGACGACTAACGCCAAAGACCATGAGGGAACAAAACGCGCACTCGTTTCACACCCGCGCGACCCAAAATTTTGTAGTTTTTTGTACTTTCCTTATTACTCTATGACTTTAAAAAAAAAAGCTTCGGATCAAAATATAAATAATTAAATGTCTTTGAGATGGTGTCCATTTCATTAAAATACGCCCAGCGGTTTTGGTGAGATTGTCGTGTTTTTATCTGTTTTAGACATAACTTTACAAATTAATTACACTATGTTATACGAATAAAACTCAAAATTTTCTTAGATTAAATTATTAAGAAAACGGTCTAATGTAACATATATTTTTTCCAAAAAATTATGACTAGCCGTTTAGACGTGATTCTCATTTTAAAATCAGCTACTCAGGGGGGGTATCTGCGCCTTAAGAAGATGCTAACTGCTAATAGTTTTCAAGTTTCAGTATCCACAAAATAACCTAATACTTTTTGTATCGATTTGAAAATCGAACCCGAAACGTAACCAAATTATTACTTACGTAAAGTTGCACTTAGCTGTGGCTGTGGCTTCTTACAAACGTCAAACTCAAAGTTCTCCTTCAAAAACAAACGTCAACAAAATAAAAATAAATTGTCGTTTGCAGAAAACACAGCGTTCTATTTAAAGATGGATACTTTGACTCCGCTTTGAACCGGAGTTGCCGCATAGCAATTGTTTTTCCTGGTTTTAAAAATATCTTTTGTTTGTTTTTGTATTTATACCTGAGAATTATATAGGTTAGTCAAACTGTGTGACGGTGTGTATAGTGAAATAGACAACGGTTTATTGAATCGTTTGATCTTTTCAGTATGAGAAGACGTCTTTGTCCTTCAATGGGACATTTTAGCATAGGTGTAATCCTATATTCCATGTTAGTTGGAATCGACGAAAGAAAGGGGTACCGTGTTACCCAGTTACTGGGTTGTGGAGGTCAGATAGGCAGTCGCTCCATGTAAAATTCTGGTAATTATCTGCATCTGATTAAACTGGAAGCCAACCCCATATTAAAGATAATGCTAAACAGATTTTTGTATTTGTATTTTCAGTGTATTTATCTATTTTTGTTTATACCTATGTAACTTCGGAGCATCCTAATGGTGCGAACCGGGAGGATGTGTGATCTCCTCAACACTACGGCATTGTTATCCACCAGATAATAATATTGACATTCCGGTGTTATTGTAAACAACACGACCACAGAATAAATATAAAAAAGAGTATGGAAACTACCTACAAACGCTGTAAGTCTGCCGCATTTTCGAGCGTTTGAAGGTCGTTTCCATACTGTTTGTATATTTTTACTGTGACACAACGCTGCCGTTTTATAGCTAGTGTCACTATCTGACAAAATCATATTTTTAGAATTAATATTTGTTTCGGGATATTTACCATGTATATTTTGAATTTGATTGAGAGCTCGATATTTCGGCACCGTTACAAGCGCCATGATCACGAGAACTAATATTAATTCTAATGATTGTGACCATGTCAGCTTAAAAACTTATATCATATTTTTAGTTATAGATGAAAAACAAAAAAAACCTTAAAATAATAAAAATCGATGCTGTTTATCAACTATAAATCATATGCGAGAGATTCCGGTGTCAAAAAATAGATCTAATTGCTCACTTTCGAGTAGGCACATTGTTAGTTCGACTGACGTTAAAATCATCAAAATCGGCCAAAGCGTTTGGTATCTAGAACGCCACATAGGAACAAATATACATACATATTTAGACTGATAAACAAGTTACCATTCTTCGGCAGTCGGATAAAAATACTGCTTAGAGAGATCGATGATTTTTTTTTTCTGATGACCTCCGTAAGGCACTGAAAACTCAAAATCGGCCAGATATCATATAGTGGCACTATAGCTTTAGGACGGTAGAACGGTTTTACAGTAATCGTCATGTTTGTTATAAAAACAATATGTTATCAGTAATCGGCTGTAGTGCTGTTGTGAAAATGGCGCCGACCTTGTTTTGTTTGTTACGATATTTACTACGATAAATTTATGTATTCACTAGCATCTGTCTTTACCCGCGTGAATGTCGAAAATGATCCCAAGGAAACATATTCCCGGGACAAAAAGTATCCTATATGCTATTCCTGGCTACAATCTATATCTGTGCCAAATTTCATCCAGATCCGTCCAGCCGTTTGAGCGTAAAGATGTAACAAACATACAAACACGCTCACAGACTTTCGCCTTTATAATATTATAGTGTAATATAGTGTGATGATAGTATTTGGAGTAATTTTACGACAAAGGGGAATACTTTGTAAGATAGCTGAACTGATTCTTCCGAATTGTATGGGTTAGGTTCGCTTACAAGCTCTCAGTTTCCAAGTTGACTTTCTAGAATCTGGCCTATTCTTCCTACTAACTTTTACCAGTGCCTTGTCCCGCATAAAAGTTGAAAATTAATCCACAGATCTTACTCCTGGTATAAAAGTATCCTAGGTCATGGTTTACCAGTGAGTAATGCACCATCCAGATCCGTTCTGCTGTTGAGGCGTGATTGAAGAGACACACAGAATTGCCAATTATATTAGGACGGCAGGACTGTTAGGCATGGGACCCGGATAAATTTGAAAAAGAGTTACTGCGGCCCTGGCTCAAGCAACTGAAGGAACACGGGTGGGTATTAGTCAGTAAAAGTCTGACACGCCCTTCCGACTCACCCAGAGCGGGAGAAGTCATTGGATGATTTCCCACCCAAAAAAAAAGGACTGTTAGGCAAGAGTATATTTTATTTTCGATCCAATAATAATAGCATCGTATCTTTTCGACCACGATTGATTCGTTGGAACTTTTATTTTAAATCCATTTATGTCCAAAGTCGCCCCGTTTCGCTTGTAAGCTTCAATGAACTGGCAAGGCAAAGTATTCCTTCCCAGTAAGCACTACATTGTGACAGCAAACCTCATAACTGCACGCCTAGGTTTCGGTTTACGCTAACAGTATCATATTTTCTCTGACATTACACACCGCAGGTGTCTCTTGTCGTTACCACACCGTTACGGTGTCGAGTTGGAGTTTAATTAATATCAAGTCCCTTGGTTTTAACGTGAGAAGTGTATTATTATGCAATCGAAAATAAATATTCCTTGATGCATCTGACAATTTGTTAAGAAATAAGGGCGATTTTACAGAAGAAACCGCACTGAAGGCGATCAGGCAGCCGATTCTGTGAAAAAAACTTACCGTGTAAGCTTAGGGGAAGTGAGCTGTTATCCCAATTGAAGCTAGGTATTGATAGCTCGCTTCAAGTTACATAAGAACTGAACTTGAAGCGAGCTGTGAGATATGGTGTGCACGGTGAGATATTTACAGAATAGCGCTACAGCATCTAAACCACAGTATAAATATGGACGAACAGTACGGAAACTACCTACAAAGTCTCGAAACGGCACACTTACACAAACATGCGCATCGATGAGCCCTCTAAGCGGCTCGCACTGCTGACAGTATCGCGTAGGTAGGTAGTTTCCATAATGTTCTTCCATATTTATACTGTGTCTAAACTGCGTTCAACAGCTGTCAGTGTAAATTTTTCACAGCAGTGATCACACTGACAGCTATTGAACGAGGTTGAGGTAAATATGTTGTTAGTGTTCCGTGTTTTGTTGAAATTCACCTTAACTAACTTATACTGATCAAGTTTTTACCAAATATAGTCGCAGATGTTTTATCACCTCAAAACGCAAACCTAAACAATACCATAATAAGTCCTTGCAGATTATGTATGTCAAACCAAAAAAAAAACAAGATAACTACATTTTCCACATAAAAGAAAAGACTTTTCTAACCTTCAACGTAACAATGACGACCTTTACTTGTCTATGGCGTCACAGACAACATCGAGAAAATTTTGGCGGGATGTCAACGATTGCCGCCGGTAAATGGCGGCAATGTAGCATTAGTATTACGTGAGGAACGCGTCACAGTGGAAACGTTTTGAAAACGATTTAGAGGAAAGTGTGGAAAAATTGTGGCACCTGACTGAAATTTATTTTGTAAATGTAAAGAAATAGGCTACTAAAGTCAAAACAGTCGTTGGCTTTTAACATCGGCTAGTAACACATAATTTCAGCCGAGAGATCCGCTTGTTTCGCTTTGTTTGGTCCTGTGCTTCTTGTATCCATCGAAAACTAAGCATCATGTAGTCGACAATGGGGCACCTTTAGTCTAGAAGAAGCCCCCTTGGCCCGTGGCGTGGCTAGGTCATCGGTCAACCTTGTGAGGCTTTTTCCTACGCTGGGTCTTACGGTACGCGGTCTCTAACCTATCGACCCCACAGGCCATCCGTTCTGTGAGCAATGAGTCAGTTACAGTCCCATTCCATTGCAGGGCAAATGCTTTTTTTGTTAAATTATCTGTAGGCTCGCGTTTGACCACAGACCACATGATGTGGTCTACGGTGAAGCACGCTTGCCTAGAATAAACCTATTCACTCTTGACTTAAAGACCTCAAGGTTGTAGCTATCAGGGAACAAAGACTCCGGAAGGGAGTTCCAGTCCTTAGCTGTGCGCACAATGAAAGTATTAGCAAAACGCTTTGTGCGTATGGGAGGGATGTCCATCATGTACCGATGGCGCATGGCCGTACGTCTTGTAGTCCGATGATGGAAAGGGCTAGGTGGAATTAAGTTGTGCAGTTCCGTCGCACACTCCCCGAAATGTAACCGATAAAAAACCGAAGTATTCCCATTTGAGCACCTATTTTTAGAGCACCTATGCTAAGAGCACCAAAGGTATTCCCATTTAAGCACCAATCAATATAATAGCTTGGTGCTCAAAGGCGACCAAAAAATTAATTATGACTTTATTCCCAATTGAGCACCTACGGTAGCTTCTAGTGATAGAATGTAAAATAAAACATATCGATAAAAATTTACAGTACTTTATTACATTAATTTTAGAAAATAAACTAATTATTATTAATATAACAATCAGCCATAGGTTTTTTTTTTGGTCCACGCCTACTTACCAATATAACAAATTACATTCCTTGTAACAAGAGTAGTCTTTACGCTTATTTTTTTAGTTAAATAATATTTCATAATAATACTTACATATATAATACAAGTAAAGATTTTGTATGTTTTAGAAACAAATATGATCTCTATATCAGTTATAGAAACTTTTGGTTGTAGTAATATGGTAAAAAATAAATAAATATTTTTCTAAAATTTAAATTATCACCATTTAACACGAAAATAGATTAACGCTACGCTTAGGCTCAGTTTCTCAGCCGCCTGTTACATTTCAAATTAGCTGACAATTTGTCACAAATTATCCAACCGTCAGTTGTCAACTTCGGAACCCTTCGTGCGCGAGTCCGACTCGCACTTAGCCGGTTTCTTGTATTTTATTAACATACAAAAAAACTATTTTTGATAATTGTGTCAAGTTTTTCAGTCTTCCTTTAAAAATACCGCGGGAAAGTGTAAAAAAATACACACCTAATGCAACATTGCTCATCGTCCATTAAAAATAGCCTGTCAATTTTTTATAAGTGCTGTTCTGACCTCTTAGGATTATTTATGTAAAATTTTAACAGGATCTGTCCAGTAGTTTTTATTTTATTTATTTATTTTTTATTTTATATATAAGGTACTCCAACGACCTATTCACTAATACAAATTACATAAAATAACTTATATATCTATTACATAGTATGGTGAATTTGTCACTTATAGAAGTACACAGCTTAATCATAAGTTGAAAATACATACAAAAGTTTAAAGTTTTTTTTAAAGTTTTGGCGCCAATTGAATGCATTGCATTGCAGCAGACAAACAGATAAACATTATAAAAAACATTGATTCAGTGACCTTCATGTATCCCGTATATCTTACTCTGCTTTTACTTTTTTCAAAAATATTTAATGTACGGTTTTGACGTCTCTACGATTTTATTATATACTAGCTGACCCGGCAAACTTTGTTTTGTCATAAAAACACCAAACATTCATCGGTTCAGCTGTTCTCGAGATTTGCGCTTAGCAACACATTTAGCGATTAATTTTTATATTATAGATATAGATTTGCAAAGAATACGAGAGACGTAAAAAAGTGCCGAAACAGTTTGGTTTCATTCGTCATATTTCGGGCTATTCGAGATATTCCGACGAACGGTAAAGGTGGCGCGCGCACCGCCTATATGTGGCCTCTCAACTTAACTACTCTTCATAATCATATGAAAATACCGATTTCTATTGTTAGTGTTTCATCCAGCCTACAATTGGTTCGGGGATAGATAAAATTAAAGTTGAGAAAACTTATTGTGCTATCACTACATATTATAAGTCCCTCGCCGCGTCTGTTCACGATAAACTCAAAAACTACTGAACGGATATTCATTCGGTTTTCATCAAAAGACATTGTGAATCATGGGGAAGGTTTAGGTGTTTAATTTGTTAAGATTTTGTGTCTTACCGACACCCAAGTGGGCGAAGCCACTGGCAAAAGTCAGTTAACAATAAATGATTAAGTAAACTTTTATGGTTATGATGATAATTATGTAGGTAATTATCAAATGATAACATTCTGCAATAAAACTGCTGATTTTTATCGATATGATATACTAGAAGCTACCGCACCGTAGGTGCTCAATTGGGAATAAAGTCATAATTTATTTTTTGGTCGCCTTTGAGCACCAAGCTATTATATAGATTGGTGCTCAAATGGGAATACCTTTGGTGCTCTTAGCATAGGTGCTCTAAAAATAGGTGCTCAAATGGGAATACTTCAAAAAACCGACAGGCTGGCACCTCGGCGTCGATGTTCAAGGCTCTGGAGCTTTGAGGCAACCAGTGCATCGTTGCCAATAAGCCTTTTGGCCCGTCTATCAATCAATCTGCCTAGCCTTTTCCCGTCTTGGTTCAGATCAGCTTCCAGTCTTAATGGAAGCAGCTGAGCAGCAGAATTCAACAAGGAGTGACTGCCTATCAGGCCTTCATAACCCGGTTATACTGGCGAATATGAAGATTATTTTGAAAGTTCTCGCAATATATTCTAGCATCTTCCATTCACAACAGCTGTTTTCCGTGTAAAGTTAAATATAATATGTCACTGTGTTATGATAGAAACTATCATGAAATGGGTTATCTTTGTGTCACACTGGTCAAGTTACAGGTTATCAATAAAGCTGATAATAGGAGCTGTTTTATTAATCCAAAAACGGATACTAAACTTTTCCGGATTAATTATCTTGGAGCCGTAAACCTCTAATTTATTAACCCCCGACGGAAAAAGAGGGGTGTTATAAGTTTGACGTGTGTTGCTGTGTGTCTGTCTATGGCATCATAGCACCTAAACGGATGAACCGATTTTGATTTAGTTTTTTTTTTGTTTGAAAGGTGGCTTTGTCGAGAGTGTTCTTAGCTATGTTTGAATAAAATCGGTTTAGCCGTTCAAAAGTTATTCGCATTTTACTCTTTGAATCTGGATTTTTTCGCAAGATGTCGTGTCATTATTATGTGTTTCGATAGATTGTCGATTGAAGCGTGTCTGCTACTAGGTATATTATATGTAGTTGAAAAAGCATGAAATAAAAATTAAAATCGGGGGATTTTTAAATTTGTAATTTTATCTTGTTTGCAATCGATTTCATTCATTTTCATTCAGTTGCATTCATTTTGACAATTCTACAAATTTCGTAACAACAAAATTAATATTGATCAACAGTGTTCAGAATTTTGATTTTTTTTTTCTGTGCAATTATAATATATTATGTACGTCTCAGATTTTTAATATCGGCTAAAATTTTACTTAAGGTTGCCCTTGTCGACGGCACGAACTATTTTGTGCGCGGGGTTAAATGCATGCTATCTCATTCGAAAACACGTGCGAAAAAGATAGATGCTGTGATTGAGTAGTAAGAAGCTAGTTCGCGTGCGAATTAGCACTTTTGCATATTTGTAGCGAAATGGGTGATGATTTAGAACGAAAACGAGTGCGCGAAATTTTATAAACAGAGCTTTGGGAGTCTGGATATCATAAAAAAAACCGGCTAAGTGCGAGTCGGACTCGCACACGAAGGGTTCCGTACCATTATCGCAAAACACTGCAAAAAAAATCACGTTTGTTGTATGGGAGCCCCCCTTAATTTATTTTATTTATTAATTATTATTTTATGAAGTAAATATACAACTAAACATTCTGTAAATATTTCAAGCGTCTACCTGTTGCCGTTATTAATATCGAGCAATAAATGGAAAAAATATCACGTTTGTTGTATGGGAGCCCCCTTAAATATTAATTTTATACTGTTTTTAGTATTTGTTGTTATAGCGGCAACAGGAATACATCATCTGTGAAAATTTCAACTGTCTTAACTATCACGGTTCATGAGATACAGCCTGGTGACAGACAGACAGACAGACGGACAGCGAAGTCTCAGTAATAGGGTCCCGTTTTTACCCTTTGGGTACGGAACCCTAAAAACGACTAAATGTATCTGTTCAAAATAAAATATTTGCATTTTTAACTACTAATCTATCCCTGTATGGTGGCCGTTTTGCAATTTTCCTTCTTCTTATGGTATTTATTTCCACCCAAAGTTCCACCAAAAGTTTCGGGGAAATGTGGTGTTCATTCCACATGTCTTAGTTTACTTACGTTTTATAATTTATTTTTAAATTTTCATCCTTATAATTTTTGAAATTGTATTAACTCAAGTTTCCCATTTTATGTGTTCTTTAACACCTGAAAAGCTTAAGATTTGTTTTAACATCTAAAACTATTTTATTATTTTATACTGACATTTTTATCTGACATGACATTGTCATTATTTTTTTTTTTGGGAGTGTATGACTGCACTTTTGACCCTTATAGTACATATCCACTCTGAATTTAAAAAAAACAAATTTTGTTAATTGAGTAAGGTCAGCCTGTTAGTATGATCCCGTTAAAAATTAAATATTTGAAAGAATGTAATTAATAAACTGCTACCGAAAAATGCAAGCGATACTTCAGAATTGTTACGTGACCGTACACGCTATTAAATGAGAATCTAGGTTCCTTTATGTTGTGCAATCTTTCTAGACCAGTGGTGGGCAAACTTTCTTAATGGGGGGCCAAAAAGTTTAAGAAATTTCACAGCAGTGCCAAAATTATGGGCAAAATGCATTTTATGTTAAAACTTTTAATCATATAACATATCTAGCCACTGTACAAGCCTTATGAACAGTTTTTTGCTTTTGGCTTTCCGCATTTTCCTTTTTTTCTGCTTCATTCATCAAAGCATATTTGGTTTAAGCATGATTGGTGTTAAAATGGCGAGCGAGGTTACCTTTAAATACCGCCACTGCATCATTACATATAAGACATACTAGCAGACATTCATGTCGAAGGACCGTCGGCAAGCCGGATTAAAAGCTTTCGTGGGACGGAGCTGGCCCGCGGGCCGTATTTTGCCCATCACTGTTCTAGACTAATCCATAATTTTGTATTTGTATGGTCTTTCCATGAGTTACCTAATTGATATCAGCACGTATATAACCTATATTTAGTCTCTATTTTAAGACCTTTATATTTATAAAAATATCGGTAATGAATAAAATCTAAATGAAATGTACTCGTGTACGTTTTGAAGGTATAAAGTCCAACTGAGTCGTCCCCGGTGCTATACCGGTGCATGTGCCAACATATCTACTCTGTAGATATCGATAGATATAAGTTTGTCTGAATCATATGCAAGGGTGATTTCATCATCATTGTTGTTTATTAGGGTAAGCTCTCTTAGAAACGAAACCTCTGGAGGACTGCCCCTGAACCCCTGGAGTGCCTCTCTCTCTTTGCATTGCCTTAAGACGACGACTAACGCCAACGACCTTGAGGGAATAAAACGCGAACTCTTTTCACACCCGTGCGACCCAAAATTTAGCAGTTTTTTGTACTTTCCTTATTATTCAGTGCATTTGGAGAATACATATGATTTTGGTCAGCCAGCTCGCGAACATGTATCCTCCGACTGCACAGCATGATTTTCTTCTTGTTTACGGCTTTTTCGTTCGCTTTTTAAGCAGTCGGGGTTTTTGATTGTTTTTAATCAACTTTTTTATTTTTAAATCAGTGCATTTGAGAAAAAGCAGCGAGCGATTAGCAAACGATTGTCTAATTCCTACCATACCTACACTGCAAGTAATGCCGACTTTTATGACATAAAACGTTTGATTGCTATCGTTTTGCTTTTACAAAAGATACGTAATAAGCCTACCGACTAGCTTTGTTTAAAATCGATCTTCGTTTCTCTACCGTAAAATCGTAGACTACAGGAAAACCGGCCAAGTGCACTTGGGACTTCGCACTTTTAGGATTCCGTACTAAATAAAAATCAGATTTATCAATATTTTGGTGTTTGTTAGTAAAATATACGTTATAATAAACATCATCATCATTAGCCTTTTTAATGTGCCCACTGCTGGGACACAGGGCTCCTCTTTGTGAGAGGGAATGGGCCATAATCCAAAACGCGGGCCTTATGCGGGTTGGTGGATGTCACATGTCTTAGATTTTTTTGATTCTAGACATGCCGGTTTCCTCACGATGTTTTCCTTCACCGTTTTGAGAGCAGTGGTGGTGAAATACTTTACACAAAGTAAAGCGCCTGCCTGGGTTTAAACTCACGACCTACAACTTATAAGTTGCGGCCACATAATAAACATTATCACCAAATTTCAGTTTCATAGGTCAATGTAAAAGTAAAAAAAAAACTTCGAGACAAAATTGTGTGACAGACAGACGGACATGTGAGTGACAGGAAGGGTTCCGTTTGGACCCTTCGGTTACGGAACCCTAAAATGTGATCATATTTATTTGGAACAACAAGAGCACTTTCATAAATTTGAAACACATATATTAATATCCGCCATTTTTATTTTTTCCAATTTTAATGTAGCCAGTGACACTCGCAGGATTAAAACGAATCGATTGATGTAAGAATCATCAAAATCGGCCAACGCGTTTGGTCTCTAGAACGCCACATAGGAACAAACATACATACATACATAGACTGATAAACACATTACCCTCCTTCGGCAGTCGGGTAAAAATGCTTATCTTGGTAGCGGAAATGCAAACAACATCTAAAAGGCTTCTTCTTTAACTCGACCTTGTTTTGCATTGTTGTATCAGTCAACGATCTAACTTGTTCTTGACCTCGATGTGTCTCGCACACAGAGCTTGGAATCGCCGCGCTCGGCAATGGCTAAAGCCGCCATCCCATACTGTAAAATTATAAAGAGGTAAAGTTTGTGAGTTTGTGATGTTGTAGGGGGTAAACTCTGGATCTACTGAACCGATTTTGAATCATGATAAAGATCCTTATGAAAATTGCAATAATGTAACCAAAGAAGCAAATGCAACAATGCATTGTTGAACAATCGCGTCATCTATTTAGTTTTATATCTGTGGTTGGAATTGTCATGACTCATGGGCCGTCAATTTCTATGAACGAACGGTGACACTGTGACACACACACACACACGCTTGGTTTGTGTGGAAAGTATTGACAATCTCTCTAGCAGTGGCTGCCGAGGCATATCCGTGCTCTGTGGTCTCGCAGAATAGATAGGAGTTCCGTATACAAGGATGACGTGTGGCGGTCGATTTGTTTTTGTGCTGCATCAAAGGTTGCTAAAAAACCCAGGTGCGATCGCCGCGTTGCACTCGAAAACAAGAGGAAAATAACAACGACTGTTTCACACCAACCGGTGGCGTTTTAAGTTCCTAAACAAAACAGCTTGTCTGTTTTCCCTGAATGGTTATTTTGTTTGGGACAAACCCACCGCACTGTTCCCGAAACACTGCAACTCCTGAAAGCCAGAATCAACAGTGGCTACCACCAGAAAAGCGCCGAGGCAATGAAGCTCGACTTAGTCCCGGCAAATAAATTTAACTCTAACTCACTCACTCACTCTTTTTTAACTCTTTTTTTATTATCTATAGGCTCGCGTTTGACCACTATCTTGCCTGATGTTAAGCGATATTGTGGACTACGCTTGCCTAGAAGAAACCTATTCACTCTTGACTTAAAGACCCCAAGGTTGTAGCTATCAGGGAACAAAGATTCCGGAAGGGAATTCCACTCCCTAGCTGTGCCTGCGCACAATGAAAGTATTAGCAAAACGCTTTGTGCGTATGGGAGGGATGTCCACCATGTACCGATGACGCATGGCCGTACGTCTTGTAGTCCGATGATGGAAAGGGCCAGGCGGAATCAAATTGTGCAGTTCCGTCGCACACTCCCCGAAATGTAACCGATAAAGAACCAACAGGCTGACAAACTCGCCGTCGATTTTCGAGGCTCTGGAGCTTTGACGCGACCAGTGCATCGTTGGCAATAAGCCTCGAGAATCGGCACAAGCTGGCTAGACCAACGAGTTCCATTTCAACAATTACTGAGACCTGATGTTCAGCTGTTGCGCTTATGGCCAAAGAGTTTCTTAGCACTCATTAAAACCTAATTTCTCTTGGTTTTAAACAACCTTGTTCTTGAATGTTACACAAGTTCCAATTCTAGATCATTGCGGAAATCCCAACACATTTAGTATTACGGCTTCGGCATATAGCCAACGGACGCTCGTAAGACTATTGGTACAACGTACGACAAATAATTCGAGCTTGATATTTACTACACGACAACCTATCGGTTCGTACTAAATGTTATTTGACTTCTAGACCGCCGTACATCTTGTTGCTAGCGATTGAAGCATTTGGCAGTTACGTAAAACTTTGGTCTCTTGATACTATAGGAATGCACAACGCTGCGGAATGCATTGCCTCCCATCTGACGCGTACTGCGACAGAGCAATATTTAAACATACTAGACAAATGTGTCCGGCACCGTATACCGCATGCCGCTGAGTTGTGCATCCGATCAAGAGACCAAGCTTTAGGAAGGCACAATAATCATTAGTCAGATCAATTATTAAACTAACTGTCGTTTCTTAAATCCAATGACAGTTCTATAAACCGCGCGCAGAAAGTTTGCCGATGACGTCATTCGCATTCGGCGAATGGACGAGGTGAACGCGGGGCGCTGCGCGGTTAGGCGGGACGGGTAATCATCGGCAAACTATCTGCGCGCGGCTTGTATTAAACTTTAATAGGACTGTCATTCTACCCTATGCTACAGATTGACAGCTCAATTTATCATTTTTGAAGTGAGATTTTTATACATAGAATAACACCGCAGATCCACCTCGTTCCCTTTTTACCCGACTGCCGAAGGAGGATAATGTGTTTATCAGTCTATGTATGTATGTATGTATGTATGTTTGTTCCTATGTGGCGTTCTAGAGACCAAATGCGTTGGCCGATTTTAATGATTCATACGTCAATTGATTTGTCTTAACCCTGCGAGTGTGAATAGAAAAATGGCGGATCTTGGGCGCCATATTGTGGAGGACAACAATTTTTTTTCTTCCAAACCCATCGTGTGGGGTATCAAAATGAAGGTGTTTAAGGGGCGATTTCAAAAATATACAACACTTATGTGTTTAAATGTACCTAAATATTAAAAAAAAAACGAAGAATCAAAAAACCCGACTGCTTAAAAAGCGAACTAAAAAGACGTAAACAAGACGAACATCATGATGAGCTGTCGGGTTTTTGAAATTCTGTATTTTTTTTTTGTATTTGCAATTACAGGCTGGTAATATTATTGTTTATTACACACTAGAAAATAATGAACGGATACAAATACAATATGACAGCTTATGTACAAAGGTAAGCTTAACCCAGAATGGGGTTCATCACATCAAACCTCAGTGCGATAGAGAAATGCACACTTCTTCACTTCACTTCACAGAAGCCTTATTGCGTAAAACACTTGCAATAGCTTTCATTTTGTTCTACTAAATGAATGCGTTCACCGAACGTTCAATGTCACTTACTGACTTTTTCTGACTTTTTGTCAGGTTTCTGGGCATCTCAATAATCATTACGATTGTGGCAAGAACTTGTATGACAGCCAGAACTAACAGCTAGCTTCAATGCACAGCAACATCGCAATGTATACCTACAGAACGAAAGATTTGTCATCCATTCAAGGCACAATCAATCAACGCATTAGAATTATCTTCTAGAACGTTTCAACAATGGTGTCGTTATTTTGTCTGGGAAAAAACACGATAATTACAGCAACAATTGTACGTTTACTAGAATCAGTGAATTAAGAAGGATTTTCCGAACTGTCGGCCGATAGCGACAATATGTTGATTTGGAAGTTGGTTGGGTGGAAAATCATCCAATGTCTTGTCCCGCTTCACCCAAAGCGGACTTTGGGTGAAGCGGGAGGGCGTGTCAGACTTTTACTGAATAAAACCCACCCGTGTTCCTTTAGTTGCTTCTGCCAGGGACGCGGACTCTCTTTCAAATAGTATCCTGTGTGCAAGACAGACATATTATATATTTACACATATATATTATTATTATTATTCCATTTATTCATTTTATTTACATATTTTTACGTTTTTAAATATTATTCTATAAAAAATAAAATTAAAAAAACATTTAAAAATACAAAAATAGTAGCCCACCGACCGGTATCGGGAACAGGGTCCAAGCTACCGGTGGTCAGGGGGTCCCTGCTGAGAGAGGAACCTCCTGACTATACGCGCCGTGTCCAGGAGTACCGCCAATTATTATTATTATTTATTTATATATATATTTTTTTTAATTTTTTTTATTTATTGTGAGATATTATTTTCTTTCCTGTATTTTCCTGATTGAATACCAGTATATCTTTGGAGTATAAATCAAAGATAAGAGAAGTATCTACGTAAGTATAATACGCCAAAGATGTACTATAGACATGAAAATTGGATTTTGAGGGATAAAAAATGGCTGACATTTATTTTATCCTGTAACCGATCTATCAACGCCTGTTGTCTAATATTTCTTGTCCCTTTTTGGGTTTAGTTATTCTAGATTAAACTTCTCACACAAAAAATCGGCTGTATGTACTTATGTATAAATCTGGTACAATACAATCATTGAATTTATTTTTGGCGCCATAATTATCCAACGAAAAAGAAGTGTTTGCACCAGGGACCATAAAAAAATGTTTGCATACCATAAAAAAGGGAAAAAAATACAAATAAAGAATATTAGTGTGAATCACTCAAGCTAGGTAACTAAAATAAACAATATCCTCAGGTAATTAACACAACATTACATACACAGCTAAAAATAAACGCCAAAACACAGTAATAAACTTATTTTGTACCGTGCCAAGTTTTCCAGCTCGCGTCAAAACTATCTGTAGACAGCTGATTGGACTTTGAGCCGCCATTTTTAGGGTTCCGTACACAAAGGGTAAAAACGGGACCCTATTACTAAGACTCCGCGATCCGTCTGTCTGTCTGTCACCAGGCTGTATCTCATGACCCGTGATAGCTAGACAGTTGAAATTTTCACAGCTGATGTATTTCTGTTGCCGCTATAACAACAAATACTAAAAACAGAATAAAATAAATATTTAAGTGAAGCTCCCATACAACAAGAATGATTTTTTTGCCGTTGTTTGCGATAATGGTACGGAACCCTTCGTGCGCGAATACGATTCGCACTTGGTCGGTTTTTTGTGTTTCGTTTTGAAGGACACGTTTTGTTTATAAACTGTGGCGGTACAAAGTGCGTTGTCCTGTCAGTTCGTGTGTGAGAGATAGATATATTATTGATATACGAAGAAGAATAGGACAGCAATACTCGCAAAATTTGTGGAATGTTTCGTCAAAACATTGTAATCAGTGAATGCAAACATAGGAATGATATTGAAAGGAATGGGATTTGAACTGTTGGCTTCTTGCTTTTTAGGGTTCCGTACACAAAGGGTAAAAACGGGAATCTATTACTAAGACAACTGTATGTCTGTCTGTCACCAGGCTGTATCTCATGAACCGTGATAGCTAGGCAGTTGAAATTTTCACAGATGATGTAGCTATTTCTGTAGCCGCTTTAAGAACAAAAACTAAAATCAGAATAAAATAAATACTTAAGTGCAAGACACGTTTGTTGAATGGGAGATTCAACAAACGTGTTTTTTTGCCGTTTTTTAAGATAATTAAAAAAAAAACAATAAACCCGACTGCTTAAAAAGCGAACTAAAAAGACGTAAACAAGAAGAAAATCATGCTGTGCAGTCGGAGGATACATCTGGTTTTGGTCAGCCAGCTCGCGAATATGTATCCTCCGACTGCACAGCATAATTTTCTTCTTGTTTACGTCTTTTTAGTTCGCTTTTTAAGCAGTCGGGTTTTTGATATTATTAACTAACTTTTTTTATTGAAGTCGTTAAAAATACTGGTTATCAGCTCATCCGGTTAGGTTGGAAACCGCCCAATATAGTGGGGAAAAATCTTTGAAAATTTATTGATCAATCTGCCTCTCACAAAAAACCTGGTTGTACTAAAACTATTTGTAATCAATTCCGGTTGTTTACAATTCAAATACGATCACTATCCATTATTTATCAGCTGTGCTATTGTTCGAGAAAATGTTGACCTATTAAAAAATGTCACAGTGTGCAGAATTACGAGTGTTTGTCGATTAACAAAACGGTTTTGTCTTTTCGTTGAATCATTCAGCCGATTTAAACAGATGTGTATTGTGTGTTTTATTTGTCATTGTGACATACCAGCTCTAGATTGTAAGTTTATTGGCTCACTCACTCACTAGCTTCTGTCAGCGGCTTCGCCCGCTTGAAACGTGTTTTCTTATCCCTAAGGAACATTATACCGGGATGAAAAGAAGTCTATGTGCTGTTCCAGACTATAAGCTATCTCTGTGCCAAATTTCATCCAGATCTGTTTTGCCGTTCTGGCGTGATTGAGTAACAAACATACATCCAAACTTTCGCCTTCATAACTTTTGTAGGATACTAGTTTCTGCCAGCGGCTTCGTCCGCGTGAATGTCGAAAATTATGCCGAAGGAACATATTCCCGAGATAAAAAGTATCCTATGTGCTATTCCTGACTATAATCTATCTCTGTGCTAAATTTTATCCAGATCGTTCCAGCCGTTTGAGCGTGAAGAAGTAACAAACATACAAACACACTCACAAACTTTCGCCTTTATAATATTAAGTATGATAAGTGTGATGTAATTAGTAGGATATTATTGGTCATGTTGGCAGATTATTGAAATGGTGTTACCAACTCAGGAAAGTGTTGCAGTATCATCTTCCTGCTCTTGTCCCATGTTACTTGGGGTCGGCGCAACACGTTTGTTAATCTATTCGGTTCTGTCATAAACTAATCAAACAAACTGTCAAGTCATAAAAGCTGTGTGTGTGTTCACTACACCCAGTAACCGGGTAAACACGATACAACTTGGGCAGACTGATGTTAGACTTTCGAGATTCTGAATTTCCGTATCGAAGTAAACAAAGTACCTAAATAAATATTAAACAGTTGGTTTTCCCTAAATCTATGCTAATCTAAACTAATATTATAAAGAGGAAAGATTTGTATTTTTGTATGTAACGAATAAACTTCAAAACTACTGGACCGATTTCAAAATTATTTCACCGTTGGGAAGCTACTCTATCCCCGGGTGACATAGGCTACTTTTTACCCGACTGCCGAAGGAGGGTAATGTGTTTATCAGTATATGTATGTATGTATGTATGAATGTATGTATGTTTGTTCCTATGTAGCGTTCTAGAGACCAAACGCGTTGGTCGATTTTGATGGTTCTTACGTCAATCGATTTGTCTTAACCCTGCGAGTGTCACTGGCTACATTAAAATTAGTAAATAGGAAAATGGCGGCTTTTGGGCGCCATATTGTGGGGGACCAAAATTTTTTTTTCTTCCCAACCCTTCGTGTGGGGTATCAAAATAAAGGGTTTTAAGAGGTGATTTCAAAAATATATAACACTTATATGTTTAAATGTACCTAATTCGAAAAACATAACTAAAAAGTTATAAATAAAAGAAGTTAATTAAAAAAATCAAAACCCGACTGCTTGAAAAGCGAACTAAAAAGACTTAAACAAGGACAAAATCATGCTGTGCAGTCGGAGGATGCATCTAATTTTGGTCAGACAGCTCGCAAATATTTATCCTCCGACTGCACAGCATGATTTTGTCCTTGTTTACGTCTTTTAAGCTCGCTTTTCAAGCAGTCGGGATTTTAATTTTTTGAATTAACTTTTTTTATTAGTTCGCTTTTTAAGCAGTCGACTTTTTTGATTTTTTGAATTAACTTTTTATTATCCCTGTTTTCCCGCGGGAATGGGAAATACGCGGGAAAAACCGCGAGGCGTCCGCTAGTCACAATTAAAATATACGGACGCTTTGAGGTCAAATGAATTACATATTAATAACCTCTAATTGATATTATCGTGTTTTCAAACTCCATTTAAAGTGGATGATGATGTGTTCCATACTTTTGATGGTCAATCGCGATGTGCGCTGGTGATTATGAGGTTATTTTTTATTTTATTAATTCCCTTATTTAGCAATTATCCTTTCGTATTTCTTCTGTATTCTCGTACCGGGATTTTTCTAAAGTCTTCCAACATTGATGCTTTGGTGACAGTTAGATGATTCTCTTGCATCTACAAAATACACTATCGATGGCCGAGTCCTGTCGTTGCATCGATTGCATAACATATTAACATATTTATCGCTGGTTCAGCTCGATCACCTTGAGAACGCGTTTTAATTTATTTATAAGCGGGTAGCAGCTTGTCTGTTTACATGTCTTACTCGGACAAACGATTAACCGGTTTGCTTACGCGAAAACAACCCATGTTTGAGCAAAAAAGTATGTTTAAAAAAAAAATACCTTTTTTACAAAAAAATACTACCGTCTTCCAAGTAAAAAAACTACGAAGTAAAAAAGTTACCTACCTAATAGGCAAGTTGTTTAGTAATGCCAGAATAGATTACCCGAATATCATGAAACTTAATCGTAACCGCTGAAATGAGAGTGTACCAAGGCGAACTGTACACATCTGCGTACCCCTTTAGAGCGTACTGGCGTGATGTTATGTTATGAAATGGTATAAACAATAAACAGGCATGCTATTGCAGCAATCCCGAGAGATTTGCCGTTATTTATTGAAGATTTCTGTTGTATATCTCCGAAGTTCTGAATCAGATCTTCACCAAATTAAAGTCCGTTTTATAGGGCCGCTTTATCGTATACGTTTTTATTCGGCAATGGCGTAGGTAGTTGTATGAACGAGTTCACACACACAACAGTATTAAAATACTGATCCGTTTTATCGGACGTCCATCGTTGTGGAAAGTTGGTTGGTGTGAACATTACTCCCAGTAACGACGGATCCGTTAAAAACGGGCCTGGAAATACGGATATTCTGTGTGTACAGCTGACAGCAATTCTTTAGTTATATTTTCTCTGTGTTCTTTAGTTTATTGACAGCTGGGTAAAAACCTTGTTTATTATATCTATGGTAAAAACAATATAAATTCGAATTGTCAAATAGCAAATTGTGGTTAGCAGAATTACGGAATTTGGGCTCAAAAGCAAACATTTCTTTCATCTATGAAACAGTTCAATTTCAGTTTTCGAGAAAAGTATACTTATAATAAATTAATTTACTATTAATATTATTACTAATAGTAAACAAAGGGCGCTGCGTATACTACCTATAATAAATTTTCAAATAGTGTATCAAGAATTGCAAGAGTACCAATTTTAGGGCTCAAAATGAATTGGGCTTGTTAATGAAGAACATGAAATATCAATTAAAAGCAACCATTTTTTTTCTTGGTTGTTAAAGTTAAGTCAAACTAAGACTACGTCTGACGCTTTTGAAAACGACTAGACATCTAAAACACAATTTATCCTCAACATTAAGCCATTTACAGCCAGTATCAGACACCTCATCAGATACCTACCTATTTATAGATAGCTTCACTCCTATTTGCAGTTAGAACGTGCGCAGAACCTTAAGTACCGACTGTTGTGGTTAAGGATAAGTACCAACTTGTTTACTTCTATAAAGTTCTAAAAGTACCTACGGAGTACATAAGTTCTTTTATACTGCTGAGTCAGTGGGGTAATTGCTAGGGCTAGATTCGCATAACCGGTTTCTGAGTTTATTAGTAGAGTTAAGAACGTGTCAAAACCTACTTAACATGACATAACATTACAGCTAGGGTTACCATTCGTCGCGCGCTTTTTTTTCCATGCATTTTGTATGAAATTTGAATGGAATAGGAAGCCGCCCGTGCCATGTCCGCGCCCGACGCCATTTCTGTGGCCTGCGCCTTAAGAGTCGATAGAAGTCTGAAAGATTAGGTTTCAGGTGAAAGTGTTGAAAATGACATAAGTGACTGTGGAAAGGTGACTTTCAGGAGGTGAAAATTTTCATGAATATAAAAAACCTTTACTATAGAATCCACTATAAAATATGAAAAAAGCGAACTAAAAAGACGTAAACAAGAAGAAAATTATGCTGTGCAGTCGGAGGATACATGTTCGCGAGCTGGCTGACCAAAACCAGATGCATCCTCCGACTGCACAGCATGATTTTCTTCTTGTTTACGTCTTTTTAGTTCGCTTTTTAAGCAGTTGGGTTTTTTTAATTAACTTTTTTTATTTATAACTTTATAGTTATTTTGTTTGTTGGAATTAGGTTCATTTAAACATATAAGTGTTATATATTTTTGAAATCGCCTCTTAAAACCCTTTATTTTAATAACCCACACGATGGGCTTGGAAGAAAAAAAACTGTTTTGTGCTTCACAATATGGCACCCGAAATCCGCTATTTATTTATTTTCCAATTTTAATGTAGGCAGTTACACTCGCAGGGTTAAGTCGAATCGATTGACGTAAGAATCATCAAAATAGGTCGACGGGTTTGGTCTCTAGAACGCCACACACGAACAAACATACATAGACTGATAAACACATTACCCTCCTTCGGCAGCAGTTACTTATCTACATTTATGTTCGCATAACTCGAAAAACAGCTCAACGTCTGAAAGAATCCCATAAAACTTAATGTTAACCCTGTAGGGAAAACTGTCTTCTTTGGCCTTGTAAAATCATCTTACCGGTTTCCAATAGTTTCCATTCTATCAAGATGATACTAAATTAAAGCAGACGGTAGAACTATTATCAGCTTTTTGCAGCCCTGTTATAAGTCTTTTAGCCCTTCCAATTTGCTGTGAACAACTTTCCGATTCGACGGCTCAGAAAATTAGCGAAGCATTGCTGGGTGTAATAGCCAATTCGTAGCCCTGGTAAATAATCATTTGATTGGAATTAAGGGCTGTGAAATGAGTAGGAGCTTGTGGCTTAGTACTCGTAATAACAGCCGCATGGATTGATATCCAAGGTCAAGCAACGCTTACGGAGCTCGGTCTGTAGATAGGTGACCAACCTTTACATACAGACACCTCCGTACCTCGGAAAGCACCAGCACCTGTAGCCAAGTTGACAATCTACAATCAAAATCAAGTAGTTTATTTCAAGTAAACCTTATAGATCTACTTTTGAATTCTCAAACAAAAGATTAATAAAAATATGACTCTATTTGCAAATTCGCAAGCGTCTGTAGGTGTCAATGGAGAAGAATTTGCAAGACCACGGACACTCTTTTCCATCGGTTTTAATTACAAGTTTATGGTTACATCATTCTTGTTGAAAAAATACATATATGTGAGAACGATGTAAAAAACGTGCACGTAAAAGCGTCTAGCTAGAGTATAGTCAGTAAATCGATAACGCTAGTAGAAAACGAATCAATGTATGGGAAAGACACATCTGAACGTTAAGTCACGTGTTCAGACCATACATATAGAAGGCGTTAACGATTGTAGAAAGAGATTCGATACGAAACGTTTGAAACTTGGCTAGGGGATCAGCTGTCATTTGTAGTGAGAAAATCTGGCATCATTCTAGTCAAGGGGGAGGGGTATCGAGTTACCGGATTGTGTCCCCCCCCCTCGCTCCTGTGCCTCGACCAATTTGAGTCTGAAACTCAAAATTAGAAACAAATATAGCTTAATCTATATTTTCGTTTGTAGATAATTACTTAGATATAGATTATTTGTCGTCATATTTGGAAGTGGGGCTCATTCTTCAGTTTATGGAAAATAGGGAAAACCCTATCTTAGTACACTCATCTTTCATGGGTTACTGTGTTAAATTTTATAACAAAATACCTTGTGATATATTAAAACTAAATGAAAGTAAATTTAAAACTTTAGTTAAAAGCACACTTTGTAAACAAGCATATTACAAATTAGATGATTATATTCAAGATAAGAATGCTTGGCAACATGTTGGTCCCGCTCCGTAGGGCAATCTTTGGTGTGGACAAAATCAAATTTGCTAATTTGTATTCCTATTCATAGTTATTGTATTCTTAGGTTATTTTTTATATTTATCCAGAATTTGACTCACACATGGTTCCGTTGTTGTTGAATTAGGTATTTTACCTATTTTTGCAATATTTGTAAATATGTGAGAACCATGTTCCTATTTATCAAATTAATGAATTTACCTGTTAGTGCTTTTATTACTTTATACCTGTACGTTGTATAGTGTGTAGTGCTATTTTTGGGTGCATCGTCCTCACATATATGAATTTATTAATGTATGTACATAAGTAAACATTGTAAAACATATTTTTTTTTAAAAGAATAAGTATGGAGTTTCTTGTGCGTTCTTCTCCATAACAAGCTACTTTCCGAATGCACGGTAGAGTCAATTTTTATTACTTGTACATTTTTTATTTACATTTAATTTTTGATGTTCAAAAATGCCGCTTATTGGCCTAATTGAAATAAATATATTTGACTTTGACTTTGACTTAGACCGTAAATAAGGACCATGGCTTTCTACAAGCACTATTAGTCATCGAGGTTGCTGTCCTTATTATTCTAGTTATAGATCAAAAATTTATTCTTGGCCTACTCAAGGCTAAAATTTTCTAGCACGCTTCGCTCGCTCTTGTCTACAATGGTTTTCAAAGTCTAACTTTTTAGTCTACAAGGGTCTTTGGTGACTTTGCTTGACGCAACGTCAAACCTACATGTAGTCCCTTCCTTATCATCATATATTATACACAGTCTTACTTAGCTCGCTGCTTAGCAAAGGACTCTATTTTCTTGTGCCAATCCCTACGCTCCTGTGCCACCATCATTCAGGTTCTACCCTCGATGGTCACAATGCCGTCTACATCGTTATTTATTTAGATAACCAACAGCGATACATTTAAATATTTTACGACAAATTAATTTGTATTACAGTTTTTTTTGCCAATACATAAAAATATTTTACGATATATGAAATTGTATTACAGTTTTTCTGGCTGATATGGTACAAAAACATATGTTACTACATATATATTAATTAGTATTAAAGTTTTTTTGGCTGATTATGATACATGAGAATATTTTGCGATATATTAATTTGTATTACAGTTTTTTAGCTAATTCATCATCATCATCATCATCTGCCTGCCCTTATCCCATGTTACTTGGGGTCGGCGCAACACGTTTGCTTCTTCCATACCGTTCTATCCCCCGTCAAGTTATTACTGACTCCCTTTTCTTTCATATCACTCCTCACACAGTCCATCCATCTTTTCTTTGGCCTTCCTCTCCCTCTCCATCCATCCACATTTATATTCATAACTCTTTTAGTAATATGCGTTTCATCCCTCCTCATCACATGACCATACCAGGACAAACGGTTTCCTTTCAACTTTTCTGGCACTGGCGCCACTTTCAAACTGACTCTAATATACTCATTTCTCACTTTATCCAATCTCGTCACGCCGCACATCCATCTCAACATTCAGTTATATAATAGTTTTTTAGCTAATTATGATACATAAAAATATTTTACGATATATTAATTTGTATTACAGTTTTTTTGACTAATTATTTATATAGGTTTCCCTGTGTAACTGGGATATGTGTGTAAAACATGCGAACGGAATAATAAAAGATATTTAGAATTAAAAGATGCAATTCACATTTATTCTACAAATCCTTGGAATCGGTCACCGCTTATTCAAAGTTCCTTACATAGTGAAACTTCTTTAGTATAAATACAACACAAAAACGATTACATTCATTATTCAAGTGTAATGATTTGAACCGATTCTTTAGTTAGAAGTATCGATTTGACCTCTCCAAAGTATGTAAGGCAAATAAATACATAATTACAAAGTCAATGAACTCCCTTAAGGCGCTATATACGCCCCAATGTTACCTAACATTCATCATCATCATCATATCAGCCGAAAGACGTCCACTGCTGGACATAGGCCTCCCCCAAGCGTCGCCACATTGACCGGTCCCGTGCGTCCCACAACCAGCGGATTCGCGCAACCTTCACCAGGTCATCGGTCCACCTGGTGGGAGGCCTTCCAACGCAACGTCTTCCGGTTCGCGGTCGCCATTCCAGAACTTTTCTGCCCCATCGGCCATCCGTTCTGCGCGCAATGTGCCCTGCCCACTGCCACTTAAGTTTGGCAATTCTTCGGGCTATGTCGGTAACCCTGGTTCTCTTGCGGATCTCTACATTTCTGATTCGATCACGCAAGGAAACTCCGAGCATAGCCCTCTCCATTGCCCTTTGAGTGACTGTAAGCTTTCTGATGAGGCCCATTGTAAGCGACCACGTCTCAGAACATTAACAAAACAGCATTAACCTAACATTAGTTTGTTTATTATTATTATGTTATTATAATAGTTGTTTTTCTTCATTGTTTCAGGGTTAAATGCGTGTGAAAGTAAATCCTTTATCTTTCTGCGGAAAGAGTTGCCTGTCAGGTAAATATTGTTTTTTATTACTTTAATTTACGTTTCATGTTATAGTCCTCGCCAAACTTCTTGGAAGTTGGTTTACCGGATGCGCGAGGCACGCAACGGTACTGTTTTTGTATGAGATTTACTACTGCGCAGCCATTGTAGCCAACTTCAGGGCGGCCAAGAAGTTTGGCAAGAATTAAAATACAACGTTACTTTACAGTGTCACAAACTCACAAACTCACAATGTCACAAGTATGATAACCTTTTTAGGGTTCCATACACAAAGGGTAAAATCGGGACCCTATTACTGAGACTGCACTGTCCGTCTGTCTGACTGCCTGTCACCAGACTGTATCTCATGAACCGTGATAGCTAGACATTTGAAATTTTCACAGATGATGTATAGCTGTTACCGCTATAACAACAAATACTGAAAAGAGAATAAAATAAATATTTAAGTGGGGCTCCCATACAATAGACGTGTTTTTGCCGTATTTTTTTTTTGCGATTATTGTACGGTACCCTTCGTGCGCGAGTCCGGCTCGCACTTGGCCGGTTTTTATTTATAGTAATTGATGATGCTTTTTGTAGAGCAATTTTAGACAAATCAAATCAAATCAAATGTTTTTTATTTCACATAGGCCTACATGGGCACTTATAAAACGTCGACAAAAGGTGCACGGTTCGGGTTAGTCGTTTCCTGTGGAGAAGAACCGGCAAGAAACTCCACGGTTACTCTTTTAAAAAAATTGGTTTGTTTTTACAATATTTCCACGTTACAGTATTAGTGCTTAGATATGGGGGGACAACGTAGGCCCGACAATAAGTCGTAAGAAACTAAAAAAAAATAATTGTATAAACGAGAGAGTTAACAAATGTTAACAAGCGTCTAGAAATCTAAAAGGCCTACAATGTTCACACATTCACAAAACAATCAGTAAAAGAATCTATACAAAGGAAAAAATAAATAAAAATATATAACAAGACTAAATTTAACATGTGGCACAAATGTTGTTATCAGTGCTGTAACTATTCATAGCAAAGGGCTATAAAGATTATTGAAATCATTGTAAAAAGTCTAATTAAAAGAAAGAAAAAAAGTAAAAATGAGATTGAGAATAGTTAGAGACATCCACATATTTGTGCCGTTTATGAGTTACCAGGGAAGCCGCATGCGCAGAAGGAGCTAAAATTTTTATCTTCAACGTAGTCCGTGATTTTGTAATATGCTTTTTTAATAAGGACACGTTTGATGTAGTTTTTGAACTTTCCATCGGTCAATTCTATAACTGGCTTTGGCAACTTATTATAAAAGCGTATACTGTTTATAAGAAAAGACTTGCTAGTTTTCGTTAATCTGAATTTGGGTATTACAATTTCATGCTTACTGCGTGTATTTAAATTATGGAAATCGCTTCTAGTTTTGAAAAGCCCTCGATTTTTGCGGACATACAAAATACATTCCAATATATAAAGAGAAGGTAGGGTCAGTATATCGATCTCTTTAAATTTTTCTCTGAGGGACTCTCGTGGACTCATTTTATAGATTGCGCGGACTGCCCTCTTTTGTAAGATGAAAATTGAGTCAACGTCTGCCCAGACAGATTTCTATAGCAAAAAATACTCGTCATCAAGAGTCTATATGAACCCTAGTTAATTTATTCTAAAATATTACTGACTAACGGTCGTGGAAAACTGGAGAAATCTGGATTTAAAATCTCTTGGGGGTGATCATAAGCTCTTAGAGTAAGGTTATAAGTTGAGTGTGTGTAAGGGACAGATGTATATGACTTGTATACATCTGTCACTTACGCGATCCCAAAATAACCTTACTCTAAGAGCTTATGGTCACCCCCCTGAAATCTCTGCCAAGCTGTAATGCCGGCTGTACACTCTCGCGCGAAAGCCCGAGGAAACGCTGTAGTACTGGGAGCAATGTAGTACATCATCATCGCGGGCTCTCGCGCGAGGGTGTACAGCCGGCATAACGCAGTACCTACTAGACAGTTTTAACCGACTGCCGAAGGAGAGTAATGTGTTTATCAGTCTATGTATGTATGTTTGTTCCTATGTGGCGTTCCAGAGACCAAACGCGTTGGCCGATTTTGATGAATCGTACGTCAATCGATTCGTCTTAACCATGCGTGTCACTGGCTACATTAAAATGGCTTATGTTTAACTTACCACCAGATATAGTAACATATAACAGACAAAAATAGTAAATGATCACCAAAATTAAACCCGCATCTTATTGTAAAATTATAACCAAAGTTTTAACATCTCGCTATCCTGTTTAGGCAAAATGACTCCAAATAAATCATTGTTAACCCAAAAGTAGTAAATGATCACCAAAAGTAGTAAATGATCACCAAAATTAAACCAATGACCAAAAAGATTATAAAATTTCTGGGAGCAACTTGGAAGTAGCGCTCGCCGGCCGCTGCCGCGGCACCGCTCGCTTTGCTCGCTCGGCTCGCGCGCGGTTGGTCACAGTTCTAACCTTTTTTTTTTTTTTTTTTTTTTTTTGTTGCGGGGTGGAAAATCCTCATTGGATGTCCTCCGCCCTGGGGAGGGCGAAGGGGTCTGTCAGACTCGTACTGACTAAAAACCACCCCGGTGTTCCATCCCACACCTACGCTGGGGGTCGCGGGAACAACGATACTTCCGCAACCCCCGGCTAGTGCCGGCCCGCCTTTGCGGGCCACGACCTCGGGTTGGGGGGGGAGTGAGGTGTTGGACTCCCCCCGCGACGTCTAAGAGGGGCGCGCGTGGAACACTACGCGCCACCACCTCGGGTCCTGATGTTTGGGGGGCGACGGACGTCCCCGGGTCCGTCGCCCCTGGACCCATTTAGGGGGGCTGGAAGAGGGCGTTGTCCGCCCTCCGCCGACGCCCGGCGCGTCTGCTGCGGATCGGGTTAGCGGATGAAATCTCCCTCTCCCTCTCCGCAGCCTCCTTCTGCGAAACGACTGTTTCGCAGAAGGATACCACCGCGTCCCAGGACTCCTCACTGCCGACCATAGACTCGACTACGGCCGGCAGCGACAGGTCACTGCCAACTTCAGAGATGAGGACACGGCGTGGCTCCTCCCAAGCGGCACACTCTGCCAGCGTATGCCGCGCCGTGTCACAGTTCTAACCTAACCTAACCTATTTTACAACATTAAATAGCGCAATAATTTGCTATTAAAATTTGGTGATCAATTTACTAAATTTGGTGATCATTTACTATTTTTGTCAGTATATTACTAGATTTGGTGGTTAGGGGTTATCGTCACAAAGTTTTTTTTGGTGGTCATTGTAGTGATCACTATCACAACACTTGCTAGCTGGTTATGTAGGTATACGTGTCACACTGGCTCACCGCTACAGCCAGCTCCGAGCGCAGGCGCACGTCCTTACTGTCCCGCGTCTAATGCTAGTTGACAGATTGACAGCTACCCCGCTCTACTGGTGTACATGAGACAATGTATTATATCTATTGCATAGATACAAACACTACATCCCTTCCTTTTTATAAATTTTTATTATTTATAAATGTTTATCATACATCTTATATAATCGAACTTAATAACTTTTTAACAATAATCAACTTTGACCGTGTCATTAAATTTTAGGTTATATAGTCTCGTCTTCTACCGATTTCCATTGTCCTTCAACACGCTTAAGGTGTATCACATTCCTTCGTAATCTTTGTCCAGTTTCTTCGTTCCTTATTATAATATCCCCTCCTACTGATTGTTCCACTACGTGTGGTGTAGGGTTGAAAGTAGTTGAGAGCTTATTGGTTTTTTCCATTTCTTTTACGTACACCTTCTCACCTTCCGTTAGTTCTGGGTTTTCTGCTCTTCTTTTCCGGTCTCCATACTCCTTTCCCTTTTCCTTTTGCACTTTGTCTCGATCTCTAACTTCAGTGTCGTCCGCGTTGTTTATATCTTTCAACATGGGAATTTTATCCCTGTTCATTCTTTTGAAAAAAAGTTCTGACGGTGTCCTGCCCGTAACTGAATGAGTAGTGGAGTTGTACATCATTAGGTATTCATATAATGTGTCTCTCATATCTCGTTTTTCACTAGAACTTATTTTGAGTCGTTTTACTATGTCTCTGTTTTGACGTTCCACTTCTCCGTTCATTTGTGGCCAATATGGCACAGTATTAAAAAGCTTAATATTACAACTATGGCAAAAATCCTTAAACTCTTCACTTACAAATTGCCGGCCATTGTCAGCAGTGATCGATAGTGGATAACCGAGTCGACTAAAAAGTTCTTTTAGAATTTTAATAATTTGCGAGCTCGTTATTGTCCTGGTTATCTTTATTTCTTTATAGCGACTGTAATAGTCAATAATTACTAGTAAATAGTCGTTATTCGGCAATGGCCCCAATAGGTCCATTGCAATATCAACCCAAGGTTCAGATGGAAGTTCTCGACGTTTCATTGGTGCTGGAAGATTTGGTAAGCTAACCAAGGTGCATCCTTTGCAGCTCTTTACCATCAACTCGACGTCCTTATCTATTCTAGGCCACCAAACCTTAGAACGAAGCCGACTCTTCATGGCAACAATTCCTGGGTGGCCCTCGTGGGCTGCTAGTAAAACCTGGTTCCTGAGATTCTGTGGAATAACTATCCGGTTGCCTCTCAAAAGGATATTCTCATAAAAACACAACTCATCCGCAAATATTTTGTATGCCTTTACAGACTCATCCCATTTGTGACTATAAATTCCTTTTTTAACATTGCTGATTTCCTGATCGCTTTCTGATTGCTTAATTATCTGTTGCATTGAGGTTGTACAAGGTCTAGCGAGTTCGACTATTTGATGAACATAATTCTCTTCTGTGGATTGAATTGACCGATCTGAGTATTTACATAGCCGCGATAGTGGGTCTGCAATATTGGTCTTGCCCGGTTTATATTTTACGTTATAACGATACGCCTGAAGTCGTAAAACCCATCTTTCGACACGGGCGCATGGTTTTGATTTCGGACTGAACAGAAATTCCAATGGCTTGTGATCCGTTATCAAATCAAATTCTTTACCAAAAAGAAATATATTAAAATGCTCTATAGCCCATACCAGAGCGAGGGCCTCTTTTTCTGTTTGGCTATATTTTCTTTCACATTGACTGAGTGTCCGATTTCCATATGCAATAATTCTTGGTCCTTTACAATCGATCTGTACTAAGACGGCTCCTAGTCCTACAGGACTTGCATCAGCTATTACTTGCGTTTTGTCTCTGATGTCGTAATATCCCAACGTTTCTATTTTAGATAGCATTTCTTTTAACTTTTCAAATGCTTCATTATGATCGTCTCTCCAGTATTCTTCTATATTTGCTTTCTTCCCTAGTTTCTGTCTTAATATTTGTTTTAGGGGTTCTGTCGTCGTAGCTAAATTTGGAATCCATTTGTTAATGTAATTTACTAAACCTAAAAAGCTTTGTAATTCTTCTATTGTTTTTGGCACTCTAAAATCAGTTATGCTCTTCATGTATTTAGGCAGCGGTTTCACACCTTCTGGTTTTAATTCATGGCCCAAAAAGTGTATTGTCTGTACTTTATAAATACATTTATCTTGGTTTAACAAAACATTGTTGAGCTGCAATTCCTCCATCACTTTGGCAAGTCGCAAGTCGTGTTCTCTCTCGTTGCTCCCCCAGATTAATATGTCATCGATAAAATTTGTAGCTCCTTCGCACTTTATTAACATTTTCTCCATGATTTTTTGAAATAGTTCTGGAGCACATGTAACTCCGAACATAAGTCTTTTGTATCTGTAGAGTCCGTTCGATGATATAAAAGTCGTCAAATATCTTGAATCCGGGTGTAGCTCGATTTGATGGAATGCGTTTTTTATATCTAGTTTAGAGAAATATTGTGCCTTCTTTATTTTTGGTAATAAGTTTTCCATACAAGGTAATGGGTGGTTTTCTCTTAAAATGGCTGCGTTGGCGCGCCGCATATCTACGCATAAGCGTACATCACCATCATCCTTAAGAGCGCGGCGAACGGAGCTCGCAAATGCAATTCGAGACGAGTGAAGAATTCGTTCAGAGTATTGCTATCTCGCTTTGCACACACACGCGGTGCGCCGTGCGCAGCCGTGTGTGTGCGAGTAGATAGGCTTCCATTCATAACGACTCGAACGAAAGCCGGCAAGCCGGCCAACGCGAACTGCGCCGGCGTTCTGTTGTCTTATTTATGTAGGTACGTAGTACAAATATGCCAATAATTTATGCCTATTTACGCATAGGTAGGTACAGACAAATAACAGCGCTCTGATCTAAGAATATTAAAAATAAAAACAAGAATTTCGTATAAACATTTATTTAGTTATGTTTTACTTTATAAATCATTCATCTATTTAAAAAATATAAATCAAAACGTGATAAAGTCGTGTAGGGTGACCATAAATATTATCGACTGAACGAAATACAAAAATACAATAATGATAATCAGAAAACATTTTTACGCACGCTTTTTAGTTTATATGTACATTGTAATAATTGTACATTACGTAGGTAAAGAAAAAAAAAAGTTTATATTCTGTCTCTGATAGGCAGATTTCTAGGTAAACGGGGATCTATTAATTCAGGCAATATACATTTAAAATAAAACTCTTCTAATTTTAAGACTATTGAATTCCAAAATTAGTTGTCTTTTTACCCGACTGCCGAAGGAGGGTAATGTGTTTATCAGTCTATGTATGTATGTAAGTATGTATGTATGTATGTATGTATGTATGTATGTATGTATGTATGTTTGTTCCTATGTGGCGTTCTAGAGACCAAACGCGTTGGCCGATTTTGATGATTCTTACGTCAATCGATTCGTCTTAATCTTGCGAGTGTCACTGGCTACATTAAAATTGGAAAAAACAAAAATGGCGGATTTTGGGCGCCATTTTGTGGGGGAAAAAAGATTTTTTTTCTTCCAAACCCATCGTGTGGGGTATCATAATAAAGGATTTTAAGAGGCGATTTCAAAAATATATAACACTTATATGTTTAAATGTACCCAATTCTAAAAAAAAATAACGAAAAAGTTGTAAATAAAAAAAGTTAATTAAAAAGATCAAAAAACCCGACTGCTTAAAAAGCAAACTAAAAAGACGTAAACAAGAAGAAAATCATGCTGTGCAGTCGGAGGATACATCTGGTTTTGGTCCGCCAGCTCGCGAAGATGTATCCTCCGACTGCACAGCATGATTTTCTTCTTGTTTACGTCTTTTTAGTTTGCTTTTTAAGCAGTCGGGTTTTTTGATCTTTTTAATTAACTTTTTTTTTAAATTTTTTCATATGCCAGTCCTTTAGGCGTCCATATTATAAAAATACAGTATTTGCGGTTTGTTATTTGCAATTGTCCTTGTATCTGGTAAAAATAGTAACTTATTGTATTATATCATTGGGATATAGGTACTTACTGTGAGAAACATCCCAACGCTCGGAGTCCATGTCGGCAACCAAACCAAATCGTAAATAATAAAGTCCGTAAACAACGCAAAGTTCGTAAGAAAGTAGATTACTCAATATCAAAGTTCAAATCACAAGGCAAATCTAAATCCAAGTTCATAGCTTAGGTCAATAGTGTCAGAAATATTACAATAAGTACTTAGAAAATAAATAAATACGCACGAGCAGCACAGTAAAGTAATCGTCTAACACTGACAACAAACCACAAAAAAAAAAGTTAATTAAAAACATCAAAAAACCCGACTGCTTGAAAAGCGGACTAAAAAGACGTAAACAAGGAGAAAATCATGCTGTGCTGTCGGAGGATACATCTTCGCGAGCTGGCTGACCAAAACCAGACGTATCCTCCGACTGCACAGCATGATTTTCTCCTTGTTTACGTCTTTTTAGTTCGCTTTTCAAGCAGTCGGGTTTTTTGATTTTTTTTATTAACTTTTTTTATTTATAACTTTTTGGTAATATTTTTTTTGAATCTGGTACATTTAAACATATAAGTGTTATATATTTTTGAAATCACCTCTTAAAATCCTAATACCCCACACGATAGGTGTGGAAAAAAAAAAAAATTGGGCCCCTAAAATATGGCGCCCAAAAACAGCTATTTTCCTATTTGCCAATTTTTATGTAGCCAGTGACACTCGCGGGGTTTAGGCGAATCGATTGACGTAAGAACCATCAAAATCGGCCCACGCGTTTGGTTTCTCCAACGCCACATAGGAACAAACATACATACATACATACTTACATACTTACATACATACATACATACATACATAAATAGACTGATAAACACATTACCCTCCTTCGGCAGTCGGGTAAAAAATATAAAATACAACAAACAGTAAACAACCCCGAAGTGCCCCGAACAAAAGCCGTACGAGCGATACCTACTCAACCGTATGAAGCACGACTACACACACATTGACATGACGTGCTCGACGCGACAGCAATACTAGCTTTTGAAAATGTATGATTATTTTTATGTGTTCCGTAATACCAAAAATGATGAATGAAAACTTAATGTTTTTTTAATTTTTTTTCGATAATTTGTTTCTTGATAATATGAGCTATGTTATAGCGTTGACAATTTTATAGATATTGTTTTTTTTAAGATAGAAAAATCAATAAGAAAACATGTCATTTACGCTGTAAAAATGTACGAAATGGAATTCGCTTAAACTTCATTTTAGGTAAGTATTTTGAAAAAAAAAAGACGTAGGAACCTAGATAAATACTGTCTGAATCCGAATATTAGCATAATTTGGTGGAAATATGCTCAACTTACAAATGATTTAGGTATTACGTTTGTATGGACAATTCATGCTTCGCCGCGCCCTTAAGGATTGGGACTATCGGAGAAACCCATGGTGAAGGTTCATGTACCTCTTCTATAATATCTAAATCAAGTAATTCTTTGATTTTCTTATTTATTTTTTCTTCTAATGGTATTGGTATTCTCCGGTGGGGTTGCATAACTGGTTTTATTGATGAATCAATAGGAATCTCAATTAAAATATCTTTAAATTTCGGGAAATGTATATTCGATCCCTGTTCAACTTGATTTACTTGCACGCCTAACCTAGGTGTTCTAACACCCAATCGCAATGCAGTGTCTTTTCCAAGTAGGTTCCGTGATCCATCTTCAATGACGTAAATAGTGGCGTGTTCCATTTTTCCGTTTGTTTTTATTTCTGCTTCAAAAGAACCTTTTATTTGTAAAGGTGTCTTACTCCCATATGCCAGTAGTTTTTTATTAGGCTCCTTTACTTGTTTCTCACAAATTATCTGGTTTTTCTTTAAATATTCCCAGGTTTTATACGATATTAAATTTAATTTGCATCCCGAATCAATCAGCATTTCTAAATTTACTCCTCCTATCTCGCATTTGATTGTTGCGTCGTCGTTCAAATTAAATATATACTGTACTTCTCCATTTCCCAAAGAATTTACTGAAGTTTCCTTCCGTGGTCGCTTGTTATAGTTATTTGCTCTTTCTTGATTTTGTGACAGTTTACGTTTTTGTTGAAATAACTTAGATTTACAACATCTTTGATAATGGCCTAATTTTCCACAGCCGTTACATTTCTTGTCTTTCGCTGGGCAAGGACTACTTTGAGAGATGTGTGCAGAAAATCCACATCTTGTACATATTGACATCTTTTTCTCTTCATTCGACTCTTTTTCTTGATTAATCCATCTTGAATTATCTTTGTATCTACTTTTTATTGCATTAACTTCATTTGTCTTATTCTTTTCTTTTTGTTCATAACTGTCCAGTTGGTAGTTTACAATTTCTAAGGTATTGGCTATAGTAATCACTTTGTCTAATGTAATTTCATCACCCATTGTTAACATTTTTTTCCTTAGTTCTGATGATAAAGATTTTTCAAGTATTTGATCAATTATGTGGTCATCAGCTTTTTCGAACTTACATTTCGATGCCTGGTCTCTTAGCTTGACAAGAAATTTTTCAAAACTTTCCCCTTCATCTTGCTTAAGAAGACGGAAGATGTGCCGTTCAAATGTCTTGTTTTGTTTAGGGAGGAAGTAGTCGTCTAATTTACTAATAGCTACTTCAAAGATGTCAACATTTTCCCGAGGTTCCACATTTGCTCCAGGCAAATTATAAAATATTTCCTGCAGTGCACCTCCCCCTAGGACTAGCAGCGTAGCTCTCTTTTTAACTGCAATTGTAATATCGGCGGCTTCAAAGTATATTCGAAGGGATCGTTTCCATTTTTCCCATCTCAACCCGACCGATGTACTGTCGCCCTCGATATCCAATTTTTCGGGTGGCGGCAGCTGGTTTGCCATGATTGATCGTATTTAGGCGACCTGAAAATACATCCAAATTAATGGACGTCCGAAGAACATACATCCAATTTAATGGACGTCCGAAGAACATACATCCAATTTAATGGACGTCCGAAGAACATACATCCAATTTAATGGTTGTCCGTAGATCATACATCCAATTTAATGGACGTCCGAAGAACATACATCCAATTTAATGGTTGTCCGAAGATCATACATCCAATTTAATGGTTGTCCGAAGATCATACATCCAATTTAATGGTTGTCCGAAGATCATACATCCAATTTAATGGTTGTCCGAAGATCATACATCCAATTTAATGGTTGTCCGAAGATCATACATCCAATTTAATGGTTGTCCGAAGATCATACATCCAATTTAATGGTTGTTCGAAGATGATACATCCAATTTAATGGACGTCCGAAGACCATACATATGAGTATATTACACGAAACAATTCAGTCAAAACCGTTTACGACACATCGTTTATACAAAATACTTAAAGCGACCACATTTATCTAACATTGCCGGTGAATTATAAATTTTACAATTACCAACTTTGTTTTGAACAATCTTTGTAGGTAGGTAACACAGCCACAACATTCGTTCAGTACAATGGTCAAAGGCTATTAAGATCGCATAAGTAAACAAAGTCTCGAGTTCAGGGTCTATTGTAATCTCTAATACCATTCCTAGAAATATCTATAAACTTATGTGTAGGCGAATTCGAAAATCTTAAAACATGACGGTTGTATGACTATTAGTTTTTTTCCGACTAAACATGAACAGTTCCTTCAATGTAGTTATAAACGATTTTGACTGTATGTGGGTATTAGATAAATACTTATTTATTAAAATATTTAGTTTACTACTCTATACTGTCGTAAAATCAAATCACTATTAATTAATAAATGGGTAGATGTCCAAACAACATCCCACATTTTATCTGAGTATGTATACAAGTATAAGTAGGTCACCAAAATTCCTGTTTTATTAATTTAAATATGGTTAAAGATAAGGAGGGTAAGCAATGGTTTTGTTTACGTTATTTATTCACACTCCAATCTGTAGCATTGCGATTTGAGTGCAATAGAATATATTTCATTGGAATAATTTTTCGTAAACATCTTCCATAAAGATCTTAAAGATTTTATTTAACTATTGAGTTCATCCAGTACGTAGAATATAAAATGATATAATATAGTAGGTACTTAATAACTGGAGTGGGTTTCACTATCAACTTAACTACTTTTTTTTTTTTTTTTTTATTGTCACCTTCCTTTTCTTTTAAAGAAATAAATGTATTTTATTAACTTTTATTACTGACCTTTATTCTCGTCGCCACTTGTAGTGATCACTATCACAACACTTGCTAGCTGGTTATGTAGGTATACGTGTCACACTGGCTCACCGCTACAGCCAGCTCCGAGCGCAGGCGCACGTCCTTACTGTCCCGCGTCTAATGCTAGTTGACAGATTGACAGCTACCCCGCTCTACTGGTGTACATGAGACAATGTATTATATCTATTGCATAGATACAAACACTACAGTCATTATATTTATTCCCCATTAAAATTAGAAAATAGAAAAATGGCGGATATGGGACCCAATTTTTTTTTGCTTTTGTTTTGATTTCAAAAATATATAACACTTATATGTTTAAATGCATCTTACTCGAAAAAAATGTTAACTAAAAAGTTATAAATAAAAAAAGTTAATTAAAAAAATCCAAAAAACCCGACTGCTTAAAAAACGAACTAAAAAGACGTAAACAAGAAGAAAATCATGCTGTGCAGTCGGAGGATACATATTCGCGAGCTGGCGGACCAAAACCAGATGATAAACAAAATACCTACTTCATGATTGAACTCAGTACTAAGAGCAATGTACATCATCGGTGTACAGTCGGCATAATGCAGTACCTACTACACAGTTTTTTTTTATTTGAAAGATATTAATTATGCCTAATCTTATCGAACTAGCCTATAGTGTTCCACTACAGAGCAAAAGCTGGACTGGATATGTATATTAAGAGAGAAATTCTCAAAAAAAATCGCATCAATACAAATGAATTAAATTGAAGTGGCTGTATGTTTGATAATACATACAGCCACTTCAATAACAACGTTTTATTGAATACTTGTGTAAGTATATACGGTAATAATAACAAATAAACAATTTTTAAGATTATTGTTGTCTGTCTGTCTGTTTTTCCCGGGTTATCTCCGAAACGGCTGGACCGATTTTGACGGGACTTCACTGGTATATAGCTGATGTTATAAGGAGTAACATATCCCGGTAAAAATACAAAGTTCCAGAGGGAAATTAAAAAAAAAAAACTTTACGAGTTTGACTCGGATGAAGTCGCGAGCAACAGCCAGTTTAAAAAATAAAATAATGCAAAACCCGAGCTGGCACTTTGTTTGCGTTAAAAGAGAATTTGGGACAAACAGAAATATACGAAGTTAATACATTCATAAAATGTATAAAACCCTGTGTTTATTTTTGCCTTCAACGGCTTCTTGAACAAAGACATTGTTATTGTTATAAAGTTTTTATCAGGGCGCTACTATGAAGCTACTGGAGTTGATAGAGCATGCCTATGAAAATTATGAGTAACTTCACGATACTTCGGGCAACTGCGGTTTTGTGTGCTAGCAGAAAGAGCTAGAGCTAGAGTTTTTAAGCAAGTACATTTAGGACGAAAAGTTGATAGCTGAGTGAAGCGGCTTGCTGAAAGAACACCGAGAATATGTCTGAAAAGTTTCCGATAGAGCCAAGTGCGAGTCGGACTCGCACACGAAGGGTTCCGTAACATTATCGCGAAAAACGGTAAAAAAACACGTTTGTTGTATGGAAGCCCAACTTAAATATTTATTTTATTCTGTTTTTATTTTATTTTATTTTATTTGGAACAACAAACAATTACATAATAAAGCATAAAGACATAAAACTTAAAATTAACAATTATGTAATCAACAGCGTTATTCACAGCATACAAGCACTTAGTACTTGTTGTTATAGCGGCAACAGAAATACATCATCTGTGAAAATTTTAACTGTCTAGCTATCACGGTTCATGAGATACAGCGTGGTGACAAACAGACGGACCGTGGAGTCTCAGTAATAGGGTCCCGTTTTGTACCCTTTGGGTACGGATACCTAAAAAAGAAGAAATTAAAAACACTCTTCCTTATCTGACCTAGTTTCTCGCATAACAGATCTCATAAAAAAATAATCAATACATCGATAAGCCTATAAAATCTGCCAGTTATGTTATTGATACTACATGGGGCAAATAAAGTGTTTTGATAACATCTGGAAGGTTCGGGCGGAGCCTTGAGATAACATATGTATGTTGCGGTGAGGACATAGTGTTGAGGCGGAACTCGGAAGCGAATTGTTATCGCTGCGTGATTCGCGCGTGTTTTTTAAATTGTGAAGTCATGGAAGAAATAATTTTTTTTAGGGTTCCCTACCTCGAAAGGAAAAAACGGAACCCTTATAGGATCACTTTGTTATCCGTCCGTCCGTTTGTCTGTCAAGACTCTTTTTCTCAGGAACGCGTGGAGGTATCAAGCTGAAATTTATATCAAATACTCCCTAAAAGCTGTGCAAACTTCTAAGTCAACGAAATCAAAAGATACAGCCGTTTATGCCGCAAATTTTCGACACTCGCAAGGGAATCAAACCTACAGGGTACTTCCCGTGTACTTAGAATCTTGAAATTTGGTATGAAGCAACGTCTTATTGCACAGATAAAGGAAAAATTGCGAAAACCGTAAATTTATAGTTACATCATATAATAAAAATATTTTTAATAATTTTAATCTTACTACCCCTTTCCTCATGAACGCGTAGAGGTATAATAATTGAAATTCATATCAAATACTCAGGTCTATAATACCTTTAAGCTGAGATTTGTACGGAACCCTTGGTACGTGAGTCCGACTCGCACTTGGCCGGTTTTTATTAATAACAATTACTCTCTGCACTAGCACTTTATCCTAAGCCAATTTAGTTTTTTGTTATTTAATGAATAATAAACACGTGCTGAGAGTAAACACTTCAGTATATTATTACAGTATAGAATATTATTTACAACTCATACAGATTCATGATGATGATACAGATTATTAAAACAGCAATAAACAAGTTCTTAATTAGTTTTTAAACAATCATTTTTACTAAAAAAAATGCATTGTCACGACTTCACGATAGATAAACTAAAAAAAAAAAAATATCTCAATCGAACAGTTTGAACACCGTACCTAAATGGGTCAAAATAAACTTGCAAGCTTAATTAATTAAGGACAACGGGACAAGTGACACTTAAGGCGCAGATATCCTTGAGTAGCTGTTATGTCTAAAACGGATAAAACCACGACATTCGCACCAAAACCGCTGGGCGTATTTTAATGAAATCGACACCATCTCAAAGACTATTTAATTATCTACATTTTGATCTGAAGCTTTTTTTTATATAAGGAAATTAGAAAAAACTACTAAATTTGGTGTCGCGCGGGTATGAAAGAGTCCGCGTTTTGTTCCCTCAAGGTGGCGTTAGTCGTCGTCTTAAGTAAGACGAAATTATTAAGTAAATGGTCTAATGTAACATATATTTTTTCCAAAAAATTACGACTAGCCGTTTAGACGTGATTCTCATTTTAAAATCAGCTACTCAGGGGTATCTGCGCCTTAAAAGCATGTAGAAATCGCTAACCGCTTACGCCCACCACACACCCGTCACGACGCTTTGTTTACGCGTGAATCAAGGTCGCCTCAGTTGTCCTCTTGTTGTTATGTCGTTTTATCTATGATACTCGTATGATAACATATAACGTTACGATAATAACAACACACGACGTGAAGATAGCGTGCGCAAAAGGTATTTATGTAGATGGTAATCGGAGATTTGTTATTGATTTGAGTGTCAATGCTTAACTTCTTTTTAGGGTTCCGTACCCAAAGGGTAAAAACGGGACCCTATTACTAAGGCGCCGCGGTCTGTCTGTCTGTCTGGCTGTCAGCAGGCTGTATCTCATGAACCGTGATAGCTAGACAGTTGAAATTTTCATAGATGATGTATTTCTGTTGCCGCTATAACAACAAATACTAAAAACATAATAAAATGAATATTTAAGTGGGGCTCCCATAAAACAAACTTTTTTGCCGTGTTTTGCTATAATGGTACGGTACCCTTAGTGCGCTAATCCGGCTGGCACATGGCCGGTTTTTTATTGCACATATGATGTGCTCCGCATCTCATGTTTCTTTTTTCCCGACTGCCGAAGGAGGATAATGTGTTTATCAGTCTATGTATGTATGTTTGTTCCTATGACGCGTTCTAGAGACCAAACGCGTTGGCCGATTTTGATCATTCCGATCATTCTTACGTTAATCGATTCGTCTTAACCTTGCGAGTGTCACTGGCTATATTAAAATAGAAAAATGGCGGCTTTTGAGCGATAAATTGTGGGGACCCATATTTGTTTCTTCCAAACCCATCGTGTGGAGTATCAAAATAAAGGGTTTTAAGAGGTGATTACAGAAATATATAACGCTTATATATTAACTATAAAGTTGTAATTTTTTTTTTTTTTTAAATAACAAAAAACCCGACTGCTTAAAAAGCGAACTGAAAAGACGTAAACGAGAAGAAAATCATGCTGTGTAGTCGGAGGATACATCTGGTTTTGTTCAGCCAGCTCGTGCATATGTATCCTCCGACTGCACATCATGATTTTGTTCTTGTTATATATCGTTCTTCATTGACAGTCATTGAAGCTTGAAGCCGAACAAAGTCCATTCATGTCTCCGACTCTCCGTATGAACGAGCGTGCGTAGCTGACAATGAATTAACTGAGTTAATTGGGATTCTGTTGCGTAGTATTATTGTGAGTAGGTATACTGAAATGGCTTCGGTTAAACGTGTGTTAAATAACAGCCGCACTGGTCGATCATCAAGGTTAAGCAACGCTTGACGAGGTCGGTCCGTGGATGGGTGACCATTACAAACATACCGAGTTTCCTCCGTGCCTCGGCAAGCACGTTAAGCCGTTGGTCCCGGCTGTCATTTGAAGGTCTTTGACAGTCGTTACGGGTAGTCAGAAGCTTGAGATCTGACACCAGTCTTGCCAACGGGTACCGTGTTACCCAGTTACTGGGTTGTGGAGGTCAGATAGGCAGTCGCTCCATGTAAAACACTGGTACTCAGATGAATCCGGTAAGACTGGAAGCTGACCCCAATATAGTTGGGAAAAGGCTAGGCAGAGAGAGAATCAAGGGCTTCTGTATGCAGCATTCTAATTAACCCTCGACGGAAAAGGTGTTTGACTTGTGTATCTGTCTGTGGCATCATATCTCCTAAAGGGATGAACCGATTTTGATTTCGTTTTTTAGGTTACCGTACCTCGAAAGGAAAAAACTGAACCCTTATAGGATCACTTTGTTGTCCGTCCGTCCGTCTGTCTGTCAAGACACTTTTTCTCTGGAACGCGTAGAGGTATCAAGCTGAAATTTATATCAAATACCCAGGTCTACTGTCTCTTAAATCTGTGAAAAATCAAACTTCTAAGCCAACGCCGCAATCAAAAAATACAGCCGTTCGCTTTTGATTCCCTTGTCAAAACCTAGAGGGTACTTCCCGTGAACTCAGAATCTTTAAATTTGGTACGAAGCAACGTCTTATAGCACAGATAAAGGAAAAGGAGTGTTCTTAGCTATGTTTGATGAAAATCAGTACAGCCGTTCAAAAGGTATTGGCGTTTTACTGTTTGAATCGGGATATTTTCGCAATATATCATGTCATAATTACGTGTTCAATAGATTGTCGATCGAAGAGTGTCTGTTACTGCATGAGAAATAAATGCATCGGCGGTTTTTTTTAAAGGACAGTGGCAGAAACCCATACATTGTTTTAGCTGAGATTAAATTCCTACGACTCTAAATGAAAAATATCTGGTTTAATTCAGGGTCATCTTCTGAATTAGTTTGTGGAAGACTTTTTGTTCAAGAATGCCGTAAATAATAGATATTCAGTCATGAACTTTTGTAGGTTATGTCTGGGTAACTTTTAATAATGTGTTTAATAGGTAATATTATTAAAATTTCGTGGTCTCTTTGATGATGAGATATGAAATATACTCTGGAAAGAGTACGGTATATTTATTTATTAAGCGACTTTGACGTGTATCAAAAGGTCGTCGTCAACAACCAAGCTACATTTTTTTTTCATTTGGATACTAGTCTTTTTGCCTATCATTAATTGAAAGTAAGTAATTCATTTATTTCTAGGTACTACACTACAGTATTCTTACCTACCTGTAAGGACACCTACACTTAGACATAGACTATATTGTTAATTTATTTACTCTGTTTTATTATAAATGTTTTTTTTTTATCCGTGATGAATCAGTTAATGTTATACTTTGTAAAAACGTAGTCAATTAATGGAATTTATTTCGTATATAACTCACATTCAGACGCACAAATTTAATTCACCTAAGATTTGGCCATTGTTCTTTTGCTTGTTCTTTATCGCTCTTCGTTGACACTCGTTGAAGCCGAACAAAGTCCATTCATGTCTCTGTATGGACGAGCGTACCTACGGTAGGTGACAATGAATCAGCTAAGTTAATTAACACTATCATAGCATTGTGGGTATATTACTTAAGACGACGACTAACGCTAACGACCTTGAGGGAAAAAACGCGCACTCGTTTCACACCCGCGCGACCTAAAATTTGGTTTAGACCCATCTCGGCACACTGTCAAAAATCATGTATGTTTCACATAAAAAATAGAAACACAGTATTCTAGTGACTAAATCAGCTTGATTATTTTTGCAATCAATTTGATTTAATCAATATTTAATTTTATTTTTTTGTTTTGAATTTTTATTTATTAGATTATTTCAATTTCTTTTTTTTTTTCAATTTATTTGTGAAACGTTGTCGAGATGGGAAGGTGCTGAAATGGGACTAAACCCAAAATTTTGTAGCTTTTTGTACTTTCCATATTATTCTATGACTATAAAAAAAAGCCTCAGATCAAAATGTAGATAATTAAATTGTCTGTGAGATGGTGTCGATTTAATTAAAAAACGCTCAGCGGTTTTGGTGCGATTGTAGTGTTTTTGTCCGTGTTAGACATAACTTTACAAATTAATTACACTATGTTATACGAATAAAACTCAAAATTTTGCTTAGATCAAATTATTAAGAAAATGGTCTAATGTTAAATATATTTTTTCCAAAAAATTACGACTAGCCGTTTATCTGGCAGCTGGCAGAAGATAGTATAAATCGGTCAGTTCTATAACTGACTTTGGCAACTTGTTATAAAAGCGTATACTGTTTATAAGAAAAGACTTGCTAGTTTTCGTTAATCTGATTTTGGGTATTACAATTTCATGCTTACTGCGTGTATTTAAATTATGGAAATCGCTTCTAGTTTTGAAAAGCCCTCGATTTTGATATAGTAAACGGCACTACCTAAATAGAGGGCACACGTTTAACCGGAGCCATTTAAGGCGCAGATACCCCTCAGTAGTTCATTTTAAAATGAGAATCACGTCTAAACGGCTAGTCGTAATTTTTTTGGAAAAAAAATATATTGTGCATTAGACAATTTTCTTAATAATTTGATCTAAGATTTTTTTTAGTTTTATTCGTATAACATAGTATAATTAATTTGTAAAGTTATGTCTAAAACGGACAAAAACTCGACAATCGCGCTAATACCGCTGGGTGTATTTTGATGAAATCGACACCATCTCAAAGACAATTTGATTATCTACATTTTTATCTGAGGCTTTTTTTTAAGTCATACATTAATAAGGAAAGTACAAAAAACTACTAAATTTTGAGTCGCGCGGGTGTGAAACGAGTGCGCGTTTTGTGCCCTCAAGGTTGTTGGCGTTAGTCGTCGTCTTAAAAAATTTCAGTCTTCGATATCAGATTAGCAGTTTAATGGTTTAATGTCCAATTTTGGCAGTTATGTGTCCAAATTAGGCAGTTAGTGTCTAAATTTGGCAATTTAAGGCCCACATCAGCTATTTTGTGCAAAATAAATGATTGTTATGTCAGTCTGTATCATATAATAGACTAGAGACTAGACAATCATGTTACATTACGGCTGTATGTACAAATAACTTTAATTTCCTAGTTAACACCAGGATGTTGCAATTATGTGCATACGCACGTACAAAAATAGTCCCAAGGTGAAATGTTATGTGTTTGCAACCATAAAATATAAATATACAGTAACTATGATTATAAAACAACAAATAGTTAGAGTTTAAGACGACGACTAACGTCAACGACCTTGAGGGAACAAAACGCGCACTCGTTTCACACCCGCGCGACGCAAAATTTAGTAGCTTTTTGTACTTTCCTTATTATAATTCTATGACTATAAAAAAAGTCTCAGTTAAAAATGTAGATAATTAAATTGTCTGTGAGATGGTGTCGATTTCATTAAAATACGCCCAGCGGTTTTGGTGCGATTGTCGTGTTTTTGCACTATGTTTCCTTAGATCAAATTATTAATAAAATGGTCTAATGTAACATATATTTTTTCCAAAAAAGTACGACTAGCCGTGTACGAATACGTGATTCTCATTTTAAAATCAGCTACTGAGTGGTATGAATAGGTTTCTCCTAGGCAACCGTGCTTCATCGTCGACCACATCATCGCTTACCATCAGGTGAGATAGTGATCAAGCGAGAGCCATACAATAAAAAAATGCTGCTGGGCGTGGGAAATCCATGCATCTTCTGCATTCCCTATCCAACCAATGCTGAGAGAGGGTCATCCGTTTTTGGGCCTCCCTTAAAGCCACGAAAGTATTGAATAGCAACTGCTATGAAACCGTTTAAATTAATGACAAAATTGCAATGACTATATTTTTTTTTTATTGTTGGTAGGCTTGCGCTTGACCACAATCTCATCTGATGGTAAGCGATGATGTGGTCGACGATGAAGCACGCTTGCATAGAACAAACCTATTCACTCTTGACTTAAAGACTCCTAGGTTGTAGCTATCAGGAAATACAGACTCTGGCAGGGAATTCCACTCCTCTGCTGTAGGCATAATAAAAGTATTCCCAAAACGTTTGGTGCGTATGGATGGGATGTCCATTGTCCACTATGTACCGATGACGCATTGCCGTACGTCTTGTAGTCCGATGATGGAACGGGCTAGGAGTAATTAGTTCATGCAATTCCAACGCACACTCCCCGAAATGTATAATATTACTATAATTCGTAAAAATAAACGCTCAAACGATGCAAGCACGTCATTTAACATACTTATTTCCACAAGACGTTATTCTAACAAACATCCACCGAAATAACTAAATTGTACAGTAAATATTATTTACGATGCTAAAATTATTTTGTATCTTAGCTAAATATTTGCGAAACTGTTTCTGAACTAACAGAGTTGGAATTGATAACGATTATTTTAGTAGCTTCTTGAGAACTTAATCCTTTGCATACTCGTGATGTAATCTAAATGTGCATGATAGTGACGGTTGTCAGGAGAAAATGGCAGAAGAAAACGTATTGCTCTTGCTCCGACCCCAAGTAACATGGGGCAAGGGCAGAAAGATGATTATTTATTTATGGAAAGTATTTAAACGAGCGAAAACAAATTCAAATTAAAGGTGTGAAAGATACTGAATGTGGCTTACTGGAATACTAAGTAGGCGAATAAAAATTAAAGGTGTGAAAGATACTGAATATGGCTTACTGGAATACTAAGTAGGCGAATACAAATTAAAGGTGTGAAAGATACTGAATGTGGCTTACTGGAATACTAAGTAGGCGAATAAAAATTAAAGGTGTGAAAGATACTGAATATGGCTTACTGGAATACTAAGTAGGCGAATACAAATTAAAGGTATGAAAGATACTGAATATGGCTTACTGGAATACTAAGTAGGCGAATAAAAATTAAAGGTGGGAAAGATACTGAATATGGCTTACTGGAATACTAAGTAGGCGAATACAAATTAAAGGTGTGAAAGATACTGAATATGGCTACCTGGAATACTAAGTGGGCGAGTACAAATTAAAGGTGTGAAAGATACTGAATATGGCTTACTGGAAAACTAAGCTGGCGAATACAAATTAAAGGTGTGAAAGATACTGAATATGGCTTACTGGAATACTAAGTAGGCGAATACAAATTAAAGGTGTGAAAGATACTGAATATGGCTACCTGGAATACTAAGTGGGCGAGTACAAATTAAAGGTGTGAAAGATACTGAATATGGCTTACTGGAAAACTAAGCTGGCGAATACAAATTAAAGGTGTGAAAGATACTGAATATGGCTTTCTGGAATACTAAGTAGGCGAATACAAATTAAAGGTGTGGAAGATACTGAATATGGCTTACTGGAATACTAAGTAGGCGAATACAAATTAAAGGTGTGAAAGATACTGAATGTGGCTTACTGGAATACTAAGTGGTCGAATACAAATTAAAGGTGTGAAAGATGCTGAATATGGCTTCCTGGAATATTAAGTGGGCGAATACAAATTAAAGGTGTGAAAGATACTGAATGTGGCTTCCTGGAATACTAAGTGGGCGAATACAAATTAAAGGTGTGAAAGATACTGAATATGGCTTACTGGAATACTAAGTGGGCGGATTCAAATTAAAGGTGTGAAAGATACTGAATATGGCTTACTGGAATACTAAGTAGGCGAATAAAAATTAAAGGTGTGAAAGATACTGAATATGGCTTACTGGAATACTAAGTAGGCGAATAAAAATTAAAGGTGTGAAAGATACTGAATATGGCTTACTGGAATACTAAGTGGGTGAATACAAATGTTTAAAACAGCGACTAAAAAAAAGTTTGTCGCAGGGCTGCTTTTTCTGTCTGCATGGTCTAAAGTAACCTAACATGAAGGAGGTGACGGACCTAACCGATCCGTGTCGGGGTTCTCTTCTCTACTACTACGACTAATTCGTTGAAAACACGAATACACCCGAACTCCCGCACTGCACAGCGATGTTGCCTCGATGGTTGTTCAGCTATTTTCAAAAGAATAATATGCTAAAATAGAACCCCAAATACAATTAAAGTATGTTACTTAATCTTATTACCGCAGCTCACAAAAACCTCCTAAAAGGTATTAATTAAACCGGCTAAATAGTTATTTATTTAGTATAATAGTCGCCCATTCAGTATATTTTTCGCCCGGTTAATAATTTCCCTTTATTTATTTAAAATTTCGTGAATAACACCCTACGAGCGGTTACGCACTGTATTCGAACTCCGTCCGTCTGAAATCAGTACACATTTCCAATTCGGATGGTGCACTCGGATCTCGATCAGATGCAGTGCGTTAAGACGACGACTAACGCCAACGACCTTGAGGAAACAAAACGCGCACTCGTTTCACACCCGCGCGACCCAAAAATTTGTAGATTTTTTGTACTTTCCTTATTATTCTATGACTTTAATAAAAAGCCTTAGATCAAAATGTAGATAATTAAATTATCTTTGAGATTGTGTCGATTTCATTAAAATACGCCTAGCGGTTTTGGTGCGATTGTCGTGTTTTTGTCCGTTTGTTTAGACATGACTTTACAAATTAATTACACTATGTTATACGAATAAAACTCAAAATTTGCTAAGATCAAATTATTAAGAAAATGGTCTAATATAACATATATTTTTTCCAAAAAATTACGACTAGCCATTTAGACGTGATTCTCATTTTAAAATCAGCTACTCAAGGGAATCGGCGCCTTAACACCTTATTATTATTAGCTACCTATAACGCGCCAGTGCGATGATATTACAACACACATGCAAACAAGAATTTGTTGCACTTTGTGAATCTCAACAAGTTACAGGCTGAAACGAAAAATATCTATCTCAATAGAAATAAAATAATACTCACCAATCTTATAGGAAAAGATCGTGAGGAAACCGGCATGTCCTAGAATCAAAAATTCGAAGACATGTGACATCCACCAACCCGCTCTGGGCCCACGTGGTGGATAACGGCCCATTCCCTCTCACAGAGAGGAGGCCTGTGTCCCAGCAGTGGGAACATTAATAGGCTGATGATGTGTGTGTGTGTGATGTGAATCTTATAGAGTGACAAGGGGCAAACTTGTTCAGCTTTATTCTAGAAGTTGGCTCCAGTAGCGTGATGTTTATCTAGCTGTTTTTTTAATCAATTATTTACAATGTCTTATATTATTATTCGCGTTATCAAGATTCTTTAACTGCAATTTGTATCAATTACAAATTATTATTTAATTTTATCATTATATCTGTAATTTTCCCTCATGTTCAGGAAAAATAGATATAATTGGTTTGTTGGCCCGGCTTGCAATATGTATTTTTTCTTACCCTGTATCTCTTTCCGTGAAAAATATCCTTGATTTCTAAAAGCTTAATATCAATGAATTAAATTTATTTTATTCAACCGACTTCAAAAACGGAGGTTTTCAATTCGACCCGATATGTTTGTAATATTGTTGGAATTGCACAATATTCACATAATTATGTTGTCTACGTGGGCTTCTAAACATGTGTGTCAAATTTCATAAATGTATGTATGTTTGTATGTATGTAAATCTCATTTCAACTTATATGATTAGTAGTTTGTACTAAAATTTTACATTTTAGAGTATCCAAATACAACACCCAACATATAATTTGATATTAACTTTAAAACTACGCGTTTCATAATTGAAAAACAATATAACAAGGCAAAAAAGAAACGGAAATCATCGCGTTAAATTTTAACATATATTTTGATATGAACTGAAATGAAAGATGTTAGATAAAGATTAAATAAAAAAAAACTCCATAAAAAATGTGTACGCCCAAAACTAACTTCATCTCTTTCTATCTTACAGGCTGGCGAACATCATGAAAGAGATAGCACTGCTACCAGAGAACCTTCTGCGGATGCCGTCAGTCGGCCTGGTCAACCAATGGTACGAGAGGTCCTTTGAAGAGATCATCCAGTTTGAGCAGATGGATCCGGACCCTCCTATATTGAGCTCGTGAGTAAAACCATTAATTATGGAGGTTATACAAGGTTAAGAAATATGTAGGTATTTAAGTCTAATATTGCTGCCAAGAGGTTGTTGTGGTGTGGTGTTCACTAGTAACACTAGTTAGGGTTTGGGTTTTATAATAAAACTAGCTTCTGCCAGTGGCTTCGTCCGCGTGATTGTCGAAAATTATCCCAAGGGAACATATTACCGGGATAGGAAATATCCTATGTGCTATTCCAGACTATAATCTATATCTGTGCCAAATTTTATCCAGATCCGTCCAGCAGTTTGAGCGTGAAGAAGTAACAAACATACACACTCACAGACTTTCGCCTTTATAATAATAAAAAAAATAGAGTGTGACAACTAGTTTTATCAGTAAGAAGACAGCACTGAATGGGACGTCTGAGCACCGCTGGTGCGATCTAATAATGAATAGATGTAAACATTCAATTATTCAAAGTGCTGATTTCATTTATTTACATTATTTTAGTGTATGTTACATCCTATACAAGTATTCCGTAATATTTATATCTGAAAACGTGTATATACTTAGGCCGCTGCCAACACGAGGTGCATACCTTCATAGCTTTATGTTGTCTCTTGAAACTACGCCAATTTCAGTAATCCGTTTCACACTGATTTTGATATGTAAGCGAAGGTGTATAGGTAGTTTTTGCGGACTTGTTTGCTTTGCAGAAAGGTAGAAAAAAGTTAATAAAATCTAAAAACCCGACTGCACAGATGAAAACAAGAAGAAAATCATGCTGTGCAGTCGGAGGATGTTTATAGTTTTTGTCAGCCAGCTAGCGAATTTTTTTTTTTATTTATAACTTTTTAGTTATACTTTTAATTTTTAATGACTTTTAAACATATAAATCAGCTCTTAAAACCCTTTATTTTGATATCCCAGTCGATGGGTATACAAAGAAAAAAAAGTTGGCGCACCTCATTGATGTATTTTAATACATCAATGGCGCACATACAATATTTTTTTTTTTTCTTGCCGTGATCCATAATATGGTGCCCAAAATCCGCCATGTTCCTTTTATTTTGACGGCACTTATCTAAGAACACTCGGGCGGCCGAGGCCTATCTAACGATGTCTTAATTATAAAAATCCGTTAAGTGGTTTGGAAGATACGAGGTAATAAAGAATATTACATACATACAAACATACATACATACAAGATACGCACGAAAAACATAACCTTTTCCTTGCAGCCGGGTAAAAAGCGAGGCATTTTAATGTTGTGGAAACACAATGTTATCTACATGGCCGTATTATATTAGTAGTTCGTTCCAAACAATAAAAAATATACCTGTATTTATTTAAAACTTCATGCACCAACTTACAATGGCGTACTTAATGTCTTACGCCAAGGGCGTCGCCAAGGGGGGGCAGGGGGGGGCAGCTGCCCCCCCCTAGAGATTCTAAAAAAGTTGCCAAATGTAAAGCAACCACAGTCCTAAGTCTTTGACTTGACTTGCTTGATTGATCATTCCCGTACGTCGCGAATGAATATATATAAACCAAACCCAACAGATCGAACCGTTGTTGATATCCTAAAATAGGCAAAAACCTTCTTTCCCGACACGGAAAAGCGTTGAAAATTTTGTTCGCTCTTCCATGCACAACGTGTACGGTAGAGTTGCGTAGCTTCACATGTTGGACTCTGAATAGTGCTCGCCAAACTTCTGGGCCGCCCTGAAGTTGGCTTTCCGATGCGCAAGGCACGGATCGGTACTGTTTTTGTACGATTTACTACTGCGCAGACATTGCAGCCAACTTCGGGACGGCCAAGAAGTTTGGCGAGAACTATACCGATATTATTACAATCGCTGTAGATGTAAGGCTCGTACTACAAGTGAAAAGCTTCATGTGCTCTCGACTTTACCTACAATTCATACTTTTCTCATTCTCCATATCAACTTGCCCCCCCCTAGGCCATCAGCTGGCGACGCCCTTGCCTTACGCATTGTCTACCAGTCAACCAAGTGTGGTGAAGAGACAACATGGCAGGTGCATTGTTTAAACCGTGGAATGCAAACAACAAAACAAAAAATAAAAATATATTTTTTTATTTTTGGAAGAAAAAAAATATTTGGGCTCCACAATATGGCGCCCTAGAAGCGCCATTTTTCTATTTACCAATTTTAATGTAGCCAGTGACACTCGCGGGGTTAAGACGAATCAATTGACGTAAGAACCATCAAAATCGGTCAACGCGTTTGGTCTCTGGAACGCCACATAGGAACAAACATACATACATACATAGACTGATAAACACATTACCCTCCTTCGGCAGTCGGGTAAAAAGGTAAAGTTTGTGAGTTTGTAGGGTAATCTCTAGATCTACTGAACCGATTTATATTAAATTTGGCATGGAGATGTATTGTATTCCCTTGGGATTAAAAACACGCGGGCGAAGCCGCGGGCAGAAGCTAGTACAGTACCTACCCTATAGCTTTGGCTATACAAGTAATGCAAATCTCAACTGATGCCGAGATAAAGATCTCAGCCGAAAGCATTGAAGAAAAACATTGTGAGGAAACCGACATGCCCTATAACCAAAATTCGAAGACTTATGTGACATCTACCGATTCGCACTGGTGGATTAAAGCACACTCCCCCTTACCGAGAGGGGATGCCTGTGTCCCAGCAGTGGGAACGTTAAAAGGCTGATTGTGATATGCTTAGCTTATGCCATATTTGCAGAATCAAAGCAGTTTAGAAAATTACAGTTCTACAAAGTATTAGGGTAGTTGACAACCCCCCGGTGGGTTCCAGCATTATCGAGGCGGGGGGGGCTCAGTAGCCGTGGGTGACCAAGCCACGACGGCGGAGTGGGGGGAGGGGCTTGGTCACCCACGGCTACTGAGCCCCCGGGTGAAGCGAAGAGGAATCTGAGGAGGGGCCGCTCGTCAGGGCTTTTGCCGATAAGCCGACGACGCAGTGGCCAACATGTAGGTATCGCAACCGAGGCGGGCCGCGATGTCGTATGGGGTCTCCCATACCCAAACGATACCGCGGTTGAGTGTTGGAGACCGCGACGGAAGAGGAGTGTCGGTATTGCGGTGCGCCGCTCTCCCTACCTTCCGCGGCCTGGACGGAGTCGCCACCGTCTGATGGCGGACGCGGTGGGGCCGCAGGGGAGGAGGAGTGTTGGTATAGCGTTGGCCGCTCTCCCTTTCCCCTGCGGCCGAAAACAAAATGGTTGGTGGCGGTGCCATGACCCGTCACAGGGGGACCAAGGATGCCATACACGAGGTCGTCTGGCGCCCATGAGCTGTTTTGGTCCCTGGGGTGGTCACGGCTTACAGTGTGTTCTAGTGCGCCGGTGATGGGGGGTATTCCAAGGTCCGGGGCCTAAGGCAGCTGCAGAACACCATGTGGTTACAGTCTGAAGTCTGATGATAGACCCTTCCGCTCACCCCGGGGCGCAGGACTTCTATGAGGATTGGTAGTTCAGACATTTGACCTTCTCAAAGCCACAGTTCTGTGTATGTAGGATAGACTAAATACCACGATTTACCAAATATACCTTTGGAAACCTTACTTACTAGTTCAATGAGAGACTTTATTAGACAAAACGCCAGGGCCACATATTATGACAGTTTACCCTCTCCAAAATGTACTCTATTAAATCTACAACTCTCCTTACTCTCTCTCCCCAGATTTTGCGAACGCCTTGTCCACATCCGCAACCGCCACGCCGACGTGGTGCAGACCATGGCCCAGGGAGTCCTGGAACTGAAGGAGTCGCACGAGGTGGATCCCAGCACGGAGAACAGCATACAGTACTTCTTGGATCGGTTCTATATGAGCCGGATCTCTATCAGGATGCTTATTAATCAGCATAGTAAGTTATTTTATCATATTGATGTCCTTCTTTTTCTTCGTGGTGCTGGCACGATAGTAGGTATATAAAATGTTGATGGCTGAAAGAATATGAAAGGCGGAAATATGAATGAAAGGCGGAGAAATAGGGGTTACACAACTTACAACGAGGTTTTAGTCCATCAATGAACTATGAAAGACTTAGGCTGGCTTTAGTCACGCTGACTGGCGCTGATGGTCGCCACGAGCTCGACATTGGTCGAATCGCTCGGCTCAGCGCTGACGGCCGTCAGACTCGACCAATGACGAGCTCGCGGCGACTATCAGTGCCAGTAAGCGTTACTAAAGCCAGCCTAAGTCTTTCATAGTTCATTGCTAGCTCACGGCCGTCTGACTGGCGCTGATGGTCGCCGCGAGCTCGTCATTGGTCGAATCGCTCGGCTCAGCGCTGACGGCCGTCAGACTTGACCAATGACGAGCTCGCGGCGACCATCAGCGCCAGTCAGCGTGACTCTAAAAACAGCCTTAAAGGGCTTGTTTCACGATGGCCAACTACCCACTCCTTAGGTACGAAAAAATACATTCAAAAGAAGAACTGGTGAAACAGTCTACAGATGTTTGATGACGATGGGGCCACAAATTATTTATTGTTTTCAAAAACAGTATTTTAAAGTCTAAAACTCAGTCCTAATAAAATAATTTATCAGGCATATAATCTTTGGTCTGATGACGAAAATTAATGTTACAATGACCTGTGGTACTCTAGTTTGTGGTCATCGGGTAACTTTGACCTTGCAGCTTGGTCCAAAGTACCTGAAGCGTAAAGCAAAATTTTCAGCTACTTCCAATGCATAAAAAAAAAAGTATTCATTCTTATCTTCTATCTCCCTTTCCGCAGCCCTCCTCTTCGGCGAACAAATCGGCACGGGTCCCCGACAAGCGTCGGTGACAGGCATCGGATACGGCGGCCGCCATATTGGGTCCATTGACCCCGTATGCGACGTTGCGGCAGTCGTACGAGACGCGTACGAGAACGCGCGGTTCCTTTGCGATAGATACTATCTGGCCTCGCCTGACCTACAGCTGTTACAGGACGGAGGTGAGGGTTAGAATTGATACTTATTGCTATAGATATAAAGTCCAGTTTTGGATGGTCCGATAAGTAGCGTCGGTCACTGGTGTCGCCTGAGCTGCAGCCGTTGCAGGACGGAGGTGACGGTTAGAATTGATACTTATTGCTATAGTTATAGAGTCGATTTTTGAATAGACTCGTACGGAATCGTACGAGAACGCACGGTTCCTCTGCGATAGATACTATCCCTCGTCGCCTGAGCTCCAGCTGAGTTGCAGGATGAAAGCGAGGGTGAGAATTGATAACTTATTGATATATAAGATAATCAATAAATAGAAAAATCAGTCGTACACTAGGTGGCAGCACTGCGACATCAGGTCCAGGCTCTTGTCAACATGCTTGTTTTTGACATTTGTTAAACTGACTTCAACGTCACATCACAGAATAAATATACAAACAGTATGGAAACTACCTACAAATGCTCGAAACGGCACACTCACACAAGCATGCGCATCGACGAGACCCCACGGCACGCACTACTGACAGAAACAAAGAATGAAAGAAAATATATTTATTTGGCACAGACTAAAAGACACAACATAATATTATACATCAGATAAAATACAAATAAAATAAAAATATAATAAAGTCTGACGTAAGAAATTAGCAGGAAAGTATGCCTCACGGCTGCGCCAAAAAGGCCCAGTTCAGCAAAAATGCCAGACAACTAGTGCCTGACGCTGGTTTTCAACAGGACCTGATGTGTGAGGTGACGAATGTAAATCAGTTTTATACTGGAACACACAGACAGCACTACAGAAGTGCCTTAATGGTCTCGTCGGTGCGTTTGTTTGTGTGAGTGTGCGTTTCGAGCGTTTGTAGGTAGTTTCCATACTGTTTGTATAATTTTACTGTGGTCACGTAGACGACATAAGGACCTCTTGTCTAAGTAGCGCCAACTGGTGGAGTGAATTTTCCGAAAACCCTCATTTAACACGGAAGACGTATCTACTCTCTGATTCAAGTTGTTTTCTTATTTATTCACACTATCACAAAGAGCATTTTTAAGCACAAAATCTATATATATAAAAATGAAAGCATATTTCCCTTGGTCACGGCATCACGCGTGAACGGCTGGACCGATTTCGTTTATTCTTTTTTTGTTGTGTTTGTTTGCAATAACAAGGAGAAGGTTCTTATGAAAAAAAATAAAGAAAAAAGATATGGTACCTTATCTACCTTACCGTAAGTACCTTACCTGGTAGGTAGGGTAAGGTAGGTAGGGTAGGGTAGGGTAGGTAGGCTAGGGAAGGTAGGGTAGGTATGGGTTAGGTAGGGTAGGATAGGTATGGGTTAGGTAGGGTAGGGTAGGGTACTGGGATAGGGTAAGTAGGGTAGGGTAGGTGTGGTAGGGTAGGGTAGATGAATGTTTGGCGTTTTTATGGTAAAACAAAGTTTGCCGGGTCAGCTAGTGTTTTATATTTATTTTAAATATTTACATGTTTTTTTTTTAATCTACCAGTTCCTCTCCAACTGCTGGACAATGGCCTCCCTAAAGGTACTCTTCCCTTGAACGAACGAACCATTAATTACTAAAAAATCTGCATCATTATTTTTCTACCCAATTATGTTCTATTTAATTAGTGTTATGTCATTGAGTTCATTGGCATGATTACCGTTTCCTCTAAATTTTATACAAACAAAAGACGTGTAGATTAGGGTGGGTCAATTTTTTTTTTCTCGTTTTTCAAATATGCTCGGCATTTGTTTTTTTTTTTTTTCTTAACACTTGTCCCCGCCAACGATATTGGCGCCTTATGTGCTCAACCTCAGTCATTCCGGTCAATCTTTTATGCCTCTCGTACTTTCATTCTTCATACTAATTCTTTCTTGCATTCATCATCTTATATTCTGTGGGTAGGACTCCCACTTTTGTTAAATCTATTCTATGGGCATGATTTATTTCTTATAAAAGTAGTAAAAATGCAATAATGTGCAGAGGTGCTATTTACAATGAGCAAAAGGAACTATTATGGCAATTTGTGCGAAAGGTGCTGTTAATATGCTCAGCATTAAAAAGGTGCCAAATGGTGTCCTTACTTTATATGTAAAGTTTTATTAAATTATTTTGAGTTTTATTGCCTCCGGACTGTCATAGAACTATTTATAAAAACCGGCCAAGTGCGAGTCGGACTCGCACACGAAGGGTTCCGTACCATTATCGCAAAACACTGCAAAAAAATCACGTTTGTTGTATGGGAGCCCCCCTTAATTTATTTTATTTTAATTTAATAATTATTATTTTTTGAAGAGAATATACAACTAAATATTCTGTGAATATTTCAAGCGTCTACCTGTTGCCGTTATTAATATCGAGCAAAAAACGGCAAAAATATCACGTTTGTTGTATGGGAGCCTCCCTTAAATATTAATTTTATACTGTTTTTAGTATTTGTTGTTATAGCGGCAACAGGAATACATCATCAGTGAAAATTTCAACTGTCTAACTATCACGGTTCATGAGATACAGCCTGGTGACAGACAGACAGACAGACGGACAGCGAAGTCTCAGTAATAGGGTCCCGTTTTTACCCTTTGGGTACGGAACCCTAAAAAGTAGATTCCTTTACTAATATTTAACTCATTCTTATTCTTTTATATTCTTTAACCGACTTTCAATACAGGAGGAGGTTCTATCATTGTAAAAATTGTTTGCTCATTAGTAAACCTTTATTTACTATCGATTAAAGACTTTTATTTATAAGTAGTGATCTTTGTAAGCCATGCTGTTAGACCTTTTTTAACCGTATTTGTTGACGATTTCCACATGAATCCGGAGGCAGAAGATAAATGCCGATTGCAATGAAACTTCATAATCTTTCTACACTCATAATTTAGCACCGTTTTATCGCTGTGCCCATATAAAAACTAAACATTTTTTTCCCCATACATACAAGTGACCCACCCTAGTGTAGATCTCATCGAATGCGATATCTCGATAATAACGTGTCATTTGCTCTGTTTAGTTCCACAGTGTGTCTAACAACTACAAATACAAAACCATTACTGAACAATATTCTTAATCTAAATCTTCACATTCCAGTGCCTTCTCAACAGCCGATGCCCATCGTGTACGTGCCTTCTCATCTGTACCACATGCTGTTCGAGCTGTTCAAGAACTCCATGAGGGCTACGATGGAGAGCCATGAGAACTCTCCTCCTCCTATTACTGTGAATATCACGAGGGGACAGGAGGATGTGTCTGTTAAGGTGAGAATGAAAATATTGTATTGCCATCATAAAAGACCGGTCAAGTGCGAGTCGGACTCGCGCACGAAGGGTTCCGTACCATTTTCGCAAAAAATGGCAAAAAAAATGATGTATGGGATATATAATTGTATGGGAGCCCCACTTAAATATTTATTTTATTCTGTTTTTAGTATTTGTTGTTATAGCGGCAACAGAAATATATCATCTGTGAACTAAAAAAAAATCAACTGACTAGAGTCTGGCAAACGAACGTAGAGACTGAAAAAGTGCGGCAAATTTAAAAAATATCAGCATAGCAACCCTAAAACTAGTATGGAATAACCAAATTTGATACTTTAGAATTATTTATTTTACTTCGTCTGAATAAAAATACTATAGGTACTACTTTAGATAATAATATTATGTATCAACCTGAATAAAAAAATAAAATCTGTATTCTATAATAATTTTAATTTATTCACACCACACGTAAATAATCTTGTTGTTGTTTGAATTCGGCGTCTTTCTCTTGATATTTAGACATCATGCAAAAATAACATCTCCCGTAATCTACTTTTAATTGTTTTATTAATTTTTCACTTAATAAATGCTACTATCAAGACTATAACAAATCAGGTTGTCATTAGTATAGCATTACCATATAAAAAATTTGCAAATAAATCGAGTGTCTACTTTCGTTTGCAAGACTCTAGCTATCACGGTTCATGAGATACAGCCTGGCGACAGACGGACGGACTGACAGACAGACAGACCGATCGCGGAGTCTAAGCAATAGGGTCACGCTTTAACCCTTTGGGTACGGAACCCAAAAACTGTAATACTATAAAAGAAAATATTCGAATAACAATTCCTTCAGTACATGATATGTATACGCAAAATTTGAATGATGCAGAAGCAAAATGCAATAATAAAAACAAATGCTCTAAATTACATGTATTGTGTTTACGAGGCATTACTGTACAGGGGTTTACGGTTTTCTTTGCCGTGTCTGGTCATCACAATAAAGTAAAATATTTGTAACATTCTGGCATGTGACATTTATAACTCGTTGTGTTAACATGCTGAATAATCGGGTGTTATTCCAACGTGTGCATCAAGACAGTGAAGTGAGAAGTGTGTGTGCCTTTTTACCCGACTGCCGAAGGAGGGTAATGTGTTTATCAGTCTATGTATGTATGTATATATGTATGTATGTATGTATGTTTGTTCCTATGTGGCGTTCCAGAGACCTAACGCGTTGGCCGATTTTGATGACTCATACGTCAATCGATGCGTCTTAACCTTGCGGGTGTCATACATTAAAATTGGAAAATAGAAAAATGGCGGCTTCTGGGCGCCATATTGTGGGGGGGCAATTTTCTTTTTTCTTCCAGACCCATCGTGTGGGGTATCAAAATAAAGGGTTTTAAGAGGTGATTTCAACAATATATAACATTTATATATTTAAATGTACCTAATTCGAAAAAAATATTAACTAAAAAGTTACAAATAAAAAAGTTAATTCAAAAAATCAAAAAAACCGACTGCTTAAAAAGCGAACTAAAAAGACGTAAACAAGAAGAAAATCATGCTGTGCAGTCGGAGGATACATCTGGTTTTGGTCAGCCAGCTCGCGAATATGTATCCTCCGACTGCACAGCATGATTTTCTTCTTGTTTAAGTCTTTTTAGTTCGCTTTTTAAGCAGTCGGGATTTTTGATTTTTTGAATTAACTTTTTTTTGTCTATGTAGTATAAACATATTTTTATTCTGAAATCCAAATAGACTAATTTCTTTGGCATAATGAACGCAAAATTATGTTGCGTAAGTGCGCAAAAAAGTTAAACTCTATCCAACCGACCAAATCGACCAATCACATGCGAGATGACTGACGCGATGTCTTTGTGTGATTGGCCGATTTGGTCGGTTGGATAGAGTTAACTTTAAGAGTTAACTTTTTTGCGCACTTACGCAATACAGCTGCAGGAGTTGTTTACTACACGGACCTTGTGGAAACTAGAACAAATTTCCGTGCGTTCAAGCGTTTTTGCCATGCCTGGAATCAAATATAAAAGCTCACAATGTTAGAATCCATTAATATTAATGCAATTTTTTATACGTGGTGCTAGGCAACTGGGCTTATTCCAGGTGTAAACGACCCTTTGTGCCTATTGGCCTTGTTTGTTCTGTCTCCTGCTTGGTATGGAGGGAAGTGGAAATATATATTTTTTTCCTACTCCCCCGATATTCTTTTCTGATTAATTTCGTTGCGGGATCCAAGACAGTTAAATTCATTCTCCGGGACTTCGTCGAGCTTCATAGCCTCGGCGCTTTTCTGGTGGTCGCCACTGTTGATTCTGTTTTTCGGGAGATGCATTCTTCTTCCTCGTGTTGATGATTCCTTCACAAAATTTTCTTGTATTCAGCCACGTCGATAGCCTTAGCGCTGGCTTCACAATGGTCTTGCATGGTGCAGGTGTTTTTGCATAAGGAGCAGGACAGGCGGTGGGGCTTGGTCTGTGGGGTGGTTCCGCAGTCACACTGTGGCTGATTGGAGTACCCATATATATATTTTTTTTCTTTTTTTTTTTTAAATAAGCTTTGCCCCACACTAGGAATTTCTTCCTGTATCGTGGGTGCGATAACAAACACATAAACTCACATACACAACACCCAGAGCCGGAACAACTATCTGTAGGTTATACAAATATTTGTTCCGTGCGGGAATCGAACCCGCGACACGCAGCGCAGCAGTCAATCGCTCAACCACTGCGCCAACCGTGCGCCCTATTCTAGGCATATCTGACTAAGTTATGCCTACAGCGGCTCACTTGGCTTCGCAACCGGTTTAGGGATTTCCAAATGGGCCATGGCTGTTTATGGCCCGCTGGGAGCTAATCTGCAAGCTCAACATAGTCAGTTGGAGGCGGGTATTTGAGGAGCCACAGTTTCTTGCGAGCTTCGCTAGGGCTGTTGTCGTTAATTATTGTAGTCGACTTAAGGAAGCTCTTCCGACTCTTCAATCGCCGTCTCCTTGGTTGCTCTATGAGGAGTTGCAGTGGTTTGGGAATAGTGCGGTAGGAATGACCCAAAAAAAGAAAACTTAATTTCAATGTATTTTTCTCCTCAGCTATCGGACCGCGGCGGTGGCATCCCTCGCAGCGTGTCAGATCTGCTGTTCAAGTACATGTACAGTACCGCACCGCAGCCTTCCAAGTCTGACGCACACACCGTACCGCTCGCTGGTAAGTTACACGTTAATTTCTTAACACGCTTTTATTAGCTTGGTATGTATGTATCTATGTAACGGAATCTTTGAACGTGATTTTCACCCCCTTCAAAACGTCGGATTGATTTGAAACTTTGCACACTTATCAAGGACCGATGACAATGCAATAATTTAAATTGTTTGTCCCATTATCCTTACCAGGATCTTCAGGTTTAGCGACTTTTTAGTTCAATTTATCATTAAAGCGTGGTTTTTAGTTTTTAGAACTACAGTTTATTTTAGTTTGAACTGTCCCACTCTTGTCAGATCCGGTCCTAATTTGGAGTTGGCATGTTGTAAAAAGGAGGGGGTTTAATATTTGTCAAACAGTAAGCAATCAAATCAAACGGTAGGTAGTGCTCTGGCTTACTGTTTTCAGCGATTTGTTAAACTCGATAAGTACAAAGCTGAATAATTTTATGGAAACTAATGAAAAAGATGGCCGATGGGGCAGAATAGTTCTGGAGTAGCAACCGCGAATCGGAAGACGTTGCGTTGGAAGGCATCCTACTAGGTGGACCGATGACCTGGTGAAGGTTGCGGGGATCCGCTGGATGCGAGATGCACGGGAGTTGGACCGGTCAATATGGTGACGCTTGGGGGGGGGGCTAAGTCCAGCAGTGGATGTCTTTCGGCTGATATGATGATGATGTTGAAAGAAAAAAAGACATGTACTCATGAGACCACCAAATATATTGAACTACTTTGTTCTTTAAATATGTTTTTCTTGTGTTGCTGTAATTATTATTGACTTTAAAAGAGACTGATCTAAGATTTCTGTGTTGCTTTTCGAAGATGTATAGAAAACTTCGACTGAACTAATTAATATGCAATAAAGTTTGAATTAAAAATAATTTTTCACCGACGGAAAAAGAGGAGTGTTATATGTTTGACGTGTGTATCTGTGAGTCTGGCTCCTAAACGGGTGAATCGATTTTGATTAGGAATTTTTTTACAAGCTTTTAATTAACTTGCAATGTATGTATGTGTTTGTATGTATGTATGTAAGTGTGTTCGCGTCAAATCTTGCAACTGAATTTTAAAGCAGTTATTCTCCACTGATTAAGATGAAATTTTGCATACTCGTTTAGTTTGGATGACAATGAATAGTTAGTGAAGTGACGTTTTTCTAAATCCAATATGGCGGACGGCCCAAGATGGTGGATTAGTTATTATTGTGCACTTCCATGATATGGGTATCAAATAAAAGGGTTTGCTGAGAACAATAGGAAAAAAAATTGTTATTTTTTTTTATAAATTATTAATTGATGATGTTGTTTAATAAATTGCGTGCTCTAAACTGTATAATATTTACTTTGTGTCGGCTCGGTTGGCGCAGTGGTTGAGCGATTGGCTTCTGCGTTAACATTAGGTAAAATTATAACTTTTTTTTGTAGGTGTTGCTTCGTATGGTTTCCATTCTCACACAGAACAAATGTTGTGTGAAATCGAGTGCTTTATTAGTTTTGTTTTGTAAATACACTCCTTATATAGTAGAAATTGATACAGCTAAGATTTATTTAAGGATACCATGGAGAAAAGAAGAGAAATAGCCAAAAAAAAATAACAACAGGGGTGTTTCCTGGGTACAAAAAATATAATTCTATTTAGTCCGTCAGTGAGATTGTCAAATAATATTGGACACGTATTTTTTGCTTTATCAAATAAATGAAAATTGACAAAGATAAAGCGCATCAAAGTTCTGGAGTGCGGCCTTGTGACGTCACTTTGCCAGTATAATGCGTAGCACACTGTGACGTCACACGATATTACAACGCACTGTATCGTCGTCACTTAATGTTTACGTGTCTAAAGAAAAAAAACTGGCCAAGTGCGAGTCGGACTCGCGCACGAAGGGTTCCGTGCCATTATCGCAAAAAAACGGCAAAGAGAATCATGTTTGTTGTATGGGAGCCCCACTTAAATATTTATTTTATTCTGTTTTTAGTATTTGTAGCGGCAACAGAAATACATCATCTGTGAAAATTTCAACTGTCTAGCTATCACGTTTCATGAGATACAGCCTGATGACAGACGGACAGACAGACACATAGATCATGGACTCTTAGTAATAGGGTCCCGTTTTTACCCTTTGGTTATGGAACCCTAAAAATACGTGTCCAATAGTTTTTATGAATCTACCTGACGGACAAAAAAGTCAACTGTATTGGTTCCAGTGCGAAAAATATGGAGCTATACCGGAAACATCGCTGTCCCTTTTTCGCACTGGAACCATGATGACTGATACAAGATTGGGATTTACTATGAAAATAAGGCTTCGTAGTCCTGCCTATTTTTATTTTGAACCCTTATTTATCAAATAAAGACACTAACAATAACTGTTAGAACTCATCTATATTTTTTTTCTTAGGCTACGGGTACGGCCTACCGATCTCGCGGCTGTACGCGCGGTACTTCCATGGAGACCTGATGCTGGTGTCCTGCGAGGGGTACGGCACTGACGCCGTCATTTACTTGAAAGTAAGTAATTACTTGATTTAGGCACATTTGTGCAAGAAAAACTTAACTCAGACACGGGTTCTTAGCGCTAACAAAGAAAATTTGGTTTAAATAAATCTCACTAGATGGCGCGATATGCACCTATCTATCAAGCTATCTTTTATGAAGTACTAGCTGACCCGGCAAACTTTTTTTTGCCATAAAAACACCAAACATTCATCTACCCTACCTACCTACCCTACCTTCCCTACCCTACCTACCCTACCCTACCCTACCTACCCTACCTATCCTACGCTACCTACCCTACCCTACCTACCCTACCCAACCCTCCCTATCTTACCCTACCTACATACCTACCCTATCTGTGTAGGTAAGGTACCAATATTTTTTTATCTTATTTTTCCTTTTTTAACCTTCTCCTAATAATAACAAACACAACAAAAAAATAATGAGCGAAATCGGTCCAGCCGTTCACGCGTGATGCCGTGACCAAGGGAAATAGGGATTCATTTTTATATATAATGATAGATATATGGTCTTATTTGAGTCCTCTCTTTAGGCTTTCACTCCTCCCGGTGTTTTACCTCCAGTATTGAAGAATAGTCTAGGAAAAATATGATCTTTGAGGAGAAATAATAATCATGAATGTATAATCTATACCAATATTATAAAGAGGAAAGATTTTTTTGTTTGTTTGTTGGGTTGTACCGAATAGGCTCGGAAACTACTGGACCGATTTAAAAAATTCATTCACCAATAGAAAGCTACATTATTCCTTAGTGACATAGGGTATTTTTTAATCCCGAAAACGTGTCCTGTGGGATGGTCCACGGGAGCGAAGCCGCGGGGAACAACTAGTGTAGTATATGCAAAGTTAAAAGGTACTTGAAACTGCAATACAGAAATATAATAATGCAATATATATATAAAATCTAATCTTGCTGTATTCAGTATTACAGCAAAATAATAATCCTCACAGACCCGGTCTTGGTGCATGGGACCGGTCAATATGGCGACGCTTGGGGGAGGCCTATGTTCAGCAGTGGACGTCATTCGGCTGATATGATGATGATGATATATCCCTCATGAAACAAGTCCTCTGTGTGAAACCCATTCAATCATGCTTTCCAATGTGTACAGGTCACTGCCAACTTTAAAATAGTTATTTATGCTACAAGTGCGGAAGGTAGGTGATTTCCGATGAGTGGCATTTTTATTCACGAGCGAGCGAAGCGAGTGAGTGGATAAATCGACCCGAGTCGGAAATCATCTTACGTACGTGTATCATACAACATTTTACTATGCATTGTGCGAGGAAATAAAAAAATATATCTGAACCAAGCAAAAATTAATAAAATGGCGAGCATAACCACAGATTAACTATTAGTTCCTCGGGCATATCTACTGCGCATGTGCAAATAGCTGTCACGTCGTAACGCAAAAAGGCACGAGTAAAATATACGTTCTGCCAAACATATTTAATGAATATTTAAAATTAATAATTTATTGACCAAAATTTAAATCTAGAGTAATTAAAAACGCCTTTAATGAAGTATTAGTTATATTTTTTATATGAATGATAACCTGTACTTACTTAATTTTTAAAACTTTTCTCAAATAATAAAAACTCTATGCGACGGGCTGACGTTGGAGTTAAAAATTTAAAAAAAAAACTGAAAAGTAAAAAGCACTAGTGAAAAAAAGTGACACTTTCTTGGCTGCTTGGAAAACGCTCTTTTCGAGGAAATGCATTGTAAATAAAGTTTCTGTATTAAAAAAATACTTTTTATTCATAGGCTCTATCAAACGAAGCGAACGAGCTCCTCCCAGTGTTCAACCGAACATCGACGAAGTTCTACCGGCCGACCACACAGCTGGCCGACTGGTCGGGCTCCCTGAACACGGCCAGCAACTCGCAGGGCAAGAACCGCGAGAAGGTGTCCCCGCTGTCGGCGCCCGTCTCACATAGTCTATAGTACTCACCCCAGGAGTGAAGTTGCCACTCCTTAAAATAATGAAAAATTGGGAAATTTTTAACCAGGCAATTTTTGATCAAACGTCAAATGTTGCTCGAGTTTTAAGTAGAACCTGTATGACAGGATTTCGATGTAGAAATTAGGACAACCAGTGCTTTTTATTAATTCGATTTTAATTAAAATTTATATCTAATTGCAAGAAACAGAAAATAGACTATTGGATTCTGAAAGATTTGAGACGAAATGGAAGTACTATTTTTTTATAACACTCGAATAAAAGATAAGTAATTTCTTTTTATCTTGATAATGTCGATGTTTTTTTTATTAATATTTATTCGTAAATAAGTATACAAAATATAAAAATATTATGACCTTACTTATAAACTGCTGTAGTGTTTTTTTATACATTATTAAATATTGTATAATATTTAACATCCTTGACCAAAGTTCTCTCAATATTTTTCATATTCTATGTCCCTTCAAAATTTCGCCTAAAACCTCTGGGAATAAATTATTACACGAATAAAAAGCACTAAAATTAGCTATTTGTTAAAACAAAAAAAAAATAGTGAAAGAATGCCATTAAAAAAAAAGATGGTGTACCAATTTTTGTTAAATAATTATTATATATTTTTTTGTGATACTCGGCGTAAAGTTAGATAATGTTTTTGGGCTCGGAAATGGACTGATATATGAGCTCTGCAGTTGTTTTGTGATTTTGATTTAAATATGATCCACAAGCAGAAAATAACGTGTTGAAGAAAAATAAATTATTTCTTTAACCAACTATGTAGAAGGAGGAGGTCATGCCTTCATCGCGCTGTAATAACATCTTCTAAAGATATCAATCTGCTTAGCCTTTTCCCAACTATATTGGAGTTGGCTTCCAGTCTTACCGGATTCAGCTGAGTACCAGTGGTTTACATGGAGCGACTGCCTATCTGACCTCCACAACCCAGTAATTGGGTAACACGGTACCCCTTGGCAAGACTGGTGTCAGATCTCACACTTCTGACTACCCGTAACGACTGTCAAAGATCTTCAAATGACAGCCGGGACCAACGGCTTAACGTGCTTTCCGAGGCACGGAGGAAACTCGGTATGTTGAAATGGTCACCCATCCACGGACCGACCTCGTCAAGCGTTGCTTAACCTTGATGATCGACCAGTGCGGCTGTTATTATTTAGCCACGAGCTCCTTCTAAAGATATCTTGAGACAAAATCATAAAACAACATAGTTCAAGTGGTGAGAAGATAGTAACATTAAAACTACTCTATTAATATTTTAGATTTAGTACAGATATCATAGATTAGAGATTAGTATAAGACAGTGTGACTGTGAAGGAGTTTATTCTTATTATTTTAGTTACAAATATTTTTCACTATCATGATTTGAAAAAAAAATGCAAAATGTGATTTTTCATTTTATTTTTGCCAAATTTTTGGGGTAGTTCCACCAACACTACACAAAAAAGTTTTTGAAATATTTAAAAAACGCGTCCCGTCGACTTCAATGACCAATTTTTTGAAAAATTCGTCATTATTATAACTACAACATTGTTTTTTTTTTATATTTAAAAAATGTACTATAAGGGTCAAAAGTGCAGTCACACTCTACCAAAACAGAAAAGGCAATTTTTTTGTAGGCAGCAGAATTTCAACTTTTCGCGGTTAGTAGGAATAATCTATGCTTTAATTTCTATACAAAATATTAAATCAGTTGTGGATAATATAACATCTTCTTCAAAAACTAGTCATTTGAGTTTTGGGAGAGTATGACTGCACTTTTGACCCTTGAGTGTACTTGTGCCGACTCAAAGTAACATGGGACAAGGGCAGGAAGATGCCGATGAATTAAAAGTGATATTTATTTATAAATAAAATAAGTAATTTGACTCCATTATAACTGATGTTGCTATGTATGAGATCTCGTACAATTTTGTATAAATTATTACGATATGTTTACTAAATAGTGTAGTTAAGCTATCTAAATTGTTTTATGACAAACAAGAATGTTACATTCTATTTTCGAAATGGAATATTTTTGAATTAAAATTAAATATGGCGGACCTAAGAATAGTGGTTTAGTGACGGGATTGTAAAATGTTGTGAGTAAAAAAAATACCGGGACGGAGTAGGTAAATTATAATTTGGATGTCATTAATTTACTGTTGTTATTGACAAAACATCTTGTTGAAGTTATACATGTAATCAATGAAGGCAGGAATAAAAAATAAAAAATAAAATCTTTTGTTTTTGACATTGACAGTCAACTCACTCTGTGTTATTCATTGTATATTGCTGTTACCTCTACTACTAAGTACAATACTATGAACAAAATATTTAATTAAGATTACACAAATCCTAAACCATACAAAATTAAATGGTTCATTTAATAGGGATGTTTCCCGGGTAGAAAAATAATAATTCTATTTAGTCCGTCAGTGACATTATCAAATAATATTGGACACGTATTTTTTGCTTTACTAATTCAATAAAAAATGGCAAAGTTAAAGTGAATCAAAGTTCAGGAATGGGGGCTTGTGACGTCACTAAGGCAGTATAAAGTGTACTAGCGGCGTGACGTCACACGATATTTCAACGCATTATATCGTCGTCACTTTATGTTTACGTGTCAAAAGAAAAAATACGCGTCCAATATTTATTGATAATCTCACTGGCGGACAAAAAACAAATTTTCAGTAAACTACCCTATTCCCTGCCGAAGTCTGTGTTTCCTGACACCTACAACTTGTCAGTCTTTAAGGCAAAAATGAAGTTTCTTCTAGGCAAGTATGCTTCACCATCGACCACATCCTCGCTTACCATTAGGTGAGATAGCGGTCAAATGTGAGACTATATATACAATAAATAGTACATTTCGTGTCGAGCATAAAATGTCGAGATTTTAACACGAGCGATGTAGCCAATTTCGTTTTACATGCGAGTGTTAAAAAAAGCCTTTTTATGCGAGACACGAACGATTATTTTTCCACTACCTGATGAGCTTACTTAATTAAATGCAATTAAGTTCCAACAACAATTTATTAGAAATGTTCAGACTAAAAACCACAGACTATATACACACAATCAAAGCGAGCTTTTTCGAGAGGTAACAGGTTCAGTATCATTCTGTCAGTTACATAATATACAAGGTAGTGGAAAAAAGTACTATAAATAATTTTGTTGGCAAGTTGTAGTAACATAGCAGCAACATTTATTTTATAATCATAGATTAAAACCTTGAATGTTGTGAGCCTTTGAAAACATTTTGAATGGTTTATGTAATTTTAATATTAGAGAAACAAAGCAATAAATTAATAATCAAGTTAAATTGAAGTTCACTTGTAAATCATTTGTTTTACGTTTACGTTTTTTTTTCCTAAAAATGTCTATGTATTGACTTTTTTTTGTATAAATACTCTATGGTCTGTAGTTAAATTATACTTACTGCAATACAATAGGATCTATGATAACTAAAATGCAATAAAATAGTTTAAAAGTTTTAAAAGTAAAATCAAATGTCTACCACAAAATATTGTACTGGAAAATCCAGGCGATAGTATAAAAGCGTAAATTTGTAAACTATAAGTATTTTTATAAGAATAAATGTACTCGATACTCTAATTGAAGTCAAACTAAGATTTAAAAAATCCTTTTGTAAGTAATAATCAATGCAATAGAAATAATATTTTAAATTTAAAAAAAAACTACTGTTCTATTTTTGAATAACTATTCTACTATCTACCTACTTGTTTGTACCTGGCGGTATTGTAAAAATAAATGTTATTACTCATCTGCATTTTACTCGTTTTCTTATTTGAATAAGTTTTATTCCAAAATCGATATTGTGTAATTTAAATAATAGTGATTAAATATTGTGTAGAGATGAAATTTAGTGAAGAAGAAATATTTAATTTTTATTAAAAATAAACTTTTATGAAATGTGATCTGTGTTTATATTTATTAATTTGAACTTTTAAGTTTCTGTACCCAAAGGGTAAAAACGGGACCCTATTACTAAGACTCCACTATCCGTCTGTCTGTCTGTCTGTCTGTGCTCATGAACCGTGATAGCTAGGCAGTTGAAATTTTCACAGATGATGTATTTCTGTTGCCGCTATAACAACAAATACTAAAAACAGAATAAAATAAATATTTAAGTGGGAATCGCACACAACAAACGTGTTTTTTTTTTGCCGTTTTTTGCGATGATGGTACGGAATCCTTCGTGCGCGAGTCCGATTCTCACATGGCTGGTTTATTTTATTCGTTTATCCTCGTACTGGAACGCCTTGCAGCTATACACCAATGGAGACAAAAATTATACTAAATATTAGTCCAGCACGCTAATTGCGTATTTGTTTTGACACCACGAAGCACACTCCTTCCCTTTATTTTGAGAACTACAGTCTACAGCAGTGGTAGACAAACTTTCTTAATGGAGGGCCAGAAAGTTTAAGAAATTTTACAGGAGGGCCAGAATTATAGGAAAAAAAGTTAATTAAAAAAATCAAAATACCCGACTGCTTAAAAAGCGAACTAAAAAGACGTAAACAAGAAGAAAATCATGCTGTGCAGTCGGAGGATACATATTCGCGAGCTGGCTGACCAAAACCGATCGATCTTGCCAGTAACATCAGCTACTCGAGCTGTATGTGGAAAGGAGGGGCGCGCTTTTTTTATATACTGGCTGTGTCTCTTGTGGGAGTCATTAATAGATACTTTTATTATTTATTTATTTAGACTTCATGCACAAAAGGTACAAAGGCGGACTTAATGCCTTAGGCATTCTCTACCAGTCAACCATTTTTTATAATAAAAATAAACTAGTTATTATCCTCCTTGCGTCGTATTCTTCAGTATTGAGGGTCGTGACCACTCTTCTGCATCACCTTCTCTCGAACGATCTTTCTCCATCTGTTTCTGTCTCTGGCGGTGTGGAGGGCGTTGTAAACTGTAGAGTCAAGAGCGGTCCGGATCTGGTCAGACCAACGTATTGGGCTGCGTCCACGAGGCCTTTTCCCGTCCACTTTGCCGGTCACGATGAGCCTCTCGAGGTTGCCACCGTCTTTCCTTGCAATGTGGCCGAAGTACTCTAGAACTCTGCGCAGACACTCGGATGACAGCCGCGAGGAGATTTTGAGTTCTCGCAATATGGAGACGTTAGTCCGAAATGCTGTCCAGGGGATACGGAGCATCTTTCTCCAGCACCACATCTCGAAGGCGTCGATGCGTTTGCGGTCTGCAGCTTTCAGTGTTTAAGTCTCAGCGCCATACGAAAAGATCGAGAAGACCAAAGTCCGTACAAGTTTGGTTTTGGTTTTTACAGAAATGTTACGATCTCTCCAGATTTTTTCAAGCTGAGACATGGCGCTCTTAGCCAGCTCTAGTTATTATATAACATACTAAAATATTAACATACTAAATTAGTAACATACGAAGTTGTGGCTTGTGCAACGTAACTTATGGTGGCCATACACGATCCTTCCTATCGTCCAATCGGCATGAGCATGACGCGACCGATTGGATCAGTTAGAATTGACCGTGTGTGGGTGTAGATTGGCATGACAGTTATACTTGACGGCACAATCGAATTTCGATTCTTTTGGCTTGATCATGCCGATTGGACCGTGTATGGCGGTCGGCGATCGATTACAATAATATTTTGGCGTAATCCTCAATTCTTTTAATAAATTTGTATGAGTAAACTGTTTTCTTTTCATTAACCACTGTTTGCACCACTCTGCTCGATCTTTTCTTTTTTTTGTTTAATTTTACGAGTACTAGTAAAGTAATATATGTACTGAAATAAGTCTTGGAAGGTGTAAGTATTTATAAAATGTTATTTCAAAAAGTAATACGTCCGTCCACGAAGGCTCTCTGACACTCATAAGCACAGAGTACATTTTAATCTTAATATATATATTTCTTGTGTGCGTGTGTATGTGACTGAACTCCTCCTAAACGACTGGACCGATTTTGATGAAATTTTTTGTGTGTGTTCGTGGAGATTCGAGAATGGTTTAGATTTACAATTTGGTCTACTGGAAAATGTTTTTTCAATTAATTTCTTATTTATAAGGAGTTGTTGATTTTCCGGCGGACGGCGCTATCATCGCATTCAATATTATTCTATTTCAATTTTAGTTTGTCCCGACAGATGGTGCTACGATTAATTTGAAAAAAAAATTGTTATTCAATTCATGTGCTGATTAAAATATTAAATGTAATTATTTTTTAAAGAGTTTTGAAGTGTGTATAAATAATTTTGTGAATTCAGATGTTTTTTTAATTAATTTTTATTTGTAAGGAGTTTTTGATTTTGGAATGTTTTACATCAGATTTGCAAATGGCGCGATTGATAATTTTAGTTTGTCCCGACAGATAGTGCTACGATCAATTTGAAAAAGTATTTCGTTATTTTGTGTTATAATTGTGTTATTCAAGTGAAGTTGCTAATTAAAATATTTAATGTAATTAGTTTTCGAAGAGTTCTGAAGTGTATATAAATAACTTATACATTTTGTAAAATGGCATTACGATAAATTAAGTTTTTGTAAATTAAAAAAAAATAATATATATGTTATAAAATGTTTTTAAGTGCAAGCTTTTTCACCTTCAGCGACTGATTAAGAGTTCTGACCGCCCTAGGCTAATTATGAGGACGCGCCCCCGCCAGGTGTGTTACGGTCGGCCTAAAAAGTAGTATATTAGTTTTGACTTTATTTACTAGTGTAAAATTCTTAATATTATCTCCACATTCGGGAACATGCATGAAATATTAAAACTTTTTATTAACTGCAACAAATCCTTTGGGGTTCTGGCAGAAATAGAATGTTCGGCCTCGGTGTCAGATATTAAAAACTGCGCCAAATGGATGCATTCTTCTGCAAAGGTTTCTTCTAAATCAGTGGCATATAGTTGTTTTAACTCCTTTGCTTTACTTCTAATAAATTCTGCAGTTTCCTTATGAAACCGAATCCAATTTCTGTTTACTGTATTATAAAAAAATTGCCGGTTTTTTAAGTGCACTTTAACACCCGGTTTCCCAGCTCTCAATTATCGAGCTGTTAACGTATTCGACGAATAATCGCCGGTCAATAATTCTACTTTCAATTTCTCAACACCAAGGGCCAGTTTCTGAAGTCGACGTCACATCTCAAATCCGCTGACAATTTGTCACAAATTAACCAGCCCTCAGTTGTCAGTGAGTTTCTCAACACTTCATCATCGAGAAATTACGTAATCGCTTGTTACACTAAATAATCGGCATTAATTATATTTTAAAAGTGGATTGGTTGTGGTTTAAAAGAAGATGTAGTGACTAAAATAGAAAAGAGTATGTTAAGATGGTTTGGCCATGTTGAGGGGATGAATGAAAGTCGACTAACGAAAGGTATTTACAAGGCCGACGTGAATGGAAACGCCGGGAGGGGACGCTCTAGAAAGACATACATAGACCTTATAGGTGATGTTCTTCAGAAAGGCCAGGTGCGCAGTACCCATAACGGGCTTGTGTGTATGACTAGATGTATGTATATATGTGAGTGAAGCAAAAGAAGTATGTAAGGATCGTAGCAGGTGGCGTTCTGTATTTTCTGCCTACCCCTATGGGAAAAAGGCGTGAGTTTGGCTACCCTAGCTGGTATTCATTCAATTCATTCACTACTATAACGTCATCAGTAACTTTAAATAGTATTTTATCGAACCTTCCTCGCACTAATAAGCGTGAGGAAGGTTCGGTTCGGTTCAAAAACAAGCGAACCAAAAAAAAGTGGTCACCCATCCCAAGACTGACCTCGGTAAGTGTTGATTACCCTGGCGGGGTCGGCCATCCAAAACAAACGAACCAAAAAAAAGCGGTCACCCATCCAAAGACTAACCTTGGTAAGTGTTGCTTAACCTGTGTGAGGTCACCTATCCAAAACCAAGCAAACCAAAAAAAACGTGGTTACCCATCCAAAAATCGTCCTTGGTAAGGTTTGCTTAACTTGACGGCTACACCAACCCAGCCGCTCAAGATAAAATACTATTTAAAGTTACTGGTTACGTTATAGTAATGAATGAAGTGAATGAATACCAGCTAGGGTAGCCAACCGAAATAAATTAATGCCGATTATTTAATGTAACCAGCGATTACGTAATTTTTCGATGAAGCAGTTTTGAGAAACCCACTGACAACTGAGGGCTGGCTAATTTGATTCAAATTATCAGCGGATTTGAGATGTTATATCGACTTTAGAAACCGGCCCTAAGATAATCAATAGCTGCATAATCATTATTAACGATGAAATATCGTCTCCCTTCTAACTCAATGTGCCCCGTTTTAACTCCATCAAAATAAAATTTTGGTTTTTTTCTTCTTCTTACATTTTTTGTGTATGTGGTCACTTCGCATCTCTTGATTGCCTCTGATTCAAAATTTTTAACTCTTTGTCGTCACGCAACGTATCAAGTAAGCATGTAATGTCTCACAAAGAGTAACAACGTTAGATAAATCAACATAACTTGCTTGTAGCTGTGCACTAACGATTGGAAACTTTACGAGCACAGAGTTCCAAAAGCACAACATTATTGTAATTTCTAGAGTTTTATTTTTTTCTAATATTGTCTTTACTTTGATATTCATCTTCGCAAATAGAGTTAAATGCTTCCAAACTGTTACGTTTGTATGAACTGAAATTTATTGTTAAAATCAGGGAGTCCCAAGCTTTTTCAGTTCACAGCGCATTTAGTTTTAGTGTTTTGTCTCGGTCTAGTTGAAATATATAGGTTAGATGCAATGGTGCTAGATTAATAGTGCATGCGAAGACACGAATTCAGCGCGCCCGCGCCCCCCTGATCCTCGCGCCCTAGGCTGCAGCCTAATTAGCCTAAGGGTTAATCAGGCCCTGTTCACCTTTCATTAAAATGAGTTAAAGTTTTCATTTACGATGCTGTTATTTATTTAACAAAGTAATAACTTTTCAATAATAATTTTCATCAAAGCGGTCCAGATTGTCTCAGCTCATTAAAAAAAGTATGAAATTAAAGACGTGTGTACAGGACAACGTCTGTCGGGTCCGCTAGTATACTCATAAGTTTATCTGTGGTATAAACACTGACTCATGCATTATGTTTCATTTTGTCATGGCGCGTTTCATTCAGAGCCATCTCTGAATATGTGGTTCAATTTGGATGCGTTCGTAAACTGTTTGCAATAAAAATCTAATATTACAAATCTCGTTGCTCTCAAAAGTTACGAAAATTGCCTTAAATATAAAAATGACTTACATGTTACGCGAGGGGGTCAAAAGTTACGAAAAATGTAAGAAATGTAACCTTCTGGCAACGCTGCAATGAGCCCATAAGCGTAAGCGCCAATAAATTAAAAAGTAAAAGTGTGCTATAAAAATTAAAAAGCTATTTTATGATGCAGTTGTTTAAAAATCGAAGGAAAATGTTGCACTGTAATTGTTTTTTTTTTTTTTTTACCTACCCACGAATATAAAGTACGTGTTTATACCATATTTTTAAATTCATATTTGGAACATTACGTTGTGAGTGTAGATAAAAGAATATATATTCAACCAGGTCATGTACAATACAAAGCTTAGATAGGTCATAGGTACTTTATCTAAGATACAAAGAGTATGTAACACTACGTTGTCTTATGTAACCCACGCTTTATGTTTTCACACCGCAACGTCCGCAACTTAGATAAAGTAGGTATAGATTAAGCACTGGCGTGGCCGCACATGAGACAGCAATAGTTAGTTCTGGTGTTACAACAAGAACAAGAACACTACAACCCACCATCGCACTGACACTTATTATCTATAAATAACCCAAATTCCTTGTCTCAATTAACACATAATACCACGAAATCATAGAAAATCAAACAAAACCGAGTTTGTTTGTCAAACCTGCCATTGTATTAGAGTTTGACAAACGACAAAAACCGGCCACGGTGACAAAGACAAAAAATAATCTTTTGTCCTTATCATTTACATGGAGCTGCCAATTAGCCATCTCGCTCTATCAATCAAGGTCATTTTAAGGCTTAATCTATAGGTACTTTATCTAAGGTCCGCAACATGAGGGGATTTTGTATTTAGCCGGCTAATGTCCGCTGTCACTGCTGACTAGACTGTCAGCTGTCAGTTTTTTTGTGTGTTCCTGTGGTTTGTGTGCGCGTTCCATTCATCCAATTTGCAAAATTCAGCATCAAATTTATGTCTTTCTCATATAAAAGGTTGTGTAAGAAAGAGAGAAACAACAATGCCATTGACGCTCACATTTCTGATTTCACAAAAAACATTTTTTGCCAGCTGGGAACAGACAGAACCTTAGAGGTTATGGAAAATTGTTATTGATTTTAAATTACGTTTATGACTGAAAATTGTATTAAAATGAAGATTTACACAAACGAAAACAACACTTCCACTTTAAAACTGCTTATTGCGGCTAACTTAGCGGGAAAGAAAGTTGATCTTGTTAGTGCATCGTTCGAAGGTAGGTGCATTTTCCTCTTCGTCACTCGAAATTAACTTAATCTTGGTGTATTTAGCGTCCCTCATCTGTAAAAGTCTATATTTGCATGCATACCATGATTCGGTGAACGGTGCAATTTTTGTGTGAAATATTTGGTGTTTTTAAACAATCTTTTTTTATTGGTTCATTATTCTCCTAATGAGTTTCATAATGGTACCATGCCAATGCAAATGCTAACCTTGTTCCTTCATCCCTTACTAAAGCCCATGTTAAGATTTAAAAAAAATAACCATGTTTCTTTTTGTATACCGCTATAATGCCAAATCATCAAATTTATTCTATGGACTAAGCAAATAATTTCATGACATAAATATTGTTCTTATTGCGTCAGAGAACTCTAATATATCTATTTTGTCTATAATGTTTCCTTGTTAACTTAATATCTTGGCTATGCAAGCTGGATTTAGCATGAAAATATTTTCTTATAAGGTTCTTTTTTCCTATTATTTCATGTGACACACTCGGTAACTAACTTTGCAGAATAAATGACCTACAAAATTTACAATGCCCGCATGCTAAGGTATTATTTTGCTTGAGTTGATTATTTTAATTGATATGTTTATAATATTGATGGCATCAGTTGTTCAACATTCACATAAGAAATAAATTGCTTAAATCATTGACATATATATTACTTGCGACTAAATGGCACCAGCGCGCTGGTCATAAAATTGCAGTTTAGGACCAACACGACTCAGTTGACAGTGATCCGTGTACGTGTCTCTGACTAGTATATAGTTATCTGTGGTGGAAGTGAGCGAGTATTTGCTTGTCATAAGAAGGTTTCTATAAAATGTTCAGATGGGCATATCCTTCCTTTCGAAATCATTGGCTTAAATATATAACTATGTTAAGCCAGACATCTCCAAATATATACAATTTTATATTTGTAATTTATTTGTCTATCTAGGTATGTTATTCTATCTCAACTTAAAGCAGTTTGTTTCAAAAACTTAATTTGGCATTTCAACTTGAGTCATGGATTCAGCGGAAAGAATAATTACAATAATTCATACATCATCATCAGCCTTTTAATGTTCCCACTGCTGGGACACAGGCCTCCTCTCTGTGAGAGATGGAATGGGCCTTAATCCACAACACGGCCCAGTGGTGGATGTCACATGTCTTCGAATTTTTGGTTCTAAGACATAGACGTTTCCTCACGATGTTTCCCTTACCCGTTTTTAGAGCAGTGTTGGTATAATTTACACAAAGTAAAGCGCCTGCCTGGGTTCGAACGCATGACCTACAACACGTAAGTTGGGGCCATTACCACTGGCCCACCACTGCTCTCATAATTCATAGGATAGGAAAGATACGGATGTCTTACATGTCAACGAAAGTCTGATTGTTCTCTCGAAATGGTTCGCAGCTAACAATCTTTTACTAAATGCGAAAAAAACAAAATGTCTGAAGTTTTCCTTACCAAATGTACCACAACGTGACCTAAATTTAAATCTTGACGGCAAAAATCTTGAAGTTATAAAGGAAACTGTATTCTTAGGGATTACTATCGATTCAAAATTGCAGTGGGGCGCGCACATTAGAACTCTTTCGGGTCGGTTAAGTTCGGCTGCATATGCAGTAAGGAAAATAAGGCAGTTAACCGATGTAGCCACAGCAAGGTTAGTATACTATGCTTATTTCCACAGTATTATGTCTTATGGCATTCTGCTGTGGGGATCAGCTGCAGACGTTGACTCAATTTTCATCTTACAAAAGAGGGCAGTCCGCGCAATCTATAAAATGAGTCCACGAGAGTCCCTCAGAGAAAAATTTAAAGAGATCGATATACTGACTCTACCTTCTCTTTATATATTGGAATGTATTTTGTATGTCCGCAAAAATCGAGGGCTTTTCAAAACTAGAAGCGATTTCCATAATTTAAATACACGCAGTAAGCATGAAATTGTAATACCCAAATTCAGATTAACGAAAACTAGCAAGTCTTTTCTTATAAACAGTATACGCTTTTATAATAAGTTGCCAAAGCCAGTTATAGAATTGACCGATGGAAAGTTCAAAAACTACATCAAACGTGTCCTTATTAAAAAAGCATATTACAAAATCAAGGACTACGTTGAAGATAAAAATTTTAGCTCCTTCTGCGCATGCGGCTTCCCTGGTAACTCATAAACGGCACAAATATGTGGATGTCTCTAACTATTCTCAATCTCATTTTTTACTTTTTTTCTTTCTTTTAATTAGACTTTTTACAATGATTTCAATGATCTTTATAGCCCTTTGCTATGAATAGTTACAGCACTGATAACAACATTTGTGCCACATGTTAAATTTAGTCTTGTTATATATTTTTATTTATTTTTTCCTTTGTATAGATTCTTTTACTGATTGTTTTGTGAATGTGTGAACATTGTAGGCCTTCTAGATTTCTAGACGCTTGTTAACATTTGTTAACTCTCTCGTTTATACAATTTTTTTTTAGTTTCTTACGACTTATTGTCGGGCCTACGTTGTCCCCCCATATCTAAGCACTAATACTGTAACGTGGAAATATTGTAAAAACAAACCATTTTTTTTAAAAGAGTAACCGTGGAGTTTCTTGCCGGTTCTTCTCCACAGGAAACGACTAACCCGAACCGTGCACCTTTTGTCGACGTTTTATAAGTGCCCATGTAGGCCTATGTGAAATAAAAAACATTTGATTGATTTTGATTTTGATTTCATACATAGTCCGTCAATCACACCAGAAATAGTGTTATTTTGGCTTTGAGGCACATTTTAAAAGCTTTCATAAATGTTACAATTCTGAAATATCAATGCTGTAACAAAGAAATGGCAAAAAAAATGCTGATTTGTCATTGCAATCATATTTGCTTGATCCAAAACTCATACAAAAACAAAATCAATAAAACATTCTATGATAACAGTATTTATACTTACTTAACCTTATCAAACATTGATATGTTAAATAACAAAATAGTATCTATGTTTATAAATATTAAAATGATAACATGGATGGCATAATATCACTATTAAAGTATTGGATTTAGTAATCTTTTTCGGATAAGTATTTTTTTTGTGAATATTTGGTCATTATGCTGAGATCAAATTGTATTGCTGACATTACATATTTTACTAGCTTGTAGCACTGGACATAACATCATGCCTGCATTCTCGAAAGGTTGGGCACAGATAATAGTCCATCCATCGGTACCTATTAATTCAACGGTAATTTTTTTTTTTATTGGTGTACGGTATTTCAACGGTACCTATTATTGTGAAAGATGATCGCATTGCGTCCATGTGAACGTGCTTGCAATTTCGCTTAGTAAAAAAAAACCTAATTCAAAAAATCTAAAAGCCCGACTGCTTAAAAAGCGAACTAAAAAACCAAGACCAAAACCAGATGTATCCTCTGAGTGCACAGCATGATTTTCTTCTTGTTTACGGCTTTTTAGTTCGCTTTTTAAGCAGTCGGGTTTTTTTATTTTTTGAATTAACTTTTTTTATTTACAACTTTTTAGTTATTTTTTTTTAGAATTACGCACATTCTAACATATAAGTGCTATACCTATATTTTTGAAATCACCTCTTAAAACCCTTTATTTTGATACCCCACACGATGGGTTTGGAAGAAAAAAAAATTTTTGGCCGCACAAAATGGCGCCCAAAATCCGCCATTTTTTTATTTTCCAATGGGGATGTGAACGCAAAGCTGAGCGCAGATGTCGCTAGCGGCGCAATGGCTACTGTCAAATCATTTTTGCTTTATTTACATTTCGTTTTTTTTTGTTATTTTTTGTATTTAAACCGGTCTACCATCATTTTTGATAATATGTACTGTCCCTGGAAGCTTAGGGAATTGAAAGACGAACTAAAGAAATAAGGAGCAAGGATAACTGAAAAGAAAACAAATTTTATTGAGAGGCAGACTTTTATATAATAAAATATTTTTCATCGGTGATATGTTCTAGATTTGGCAATTTTTTTAGTTGTAACGAGTTATTTCTTAATTGACTCATGGTAGGAAAATTTACAAAAATTGAGAGAACATTTCTTTAATGTGTTGGTATTCTTTACGTTTTAGGTTAGAAGTTTTATTTTATTTTCGGCAATCAAAGCCCTTAAAGCTTCTGAAGTCTAATCAAATGACATTCCTGCTGTAGTACTTTATCAATACGTTAATAGCTCCACTATATCGCCGAAGATTACCAAAGAACATAATCAGAGTTTCTTTGACAAGTACATAACATAACTTATAAACATGTATAGCCTTTTCCCAGTTTTTTATGCGTTGTATCTTTGGACAACTAATGAACACCGGGGTTGCTAAATCTTGGTACAGCACACAGAGGTATATTTCGAGAAAATTAAAATTTACTGAATGATAGGTTATAAAATGTATGCATTTGACAGCTTTCAATAGCCATAGCGACGATGCGCCACCTATCGTGAAAAAATGGCAGTTCACATCCTCATTTTAATGTAGCCAGTGACACTCGCAGGGTTAGGACGTATGAATCATCAAAATCGGCCAACGCGTTTGGTCTCTGGAACGCCACATAGGAACAAACATACATACATAGACTGATAAACACATTACCCTCCTTCGGCAGTCGTGTAAAAATGGCTTATCATTGTGATATATTAAATCGAATCGAGTCTAGCCCTCACGAAGGTCTTTGCTTAACCTTTCCTTCATATTTTCACACATCTTGCTTGTAAACTAACCCTGGGTAACGGCAACTGAGCGTCCGTCTGTGATTGCAGACGATGTATTCGCAGGACCGCGCCAGCTCCCTCTGCTCGAGGTGGACGATAACGTGAGCTTCTTCTCGAGCAACGCCGCGGCGCAGTACCTGTTTCCCGTGTTGGATCTGTCTGACGATGGGGGGTGGTACGTGCTTTGTTTTGTTAGTTTTAAGGGAAAAATCTAGCAATCGGTCAAATATGGTACACGGCAACATAATGCCGTGCTGTGGTGCTCTTAAGGGTACACTAGTCGAAAATTCTTTCATACAAACGTAGTCTGGCTTTTACTCCACTGTTTGACGGTGTACGTTCAAAATAAAAAATGATATCAATTTGTCTCATCATTATCTAGCCCTGTATGGAAGCAAAAAAGCAAAAATAAAAATTACTTGAAAGTTACGAGCTTCGAAAGTTCCATATTTTAACTCTAATTTTAACGCATCTTTGGGCGCAAATAAGTACCATAAGAAAAAGGAAAATTGAAAAAAGGCCTCCATACAGGAATAGATTAGTAGTACAACAATGCAAATAATTTTATTTTGAACAGATACATTCAGTCGTTTTTTCATGATTTCCAGACTCCCAAAGGTCTGTTTATAAAATTTCGCGCGCTCGTTTTCGTTCTATATCATCATCTATTTTGCTACAAATTTGCAAAAGTGCTAATTCGTACGCGTACTAGCTTCTTACTGCTTATAACAGCATCTATCTGTTCCGCACGTGTTGTCGGTTAATATAGCACGCATTTTAACCCCGCGCACAAAATAGTTCGTGCCGTCGACTGGTGTACCCTTAATGTCAAATTGTTATTTAGACGACTTAGTTAGACAAGTCTTGAAATTTGCATATATTTGATGAAATTAAACTGTCTTCCCTGATAATAAAGAGAGAGCCCTTTGTGAGATTGTTCAGTGGTGTCTCATCCCATACAAAGAAACCGTGCCGAAGTTCTAAACTGATTATTTTTTGTACATCGATTGCGTTCGATTCCATTCCGTTCCGTTCCACGGATATAGATGGTCATCTATCTATTGCCGTGGAACGGAACCGAACGCGATTGATTTACAAAAAATAATCGCTATAATCAGATGAAAAACGCTAGTTACGTCGGCACGGTTTCTTTGTATGGGATGAGGCATCTGTATGCTAGTATTATATTATCTGTGGTAGGGGATAATCTCTGGAGCCACTAACACTTTAAAAAAAAAATTGCAAGATGCCTGCAAATTATTATGAACCGGGCAAAGCCAGGGCGGGCCACTAGTATAATTTAAAACAGCAACTTTTCTGGCGAGCGAAAGCCTTGATCTGTAATAATTATTATAACATCTTGCTCGTTTGAAAAATGGGAGGCAACTACCGTGTTTTCAGTGTGAATGCATGCCTAAGCAAAGCAACTGTTTATGCATGCTAGCCATGAACGCAGTTATGAGTTTGAAAAGCTTTTATTAGTCTGGACTTACAGAATACTAAGTAGCCAATTCGACTTGGCTAGGGTGTACCTTTGTCGGTTGCTATACAATGGTCCGTCCTTTGTACGTGACTATATGCCCTTAGCTTCCAGAGAGTAATAATTTGTGTGTTCTAAGAGAAACATTTTATTTTTCCACTTTTGAAACCAGAGGCCTTAGTGCGAGTTTTTACTCAACGTTAACGTACACCTCAATTTTTATTGAAACTGGATAAGCGCCGTCTGGTGGCGGTAAGGAGAAACCTCTTTTTTTGTATACATTTAGAAATAAGAGATCGTTTACGGTATCACGAGTGAGTACGTTAAAAAACTCACACTAAGGCCTCTGCTTTTGTTTGCGACTTCGTCCACGTGCAGGAAACATATCCTAAGAGCTCGGTCCCATCGAGCGCTATTGCCTAGAGTACTATATTTATTTATTATATACTTTGTTGTACACCATACGTTACATTTATAAAGGAAACTTAAAATTAAAAACACATGCAATGGGCGGCCTTATCGCATTCCGCTAGTAACTACTTCCAAGCTAGTAAACTGTTATATTGCCAGTTCTGTATAACCTTGTATACTCCATTTGCGATAACATTAGACGTTTAAATTAGCCCATTTTACAGCCCGTTCAACCGATTTTGACTTCTATTGCGTTGGTGATACGACAAATGGTAGCTGTAGCAAAAAGTTGGTTTTGGTAACAGGTTTATGCTTTTTATGTCATCCTTATGTTTACAGGATAGAACTCAAAATCGGTTGAACGGACTGTAAAAAGATTTGGCAACATGTGTAATGTTATAGATAGCAATTAGATCTAAACTCCATTTGAAATAACTTTCAAATGGAGTTTAGATCTAATTGCTTTAACTACCTTACCTACATAGCTCTCAATGGGACTGCGCCTTTAGACACTCGACAATAGTATAAATCCATCGAGCAATTCCATCAGTATTAAAAAAAAAACCTGTAATCGGACCTGTCCCTACTTGCCGCTGACTTTACACACCCAACTTCTTGCTTATTTAACTTAGATTTGTTAAGGTACCCGGCCAAATTGACCCTATGTAATTTCTCCAGCCAACAGCTCCAAGAATGGGAAGCGACGCGGCTCCAGCCGTGTGTCTCATCAGTGTTGAGCGCAAAGTCTGTCGCCTCTGATCTCAAGCAGGCGCTGCAGGCGCTGCTGACTACTGCCAATGATATGCTAGAGAAACACACGTATATGTCAGGGGTGAGTTACATACAGATATAGTGTCGAGCTCGCTCCAGTGCAGGCTTGTGTCTCATCAGTGTTGAACGCAAAGTGGTTCGCCTCTGATCTCAAGCAGGCGCTGCTGACTACTGCCATCGACATGCTGGAGGGACAAATATATATGTCGGGGGTGAGTTATATACAAATATAGTATCGAGCTAGCTCCAATGCAGCCGTGTGTCTCATCAGTGTTGAGCGAAAGTGCATCGCCTCAGATCTCAAGCAGGCGCTGCTGACTACTGACAACGACATGCTGGAGGGACAAATATATATGTCCGGGGTGAGTTATATACAGATATAGTGTCGAGTTCGCTCCAGTGCAGGCTTGTGTCTCATCTGTGTTGAGTGCAAAGTGCGTCGCCTCTGATCTTAAGCAGGCGCTGCTGACTACTGCCAACGACATGCTGAAGACGCACGTATATGTCTGGGTGAGTTACATAAAGGTATAGTATCGAGCTAGCTCCAATGCAGCCGTGTGTCTCATCAGTGTTGAGTGAAAGTGCATCGCCTCTGATCTCAAGCAGGCGATGCTTACTACTGCTAACGACACACACGACACACTTAATGTCGGGGGTGAGTTTAATACTGATATAGTGTCGAGCTCGCTCCAGTGCAGCCGTTTTTCTTATCGGTGCTAAGCGCAAGACGCGTCGCCTCTGAAACCTTGTATAATACGTCTTTTCACGCATGTAATTATGATAAGAAGCACCAACATTCGGATGCATAAAGATTGACCACCGTCAATTAAGACGACGAAACGCCAACGACCTTGAGGGAACAAAACGCGCACTCGTTTCACACCCGCGCGACCCAAAATTTTGTAGTTTTTTGTACTTTCTTTATTATTCTATGACTTTGAAAAAAAGACTCAGATCAAAATGTAGATAATTAAATTGTCTTTGAGATGGTGTTGATTTCATTAAAATACGCCCAGCGGTTTTGGTGCGATTGTCGTGTTTTTATCCGTTTTAGACATAACTTTACAAATTAATTACACTATGTTATACTAATAAAACTCAAAATTTGCTTAGATCAAATTATTAAGAAAATGCTTTAATATAACATATATTTTTTCCAAAAAATACGACTAGCCATTTAGACGTGATTCTCATTTTAAAATCAGCTACTCAAGGGAATCGGTGCCTTAAATGTCATTCCATGTTTTCACCTTATTTATTGCTGCGACATTTGTTTTTTGTAAGATTTAAAGCACACCCTTATAATTTGTGACAAGGTTAACTAGAATTCTCTAAACTAAAAACTCAAATCAGCAATGTCTTCAAAGTCCCAATTTACCAAAAGATATCATTTATTTACCCTAATTTTTTATTTCCTCTTTTCCAGGACAAACTAACCACAGTGGACATATCAGTCTGGAGCACATTATTCCCTATCTACTACAACCCAGATCTCAAGCAGACATACATTGCAGAGTGTAGCCATATAGTGCGGTGGTATGAAGAGCTAGCTGGTGCTAAAGCTATCAAGGTAAGTTGGTTAAGAGCGGGTTCATCAGGAGTAAAAAAGTAAAATTAAAAAAAAAAACAAAAATCCCCGACATTTTTATTTCACACTACATAATTTATCTAGTAGTATATATATATCTTCAATAGTCAATCTATAGAAACACGTAATTATGATACGATATCTTGCGAAAAAACTCAGATTCAAAGAGTAAAAAATGCGGATAACTTTTGAACGGCTGAACCGATCTTCGTCAAACATAGCTAAGAACACTCTCGACAAAGTCACCTTTCAAACCAAATCAAAATCGGTTCATCCGTTAAGGAGCTATGATGCCACAGACAGACACACAGATAGACAGCAACACACGTCAAACTTACAACACCCGTATTTTTACGTCGGGGGTTAAAAAGTGTTTATTTCATTAAAAACATTTACATAGAATTTTAAATGGGAAAGTGTCAGTTAGCCAAAAAGTTGAAGCTTTTTTAACTTTTTAAACGTAAATTTATATGGAGAACGCGCGATAAACGTACTCACAGTATGGTAACTATCTACAAACGCTCGAAACGACACACTCACATAACATACGCACCGGCGAGACCGCTCGGGCACTTCTGCGGTGCTGTCAATACTGAGCACCGCGACGCGACGAGTGGTCACGTATGTTTAAGTGAGTGTGCCGTTTCGAGCGTTTGTAGGTATAGTTCTCGCCAAACTTCTTGGCCGCCCTGAAGTTGGCTTGCCGATGCGCACGGCACGGATCGGTGCTGTTTTTGTATGAGATTTACTACTGCGCAGCCATTATAGCCGACTTCAAGGCGGCCAAAACAGTTTGGCGAGAACTATAGTTTCCATACTGTTTGTATATTTTTACTGTGGCGAAACGGTCGACGATGGAACACATTTGCTTAGAAGTAACCTATTCACTCTATTAAGTTTCCAGAAATTATGTTTATTTCGAATGTATGTGTATGTTTTTATTAAATTTTTCAGGAAGCTGTAAAACAGTGGGGCGGATCAGCCACGGGTCCCTTCGGCGCGACGTCAGCGCTCGGCATTCCCCAGGCCGCCAGTTTATCTACTCCTGTTGGGTAAGTTTCAAATGAATTGAGAGCTCTCAGCTCTATTTAAAAAAAAAAACTTTACTCCACTGTTTGACGATGTACGTTCAAAATAAAAAAAAACCGGCCAAGTGCGAGTCGGACTCGCACACGAAGGGTTCCGTATCATTATCGCAAAACACTGCAAAAAAATCACGTTTGTTGTATGGGAGCTCCCCTTATTTTATTTTAATTTAATAATTATTATTTTTTGAAGTGAATATACAACTAAACATTCTGTGAATATTTCAAGCGTCTACCTGTTGCCGTTATTTATATCGAGCAAAAAACGGCAAAAATATCACATTTGTTGTATGGGAGTCCCTCTTAAATATTTATTTTATACTGTTTTTAGTATTTGTTGTTATAGCGGCAACAGAAATACATCATCTGTGAAAATTTCAACTGTCTAGCTATCACGGTTCATGAGATACAGCCTGGTGACAGACGGACAGACAGACAGACAGACGGATCGCGAAGTCTAGTAGTAATAGGGTCCCCTTTGGGGACGGAACCCTAAAAATGATATCAATTTGTCTCATTATCTAGCCATGTATGGAAACAAAAAAGTAAAGTTTTTTGCTCGATATTAATAACGGCAACAGGTAGACGCTTGAAATATTCACAGAATGTTTAGTTGTATATTTACTTCAAAAAATAATAATTAATAAATTAAAATAAAATAAATTAAGGGGGGCTCCCATACAACAAACGTGATTTTTATGCAGTGTTTTGCGATAATGGTACGGAACCCTTCGTGTGCGAGTCCGACTCGCACTTGGCCGGTTTTTAGGGGTTCCTTTGGGTACGGAACCCTAATAACATACATATACAGGTACATGAAATTATTTTAATTTAAATACAGTAAAACCCTTCTTGTGCGAGTCCGACTCACACTTGGCCGGTTTTTTTTACTTTTTTGTTTCCATACAGGGCTAGATAATGATGAGACAAAATGATATAATTTTTTATTTTGAACGTACATCGTCACACAGTAGGGTAATCGCCAGACTACGTTTGTATGGAAGAATGATCAACTAGTGTAACCTTAAGCAGTTATATGAAGTTATTTCAAGGTGGTAAAAAAGAATAATTCACCAATCTAGCCGTTTATTTTACTTCAGCTCACCAGATGAAGGAGCTGCAGCAGAATTAGGACCAACAGCGGAAGAAGTAGAGGCGGCAAAAGACAACTGGCTGAACGGACTTAGTAAATTACAGAAACCGCTCATACCCGGGAAAATAGTGTGAGTATTACTGATATAAACTGAATGAAAAAAGACGTAAGAACGGGCTGACCAAAACCAGATGTATCATCCGACTGCAAGTATGACTTTCTTTTTAGTTCGCTTTTTTAGCAGTCGGGTTTTTTGACTTTTTTAATTAACTTTTTTTATATATCACTTTTGTAGTAAACATTTTTTTTCGAATTAAAGAAAGAAAAATTGTTTATTCTGCACAAACTAAACGCACAATACAAAATAAAGAGTGGCATTCGCCAAATTCACAAATTAGCCAAAAGCCTCGTATTTAAAACAAAAAATTATAAAAGTTTGTCAAATTTTGTCTATTGCTTGATGAGAGCAATAAACAGTTATCTGTGGGCGAGAGGCCAAAGACAATTTACTTGCGTAATTAGGTACATTTAAACATATTAGTGTTATATATTTTTGAAATCACCTCTTGAAACCTTTTATTTTGATACCGCACATGATGGGCTAGAAAGAAAAAAAAATGGGCCTCCACAATATGGCGCCCAAAAGCGCTTTTGGGCGCCATATTGTGGAGGCCCATTTTTTTAAATTTTTCTATTTTCCAATTTTAATGTAGCCGTATGTACACTCGCAAAGTTAAGACGAGTTGATTGACGTACGAATCCTCAAAATCGGCTAAAGCGTTTGGTCTCTGGAACGCCACATAGGAACAAACATACATACATAGACTGATAAACACATTACCCTCCTTCGGCAGTCGGGTAATAATAATATGTGATCAGTGATTGGACAAGCTTTCGCAGGAAGGAGCATCGCGGTGTTTGTCTGTAGAAATCCGATTAAATGAGAAAAATTGTCATGAGACTTCCCATCATGAAAAACATGGATGTGCCATATATGCCATACTAGCTGACCCGGCAAACTTTGTTTTGCAATAAAAACACCAAACATTCATCTACTCTACCTACCCTACCTACCCTAACTACCTACCCTACCTACCCTACCCTAACTACCTACCCTACCCTACCCTACCTACCCTACCTACCCTACCTACCCTACCTACCCTACCCTACCCTACCTACCCTACCTACCCTACCTACCCTACCTACCCTACCTACCCTACCTACCCTACCTACCCTACCCTACCCTACCTACCCTACCCTACCCTACCTACCCTACCTACCCTACCTACCCTACCCTACCCTACCCTATCTCTCAAGTTGGATCGAACTGCACATGGTGTGCGAATTTTATTATAATCGGTTAAGTGGTTTAGGAGTCCATTGAGGACAAACATTGTGACACGAGATTTATATATATTAAGATATGTGTTTTTTGGATATCGCTGCACATGCTGAGATAGGAGCCTTTTGGGTCTCGCACGGGGTTTTTTATTTTTACTTTTGTTTAATTTTTATGCTTATTTCCCGTGTCTCCTGTGCGGGTCTCAAATAAATATTTTTCTTTCTTTCTTTCTTATATGGCCAGCTTCGTTAATGATAACCCTGAACTTTATTATGACACAGGCTTAAAGTGTTTGTTTTATATATAGCTAAAAAAACCAGCCAAGTGCGAGCCGGACTCGCGCACGAAGTGTTCCATACAAAAATCGCAAAAAAAAAAACGGCAAAAAAATCACGTTTGTTGTATGGGTGCCCCACTTAAATATTTATTTTATTCTGTTTTTAGTATTTGTTGTTATAGCGGCAACAGAAATACATCATCTGTAAAAATTTCAACTGTCTTGCTATCACGTTTCATGAGATACAGCCTGGTGACAGACGGACAGACAGACATACGGACCGCGGAGTCTTAGTAATAGGGTCCCGTTTTTACCCTTTGGGTACGGAACCCTAAAAACATGGATGTGCCATATATGGCCAGCTTTTTTCATGATAATCCGATCTTTATTTTGACACAGGCTTAGTTTTTTTTGTTTTATATAAAGCTAAAAAGGCCTTTTTGTTTAGGAGATATTAATATAGCCATTTTTTTCTTAACGTCCTAACCAATAAGCAATAACCTAGGGACATCCGGCACAAAACCTCTAAAAACCCTCGTACTCGCGTCGGGGAACCGCCAACATGTACAGCAGTTTATTTTATTTACTTAGCTTCATATAATATATATAGTAGTAGACCCGCTTCAATCGACAATCTATCGAAACACGTAATTATAACACGATATCATCATCATCTAGCTAAAAAACCCAGATTCAAAGAGTGAAATGCGTATAACTTTTGAATGGCTGAACCGATTTTAATCAAACATAAGTAAGAACACTCTCGACAAAGTCACGTTTCAAAAAAAAAAACTAAATCAAAATCGGTTCATCCGTTTAAGAGCTATGATGCCACAGACACACAGATACACAACAATACACGTCAAACTTATAGCACCCTTCTTTTTCCGTCAGGGTTAAAAATAATATTACACATACTGAGAAATCAATTCACATCACATCACATCATCAGCCTATTAATGTTCCCACTGCTGGGACACGGGCCTCCTCTCTGTGAGAGGGAATGGGCCGTAATCCACCACGCGGGCCCAGTGCGGGTTGGTGGATGTCACATGTCTTCGAATTTTTGGTTCTAGGACACGCCGGTTTCCTCACGATGTTTTCCTTCACCGTTGTTGAGAACAGTGGTGATGAAATAATTTACACAAAGTAAAGCGCCTGCCTGGGCCCGAACCCACGACCTACAACTTGGAAGTCACCACTGCTCTCGGAAATCAATTCGAAAGCTTTATATTAAAAAAGAGTGTAAATAAAAAATAACAGGCCATATAAAAACAAATCCAATAATTTATGTTGTATTTGCTTCCAGGTTACCAGTAAAAGATCGTAAGAACATTCTCATCACATCAGCGCTTCCATACGTGAACAATGTGCCACATCTGGGCAATATTATTGGATGTGTGCTCTCCGCTGATATTTTCGCTAGGTAAGTTCAAATATGGTTGTGGTTTAAAAGAAGATGTAGTGACTAAAATTGAAAAGAGTATGTTAAGATGGTTTGGTCATGTTGAGAGAATTAATGAATCCCTTCTTACAACAATAAAGTAATTCGTAATAAACACACACACTCAATCATACACCCACATACACACACACGCACGCGCACACACACTCACTAACTAACACAGACACGCGCGCGCACTCACAACAGTAATGTATTGGACTTTTGTTAATCTGTTCTAAATTCTTTTAATAATTATGTAACAGTCTAAGAAATACTACTTGTCCTATGTTCGGGAAATGAGGGCTGATTGTCCTTAATACAGGCTACTTAGTAACCTAGCTAGGACATCAGATCGTGAAATTGTATTGTTACCTACTCATCACAGATGTAAACTATTCCTAATTCATAAAAAGTGGTACAGTCTGTTACAAAGTAGGATGACACCTACTTTGTAACAGACTGTACCACTTTTTATGAAATAAATAAATTAAAAAAAAAAAAAAAAAAATGAAAGGCGACTAACGAAAGGTATTTACAAGGCAGACGTGAATGGAAACGCCGGGAGGGGACGCCATAGAAAGACATACATAGACCTTATAGGTGATGTTCTTCAGAAAGGCCAGGCGTGTGTGTATGACTAGATGTATGAATGTGAGTGAAGCAAAAGAAGTATGTAAGGATCGTAGCAGGTGGCGTTCTGTAGTTTCTGCCTACCTACATTGGGAAAAAGGCGTGACTTTATGTATGTATGTAAGTTCAAATATGTGTCTGTGTCTCATGTATCAACCCACACCGAGTGTTTGTTTACGGCTCATACCACAGACATAAATCTAACTAAACTGTGATTTTTAATTTCGTAGACTAAACTGACACTGACAGCTGCCACTGACCTTTTTTTTTTAATGTTGCATGCGCGGAGCACATGGTTGTAGGTAAGGCTCAATCATAAGTGATTCATGGAATCGATGTGACATGACTCCTTAATTTATTTTTACTAATTGGTGTAAATAAATGTATTATGAATATAAACGTAATATATTTAAATATAACAGTATTCATACACATATTACATGAACTTTTATTGTGTTAAATATGAAATCAATAATAAAATAAATGCAATCGATAAAATGAAGTCTGACATAAATAAGTAGAAACTAAATAAGGGCCGCTAGTTTCTAAACAATTTTTTTTTGTTTTAATATAATTTTATTTTCGATCTACTTCGATTTTCGATTAACTTTCGATCACTCAGGATAGTTAGGGTACGACACTATGTAACGACAAAGTGACAAACCCCCAAATGTCAGTTTAGTCTACGAAATTACAAATCACATTATAGATAACGCAAGTTCCTCCATCTGTATGAAAACCAAGCGTGCCACTTTTTCACACACAATTTAAAAACAAATTCACTTACCAATGAATGAAAATATTTCCAAAGGTTCGGCCAACTTTTTGTATACAGTCTTTACAGCTCAATATGGCATAAAATAGTACATTTCGTGTCGAGCATGAAATGTCGAGATTTCAACACGAGCGATGTAGCCAATTTCGAAAGCTACATGCGAGTGTTAAAATAAAGCATTTTTATGCGAGACACTAACGATTATTTTTCCACTATCTGATGAGCTTACTTAATTAAATGCAAATAAGTTCCAACAACAATTTATTAGAAACGTTCCGACTAAAAACCACAGACTATATACACACAATCAACGCGTGCTTTTTCAAGAGGTAACAGGCTCAGTATCATTCTGCCAGTTACATAATGATCCATACTAAAGTCATTTCGTAACTGTTATTATGTAATCATGTGTCTAAATGTTCATATTTCGAAACGAATTTCTTAGGCAATGTGTTACATAATAGGTGTTATGTTACAAGGTAGTGGAAAAAGGCATTTTTCTAGATTTCGGTGGATTTCCGGTGCCGATAATGCTAAATGAAAAGCTCAGATTACGATCATTGATCGTATTTTTACTCTGTTCTTTGACACGCGTACTACATACAATTGCGTCATCTAGTTGGATTTATATCTGTGGCTCACACCCTCTCATAAACGAGGGGCCTGAGTTCGAGCTGTGGGAACATTATGGCTATTGCTTCATCATCATCATCATATCAGCCGAAAGACGTCCACTGCTGGACATAGGCCTCCCCCAAGCGTCGCCACATTGACCGGTCCCGTGCGTCTCGCAACCAGCGGATCCCCGCAACCTTCACCAGGTCATCGGTCCACCTAGTGGGAGGCCTTCCAACGCAACGTCTTCCGGTTCGCGGTCGCCACTCCAGAACCTACTATATATATCTTAATATATATAAATCTCGTGTCACAATGTTTGTCCTCAATGGACTCCTAAACCACTTAACCGATTATAATAAAATTCGCACACCATGTGCAGTTCGATCCAACTTGAGAGATAGGATAGTTTAAATCTCAAATTATAGTCGCAATTTTAATTTATTGCTAATTATTTGTCTGTTATTATTTGACAGTCACAATTATCTGTTAACTCCAAATGATTCTAACAGATGTCGATACAAAACACCAAATATAAATAAATAAATTGGCACACCGTGAGCAGTATGGTCCAAGTTGAGATATAGGGTATGGTAGGGTAGGGTAGGTAGGGTAGGGTAGGTAGGGTACGGTAGGTAGGGTTGGTAGGGTAGGTAGGGTAAGTAGGGTAGTTAGGGTAAGTAGGGTAGGGTAGGTAGTTAGGGTAGGGTAGGTAGGGTAGGGTAGGGTAGGTAGGGTAGGGTAGGTAGTTAGGGTAGATGAATGTTTGGTGTTTTTATGGCAAAACAAAGTTTGCCGGGTCAGCTAGTATACTATATATTGCTTACTTTATAGGGAAAAATAAAATAAAACAGTAAAAGTATAGTAATAAAAAACATGGGCAGTGGTGTCTCATCCCATACAAAGAAACCTTGCCGACGTTCTATACTGATGGTTTTTTATACATTGATCGCGTTCGGTTCCGTTCCGTTTAACGGATATAGATGGTGATCTATCTATCGCCGTGGAACGGAACCGAACGCGATCGATTTACAAAAAATAATCGGTATAGTCAGATGAAAAACGCTAGTTACGTCGGCACGGTTTCTTTTTATGGGATGAGTCATCTGTATGCTAGTATTATATTATCTGTGACTTGGGAGACATTTTAGTGTCACTGTTTTTAACACAAAAAATTTGAGTAACCGTTTGAAAATATCTGATACTATCTATCTATATCTGTTAGTTCGTGGATGAGATTAGTGGACTGTATAAAAAAGGCTGTTGGTTTCAAAGCCGTTACGTATATTCAAATTACATTAGATTGTCCCGGACAAACAATGTGAGATTAGGAAGAGGTGTCGACTGGTGCGGTGGAGTCCGTGGTAGCGAGTGATCCTCGACCCGCGCCGTGCTGCGTTGATGTCGCGCCGCTCACCCACACATCGATGGCGCGTGCGCCGCGTGCGCCGCGTGCGAGTGTGCCAAGTGCAGACGGCGTGCGCTGGCCGCGAGTGTTGGGTTCAGATCCCAACAGTAACTTAAATATACCTATTGATAATTATAACTTTATTGTTTCATTTTACAGGTACTGTCGATTATGTGACTACAACACATTGTACATATCTGGCACAGATGAATATGGTACCGCCACTGAAACAAAGGTAAGATTAAAAAATCATACAATTAATCAATCAATTATATGGATACAGAAAAATTACTTGATTTAGCAAAATAGCAATTATAGGTATTCTTACTTTTTTCTAACATATACGTTCTATGTATATTTATATAATATACATAGAACGTATATGTTAGAACGTATGTGTTATAGAGGAGCTCGTGGCTAAATAATAACAGCCGCACGGGTCGATCTTCAAGGTTAAGCAACGCTTGACGAGGTCGGTCCGTGGATGGGTGACCATTTTCAACGTACCGAGTTTCCTCCGTGCCTCGGAAAGCACGTTAAGCCGTTGGTCCCGGCTGTCATTTGAAGATCTTTGACAGTCGTTACGGGTAGTCAGAAGCCTGAGATCTGACACCAGTCTTGCCAAGGGGTACCGTGTTACCCAGTTACTGGGTTGTGGAGGTCAGATAGGCAGTCGCTCCATGTAAAACACTGGTACTCAGCTGAATCCGGTAAGACTGGAAGCCGACCCCAACAATAATTGGGAAAAAAGGTAGTAGATGATGAGATGTATATTTATATAATATTTAAATTTACAATAAATTATTAATTATTATGCATTATACACAAATACACATATATACAAACACACCACACACTCACGCACTCACACCACACACTCACTCACTCACACCACACACACACTCACTCACACCACACACACACACCACACATAAGCACAATCCACACACACCATTTCCCATTAGTTCCACGTTGACATTATCTATCATCATTATCCTACCTAAATAGGTATAATATTTCTAAGAGTTTTGAAGTGGGTTTTAATTTTTTTGCTTGTATCTTATTTTTTTACAATATTAATAAATTGAATTAATGTCTTTCAGGCGTTGGAAGAAGGCATAACTCCCCGCGAGATCTGCGACAAATACTTTGACATTCACAACAATGTGTATCGGTGGTTCAACATTGGGTTCGATTACTTCGGACGGACCAGCACACCGCAACAGACTGAGTAAGTAAATACTATACCCTAATACCTGTCTTGCCCAGTATATACCCAGTTTCTGGGTTGTGCACATCAGATAGACAGTAGCTCCTTGTAGATATTGGTATTTATTTATTTATTTAAATAGCACAGCCACATCACATGCATTTCACATCGACACAAAAATAAATGAGCAATTACGGGACCAATGCACATGACAACTACGGCGTACATAGCACTCATAACGATAACATTGCCGCCCTCAAATAACCACATAGTCACAATTCAATACATAATTAATTTAAAAAAAATACTATTCATAATTTTAAATACAGGTCACAATCAGTACAATAATCAAGATAGTACCTATAATAAAACAAAACAAAAAGAAAATATAGTCCAGAATCAAAATCATAATGTCAATAATCAAAATTATAAAGTCAAAACAAAAATAAAAACAATCAATATAATTACTACGGTATTTACTTATTTAGCTGTTTCCGGCTGGACTAGAAGCCGACCCCAATATAATTAGGCAAATGCTAGGCAGTATAAGGGACAGAGAGCTTCTAAACGAAAATTTGCATAATCTTTTGCCTGTAGAATAAATTGACATGTGGTACGAAAAAAGTATCATAAATAATACAAAAAGAAGTCGCCCCCGGGTGGGCTCGAACCACCAACCTTTCGGTTAACAGCCGAACGCGCTAGCCATTGCGCCACGGAGGCGGTGTGTACCCAAGCTAAAATATATCACTAGTTATTATTCCATTTATTTTATTTACATATCTTTACATTTTTAAATATTATTCTATATATAAAAAAAAAAGAAACATTTAAAAATACAAAAATAGTAGCCCACCGGTATCGGGAACAGGGTCCAAGCTACCGGTGGTCAGGGCTCCTGAGAGAGGAACCTCCTAACGATACGCGCCGTGTCCAGGAGTACCGCTTTCTGGATCAAGCCCTTGATCCAGCTGCCCAACGAGAGCCTCCTCAGATGTTCGTCGAGGCTCTTGGCTATTATGCCATTGGCCGTAACGACTATCGGCACAATGACTGCTGTATTCACATCCCACATGTCGACAACCTCGCGAGCCAGATCAAGATATTTGCTTTTCTTATCTCTCTCAGCCTTTACGAGGTTCTCGTCATGGGGAACCGCTATATCAACAATCATTGCGCGACGCTCTAGTCGGTCTATCACCACTATGTCAGGCTTATTGGCAACAATAGTCCTGTCAGTGATGATAGACCGATCCCAATACAACGTGACATTGCCATTTTCGAGAACTGGGTCGGGCTCATACTTATAGTAAGGCACTTCCGATTCAACAAGATTGTATTTCAGAGCAAGTTGCTGATGGATAATCCTGGCTACAAGGTTGTGTCTATGCAAATAGTCTCCGTTAGCTAGACTAGAACAACCGGAGATAATGTGACGGATGGATTCCCCCGGCCGGTGACATGCCCGACAGATGTCAACCGTGCCGTCTTTCACAATATATTTCCGGTTCACTAGTTATTATTATTATATTATTTTTTCATTGTATATACATATTTGTATTTTTTTTTAATATTAGCTTATTTAAAATAAAATAAAAAACATTTCAAAATATATAATAAAAATATATATATTATTAGACTTATTTTACAGCAATTTTTAACCAGTAACAATTTTATTAAATACCGGGTAAAACGGGGTGAATAGAACCTCAGGGGTGAATGGGAACAACACTTTGAAGATAATTTTCACGTTATTAAAAAATTGTTTACAACATCTTATTAGGTACTCCAATATATGACGTAACTTGAACGTAACCAGAGGAATGAGAGTGTACCAGGGTGAACTGTACACATCTGCGTATGTGTTTAGAGCATACTGGCATGATGGTATGTTATGAAATGGTGTAAACAACAAACAGACATGCGATTGCAGCAATCTCGAGAGCTTTGCCGTCATTTATTGAAGAGTTCTGTTGTATATCTTCGAAGTTCTTTATCAGACCTTTACCAAATTTAAATGGGACCATTTCGGAATAAACATCTTTCGAACAAAAAATTTTGCAAATCCATTTAATATATGACGGAGTTATGTACGAACATAACATCCGAATTGAGAACCTCCTCCTTTTTGGGAGGTCGGTTAAAATCATTTATCAAATGCTCCATGGTATATAAAGAACACTGAAGTACATGGACACCTGAAAATGAACACAGTCAAGGAATAAATGAGGTTGTTTTAAAAAAAAAATACCAGACCAGACTGGGTAATGGGGACACCCCAATCAATTGACGGCTCAATTCACAATACCATCACCAGACTTACAAACAACAAAATCAAATCAAAAACATGTTTATTTTTCTTCCACAAATAACACTTATTAAGGTTGCCCTAGGCGACGGCACGAACTATTTTGTGCGCGGGGTTAAAATGCATGCTATCTCATCCGACAACACGTGCGAAAGAAATAGATGCTGTGATGAGCAGTAAGAAGCTAGTTCGCGTACGAATTAGCACTGATACGAATACTATATATACGAATTAGGATGATGATTTAGGACGAAAACGAGCACGCGATATTTTATAAACAGATCTTTGGGATTATAGATATCATGAAAAAACAACTGAATCTATATTTTCAAAATAAAATTATTTGCATTGTTGAACTACTAATCTATCCCTGTATGGAGGCCGTTTTGCAATATTCCTTTTTCTTATGGTATTTATTTCCGCTCAAAGATGCGTTAAAATTAGTGTTGAAATATGGAATTTTCGACGCTCATAACTGTCTTATTTTTAAATTTTCTGTTTTTTTGTTGCCATACAGGTCTAGATAATGATGAGACAAATTGATATCATTTTTTATTTTGAACGTACACCGTCAAACAGTGGAGTAATCGCCAGACTACGTTTGTATGGAAGAATGATCGTTAGTGTCACCTTAATTAAAAACTTAAAAATGGAAAAATAATAATAACGATGTGCCAGCTTGTTATTTGCGGGCGACTGGTGCCTGAACCAAGCCGTAACCTGTATTTCAGGATACTGGTATCCTAGACTGGGAGTCTAGGATACCAGTATCCTGGATCCCAGATACAGGAAAAAAAATTGTACATATTATCAAAACTTTACTAGTGTGGAGTGCCTATAGATTATAAGGCTTAGCGTAAATTACATTTTTGTGTTTTATGTGAAAACACTTAATATACGCCCCAATGTTAACGCAGTACTGGCCGTGCGCCCGCTCGATGCCAAAATATCAATATTGAACCTCCGTTTGAACAGTTTTGTTTGCAAAATATTATTTGATTTACATATGCTATGTAAATTATGAAGAATTCAATCAATCAAATCAAATTTTCTGTGTAAAAATATTTTTAAACATCCACTTAGTTTTGGAGGAGTTTCCATAAGTTGCGAAAAAATATCGTGTTGTTAATTATTTTTTTGAAGCAAAACTATTAGTTGCACGAAAAAATTTTGAATGGAATAATGTAAATGAATCAATAATAACTATATTTTTTTTTCAAACCTTTTAATGTAGCCGTTACTAAGGAGTATGCTTTAGAAAGTAACCGTTTTACGGCACCGAAGCGCATGTAGGCCCTTAATTGAAAGGTTTTTTTATGTTTCGAAGTGTAGTCAAGTGTGTGTGTGTGGTGATGAGAGGGTGAGAAGGTATATGAGTGGGTTTACAACAATAACAACAGACACAACACAACAACAACTGGTCAACTGGTTTGTTTGTTTGTGGACTATTAATAGAGCTGCTCTTGATGGGGAATAGCTCTTACCTGGCAAATCTCTCAGTTTGGCAGTTTGTTTCGTTTTACTTTCTTTTGATTATATAATATATAATCTTTTCTATTTAAGTTTCATACGACTTATTGTCGGGCCTACATTGTCCCCCCATATCTAAGTACACATAAGTCACATAAGTACATGGCAATATTGTAAAACCAAACCATTTTTTAAAAGAGTAACCGTGGAGTTTCTTGCTGGTTCTTCTCCATAGGAAACGACCAACCCGAACTGTGCACCTTTAGTCCAAATTTTATTAGCGCTATGTGAAATAAAAAAAAAATGATTTTGAATCCTCCTTCAACTCATTTGCTCAATGTTTCTGTAGAATGATTGCAAGATAAATAAAAAAAAAAGTAAAGTAAATTGTCCCTCTGGTCCTGAGTAAACATGTCTTATTCGATACTTCCTCTCTAATATAATAACATTTTGTTCACAGAATAGCACAGAGGATGTTTTTAAAGCTGCGTGACAACGGGTTCGTGAGTTCGCAGTCTGTTGATCAGCTGCTTTGTACGAACTGTGACCGATTCTTAGCTGACAGGTGAGGTTTAAAGATAAAGATAGTACATTTCGTGTCGAGCATATGAAGTCGAGATTTTAACACTAGCGATGTAGCCTAAAGCTACATGCGAGTGTTAAAATAAAGCCTTTTTATGCGAGACACGAACGATTCTTTTTCCACTATCTGATGAGCTTACTTAATTAAATGCAAATACGTTCCAACAACAATTTATTAGAAACGTTCAGACTGAAAACCACAGACTATATACACACAATCAACGCGCGCGATGTAACAGGTTCAGTATCATTCTGCCAGTTACATAATGATATCAAAACTCGGTACAAAAATTATTTCGTAACTGTTATTATGTAATTTTTGTTTTTACAATCTTGTGTCTAAATGTTCATATTTCGAAACGAATTTCTTAGACAATGTGTTACATAATAGACAAGATAGTGGAAAAATTAACTTATTTTCTTGTCTTTTTTAAACAGATTCGTCGAAGGCACATGTCCGTATCCAGGCTGCGGGTACGAGAACGCTCGTGGGGACCAGTGCGATAAATGTGGTAAACTGATCACTGCAACAGAGCTCATACAACCAAAATGTAAGGTGTGCAGCCATACACCCACCATCAGGCCTAGCGAGCAGCTGTTTATCGAGTTGGGACAGGTAAGATGGACATTTTTACCTATGACACACAATGGCCCATGCTGGCTTATGATGGACACTTTTCCAGTGGCCAAGGTTGGCCGTGATCTATTTATTTATTTCCTTTATTTTATTCAATTTCTTTTCTTATTGTCTACATTTTTAAATATTTTTATAAAACAAACAAAATAAAAAACATTTAAAAATATAGAAAATAGAGGCCCACCGGTATCGGGAACAGGGTCCAAGCTACCGGCGGTCAGGGCTCCAGAGAGAGGAACCTCCTAACAATACGAGCCGTGTCCAGCAGTACTGCTTTCTGGATCAGGCCCTTGACCCAGCCGCCTAACGAGAGCCTCCTAAGGTGTTGGTCGAGGCTCGTGGCTATTAAGCCATTGGCTGACACGACTATCGGTACAATGATCGTTGTGTCCACATCCCACATGTCGACCACCTCGGGAGCCAAGTCAAGATACTTGATTTGCTTATCTTTCTCGGCTTTCGCGAGGTTCCCGTCATGCGGGACTGTTATGTCAACAATCATTGCACGTTTCTCGATTCGGTCCACCACCACTATATCAGGCTTATTAGCGATAATAGTCCTGTCAATGTGATATTGCCATTCTCGAGAACTGGGTCGGGCACATACAGGGCCGGGTTTAAATTTGTGCCGCCCTGGGGCACTGAAGAAAATGCCGCCCTATGACGTTCTTTTTAATTAAAATTAATTAGTGTTATTGGATAATTCTCCAATTTTAGAAAAATTCATTAATCAATAAAAGTTTCTGTTATCAAAAAGACATACATAATTTGAAAATATTTTTAATTCTTCAAAAAAACTACATAAATTTATCAATTCCAGAAAATAAAAATATCAACTTAAATTTTTTCAAACCCTTATGGAAATAAATTAATTAAACTATTTGAATAGTTTTTACTTAAATTTCCTATATATATAATACACAAAATTTTAATGTGATACATAATACTTGAATTATATTTCTTGAAAGATAAAATGTTTATTTAAAAGAATTAGTTAATTATATATTGTATAGAAAATTTTATCTCACTTTCCAAATTTTGCCGCCCTAGAAAATTTGCCGCCCTGGGCACTAGCCCCGACTGCCCCTAGTATAAATCCACCACTGGGCACATACCTGTAGTACGGCACCTCCGATGCCAAAAGAGTGTATTTCTGAACAATTTGCTGATGGATAATCCTGGCTACAAGGTTGTGCCTATGCAAGAAATCTTCGTTAGCTAGACGAGAACAACCAGAGATAATGTGACGGATCGATTCACCTGGGCGGTGACATGCCCGACAGATGTCAACCGTGCCATCCTTCACAATAAATCTCCGGTAGTTATTCGTCATGATAACTTCGTCCATAATTGCACAGACCAAACCTTCGGTTTCCCCAAAGAGGTCACCGAAACGCAGCCAGGCTACGGACGTTGCTTGGTCTACATCAGACCCATGTAGGGCCCGGAAAAAGCGTCCGTGAAGCTCCTTACTCTGCCATACCTCCCTGCGGCCGTTAGTGTTGCGCACTACAGGCTTGCGCCAGTTCTCATTCGCCAAGGAGAGCGGGGTGAGTCCCTTGTCCACTGCTACTACATCTCGATGCACACCCACGTCCGTGTTTAGAAAATATTCCCTGAGATTGCATATCTCGCGGTTGTGGAGGTTTTTGGCATTTAAAAAGCCTCGGCCTCCACACTTCCGCGGGATATACAGTCTCATGACCGACGATCGTGGGTGATGCATTTGATATGCAGTCAGCAGTGTACGGACCCGCCTATCCCTCCCTTATTTATTTATTATTAGGCTTTTCAAAAACGAGTACACTGTTACTTTATAAATCTGTACATTGCAAACTTAAGTCTAAGCGCGTCGTCACTTACAGAAAAGCACATCATGCACTAAATTATGCGCAGATAATTACAGAATTAATAATTAAAAAAAAAAAACTATTAACTGCTTAATTGATAGCGGTTAATTAAATTAAGTAACTTAGATTAAATTAAATTAGAATAGATTAAATTAAATGAGAATAGATTAGATTCAATTAGAATTAAATTAGAATAGATTACACTCTTTACACTATGGCCATTGTTTGTCTATGATGGACACTTATACAATGGCCCATACTGCTTTAAAACCTTTGTAATTATTGTTTACAGCTAGAACCTTCAATCCGCACCTGGATAACGTCGGCAGAGAAGCAGTGGTCTGCTCCCGCGCGGGCCGTCACCAGAGCTTGGATGAGAGAACCTCTGAGGGCTAGAGCAGTCACCAGGGATCTGAAGTGGGGCGTGCCTGTGCCTATAGAGGGGTATACTAATAAGGTATAGTAGTTATTAACACACTTAATCTCTTTAAGTCATTAAATGCAATCAAGCTCTACACCGCAGCTAATAAAGATCCATATTGCACAACATATTAAAAATGGGTCGGAGGCATGATTCTGATAGTGCGAAACAGCCATGCTGTGACATATTGATTAATTGACATCTAATAATGTTTGTGACATATTGATTAATTTGACATACTTATTGATTATTTTGACATTCTAATTGTTCGTGACGTATTGATTAAATTGACATTATAATTGGTTGTGAGATTTAATGGAATGAATCGATATTCTAGTAATTGTTTTATTGACAAAATTGATTAATTTGACATTATATTTGCATGTGAAATATATTGTATTGAACTGATATGCTAATTGTTTGTGACATATTTGATTAATTTGACATTCTTATTATTTATTTAAAATAATAAGAATGTCAAATGGTTTGTAATTTTTTTAAAGCATTATACAATTTGCTACAATAATTTAATTAATCTTTAAGTGATAATTTTACTGCAATTATGTTCCACCAATTCTTGTTTTTATGTACCCAATATTCGACACAATGCTAATTGTTTGTGTATAAATAAATGAAATTAAATGCTGGGGTTTTCTAGTCTTACCGTCAAACAAAACTATCTGAACTTCATAAAAGGTATTTTTTTGAGGTTCCGCACTTGGTTGAAATGTTTACTAGTCTTAAGCAACGCTTCACCTCCAAAGGAGAGTGGGAAATTTATTTCTTTCTTTCTATACTTCTCTATACTAATATTATAAAGAGGTAAAGTTTGTGAGGTTGTTAGGGGGTAACCCCTTGATCGACTGAAACAAGATAAAAGATGTCGGATATTCTCTCTAGTCTTTTCTTTTTAGGGTTCCGCACCCGAAGGGTCCAAACGGAGCCCCCATTACTGTCGCTCACGTGTTCGTCTGTCTGTCCGTCGACTGTCACACAATTTTGTTCCGAATAATTTTTTAACTTCCTTTCGACCTACGAACTTGAAATTTGGTGATCATGTTTATTATTACGTATTCTTTACTAACAAATACAAATATACTGATAAATCAGATTTTTTCTTTGGTACGGAACCCTAAATGTGTGAAATCCGACACGCACGTGGCTGGTTTTTTTTCTCGAGTTTCGAGTATATAAGACTCTAACTATGAACAATTATTTACTTCAGGTATTCTACGTGTGGTTCGACGCTCCTATCGGGTACATGAGCATCACACAAAACGCCACCAAGGAGTTCGAGAGATGGTGGAAACCTGACAAGGAACATGACGTAAGTAGCATGTTTTTCATCATCATCATCTTTCAGTCGAAAGACGTCCACTGCTGGACATAGGCCTCCCCCAAGCGTCGCCACATTGATCGGTCCTGTGCGTTTCGCATACACAGGACTCCCGCAGCCTTGACCATGTCGTAGGGTCCCAGCGCTAACAAAGAAATTTGATTCAAATAAATGTCACTAGATGGCGCGATATGCATCGATTTGTTATTGGATTGTGTGTAAAATTATATTTTCTAAAACTGATCATATAAATTGTATGTTTTTTGTTAATCAACTCCCCTAAGCACAAAATTATGGAATATTGGGCTCTTAATTCATATTTCAAAAAATATTTGAACGGATCATTTAATAATGATTCCAATAGATGGCGCGGTTTTAAATTTCTGAGGCATGACACTTGATTTTTTAAATATGAGTTGTAAAATATTTTGCTACAGTGAAACTGTAAAAACGTGCAAAAACAAAACTATTAAACAAATTGTCACTGTATTTAAAGAAAATATAGTCACGAACCGTGAAAACCCTTTTACTCGCAAGTCGCTGCTAACACCATCTATAGCCGTGGAACGGAACCGAACGCGATCGGAGTACTTATAAAAATAATCATCTTAATCAGACTAAACACGCTAGTTACGTTGGCACGGTTTCTTTGTATGCTAGTGTTATATTATCTGTGATGGAGATAAAGTATTTATAGCCAGTTTTATTTTAATTTTATTATTTAATTTTTAGGCTCGCGCTTGACCACTATCTCACCTGACGGTAAGCGATGATGTGGTCGACGGTAAAGCACGCTTGTCTAGAAAAACCTATTCACTCTTGACTTCACTCCTGACTTGACCCCTAGATTGTAGCTATCGGGAAACAGACTCAGACGGATTTTATATACCATATTTGCGTTATTTCACGATTTTCTATAACTAGTACGTAATAATGGAATATATAAGTAAAACATTCGACTGCGCTACAACAGTAAACAAATAATAAGCAATTATCTCTTGTTCATAGGTAAAACTGTACCAATTCATGGCTAAGGATAACGTACCATTCCACTGCGTGATGTTCCCGGCGACGCTGATGGGCGTCAACGAGGGCCATGTGCTGGTCAGCCATCTGTTCGCCACAGGTACGTCAGGTTACTTTATCTACAAGGTGAGCAGTGGTGGCTCAGTGGTAACGAAATAGTACATTTCGTGTCGAGCATAAAAAGTCTAGATTTTAACACGAGCGATTCGAAAGCTACATGCGAGTGTTAAAATAAAGCATTTTTATGCGAGACACGAACGATTATTTTTCTACCTGATGAGCTTACTTAATTAAATTGAAATAAGTTCCAACAACAATTTATTAGACACGTTCAGACTAAAAACCACAGACTATATACACACAATCAACGCGTGCTTTTTCAAGAGGTAACAGGCTCAGTATCATTCTGCCAGTTACATAATGATCCATACTAAAGTCATTTCGTAACTGTTATTATGTAATCTTGTGTCTAAATGTTCATATTTCGAAACGAATTTCTTAGGCAATGTGTTACATAATAGACAAAGTAGTAGAAAAAAACTTTTTTTGACATTTATTTTTGTATTTCTTGGATTTTATTGTTGACATTCTAAAAATATTTTTTTTAAATTATTTTGACATTCTTGTATTAATTTGATTAGTTGACATTATCCTATTTTTAATTTTTGACATTTCTGAAATGTTTTATTAATTTGGTACTTGTTTTGACATCGTAGTTTTTATTGAAAATTTATTAATTGTCAGGAGATTTATCCAACACTAGTTCTTTCTACAATCTATTCTTAATCTATACTTAATATTATAAAGAGGAAAGATTTTTTTGTTTGTTTGTACCGAATTGGCGCCGAAACTGCTGGACCGATTTAAAAAATTCTTTCACCAATAGAAAGCTACATTATTCCTGAGTGACATAGGCTATTTCTTTATCCCGAATACGGGTCCTGTGTAGTGGTGGTTAATATAATGTAAAGCAACTTAAAGCAGCGTGCTTAACATAGCATTAAGCAAACGCTATCGTGGCAATCACTTGGCGCTATCCGGTATTTGCTTAATTCGTTAAACGCTAGGGTAGGAGCTGCGAGTTAATAGTCACCGCGCTTGCTTTATTCGTTGCCGCCCCGAGCCCGTGCGTTATAAAAAGCGTGTTATAATAAAGCGTATAAAATAACGCCCCATAAAATATAAAGCTTATAGCATTAAACAAGTTATTGTCATATAGCAACTTTGAACACTACTAGTCCTGTGGGGTGGTCCACGGGATCGAAGCCGCGGGGAACAGCTAGTTGTATATAATACACATCGAGAGTAGGTACAACTGTCTTAGGTCTAACTTTATTTAGCTTATGAACTGTTGTGATTAATATTAAAACAATTGTTTTTCAGAATACTTAAATTACGAAGACGGCAAGTTCTCAAAGTCTCGAGGAGTTGGTGTGTTTGGAAGTGACGCTCAGGTAATCCTAAAATATCATTATTACTTAGACAAATTAATAAATCAACTGAGCTGTTATTTAACAGTGACCTGACAATAGACTTCGAAACAGAGGTCAACCGTCGAATCCGACTCGGCTGGGCGGCGTTCGGGAAGTTGCGCGGTATCTTCTCATCCAACTTACCACAGTGTCTCAAGACAAAAGTCTATGACCAGTGTGTGTTGCCAGTGATCACCTATGGGACCGAGACGTGGTCGCTCACAATGGGCCTTATCAGAAAGCTTACAGTCATCCAAAGGGCAATGAAGAGAGCTATGCTCGGAGTTTCCTTGCGTGATCGCATCAGAAATGAGGATATTCTCAGGAGAACCAAAATTACCGACATAGCCCGAAGAATTGCGAAACTTAAGTGGCAGTGGGCAGGGCACATTGACCGCAGAACGGATGTCCGATGGGGCCGTAAAGTTCTGGAGTGGCGACTGCGAATCGGAAGACGTTGCGTTGGAAGGCCTCCCACCAGGTGGAGCGATGACCTGGTGAAGGTTGCGGGGATCCGCTGGATTCGAGACGCACGAGATCGGCCAATGTGGCGAGGCCTATGTCCAGCAGTGGACGTCTTTCGAATGAAGTGATGACACTAGACAAGTGAGATTCCATCAACTAAAGTCCAGACTCCTTGCTGAGAAATTTCAGATGGAAAAACCCAACAACACTTAGCCTGACTCGAGTATTGAACCTCCGACCGCACAGCATATTTTTTTCTTGTTTACAGCTTTTAAGTTCCCTTCTTAAGCGGTCGGGTTTTTGATTTTTAAATTAACTTTTTTTCTACGAACAATAATTCTTTATGTTTCAGGACACCGGTATTCCTTCTGACGTATGGAGGTTCTACTTGGCTAGCATTCGACCTGAGACATCGGACTCCAGTTTTAGTTGGGTTGAACTTGGCACTAGGTGAGAAAATCTATTAAACTTACAACATTAGGACGAATTTCAGAGTTTGGATAATTGTCAGATAAATTATAATAAAATTATTCATTAAAAATACATCTGGTTTTGGTCAGCCAGCTCGCGAATCTGTCCTCCGACTGCACCACATGATTTTCTTCTTGTTTACGTATTTTTAGTTCGCTTCTTAAGCAATCGGGTTTTTGATATTTGTATTTTTTTTAAAAGCCAATATTTACCATCTACCTGTGTAGTTTGCCGGGAGGGGACGCCCTAGAAGGACATAACACAGATGTTATTGGCGATGTTGTTCAGAAAGGAGTGCGCAGTCTACACATAACCGGCGTGCGTGTATGACTAGATGTATGAATGTAAAAAGGTGTATGTAAGGATCGTAGCAGGTGTCTCATGGAAAAAGGCTGACATACTCTTCGAAATAATAATAATACAAATACAATACAAAATCTTTATTTCTGAACCAAAATGTTTAACATTAGTTGGTGATTGGAGCTTCCTTTTAAGCAAGTAATGCCTGTGATGGGAGACTCCGCTCTTCCATAGCAATATACAATTCATTCAGTACCTTAGATATATGTTTGCGTGTGTATGTGTGTGTGTGTGTGTGTGCGTGATAATATAAATGTGATGATAGCTTTTCTTCTCCTCGTCACAGACACAGAAAGAACATGAAGGCGACTTTTTTGAAGCATAATTTAAGTAATTAATACATCTTCTTCCAGGAACAACTCGGAGCTCCTAAACAACCTGGGCAACTTCTGCCATCGATCTCTAAGCTTCTGCGCGAACACCTTCAAGGGCAGAGTGCCCGACCTGGCCCTCACGCCGGCTGACTACGAACTGATCGCGTTAGTCAACAGAGAAGTTATTGGTGAGTCATGTTCTATCAACTATGTCGGGCACGGGGTCCCAGCGCTAGGAAAGAAAATTTAGTTCAAATAAATATCACTAGATGGCGCGATATGCATCGATTTGTTATTGAATTTTGTGTAAAATTATCATTTTCTAGAATTGAGCATAAAAATGGTATGTTCTTGTTTAACCTCCGACGCGTTTTATGGCCCGATGCATGTCCGTAAGAAAAACTCACGATACGTGTGATGGCCCTACACCGGGCCATAGCTCACAGGTCCGATTGGACGGTGGTTTTTGACGTAAAATCTTCACTTAAAACACATTCTGACTGTATCATTCGTTCAATCGATTCATATTTCACCGAATTTGGTAACATTTTAGTGAGACACCACTAAAATTGAATGACATAAAAATTTGACAAAATGCATCAGTGATTTTTGAGACTCTGATAAACCGTCAACAACACATCACTAGTAGACAAGATAGAAGCTGTTTTTTTTTCTCGGTGAATTAGTGAGACCCCTAACGGGAGTAAAGGGTGGTAGTGTTCCCTTAATCCCTAATGATATAATAATAAGATCCTGATGCATTTTCTTACAGAAAGACTAAGTTAAAAAACTAAAACGTACAAACTATTCCGTAGTACCTACCGTAAGAAAACAATACTTTCTGCAAAGTGGTATACGACCACTGTTATCCTCTACGGAATAGTTTGTACATAACAATTTCAGATGAGAATAATTTCTTGTTTCATACTTTTTAGAGCGCGATTTTTCAGTAGTCGGGTTTTAGTTTTTGAACTTTTATTAGGGTTCCGTACCCAAAGGGTAAAAACGGGACCCTATTACTCAGACTTCGCTGTCCGTCTGTCTGTCTGTCTGTCTGTCTGTCTGTCACCAGGCTGTATCTCATGAACCGTGATAGTTAGACAGTTGAAATTTTCACAGATGATGTATTCTTGTTGCCGCTATAACAACAAATACTAAAAACAGTATAACATTTATATTTAAGGGGGACTCCCATACAACAAACGTGATATTTTTGCCGTTTTTTGCTCGATATTAATAACGGCAACAGGTGAAATATTTACAGAATATTTAGTTGTATATTCTCTTCAAAAAATAATAATTATTAAATTAAAATAAAATAAATTAAGGGGGGCTCCCATACAAAAAACGTGATTTTTTTGCAGTGTTTTGCGATAATGGTACGGAACCCTTCGTGTGCGAGTCCGACTCGCACTTGGCCGGTTTTTTTAAAGTATTTTGGGGTATTTGCAGAGCCATATCACGGTTTTTTCTGTTTAGGGTTTGTTATTTTACATGTATCTAGGTAATGCATAAAGAGCAAGAGTGGACTTTGCGACGCCGTATTAGGGTAAAAAATAGTTTTCATGACTTTGACGGCATATACCTTGCAAACGGTACGCTTGACAAAAATATGATGTACCAAACCCTACCTTAATTTTAAAATCTCTGTTCAATTATACCACACATGATGGGGTGGGGCGAAAAAAAATGGTTTTGTTCTTGACTGCCTGCCTTCTTGAGGGCGCCATATTCAATTTAATGTGACCTCACATAGCCTATTAAGCCTATAACAAACAATTCGCTTCCAACGACACCTCATTTGTCAAATTTACAAATTATGATAAGGAGTTGAGAAGTTATGAGGGAACAGATGAACATACATACACACATACCGGCCAACAACACATTCTCCCTTTTGCTTAGCCGTAGCGATGGGCGTTGAATGAACGAACTAGTTAATTCGACCGTCGACGTACAATGAACGATTCGACGGTTCACCGATAATCAACGAACTAGTTGAATTCGTAGACGGCTCAACTGAGACTCGACTATGTTCATGTCGACTTGTAACGCGACGACCGACGCGAGAACTTAGTTGGGTAGTACAAATTCATACGTCCGAAAAATTTACAACAACGCACGAACATCGAGCAAATTAATTTGAACTCTAACTCTAGTAGCAAAGAGTTGATATTTCTATGGGCCGAATGCCATTTTGGAGTAAAAATACATTGTGTTAAGAAGAAAAGGACGCCAATAGTTTCACGTGTGCAAAAGAATAAAGCGATTGACCGAACGTACGATGCGAGGTAAACCGGTTTGTACTTGTTTACTTTATAATAATATATAATATAATATAACTTTATTGATACAGATAACCTTTGTTACAAATGTACTTAGCTTACTTAGCGATTAGGTTACAAGTTCAGATAAATAAAGGTAGCTTAAATAATGGAAACCCTGCCTCCTAAACTAGGTACTGCCTCCTAAACTAACTTTCAATCGGAAAGTTGTTGTCGAGCCGTCCGTAGACGCCGCGCGTCGCGACGTCGCAAATTTTATAAAGAACGTCTACTTAACAAAGTTTACGTTATGAACTAGTCCATAAATTCAACTAGTTGATCGACTCGTCGATCAACGGAAATGGACGGTCTAGTTTCGTTAACGATAATGAAAATCAATAATTAAAGTCAACCAGAAAGGGTTGACTTTCCCAAAAAATATGTTCTATCACAACTGATAGATCTTCTAATGCTGCCGAGAACCAGTAGAGAGCAATCGCTGCGACCCGACAGGGGACGCGGCGGGCGGGCTATAGGCATTGCCTTTTTCCCGCAGTATTCATTGCATGCCCGTTGCGACGGGCATGTTTCAATTAGGTTGGCCTACATGGCACTTGACATGTAGTAGACGCGATACGCTGTCTACTAATTGTGTAGTTGCAATGTTACAGTGGGAGCGCCGCGACGCTGTCGCACAGCGTCGATTTTTCACGGTACCTAGGCGATACATAAAATAATACCCGGGCTCTTACACTATCCGCGATAAAACAACGATAGCGCGATTCAGGATTGAGCCCGAACAGTACAACGCCATCTATCGAGCTAGGTGGCAACTTTCCTATATTTTTTTTTAATGATATGTAAATAAAATATTTTGAATAATGTTTTTTTATCTTATTTGATCGTAATAATCAATAATAATATAAAAGCGTTAGTAACTCTGTCTGTTACCTTTTCACGATTAAACCGCTGAAGCGTTTTGAGATGAAATTTGGCATGGAGATAATTTGAGACCCTGTGAAGGACATAGGATAGTTTATATTCCAGTAATAATTGGTTAATTAAATATACATTCAAAATATAAAATAATAAAAACATTTAATTCTTATTATAAATTAATAATAAAAATATAAAACCCTTGGCATGATAAAAACTTTTTACGCTGGCGAAGCCGCGGGCAAAAGCTAGTCACTACATATTATCAAACAAAGTCCCTCACCGCGTCTATCTGTTCGCGATAAACTCAAAAACTGCTGAACAGTAATTGGAAAGCTATTTAGACAGATACAGTATTAATCCTTACCAACTTAAATAGATAGATAGATAAACTCTTTATTCAGTGCACACAAAAGACACAGCACAACACACAAAATCACAATATTTTTTAATTTACATGTAGGTATTTGGTTTGGTATTTGGTGGTACGTTAGTTACTGTTAAGTATGCGGGTGTAGACAAGTGAAACGCTTAGCTGCTATTTACGCACTGGTTTAATATTCCATATGACAGTTGGACGTGCCGTTACAATAGGTGGCGCTGGGGAGGGAGATGCGCACCTTGCACACATATATAACAGTTACCTTAAGTATTTCATGCACATCTGTTGAGATTTTAATCCTTTACGCCATATAATTTAAATGAATATCTTAGACGTTATCTATACTAATATTATAAAGAGGAAAGATTTGTATTTTTGTATGTAACCAATAAATATAAAAACTCCTGGACAGATTTCAAAATTCTTTCACCGTTGGGAAGCTACACTATCCCCGGATGAAATAGGCTACCTTTTTATCCCTGTATTCCTACGGGAACGGGAACTACGCGGGTGAAACCGCGAGGCGTCCGCTAGTCGGAAAATAAAAAGGGACGATAGAAAAAACATCTAAGCATATAATGCTTTACATATAGTTCTCGCCAAACTTCTGGGCCGCCCTGAAGTTGGCTTTCTGAGGCACACGGCGCGGATCGGTGTTTGTTTTTGTATGAGAGACTACTGCGCAGCCATTGTAGCCAACTTCAGGGCGGCCAAGAAGTTATGTATGTATGTTTGTTTCGATGTGGCGTTCTAGAGACCAAAAGCGTTGGCCGATTTTGATGATTCTTACGTCAATCGATTCGTCTTAACCTTGCGAGTGTCACTGGCTACATTCAAATTGAAAAATAAAAAAGGCAGATTTTGGGCGCCATATTGTGGAGGCCCAATTTTTTTTCCATCCTGCCCCATCGTGTTTCCGACTTACTTTGTTTAAATATAAATTGCACTTAAGCACCTCTCCAGACTACAAATTTTGCATTTTGAGTTTAGTTTAAGTATTATTCTGATTTTCCATTATATTTGGCTCCTCAGTTTTGAAATTTCGAAACTGAGAAGTCCAATTTCGGAAGCTAATTTCGAAATTGAAGATGAACGAAACTGCATGCCCTAATTAGGACGAATTTCAGAGTTTGGATAATTATCAGAAAAATTATTAAAAAAAAAAAAAACTTCCAAACCCATCGTAAGGGAATCAAAATAAAGGGTTTTAAGAGGTGATTTAAAAAATATAAAACACTTATATGTTAATATATATGTTTAAATGTACCTAATTCGAAAATAATGATAACTAAAAAGAGATAAATAAAAAAAGTTAATTAAAAAAATGAAAAAACCCGACTGCTTAAGAAGCGAACTAAAAGATGTAAACAAGAAGAAAATCATGCTGTGCAGTCGGAGGATATAATATATTCTCGAGCTGTCTGAAAGCCAGATGCTATTAGAGGGCGATTTTCAAAATTTAGTGTTTGCTGTTAAAAACGTGTCAAACTTCACTTTAATTCCATAATTTTGACAGGTTTTCTGTCTTATGTATAGTTTGACAACTACTCAACTTTAAATACTTAATTCAGAAATCAGGGCTTGACAGTTTTGAGAATAACATAGAAAAAAATACTACGCTAACAGTAAGTAGCAGTAAGCGCAGTAGAGCAATTGACTGTTGCGCTGAGTGTCGCGGGTTCGATTCCCGCACGGAACAAATATTTGTATGACTAGGGATTGCAATCCGGATTCTTCGAAATTCGAAAACAACTGAAAAATCCGGATTTTCGTGAAATTTTTAAATCCGGTTTTTTCGGCTTTATTTCAATACTAATTTTAACGGATAATATTTGTATTTATCAAGCAATATTTCATTTTAAGTAATCGGTAGATCGATATTATCTATTCTAATGCGCAAATCCGAATAATATTTGAATGGGTAGGCTTAGGTTTTATTTTTATTCAATAGATAAACTGAATGACCGAAAGAGCTTTTTATTCTGCTGACATGTTCTGTAACAAAATAAGACCGCGCCTTAACAATGAGACATTTGACGCGATGATTTGGGAAGCGTTTGCCGTCTCCCTGGACATCTCGAAGGCTTTTGACAGGGTCTGGTATGAAAGCCTTATTGGTAAACTTCCTTCTTTCGGTCTGCCCAGTGGTCTGTGCGATTGGATTGTAGACTTCCTGAGGGACCGGTCCATCCGAGTGGTTATTGATGGCCGGTCGTCTGACCAACCGGATATTAATGCCAGGGTTCCTCAGGGGTTGGTACTCTCAGCAACATTGTTCTTGCTTCACATAAACGATCTGCTAAACCGCGGCACCTTTTGGTATGCGGACGACAGCACTGTTGCTGAGAGATACGTGTCCGACGCGCGCGCTACTGGGCCCCAGATCCGGTCTCTCCGAGTGGCCATGGTTAGGCGCTTGAATCTGTCCTTGAAGGCATTCTCCGAATGGGGCGATGCCAATCTGGTCAGGTTCAATGCTTCTGTTCAAAGCTGACCCAGGCGTGTCTGTTTTGTCGCTAAAAGGAGCCAGTTCCACCCGGCTCCTTCTTTCCGAGGTGTGACCGTGCCGATAACGGACCGACTTGAGCTTCTTGGCGTTACGTCGAATCGACCTTCTATTTTGGTCCATTCATTGAGCCAAAAAGTTTCAGCTCACAACTGCACTTGACCACTATCTCACCTGATGGTAAACGATGATGTGGTCGACGGTGAACATTCTTTTATTCGGTCATGGTCGAAATTGAGCGAATAAAATATGCACATTTTAAATAATTTGTGCTATTTTATTTCAGTTTTATCAAATCTATTAAATCACTTAAACTTAGATAGTAGCCAAGAGCGAGCATACAAAAAAAAAACCGGATAATCTGGATTTCAGTCGGACGAGAAAACGGATATCCGGATTAAAAAAATAAACGGATTTTGCAATCCCTATGTATGACCTACAGATAGTTGTCCCGGCTCTGGGTGTTTGTGTATGTGAGTTTATATGTTTGTAAACGCACCCACGATACAGGAAGAAATTCTTAGTGACGGAAAAGTTTTTCTTAAAAAAAAACCTAAGAATGAACCCTATAGGAGCGTCCTCACTGGGAGCATTCGTTCGAGAGCATGTGTAAACAAGCAATCGTAGGCGAGCAACAAATGCTTCCCAGCGAGCCCAGCATTCGCGTTCGAGCAAAACTATGAACGTTCGAGTCGAACATTCCCTTGCGAGCTTGGCGCATTCGAATACGATCTCGTTAAATGTCATTTATTTCAAAATTTCGGATAGAGCGGTTGTAGCTGCAGCATTTTAGTTTTTTTTTTATTGAACTCGAAGGTCACAAACTCTTAAGATCAAGTAACTGTTCCTTGCTTTACAACAGGCCAGTAATATTCCTACATACATATCATCCATCATCCTACATCATTCATTTCATCATCTGAGTACTCGCTCTCGAGTGTTTTATTTGCGTGAACATTCGAATGCGAGCCGTTTCCGCGAAAATCGTTGCGACGTCCACACCGGCTGAAGTTTCGCGCTTGCATGTAAGCTTTGTAACGCTCGGCTCAACGTCCACACCACTCGAATATTCGACGTCGAATGCTCATTACAAGTGAATGCTCTCAGTGAGGACGTTTCTTATGACATGGAAAGTTTAACAAAACTGGCAAAACGCTAGTGTACATACCTCTACCTACCTCCTCGTCGAAAGCACCCGTGATGTAATATTATATTTCTTTCTTTTCCCAGCTTACGTCCAACACATGGAAAAGGGTCGTCTCCGCGAATCGCTACGACACGTGCTGTCAATATCTCGCATCGGCAACCAGCACATGCAGTTCCAACAGCCGTGGGTGCTGCTGAAGGGCTCTGATGATGACAAGTGAGTCGATAGAGTAATACTCTGTATTGTATCCGCGAGAGCAGTGGTGGCCCAGTGGTTACGGCCCTGACTTACGAGTTGTAAGTCGTGGGTTCAAACCCGAGCAGGCGCTTTACTTTGTGTAATTTATTTCATCACCACTGCTTTCAAAACGGTGAAGGAAAACATCGTGAGGAAACCGGCTTGTCCTAGAACCAAAAATTCAAAGATATGTGACATCTACCAATCCACACTGGGCCTGCGTGGTGGATTATAGCCCACTCCCTCTATGAGAGGAGGCCTGTGTCCCAGCAGTGGGAACATTAGGATGCCGATGATGATGATGTATCCGCGAGTCGAGTCGAGTGGCTTCGTCACGTACTGTCAATATCTCAAACTCTAATTATTTATTACAAGCTGTTATTTAACTTGCAATGTATGTATGTGTGTTCGAGTCAAATCTTGCAACTGAATTTTAAAGCAGTTTTCCTCCACCGATTAAGATAAAATTGCATACACGTTTAGTTTGGATGAGAATGTATGGTTAGCTAAGTGACGTCATTCTAAATCCGATATGGCGGACGGCCCAAGATGGTGGACTAGTTATTTTTTGTGCACTGTCATGATATGGATATGCTGAATAGACTGTACGAAAGGGTGTGCTGAGAAGAATACAAAAAAGCTTGTTTTATAAAAATATTTTAATGAATAATTTTATTTCACCTTTGGGATGGATCAGCCAAATACCAGCTTGATGCACTTGAGTCGATAGACAGACGGGCCAAAAGGCTTATTGGCAACGATGCACAGGTCGCCTCAAAGCTCCAGAGCCTCAACATCGACGCCGAGTTGTCAGCCTGTCGGTTTTTTATCGGTTACATTTCGGGGAGTGTGCGACGGAACTGCACAATTTGATTCCATCTAGCCCTTTCCATCATCGGACTACAAGACGTACGGCCATGCGCCATCGGTACATGGTGGACATCCCTCCCATACGCACAAAGCGTTTTGCTAATACTTTCATTGTACGCACAGCTAAGGAGTGGAACTCCCTTCCGGGGTCTTTGTTCCCTGATAGCTACAACCTTGGGGTCTTTAAGTCAAGAGTGAATAGGTTTCTTCTAGGTAAGCGTGCTTCACCGTAGACCGCATCATCGCTTAACATCAGGCGAGATAGTGGTCAAACGCGAGCCTATAGATTATAAAAAAAAAAAAAAAAAATCAATTAAATCATTTAAAAGGTATCAAATCAAATCTTTCAAGTTAAATTTGACCCTCTTCTCGGTGTTCGTTTGAGATGATATTTGGATTTTCCATTTCCCAAAAAGGATTGTTTATATATATATTTTTTTTCGTACTATGTTCAGTTATGCCCGAACATACGAAAAAAATAAAATATAAACGTCATATATAAACGGATTTGCAAAATTCCTTTTTTTGTTCGAATGAAGTTTATTCCGAAATGGTCCCATTTAAATTTGGTAAAGATCTGATGAAGAACTTCGGAGATATACAACAGAACTCTTCAATAAATGACGGCAAATCTCCCGGGAGTCCTGCAACCGTATGTCTGTTTATTGTTTACACCATTTCATAACATAACATCACGCCAGTATGCTCTAAACGGGTACACTGATGTGTACAGTTCACCCTGGTACACTCTCATTTCACCGGTTATGTTCAAGTTATATGTTATTCGGGTAATCTGTTCTGGCATCGCTGTGGGCATTATAGCTACCTTACTATAGAACTTGTCCATTATGTACCACTTAAAAGTGAAATATAAAAAACTTTTTAACAAAAAAATACAACCGACTTCCTTTTTAGGGTTCCGTACCCAAAGGGTAAAAACGGGACCCTATTACTAAGACTTCGCGATCCGTCTGTCTGTCTGTCTGTCTGTCTGTCCGTCTGTCTCCAGGCTGTATCTCATGAATCGTGATAGCTAGACAGTTGAAATTTTCACAGATGATGTATTTCTGTAGCCGCTATAACAACAAATACTAAAAACAGTATAAAGTAAATATTAAAGGGGGCTCCCATAAAACAAACGTGATATTTTTGCCGTTTTTTGTTCGATATTAATAATGGCAACAGGTAGACGCTTGAAATATTCACAGAATGTTAAGTTGTATATTTACTTCAAAAAATAATAATTAATAAATTAAAATAAAATAAATTAAGGGGGGCTCCCATACAACAAATGTGATTTTTATGCAGTGTTTTGCGATAATGGTACGGAACCCTTCGTGTGCGAGTCCGACTCGGACTTGGCCGGTTTTTTTTAAGTTTTAATTTATATAAAAGCTTGTTTAAAAAAAATCTAGCTTGTTTCTAATATCTTCAAATGTATTTCAGAAAGCGTGGCGCGACCGCCATAGGTCTGTGCTGTCAGCTGGTGGGTCTACTCTGTGCGTTGCTGTCACCGTACCTGCCGGAGACATCGCGAAAACTGAGAGAACAGCTCAACGTGAAGCCAGAAACACTGAGGATTAATCCTGAGTAAGTATCTTGCGGTATTATCGACTAATGCTGGTGTCAAGAGATATATTGTCTTACCCTGTAATTGGATTGTGGGGGTAAGATAGACAGTTCCTCCAAGTAACTTGCAGTATACAGAGTGAGTTTCTTAAGTGGCTAGGAATATTGGTTTTTAGGGTTCCGTACCCAAAGGGTAAAAACGGGACCCTATTACTGAGACTCCGCGGTCCGTCTGTCTGTCTGTCACCAGGCTGTATCTCATGAACCGTGATAGCTAGATAGTTGAAATTTTCACAGATGATGTATTTCTGTTGCCGCTATAACAACAAATACTAAAAACAGAATAAAATAAATATTTAGGTGGGGCTCCCATACTACAAACGTGATTTTTTGTAGTTTTTTGCGATAATGGTACAGAACCCTTCGTGCGTGAGTCCGACTCGCACTTGGCCGGTTTTTTTTAAATATCCAAAGATACAGTTTTACTTTGCATCAAAATCAGCCCCGTGACTCCTTTGAGTGTTTTCCGCTATTCCTTATAGATTCGTATATATATAAAAATTAATCCCTATGATATGATATGTAGGTTAGAGTCTAGGGTAGGGTAGGTACTGTAGGGTAAATAGGATAAGGTAGGGTATGCAATTGATGAAAGCGAAGCCGCGGGCACAGCTAGTCTGGAATATAAATTTACCTTTGAAATTACCCCCACATACATGTACACAAATTCACACATTCACTTTATAATATTAGCATAGATAGAATGCATGAGTAATATCAACTCTTCGTTTCCAGCAACCCATCGCTCCTACAATACCTACCATCGGGGCACAGGATCGGCAAACCAGAGCCGCTGTTCGCGAAGATCGAGCCCGAGGTGTTGGAGACACTGCGCGCTAAGTACGCGGGCACGCAGAGCGATAGGGCTAATAAGGTGAGTGAGAGACAATGCACATCATCCAGATTCCAAATTCAAATCACTTTTAGTCCCTAGGGATTAATGAGCTATTTTAGTCCCTGTTTACGAAGAATAAACTAGATCTTTTTGAAGAGATGTTATAAAAGAGATTATCCTATGTCGCTAGTTATAAGGGTGAGCTTATTAGAAGGTTGAAATTCAGACACTGCTGATAAGAATATCAAAATATCAATGGAAGTTTCCTGGTTTCAACCTAGATGATAATAAGATATCACTAATTGACTATCGCCAATCTATTTAGTAAGGATTCACCCTAAATTTTTCTTTTTTTCAAATTGTTGTTTAATTTTTTAGCAAAACGGATCTGCTGCTGTAGCCGAACTTGAAGAAGCGGTGAAACAACAGGTAATATTTTATTATTTATTTTTAATTTCGATTCAAATGATTTGTTTTTTATAATTTATTTGTGTATCAAGCAAATACATTTTTAATATTACTGTTTATTTACAAATTTTTCATTAAATTCCAGGGCGAAAAAGTAAGGCAACTGAAAGCGTCAACTAAAGACAAGGCGGTGTGGCAGCCGGAAGTCACCAAGCTGTTAGAGCTCAAGAAGCAGCTCGAAGCGGCTCAGAAGGCAAAAGCTGCAGCACCAGCAGCTTCTAGTGGTGATGCGAGCAGCTTGGAAAAAGCTGTTGCAGAACAGGTGAGAGAGAGATAAATTATTTGAGGAGGATTTTGGTCAATAATGGTGGTAGATGGACCATTTATTTTATTTTTTGTTTGACTCGCCTTTGACTACTATCTCGCCTGATATTAAGCGATAATGTGGTCGACGGTGAAGCACGCTTGCCTAGAAATAATTGCTTATACTGTTGGTAGATGGTCCATGTTGGTGGTAGAAGGTTCATGCTGGTAGTAGTTGGTCCATGCTGGTGGTAGAAAGTCCAGGCTGGTGGTAGATAGTCCATGCTGGTGGTAGATGGTCCATGCTGGTGGTAGTTGGTCCATCATGGTGGTAGATAGACCATGCGGGTGGTAGATGGTCCATGCTGGTGGTAGAATTTCTATGCTGGTAGTAATTGGTCCATGCTAGTGGTAGAATGTCCATGCTGGTGATAGAATGTCCATGCTGGTGTTAGTTGGTCCATGCTGGTGGTAGATGGACCATGCTGGTGGTAGATGGTCCGTGTTGGTGGTAGATGGTCCATCTTGGTGGTAGATGGTAGACAGCGGTCTATATACTGGAGATAAAAAAAATGCTGATGATAGATGGCTGTTAATGGTCCTTGCTGGTTGTGGTCAATGGTCTATAGTAGTGATATTTATTCGTTAGTGGTCCATGCCGGATATAGATGGTCGTTAGTGGTCCATATTTGCGTTTACTGGTTTATAATAGTCCATGCTGGTGATAGATGATAGTCAGTGATCTATACTGGCTATTAATGGTGGGCCATGCTAGTGATAGATGGTAGTCTGTGGAAGACACTGTTCTGTACACGGAACAGAAAAAACAGTGGAAATGCAAAGTAGGCGTGGCACGCGTGTCACTAATAAGCGCTTGCACGCAAGTCTGATTCCAGTCGCGTTCTAACAGCGCGTCGAGTTGCTAGTCTCGCAACAAATTTATTTTTCCTTATCTATGCCGTTTTGTTCCATTTTGGAGTGCAAAAATGATAGTAGGAAAAAGAATCTTAAAAATGGAGGTGTTTCCTATCATCGGTAACAACGATTTTATTTGTTTTCTTATACAATCTTAATAAATTTAGATTTACTAATAATTTAATAAAACGTCTAGTTAAAATCAACCTTATCCGATTAAAATAAAGTTAATTTTGGATTGAATGTATTCACTATTTCGTCCTCGAAAGTTCTTCGCTACTCAATTAGGGATGTAGTCGGGTCGGGTATTGATTTTAATGATAGATATCGATAAAAGAAAATAGGGACCTATATTTTCTATTATATAGGTAAAAAAAAATGGAAGTATGCTTATTTGCATGCATAATAATTAATAATTTCTTGAAATCACTAAATGAAAAATCCTTCTGATTTTTTGGATTTCCCAAAGACGCTAGCGTCAAAGAGAAATGGATAGATGCAATGGTAGTTTTAATTGGATGTCATCCAAATTAAGCACGATATGCTCTGAACATTTTTTAGAAGTTGATTTATTAAGCCGTTTTTGAGTTTAGCGAGACTAACGAACAGTAATACATTTTTATACATATAATATTTTATGGTTAAATAATACTACGACATTCATCCTACAATTTTACTGAACTCCAAACAAGGTTTAAATTTTCGAATTAAGAAATCGGGTATCTATCGATATCGATAATGTAATTCAAAATGTAATGTTACTTCCATGGTCGAGTAGCGGTAGATATCGACCTATGACACGAATGTTAACCTTACATTAAACGCAATAAACTTAATAATTGCAACCACTGAGAAAACTACCTATGGTCGGGTAGCGGAATTTACTTGGCAATCGATTCTAGTTTGACTTTAGATTACAAAACGTCGTAAATACTTTTTACACTAACGCAAAATAAATCCTATTTAAAGAGTATGAAGATTCATTTCCAGATGTAGGATCTGTGACTTATGCTTGTTTTGACTAAAATTAAAACGACAAATCACACGATCTGTTTATTTGTAGTGCATTATATGATTATCAGTTTATTTGTGTGAGTTTGGCGACACCGGTTCCCATAATAATTTTGCTACATTGCAGTTCCACTGTTTTTTTCTGTTCCGTGGTTCTGTATAGTTCGTATTATCTAAATCCAGGGTGAAAAGGTCCGGCAACTGAAAGCATCAACTAAAGACAAGGCGGTGTGGCAGCCGGAGGTCGCCAAGCTGTTAGAGCTCAAGAAGCAGCTCGAAGCCGCTCAGAAGGCACAAGCTGCAGCACCAGCAGATTCTAGTGGTGATGCGAGCAGCTTGGAGAAAGCTGTTGCAGAACAGGTGAGAGAGACATAAATTATCTGTGGAGGATTTTGGTCAGTGATGGTGATAGTCCTTTTTTGGACGTGACAACGTCTAATAAATCGATGAGCGCCGGTTGCACGCACGAAAAAGGATGACACTTTGTCCCGTTACGCTCATTGTCCCGATGCGCTCATTGTTTCGTTACGCTCATTGTCCCGTTACATTCCTTGTCCCGTTACGATCGGAGCGAGCCCAATCTCGGAGGCAGAAATAGACTATCAGATGTCCGACGCTACAGGACTAAAATCACAGCCTGCAGCGGAAAATGGTTATTTGAATAGCACGTGGCTGACTGAAAAGAGCGGAGCGCTTGTCCTACAGGGATATTCAGGTACTGATCGGGCACGGTTCCTTCCGTGAGTAACTGATTAGGATTGGGTGAGAGACCACGGTTAATATCCACCATTATAGAGGCAACTTGGATTCTGCACAGCACACGCTCGAGGAGTGCTTTCTTAGGCCTTTAAGCGGTGAGTCTTAGCCGCCAGGATCGGGCGAGACCTGTCTATGCCAGTATTAGTGAGGAATATGGTGGCGGAGACAGAAAACTAGAGTGAAATAGCCACCGAGTGGAATCGTGAGAAGGTCAATCCCACTCGGAGAAAAAGGCATCGTGGAGGCAACCATCTCGATGCAGACACGCCGCAACCCAGCCTCATTTAAGGCAGGTGGAACTTCGGGGTTTGGGGCGCTCGGAGTGGGGACTCTGTCCGTCCACCGAGTGACCTCAGACAAGACAGTGGCAAATCGGTCACGTGCTGCCGTACATAGTGAGGCTCAAATGACACTCCTTTATAGTCTCCCCAAGGATGTGGTATTTTAAGAAGTACAGATGATGATCACCGGTTTGGTTTTATTGAGGTAGAAATACCACATTGCCTGTTTTTTTTTTAATGGACGAGCTTCTTTCACTCTTCTTTATTTATTTAACACCATGGTTAGCCTTTGTTTTATTGTAATGTTAGCACACATGGTCACAAGGTGGCCCTACGCAACGGTCTAATTGGCTTAAGATTCGTATTCGTATATCTTTTTCTCTTTGGGTTTCAATAATAAATTTCGAAAAATCTAAATAGTCCTTTTTTGGACGTGACAACGTCTAATAAATCGATGAGCGCCGGTTGCACGCACGAAAAAGGATGACACTTTGTCCCGTTACGCTCATTGTCCCGATGCGCTCATTGTTTCGTTACGCTCATTGTCCCGTTACATTCCTTGTCCCGTTACGATCGGAGCGAGCCCAATCTCGGAGGCAGAAATAGACTATCAGATGTCCGACGCTACAGGACTAAAATCACAGCCTGCAGCGGAAAATGGTTATTTGAATAGCACGTGGCTGACTGAAAAGAGCGGAGCGCTTGTCCTACAGGGATATTCAGGTACTGATCGGGCACGGTTCCTTCCGTGAGTAACTGATTAGGATTGGGTGAGAGACCACGGTTAATATCCACCATTATAGAGGCAACTTGGATTCTGCACAGCACACGCTCGAGGAGTGCTTTCTTAGGCCTTTAAGCGGTGAGTCTTAGCCGCCAGGATCGGGCGAGACCTGTCTATGCCAGTATTAGTGAGGAATATGGTGGCGGAGACAGAAAACTAGAGTGAAATAGCCACCGAGTGGAATCGTGAGAAGGTCAATCCCACTCGGAGAAAAAGGCATCGTGGAGGCAACCATCTCGATGCAGACACGCCGCAACCCAGCCTCATTTAAGGCAGGTGGAACTTCGGGGTTTGGGGCGCTCGGAGTGGGGACTCTGTCCGTCCACCGAGTGACCTCAGACAAGACAGTGGCAAATCGGTCACGTGCTGCCGTACATAGTGAGGCTCAAATGACACTCCTTTATAGTCTCCCCAAGGATGTGGTATTTTAAGAAGTACAGATGATGATCACCGGTTTGGTTTTATTGAGGTAGAAATACCACATTGCCTGTTTTTTTTTTAATGGACGAGCTTCTTTCACTCTTCTTTATTTATTTAACACCATGGTTAGCCTTTGTTTTATTGTAATGTTAGCACACATGGTCACAAGGTGGCCCTACGCAACGGTCTAATTGGCTTAAGATTCGTATTCGTATATCTTTTTCTCTTTGGGTTTCAATAATAAATTTCGAAAAATCTAAATAGTCCTTTTTTGGACGTGACAACGTCTAATAAATCGATGAGCGCCGGTTGCACGCACGAAAAAGGATGACACTTTGTCCCGTTACGCTCATTGTCCCGATGCGCTCATTGTTTCGTTACGCTCATTGTCCCGTTACATTCCTTGTCCCGTTACGATCGGAGCGAGCCCAATCTCGGAGGCAGAAATAGACTATCAGATGTCCGACGCTACAGGACTAAAATCACAGCCTGCAGCGGAAAATGGTTATTTGAATAGCACGTGGCTGACTGAAAAGAGCGGAGCGCTTGTCCTACAGGGATATTCAGGTACTGATCGGGCACGGTTCCTTCCGTGAGTAACTGATTAGGATTGGGTGAGAGACCACGGTTAATATCCACCATTATAGAGGCAACTTGGATTCTGCACAGCACACGCTCGAGGAGTGCTTTCTTGGGCCTTTAAGCGGTGGGTCTTAGCCGCCAGGATCGGGCGAGACCTGTCTCTGCCAGTATTAGTGAGGAATATGGTGGCGGAGACAGAAAACTAGAGTGAAATAGCCACTGAGTGGAATCGTGAGAAGGCCTATCCCACTCGGAGAAAAAGGCATCGTGGAGGCAACCATCTCGATGCAGACACGCCGTAACCCAGCCTCATCGGAGCAGCTCGGAGTGGGGCCTCTGTCCGTCCACCGAGTGACCTCAGACAAGACAGTGGCAAATCGGTCACGTGCTGCCGTACATAGTGAGGCTCAGTCTCTCTTGAGCCTTTATAGTCTCCCCAAGGATGTGGTATTTTAAGAAGTGCTGATGGTGATCACCGGTTTGGTTTTAATGAGGTAGAAATACCACACTGCCTGGTTTTTTTTAAATGGACGAGCTTCTTTCACTCTTCTTTATTTATTTAACACCATGGTTAGCCTTTGTTTTATTGTAATGTTAGCACACATGGTCACAAGGTGGCCCTACGCAACGGTCTAATTGGCTTAAGATTCGTATTCGTATATCTTTTTCTCTTTGGGTTTCAATAATAAATTTCATATTTTTTTTGAAAAATAACATAATATTTAAATTAAACCCAGTTTCGAAATTTCGCATTTATGGGTGTCAATTTCGAAATTAATAAACATGCAAATATGATCCGAAATTTCGTAACTATGAAATTTCGAAATGCATGTAGCCCTAGTCATGACGTTGTCACGTTAATCTATCGTCCGTAAACCGACTTTACAGACAACCAATTTTTTTGTTTTTTTTTTGGCTCGTGTTTGACTACTATCTCGCCTGATGTTAAGCGATGATATGGTCGACGGTGAAGCACACCTGCCTAGAAGTAATTGCTTATATTGTTGGTAGATGGTCCATGTTGGTGGTAGAGGGTTCATGCTGGTGGTAGTTGGTCCATGCTGGTGTTAGTTGGTCCATGCTGGTGGTAGAAGTTCTATGCTGGTGGTAGATGGTCCATGCTGTTGGTAGATGGTCCATGCTGGTGGTAGTTGGCCCATGCTGGTGGTAGTTGGTCCATGCTGGTGGTAGAAGGTCCATGCTGATGGTAGATGGTAGACAGCGGTCTATATGCTGGGAATAAAAAAAAAAAACTGTTAATGGTCCTTGCTGGATATGGTCAATGGTCTATAGTGGTGATATTTGGTCGTTAGTGGTCCATATTTGCGTTTACTGGGTTTTAATTGTCCATGCTGGTGATAGATTGTTCTTGCTGGTGGTAGATGGTACATGTTAGTGGTAGATGGTCCATGCTGGTGGTAGATGGTAGACAGCGGTCTATATGCTGTTGATAAAAAATAACAAAAAACATGCTGGTGATAGATGGCTGTTAATGGTCCTTGCTGGTTGTGGTCAATGGTCTATAGTGGTGATATTTGGTCGTTAGTGGTCCATATTTGCGTTTATTGGTTTTTAATAGTCCATGCTGGTGATAGATGCTCCTTGCTGGTGGTAGATGGTCCATGTTGGTGGTAGATGGTAGGCAGCGATCTATATGCTGGTGATAAAAAATAAAAAAAACAACAGAAAAATAACAAAAATAAATGCTGGTGATAGATGTCTGTTAATGGTCCTTGCTGGTTGTGGTCAATGGTCTATAGTGGTGATATTTGGTCGTTAGTGGTCCATGCCGGATATAGATGGTCGTTAGCGGTCCATATTTGCGTTTACTGGTTTTTAATAGTCCATGTTGGTGGTAAATGGTAGACAGCGGTCTATATGATGGTGATAAAAAAATGCTGTTGATAGATGGCTGTTAATGGTCCATACTGGTTGTGGTCAATGGTCTGTAGTGGTGATATTTGGTCGTTAGTGGTCCATGCCGGATATAGATGGTCGTTAGTGGTCCATATTTGCGTTTACTTGTTTATAATGGTCCATGCTGGTGATAGATGATAGTCAGTGATCTATACTGGCTATTAATGGTGGGCCATGCTAGTGATAGATGGTAGTCTGTGGGCGACACTGTTCTGTATATTTCGTATTATCTAAATCCAGGGTGAAAAGGTCCGGCAACTAAAAGCGTCAACTAAAGACAAGGCGGTGTGGCAGCCGGAGGTCACCAAGCTGTTAGAGCTCAAGAAGCAGCTCGAAGCGGCTCAGAAGGCACAAGCTGCAGCACCCACACCACAGAAGAGTCAATCTGTTCCACAGAATAACGCTTCGAATAGTGATGCGAGGGGCTTAGAAAAAGCTGTCGCAGAACAGGTAATTATTCCATCCATATATTGTAAAAACGGGACTTTATTACTAAGACTCCACGGTCCGTCTGTCTGTCTGTCACCAGGCTGTATCTCATGAACCGTGATAGCTAGACAGTTGAAATTTTTACAGATGATGTATTTCTGTTGCCACTATAAAAACAAATACTAAAAACAGAATAAATAAATATTTTAGTGGGACTCTACCACAAACGTGATTGTCTTGCCTTTTTTTGCGATTATGGTACGGAACCATTCGTCCGCGAGTCCGACTCGCACTTGGCCGGTTTTTTTATTTTATTTAATGACATTTTTTTTTTTAATCCATAGGCCGAGAAAGTCCGCCAACTGAAAGCCTCAACGAAAGACAAGCTAGTCTGGCAGCCGGAAATCAATAAACTGCTGGATTTGAAGAAACAGCTCGCAGCTGCACAGAGTCAAAATGTCCCTGTAGCTAATGTAGCCAACAGTGGCAATGGAGATGTGCAGGGGCTTGAGAGAGAACTTGCTGAACAGGTAATAAAGATACAATAAATATTTGTTTGGCACACACACATACAGGTATAAAACAAAAACCGGCCAAGTGCAAATTGGACTCGTGCAAGAAGGGTTCCGTATTATCTAATATATATAAATCTCCTGTCACGATGTTTGTCCGCGATGGATTCCTAAACTACATAACCGATTTTAAATTAAATTGGCACACCGTGAGCAGTCTGGTCCAACTTGAGATATAGGGTAGGGTAGGGTAGGGTAGGGTAGGGTAGGGTAGGATAGGGTAGGGTAGGTAGGGTAGGGTAGGTAGGGTAGGGTAGGTAGGGTAGGGTAGGTAGGGTAGGGTAGGTAGTTAGGGTAGGGTAGGTAGGGTAGGGTAGGTAGTTAGGGTAGGTAGGGTAGGTAGGGTAGATGAATGATGTTTGGTGTTTTTATGGCAAAACAAAGTTTGCCGGGTCAGCTAGTATATTATATATATTCCGGTTATAATTAGGACAACAAAACAAAATTTGTAAATTGCTTAGCAGCCTTAAGTTTTACTGAAATTTACGAAATAACAAACTGCAATAAGGCTTTCAATACATTTCACGACCTATTCACGCTCTTCTATAAATTGTGATTTCCCGAAATCCTCGTTAAAAGGAGCAATAAACCCATAATTACAAATGGCTTACTTAGTACAGGTTTAAAAATATCATACATTAAAAAGAGAGCTTTATATTACAAATATCAACATGATGCTATAAGTAAAGATTATCACAAAAAAAAATATCACTATTACACTAAGATCTTAAAAAAAATGCATATCAAAATCACAACAGATAAACAACAACATTTTTTTAAGTAATTCAAAAAATAAATGCAAAGCTACATGGACAATCATAAAAAATTGTTTAGACAAACCTAATAATAGCAACTGTATAAATGAATTAATAATCCATGATAAAAAAAAAAAAAATCGTAATGACATATGTAACTAATTTAACAATTATTTCATTGATCTGACACAAAAAACCAACAATAATAATCATGACATAAACAACATTAATATTGACAATAATATAAATACTTTATTTCTGACTCCATTGAATGAAATTGACGTTATTAATATAATTAATTCATTAAATAATACAAATTCTACTGGATATGATGAAGTAACCACTAAAATTATTAAATTAAGGGCGAAAATTATAGCAACTCCACTTAGCTACCTAATAAATTTCCCTTTTGAAGAGGGTGTTTTCCCATCTAGACTAAAGGCGTCTATAATTAAACCACTGTTCAAAAAGGGCAAGTGTACTGATATGGGCAATTATAGGCTCATTACACTGATCCCAAACTTTGCAAAAAAAAATTGAAAAAGCAATGCATGAGAAAATAAATAGCTTTGTAACTAAATACAATTTAATTGTGGAGAGTCAGTTTGGTTTTAGGAAAAATAGTTTAACTACTCTAGCCTGTTTTTCTTTAGTAAAACTAATTAGCGAAGCTCCTAATAAAAAAATGTCTACTTTATGGGTATTCTTAGATATGAGCAAAGTATTTGATTTTGTATCTCACGAACGACTACTCTACAAGCTTGAAAAATATGGCATAAGAGGCAAAGACTAATGGTTCTGGCGTCCCGCAGGGCAGTGTACTGGGTCCGCCACTATTTATATTATATATTAATGACCTCAAAAAATGTTTAAAATATGAATGTATCCAATTTGCTGACGACACTACATTGACGATAAAATGTTCCAATAAAACTGACATAGAAATAGATACTAACAATGAATTAATTAATGTGATAAAATGGCTGGAGTACAATAACCTTCATGTTAATATTGAAAAAACCAAAATAGTTCAATTTCAAACATGTAACGTGTCAGTAATACCAACAGCAATTAGGCATAATAATTCAATTCTACAACCAGAGCCATCAGCTTTATTTTTAGGTATAGTAATCGACAACAAATTGAACTGGAAGGAACATGTAGAAAGAGTATGCAGTAAGCTTGATAACTTTGTGTATGCTCTTCCCAAGTTAAGACTAGTGTCCAGTAGAGAAACAATCCTAAGTGCTTATCATGGGTATGTTTCATCGGTATTGCGTTACGGCCTAGTCATATGGGGAAATTGAGTGGATGTGGAAAGAGCATTCCTAGTGCAAAAGAAATGTATCAGAGCCATGAGTGGAGCAGAGTATTTGGACCATTGCAGGCCATTATTTAAGGACTTAAAAATTCTCCCACTCCCATGTCTGTATATTTTTGAAGTTTGTCTATTTGTAAAAAAATACCGTCATTTATTTCCAATAAATGAACAAGTCACCGAAAGACTGAACAAAAAACATGCCGGGAAATTACAAGTGCCTGCTCAGAGATTACAGTTATACAGTAGAAATGCCAGTTGCATGACAATTAAAATTAATAATAAATTACCACCTGCCCTGAGAATGCTACCAATTAATAAGTTTAAATGTAAAATGTTTGCTTGGCTCTTAGACATGTGTTTTTATTCCATCAATGAATTTTTAAATCATTCGTTTTGACGGTGTAATTAAAATCTTAATAATGATATTAGTACTTTGACATTATTATGAATTCTTTAACAATGTAATTTTTTTTTTGACTTTATTGATTTATATTTTGACATGATGATTTATTTTTTGACATAAGTAATAAATTTTTTGACATTATGATTAATTTTATTGACATTATGATTAATTTTATTGACATTATGATTTATTTTTGGATATTATGATTAATATTTCGACATTGTACAAAATTTTATAAATTTATATAATGATCGTATAATGTAAGTTTTGATTTGCAGGCTAGCTTATTATTTAATATTTCTACACCAGCAAATGGTCGTATGTGTGAAACAATGTTAAATGTAAGACCTCAATGTACCATATACTTCCACCTAGCCCGTTCCATCATCGGACTACAAGACGTACGGCGATGCGTCATCGGTACATAGTGGACATCCCACCCATACGCACCAAACGTTTTGGGAATACTTTTATTATGCGTACAGCAAAGGAGTGAAATTCTCTGCCGGAGTCTGTATTTCCTGTTGGTTTACAACCTTGGAGTCCTTAAGTCAAGAGTGAATAGGTTTCTTCTAAGCAAGCGTGCTTCATCGTCAACCAAATCATCGCTTACCATCAGGTGAGATAGTGGTCAAGCGCAAGCCTAACAACAATAAAAAAAAAAAAACAATTTTCATAATACATTTTTCGTTGAAACAGGCATGTCGTTGAATCGACGTGAGGTTAAGCCATGCATGGTGGTTGGTTGCAATTTAGCATCCATTCGTGAAGACGTGGAAAATTATAAGAGTTTATGAATATCAAATCAGAGGTGATTCGGAAACGTTTAGATGAAATATTTTTTTCTTCGTTACATTAATATCAATCTTTTTTTCTTTGCAGGCCGACAAAGTCCGAAAACTAAAAGCTTCCACGAAGGACAAGGCAGTTTGGCAGCCCGAGATTAACAAACTACTGGACCTCAAGAAACAACTCGCCGAGTTGCAGATAAAGAAATAAATTATTATCTCACAATATATTTATTATAAATTATAATTTTGAGTTTTATTTTTCTGCAAAATATTGAGATCTTTATTTTATTTTTATCAGAATACGGGCTCGCGTTTGACTACTATCCTTCTTGATGGTATGCGATGATGTGGTCGACGGTGAAGCTTGCTTGTCTAGAAGTAACTGATTCACTCTGACTTGAAGTCCCACAGATTATAGCCATTAGCAAATTATATTTATCAGTGTTTAGTTCTACCTATAATTAATATAATACCTATTTAACAAAACATCGAAGGGTTCGGTAGAGGTGCGACTATAGAACACACAAGTGATAGGCAAGTTGATATGGAGAATAAGAAAAGTATGAATTGTACGTAAAGTCTAGAGCACATGAAGCTTTTCACTTGAGGTACGATCCTTACATCTACAGCGATTATAGTAATAACGGTACAGAGTCCAACGTGTAAAGCTTCACGAGTTCTTGACTGTACAATAAATAAAACTTATAAATATATAAGATATTACTGTTAGAAAAATATAATAAAAGTAATTTGGGAATTTGAATATACAGTGTATTTTTTTTGTAATGAGGTACCATATTTTAATATTATAGTGGTCGACAAAGATTATTATTTTGATTAGGATAATTAAATCTTCGGCTGTTTTTTGAAAACTTTTCGACCACTTTATTACGAAAATCTTGTAGTTTTCCATGAATAAGTTTTCTGTGCGTACTCATCATGGCAAGACCATTGAGGCGATTTTCACCCATAGTGCTTCTTAGCCAGGTTTTTAGTCGCCTGAGGCTGCTGAACGATCGCTCTACGTTAGTCAAGACTGGTTGCTTTACATTTGGCAACTTTTTTAGAATCTCTAGGGGGGGGGCAGCTGCCCCTCCCTGCCCCCCCTTGGCGACGCCCTTGTGCTCGGGAATATGTTCGGTACAATATTTGCTACCGAACAGCTCAGCACTATTGCCTGCGTGCATTTCTTTAAATGCATGTATCGCAACTAGCGTCAGTTAGTGCGTGTTCAGATACCAATCACGTAACTCGAATCAAACCATCTTAGTTAGCACTTTAGCTTAGATTAACCATTTACCATTATTTTAACCAGAGGCGGCCTTAACCGCTGCGAGGCTCCGGGCGGGCGCCAGATATTTGCGAGGCCCTGGTCCCTTTTACAATGCATTCATTGTAAAAAAGGACAAGGACCTCGCAGATATACGAGAAATGCAAAAATAGGCACTTATTGTTTTTATTATTAACTAGCTTCTGCCAGCGGCTTCGCCCGCGGTTATATCGAAAATTAGCCCAAGGGTACATATTCCCGAGACAAAAATATTCTAAGTACTATTCCAGACTGAAATCTATCTCTGTGCCAAATTTCATCCAAATCCGTCCAGCCGTTTGAGCGTGAAGAAGTAACAAACATACAAACACACACACACTCATAATATTAGTTTGATTATTAATAACCAACCAACCGGTGAAATAATTAACCGACCAGCTCTATTTTATTGTTTGCTAGGGATAAAATTGTAAGCCTTTTGGGTTGTAGCGCGAGGCCCCTGCAAGAACGAGGCCCCGGGCGATTGCCCTGTTCGCCACCCCCTAAGGCCGCCACTGATTTTAACTAGTATTCAATATAACTTTTAAAACCATTATTGCGTATCATTAAACCAGTGGTCGTAACCCATGAACCAAACCATTACTATTCTAATTAGGGCTTGGAAGTTTTTTAATTCCGATATTGATTTCCGATATTAGATAGCAATATCGGAACTGCGCACTTTTGTTAAATATTCGGCATGAGGTTGGATTGAGTACAATAAAAACACGTTTATACCGCGACATAATAGTATTTTCTATTGTCTCTCTGTAATCACCAGTGACTGGGTAATCGGGCGCGTATTTACCTAAATTGCACATTTGTTCCCAAGAAATAATATAAGTCATGTCTTTCTTAAAAAGGATAATGCAAAAAAATCCAGAAAATAAATGTTTATCGATCAATCTGAAAGTGGTACCGATAAGTGTAGTGAGTAATAATGATTTATAAATCCAGTATAAGTATCGGTCAATGTGGCGACGCCTCCTGGGCCTGGGCCTGAGCCCTATGTTCAGCAGTGGACGTCTTTTGGCTGAAATGATGATGATGCTGAGAGACAATGTAATCAAGTAGTGGAAGTTGAATATTCCAACAGATTAGTGATCATATGGACTAATTTGTTGTATTCAATACAAACAGAGGACTGAAAAATATTAAGCTTTAATTTATTGGGGTTTCCAAGTAAGTTACACATTATGAATTTGAAATAAAGTTTAACAAGGATAGGTACTCGTTCCGAAACAGCCCTCTCAAAAGTATGAAAACTATCTTAGCATTCATCATCATCATCACAGCCGTACGTAAGACGTCCACTGCTGAACATAAGCTCCCCAAGTGTCGTCTCAAATCCAGCGGATTCCCGTAACTTAAGCATTATTCAATGAAATTTCATTGTTACAACGGGTTCTATGAAACTGTATATTCACTTGTACTCTTAAAAATATCATTTTTAGCAATCTCGTGACTGTAAATCAAGCATTCGTCAAGGCACTTATTATTTTTTCATGAAGTAAACAGATTATCCGACCACTGCTAATCACCATAGACAAAGGGCTGAACAGCGCTTTCTCGCTCGAGGCGTCACAAGGAGCTAAAATAAGGGATTTGCTGTTTCCGAGATTCCTATATTGGACAACTCAGTATCGGAATTGAAATATCGGTAATTTCGTTCCCAGATTCCGATATTCATGGCCTAATTCTAATATAAAGTCAACCATATCAACCAACTCAGAGTTTAGTGCTAAACCAAGCAGGCGCTAAATTCTACAATTTTCGTAGGTGTTTGGTAGACTGGTGTGGAGGATTGTCAGATTTCTAATATCACGAAATAGTGCTCAGTTATAAATAAACATACTTATGGTGAGGAAACCGTATATCCTGGAGCCGGTGATTCGGGAACGTGTGACGTCGCCGGGCAACGATTGGCTCGTGTGGTGGATTGAGGTCTTGTCCCTGTCGCAGAGGGGAGGTTCGCTTTCCGGCGAATGGAGCATTATAGGCTGATTATGCTTATAGGAATAGGTGGAGAGAAAAGACGCTACCATTAAAAAGGGTTGTTGAGAACGTAAAAAAGACTAGAATCTGTCACGTGTAGAACAAACAATATATGATTACATAAGAATAACAAAAATTAAAAATTGTTTGTTCATTCTTACAAAGTGAATTAATGTTAAATAGATTCTTAATAAAATCATTAATGAAGAAGGGATGTAGTGTATCTATCTCACTCGCACGTTCGCTTTGTCATCCCCACTTTCCCCCACACAGACATACACAATCTCTTGCGCACCGCGTCATTATTACGAGAGCTTTTAGCGAAAGTAGACATGTTGAAGTGTGGTCATTTAGTGCGTGTACGCGGCGAGCCTGTGAATTGCCCTATATAACCGGTCACTACATTTGTAATAATAGCAAACCACTATTAACCAAGGATCTCCTCGCAGAAGATTAGGCATCTTACCCGTAATGTACGTATAACGTACCCTGACGTGGTACTTTTTGCTATCAAATACAACCCTCGCAGGGTGCTCAAGGGTTGTAATAATGGCAAACCGCTGTTATGCATGGTTCTCCTCGCAGGAGATGCCTATCATAATGTACCCTCATGTGGTACTTTTTGCTATCAAATACAACCCTCGCAGGGTGCTCAAGGTAAGTTGTAGTAATGGCAAACTGCTTTTATGCATGGTTCTCCTCGCAGGAGATGTCTATCATAATGTACCCTCACATGGTACTTTTTGCTATCAAAGACAACCCTCGCAGGGTGATCAAGTGTTGAAAAAATTACTAACCGCTGTTATGCCTGGTTCTCCTCGCAGGAGATGCCTAACATAATGTACCCTCACATGGTGAGTTTTGCTATCAAAGACAACCCTCGCAGGGTGATCAAGGTAAGTTGTAATAATGACAAACCGCTGTTTTGCATGGTTCTCCTCGTAGGAGATGCCTTTTTTTTTTTTTTTTTTTTTTTTTTTTTATTGTCTATAGGCTTGCGCTTGACCACTATCTCACCTGATGGTAAGCGATGATGAGGTCGACGATGAAGCACGCTTGCCTAGAAGAAACCCATTCACTCTTGACTTAAAGACCCCTAGATTGTAGCTATCGGGAAATACAGACTCCGGCAGGGAATTCCACTCCTTAGCTGTACGCATAATGAAAGTGTCCCCAAAACGTTTTGTGCGTATGGGTGGGATGTCCACCATGTACCGATGACGCAACGCCGTACACGTCTGGTAGTCCGATGATGGAACGGGCTGGGCGGAATTAAATCATGCAATTCCATCGCACACTCTCCGAAATGTAACCGATAAAAAACCGACAAGCTGGCAACTCGGCGACGATGTTCCAGGCTCTGGAGCTTCGACTTGACCAGTGCCTCATTGCCGATGAGTTTCTTAGCCCGCTTTTCAATCGACTCTAGAGCATTAAGCTGGTGTTTGGCAGATCCATCCCAGAGATGAGAACAGTACTCCATGCACGATCGAACTTGCGCTTGATACAAGTTGAGCAGCTGTTCCGGCGTGAAGTACCTTCTCACCTTCGCAAGAATCCCCAACTTTTTGGCAGCCAGCTGAGCCTTTGCCTCAATATATGGCCCAAAGTTGAGAGTCGATGTCAACGTAACGCCAAGAAGCTCAATATGGTCCGTTATTGGCACGGTTACATCACGGAATGTTGGAGCCGGGTGAAATTGGCTCTTTTTAGCGGAAAAAAGACACGCCTGGGTTTTAGCAGCATTAAACCTGACCAGATTGGCATCGCCCCATTCGGAGACTGCCTGCAAGGACAGGTTCAAACGCTCCACCATGGACTCACGGAGAGAGCGGATCTGCGGCCCGGTAGCCCGTGCGTTGGACAGGTATCTCTCAGCAACAGTGCTGTCGTCTGCATACCCAAAGGTGCCGGGTTTTAGCAGATCGTTAATGTGCAACAAGAATAATGTTGCTGAGAGTACCGACCCCTGAGGGACCCCGGCATTAATATCCATTTGATTCGACGAGCAGCCATCGATAACCACTCGAATGGACCGATCTCTCAGGAAGTCTGCAATCCAATCACATAGACCACCGGGCAGACCGAATGAAGGAAGCTTACCGATAAGGCTTTCGTGCCAGACCCTATCGAAAGCCTTCGAGATGTCGAGGGAGACGGCAAGCGCTTCCCCGTGCCTCTCGATGGCCTCACTCCATATGTGAATGGCATACGCTAGAAGATCCCCAGTAGACCGATTTCGGCGGAAGCCGTATTGGCGGTCGCTAAGGATATCGTTAGTTTCTAGGTATGCCAGGAGCTTAGTGTTAAGTACACGCTCCATACTCTTACAGAGTATGGACGTTACAGAGATGGGTCTGTAGTTGGCCGGGTCAGCTCGACTGCCCTTCTTGGGCACGGGCTGTACGTTGGCTTGCTTCCAAGCATTCGGCACTTTTCCAGTCTCATATGAAAGGCGGAATAGCCGTGTCAAGATCGGAGACAGTTCAGGCGCACAGGTTCTAAGAACTATAATAGCTGGTACATTTTACCCTCACATGGTACATTTTACTATCAAAGACAACTCTCGTAGGGTGATCAAGAATTGTAATAATGGCTAACCACTGTTTTGCTTGGTTCTCCTCGCAGGAGATGCCTATCATAATAATGTACCCTCACATGGTACATTTTACTATCAAAGACAACTCTCGTAGGGTGATCAAGAATTGTAATAATGGCTAACCACTGTTTTGCTTGGTTCTCCTCGCAGGAGATGCCTATCATAATGTATCCTCACGTGGTACTTTTTCCTATCAAAGACAACCCTCGCAGGGTGTTCAAGTGTTGAAAAAATTACTAACCACTTTTATTATTGGTTCTCCTCGCAGGAGATGCCTATCATAATGTATCCTCACGTGGTACTTTTTCCTATCAAAGACAACCCTCGCAGGGTGTTCAAGTGTTGAAAAAATGACTAACCACTGTTATGCTTGGTTCTCCTCACAGGAGATAACCCCCCCAACGACAACCCTAAAGATATTTTATGTTTTATATTGAATAACTTTTCTCATGTATATGAAAACTGTAAGTACAATGTAAAAATTAAACTTGGTAAAAGACAAATGTGTAAATGGAAAAGTAGCAGAATATAACAAATGTGTGTAAAAAGAGATCAACTACTAGAGATCTGGCTTAAAGATCAAATAATCTGGTTATTAGGCTGTTATACAATAAAAATACAGAAATAAAACAAATTAGCATATTAATAATGTAAACAACAAAAAAATCCTAAGGAGGTAAAATCCAATTTTCATAAACTTAAAACATTCATAAAATCAATCAATCTATAGATGACATCATTATAAAACATTTTAAACTATTGCCAAAAAATGTTGCTAATAAATTTGCATCGGAATTCAGAGATAATGTTAAAAATTGATTTAAATGTCAGTCTAACACACCTATTCTGGTTTTTATCTCCTATATCAATAATTGTAACTTATCAATGATTACAGAAGGAAAATGAGGATGTGGTATTTTCTATAATAAAACACCTCAATGCGAAGAAATGCCCAGGTTTCGATGGTATCCGAGTCAAAGACTTAAAATACATATAACGTATTTAATTTTGCCAGTTGCTAGTATGGCGGTTTTTTATCGGTTACATTTCGGGAAGTGTGCGATGCAATTGCATGAACTAATTCCTCCTAGCCCGTTCCATCATCGGACTACAAGACGTACGGCGATGCGTCATCGGTACATGGTGGACATCCCACCCATACGCACCAAACGTTTTGGGAGTACTTTCATTATGCGTACAGCTAAGGAGTGGAATTCCCTGCCAGAGTCTGTATTTCCTGATAGCTACAACCTGGGAGTCTTTAAGTCAAGTGTGAATAGGTTTCTTCTAGGTAAGCGTGCTACATCGTCGACCACATCATCACTTACCATCAGGTGAGATAGTGGTCAAGCGTGAGCCTAACAATAATAATAAATAACACATGCATTGCCACGTCCTTGTACCCTGATCAACTTAAGGTCGGGATAGTAAGACCTATCTATAAGAAGAGCATTGGTGCGATCCAGTAGTGGAGGCGCTGTGGTATCGACCGCGACTTACAAGTTGTGGGTCGTGGGTTCGAACCCAGGATGCAAATTATTTCATCTCCACTGCTCTCAAAGCGGTGAAGGAAAACATCGTGAGGAAACCGGCATGTCCTAGAACTAAAAATTCGAAGACATGCGACATCCACTAACCTGCAATGGGCCCGCGTGGTGGATTACGGCCCATTCCCTCTCACAGAGAGGAGGCCTGTGTCCCAGCAGTGGGAACATTAAGAGGCTGATGTTGATCCATAAGAATGGTTTGTACACAGATGTTCACAACTACAGGCCTATAAATATTTTATCATGTATTTATATGATAATTGAGAGTTATCTCTGACTAGAAATTAACACATTCTTGAAATCAAATAATGTTAAAAGAAACAAGTCAAAGATCATTACCTCTCCACCATATTGTAATTATTATATATTATTGTGTATGTATTTTTATCTTCTGTATGTTTATTTAGGGTATATGTGTTAGTTAAGATAAATAGTTATATAGTTGTTAGTCTATTTTAAGTTTCCTTATTTCCTTCTACACACTGTGTCTTCGTATATCATCCAACTTTCCTGTCGCAGGTCTGCTGGAAGAAATTTCTATTGAAATAAGCAGTACCTTTGTGCTCTTCTATCTGTATTATTTCTTTTCTCTGTTAAGTGTTTTGTGTGTACATAAATAAATAAATAAAATAATTAAATGTTTGGCTTTGGCTAAAAAGTGTTACAGAAGCTGTGTCACTTGTATTAGGTACTCAACTAAGGCCACGGCGCAGCTCATGGGACAAGTACCTTTATCACGTGTGACTCCAAACAAGCCCTTTTTCACCAGTGGCGTAGACTACGCAGGGCCTATCAATATAACAGTGTCAAAGGGTAGGGGCAATAAATCTTATAAGGGTTATGTTGCCTTGTTCGTGTGCATGTCGACAAGAGCGGTGCACCTCGAAGCGGTCAGCGAATTAAGCACTCAAGGTTTCTTGGCTGCTTTTAGAAGGTTTGTTGCAAGACGGGGTAGATGTGCTGAGTTGTATAGCGACAACGGCACAAATTTCGTCGGAGCGGCTCGCGAGCTATTGTGCTTGTTTGATGAAGAAAAATCAAACTTCACACCGGAACTAGCAGAATATCTCGCGAACAACGGGACTCGACTGGAACTTTATTCCTCCTCGCGCGCCCAATTTTGGGGGACTTTGGGAGGCAGGCATAAAGTCCATGAAGTTTCACCTTAAGCGAGTCATAGGGAACTCTACGTTGACTTACGAGGAGATGGCCACAGTGTTAACTCAAATTGAGGCCTGTCTAAACTCGAGGCCAATGTCACACGTAGAGGATCAAAATGAGCTTTTTGTATTGACTCCTGGTCATTTCCTGGTGGGGTTTCCAATTATGAAACTTCAAATATCCATACTCTGCGTCGATGGCAACTTCACCAGCGAATGATGCAGGACTTTTGGCGCAGATGGTCGCAGGATTACCTACATCAATTTCTGCAAAGGAATAAATGGGAATACCAGAACCCGGAACCATCACTAGGCGACGTGGTTTTAGTTAAGGAGGACGATTTACCACCTGGAAAGTGGTTGTTGGGCAAAGTGGAGCACAAACACCCTGGTCCTTCGAAATCGGATTTGGCTGGGCGTGTTTTTGGTAATCACCGGTGGTGGTAGTGGTTACCACCCGTTTCGTCGCTACTGGCAGTGGATCGCTGTCCAGATCATCCCTACAGCAAGGCGGCTGGAAAGGCGTCAAGGCAGTGGTGGAGCCGGGTGGCTACATCCGGAGGAGCGGTGAACTCGGGAGGAGGTGAAAGGCAGGTTGCGGATCGCCAGAGGGCGCCACTTGTAGCAGGCGAGTGACGTCGAAGAAAATCAAATTAATTATTAAAAGAATAAATTTATGAAAGAATAAATTTAACAATCAACTACACAATATGACTTATACAATAACTACAAGAGGCAGAAATAACGTTTCATTTCGTAAACAAACATTTGAATTTGGTAGTTTACACACTTGATTATTTACCGAAATTAAGTGTTGATAGGAAAACAACATTTATGGGTATGTTTTACTCTAGTTTAAGTACGAAAATCGCCAAAATGTTAAAAAAAAGAAAAATAATTATAAGAAAAATATGACCCGCACAGGAGACACGAGAAATAAGCAAAAAATTAAACAATAATAAAAATAAAACCCCGTGCAAGACCCAAAAGGCTCCTATCTAGGGCTTGCAATCCGGATATCCGGATAACCGTATTATCCGGATATCCGGATTTTCAAATCCGGATTTTACTTGCATCACCATCCGGATTTTTAGGATGTTACGGATAGTTGTATTTCTCTTTTAAATCACACTATAATATAATATATTAAAGGCGGAAGTTTGTGAGTGAGTGTGTGTGTGTTTTTTACTTCTTTACGCTCAAACGGCTGAACGGATCTAGATGAAATTTTACACAGAGATTGATTATAGTCTGGAATAGCACATACGATAGGATTTTTTTCCCGGGAATATGTTCCCTTGGGATAATTTTCAACATTCACTCGGGTGAAGCCGCTGGCAGGAGCTATTCCCTTAATATAGCTATAATTAAAGCTACGGTAGAAGCGATCTGCGAAGAAGACGCAAACTTACTAACTGCTGACACAGGGTTAAGATTCGTGATTCAGAAACTATCGCAAAAAGATAGCATAATTAGTAAACTTCTAGTATCACTCAAAAGAAGAATATCACAATGATGAGTTCCAGAAATAATCGGTACAATGACATGTTTACACTGTCCTTTTGAAAATCCTTGAAAAAAGTTTGTGAAACTGACGATTTTTTAAATTATTTCTAAATTTTTGACACAACAACCAGATCAAACAGTCATAACTTCAGCGGACAATGTTTGAAATGAATAAATATTACTATTACTATCATATTACAATAAACAAGATACAGAAGGTTGCTCTTCTTCAACAGTAAGCGTATTAATTAAAACACAAATACGAGAAGAAATCATCTTCATCAACAAATGATTTATACACAATTCAAGTAGAGATGGCACTATTTGATGAGAATGGTCAGAGACACAGGAATTCAGAAAGGGTTTACAATCTACTTTTATCAATACCACTGACCAGCGTTGAAGCAGAACAGGATATAGGATAGGATATTTATGTAACCATTTAACTTCCATGAAAGAAGATTCATTAGATAGAGTTTAAGCTTTTTAAGATCATATTATCAGATTTTGGATAAAAAATAATTTAAGAATTACGTAATATTATACATATTATAAAGGGTTATTTGATTATTTTGATTTATACTATTGTTGTATATTAATTGAGCGGATTTGCCAGGGAAAGTGATATTTTTATTTAATTATATTTTTTTTAATAATTTGATTTGCTTGGGATGTTGTGATTACTTGTGATTTGTGATAAATGTAAGATCTCATTTTTAATTGTTTTTTGTATGAGAAGAATAGACACAAATTATGTGAGGTATCGGTGTTTTATTGTTATTGTATTGTATTATTGTTAGTTTTGTTTTTTTGTTTTTTTTTTTTTTTTTTGTTTTTTTTTTTTTTTTGTGCCCAAATTGTATGTATTGCTGCAGTGTGCAGTCGTTTGTTTTCCCAAATAAATAAAATAAAATAAAAAATTGTATCATTTTAGAAAGTGAACAAGTTTTTTCATTTGATTATTACTTGATATATTAGTAACTATAGTTTATTATTTCTTTGTCGTTTTGCTTTAGAGACTGATTAAAACTGATTAAAAGCTCATAAGTGTATCTCATTAAAAAAAAACAAAAAATATCAGTTTTATCCGCATTATCCGGATACTCCGGATAGTAAAATTATAATATCCGTATTATCCGGATAGTAAAAATGAACGGATATTGCAAGCCCTACTCCTATCTCAGCATGATACCCAAAAAGGAAATAACGCTGCGCTGATATTCTAATAATTTATATTTACACTTCAACATGGTTTTCCTTTTACTTATCAGTCTTAAACTATTGCTAGGCCCTTAATATCTCTTACTTGTCTACTTGAGTCTCAAATACCTAATAATCTGAATAAAATTAACACTTAACAAACACAAACACACACTATAACAATCAAAACATAGATTTCCTTTTATTTATCGGTCTTAAATTATTGCTAAGTAGCTGTTGCCCGCGGCTTCGCTCAGGAATATTGTAGCCTTCTATTGGTGAATGAATTTTTTTAATCGGTCCAGTATTTTCGGAGACTATTCGGTACAAACAAACAAAAAAATCTTTCCTCTTTATAATATTCACATCATCACATCATCAGCTTATTAATGTTCCCACTGCTGGGACACAGGCCTCTCTGTGAGAGGGGATGGGCCGTAATCCACCACGCGGGCCCAGTGCGGGTTGGTGGATATGTCACATGTCTTCGAATTTTTGGTTCAAAGACATGCCGGTTTCCTGACGATGTTTTCCTTCACCGTTTTGAGAGCAGTGATGATGAAATAATTTACACAAAGTAAAGCGCCTGCCTGGGCTCGAACCCACGACCTACAACTTGTAAGTCGCGGCCGATACCACTGGGCCACCACTGCCCTTTATACACCCTCTCCTTTATAATATTAGTATAGAAGTATAGATAACTTAGTTTTTCCAGAATAATCAGCTTTACTTCATCGAACATCTCATTTCTCCTAGTTTCGACTATAAGCTTTTGCACTTCCACCTTCTGCAGGTGTAGCAGCATGGATGGGTGAGATGGCGGCTGGCTCTCTTACTGGTGGACCCTGTACAACAAAAAAATATAAAAAAATAACAAAAAACCCGACTGCGAACTAAAAAGACGTAAACAAGAAGAAAATCATGCTGTGCAGTCGGAGGATACATATTCGCGAGCTGGCGGACCAAAACCAGATGTATCCTCCGACTGCACAGCATGATTTTCTTCTTGTTTACGTCTTTTTAGTTTGCTTTTTAAGCAGTCGGGTTTTTTGATTTTTTAATTAACTTTTTTTATTTACAACCTTTTAGTTATTTTTTTTAGAATTAGGTGCATTTATACATAATAAGTGTTATATATTTTTGAAATCGCCTCTTAAAACCCTTTATTTCGATAACCTACAAGATGGTATGGGAAGAAAAAAATAATTTGGGTCCCCACAGTAAGGCGCCCAAAAGCCGCCTTTTTTTCTATTTTCTAATTATAATGTAGCCAGTGACATTCGCAGGGTTAAGAGGAATCGATTGACGTAAGAATCATCAAAATCGGCCAACGAGTTTGACCTCAAGAACGCCACATAGGAACAAACTTACATACATACATACATAGACTGATAAACACATTACCCTCCTTCGGCAGTCGGGTAAAAACTGAATATCATTGACGGATACAATAAATATATATGATTGTGTATCTTAAAAAAAATAGTCTACTTCTATAATTAAACATTTTGTTAAGTATTACCGTTGGAAAAGCTGGTTGGACTCTTATTTATTTATTTAAACTTCATGTAAAATAGTGTTAAATATGCGGACTTAATGCCACAAGGCATTATCTACCAGTCAACCTTTGGGTTAAAAAGGACAACATTGTGAATGGGTTGTTAATAAATAACAACCTGTATACGAAAATGTGGTATCGGCCGCGACTTACAAGTTGTAGGTCTTGGGTTCGAGCCCAGGCGTGATGTAGCGAGAGCAGTGGTGATAAAATAATTTACACAAAGTAAACCGCCTTACTTTGTGTAAATTATTTCATCACCACTGCTCTCAAAACGGTGAAGGAAAACATCGTGAGGAAACCGGCATGTCCTAGAACCAAAAATTCGAAGACATGTGACATCCACCAACCCGCACTGGGCCCGCGTGGTGGATAACGGCCCATTCCCTCTCACAGAGAGGAGGCCTGTGTCCCAGCAGTGGGAACATTAATAGGCTGATGATGTGTGATGTGATACGAAAATGTATATACTTACATATATATTAATAATACACATATACAAATTAAATATACTAATAAATACCAATAAAAAAAGAGAAACCTATTAATAATTATTATGACTAGACTTCTGTCTCTAGATGAGAGCTATTTAGTTTGACTCAAATAGTGGTCACAAACTTTTCTTGAATTTGCTTTCAGCCTTTTTAATTTCAAAGGGTAGCGCGTTCCAGAGCTTTATTGTTGAGACAGCGTATGAATTTGACATAAAAACGGTACGGTGTGAAGGAATTTGGAAGAGTAGATTTTTGGAAACTCGAAGGTTACGGCTGTGAGAACTGCCCAACACTTTGAAATAGGTTTTTAGATAATCGGGAGCACAAGGATCGTTCATAATAGTAGATATGGACTCTTGACTAGGTTTGTGGCTTTCCAAAACCTTCTCCAATAACCGATAGGATCTTTAACTCCATTTGGGAGCGAATTGGTGCTACCAATGGACCTGTAGGACATTCTGACCGTTTGGCAGCTCCAGCAGCTTTCTTGGCCAAAGGAGGAAGAAGAAGGAGGGTAATGTGTTTATCAGTCTATGTATGTATGTATGTATGTATATATATATGTATGTATGTTTGTTCCTATGTGGCGTTCTAGAGATCAAAGGCGTTGGCCGATTTTGATGATTCTTACGTCAATCGATTCGTCTTAATCCTGCGAGTGTCACTACATTAAAATTGGAAAAAACAAAAATGGTGGATTTTGGGCGCAATTTTGTGGGGAATATTTTTTTTTTCTTTCAAACCCATCGTGTGGGGTATCAAAATAAAGGTAAATTTTAAGAGGCGATTTCAAAAATATATAACACTTATATGTTTAAATGTACCTAATTCCAAAAAAAATAAATAAGTAAAAAGTTGTAAATAAAAAAAGTTAATTAAAAAAATCAAAAAACCCGACTGGATTTGGTCCGCCAGCTCGCGAATATGTATCCTCCGACTGCACAGCATGATTTACTTCTTGTTTACGTCTTTTTAGTTTGCTTTTTAAGCAGTCGGGTTTTTTGATTTTTTTTAATAACTTTTTTTATATATATAAAACACTAAACTCGTAAGTACTCCTACAGATAATAACCCAGTCAATAAATAATTAAAAATGCCTTTGTCAAAACTGGGTTAATCTTGATTTTCTCATATGTAATCGTGATTGTAATCCCTACTGACTGGGCTATAAGTATTTTCAGGATGACTGACTATCATTGTATTCACTTTATTGAGGACAAGACCTTAAAATCATATTAATGATGAAGTCTCTTTTCGTGAGATTCTGCAAATTTCTAGATCACTTTTTCGATGAACTCAACTTTTAGGTCCCGATGGAGGTCATCATTTTGTATGTACCAAGGTGCATTTACAATTACCCTTAGCACTTTGTTCTGGAATCGTTGCATAATTAATATATTGCTCTGTTTGGTGCAGCCCCATATCTGAATACCGTAAGTCCAAACTGGCATCAAGACTTGTTTGTATAGCAACAATTTGTTTTGCACGGACAGCATGGGGTTTCTTCCAAGCAGACAATACAGTATTTAAATAAAGTGGGAGTCCCACCCACAGTATGCAAGAAGATGTTTGCAAGAATAACAACGTCGAGGCAAGCCAGCAGCCTAATTGCGTAAGTGAATTCTGCAAAGGAAACAAGTCGATTCTTTCAAAGAATCAGAGTCATTTCTTTCAACTTTTTCGATATTGCGAAACTAATTTGGAAAGCTAGCGTTAGCTTTTCAAATCCTCCTTTGAGTTGAACACAGAATACATAGAGATACTACGGAGTTGAAGATATGACATTTGCATTACACAATACCAATAGTGAAGTTTTATCTCGACTCTTCCGCTTTCATTTGTTCTTTTACAATCAATTCTACGTCAAAATATTGGTAATGAAAGGAGCATAACCTTTCCGTTTCAGAGTGTAATATGCAATACGAAAAGTCGTTTTTGGGAAGGTTCCAACTTGTTTGCTTTGCAGAATTCACTTACGCAATTAGGCTGCAGGTTCTCGACCACACAAACATAGTGAGAAGACTAAAAGAATAAAACACTAACTGTGTTTAGTATTAGTGAATGTGAATATTGTAACTTACGAAACTGCTACCAAACAAACACAAGAACGAAGTGTATTCGCCTTAATAGAGACAATGAGAAAGGTGCTATTGGACACATTCTTAGTAATGACAATGTAATAGTTTAGGTTATAATTAAATTACTTATTAGTCTATTTATAAGGCTAGATTGTAATAAAATTAGGGTCCATCCTATTGATGAACCCTAGAAAAGGAAAAAAAAATGGTCTGGCTGTAATTGTAATTTTAATAAATACTTTGATTCTAGTACTATTTCTTTTTATTGTCTCGTAGATGGTATGAGAGTATTCTCCTCGGGGATAAAGGTGCCTTCATCTTGGGCGACCTTGAATCCCACGTTGCACTCAGGATTATTGTCTTTGCTCGGGATCCAATACGGCGCCCGCTACATAAGACACTACTTTATCCCCTTAGTGCATAATCAACTATTAAATGAGTCGAATCAAATTATGTTCTTGATTGTATTTTGGCAATATTGTTTTTTTTTTACTTCAAAGATCTAGGTCTACTTTAACCACCGACATCCATAGTAATATATATCGTTGGTTTCATAATCTGCAATAATCTCGCACCAACCAGTTGTCATTGGATGTACTTGCATATTGCATACAGGAATAATGAAACAAGAAAGAAAAAAAACGTGTTTAATGTCACAAAAACTGACATGGCAATACATAAGTTATGCTTCATTAAACTGAACCCTTAATTATAGTATTAGTTGTACCTAAATTATGTTAGTAAAGATAAAGTAATGAAAACTTTGCTTGCGCGATGCAGGAACGTGTGTGTCATCAAGTCATTAGTTCGTATGCCATTTTGTGTAGATTGGAGGTTGCAGATCGGAGTTCATTAGTTTCTTAATGATGAGTCGTCCGTACGCAGACTGTAGTACCAGGCCAGTGGAAGGTTGGTTCCAGTGAGTTGGAACCGCAAACCGCATAATTTCGAGTCGGAACTGTCTGCAGTGGTGCTCTGTGAGTCGGGGTGATAATATCCCAGTGAATCAAGGTAGTAACCCAGTGGTTCGGAGTGATGATATCCCAGTGAGTCGGGATAGTGCTGCGGGCTCCAGTGGGTCGGAGTAATGATGCAGGGTCCAGTGAGTCGGAGCGGTGCTGTGCGGCGTAGTGGCGTGACTGCTGGCGTCAACCAGGAGAGTATCTTAAAGGCATACTCTTCATCTTAAAGGCAGGCTTCAGTTTGAGGGTGATAACCAGGAATAGATAACTTCACAGAAACCGTGGGTACTGGCTGGCTGTTAGACTCGCTGGTCGAAAGCTTGAGGAACTGATATCATAACGTCACGACGAAGCAGCTGCACGAAGGTTCGAATCATAGCGTGTTTATGAGCATGGGGTGCCGCTTCTCCCTCGGATATCCTTGTTGCCTTCACCTGGGGCTCCTGTTTGTCGGCTCTAGTGGAAGGAGGTGTGGGCGTCACCTGCACCATCGTGAAGACAAGTTCATCCTGGGTTGGTTGGATTATGGAGGGTGGGGGTTTCGTCCTCTTATTCCCCTCTTTTATTTTGCTTCCGCTCTGAGGGGGGAGCGTCTCTGTTTGAGGATCCGTTTGCTACCACTAGGAGCCTCTCTTTCCTCGGTGTAGTTCGCAGAAGGTCAAGGTTTTCTCATGGTTAGCGCAATCGTGCCCGTTTACTTATTTCGCATCTCTGCTCGGAACACGGGGCACTCGCGGTTTGATGCGTGATGCTGTCCTGCACAGTTGGCGCACATATTCGTAGCCGTGGGCAGTCTCTTGCTAGCTTTCTTCTGAGGCATGATGAACGTAGTTGCCGCAACCGCTTCGGTATGTCTAGTAGGTAAGTAGTTTGCTCCCGCGAGTATTTGTTGAAAACTCACACTCACGGTTCGTGCGGTAACTGAACTGCCCGTCGGTTGTTGTAGGTTTATTGCCGAAAACTCCGCTTGCGGGATGCAGGATCTTGTGTGATGTCAGGTCATTATTTCGTATGTGGTATAAATGCCACTACTACTACTAAGAAGAAGGGGTGAACTAGGCAGACGCATGTCGCGACTGAGACAAGTCTCCCGCTCAGCATGATGCTCACCCACAGATAATTGTCATTTGGTGCCAGATTAAAAAAGAAACGACTTCGTGTTCTACGAGTTTTCATGAAATGGTATACAATTCTAAAATTTGAACTAGGATAAACCTGTTCATCAATTATCTTAAAAGCTAACAATCTTATTATTTACATTAAATATTATGTATGATTATATTACTTATACAGGTTATTACGAAAGTTATCATATTTTAAAAATTGCTTCTGTTCATGTAAATGAACAATTTTCTCCAAGGAAGTATGTCGTGTTTTTTCATTGTTACACTTTTTTCGGTCTAGCCTCTCAGCCCGCAAACAAATCAGAACGTGCGATAAGGAACTCCGTTCCAAAATTGGGTTCTCCAAACAAATTTGTCAGCTGACTATATTTTGTATGGAAAATACAATTATTTTTGTTTAGAGTTGTTTTTCCCTTGGAAAAAGTTATTTATTTACATGAGTAGAAGCTGTTTTTAAAAATACCGGCCAAGTGCGTGTCGAACTTCGCACATAAGGGTTCTGTACCAATTAACAAATATATTGGTATTTGTTAGTAAAACATACGTAATAATAAACATTATCACCAAATTTCAAGTTTATAAGTCAACAGGAAATTCAAAAAATCTTCATAACAAAATGTGTGACAGAGACGGACAAATAGGGCTCCGTTTGGACCCTTCGGATACGGAACCCTAAAAATTATCACACATTTCCGTTACACTCTGTATAAATAGTTCATAACTAAATAAGATCATTGCCAATTAAAACCACACATAAAATTACAAAACTAAAAACCAGCAATTACTTATCTGTATCATCATGAGTCACAAATATTTATATGAAAAATGAATAAAACACAACTTAATCAAAAAAAAATAATACTCTATTCGCTGGAGTAAAAATTAAAGGATAACAAACCATAAAAAAGGTTTTTACAGTGTCTTCTTTGCTGTCTAAAATAAAAATATCATGAGATGTTTATTTCATACAACAACCAAATACACACTAAGCACAAATATTTCAAACATTTAAATTATTATTTCCTTTACTGTATTTTACATAAATTACAATGTACAAACAAAAAAATGGTATTATTAAAACCAAAATTAATTTTTAAAATAACATTTCTCAAAATCTAGGATAAAGATAAGCTCTGTAAAAATATTGTTAAAAAATTTCAAAAAAGGAGAAATCTTCACTAAACAGAGACGGAATTGTTATTGATGTCACAAGACATGAACGCGGTTATTTACACTGGGGCGTTACCTACCATGACGTGACAAAACTATCATAGTGCGACTGTAAAAAAGGAACAGTGCTAATTGTCTTGTATAGCTCCGTCCCTCTCTCGCAGTGGAACCACGATTGTTATCTATACTTATACTTATTACTTATAATATTATAAAGAGGAAAGATTTGTTTGTTTGTTTGTACAGTAATAGGCTCCAAAACTACTAGACCGATTTAAAAAATTCTTTCACCAATAGAAAGCTACGTTATTCCTAAGTAACATAGGCTATTTTTTAAGCCCGAAAACGGGTCCTGTGGGGTGGCCCACGGGAGCGAAGCTGCGGGGAACATCTAGTGGATCATAAAAAAAAATAAAGTAAAGAGGACTGAGCTATTCTTCAGCCAGAGAATTAGCATTGCCATTCAACGTGGCAATGCTGGGAGCGTTCTGGGCACGTTTCCCATTGACATCGATGTGGACGAGTTTTTTGATGCGCTCAAAGGGCTCATTCCCTTTTCCTTCTTCCCTTTGTATATAGTTTTATTTTTTTATTACATACGGCTGGCATGTCTGGGCCTGTAGTTATAAAACTTTAGGGCCGGTATGCACCTACACTTAATTTTATTGATAAAAACACCCCATATATGGGGTTTGAGCCCCACAGGATTTTTATTGCATTTCCTAAAATTCTGCAAAAAATATTTGGTAAAAATGCGCAGGACTTGTTTTAAGGCAACCATTTAATTAAAACTAATTGGCTTAGAGCTAGTGTTTCTTATGTCAATGTATAGAACAACTGAAATTAAAATGACAAAAAAAAACTTTTTGTAAAAAAATACTACCGACTCGGTGTATATAACGCAAAAAGTTGGTACCTATCAAAGACACCGACTTCCAAAAATTAAGTTATTTTTCACTTTATAGTTTGCTTATTTGGAAGTCGGTAGTATTTTTTTACAAAAAGTTTTTTTATTTTTCACTTTTTAGTTGTACCTACCTAATAGGCAAGTTGTTTAGTAGGATACCTATAACGCCAGAATAGATTACCCGAATATCATGAAACTTGAACATAACCGGTGAAATGAGAGATCTGCGTACCCCTTAAGAGCGTACTGGCGTGATGTTATGTTTTTCCCGAGAGATTTGCCGTAATTTATTGAAGAGTTCTGTTGTATATCTTCGAAGTTTTTCATCAGATCTTCAAATTAAAATGGGACCAATTTCGAAACATACTTTACCAAACAAAAAAAGAATTTTCAAAATCTGGCCAGAATTGACGAAGATATGCGTGAAAATACAAAAAAAAAAAACAAACATAATGTCGAACATAGAACCTCCTCCTTTTTGGTAAGTCGGTTAAAAAAGCCCATAACGGACATAATTCCAGGTTGCCTGGAAGAGATCGCGGAATGCGATAAGGCCGCCCATTGTATGTTTTTAGTACTAAGTTTCTTTTTTCTTGTTTATTATGGTGTACAATAAAGTGTATATAAATAAATTAATAAATAATTGTATTCACTAAACATGTTAAATTTTAGGAAATGTCATAAAAACGTTGTTGAACGATGTTTAAAGATTTACTTTTGTTGCTCAATACAAAAGTATTTTACTTTTTGTGTATTAGATGAATATTTTTTTTAGATTCTCTATGCTATGGCTGTAATAATAACATTAAATAATGTACGCTTCTGTGAGACCTAGGTCCAAAGTTACAGTTTTTAGACAATGTGGATATCGTAATAAGTAAGACAGGTACTCAAATAGCTCTATCTTTGAGTGTGTTTTTAGCGATAAAATCAGGTGTACTTCACGGAATTTCTTTTTATTACTACAAGTCCGGATATATTGTAATATCTATACATATAATAAAAAAACCGACTGCTTAAGCGCACTAAATAATAAAATATATCTTTTTAGTTCGCTTAAGTTAAGCAGTCGGATTATTGAATTTATTAAGTTTTTTATTCATTACTTTTTATTTATATATTTTTTTTCGAATTACTTTTAAACATAAGTGGTATATATTTTAAAAACCCTTCATTTTTGTACCGGTGTTTTGTGTTTTTGTCGCGTTAGAAGAAAAAAAGTGGAACCCCGACAATATGGCGCCCAAAATCCGCTATGTTTCTTTTTTATTAATTCCACTTATCTAAGAACACTTGGGTGGTCAGGCACTATCTAACAATCTCTATTATAAAAATCCGTCTAGCGGTTTGAAAGATATGAGGTAATAAAGAATATTATATTCATACAAAATACGCGCTTAAAACATAACCCTTTCCTTGCAGCTGGGTAAAAATAAAATAAAAATAAGGATAAAAAACATATATGTGTCATAATGTCAGTCGCTATAAAAAATATTTAAAAATTACCTTAGAGTTATCAGTGACTAGCTTTTTCCCGTGACTTCGACTGCGTAGCATTTATGCTTCGAACAGCCTATTTATAATTTAAAATGAGTTCCTTTCGCATCTTCACTATCACTATCACTACATAATAATTATTATAAAACAAAGTCCCACGCCGCGTCTGTCTGTCTGTCTGTTCGCGAAAAACTCAAAAACTACTGAATGGGTTTTCATGCGGTTTTCACTAATAGACAGAGTGATTAATGAGGAAGGTTTAAGTGTATAATTTGTTAAGGTTTTGAGTAAATTGGTTGAAATATGACAATAATTGTTGAAAATGTCGGAAAAGTCAAGCCGCTTGGGAGCTTTCATCGAAAACGCTGCCTAATCCCTTTGAGATATGACAAAACAATATATGGTGGAATTGTTCCTCTTTTATTATCTATATATATATAGTATTCTACAAAAAACCGGCCAAGTGCGAGTCGGACTCGCACACGAAGGGTTCCGTACCATTATCGCAAAACACTGCATAAAAATCACGTTTGTTGTATGGGAGCCCCCCTTAATTTATTTTATTTTAATTTATTAATTATTATTTTTGAAGTAAATATACAACTAAACATTCTGTGAATATTTCAAGCGTCTACCTGTTGCCGTTATAAATATCTAGCAAAAATCGGCAAAAATATCACGTTTGTTGTATGGGAGCCCCCCTTTAATATTTACTTTATACTGTTTTTAGTATTTGTTGTTATAGCGGCAACAGATATACATCATCTGTGAAAATTTCAACTGTGTAGCTATCACGGTTCATGAGATACAGCCAAGACAGACGGTCAGACAGACAGACAGACAGACGGATCGCGAAGTCTTAGTAATAGGGTCCCGTTTTTACCCTTTGGGTACGGAACCCTAAAAATCCGCGATAGCATAAATATGTCTATCTTTACTATACCAATTCTAACTTAAAAAAAAATACCACGTACAATGCGGTAATTGGAAAGCTATTTAGACGGATACAGTATTAATCCTCATAAACTTAAACGCGTTAGTTACCTTAAGCATCTCATGCACAATATGATAATCCATTACACCATAGAATTTAAATGAATATCTTAGGAGTTATCGCAAAATAAAAACAAACGCGCGCGAAAATAAATCGCTGTCACCATAATATACACACATAATAGGTATACACACATAATATACTATAATATACAGACTTTTGAAGCGAATGTTAATAATTTTATAGTTGTAGAATAGTATTTGCAATTAGGTTTGACTGGAGGCATATGTATTTATTTTCCTTTTGGGTGTTGTTGGACTTGGAAGGTTGCAATGGCGTTGGTTTTGTTTTACATAGTGAATTATTTTGAAGTAAAATATCTATAATGTGATTTTTCATTTCGTGGACTTAACTGACATTTGGGGGGTTGTCACTTTATCGTTACATTAAAATAGTGTCGTACCCTAACTATCCTGAGTGATCGAAAGTTAATCGAAAATCGAAGTAGATCGAAAATGAAACTATATCACGGCATAAAAAAATAATTTGTTTAGAAACTAGCGGCCCATATTTAGTTTCTACTTATTTATGTCAGACTTAATGTTATCGATTGCATTTATTTTATTGTTGATTTCATATTTAACACAATAAAAGTTCATGTACTATGTGTATGAATACTGTTATATTTAAATATATTATGATTATATTCATAAAACTAGTAGATATGCTCTACTACACGTGCGAAGCCGGGGTGGGTTGCTTGTTTTATATAAAGGGCAATCTCCGAATGTATGTAATCGCATCACTTCAGAACTTCACCTCTTAGCTAAGTTCTCTAATCTGAGCCTTCTCTCTAAGTATTAGGCAAATTCTTTAATTATTGCGTTTGTAATGGAGACAAGGTTTGTATGAAAAAATTAAAAATAAGGTGGTACGAAGTTCACCGGGACAGCTAGTTTAAAATATATTTATGTATAAGTATGGATGGCTTTTCAATTGATCTTGTATGTTAAGAACCTGCGGCGGTCTATCTACTATCTGCTGATAGTGCATACAGGGCTAGCTATAGCCTGGTGACTATAGATATCTCTGTACGCCTTTGGATTTCGTGATCCAGCTGCCTTAAGTTGGACCATCGTGTTTTTTTTTTTTTTATAAATTCTAACCATACTTCTCTATTCTTTTTCAATGTAAAAAATATAAATGGAAAAAGTGTTGGTTGTATGGTAAGCAAGAAGACATGTATAAAATATAAATATTGAACAAATACAGAAGTAATAGAAAACAACAAAATAACATCACCCAAAAAAAAAACTAACGTTGCGTAGCAAAAGCGACGATGCCAATGTTTGTTATTAGCGATAGGTGCACCCTCGTTAGAACTGCGAAAGAGGCTATACACAGTTATCATATAAAGAATCGTGTTTAGTATCGCAGGTATCAACAAAATAATAACCCCAACGAGATTTACGTATACGTTATCGGTATTTCGTTCAGGTAATTTCAAGAATTCGAGTGCCCCCTTGGGAATAAAGTTTGAGTATGCGAACCGTGCAGTTATGGGGCTTGCTATTAACGGTATGCCCCAACCAAAAATACAACTTTTTAAATAAATTTTTTGGATATTCCGTTTGAAAACTTTAACAAATGACATGTAAAGCATATGACTGATGACGACCGTCCAGTAACCTCTCGCACATACAAAAAAGCACCAAATATGAAGAAAAATACTAACCGAGAAAATTTTTACATAGAAAAGGTGGCTTGCATACAAGTACAAAACAGCTATTAAAGCGTATAAACCCTGTACCAACATCCAGCTAAGGAACACGTAGTTCTCGTATTTCCGGAAGCCCTTTATGAGGCACCATGATGTCACTCCATATAATAAACCAAGTATTACCAACACATAAAACACATGTACACCAGCAGGCACATAATTGATTAATGCTGTATTAAATAGAGACCACATTGGGAAATTGTGTGTATAGTTTATCCTGGGAACGATAATTGCCATGGTCTAGTTATGATTGAAGCACTTAAATTTTCGAAAAATATTTGTAAATTGCTTGATACTAAGCACTACTACTCCCTTGTCGCCGAACAAGTGTTGCTTCCAAAACTGCCGATGGAACAATATAAAATAGTTAAAAGTTTTAACTAACTACTCTAAAACTAATTATAGCAATCACCGCCCGCCCGACTATGAAAGCACAGATGAGGGAACAGAGAGTAAACTTGTTTGCGCACACCCGTAAGCACTATAACATCTACCGATGGCAAGTCTCCGCTTATATTTATCGCTGTGGCCAAAACACGTCTAGAAAACCAAACAAACAAGTTCAAATGCAGTGGAATAATGATATGCGTTCAAAAACTATTTTTAATCTCTTGACCTTTACTGGTTGTCATATTTATTTTGGGAGAGGCCAGTGGATGACGAATTTTCTGTACAAACTAAATAACAAAATCATTATGGAGGTAGGCAGAAAACACACAGACACATGCATAGTCCGTTTACAAGCACGCCGTTTATGAGTATTATTACGCACCTGGTTTTTAGGGTTCCGTACCCAAAGGGTAAAAACGGGACCCTATTACTGAGACTTCGCGGTCCGTCTGTCTGTCTGTCACCAGGCTGTATCTCATGAACCGTGATAGCTACACAGTTTTTTTTAAATTTTCAGAGATGATGTATTTCTGTTTCCGCTTTAACAACAAATACTAAAAACAGAATAAAATAAATATTTAAGTAGGGCTCCCATACAACAAACGTGATTTTTTTTGCCGTTTTTTGCGTTATTGGTACGGAACCCTTCATGCGCGAGTCCGACTCGCACTTGGCCGGTTTTCTGAATAACGTCACCAATAAGATCCGTGTCCTTTCTACGACGAACCCTCCCGGCGATTCCATTAACGTCTTTCTAAACTTCGATCATATATCTTCAACATAATTATTTTAATTATGTTGAAAATTTATGATTTATGTTTTTCGGATTTGGACAGTATCTAACTATGTAGGTTGATTAGCAGTCGGAGGATACATCTGGTTTTGGTCCGCCAGCTCGCGAATATGTATCCTCCGACTGCACAGCATGATTTTCTTCTTGTTTACGTCTTTTTAGTTTGCTTTTAAGCAGTCGGGTTTTTTGGTTTTTTTAATTAACTTTTTTATTTACAACTTTTTAGTTATTTTTTTTAAGAATTAGGTACATTTAAACATATAAGTGTTATATATTTTTGAAATCGCCTCTTAAAATCCTTTTGATACCCCCACGACGGGTTTGGAAGATTAAAAAAAAAAAAAAAAAAATCCCCACATAATGGCGCCCAAAATCCGCCATTTTTGTTTTATCCCATTTTAATGTAGCCAGTGACACTCGCAGGATTAAGACGAATCGATTGACGTAAGAATCATCAAAATCGGCCAACGCGTTTGGTCTCTAGAACGCTACATAGGAACAAACATACATACATACATACATACATACATACATAGACTGATAAACACATTACCCTCCTTCGGCAGTCGGGTAAAAAGGAATAGTGCTAATTGTCTTGTATAGCACCGTCCCTCTCTCGCAGTGAAACCACGATTATTATCTATACTTATACTTATTACTTATCTATACTTATAATATTTTAAATAGGAAAGATTTTTTGTTTGTTTGTTTGTTTGTACCGAATAGGCTCCGAAACTACTGGACAGATTTAAAAAATTCTTTCACCAGTAGCAAGCTAAATTATTCCTGAGTAACATAGGCTATTTTTTTATCCCGAAAACGGGTCCTGTGGGGTGGTCCACGGGAGCGAAGCCGCGGGCAACAGCTAGTCTATACTAATATTATAAAGAGGAAAGATTTTTTTGTTTGTTTGTTTATTTGTACCGAATAGGCTCCGAAACTACTGGACCGATTTTAAAAATTCTTTCACCAATAGAAAGCTACGTTATTCCTGAGTAACATAGGCTATTTTATAATCCTGAAAACGGGTCCTATGGGGTGGCCCACGGGAGCGAAGCCGCGGGCAACAGCTCGTAATATTATAAAGAGGGAAGATTTGTTTGTTTGTACCGAATAGGCTCCAAAACTACCGGCCCGATTTAAAAAATTCTTTCACCAATAGAAAGCTACGTTAGCTACGGGCGAATGTCAGTTGCTATAAGAAATATTAAAAAACCGGCCAAGTGCGTGTCGGGCCACGCGCAGTAATAGGGTTCCGAAGTTGCTTAATAATGCGGACTAAAAAGAGGGTTTTGTTGTTGTTACATGAACATTAGAACGGTTTCAGCGGCTCACAAAGTCTAAAAACGGGCCCACATAGGATTTTTTAATCTATATTCTCGCGTTTGACCACTATCTCGCCTGATGGTAAGCGATGATGTGGTCTACGGTGAAGCACGCTTGCCTAGACGTAATCTATTCACTCTTGACTTAAACTAAATAAGGACTTACTGGTAACTGAAGAAGGAGTTATAAAATCCAACGTAGCAACTGAAATTAGAAAAATATTATCTATTTGAGTACCACCGCGGGTGCGAATTGCGAAAGGAGCCGATACGAGCGCGCGTTAGAGCCACGGGGAATGGTATAGTTCGTTTCTGGATCCTTGCGTGCACGCTCCTTTTTTATTTATCTTACGGAATTTGAAAAAAATCGTATGTATTCACCTCTAATCTCCTCTAATACTCTATACTTCTACTACAACTTCTCCTATAATTAGAGGTGAATCCTCTAAACTGCGGTATTCATTATTTCATTCTAGAAAGTTTTACGCTACTCAATTAGTGATGAAGTCGGGTCGAATATTGACTTTATAGAAGGATATCGACAAAAGAAAATAAGTAATTTGCTTGGAAATCGAATCTAATTTGACTTTACATTTACGTTTTAATTACAAAACGTCGAAAATACTTTTGCACTAACACAAAATAGACTCCACCACGCGCATGCGCCATATGGACTACGTTCTGGTACTGCCAACGACTCCGGCCACTCCAATGCGTTATTCGAGCTTATTAAACATTATTAATTTAGAAATCATTATTATTAAGGATGTTATGATTTTATTTTTGTATATTTTTACATGGTTCATAAGCATATATTTACTATCTGTTTTACATAGCTAACAACGTTATTTAAGTAATTTTTCAATAGCATTTGTAGAAAATTTTTACTGTGCCAAGTACATTTTATAAGTTTTTCTCTGAGCTAAGCTGCGGACGGACAGACGGACAGAGCGAAACTATAAGGGTTCCTTGTTGACTTCGGAACCCTAAAAATTACCTTTAGAGTTATCAGTGACTAGCTTTTTCCCGTGACTTCGACTGCGTAGCATTTATGCTTCGAATAGCCTATTTATAATTTAAAATGAGTTCCTTTCGCATCTTCACTATCACTACATAATAATTATTATAAAACAAAGTCCCACGCCGCGTCTGTCTTTCTGTTCGCGATAAACTCAAAAACTACTGAATGGGTTTTCATGCGGTTTTTACTAATAGACAGAGTGATTAATGAGGAAGGTTTAAGTGTATAATTTGTTATGGTTTTGAGTAAATTGGTTGAAATATGACAATAATTGTTGAAAATGTCGGAAAAGTCAAGCCGCCTGGGAGCTTTCATCGAAAACGCTGCCTAATCCCTTTGAGATATGACAAAACAATATATGGTGGAATTGTTCCTCTTGTATTATCTATATATATATATACTATTCTACAAAAAAATCCGCGATCGCATAAATATGTCTATCTTGACTATACCAATTCTAACTTAAAAAAAAAATAGCACGTACAATGCGGTAATTGGAAAGCTATTTAGACGGATACAGTATTAATCCTCATAAACTTAAACGCGTTAGTTACCTTAAGCATCTCGTGCACAATATGATAATCCTTTACACTATAGAATTTAAATGAATATCTTAGGAGTTATCGCAAAATAAAAACTAACGCGCGCGAAAATAAATCGCTGTCACCATAATATACACAAATAATAGGTATACACACATAATATACTATAATATACAGACTTTTGAAGCGAATGTTAATAATTTTATAGTTGTAGAATAGTATTTGCAATTAGGTTTGACTGGAGGTATATGTATTTATTTTCCTTTTGGGTTTTGTTGGACTTGGAAGGATGCAATGGCGTTGGTTTTGTTTTACATAGTGAATTATTTTGAAGTAAAATATCCAGGTCGCCTACTTATTTTAAGGAAAAACATGTAGATATGCTCACTACACGTGCGAAGCCGGGGCGGGTTGCTAGTTTTATATAAAGGGCAATCTCCGAATGTATGTAATCGCATCCCTTCAGAACTTCACTCTTACCTCAGTTCTCTAATCTGAGCCTATTAGGCAAATTCTTTTATTATTGCGTTTGTAATGGAGACAAGGTTTGTATGAAAAAATTAAAAATAAGGTGGTACGAAGTTCACCGGGACAGCTAGTTCAAAATATATATATATATATAAGTATGGATGGCTTTTCAATTGATCTTGTATGATAAGAACCTGCGGCGGTCTATCTACTATCTGCTGATAGTGCATACAGGGCTAGCTATAGCCTGGTGACTATAGATATCTCTGTACGCCTTTGGATTTCGTGATCCAGCTGCCTTAAGTTGGACCATCGTGTCTTTTTTTTTTTTATAAATTCTAACCATACTTCTCTATTCTTTTTCAATGTAAAAAATATAAATGGAAAAAGTGTTGGTTGTATGGTAAGCAAGAAGACATGTATAAAATATAAATAATGAACAAATACAGAAGTAATAGAAAACAACAAAATAACATCACCCAAAAAAAAAACTAACGTTGCGTAGCAAAAGCGACGATGCCAATGTTTGTTATTAGCGATAGGTGCACCCTCGTTAGAACTGCGAAAGAGGCTATACACAGTTATCATATAAAGAATCGTGTTTAGTATCGCAGGTATCAACAAAATAATAACCCCAACGAGATTTACGTATACGTTATCGGTATTTCGTTCAGGCAATTTCAAGAATTCGAGTGCCCCCTTGGGAATAAAGTTTGAGTATGCGAACCGTGCAGTTATGGGGCTTGCTATTAACGGTATGCCCCAACCAAAAATACAACTTTTTAAATAAATTTTTTGGATATTCCGTTTGAAAACTTTAACAAATGACATGTAAAGCATATGACTGATGACGACCGTCCAGTAACCTCTCGCACATACAAAAAAGCACCAAATATGAAGAAAAATACTAACCGAGAAAACTTTTACATAGAAAAGGTGGCTTGCATACAAGTACAAAACAGCTATTAAAGCGTATAAACCCTGTACCAACATCCAGCTAAGGAACACGTAGTTCTCGTATTTCCGGAAGCCCTTTATGAGGCACCATGATGTCACTCCATATAATAAACCAAGTATTACCAACACATAAAACACATGTACACCAGCAGGCACATAATTGATTAATGCTGTATTAAATAGAGACCACATTGGGAAATTGTGTGTATAGTTTATCCTGGGAACGATAATTGCCATGGTCTAGTTATGGTTGAAGCACTTAAATTTTCGAAAAATATTTGTAAATTGCTTGATACTAAGCACTACTACTCCCTTGTCGCCGAACAAGTGTTGCTTCCAAAACTGCCGATGGAACAATATAAAATAGTTAAAAGTTTTAACTAACTACTTTAAAACTAATTATAGCAATCACCGCCCGCCCGACTATGAAAGCACAGATGAGGGAACAGAGAGTAAACTTGTTTGCGCACACCCGTAAGCACTATAACATCTACCGATGGCAAGTCTCCGCTTATATTTATCGCTGTGGCCAAAACACGTCTAGAAAACCAAACAAACAAGTTCAAATGCAGTGGAATAATGATATGCGTTCCAAACTATTTTCAGTCTCTTGACCTTTACTGGTTGTCATATTTATTTTGGGAGAGGCCAGTGGATGACGAATTTTCTGTACAAACTAAATAACAAAATCATTATGGAGTTATGCAGAAAACACACAGACACATGCATAGTCCGTTTACACGCACGCCGTTTATGAGTATTACTACGCACCTGTTTTTTCTGAATAACGTTACCAATAAGATCCGTTCCTTTCTACGACGAATCGCCGGGAGGGTCCCGGCGATTTCACTAACGTCTTTCTAAACTTCGATCATATATTTTCAACATAATTATTTTAATTATGTTGAAAATTTATGAAAATTATGATTTATGTTTTTCGGATTTGGACAGTATCTAACTATGTAGGTTCCTGGAGTTGGGTATTTTTTTTCGTCATATACATAATTAAAATGAAATGTAAAAAACCGGCCAAGTGCGTGTTGGGCTTCGCACATTTAGGGTTCAAAAAAAATGAGGGAATTCAAAGAAAAATCTGATTATCAATATATTGGTATTTGTTAGTAAAATATACTTAATAATAAACATTATCACCAAATTTCAGAATTCAGCTTGTTCGGGAGGCTGTAAGTCGTCAAACCTGCACGCGAGACGATTCGTGATGAATCTTGAAAACAGCTAGTAGACATGGGCGAAAACTTACTTCCTAAACATAATTAACTTCTGCTATAGTCATGGCTGGGTACCAGATCAGTGGAAGCTACAGATCATCATTCCATTACTGAAACCTGGCAAACAAATGATCCGAATGGCCTTAGGCCAATAGCTTTATCTTCAGTCCTAGCCAAGCTACTAGAACACCTTATAAAAAATCGTCTCGAGTGGTTAGTCGAATCGACAGATTTACTGCCGAATTTCCAATTTGGTTTTAGGAAAGGGCTTAGTACTATGGATAGTGTTGGCGTCCTGGTCACAGATGTCCGTTTGGCCCTCTAAAGAAACCAATCTGTTGTTGCTGCTTTCCTTGACATCTCCTCCGCATACGACAACGTACTTCTTTCCGTACTCAGGCAAAAATTGCATTAGCTGAGTCTACCGGCAAAGATGATACAGTGTATATGTGAACTTCTCTTGTCCCGGTCATTGGATCTGAGAGTTCAGGGAGAGGAGTTCGATAAGAGGCAGGCGTGGAGGGGACTCCCTCAAGGCTTTGTCCTCAGTCCCCTGCTGTACAATTTGTATACGGCCGATATTGGGTCTTGCCTAAACAATAATTGCCAGATCCTGCAATACGCCGAGGACATTGCTCTATACGTGACAGATTCCTCCATCGTTGACGCGGCTTCTTCTCTATGCCACTCTTTGGACTCTCAGAGCCAGTGGCGTTTAAGCCATGGCCTTTCCCTCTCCGCACCGAAAAGCTCGGCAGTAATTTTCTCTCGCAAAAGACAGTTCCCTCAGATATCAGTGATCATTTTAGGTCATAATAACCCGATAGTTGACAAAGTTAAGTTTTTAGGCGTTTTCTTGGATTCTAAACTAACTGGCAAGCCTCACATAAACTCCCTAATTAAAAAATGTGAAAGAGTTATTTCAATTTTAAAAGTTGTAGCGGGTGTTTGGTGGGGTGCTCACTAGGGCATGTAATATCGGAAGTTTTTCAATTCCGATATTGATTGCCGACATTGGATCTCAATTTCGGCATTCCAATATTAATATCGGAATTGCGTACTTTTGTTAAATATCGCACATTTTTTTTTTTTGATAATTGCACAAATTCGGTATAAGGTTGGGTTGAGTAAAATAAAAAAAAACATTTATGCCGCGACATAATAGGACTTTCTATTGAGCCTCTCTCTTATCACCAGGGGCTGGGTAATCCCAAAAATACCTAAAAAGCCATGGCTTTCTTAAAAAGGATAATGCTAAAAAAACAGAAATAAATGTTTATAGATCAATCTGAAAGTAGTACCGATAAGTGTAGTGAGTAATAATGATTTATAAATCCAGTATAAGTATTGGTCAATGTATCGAGGCCTCCATTGGGAGGCCTGTGTTCTGCAGTGGACGTCTTTTAGCTAAAATGATGATGACGATGAGAGACAATGTAGTCAAGTAGTGGAAGTTCATTTATCCAACAGATTAGTGATCGGATAGACTAATTTATTGTATTTTTATATTATATACAAGCACACGACTGAAAAATATTAAGCATTAATTTATTGAGGTTTTCCGGTTTCACATTATGAATTTGAAATAAAGTTTAACAAGGATAGATACTTGTCCCGAAACAGTCCTCTCAAAAGTATTAAAAACTATCTGAGCGTTTTTCATCGTCATCATCGTCATCTCACAGCCGAGAGACGTCCAATGCTGAACATAAGCGGGAGTGTCGTCACATTGGCCGATCCCATAATCTCAAATCAAGCGGATTACCATAACGTAAGCATTATTCAATGAAAATATCATTGTTACAACGGGTTATAAGATATAACTTTTTACAATATCGTGACTGTCAAGGCACTTATTATTTCTTCATCAAGTGTAGTTTAATTAAATAAGCGCCCGGTTAGTAAACAGATTATCCGACCACTGCTAATCACCATAGTCAAAGGGTTTTTTTTCTGATTCCGAGATTCCGATATTGGATCACTCAGTACCGGAATTGAAATATCGGTAATTTATTTCCGAGATTCCGATATTCATGCCCTAGTGCTCACCCCTACACCATGAAATTTGTGTATAACGCCTTAGTTCGTAGCATTCTGGACTATGGAACGTATCACTTGACTCCTTATAACAAAGGTGCTTTGGCGGGGCTAGATAGAGTACAGTACAAGTGCCTTCGGATTATCTCTGGTTGCATGAAGTCCTCCCCCGCTAACGCATTGCAGGTTGAATGTGCCGAACCACCCCTTGCCTTAAGACGGCAATATTTGCCACCCGTTTTTTATCCAGGTTAATCACTTGGTCATCCCATCCCCCATAAAAGCTTTTCGGATTGTTCAAAATCTAGATTGTCCGATTCTCCAGCACCCTAGATTACCTCTTTTTGTGACTTCGCTTATCAAGTATTATTTTTACCCCCAAAATTATCTATAATATTGGTATATCCAAAAGATCCCCATCAGCTAATTTGACCTTCAATGCGGTGGTGGGCGAGAGATGGAATGGTTTTCAACTGTTCTTCACTGATGCTTCGAAATTAAATAGTCTTAACAACACTGGAGCTGCGATATATTACCAAAGCTCTAGAATCTTATTACAGTTCAAGTGTCCTAAAGAGTCTTCTGTATTCACGGGCGAGTGTATGGCTATATTGGGACTTGGGAGCTTGTCTTTTTATAGAGTCACACACTAACATTGAGAAAGCCGTTATCTTTACAGATTCTCTTAGCAGTTTGCAGGCCCTGGAACAAAGTCCTTTTAAAAGTAAATTACATAGCCCTCTTATCTTAAAAATCAGAAAATCTTTACTAGCTTGTGCTAGCAGTCAAAGTGATGTTCAGCTAGTTTGGATACCTAGTCATTCTGGCATCAAGGGTAATGAATGTGTTGATGTACTGGCTTAAGATGCCTGTTCATCTGTAACGGCTGATATCTCACACAACACTCACCTGAGTTATGACTTGTTGTCCCTTCCCAAATTGAGTCTCCAGGATTCATGGCAGGCACATTGGAATACGTCTAGCAGGAAGAAAGGCAAATTTTTCCATGCTGTCCAACCGGTCATAAATCCTAAACCATGGTTCTTTGGTTTCAAAAAGGTTTCTAAAGCTGCCATATCTGTCCTCTGTAGAATCCGCTTAGGTTTTTGCTGCATTCCCGTCTTTCTCCATAAATACGCGACTCCTCTCTTTGCGAGTGTGGATTAGGCGAGGGTAACTTGGATCACATTTTTTTTTATGTTCGAATAATCACCCCTCACTTGATTTATACCGCCATCTCCCTAAACTTAAGATTCCTCTCCCAATAAACTTCCCCTCTCTTCTGACTTTTCCCTCCCCTGAATTCCTTGTGGCGCTGATGATTTTCATCCGCCACAATTATATAAAATTATGAGCCTTGCTAAATTCCATGTCACCGTCTATTTGTATGTGGTATACAACGTATCTTTAGTGTGTTAACATTTATATTATTTATGTATTTTTATTTTTTGTTTGTTTCAGTCCCGTACTAACCCAACAAGTGTCAACTGTATTAAGCGAAGAATTTAGTTTTTGCCTACAGTTCCTGGTTTTTTTCTTTACTAATAAACATAATTGCTCTTCCATTTAACTTTAGACATTGGTAGAATAGTCGACATCGGCTTTGCTTGCCATATAAAAATATAGAATAGAAGTAAATGTAATACACCTATGGAGCGCAAACGTGGTCGTTAACGAAGCGTCAAAAGTCCGCACTCGGGGTCTGCCAGCGAGCGATGGAACGAAGTATTCTCGATCACGTCAAATAAGGACAGTCAGATACGGAGACGGACAATGAACAAGTCAATTCCATACAGGGAGGTTGTCGGTGCACTGGCATTCCTAATGACAGGAACCAGACCAGAAATTTCATATGCCGTAAGCGTGGTATCTAGAACACTTGACAGTCCAACGAATGAAGATGTTCGTAAGGTGAAACGCATATTTCGTTACCTTAAAGGAACACTAGATTTGGCGATTGTTTTACTGAAAGGGACACAAACCCGGAGAGTTAGAATGATACAGCGACTCTGATCACGGTGGGGATCAAAGTACAGGACGTTCGACTTCTGGAATTATTATCTATGCATGAGGAGTGATCTCTTGGGCAAGTCGCAGACAGACATCTGTAGCGATCTGGAGCACAGAAGCCGAAATAGTCGCAGCAAGCGAAGCAGCTCGAGAGATAGTTTGGCTGAGAAGACTTTTCAATGAGATAACGACACTGAATGATATCCTAATTTTACAAATTGATTATGATGCAGTTATAAAGCTTTCGCAAAACTCAGAATTGCACAAAAGGACGAAGCACATTGCGATTAGACATTTCTATGTCAGAGAATAAGTAACTGATTAAGAATTACTAGTCAAATATGTTCCTACTGAATACCAATGTGCTGATGTTCTGACTAAGCCTGTTTTCAAACCTAGATTGGCATTTATTTGTGGACTGATTGGGTTAACGTTACATAGTTTTCCAAAAAGGGAGGATGTTAGAAAAGGTTTTAGCAAACTCCAAACTCTATAGTACTGGCTTTATATGTTAATATGGTATATTCTTTCACCAATAGAAAGCTACATTATTCCTAAGTGACATAGGCTATTTTTTTATCCAGAAAACTTGTCCTGTGGGGTGGTCCACAGTAGCGAAGCCGCGGGGAACAGCTAGTAACAAAAAGAAAAAAAAAATGTGTTTATTATCTTAAATCAAACAATTTAGTTGCCGGGGCTTCCCAGAAAGTAATCCGAAAATACTTGTGATGGGATAAACCTCGCTCTTCCTAGTTTTATTAACAATAGTTTCGTTGTGCTAATTAGGTATAAGTTACACATTTTTATAAAACTAATAAAAAAAGACAAATGAACATAAATGAAGTGTTATGGCAGTGTGAGAAGGTAGAGTGTGTTTTGTATACATGTGTGTTTATCCGTGTGTTTATGAGTGTGTGAATGTATATTTATTGTGTATGTGTGTGTGTATGAGTGGTTGTGTGTATGAGTGGTTGTGTGTATGTGTGAAAGAGTGTTGGCGTGTGTGTGTGTTGGAGTGTGTGTGTACACACACATACACACATACATGCATGACGTTCAACCCAGTGTAGCCAAAATGTCTTCCACGGCATCATAATTAAGTGTGAAGAGCCATTACGTCAATGTCTTCTTACACTCATACAGCTGCATAGGGTAAATGTAAAGTATGCGATTTACTTTATTATAAACGAGTGGGGCTTGAGTTACATTTTGGCGACTAGCAAAAGTTGAGCGTGCTGAGTATGTAGGGGCTACTATATCACATCGTCTTTTTTAAGTTTGGCATGGCTAAAGGGTAGAATTTTGTGATATCTCAGTACCATGTGTCGTACGTAGAGTTTTCTGACGGAGAGCAGCTTAGAGCTTGCTTATAGTGATTCAGTAGGGAACCTGTAGGGCTTACAGTACATGACCTTAATCAAGGATCTCTGTGCCCTCTCTAGTTCTATAAAATACGACTTAGCTGCTCCACCCCATACCAAGATACAATATATGATTACAGATTGGGCCAATGCGATATATATTTTATTTTGTAGTTCTTTACTAATAACATGTCTCAACGATTTGAAAACCCATATGAGTTTTCTTACCCTCCCTATAGTTAATTCGAGGTGTGGGTACCAGCTTAACCTTTGATCTACAACAATACCTAGGTACTTGACGGAATTTACCATCTGAATTACAGGGCAGCTACAGGTAGATTGGGTTGGTGTACGACAAGAATGTATTCTAATGTTAAAGTCAGGCGCAGGCTGAGAGTTTGCGTATTTAGTGAAGCAGACGAAGTTGGTTTTAAGGGTATTTAGAGTAAGTAGATTCTCCCTTAGCCAATCACTAACTCTGGCCAGTCCCCTCTCAGCCTCCAGCCTAACCTTGTCCCAGGTTTTGGCAGAGAAGATAATAGCAGTGTCATCCGCGTAGGACAGTATCCTCGCACCGTTGATAATAAGGTTACAGAGTTCATTAATGTAAATCAAAAGAGCGCCGGGCCGAGGACACTACCCTGCGGGACGCCATACGTCATGTTTTCCTCGGTACTAACATGGTTTTCAATTTTTACCCCCTGTTTTCTGTTTTTAAGGTAACTACTGAGAAGAGAGAGAGCAGAACCTCGAAATCCTAAGTTCTCCAGCCTGTGTATAAGTTTAGAGATAGAGACGGTATCAAAGGCTTTCTTGAGGTCAAGAAAGGCCACTAGGCATTTTTTCCCCTTGTCTACTTCCTTGGTTATCACAGTTGCAAGTTCCTCCGTAGCGTCCTGGGCCGACATTCCCCTACCATATTGAGAGGAAGATAAGATGTTATACTTAGTCAGGTAGTTAACTATTCTAGAGTTCAAGAGCTTCTCAATGATTTTAGAAATGGAGGTCAACACAGAAATTGGTCGATAGTTGTTAACGTCGTCTATATCTCCACTCTTATACACAGGGGTAACAACGGAGAGCTTAAGAAGGTAGGGGAAGATACCAGTGTTAAAGCATAGGTTGGCCAGGTCACAGATCAGTGGGACTAGGATCTCCTTGGCCTGTTTTAGGAAAAGGGTAGGAATTCCATCCCATCCTGGTGCACTCCCAGAGTCTAGTGACATCAATATATTTTCAACTTCCTCCTGAGAGGTGTCTAAGAGAACAAAGGAGGAAAGATTAGGGCTGTCTGTGTTACAAGATGTAAGAGGTACGTAGCTATTTAAGATGTTCTGAGCTAGAGTTTGTGCAATGTTAATAAAATAATTATTAACATAGTTGACTGAGTCTAGGGGACATGATTTTATCTTAAGTAGGTCGCCATTTGAGCTCCTGGGTGGCTTATAATTTGTGATATCATTAATGGTTGACCACAATGCCCGAGGGTTTTAGCAGATGCTTTGATTTTATCTGTGTTGAATTTATTTTTTAGTTTTTTTATTAGGTTCACACAGAAAGTCCGATAACGTCTATATGTAACAACTAGAATTTGATTATGTGGGTTTGATTTAAGTTTAAGGTAGATTGAATTTCTTAGTCTGATAGATCGTAGGGCACCTGTTGTTATCAGGGTTTGATCGTTCTTTTGCTGTTCGTGATAATTACACTTTTAGAATTTTGATAGTAAAGCTGTCTTGACCAAATATAAGCGCAAAGGCGTAAGTATCAGGGTCTTTGAAGATGTTAAAAAAGGAGGTATCAATATTTTTTAGACTATTATGAGCATTTTCGTAGTTGACTATTGTTTTGTGCTTTTTGGGTATATTATAGCAATATTTGTTCTCGAGTGATAACAATATCATGCAGACCACTGCATGATATTATGTGTGTGTTACGGTTGTATTTAAAACCGCAGTAAAAGCTATATTTTTTCGTTTATCAAGACTCAGGAAGACGTGATCTAGGCATCCATCCCCCCTCGTGGGTAGGTTGTGAGATGGTAAAAGTCCATGCGTTGATAGCATATTTAAGTAGGTTAGTCTATTGTTTCTTTCATTATTTGTTTCAGTAGGGGAAATAATTAAGTCAATATTAATGTCCCCTAAGATTAGAACGTTTTTACTAGGAGTAATATTATCAAGATGACTGTTAAGGAAATTAATGAAGTTACCTGCATGTAGAAATGATGGGGAACGATAAATACCCAAAATAGTGTAATTTGGTACATTTAACTCGAGTCCGGTGGCATTTACAAACTTTAGGTCTTTAAATTTTACTGACAATTTATTTGTGATGTATAGGTACAACTACCCCGTCACTTTGGTTAATATGGTGTTTTGTTTGGAAAGATGTGAAATTAACTAATTGTGGTATGTTTTTTTAGGGTTCAACCAGCATTCTGTGTGAATCAAAATATCTACTTCATATTTTAGTATTATTTTTTTTTAATTTACTATACATAGAATATTTAATATTTTGTTTACATAGATACAAGTATACAGGGTGTCCCAGAAATCAACGTCAAGCCGTAAATGGGTGATAGACCAAGTTATAACAGTTCTCAGAAAAATACGAAAAAAAATCTACCTCATGTTTTTAAAAAATTATGTTCACTTTAAAAATTTACTAAAAATATCAATCCCTGTAATGGTTCTTTAACTCCAATTGCTACAAATCCCATAATTTATCAATTTTTTTTATTATTATGTAATCTTGAATAATGCTTGTGTAGATTTTTGCCTAAAATTTAAAGCCAACTCCTCCTACTTAGAAGAAAATTAAACTTTTTCAAAACCAAATTATTCAAATTTACTGTTTCGCCCAACTTTAACTGACTGTACTGAAAAAAAAATGTACTACGCTAGTTTGGCAAGTAACATGAGAAATTGGCGCATTTAATAAGGATTCAAAAATGGTGTAACACTTGCTAGATTACGTTTTCAATAATTGGTCAAATTTTTTTTTGTAAATAGTATCGGTTTTTACCCAAAATGTCCATACTTCCTTAAAATGACTTTAGCTTACCTAAAGCTTTGCTAAACTCCGTTTCTAGTTCGATAGAGACGGAGAGAGTCATTTTACGAAGTGTGAGCGAGATAATCTACACAAGCATTATTCAAGATTACATAATAATAAAAAAAAATGATAAATTATGGGATTTGTAGCAATTGGAGTTAAAGAACCATTACAGGGATTGATTTTTTTTAGTAAATTTTTAAAGTGAACATAATTTTTTAAAAACATGAGTTAGATTTTTTTTCGTATTTTTCTGAGAACTGTTATAACTTGGTCTATCACCCATTTACGGCTTGACGTCGATTTCTGGGACACCCTGTATACAGTGTATAAAATACTTAATTAACTAAGACTACAAATATAAACACTTAAACCAAAAACTACTCACTAACTAAACCAAAACAATATACTAATCTAAAATGTGGCGTCAAAAAACTTCACCATATCGTTGTCCACTGGTAATGTGCCCAAAAGACTGGCAGCATTGCCACGTTGTATGGCAATGCTTATTCTCTGACCGAGGTAAAAGCCAGCCCTTGGGTCACGCAAAGTGTCAACTAAGCGTTTGGAAAGATCTTTAAACAAAGCGTGAGCACTCGGACCCCACGGACCAAGAGTTTCAACCCCAAACGGGGAACCGATCACTTTTCCGAATCTTTTTTGATCGAATTTCATTTTACCGAAAACTATTGACCGACGTGTTTTGAACTTTTTTCATTTGCCATATTTTCACCAAACCGAAACAACATTTTAGGGAATATTATTTAGTCACAAATATATAGCCAGTAACTTGGTAGCATTTTTAATTTAAAATTGAAATAGTGTCATAAAAAGTCAATATGTTGTGCTACAAAATGTAGTGACAGAAACGAATCGCTGCAAAATCGACTTCACGCAGTCTTGTCTGTGTTTACGTATATATTTCGAATTTTCATGCAAATAATTTATTAATAGCTGTCATGCATTAGACATTTTTATTGATAATTTTTTTCAAAGAATTTGTTTAAGAGCGAGCGAAGCGAGCTCTGGAATATAGGGCACCCCGACACGGATAGGTTAGGTTCGAAGGGGATGACGGGAGCTGAAGTGAGCGAGCAAAGCGAGCGAACTCAGCTCCCGTCATCTCCTTCGTATTAGGTTACTTTAGACCCTGCAGCCAGAAATAGGAGCCCCGCGGAGCGGGGATCCGCCGACAGTTATTTTTTTAAATTCGCTGTTTTAAACATTTTTATTCGCCCACTGTTTCTCTCTCACTTAGTATTTTGATATGCCTTTAAAAATAAATATTTCGAACAAATGTTATTTCGGCTAAGTGTAACTTCGGTAAAAAGTTTTTCGACCAAGTTAAACGTCGGAGTTACGAAAAATATCGATTTGATAATAGGTCAACTAAGACAGTGGCAGACGTGACTTCGATGAAGTAAAAAAAAAAGAAACGATAATAGTTGGAAAGTTTTAGGTGAAATGAAATTCGGTCATATGTTTTTCGAACTTATGTTAGGTACCCCCCAAACGGCACGAAAATATAACTACCGATGAGGTTATTATATTTCCGCCGCTTGAGGTTCTCTGCAGCCGCAGCGGCAGCGCCAGCACAGCACGACGAGCTAGGAAGATGGGATAGCGCAAGAGTATCGACATAAGTAGAGTCCCATCTTCCATGGAAACAAAGACATCCCGTCCGGTCTTTTGCCATCGTCACGTGCCAGGCCATGGGGTTCCAATACGGCTGGAACGCTGACGGTGACGAGAGCACGTCGGATGATGTCGTTTAAGTTTCCGTGACGCGCTATGCGACCCGCACTTCGGCTGCATGATAGACCGTGGTGACCGAGGCTGTTGACAACTTCGCCACAGTGACAACGATGAGGAGTACAGCAGGGAGCGCCAAGACGTAGGGAAGCAGCGAGGCGGAAAGTAGTGTCGTCAAACAAGGTGCCTATGTTCGACGACGGTAGAGCGTAAAGCCAGAGGCCCGACGCCCACTCACCCACAGCCAGCAGACGCGCGCTCGGCAGGATTGGCAGAAGTGGCAATTTAGTGCTCCTGAACTGCTCTGCAGAGCGGCTCATCCCACCGTCTCTGGGATGAAGGGTAGTCGGGGAGATTACAATTCGGGCAAGCGAGTCTCCAAGCATCAATAGCCTCGGTGAAGCACGGCACATCAAAATTAATCAGTATGGGTGCTAGGATATTCCTGATTAATTTCTCGGTACCGGGGACCGAGGATATAAATGCCGGTATTTTAGTTGTGATAGGGTGAGTTGCAAGTCATCAAAATTTGTATATATACTTCTACCCTCTTACAAATAAACGCGGAATAAAGTACAAACCTACCAAGTAGTATAAACCTATGAAAATGTATGGTTATTCCTTTGTTATACCTGGTATAACTTTATTCCGCGTTTATTTGTAAGAGGGATAATGTTTTGTGTTAAAATTATTAAATTGTGTGGAGAATTACCCGTGTTTAATTTTAGATCCTGTATGTTACACTTTTTCGATTCTGATGGTTTATTCTGATCAATTGCCTTTAGTGTATCGAAATTATCCATATATAACCATGTCAAGTTAATACTCTCGGGATTGCAACAAGGGTAGTTAGATGTTATGAATAATAGAGTGAGTACACACGGATGAGTTCAACATTTTGTATAGGGAAAAACAGGGGGTAACAAATTGTATATTTAGAATCTAAGTAATTTAGGTTTTTTACTAATGTAGGTATAGAACTATTGTATCTGAGGTAGTAGACGGTGTGTATGTTGATATGTTTGTATTCTGGGCGTGTTTATGTTTTCTGTCAGAGATCAAGTGATGTAAATGTGGGATATAAAGTTTGTAGTTGTGATTGTGGTATAAAGGTGTGTATGTAGGTATAAAGGTGTGTATGTAGTGTAGTATGAGTGTGTAGGTATGTAAGGGTATGTAAGTAGATTTCTGTGAGAATTTCAATATATGGTAAACGTTTGAAATTACTTTTATCAATCTAGGCAACCCATACCCAGATCGACAAAGGCAACATTGTGTGTAGACGTGTATAAGTGTGTAGACGTGTAAAAGTGTGTAGACGTGTATAAGTGTGTAGACGTGTAAAAGTGTGTAGACGTGTATAAGTTTGTGTGTAGATTTCTGTGCATGTTTTGTTGTATAGTAGATTAGTACATTTAACATATTATTTAACAAATTAGGTGTTGGGCTTAGGTAAGCTGTTTTAGGTAGGAGAAACAGTTTTGACATATATATACCCATAGTTAGTCATTGTTCTTGCATTAATTGTAGTCTATACTAATATTATAAAGAGGAAAGATTTTTTTGTTTGTTTGTTTGTTTGTACCGAATAGGCTCCGAAACTACTGGACCGATTTGAAAAATTCTTTCACCAATAGAAAGCTACATTATTTCTGAGTGACATAGGCTTATGATGTTTTTATCCCGAAAACGGGTCATGTGGGGTGGTCCACGGGAGCGAAGCCGCGGGCAACAGCTAGTAATAATATTATAAAGAGGAAAGATTTGTATTTTCGGGTTATTGTATGTAACGATTAAACTTAAAAACTATTGGCACGATTTAAAAAAATATTTCACCTTAGTGAAGCTACACTATCCCCGGGTAACATAGGCTACTTTGTATCCATGTATTCCCACCGGAACGGGGACTACGCGGGTGAAACCGCGAGGCGTCCGCTAGTATTAAATAAAATATAAAAAAAAAATAGAGTCGGTGCCAAGCCGTAAATAGATTACTATATTATACAAACTACTATAAACAAAGCTATAAACAAATACAAATATATAAAGAAAACAGAACGCAACACAAGGACACGTGACGAACTATATTGTACTATAAAAAAATATGTTCTCACTTATATAATTTGAGTGTAAGGGCCGGCGCTCACTGACGGCATGGTACGGTAAAGGACGGTTCGTCGACAAATGATTTTTCGACCTTATTTCAATGATATTAGCGTTGAAATTCCTTTATTTCTACACGAACGCCGCGGCATGCAGCGGCAAAATGATTTGATATGGTGAAAATGCCATGCGGTGCCGCGCCAAGGTCGAAAATCATTTGTCCTCGAAAAAATCCTTTGCCGTGCCAGGCCTTCAGTGAGCGCTGGCCCTAAGAAACCATAGCGCGATTCAGAAATGTGTCATGAATGAACTACACCATGTATCAAGCTCTAGTATATAGCAAAACGAACATAGGTATAAATTTCTGCAATCAATGGTCAAGTTTTAAATGGTATAATTACGTGATTAAAATAATAAACACAAAAATGATATCTATTTAATATCTATAATAACTAAAGATGAAGAGTTGTTTTTTTAAGCGCGCTAATGTCGGACACTATCAATATAATTCCAAAAAATCATTTTGTATGTCAGCCAGATTTATGAGGAATAAGTATAGGCATTTATTTAACATTATATAAAAAAATACAAATCTTTTCTCATTATAATATTAGTGATATTAGATGTTAAGGATAGGTTAGGTTATTAGGTTAATTATTAAAGATTTGATTTATTAGGTTTAGAATTATTTTCTGCTTTTTAGTGCTTATAGAGTTTTTTGAAGACGGTTTTTTTTTTAAAAAGGATTTCATCATATAAATCTTCACTATAAAAACTTTTTCACTAAAAAATACAACCGACTTCAACATAAAAACACTACAAAGGGAAAAACAACTTCAATTTCGGAAGTCGGTGTTCCTGGTTTCGTTTTATTGTTTTTTGACACCGACTTCCGAAATTCAAGTTATTTTTCACTTTGTAGTGTTTTTATGTCTAAGTCGGTTGTATTTTTTTGTAAAAAAAAGTTTTTTATTTTTCACTTTTTAGTTATGGTACATAATGGACAAATAATGCCCAATGTGATGCCAGAATAGATCAACCCAATAACATGAAACTTAAACAAAACCGGTGGAATAAGAAACCAGGATAATCTGTTCACACCTGCGTACCCCTTTAAAGCGTACCAGTGTAATGTTATGTTATGAAATGTTATGTTATGGAATGGTGTAAACTATAACAGACATGCGATTGCAGCTATCCCGCGTGATTTGATATCATTTATTGAAGGGTTCTGATGTACATCTCCGAAGTTCTTCATCAGATCTTGATGAAATTAACAATAAATGTGACCACATGACAAGAATCAGCTTTCAAATAAAAAAAGAATCAAGAAAATCGGTTCACCTAGTAAAAAGTTCTGAGGTAACACATATAAAAAAAAAATACTGTTGAAATGATAACCTCCTCCTTTTTGGGCAGTCGGTTAAAAACTGGCCAGTGGATAACAGTGGATTCCAACACCCAACTCAACGTCGTCTCATTTTCCCAGTTTTGCGTTGAAGTCGCCCTTGAGAACGGTGAAGTGAGTTTTGAAACCGTGCATGGCTCCTGATCTTCGTTGTTGAGGTGTGCCGAGGTCGGGGCGTAGACCTGTAAGACCTTCAGCGAATATCTTGAGGATATTCTGAGTATACACTCTCGATCTTTCACCATTCACATTTCGAAGCAATATCGCCGGCAGTTCTGAAAGAGTGTTAAAAAATCGGGCACGAATGGCTATCGGCTTAAAAGCCGATATAATTTTCTCGACTTAATAAAAAAAAAAAAAAACATCCAATAAACTTGATCAAAAAGCAGGGTTTAAAGTAACCTAACAGGCAGGAGATGACGAAAACTTATAGCGTATTCACATGAGCTGTGTAGCTACTGGCACCTAACCAACCAATGAGGGACACGTTTGCAATTTCACTGTCTTACCAAACGAATAGGTTGTAGACTGATGCACTGATTGGTCGTATTATTCTGTTCAAAACGTTCAGTTTACAATTCATCGATAATTTATAGACTCTCGAGATCGTCCATAAACTGAAGAGGTCTACAATAATCTGGGGACTTATATAAAACGAAATGTCTTGACTAACTCACTCACACAGTAATTCATCAACGCCCAAGCTTAATAAACCATTGGACCTAGAATGCTGAAATTATGCACAGAGGTCCCCTTTATGATGGGCACCCATTTCTATGGCTGACCGGTAAAACTCTAAATAGACTCCGCACTAAGTTCGACTGGTGGTACAAAGACAACCTACAAAGATGGGAATTCTCGGATGGGTCCCATCTCCAGTGTCTGTGCGGCTTCCTCCACAGACTATGGCCCACCTTTCAGTGTTCGTCGCTTGCTCTGTCAGTTGTGAATATGAGGACCTATGGCTGCACCGGCGAGTGGTGTTACCCTGACTGGATTCTGGGCCAAACAATATATTTATAAATTATTTAACCTATAGACAAGCAAACAAGAAGAACGAATAAGGAAGGACCTTTCGAAATTCTACTCCTAAGGGAGTGGAAAAGGGGTTGCAAAGTTTATATTGAATGTTTTTGTTTTTGAATAGATTTGATCCTTGATTTTAAAGATCTTTGATATATTTTTCTAAAATTCATCCCTAAAAGGGTTGAAAACTCCAAAATCAATCACGCCTCAAAGGCCAGTGGGTTTGGATGCAAATTGGCATACGGATAGACCATGTCCTGGATTAGGACAAAGGATAATTTATATTCCGTAGTAATAATGTTGCTTTGAGATAATAAAACACTCTTCAATCGAGCCAAGCCGTGGGTATAATCTAGTGTTACTAATATCAAAATTCTCGGATAAACAAACAATTTTAATAAATTATATATAATACATTTTTATTAATATTTAAAGGTCAGCAAACACCTGCATAAAACATTATTAACAAAAAGGCAATATAACCATTTACATAAAATTTGTTAAAAAACCGGTCAAGTGCGAGTCGAACTTGCGCACCGAGGGTTTTGTATAAACAGCTAAAATAATAAACCACATAAATAATTAAGTAACATTTCTGAAGTTCTTGTACAATGAAAGCACCGAACATTGCTCTACCAAAAAAATAATTGGATTGCGGGACATAAATAAACTTGTTGGAAATGTGTTGTCCTGGAGAAAAAGGATAAGGAGAGCCGACCCCAAGTAAATGGGATAAAGGATCGCGACTGATGATGCTGATGATGGAAAAGTGTTGTCCTCATACATCGACATAGTTCGCGGTCAGTTTACTAGATTTTATTTGATGTAGCTACAAATTTTCGATTTTCGTATTTTTTTCCTTACTTGTGCTTTTTGTCAAAATTCATTATTCTAGGTCAATGGGAAATACCCTATAGATTGTTTTCCCTCGGGATTAGTCATAATATGGAACATAAACGGCCGTATCTTTTGATTGCGTTGATTTAGAAGTTTGAACATTTACAGCACCAAGGGACACACACAGAACTGAATATATAATATTAATTTCAACATAATAACTCTAGGCGTTCCAGAGATAAAGGTCTTATCCACAGACAGACAACGAAGTGATCCTATAAGGGTTCTTTTTTTCCTTTCGAGGAACCCTAAAAAGTTGGACAGAAATCATACACTCATCTCGCAGAACTCCAGGCCGGACATGATCGTCTTCCATTCGTCCTCGAACACATCACATACTGGTTTTACATACAGAGGCTCTATACAGTATACATATGACATTCTGTTATTATATTCGACCATTTTCTTAATAATTTGATCTATGAAAATTTTGAGTTTTTATTCAAGTCATAGAATAATATATATGTAGCGTTCTGTGAACGCTCACTCGCCTCGCAGTGATTTATAATCTGTGGGTCACGCGCACACTAATAAAACCGATAGATTGGAGTGCGCGCGGCCCCATCCCTAGGGATGTAAACTTTGGCCAAGGACAGCTGATTTAATTATTAAGACGCGGGAACTTGGCTTTTGTAAAACAGCGCTCGCATTTCACAAATTCCTTGTGAAGCTACGTTTTTACAACCGATCGCATTCAACTGTTTTCGTGCCATTCTTCCAACGGCTAATCGCTTAGCAATAAGGACTATGTACAACGTGTAAGATTGGACACTCGACAATATAAGTGTACTTGTTGGAGAATCTACGGTGGTGTTTCATTTAATCCGCACCGTCATCCCCGCCCCGTGAAGTCGAGAGAGGGCCATCAGGAATAACACAGATTCCTGAGCTCAAAGTGGTGACTGTCGACGTGATTTACTTCAGAAGAAGATTCCAACAACAGCAGAAATTGTTTACGACGACGCCCTGCCGACCAAACTTCAGCATCAGCCTGCAGATTAATTAGTGCAATAACACTAAGTTGGTTGGTACCACAGAACTTACGGTGTTAAAGCCCTCAAATGCATCCCGCCCTGCAACTTTAAGGCGGAAAACTGAGTTCGCAATCAGTAGCTGTATAGTAAAGGCTGCCTTAATATTATATATATATATTTATAGCTATTTCCCCAAAATTTATTGCTGTATCTAAGTTCAGATTCAACTAGAGCAAAATAGACGGTACGAAGTTGGACAATAGACAAAATATCCCTCAGTGATCTGATCGCATAACACGAACTGCTTATTATATTTGTAATTGAATCTAGTTCCGGCTTCCAATAAAGCAAAGAATCTTTTTGAAACCCCATAAATTTTAGGCTTTCTACTGTATCAATTTTCCTGCCTAAGGATGCTACGTTTATTAAAGCTTTGTTCCTAACTGTAGATCTAAATATCATACACTTTGTCTTACTTACATTCAATTTAAGATTATTCATAGAAAACCAGCTTTCACAAGCAGCTATTAAATGTATTAATAGCTGCTTAATTTACACTTTAAGTTCTCCAGCTGCTGATATCTGAGATCTGAGCTTTGTTCCTAACTGTAGATCTAAATATCATACACTTTGTCTTACTTACATTCAATTTAAGATTATTCATAGAAAACCAGCTTTCACAAGCAGCTATTAAATGTATTAATAGCTGCTTAATTTACACTTTAAGTTCTCCAGCTGCTGATAATATAGATTATCAGCAGCTGTAACAGCACTCGTATCGTCAGCAAATATTATCAAGTCAGGATCTGATAAAATGTGTTTAATGTATTCAGTTAGAACATTAAGAAATATTATAAATAAAAAAAGGGCCCAACACCGAACCCTGCGGAACACCTGTAGTTACAATAAATGATTTGGATTTATGAGTTTCTTTCACACCTTCGAGAAGTGATTTAATTTCGACGTAATGTTTCCTATAGGTCAAATAAGAACTAAAAAGTTTTAAAACATTTCCTCTTAAACCATAATGTTCTAACTTATACATTAGAATGCAATGATCTACAGTATCAAACGCAGAACTTAAGTCCAGTCCTTTAAGTCCAGGAATAAGCCGGCAAAATAAATAAAACACCTTTTATTTCATGCAAAGTTGAATACATACCTACATAGTTTAAAGAAAAAAGAAAGTAAATGACATTAATTAGACATTTTCATTTATGTTAGAAAATAATTAAATACATATATATTATATGAAAATTTGTTCGTTTGCATGAACCCCTTCTCAAGTGAAGGTGAAGGTCTCCTCTAAAGAACTCCATTTGTCTCTATCTTGAGCTATTTGCGGCCAACAGGTACCAGCTATTTTTGTCAACTCTTCTGCCCATCTCGTGTGGGGTCTGCCTTTGAGACGCTTGCCGTTTGGACCCTTCCACGTTGTTACCCTGCTGTTCCATCTCTCGTTCTTTAACCTCGCTACGTGCCCAGCCCACTTCCATTTTAGTTTTTTAGCGTAGGTTAGAGCATCCGTCGCTTTGGTGAATTTTGTGTGACGAATTTTTCGCATTTTTTTAATATTAAGCATACTTCGTTCTATTGCGCGTTGGCAGGTAGTGATTTTTCTTTTTATTATAGATGTATATTTCCAAGTTTGACATGCGTAGGTTTGGCAAGGTAGGAGGCATGACGTCAGAACTTTTGTTTTGATATTTATTGGCATGTTACTTTTGAATATATCTCTTAAGGACCAGTACTTGTTCCAAGTATTTTGTACTCTTCGTTCTACTTCTAGTTCATTTAGTTTTCTGTTAAAGCATATTTGTTTTCCAAGGTAGATGTATTTTTCTGTATACTTTAGAGTTTCATTGTCAACGGATATTCTTTATAAGCCAGCAACTTTAAGTTTATAAGCCAGCAGCTTATTCACAACGTTATTAACTAACGAGTCTATAGCATCCAGTGTCCCTTTACTTTTTAGGTATCCAAACTGATTACGGTCTATTATTTTTAGACTAGTGAAATCTCTTACAAACCTAGTTTTGATAACTTTTTCAAAAAGTTTGAACAGAACCGGCAACAATGAAATGGGCCTGTAATTGCTTGGATCTGTGTTATCACCTTTTAAATAGTGGTAGAACTCTGGCTAACTTAAATTGGTCAAGAAAAACAACCTCATTGACGCAGTTGTTTATTATTTCAGATATTGGGTATGCCAGTATATCTATATTATCTTTGATTACGCTCAGCGGTATTTCATCGTGTCCAAATGACTTTTTACTATCCATACCCTTTACCATTTTATAAATCTCTATCGGCATGACGGGGTTAAAAGCCATAGACTTATCAACTCTGTCAGTACTTTCAATTAGATGCTTCTTAGCCAGTTCTGGAATACCAGTGTTTACACCTTTACTGTTGTCAAAATGTTAGCATTGTCTATAGGGTTACAAATTATTTTATTATTATGTTTAAGTTCTATGTTATCATTTTAGAAATTATTGTAAATCTTTTTATTGACTATTTTCCAAATTTCTTTGCTAGAGTTAGTTGCTTTATTTATTTGATTAGTTACTTCCTTTCTTTTAGCATTCCTAATCACCTTTTTATAAATTCTAAGATATTGTTCACGTTATTTTAATAACGATTTATCACACTCAGCTTTATTTATGGAATTTTTTAATCTCTTCATTTCCTGCCAGATATCCTTATTCCTTTAGTAAGCCATTTAGATTGGCCAGTTCTTTTTATGTTGATTTTAACTTTACTTTTTTTAAACGTACTAGAATGTAGTTCTTGGATTTTTCGTATAAACGTGTTTGTACCTAAATTCCAGTCATGTTCCAGAAGTTTCTGTCTGAATGATTTATTATTCTTCTCGTTATATATTCTTCTCTCTATGTATTTAAAACTAACGCACTGTGTATTAACTTTTTCTAAATATGCTGTACAGAAGAGTGCTGCATGTCCATCCACTAATCGATTGTGGTCAATGTCTGTACTGCCGATATTTCTATCACAGGTGTCGTTCAATATATTATCTATACACGACTCGGAATTATTTCGCACAAATGTAATTGAATCAAACAAATATCTAATATTATAGCATTTCAACAGAGATGTAAACGAACTTCATTTATTATCCTGTTTTGACAAGGCAATATTGAAATCTCCGCAGATAAAGCACATTTTATTGAAAAAGTACTGCAATAATTGTTCCAATCTATCTAGAAAATCGACAATGTTTTTATTTACGGTTTTATAGCAACAGATTATGTAAGAGTTTGTCTCAATGTCCCTTACTCCACATACCTCAAAGCTATCCGTTTTATACAGCTTTTTACAAGTGTCCAAGTCCTCAACTTGTCTATTTTTATGTGTTAATACTAAAGTACCACCTCTTGTTTTATTTAATCTTGTGTTGCAAGAGCTTACGATATAATAAGGAAAATCAAATTGTATTACCATTATTTGTTTTAAAAAAATGTTCACTTATACAAATAAAGCTTATTTCGTTGGTAATTCAGTTACATACATTTCGAGTTCATCCTTATTTTTATTTATTCCGCTTAAGTTTTGGTGAAAAATAGTGACATGTGAGTGACTATCCTCAAATATAGCCAAGCCGTTCAAACCCCCCAGCCAAGGTACTAATCTCGAAAAAGCTGACTGTGTTGTTCAACTGCCTCAAAAGCGGTATTTGAATATTCAGAATATGTGTCAATTTCTAATATTTGATCAAATATACTAGATTTACCTCTAATATTTACATTTCCACGTTTATTATAAGATGTGAAGTCATAAGTCAGGTTTAAGTTTGAGTCAATTAAATAGATATAATTATGAGTTAAATTGTCTTTATAAATTATATTATTAAATGCTTCTATTCGCCGGTTATACATCTCTTTACGATAATGATTTTTAAAAGTGTGTAAGCACATTATTATATTTGTATGATTCATAGGCATTAGGTACTTTATCCCGTATTAGTTTTACCAACCAGATTAGTGTAGTCGCTTGTGGTCTTGAAATCTTCACCTCCAATTAGAATGACATAGTAATCCTCACAGGTTAGAGATAGTAATTCTCTTTGTATATCCTCTAATCCGTATAATAATTGTTCCACGCCACAATTTGATTTTATTTAATTACATATTTGAAAGTTATCGCCAAATAATCTTTTAGTAATTGGTAGAATTTTGCTGGTTGGGTTGCTACTGTGGTCCTCAGTTTCTTGTTCTTTTCGTTTCTAAAATAATTATTCGCTCCACTGCCCTCTACTACTCTCTCTTCTACCATATTGTGCCCGTCTGTGACCGCACATATCCGGTCCGTCCACAGTATCCGGCTTCAGTTCATAACGAATGGCAGGTGCACAGACATTGCAATTACTTTGCATTAATACTGCAATACGGGCCGTGAGAGCCGCTATCTCAAGCTGTGCGACATTTAATTGCTGCTGTAGGGTAACAATTTCTTGTTCCAGGAAGGACACATTTACATGGTCATTTGTGTCAACAAGAAATCTAGATGACGGTAAAGGGGATAGTGTGGTAAGCATATTGTGTTGATTTGCCAGAGATTGTCTTTTTCTTGGAACTTGTAAATAAGGAGGGCGACTGGCATAAATATTTCAATGTTTTATTTTCTGTGGTTAACTTACCTATTTGCTTCTGTAGATCTATATTTTCTAACAATATATTCCCTAGTTAATTTGCGGTACTCTCAAGTTTTAATGTGAGCTGCGAAATGATTTCTTTCATTTCTGAGGCTAATACCAATTGAAGTTTCGCAATCAGTCAGTATGAGGGAATCAAGTATATCAGTAGTATTTTTGACCGAAGAACGTCGCTTTAACGCTTCATCATGTACCACGTCCTTAGTGTCCTGTTTGGTTGTTCTGTCGATGAGGGTGTTCTTATAGAAGTTAGTTTATTCCTCACGGTAATATTGGTTGTGCAGTCGGTACTAGCGTTTTCATTTTTTTATTCTGATGCACGCCTTACATCTCCACTTGTTTTTTGCATCCGCGTCCTTGATGCGATACGTTTGTTCTGGGTAACCATCGCAATCCAACTCGTACCTGTTATCACAGGCAGAACACAAAACAGTACTTTTTATATTTACCAATTTCTTATGGCATGTTACTAGTACTGGTGCTGCCATCTTGTAGTGACTTTCCGCAGAGTTTGATGACATGAGGTTACAATAATTTCAAGTGCTCTCTTTGTTCAATAGTAAACGGACTTGTTCATTATAAATTCCAATATGACTTTTGGAATTTACGAAAAGTGATGTTGTTACTGGGATTTGAACTCACGACAACTCATGTGCAGCTAGTTAAATTGCAAAAGTTGACTATGTAAACCACCAAGCCAACCGAACATACAAAATCAAAATCAAGTAACTAGTTTATTTCAAGAATTGTCAAACAAAAAATGTATAAAAGATGACTCTAGTTGCAAATTCTCAAGCGTCTTTACGTTTCAATGGGGAAGAATTTGCAAGAAACTCCACGGACACTCTTTTCCATCAGTTTTTGGTTACATCATTCTTGTTGAAAAAATACAAATATGTGAGAACAATGTAAAAAGACGTGTACGTAAAAGCGTCTAGAGTAACAAACAATTTAAAAAATAATAGTACTCAGGCCGAGACAGCTAAGTTATGACCAATCCCAACTGATGGCGCCCGTTTTCGAACATGACGCATAGATCGGCACCACTCAGCTCAACCATCATGAAGGGAACCGAATGATCCAACACATGTGCCACCATCAGAGAGAAATTAGAGAGAGCATGTCACACTCAACTGCCAGGGCACACAGAAGTCAACGAACGACACATAGGTGAATAAAACATAAACAACAACACAACATACATAAACATAAATGGTAGATTTATCTACAGTCGGAACATAGTACTCACACTTGTGCTGTGCAGTTATAAAATACTATAAGAAATTGAGTTTATACAATACAAAAATTTTCATACAGTCTTCAGCAGGCCCAACAATACTTCGAAACTTTTCTGCCCCTCACTAATTGTTCTTGCGTCCTAGCGTCTGTTCAGTTGCTGCAAAAATATTTTTTCCGTGGCGGTTGAGATTGAAAACACTGCGTGAGTCACTTTTGCACTTTGCCTTTGTTAGAATTGGCTTCTTTTTTGGCCAGGGGCGGGATTGCAGCGGGATCGTCTCTAGGTGGGGCTGCGGCGGGACCGCCAAAAGACGGTACTGCTGCGACACTGTCGAGGGTCGGCACTGCTGTGGGACCACCGAAGGGTGGAGCTGCAAACAAGCCCACCGGGCATAAGGATACTGCCAAAGCAGACCCAACACGGGACCCTTGGGTTAGAGGTCGAACGCAATCGGCAAAGGCAGCACCTCTTCGTCTCCCGGCGGCCGGAATGAAGCAGGCTGGCTTCCGGTTAGACGATCTGGAGCGCAGGGAAAAAGCGCCCAAAGCTGAGAAAGCAGGCGCCAAGAGCGAAACGAAGAAAATAAAACACAAAATAAACAAAACCATTTAATAATATATTAAGTTATAAATACATAACTTGGGCTATATACACGCACAATAATATAATACAATGCAGATCACAGTCTTATATGGTATTCAGTATTTTTACATGTTGTTTGATGAAAAGACATGGCGAACTGGGCAGATACAATAAATGTTATAATATGTCAAAATTAAAAAAAAAGAACATGTCATTCAATTATGGTCATATAGAACAGCACCCTAATTGCGTAATACATTAGGCACACTCGCACGAAAAATTTGACTCGAGAGTTAATTCCTAACACGAGGTTAAATTAACAACGAGGTTAACTTAAATTGTAAAAAAACATTTTTTTTTTAAAAGAGTATATATAAATAAGGAGTTTCTTGAGCATTCTTCTCCTTACAATTTTGCAGCACGTGTGTTATTTTCGTGAGGAAATCTACCGGAAAACTGTACGGTGGCCGATTTCAACACAAAAGGATGGGATAACAAGCTACTTTCCGAAAGCACGGTAGATTCATTTTCATGTAACGTTCAAAAGTGCCGCTTGGTGGCCTAGTTGAAATAAAATATCTTTGTCAACATTGTATGACAAACTATCAATGAGGACTATCGGTAGCCGGTTTAGAGATACCGGCACGATTTTAGAGATCTCGGCGAAAGTGGTGGAGTAATTTGCGCATGTGTACATGCACGCATAAAATTATTAAGTCTGATTTGAACTAATTATTTGTTTGTAAGTAGTTTATATTTTGTGAAGAATCGATATTTTAATTAATAATTTTAACACAGTGTGGTTTAGGCATATTAACCTATCATAATATTAGTAAATGTTTAATCTTTAATAACGGATATAAATATGACACGAATATAGAAAGATATAAAAACACATATGTAAGTTTTTGTCTTGTTGCTTGTCTCGTTAACACTTTTTTTCGGCATCTTTCATCGGCAACGAAACGAACGAAATTATTAAGCACTATGAAATGGAATTTCTTATTTAACACAATAATGCGCGACTGTACCTAGGGGACACGAGACGTGAGAACGCGGCGAGACGGGGGAAGGCGACACTGCTTGACCAATAAGTCTATGGCGCCGGCCGTTTCACCGTTGCACCTCCCTCCCCCCGCCAAACAGACCCAAAATTCTACTTCTACGCATTCAAGGTCAGCGCTCTTAAACCGCGCCAATACTTATAGCTTACCTAGTGTTAGCAACTAACTCTGAGTTAAAGTTGGCCTTAATCACAGTTTCCGAAACCGAAAGGAGTTTCTAATCCATTGGCTTATATGATTAAAAATCGTCTACTCGACAACTTAAGTGAATACTCTTGTATTTTCAAAACAAAAGAGTTTGCGATCGATGCCATGAATTTATTTGTTACGCAATTAGGCTGTAAGTCTATGCATACAATCATTCATTGGAATGGCAGTATTATAACAGGTCTAAGATTATTTTGGACATCACTGATATCATTGAAGGAAAACCTGGACTTATAGTTAGTTGAAGATTGGAATCGCCTACCCACCTTGAGCTAGCATGGTGATCAATGCTCGTGCCTTCTCTGTATGAGAAGAGACCTTTGCCCTGCAGTAGCAAAAATACAGGCTGGCATTATTATTCACATCACACATCACTTCATCAGCCTATTAATGTTCCCACTGCTGGGACACAGGCCTCCTCTCTGTGAGAGGGAATGGTCCGTAATCTACCACGCGGGCCCAGTGCGGGTTGGTGGATGTCACATGTCTTCGAATTTTTGGTACTAGGACATGTCGGTTTCCTCACGATGTTTTCCTTCACGGTTTTGAGAGCAGTGGTGATGAAATAATTTACACAAAGCAAAGCGCCTGTCTGGGCTGAACCCACGACCTACAACTTGTAAGTCGCGAACGATACCACTTGGCCGGCACTGCTCTCAAGGTATTATTATTATTTTTTACATAAAATTAAACTGCCAATGTTTTCTTATAGAATTCCAAAAACAAAGCGAAGAGAATTAAAAGTTAGGTATTCGAGTTTGTGATAAATATATTCGTCAATAATTTTATTATGCAGACATAAATATTGCACAATGATGTGACAAAAAATAAATAAAAAGTGAGCGAAACTCTTTCTTCTTAGAACTAAAAGATAAAACTATATTGTGACCTTAAATACAAAAATTATTAATATGTAGTTTCATGTTAAAGAAATGTGACCAACATTCATAAAAATAATATTTTTCTCCAAATAAAAAAACTTCATTTAAACAAACTTTAGCTTATCGTGCATTGTCATCCAAACCTAACGTGTGTGCAAAATTATATCTTAATCAGTTGAGGATAACTGCTTTAAAATTCAGTTGCAAGATTTGACCCAAACATACATACACACATTGCAAGTTAATAATAAAAAATTAAATCAAGCTTTTTTCGTATTCTTCTCAGCAAACCCTTTCATTTGATACCAATATCATGGCAGTGCATAAAAAATAACTAGTCCGCCATCTTACGCCGTCCACCATATTGGATTTAGAATGACGTCACTTAGCTAACCATGCATTGTCATCCAAACTGAACGTATATGCAAAATTTCATCTTAATAGGTGGATGATAACTACTTTAAAATTCAGTTGCAAGATTTGAACCGAACACACTTGCATACATACATACATTGCAAGTTAAATAAAAGCTTGTAAAAATCATGTAAAAACAATCCTTTAGATGAATTTGGTTAAAAAATTGTCTTGTTCTTTTCAAATCGATTTATAATGACCCTTTGGGATAGAATAAGTCCGTCCCTTTTCAGGCGGACGAAACCGCGGGCATAAGCCAGTGATGACATTCCTCTAACATGAACACTTAAAAACATAAACAAAATATTAAATTAATGGAAGATCTTTCGTTCAATTGAAAAGGAACTTATACTATGTTTGTGACGTCATATGTCAGAAAATATTAATTAATATACTTTCTTTGGTAATGCACTATGTTATTGTTAAAGATTTTCAGTCATCAAATTGCTCGACGGGTTACTTTTTGATGGACAATGAAGTAAATAGCAACCATACCATTTTGAACTCTATCGTATCATTATGATAGGGTTGATGGAACGGAACCGAACGCGATCGATGTTCTTTTATTAGTAAATAGTCCGTATTATAGTCCGTCAAAAACCGCTAGTTGCGTCGACACAGTTTCTTTGTATGGGATGAGGCATGTATTATATTATCTGTGGTTGGCTAGATAAAAACTTATTTTAAAACATAGTGCATCACCAAAGCATCTTACGCACTAAATTACATAATAATAATATTTACAAAATTATCTAGAATCACTTGATTTAGTAACTTTTATAGTTAAGTTACTAAAATAACTTATTAAATACCTAAGTTTAGTCGACTCGACTTATATTAGTATTGGCATAATCATATTATTTTTATAGCACTTTCTGAAGCCGACATTTAGGTACAAAACTAAAAAGTTACACAAAAGTATTGATGAGAGACTTACTTACTTTCTGGAAATTAATTATCGATGTGTAGTAAACAGATACGTTATACACTCACAAAACAATCGATAAAAGTGTTCCGCACAGCAGCGGCAACACACATACACACTTTTCATTCATCTGACATTTCACTACAAGTCGAAAAGGATGGCTTGATAAAACCAAAAAGAAAAAAAAAGACAGCTAGTGTTTGTCACTTGCGTGTGAACATAAACAAACATTGTTCTGACCACCAGTGTTTTTTTCTTTTTCTAACCCCCAAATATCAACATCCGGAAGACCCAGGAGATGCGTACAGGTGTGAGGAATTCTCCTCCGATATTAATCGGCACAGAGATTGTGGAACGCGTCCACAAATTCACGTACCTCGGGAGCGTCGTGTCAGAGACTGGACGAACTGAAGAGGATATCACTTCACGGATCGCCAAAGCGCGAGCTACCTTCGCACAGCTGAGACCTGTGTGGCGATCACGGAAACTGACCCGAAGGGTTAAACTAAATCTTCGGTTCCAATGTCAAGTCCAGGTCAAATCCAGGTCTTCGTCAACCGATGTCTTCGTCGCATCCTCGGAATTTACTGGCCCGAGATCATCTCTAATGTAGAGCTGTTGGAGAGATGCCACGAGACCCCGATCGACCGCCAGATCAAGCGGCGTAAATGGTGTTGGATTGGTCACACGCTCCGGAGGAATTCCAATCACATTCCTAAACAGGCCTTGAATTGGAATCCTCAAGGAAAAAGGAAGCGAGGCCGTCCCCGTCAAACATGCGATGCACCGTATTGGCTGAAGCGACGAGTATCGGAATGACGTGGAGCGAGGTGAAGCGCGAAGCTCAAGACCGGTCTCGATGGAGGACTACTGTGGAAGCCCTCTGCCCCAGCTAGGGGCCATAGGATCTTAAGTCAAGTAAGTCAAATATCAGAATATTAGGAAAAAAAATTTAAATAAATTTGTAAATTGATGTGTATTGCGTACTTACATATGGTATGAGATCCCTTCTAATTTATGTACTTTGGTATTCTAAAGACGTAATAATAATACGTCCCAATTAGGACGTATTCGAGTTTTCACAATGCGCGCGCTCATAACATATCTGTTTACTAGAATATCTATTGTCGACGTGTCAAAAATCAATCGCAATCAAATGAAGCGATTGGCTGTTGAATATTCTTTGATCCAATGACAGATAACTAACGTGCGATATTTAGCTAATTCAATTTTCCATAAGAGTCGTTATAGAAACTGGGCTTTACTGTAGATACATTTTTTAGTGCTTAATAGGGGGGTAAATTAATATGTGAGTTTGTTTGACCTGTATTGGAGTGGGGTGCTAATGTGCCCCAGAGAACTAAGTGTTCTATGGGATACATTATCACCCCACTCCAAAATACGATGAGGAGATGTATATCTATTAGCTATTATTATTCTATATTATATTGATAGCTTGTAACCAAATAAAATTATTAATAAAAAAAACTTTTTTAAAACAAGTTTTTTATCGTATTCTTCTCAGCAAATCTTTTCATTTGATACCCATATCATGGCCGTGCACAAAAATAACTAGTCCACCATCTTGGGTCGTCCACCATATTGGATTTTGAATGACGTCACTTAGCATATAGCTATAGCAACTAAACGTGTATGCAAAATTTTATCTCAATCGGGAGGATAACATAAATTGCAAGTTAAATAAAAACTTGTAAAATAGTGGATGACGATAATGATGAAACAAAAATGTGGCTTCAGAAAAATGCTACTTAGTATGAGCAGTAAGCTTATTTTCGTTATACGATGAAAATTCAAACCCATTTAATATTCTAACATTTACTAACTTTCGCGTTACAAACACCTATCGCACAACAAAACTAAACTTTTAGAACTGGGGCTGTACTTTGACGTATCAATACTATCTTGTGTTGGCTGTGAATAAAATTATTAATTAATAAACCTAAATCTTATTTATGCCTCTATTTAGAAAACCCTTTCATTTAATACCCATATCATGGGGTGCATAAAAATAATTGGTCCGCCATATTTGATTTAGCTAACCGTGCATTGTAATCCTAATCAAAACTGCATGCAAAATTTCAGCTCTATCGGTTGGAGTGCGACTGTATTTTGTTGTTCTATTCTATTCTATTCTAAGACATGTTAAACAAAAGATTGTAAATTGTAAGAAACCGGCCAAGTGCGAGTCGGACTCGCGCACGAAGGGTTCCGTACAATTATAGCAAAAACGGCAAAAAAACACTTTAGTTGTATGGGAAACCAACTATTATTTATTTTATTCTGTTTTTAGTATTTGTTGTTATAGCGGCAACAGAAATACATCATCTGTGAAAATTTCAACTGTCTAGCTATCACGGTTCATGAGATACAGCCTGGTGACAGAGGGACAGACAGACGGATCGCGGTGTCTTATAATAGGGTTCCGTTTTTACCCTTTGGGTACGGAACCCAAAAAAGGATTGAACTATTCGTCTTGTGTAGATCCCTCTCCACTGCAACAAAGATGGCGGACACGTCAAAGTACGACCCCTGAATGTATTTTAGTAAAGTTGACGCTCGTCAATAAAAACTAGTTTAGTGTAAATATTCGAAAAGACTCGAGAATAAACTCGAAGTTATTTACAATAATTATTTTTAGCTAGCACTATAGTGACGAGACAGCCATACAAACCATGTTTTTAATTATAAATAATTTCGATACTCGGTTTCTGGAAGCTTATTCAGTTCACTCGAATCCTATACCCCTCTTAATTTTTTTACAACTCTTTTTACAGTCCGTCCAACCGATTTTGAGTTGTATTCCGTAGACATAAGGATGGAATAGAATGCATAAGCCTGTGACCAAATCCAACAGTTTATTAGCTGCCATTTGTCGTATCACCAAAGCAATAGATGTCAAAGTTGGTTGTTCGGGCCGTAAAAAAGGGATTATTTCAAATGGAGTCTAGTTCGAGCTGTAGCGACATCTATGCGGTCACATACGAACTAAGAAAAAGGACTGACGTCACACAAATCCTACATCGCGCTATCAAAGTTTTCGCGCGATTTGAACATGTGCCACTATTTCACACACAATTTAAAAACAAATATACTTACCAATGAAAGAAAACATTTCCAATGCCTCGGCCAACTTTTTCTATACATTCTTTACAGCTCAATATGGCATAAAAAGGTATTTTTCTAGGTGACAATAATGCTGAATGAAAAGCTCAAAGTACGACCATTGATCGAAATTTTACTCCGTTTTTTGATACGCGAAGTATATACAATCGCGTCATCTATGATGTGATTTTTAATTTCGTGCACTAAACTGACATTTGGGGGGTTGTCACTTTATCGTTACATTAAAATAGTGTCGTACCCTAACTATCCTGAGTGATCGAAAGTTAATCGAAAATCGAAGTAGATCGAAAATGAAACTATTTCACAGCATAAAAAAATAATTTGTTTTGAAACTAGCGGCCCATATTTAGTTTCTACTCATTTATGTCAGACTTAATTTTATCGATTGCATTTATTTTATTGTTGATTTCATATTTAACACAATAAAAGTTCATGTACTATGTGTATGAATACTGTTATATTTAAATATATTACGTTTATATTCATAAAACATTTATTTACACCAATTAGTAAAAATAAATTGAGGAGTCATGTCACATCGATTCCATGAATCACTTATGATTGAGCCTTACCTACAACACTATGCTCCGCGGTTGCAACATTTGAAAAAAATAAGGTCATTAGCAGCTGTCAGTTTGGTCCACGAAATTAAAAATCACAGTATAGTTAGATTTATATCTGTGGTATTCCCGATACGTTTAGCGCGTATGGGTGGGATTTCCACAGTTGCCGTACCACCAGACTATAAAGGTGCTTGTAAACGGGCTAGTTTTTTGACAATTTCTTGCTGCAATTGTATAGCCGTCAAGTTGCCAAATATATCGCGCAACACAGCGCAAAATTTGATGCAATCTTGCAGTGTAGCCCGGCGATATTGCCAAGATATTTCATTGTTGCCGCTTTGACTTTACTGCAATATCGCCGTATATCGTCTTTGCTCTGATGTATAGCTGCATATCTTTCCCCTCACCGGGTTCCCCCCGCCTCCTCCTGTCGCTGCCTGATTAGTGAAGTTGTTTTGAATCCGTCGTTGATTATATTCAGACCGTCATAGCCGAGTGCTCAAACAACGAAATCCATGTACGTCCTGAATTATGGGATGTAAAAGCTAGTGCGTATTATAAAGTTTGTAACCTTAAGGAGGATGCTTGGGCCGTAATTGCTGCGAAGTTTCATGTAACCACCGAAGAGGCATACGTAAAAATCGTCATTAACTGCTGAGATCTAGCCGCAATTATTGATCCGCGTGTACGAGCAAAATTCCTCAGCAATCCATTTGCACTATCTTGCTGGACAACATCCGGCAATGTATTGCAGCAAGTATACTGTATAAGTTGCAAATATACTGAGCTGAGCAAAATTGCCAACAAGATGCGATTTTTGTAGCCCGTTTACAGGCCTCTTAAGTGAATGGGAACAGGGAGTCAACCTGCGTATGCGCACACACTTGTGCACTATAATATCTCCTGCGTAACTAGTCTCCGTTGAGTTCTATATACTGATCAGATACTTGATTAGGCTTTCAGAAACCGAGTATTATTTCTCATTAATTCGTTACCGAGATAATTATTGCGTTTTTTTTTCGTATCTAAACATTTAGTGTTGATTAACGTCGATTGAATCAAAGTCAAAGTGACTCCAATAGTCAGTTATGACTAAACTGACTCTCAAAGTCGGTTTATTCAATACGATATTATTCTTATATTTATCATCCTGAATTTTCTAACATGGGGTCCTGCAAGACCCCACGCAGTGAATTCGATTTTGACTCGCAATATAAATGCGGTAATTTTATTGACTGTTTATTTGAACTTGAATATAAAATGCTAATATTAGTACTGTGGGGTGCTGCAACACCCCAAGTGGGGTATTAAAGTACCCCAGGTAGGGATATTCCAAGTCACTATAATATATTGTTGACTACAAGTCTGGACTTTCAATATAAAATGCTAGTTATCATACTGTGGGGTTTTGTATCACCCCAGATGTAGTCCTACAGTAGGTAACTCAAATGGGTCCTTAAGCACCCCAAGGTATAGAATATAGGTGAGGAGCTAAAGTACCCCAAATAGGTCCCGTGGGGTTGAAAAGCACCCCAAGTGTAGTCATATTAGAAGACAGATGAGGAGCTCCCATACCCCAAATGGGCGCCATCGGGTTCTTAAGTATCCCAAATGGAGTCGTAAGGAATACTACAGTATCCCCAAATGGGGTATAAAATCACCCCTAGTGGAGTCATAAAATACAGGTGGGGTGCTAGAGTACCCCCAAATGGGGAAGAAAATCACCCCTAGTGGAGTCATAAAATACAGGTGGGGTGCTAGAGTACCCCCAAATGGGGTACAGAATCACCCCAAGTGAAGTCATTATAAAATACAGGTGGAGTGCTACTGTACCCCAAGTGTCACTATAGCTACTCTGTTGGCTAAATATTTGGAGTGGAGTACTTCGCTAGCCCCACGAGGGGTTGTATTTGGTCCACTCGAAGTCTGGCGCGAGGTAGACGCGGCGACCTCGCACGAAGCAGGTCACGATGCCTCGGTATGCTGTGCGGGGGACGCCGCTCTGAGGAGGAAAGAGAAATAAGTTGAACTAAAATTAAACTAGGGTCTGCGGGAAAAAAAAAACTATATTCAGATCATCTGGCAAATAGCGCTAGTAGTATTAAAAAAAAACTGCTAAAAAGTCTACTTTTTGGATGTAAATGTATAGATTATTCGTCAAAACCAGCTCAGTACTTTAGGCGCTACGGTGGCAAATTAATGAACAAACATAGTATTATATACAGAATTCTAAAAATATAACCCTTTTTGGATTTGCCGCGGTCGGGTAAATACGATTTCAGTTGGTCCGTCGGCGTCGGTGCGTACGAGTAGACCATCCATTAGAAATCGAGATCCCTCTGTACTTTCTGGTATGTTATGGAAGCCGACAATTACATGGTTGAGAAGGCTCGACAGATAAACTTACCTGGAAGTGATCCATGAGGCCTAGTTTCCTTTCAGATCGCTGGTAACTCTTGGCGTGGCTGTATACGACACGGACGGGATTCTTGCCGTCATCGCTGGACACATTCAGTGGGGTACAATATCACCCCACTTCAAAATATCAGATTAACTTACCCTGAAGTCATCCTTGAGGAATGTCTTTTGGCGGAGCACTGGAAACTCTTGGCATGGCTGTAAACTACGCGGATGGCATTCTAGGTGTCATCGCTGGACACGTTCAGTGGGACACAATATCACCCCACTTCAAAATATCAGATTAACTTACCCTGAAGACATCCTTGAGGAATGTCTTTTGGCGGAGCACTGGAAACTCTTGGCATGGCTGTAAACTACGCTGACGGCATTCTAGGTGTCATCGCTGGACACGTTCAGTGGGACACAATATCACCCCACTTCAAAATATCAGATTAACTTACCCTGAAGACATCCTTGAGGAATGTCTTTTGGCGGAGCACTGGAAACTCTTGGCATGGCTGTAAACTACGCTGACGGCATTCTAGGTGTCATCGCTGGACACGTTCAGTGGGACACAATATCACCCCACTTCAAAATATCAGATTAACTTACCCTGAAGTCATCCTTGAGGAATAGTCTCTTGGCGGAGCACTGGAAACTTTTGGCATAGCTGTAAACTACACGGACGGCATTCTAGCTTTCATCGCCGGACACGTTCAGTGGGACACAATATCACCCCACTTCAAAATATCAGATTAACTTACCCTGAAGTCATCCTTGAGGAATAGTCTCTTGGCGGAGCACTGGAAACTTTTGGCATAGCTGTAAACTACACGGACGGCATTCTAGCTTTCATCGCCGGACACGTTCAGTGGGACACAATATCACCCCACTTCAAAATATCAGATTAACTTACCCTGAAGTCATCCTTGAGGAATAGTCTCTTGGCGGAGCACTGGAAACTTTTGGCATAGCTGTAAACTACACGGACGGCATTCTAGCTTTCATCGCCGGACACGTTCAGTGGGACACAATATCACCCCACTTCAAAATATCAGATTAACTTACCCTGAAGTCATCCTTGAGGAATAGTCTCTTGGCGGAGCACTGGAAACTTTTGGCATAGCTGTAAACTACACGGACGGCATTCTAGCTTTCATCGCCGGACACGTTCAGTGGGACACAATATCACCCCACTTCAAAATATCAGATTAACTTACCCTGAAGTCATCCTTGAGGAATAGTCTCTTGGCGGAGCACTGGAAACTTTTGGCATAGCTGTAAACTACACGGACGGCATTCTAGCTTTCATCGCCGGACACGTTCAGTGGGACACAATATCACCCCACTTCAAAATATCAGATTAACTTACCCTGAAGTCATCCTTGAGGAATAGTCTCTTGGCGGAGCACTGGAAACTTTTGGCATAGCTGTAAACTACACGGACGGCATTCTAGCTTTCATCGCCGGACACGTTCAGTGGGACACAATATCACCCCACTTCAAAATATCAGATTAACTTACCCTGAAGTCATCCTTGAGGAATAGTCTCTTGGCGGAGCACTGGAAACTTTTGGCATAGCTGTAAACTACACGGACGGCATTCTAGCTTTCATCGCCGGACACGTTCAGTGGGACACAATATCACCCCACTTCAAAATATCAGATTAACTTACCCTGAAGTCATCCATAAGGCCTAGTTTCTTGGCAGAGCGCTGGAAACTCTTAGCATTGCTGTATACTACACGGACGGGACTCTTGCCGTCATCACTGAACACTTGTTCCGGTAACATTTCTGGTAGGTTTTCTACTGTACGCAGTAGGTTTTCGTCGTAATGCTCCTGGAATAGAGAAAGATTGGTTGTGTTAGAGTACGAAATATGCTTTAATAAGTAATATTTTTTGTTTACAATTTGTTTAAATACAAGCTGTATTGTAGTGATGGACTTCAGGTTATAGCACCGTGGTCAAAGTGACCACGACAGTAAGCACGATTTCAGAGAGCTAAAAGTGATTTTTCAGTTTTCAGTATCAATCCCGATCTCTTGCAACGCAAAGATATTTATTTCGAATAACTTATATTATTTATTGGTTAAATCAACTAATCGACTTCTCAAAATAAATTATTATGTTGGAATTTGTTGCTACTTAATAATATTATAAAGAGGAAAGATTTTTTTGTTTGTTTGTTTGTACCTAACAGGCTCCGAAACTACTGGACCGATTTAAAAAATTCTTTCACCAATAGACAGCTACGTTATTCCTGAGTGATCCGTTTTCGGGATTAAAAAATAGCCTATGTTAGGCTATTTTTTAATTCCGAAAACGGATCCTGTGAGGTGGTCCACGGGAGCGAAGCCACGGGTAACAGCTAGTTAGAAATAAACGCAGAAGAACCAAGAATAAAAATTAAATAAAAAAAATAAAACGACACAAAACCACTAAAAAGCGAAAAATAACCCTCGTACTCGCTTCGGGGAACCGCCAACATGTACTGCAGTTTATTTTATTTACTTAGCGGGTCCCAATTCCAGTTTTGAATGGCTGAACAGATTTTAATCAAACATAAGTCACTTTTCAAACAAATGAAATCTACATCTAAATAGGTTCATTCGTTTAAGAGCTTGATGCCACAGACAGACACACAGATACACAGCAACACACGTCAAACTTATAACACCCCTCTCTACCATCGGGGGTTTAAAAGTATTTAATCAGCGGGCCATAGACAACAACAAAAGTGACAAATAATAGAAGAAAATACCAAAAATGAATAAAACCTCACCTTGAGTAAATAAGTGAGGTTCAACTTGGTGAACTCAACATACTCCATGTTGAGCTGTATGTTGCGGAGATGCATGTCGAAGAACAGGCCTTTACTCACGCCTATCTGTGGAGGAAAATACATAAATAGTACATTATTGCAAAGGCCAGGCAAAAGGCAAATGCAGGTCGAGTATGACTAATACGAGACAGGCAATTGCCATTTCCGCCGAGGCATATATAGTGCTTTTCTCAAAAGAATGCAGAGAAATAATTAAGTAAAATTTCCATAATTTATCAAGTTAATGCCGTTTTTAACATGAACTGTACATGTCAGCATGAAAAAAATTGCCCATAATTTAGATGGCTTGTTAGTTTTAGCAATCTCAATAAAATACGCCAAAAATTCTGTTTCGGAGAAAATGTTCACATTTTTATCGTTTTTCCAAACCATAAAATTTTCATATATTTGCATGTATTTTTTCTTTTGGCTTCGATGGAAGCAGGTTTTCCATTGCCAATTTGGAATCTGATCTTAAATCTGGTGGAGTACAATTAATCTCCATTTCACTCTCTGAACCGTTGGAACTCATTTTAATTATTACATTTATATTTATTAAATATTGAAATAACAAATCAAGACGAATTTTCAGCTTTTCCGCCGATTTTCTATTTATCATCTGTGCCGAAAGGCAAACGCATTTATGGCTGTACAGCCACGTAAATGCAATTTGTACTAAAAAGAGACTTTACTTTGGTATGCCAAGAATGATAAAAGAGATCCAATCAAAGAGTATCTAATAACCCCAGCAAGCCGTTTCTTACAACATTGCTGGAGCGTTGTAATGTTCCAAATTCAAACAACGCTCCAGCAATGGATTTGATTTTCTTTGTCCGTAAATTCGGTACTTCACGTGTTCTTTTTAGGGTTCCGTACCCAAAGGGTAAAAACGGGACCCTATTACTAAGACTTCGCGATCCGTCTGTCTGTCTGTCCGTCTGTCTCCAGGCTGTATCTCATGAACCGTGATAGCTAGACAGTTGAAATTTTCACAGATGATGTATTTCTGTTGCCGCTATAACAACAAATACTAAAAACAGTATAAAATAAATATTAAAGGGGGGCTCCCATACAACAAACGTGATATTTTTGCCGTTTTTTGCTCGATATTAATAACGGCAACAGGTAGACGCTTGAAATATTCACAGAATGTTTAGTTGTATATTTGCTTCAAAAAATAATAATTAATAAATAAAAATAAAAAAAATTAAGGGGGGCTCCCATACAACAAACGTGATTTTTATGCAGTATTTTGCGATAATGGTACGGAACCCTTCGTGTGCGAGTCCAACTCGCACTTAGCCGGTTTTTTCTAAAATAATGACAATATTTCCATGCATGTTTGAGAAAAATTAATTAGTATTATTGTTTAGTTGTTCAAGGTGATCATTCACTGAGAGGTTGAAATAATATACATAGTATACTTAAATAATTAAGAGACAATAAAGGTCTATCCACACATATCAGGGCCGTGCCCTGGACGTGGCAGGGCCGGGCCCAGGCATTGAAGCTTCGGCACTGGCCCGTGCACGGACGTGTGTGAACGAGTTCATATAAAATGTTCCCACCGATATTTTTTTGAGCTTTTTTGAGCCCCTGACGGGGTACGGTCCGTCCACGTCCCGGGCACGGCCTGATATGTGTGGATAGACCTTAAGTCGGTATTTATATAAGTTAAAGATTTTTACTGCCTCGACGATAGTCTATGATTGCAAAATTGATTGCTGAGTGTGGCTCTCAGAGTTAGTTTCTCTAGATTAGTTTTCAGTTATTAGAATAAGGTTCTTAAAATTTGCTAAATGTAATTATGGTGTTCTAACGAAAATCTGTCTTACCCTGTTTTTATAAAAACAGGGTAAAACGGGCAGAGTCTGCAAAGCCAATGTTTAAATCAGGAAATTAGCAACGGAAATAATTTATCAGTGGTCTCCCCTAAAGACGAACATAATTGCAACTCTAATTATACTACCCAAATAAGTCACAATGCAATAAGAAATATCTACATAATTGGAGACGAAAAAGTGAGAGGTCTATCAGCACGTTTAATTCACGCTAAGACTGGTAAATGGATTGACAGTTGTAAAATCGAGGGCAAAGTTCAACCATATGCTTCATCATGCGAGATCCTACGAAATTTAGATAATATATCACGCACCCTATCGGACAATGATATTGTTATAATCTCTGTTGGTAAACATGATAAAAATCCCTACATGTTGTTAACAAATCTGTGTGGTGCTTTGTGTAGTTTAAGCAATTGTACAATATTGATGTTGAATGTCTCAGAAAATAGGTATCTTAATGTTAAAAAACTTAATAATGAACTAAAATTGTTTACCAAAAACTTTAAGAATTGTAAGTTTATTGAAGTTAATAAGTTAGATGTAAATTATCAAAAGAGGCTCTCAGAATTAGATTTAATTGCGTATAAACTTAACATAGAAATTGATTTTATGCAACATGAAATTAGTTCTAAAAGACTGAGTCTAAGTGAACGAAATTCACTTCATGGTGCTAGTACTAGTAAAAATAGCAATACATTTTTTCGTTACTAAGTACCCCACGCATAAAACTGCCATTAATTATGACAAAGCAAAACAAGATTGCCGACATAGTAATTTGCGAATCTTACACCAAAATATAGCCGGCGTCTGTAACAAACTTGACATGTTAGAGATAACTTTATCCGAATTAGTAGACAAACACATGTAGGTAGATATATTATGTTTGAGTGAGACTTTTGTTAAGCAAGGTACGGAGTCTAACATTAAACTTAATAATTTTAAATTAGCTGCATCATTTAATCGAGATAAATGTAGGGGGGGCTCTTGTATTCTAACAAATAAGGAATTCGACACCAAAACTCTAAGTATTCCTTCAAATCTAGCGACAAAATTTTATTTTGAATGTTGTGGTACAGAGATTACTGGTCTGAGCCTGATAGTTGTCAATATGTACAGAATACCCGATCGGAGAAACACGCAAGTAGGTTTATTTCTTCATAAATTAGACAATTTGTTGAATTACTTGACTGACAATTACAAGAAAAAGAAAATTATAATTTGTGGTGATTGGAATATTGATATTTTAAAGAATAACTCTTCAACAAAAGAACTTTTAAGCATACTAGAAAATTACAATTTTGAAGCACATATAAGGTCACCAACTCGGGCAAAATCTTGCATTGATCAAATCGCCACTAACATTAAGGGTGTTCAGTCAGAAATTCATCACCTCGGCTTGTCAGATCACGAAACAGCTCAAACTGTCACTATAAAAATGAATAAACGCAAAAAAATAGAATAGAATAGAATACTCTTTATTATGTACACCATATAAAGGTAAGGGTAAGGTGTGTAAGGTTGTCTGTAAGAGATTGCCTAGTGCGATAAGACCGCCCATTGTACACTTGTATATTTGAACATATGTCCTGTATATTTTTTTTTGTGGTGTACAATAAAGTATATAATAAATAATAAATAAATAAATAAGTTACAGAAATTATAGACGAAGAAAATATTACACTGGGTGACACAATGGGCGGCCTTATCGCTAAAAGCGATCTTTTCAAGACAACCTTTGGATGGATTTTAAAAATGTAAGGAAAGACAGTACTGTAGGTAGTCTTTGGTGTACTATTTATATATAAAATAAATACATATATATACATATATATTATATAGACAAATATATACAATAATAAGAATGGAACAAAAGCATAGAAATCAAGAAATACAACTATTAAAGAGAGAGGTAGTGATTCTTTACCAAAGTTTTAAAAATGGGCAGAGATTGAGCACGCCTTATTGACACGGGCAAAGCATTCCACAACCGCACCGCTTGAACCGTAAAAGATTTGTCGTAAAAGCTGGTGGAATGCATCGGCATCTCTAGTCTCAAGTTTTCCGATGACCTCAGATATCTATTATGTGTGTCATGAAGGAACTTGAAACGTTCTTTTAGATAAGAGGGGGTTGTAGGATTGTATAAAATACTGTAAAGTAGAAATAAAATATGAGAATCCCGGCGCAGACGAATGGGAAGCCACTTGAGCTTTGTCCGAAATTCAGAAATGTGATCATATTTGCGTAGGCCAAATATAAATCTTATGCAAAGGTTTTGAAGACGCTCAAGTTTATCTAGTTGTGCCTGGGTGAGATCGAGATAACTGACATCAGCATAGTCAAGGATAGGAAGCAGAAGGGACTGTGCAAGCGCAATTTTAGTGGCAGTGGGAAGAAAGTTTCGCAATCGTCTAAGGGACCTGGCAGATGCAAAAATTTTGCGGCTTACGTCCTGAAGCTGCGGGCCCCAAGACAGATATCTGTCTATCCAAACCCCAAGGTTCTTAACCTTCTCACATATGGGAACAGTAGTTCCGTTAAATTCTACCATAGGAAGTTGTGTCCAATGTACTTTTGGAATCATCCTAGAGCTGCCAACAACTATGACCTGGGTCTTCGACGGATTTACCTAAAACCCATTTGCCTCACTCCATTCACAAATTGTAGCCAAATCCTTATTCACTGCATTAATTGCATCAGCTAACTCTGCAAGGGGAGCTTGTTTGTATATTTGTAAATCGTCTGCATAAAGGTGGTAGGAGGAGAGAAGTTTTTTGGAGATAGCGTTTATAAATATTGCGAACAGTAAAGGAGATAAAACGCCACCCTGAGGTACACCGGCAGTTGTATAACACCAAGAAGAGTTAGATTCTTCTATGCATATACGTTGCCGGCGGCCATACAGGTAACTACGAAACCAGTCAATCGCCGTTGGAGATATGTTAAGCGAGCGAAGTATGCCAAGCCGGATATCGAAATCGACAGTATTAAATGCATTACTAAAATCTAGCAAGCAAAGAACCGTCAGATGTCCCCGTTCCATACCTAGCCGTATGTCATCCGTAACGTTCACTAAGGCAGTAGTTGTGCTGTGACCAGGACGAAATCCGGATTGAAAAGGATTCAGCAGACTATTCTTACAAAGAAAAGCACTAAGCTGATTGTGGACAAGGCGTTCAAGGACTTTGGAGAGGAAAGGCAAGATGGAGATAGGACGGTATTCGGAAAAGGAAGTAGGATTCGCCTTTTTGGGTAAAGGAGTGATTTTGGCCTCTTTCCAAGCTGATGGAAAGACCCCATGGGATATTGAGTAGTTAAGGATATAGCAAAGGACAGGAAGGATTTCGTCGAGGACAGGCAGTATCATTTTTCGACTGATCACTGCAATCACTGCCAACCGCGTTAGAGGTAATTGACACTATGCTCTTCTTAACATCACAATCAGAGAATTGCCTAAAAATAAATCGGGAATGATCCGGAGTTGGAAGGTTTGAAAGATACATCAAAGTAGATGCTTTCAAGGTTCCATTACATGAGGAAGAAGACGAGAAGTGCTGATTTAGTTGATCTAGATCAAGGTCTTTAGGAATCGATTCTTGGCGAGATTTCCCTCTGGACTTAAGAAATTGCCAGACTTTAGCCGGGTCTCCATTTTCAACCGAGGTGTGGATATGGCGTCGTTGGGCGTCTCTGCACACCTTATTGCAGCGATTTCGTGCGTCCAAAAGTTTCTTCCGGTTTGGCGACGAGGGACGACATTTAAATTTGGTTTTGGTAACAGCTTTTTTGTGAATTAACTCTTTAATGTCGCCTGTTAGCCATGGCGCCGGCAGATATTTAATTTTTATTGCACGTATGGGAGCGTGAACATCATACAGCTGCAAAAGGTTGTCCGTCAGCACGTTCACTTTGTCATCAATTGACTCAAGGCTGACCAGGGGTTCCCAGGCAATGTTGCTGGCATCCCTTCGGAGATCATCTGTATTCATTCCACTAAAATTGCGCTGCAGGAGAATTTTAGGTTTTGGCTTAGGAGGTCGAACTTTATATGAGAGGAAAATGAGGTCATGATAGGAAAACATGTCAGCAGGGCACTGGCCGTGCTTGCCGACATGTTGTAAAGAAGAAACAATAACAAGGTCAAGGAGTGACGGGTAAAAATAACTCATTGGTTTGAGTTAAAACGTGACTACTGTTCAGATAACTTCAAAAAATTTTGCGATTGCGTATCCTCTCTTTCGTTTTCGGAAATATTTAAATCAGATACTCTAACGGAAGCCTGTAACTTATTTTATGAAATATTTACATTGTTTTACGATTTGTGCTTTCCGATGATTAAGGTTAAAGTTAACTATAAACCAGTTAGACAAAACTGGATAACGAAAGGCATTAAAAAGTCTAGCAAAACAAAACGTCAGCTTTATCTGAAATATAAAACTAGTAAAACTAATAAAAAATATTTTGAGAAAAACTACAAACTTTATAAACATATGTTTAAACGATGTGCACAGAGAGCACAAAAACTTATGAACACAAGACGTATACAACACCATAAAAATAAATGTAAAGCAACTTGGAATGCAATCTCCTCAACAATAACTAATAACAATTTGTATAAAAATGATATCGACGATTTAAATTTTAATAATGTGACATATAATAATCCCTCTGACATCTGTAATATATTTAATGAATACTTTATTAATTTGACATCCAATCAATCATTAAATTCTAATAATTCCAATAATTCTAATAATTCCAATAATTCTAATAATGCCAATAATTCTAACAATCATAATAAATCTTACTTTAATAAAAAAAACAAAAATCTAAACACTATATTCTTGAATCCTGTAGATGCAATGGAATTCTATAAAATTATAATGTCCCTAAATAATAGTAAAACTAGTGGATATGACGGCATCGCCACGCAAGTTTTGAAAGCTTGTGCTAGTTGGATATGTCATCCACTAGCGCATATAATAAACTTATCTTTTTTGGAAGGTGTTTTTCCTGACCAGCTTAAAATGTCTATCGTGAAACCACTTTTTAAGAAGGGAAATAAGACGGACCCTAATAACTATCGGCCTATCACGATAGTACCTATTTTATCGAAAATTTTTGAGAGGGCAATGTTTTGTAGGTTAAATAGTTTTCTCGGTACACATAACATATTATGCAAGGAGCAGTTTGGCTTTCGTAAAGGTAGTTCAACTGCTCTTGCAATCTTTAACTTCATTAAACTGGCAACAGAAAGCATAAACAATGGCAATCCAGCGTTATCTCTATTTTTAGACATGAGTAAGGCCTTTGACTTTGTAAATCATTCTAAGCTACTACACAAACTAGAATTCTACGGCATAAGAGGGAAAGCTTATGAATGGATATCTTGCTATTTAAGAAACAGGAAGCAATGTACAGAGATAACTAAAGTTATAAAGAAAAGTGACAAGATATACTCCAAAGAAAAATTTAAATCTGTTGCTGTAATAAATATGTGTGGTGTGCCTCAGGGTAGCATTCTCGGTCCTTTACTATTCTTGCTTTATATAAATGATCTTCCGGAGGCCACTTTGCAAAAATGTATTCTTTTTGCAGATGATACCTCAGTTATTATAAAATGTCGGGATAAAATGGACTACAAATCTGTTACTGAAAAGGCCCTATCAGATATTATAAGTTGGATGAAAAATAATGGCTTAAATGTAAATGTTAACAAGACAAAATTAATAGAAATCAACTCCTACAATACAAAACAATTAGCCTTAGATATGATGTATGAAGGCGAAAAAGTACAACAAGTAGAGGAGTTAAATTTTTTAGGTCTTATCGTAGATAAAAATTTAAATTGGAAAGGCCATATTGAACATATTTGTCAAAAACTTGATAAGTTTGTGTTTGCCTTGAAAAAGTTAAGACAAAACGTTTCTGTCGAAGCTGCTCTTTCTGCTTACCATGGTTACGTGTCATCTGTCCTAAGCTATGGAGTAATCATGTGGGGCAACTCGACCGACACAGACAGAGTTTTCAAGCTCCAGAAACGTTGCGTCAGAGTTATGAACAAGGCATGGTTCTTGGATAGTTGCAAACCTCTCTTTCAAAAATGTAGAATTCTTCCACTGCCCTGTATTTATATAAGAGATATCTGTATTTTTACAAAGAAGCACATGCATTACTTTAAGCAATATACAGAGGTTATAACAAGACAGAAGAGGGCAAAGTTTCGTAACCTACTGTATCATCCACCTTGTTATAAAGACATTTATAAGAAAAATGTGTTTAACATGTGTATATTAATATATAATAACTTACCAAATGAAGTTAAATTGTTACAGGGTAATTTATTTAAAACAAAATTGACAGAGTGGCTACTAAAGTGTTGTTTTTATAGTGTTGGTGAATTTATAGAACATCGAAATAATGGTTTAATGAATAAATAATAATGTCAGTATTTTATACAAATATAAAAATTTTAGTTTTGACATTTTAATTAATTTTGTTTTTTTTTTTTTTTGGATTTTGACATTTTTTTATGATATTTTTATTTATTTTTTACATTTTTGACATTTTAATTTGTTCTATGGATTTTTTTTTTACTTTTGACATTTGTTTTTTTAATATTATTTCTTAAATATTATTTTGATTTTTTTGGTAACTGTACTTATATAATGGTAATTTATTTTAATGAACTGCATGAATGTTGTTATGGTTTCTTTTTAATTTAATTTAATGATTACAATTTTTTTTTTTATAAACATTTGCACGCTTGCTTGCAGGCAGAATACGACTTCACTTTTAGGCTTTAACATCTTCCCTTCAAAACTTTGTATTTCTGGCAAATAAACATTTTGATTTGATTTGATTAAAATACTAGCTTCTGCCAGCGGCTTCACCCGCGTGAAAAGTGTGTAAAGTGTGTTCTTATCCCAAGAGAACATTATACCGGGATGAAAAGTAGCATATGTGCTATTACAAACCACGGGCACCCAACACGAAGAAAGAAAAATTGGTTCAAATAAATTGCACTAGATGGCGTGACAAGGTTCAATTCGTTATTGAGTTTTGTGAAAATTTAAGATATTCTTGAGACAAAATGTTTATTCTTGTTTAATTAACTCTCCTAAGCACAAAATTATGGAATATTGGGACCTTAATTCACATTTCAAAGATTATTTGAATGGATCATTTAAAATTGATTACAATAGATGGCGCGGTTTTAATTTCTGAGGCATTCACTCGCTTTCTTTAATTTGTTTTGTTACAATAAAACTGAAAAACGCGCAAAAAAAAAAATAGGTACTATAAAACAAATCGTCGCTGTATTCAAAAAAAAACCGGCCAAGTGCGAGTCGGACTCGCACACGTAGGGTTCCGTACCATTATCGCAAAACACTGCAAAAAATGCCCCCCTTAATTTATTTTATTTTAATTTAATAATTATTATTTTTTGAAGAGAATATACAACTAAATATTCTGTGAATATTTCAAGCGTCTACCTGTTGCCGTTATTAATATCGAGCAAAAAACGGCAAACATATCACGTTTGTTGTATGGGAGCCACCCTTAAATATTAATTTTATACTGTTTTTAGTATTTGTTGTTATAGCGGCAACAGGAATACATCATCTGTGAAAATTTCAACTGCCTAACTATCACGGTTCATGAGATACAGCCTGGTGACAGACAGACAGACAGACAGACGGACAGCGAAGTCTCAGTAATAGGGTCCCGTTTTTACCCTTTGGGTACGGAACCCTAAAAAGTATTCACGAACCGAGCAAACTCTTTTACTTGCAAGTCGCTGCTAACACCATCTATATCCGTGGAACGGAAACGAACGCGATTGATGTTCTTAGAAAAATTATCAGTTTAATCAGACGAAAAACGCTAGTTACGTCGGCACGGTTTCTTTGTATGGGATGAGGCATCTGTATGCTAGTATTATAATATCTGTGTCCAGACTATAATCTACCTCTGTGCAAAATTTCATTCAGATCCGTTCAGCCGTTCTGGCGTGATTGAGTAACAAACATACATCCACCCTCAAATCTATCCATCCAAACTTTCACATGTATAATATTTGACAATATTAGTAAGATGAACAAGTCCTTTGTAAATTGATTTTATCTACGGTAAAAACCAATGTCTACAATTGGAATCGTTGGGTTTATTAAAACTGATGTTTAATTACCTTTCCAAACGAGTAAGTCCTAGATATCTCAGGTCGGATGCACGCCCTGCCGTCAATATTGACTGGGTTACGAAGCCAGTCGTCGAAGAAACTGTAAACGAAAATTAGTCACAGAAAGAAACGTAAACAAGTAAAATACAAAAAAAATAAAACCCTCGACACATTTTTATTTCATGTTACATTATTTATCTGGTAGAAGACACGCTTGGATTGACAATCTATTGAACACGACATGATATTTTGCGAAAACACCCCGATTCAAACAGTAAAACGCCCATAACTTTAAAACGGCTGAACCGATTTCCATCCAACATAGCTAAGAACACTCTCGATAAAGTCATCAAACTCATCAAACCAAAAGAACGTAATCAAAATCGGTCCATCCGTTTAGAAGCTCTGATGCCACAGACAGATTGTGTCAGTACAAATTATTTCATCACCACTGCTCTCAAAAACGGTGAAGGAACACATCGTGAGGAAACCGAAACCAAAAATTCGAAGACATGTGACATCCACCAACCCGCATTGGGCCCGCGTGGTGGATTACGGCCCATTCCCTCTCACAGAGAGGAGGTTTCCTCACGATGTTTTCCTTCACCGTTTTGGGAGCAGGGGTGATGAAATAATTTACACAAAGTAAATTGCCTGCCTGGGTTCGAACCCACGACCTACAAATTGTAAGTAGCGACCGTTACCACTGGGCCACCACTGCTTCTTACCTTGCTTAAACCGCACTGTGCCCGCGTGGTGGTTTATGGCCGGCTCCCTCTCACAACAAGGGTCTTCTGCCCAGCAGTGGGACTATTGTAGGCTGATTATGTTTCATGCTGGGCAAATGTTGGTACTTACGCGACTGGCCATTTGGGTGCTAGAGTGGCCCATGTGTCCTTCCTCAGAACCCAGCCCAACCCAGGGAAGAAGTCAGTCCGATGCAGCAGCTCTGGTCGGGACATATCTATGACTCCCATCTTGCCGTTGTCATTCCATGCTGATATGCACCTGGAAACATTTAATGACGAAAATTTAAATTTTACAATAACTCTCTGGACTAAAAGTTTTACTCGTGTTTAATAGTTTTATTTTTGTTTTATATGAATAATAATAAAATAAGAGAGTTACAGAAAATAATTCGCATTTTTATTCATGTATTTAACTAAATTTTACATTCGCTTTAGATTATTTCAATAGGGATAAATTTTCCCACCAGTAGTAAAATCTTAGACTTAGCAGACACAATAGCTTATGTACACATGGTGTGCGCGCGACGTTTGAGGAGTTCCGTTCGATGACATTGGTCGACGTCAGTCGATTGGTGTGATAACACCCTGTCCCTAACGCGTAACAGTGTAAATTTACGTCAAAATTAATTTATTTTGAAACCTACCACAGTGACTTATCCTTGAGTAGCAACGGATATGTGCCCAGGAAGTACTCGAAGAAATCCGGGGATATGTCGAGGTCATCTGGCAACAATAATACATAACATGTTAATACAAATCACTGGATATTCATTTAAAAAAGGGATTGCAAATAAAATTAGTTGTTTTGTTCGCTAGCCTGACTCCTCTTCATGGGATCCTAGGATTCTGAATTCTTTATTCATGTTATTTTTTATTAGTTTTGTGTTAGCTTGCCCTCTCAAGTTCCCGCTCGGCGGTCTCCTCCTGAACCATCACGGTCTCACAGAAGGAGGCCATTCCCTTCATGTACTAAAGGCTTCTAAACTGACATAGGTAAGTCGAAGCTGCCATCAAACATCTAAAGAATGACAAGACTATTGGCAAAGAAGCCATTCCAATAGAGACCATTAAGGCCGCAGGTGAACAGGGGGTACAGATGATTCATACTATCTGTAACAAAATATGGTAAAGCGGAACATGGCCTAAGGAATGGGCTGACATTGTGTTCGTTCCACTCCATAAAAAGGGTTCCACAAAGATGTGCAACAACTACCGACTGATTGCACTATCACACGCTAGCAAAATTTTACTGCACGAGTGGAAACCTATTTATCCAAGGAAGTTGCACCTGAACAGGCAGGGTTTGTAAAGAGAAAGGGCATTCGAGAGCAGATCTTCATAGTTCACCAAATTATTGACAAGCCCACTTATATTTGCTTCGTTGACTTCTTCAAGGCATTTGACTCAGTAAAATGGCCAGTGCTGTGGAGGTCCCTTCTTGCTATGGGCACTTCCAAACACCTTGTGCATCTTTTCATGCGTCTTTATGAGAATGTGCATCTTTATGGAACAGCGTCAATGAGGACGGATGGCGTACTAAAGAATGTCTTTCACCCCAGTGGAGGCGTCCGTCAAGGATGTAAAATCTCGCCGCTATTGTTCAACATTTACACTGAACTTATAATGCGGATTACCCTTGTGGACTGGACGGACGGTGTACCGATAGGAGGTATAAGGGTATCGAACCTGCGATATGCGGACGACACTACGCTGTTCGCGACTAGTGCCGACCACATGGAACAATTGCTATCCAAAATGGAACATACCAGCTCAGCATTCGGTTTGAGAATTAACAGAACCAAGATGAAGATGATGATTGTCGATCGCACTCAAATCGCGAATTGCGACATCGTAAAATCTACCTGGGGCGCTTTAATATCAAACCACGGTGGTTGCAGAGACGAGATCAAGCAACGCATGTCTGCCATGGATAGGCTGAAGAAAATATGGAAGAACGCTCAATAACAACAAAGCCACTAAAACCCGGCTCATACGAGCACTTGTGTTCCACATATTTCTATACGCAGCCAAGATCTGGACGCTGAGAGACACTGAGAGGAAGAAAATAGAAATGTAGTGCTGGAAAAAAATGCCTGGAGTGTCGTGGCCTGAGTTTCGGACTAACATATCCATTCTTCAAGAACTGTGTATCAGGCAGCGTCTATCGGCTATAGTCCAAGCTCGTATACTCCAGTTCTTTGGACAAATGTCCCGACGAATCAACGACTCTATCGAGCGGCTTGTAGTTCAGGGTAGAGTGGAAGGAACGAGAGCGCGCGGCAGGTCGCCCATGCGATGGATCGACCAGATTAAGTCTGCAGTGGGTGGCCCATCGCATGAGTGCACACGAATAACAGCCGATAAAGAGGGATGGCGTCGCATCGTTAATCAAATTATGGCAACCCGAATTCTCACTGCAACATGATGACCACGACCGCTAACCAAAAGTGTACCGACGTATAAGAAGAAGAAGAGGTCAATCGATCTGTCTAGCATTTTCCCAACTATGCTGAGGTCCGTTTAGCCCAGTGATGGGCAAAATACGGCCCGAAATCATATAATCCGGCCCGCTGACGGTCCTTCTACATAAATAGTATATGGCCCGCGATAATTATATTTTGACGGTCCAGAAGTATAAAGTAGATTCTATTTAGTAGAATAATAGACGCATAGGTGAAGGTAGCGCAGAATACACCGGTAAGCCAGTATGTCTTATATGTAATGAAGAAGCAGTAGCGGTATTTAAACTATTTTATCTACTCTCATATCGTAATATTCAAATTATAAAATTCAAAACGAGTTTATATTGGCATACTTTACAAACACAATACCGAAATTTAAAAATAGAATCTTATTTTAACACCTTTTCTCTAACAAAATAATGCTATAAAAAATTTTTTGTTCTATTACGATACAGGTCAAATCCAAGAAGATAATCACTAAGGAGTTTCCATCAATTATTTCTTTAACCTATTTTTATTACCTATTTTTAAAATATTTGATTCCAATTTTTACTTGTCTATGACAATGCCCGCTTTAGGCAATGCACGCACTGCGATTTTTATTCGCGATTTTTAATTTTGTCTCTTTCTACCTGTTCATAGAACTCAAAATATTCGCGCCGCGGTGCGGTGGATTCTGTGGCATAACACGGATTTATTGCGGTATTATTGCTGCACGATTTTTTACCGAAAAGCGAGCAATTTCATACAATGCCATAGGTCGTAGAATGGGCGGAAAATATTCGCGCGAATAAAAATCGCAGTGCGTGCTAAACCTTAGCGCATGCGCGGTTGATGCGGTGATGTGCTAGGTTTTGGCGCCATTCATACGTTTTGCAGGTTTTGCTGTACTGAATTTCAAGAGTTTTTTAAATTCTTGCTTAAAAATGTCTCATATCAGTGAATGTGAAGAAAATTTGACGCCGCCCGATATTTTAGATGCGGCGAAGAAAATTACTCATAATCTTACCAGCAAAGTCGAGGAAATTATATGATAAATGCTATCACGAAAAAAAAGGAAGCCGAAAATACCAGTATGTATTTGTTTTTACATGGAGCGGTCTCTGTGCGCATGGAGCGAACTTTTCAGTCGCTGTTATAGTGTTGGCAAGCGGTACTGCTTAGCACGAGCTGCTGGGTTCGATTTACCTCTAGGCAAGACTATAATTCCACGGGACTCAGCGCTAAGAAAGAAAATTTGGTTAAAATAAATCTCACTAGATGGCGCGCGATATGCACCGATCTGATATTGAATATGAGTAAAATTAAAATTTTCTGGAATTGAACATAAAAATTTTATGTTCTTGTTTAATCAACTCTCCTAAATACAACATTATGGAATATTGGGCTCTTAATTCACATTTCAAAGATTATTTAAACGGATTATTTAAAATTGATGCCAATAGATGGCGCGGTTTTAAATTTCTGAGGCATTCCACTCGATTGTTTATTTTGCATTGTGGTTAGTCTGACTTTCGGGCTTCTGACTATCCGTAACGACTGACGACTTTCATAGATCTGCGCACGGGCGCACGGTTGGCGCAGTGGTTGAGCAATTGACTGCTGCGCTGCGTGTCGCGGGTTCGATTCCCGCACGGAACAAAAATTTGTATGACCTACAGATAATTGTTCCGGCTCTGGGTGTTTGTGTATGTGAGTTTATATGTTTGTAAACGCACCCACGATACAGGAAGAAATGCCTAGTGTGGGGATTATTATTTTTTTTTTTTTAAGAAAAAAAAATCTATAGATAGTTCAACTCATCTGTGCGCGCGGCGCCATGACTGCGTGCGCTGTGCGTGCACCTGTAATTATACATTATGCATCTGTGTGGCAGTGACGCGGCAGTCGTCGTACGAGCTAAACAACCACCCACACATGCTTACTCACACATAGCGACGCGCGCAAAGTTGAGTTGAACTACTATAAAATTGACAGCTGGAACCTGGAACCAACTTCGAACAAACTACTTAACACTCCTTCCGAAATGTGTTTGTGTTGTGAAATGTGTGTGTGTGTGTGGGTGTACTAATAGGTGCACCGCTGCTTTACCCTTCAGATTACATGGCGTGGTGTTATGTTATGTTACTTAACAAGCAAGGCTAGATTATTTTCCTCATACGAGTACCAGCTATGTAAGTACTATGTGCCATTTCGCGTAGGTATACAATATGCATGATACAGATAAAGCATTTTAACAATGCACGAACATGCTAGTATCGATTTACTGGTAATTCTAGCAAATATGCACTGTTTTTATAGTTACATGATACCTACTTCAATCGAACCATTTTTAGGGTTCCGTACCCAAAGGGTAAATACGGGACCCTATTACTAAGACTTCGCGATCCGACTGTCTGTCTGTCTGTCAGTCCGTCTGTCTCCAGGCTGTATCTCATGAACCGTGATAGCTAGACAGTTGAAATTTTCACAGATGATGTATTTCTGTTGCCGCACAAATACTAAAAACAGTATAAAGTAAATATTAAAGGGGCGCTCCCATACAACATACGTGATATTTTTGCCGTTTTTTGCTCGATATTAATAACGGCAACAGGTAGACGCTTGAAATATTCACAGAATGTTTAGTTGTATATATACTTCAAAAAGTAATAATTAAATAAATGAAGGGGGGCTCCCATACAACAAACGTGATTTTTATGCAGTGTTTTGCGATAATGGTACGGAACCCTTCGTGTGCGAGTCCGACTTGCACTTGGAAGGTTTTTTATCTATTTATTGTTTCAGGTACATTGTCCAAGAACATAAATAATTCATACTCAAAAAGACTCGATTTGGAGTTTTAAAAATATAAACATTTTAACAAAAAAAACCGGCCAAGTGCGGGTCGGACTCGCGCACGAAGGATTACGTACCATTATTTCAAAAAACGTCAAAAAAAATCACGTTTTTTGTATGGCAGCCCCACTTAAATATTGATTTTATTCTGTTTTTAGTATTTGTTGTTATAGCGTTGTTATCGCGAAATCTTAGTAATAGGGTCCCGTTTTTACCCTTTGGGTACTGAACCCTAAAAAGATTTTAGGTGTAGCGATGATCTTTGCGTGGTTGCAGGTAGTATTCGACATTACGTCCTGGGATTGGAAAGGTATAATAATACGTCCAGTCGTGGACTTCTATATGCTGACTATTTTCTTGCGTCATCGCGTCACCTCGAACTAGCCGATTATTTGATGTATGTGAAACAAATTTCGGTCAGACATCTACCTATTCTGTTGTGTATGGTAACAATACCACACCGATTGGTCAACAAGGTCGTTTTGGAGTTTGGACGAGTCTACCATTGTGAACGTATATTAAAGTTTAAGCGAAGCCATTGAAACGGTTTGAATTCAAGACCATTTTCTGGTTTATTATAAGAGAGTGTGATTTTGTCAGTTTTCCTCCTATTACAGCAGTACACAAAGCAAAAGGAGTATACAAGGGTCCTAGCAGGTGGGATTCTGTAGTTTCTGGCTACCCTCATTGAAAAAGGCGCATATATGTGTATGCTGTGCCTATAGCAAACGACCCAAGAGCTAGATTGACCCGACACTATACCGAAGATATCCCGGACGTCAGCCTGTACGAGATTAGGATGGCTCGGTGATGACGGAATCACGGCTGAACTCCTGAAGGCAGGTGGAAAACCGGTCCTTAAGGCCCTTCAGAAGCTGTTTGATGCCGTCATACTCGAGGGCAAAACGCCACAGGCATGGTGCAGGGGTGTGGTGGTACTCTTCTTCAAGAAGGGCGACAATGCCCGGCTGAAGAACTATAGGCCCATCTCACTTCTTAGCCATGTCTACAAGTTGTTTTCAAGAGTCATCACGAATCGTCTCGCGCGCAGGTTTGACGATTTCCAGCCTCCCGAACAAGCCAGATTCCGAAAAGGCTTTAGCACCGTAGACCACATACATACGCTGCGGCAGGTCATACAGAAGACCGAAGAGTATAACCTGCCTCTCTGTTTAGCGTTTGTGGACTACGAGAAACACACGATGATTGGAAGAAAACAAAAATTGCCCAACACAATATGGCACCCAAAATCCGCCACTTTTCTATTTTCCAATTTTAATATAGCCAGTGACACTCGCAAGGTTAAAACGTATCGATTGACGTAAGAATCATCAAAATCCGCCAACGCGTTTGGTCTCTAGAACGCCACATAGGAACAAACATACATACATACATAGACTGATAAACACATTACCCTCCTTCGGCAGTCTGGTAAAAAACACGAGACCAGGTCCATTATACCCGTTGTCAAGACTGGTGACTCATTTTCTAACTTTTGACAATCTAATGTCAAAAATTGACAAATGACAGCCTAACGTGCTTACCGAGGCACTGAAAGTATCGCTATGTGTTGAGTGGTCACCCATCTAAGATATGACCTCAGTAAGCACTTGAAGATTGAACCGAGCAATTTTTACTACCACAGATAATATAATACTAGCATACAGATGCCTCATCCCATACAAAGAAATCGTGCCGACGTAACTAGCGTTTTTCGTCTGATTATGCTGATTATTTTTATAAGTACTTTGATCGCGTTCGGTTCCGTTCCACGTTTTTAGATGGTGTTAGCAGCGACTTGAAAGTAATTAAGTTCTCGGTTCGTGACAATTTTTTCATTAAATACAATGATGATTTGTTTTATAGTATTTTTTGCACGTTTTTACCGTTTCATTACAAGAAAATGTGCTAAAATACAAATTAAAAAAATCGAGTGGCATGCCTCAGAAAGAACAATGGCGAAATTTTAGCTGACTTAAATTTGAGCGTCTGAAAGTGAGTTATATACGAAAGACATTCTATTAATTGTCTATGTTTTTTAAAGTATAATTAGGCCTGGTCCAAAATAGATTAAAAAAAAACATAATAAATAAAAACTTATTTGATTTTTTAGTTCATTTCTTTAGCATAGTGTTGCCATTATATATTTTATCTGCTAAGTGACAAGTAGTAACTATATTAAGTAATAATATCATTATTATATTTATTGCAGTAAATGAGTTAACAATACAGTTTATGTCTAAGTGTAGATGTTCCTTGCAAGTAGGTAAGAATATTGTAGTGTAGTAGAAATAAATGAATTACTTCCAATTAATGATTGGCAAAAAGACTAGTACCCAAGTCTAAAAAAAAAATAGCTTGGTTGTTGACGGCAACCTTTTGATACACGTCAAAGTCACTTAGTTTAAATAAATATACTCTTTCCAAAGAGTATACTACACATTTCATGCTAAACTAACTAGGTATGGGAAATACTACTGCGATATTCCCCTTTTACTTCCACGAAATTGAATAATATTACCTATTATACACATTATTAAAAGTTCCCCAGACATAACCTACAAAAGTTTATGACTGAATATCTATTATTCTCTACATTCTCGAACAAAAATTCTTGCACAAACTTATTCAGAACATCACCCTGAGTTAAACCAGATATTTTTCATTTAAATACTTTCGAATTTAATCTCAGCTAAAACAATGTATGGGCACCTGCCATTGTTCTTTAAACCCGCGCCATCTATAGGAATCAATTTTATACGATCTGTTCAAATAATCTTTGAAATGTGAATTAAGAGCCCAATATTCCATAATTTTATGCTTAGGAGAGTTGATTAAACAAGAACATACAATTTTTATGATCAACTAGCTTCTTCCAGCGGCTTCGCCCGCGTGAATGTTGAAAATGATCCCAAAGGAACATATTCCAGGGATAAAAAGTATCCTAACCCTCTTACTAATAAACGCGGAATAAATTTATACCAAGTATAAACCTATAAACATGTATGGTTATTCCTGGTATAACTTTATTCCGCGTTTATTAGTAAAAGGGTTAGACTATATCTATCTCTGTGGCATTTCATCCAGATCCGTTCAGGAGTTTTTTCCGTGAAAGAGTAACAAACATACAAACACACTCACAAACTTTCGCCATTATAATATTAAGTAGGATTCTAGAAAATTTTAATTTTACTTACAATTCATAACAAATTGCATATCGCGCCATCTAGTGACATTTATTTGAAACAAAATCTCTTTGTTAGCGCTGGCCCGCATTTTAATTAGCATGTTGTCACTAATCGACGCAAATAGAAGTTACAGTAATATTGTTATGTAAATAAGTTTGCTCCGGTATTCGTCTCGGTTTGTTTATAATGGTAATCGTTGGGGAATGTGGTTGTAAATTTGTTCGCGACGAGACTCACCAACCAATTGAATGGTTTTTGTAAATAAAGTATGTATTAGAGTCATACGTCTGCTCGCGCCCGAGCGCCATGTAGGAATGAAAATGTTGTAAACACGTCGGTCCTATTTATAAGCTCGGTTTATAAGGGTATTTTGAATCGCATTTTTAAGGTAGTAATATAACGTCCTTAACGTTTATGTATGCGTATTGGGTTTTAGTAATACCAGATTAATAGAATAGAAGCATTGAAATATATAAATATTATAGTCTTCATACTTAAAACGTAAAATCAATTTCATGTGAATGCGTGCGTTCGCTGCGCCCGCCTAGTTCCGAATGGTGCGCCAGATGGCGGCGGGTAGTTTTATATGTTGGCGTTTTGCGTACAAAAATTCTGGTAGCTTAAAATCATGTTTTGAGGGGTTATATTATGTATTAGACATAATTTTAGTACATAGGAATGATATAATGTGGAAAATGTATAGTTTCCACCATTAATATGTGAATATTGACGTGATGTCTCAGGAAGTGAATTTAGGACATTTAGGTCATTTTAGGGTATATGGGGGACCTAGATCAAGACGGGAAACCTATATACAGTTCAGAATTAGTGTACTGCTTTATATAAAGCCTATTTACCTGAGATATCATGTCGGTATATAGTGTAAAACGCGCTGTTTATGGGAGTTTCGACGGGGCTATTCTTTTAGGTGCCCTAAGCACCTAGAAAATATGTAGGTGTACTGTTAAAAGTACTACCATTGGAAAGCTCGTCGAAGGGGCTTCCAGACGGTCTTTAGACGAGAAAGATCGCCCGGATAGTTTCCGACATACTCAGCGCGGAAAAATGTAAACAAACAAAATTGTTGAAAATTGTAGACCCTTCAGGTCGAATAACTCCCTGAAGGAAATAGATGTACTTATTATAGAAGTACTTTCGGATGGCCCGTTGGACTAGCTATCAGGCCATCCCTTTAGAGCGAAAATCGCTCATATAGTTTGGGCACAAATCCAGACATGGTAATCTGGACTTGTGATTTTTGGCCCGTTTTTTGGCATTCCCAGGGACTATACACCCCTGAGACTTCCAAAAATAAGGAATTTTCGGGGACTTCCCGATGGCCCGATAAACGCGCCATCGTGTCGTCCCATAAAAATATAGAATCAGTTAAGTAGTTTAGGGGATAGCTAGACACAAAGGGAGTGACTAGCTGTCGAACTAACACTTTTTTGGGTACATTATGTACAAAATGTATATATATACTTATGGAGGCACTAGAACTGTAAAGTGCTCTCCTTCAGCCACCAGGCCACCCATATTCGGTGGTGATAGCTTGGATGGTCTGAGTAGAAATTCAAGTAATAAAATAAATTGTCTAAAAACGTTAAGGAGCGTGTATTTAAGGGATGATATCCCACGATAAACGTCCGAAAATAAGCTTTTTTAAGCCGCCCATAGACGACTTGCTGAATTTGTCAGCAGGTCACCCCAACCTATAGTACTCTCTGGGCTAGGGATGTTGTTATACAACTTTCCGACATGAAAATAAGGGAACTTGCCCCTTTTTTCTATAGATATAGCCTAGGGACGCTATCAATGCCTGGATATAGATGTATGGATTAGATACTGAGATAGGGGGTGTTACTGTGCTACAGTACACAGAAATCCAGGCGTTGATAACACCATGGAAGGGATAGTACAGACCTAAAACCCACTGTCGGGTAAGGGATTTTTTTTGGCAAATAAAATTATTTTCGGCACAAAATCGCGGGGCTCTCGATAGTAGTAACGACCGAGGGTATAAAACACCCTCGGTCCAAAGATAGAATTGTAGTCATCGGCCATAGCCACTAGAAACAAGTCACTTGAACTTAATTAGTAGATACTTGTTGTCGGTCCTAAATTCGTCGCAAGTGTCAATTAATTAAAGACACGCTGCCTTCAGAACAACATTTATTGGTCCAATCGAGCCGAATTTCACCAGCCTGGAACCTGGAAGAACAGCTCCAGGACGTCTAAGAAAAAGAAGGAAGAATCGTCGAAAATAAAATAAATCCGACACTAAATAGATTTTGTGCCGGATTTTAGAAACCTGGAAAACCGGGAAGAAATACTGAAATTCCACCAGGGATAGAGGAAATTCAGCCGCACAATATGCTGCCTTCAAACTGAAGATTGAAGCCAGGAAAGCAGCTCCAGGACAGCGGGAAGAAATAGTGGTGGAATTAATTTGTCGAATTCCTGACGAATTAATTTCACAAGGAACAAGTTGAAGTCGAGCACCGCAGAGAATAGATCCTGCGTGCCCAAGCCCACCGCTGGACCAAAGAGGTAAATTCCGGGAGACAGTTATTAGAACTACCCTCTTGTTTTTAATAACTGTTAGAAGATTGAATATATTTCCTGTGAGCTGCAAAAGTGCCGTATGAAGACTGATGTGCATATATGAAGCTATAAGAATAGTTCCTGAAGACTTACCGCTGAAAACCACCCTATGTTCTCAGTGATTTGTTCTGGAACTGAACGCTGGTTTAATTTTACCAAGAATATGCGTTTTTAAGCCTGAATTGCGTCTTTTACGTCGAGCAAATAATTCCTGAAGGCTTATCGCTGAAAACTACCCTTACGTTTTTAGCGATTTCGTTCGAATACTAAGCGCCCGTCTAAACAAATAGAAGACGTGCGTTTATGAAACTGATGTGCAGCTTTGATGTTTGAACAAACATATCCTGAAGGCTTACGACTGAAAGCAACCCTTAAGCTTTCGGGAATTTTCGAAAATTTAAATTTCGTCAAATCGAAAGAAGATACGTACTCAGAAGATTGAGTTACGACTCTGACGTCTGGAACAAGCAGCTAGTGAAGCATTATCGCTGAAAAGTACATTCGACTTTTCGGTGATTGATATTTCGATTGAATTATAGTCAATCGTATTGAAGATACACGTTTTGAGAAAAAACAAACGTGTACTACAGATGTCTGAAGTTTCATAAGGACTTATCACCAACCGTGAGTTTTTGGTGATTTGAATTTTTGGAGATTGAATTATAGTCAATCCACTTGGTGAATTTTTTGAAAACTGACGTTTTGACCGTCGGAAATTATGGGAATTAGGTCTTGTGTCGTAAATAGACGTTCTGACCGTCGCAATAAAAATATTGAACTGGAACTCATGCTGATAGGTTGACGTTCTGACCGTCGAATATTAACCAATAGAAACAGACCAAGTAGTTTCCACAAAAATAACCAGTATAGAAGGAACTTCAGACTCAACATTGAAACCTTCTCGGAACGAGAAGACTTTAGAAGATAGACGTACAGCCATGCCGATGACTACCCGGGGTGACACCCGTATCGAACATAGCCGTCCGCCGTCAACTAAAATGACTCGGCCACGGAGAAAAATAGTTGGGAGCTAGCCAAGAAATACAACTTGTGCTTTCGCTGCCTATGTCGAGGCAGCCACACTCGCAGGTCAAAGCGGTGTGGCGAGGAGGGATGCCACCAGAAGGCCCGACCGTGAAGGGATCGCAAGAACCCAGTCGAGCCAGGCGTTCCTCAAGATAGTGCCGGTCCGGGTCATCGGACCGGCGGGAGAGGTGGCGACATACGCCCTCCATAACAACTGATGATGCCATAGATCATCAGTTGCGCGAATTTTTCGCTATAGAATCGCTGTGCATAAACCCACAGCGCCCCGCCTCATACCCTGGGAATAGGGCAGAGGATCCACACTTGCAGGGCAAAGCGGTGTGGCCAGGAGGGATGCCACCAGAAGGCCCGACGTTGAAGGGATCGCAAGAACCCAATCGAGCCAGGCGTTCCTCAAGATAGTGCCGGTCCGGGTCATCGGACCGGCGGGAGAGGTGGCGACATACGCCCTCCATAACAACTGATGATGCCATAGATCATCAGTTGCGCGAATTTTTCGCTATAGAATCGCTGTGCATAAACCCACAGCGCCCCGCCTCATACCCTGGGAATAGGGCAGAGGATCCACACTTGCAGGGCAAAGCGGTGTGTGGCCAGGAGGGATGCCACCAGAAGGCCCGACGTTGAAGGGATCGCAAGAACCCAATCGAGCCAGGCGTTCCTCAAGATAGTGCCGGTCCGGGTCATCGGACCGGCGGGAGAGGTGGCGACATACGCCCTCCATAACAACTGATGATGCCATAGATCATCAGTTGCGCGAATTTTTCGCCATAGAATCGCTGTGCATAAACCCACAGCGCCCCGCCTCATACCCTGGGAATAGGGCAGAGGATCCACACTTGCAGGGCAAAGCGGTGTGGCCAGGAGGGATGCCACCAGAAGGCCCGACGTTGAAGGGATCGCAAGAACCCAATCGAGCCAGGCGTTCCTCAAGATAGTGCCGGTCCGGGTCATCGGACCGGCGGGAGAGGTGGCGACATACGCCCTCCATAACAACTGATGATGCCATAGATCATCAGTTGCGCGAATTTTTCGCTATAGAATCGCTGTGCATAAACCCACAGCGCCCCGCCTCATACCCTGGGAATAGGGCAGAGGATCCACACTTGCAGGGCAAAGCGGTGTGGCCAGGAGGGATGCCACCAGAAGGCCCGACGTTGAAGGGATCGCAAGAACCCAATCGAGCCAGGCGTTCCTCAAGATAGTGCCGGTCCGGGTCATCGGACCGGCGGGAGAGGTGGCGACATACGCCCTCCTAGAATAACAACTGATGATGGCTTAGATCATCGGTTGCGCGAATTTTTCGCTATAGAATTGCTGTGCATAAACCCACAGCGCCCCGCCTCTGACCCTTGAGAAAAGGGCAGAGGACATATAGAAACCGCCATGTTATGGCGTGCGCGAATTTTTCGCTATAGAATCGCTGTGCATAAACCCACAGCGTCCCGCCTCTGACCCTGAGAAAAGGGCAGAGGACATTTGAATCAAATGAACGTCCAGTTAGCAAATGGACATATAGAAACCGCCACGTTATGGCGTAATGAGCATGCTGAGATGCCAGATAGCTATGAGACAGCTCTAAAGAGGCTCGTCTCAACTGAGAAGAAGCTGGACAAGAACCAGGTACTTCGAAGAAGATACTCAGAACAAATGGACATATAGAAACCGCCATGTTATGGCGTACGCGAATTTTTCGCTATAGAATCGCTGTGCATAAACCCACAGCGCCCCGCCTCTGACCCTGAGAAAAGGGCAGAGGACATTTTGAATCGAATGATCGTCCAGTTAGCAAATGGACATCATGGGAGGCGCCTGGGAGCGCCTAGTTTGCTGCGTAAAGAACACGCTGTACAATGTACTTACAGAAAAACACCCAACTGAAGAGGTGTTGTCCACACTGATTTGTGAGGCAGAGTACATTGTGAATAGCCGACCATTGACACATGTGTCAGTAGACAGCGATGATGATGAGTCCATCACACCGAACCACTTCCTGCTCGGTGGGTCAGCCAGACTACCTACACCTGGCGTATTCACTGAGCAGGATATAGACAGCAGGAAAGTATGGCGACGATCACAGATCCTCGCTGATATGTTCTGGAGCCGCTGGGTCAGAGAGTACCTGCCTGAGCTCCAAAACCGGCGGGAGCCACATAGTAGTGGGCCCAAACTTAATGTGGGCGACCCCGTCCTGATAGCCGACGGCCAGCTGCCTCGAAACACATGGCCTCGAGGCCGCATTGTAGCCGCGTATCCAGGAATCGACGGAGAAACCCGGACTGCTGAGGTGCGCACACTTGGCGGCATCCTGAAGCGTCCGGTGAAGAAACTCGTCCCACTGCCTCAGTAACCAGAGACGCCGGGGCGGCGATCATCCTTCGGTGAGCCTGGCGACGGCATCCGAGACTGCCACTCGTCGCTCACCATGGGAGTGCAGCGCCGCGCCGACATCACTTCGAGCCAGCACAGCACTGCACGGCGGGAGATATGTTCGCGACGAGACTCACCAACCAATTGAATGGTTTTTGTAAATAAAGTATGTATTAGAGTCATACGTCTGCTCGCGCCCGAGCGCCATGTAGGAATGAAAATGTTGTAAACACGTCGGTCCTATTTATAAGCTCGGTTTATAAGGGTATTTTGAATCGCATTTTTAAGGTAGTAATATAACGTCCTTAACGTTTATTTATGCGTATTGGGTTTTAGTAATACCAGATTAATAGAATAGAAGCATTGAAATATATAAATATTATAGTCTTCATACTTAAAACGTAAAATCAATTTCATGTGAATGCGTGCGTTCGCTGCGCCCGCCTAGTTCCGAATGGTGCGCCAGATGGCGGCGGGTAGTTTTATATGTTGGCGTTTTGCGTACAAAAATTCTGGTAGCTTAAAATCATGTTTTGAGGGGTTATATTATGTATTAGACATAATTTTAGTACATAGGAATGATATAATGTGGAAAATGTATAGTTTCCACCATTAATATGTGAATATTGACGTGATGTCTCAGGAAGTGAATTTAGGACATTTAGGTCATTTTAGGGTATATGGGGGACCTAGATCAAGACGGGAAACCTATATACAGTTCAGAATTAGTGTACTGCTTTATATAAAGCCTATTTACCTGAGATATCATGTCGGTATATAGTGTAAAACGCGCTGTTTATGGGAGTTTCGACGGGGCTATTCTTTTAGGTGCCCTAAGCACCTAGAAAATATGTAGGTGTACTGTTAAAAGTACTACCATTGGAAAGCTCGTCGAAGGGGCTTCCAGACGGTCTTTAGACGAGAAAGATCGCCCGGATAGTTTCCGACATACTCAGCGCGGAAAAATGTAAACAAACAAAATTGTTGAAAATTGTAGACCCTTCAGGTCGAATAACTCCCTGAAGGAAATAGATGTACTTATTATAGAAGTACTTTCGGATGGCCCGTTGGACTAGCTATCAGGCCATCCCTTTAGAGCGAAAATCGCTCATATAGTTTGGGCACAAATCCAGACATGGTAATCTGGACTTGTGATTTTTGGCCCGTTTTTTGGCATTCCCAGGGACTATACACCCCTGAGACTTCCAAAAATAAGGAATTTTCGGGGACTTCCCGATGGCCCGATAAACGCGCCATCGTGTCGTCCCATAAAAATATAGAATCAGTTAAGTAGTTTAGGGGATAGCTAGACACAAAGGGAGTGACTAGCTGTCGAACTAACACTTTTTTGGGTACATTATGTACAAAATGTATATATATACTTATGGAGGCACTAGAACTGTAAAGTGCTCTCCTTCAGCCACCAGGCCACCCATATTCGGTGGTGATAGCTTGGATGGTCTGAGTAGAAATTCAAGTAATAAAATAAATTGTCTAAAAACGTTAAGGAGCGTGTATTTAAGGGATGATATCCCACGATAAACGTCCGAAAATAAGCTTTTTTAAGCCGCCCATAGACGACTTGCTGAATTTGTCAGCAGGTCACCCCAACCTATAGTACTCTCTGGGCTAGGGATGTTGTTATACAACTTTCCGACATGAAAATAAGGGAACTTGCCCCTTTTTTCTATAGATATAGCCTAGGGACGCTATCAATGCCTGGATATAGATGTATGGATTAGATACTGAGATAGGGGGTGTTACTGTGCTACAGTACACAGAAATCCAGGCGTTGATAACACCATGGAAGGGATAGTACAGACCTAAAACCCACTGTCGGGTAAGGGATTTTTTTTGGCAAATAAAATTATTTTCGGCACAAAATCGCGGGGCTCTCGATAGTAGTAACGACCGAGGGTATAAAACACCCTCGGTCCAAAGATAGAATTGTAGTCATCGGCCATAGCCACTAGAAACAAGTCACTTGAACTTAATTAGTAGTTACTTGTTGAGAGCCCTAAATTCGTACCAAGTTTTAAATAATTGAAGTGTTTTATTTAATTAAACAATTATCATCCCTGCATCCAGCTCAAAGAAGCAAGTGTCAATCAATTAAAGACACGCTGCCTTCAGAACATTTAATGGTCCTGTCGAACCGAATTTGATCAGCTGCTTGATTAGAAGTCCTGAGGCAACATTCCACAGAGGTTACCAGATCCAATCTGAAGAGTCAATGTTCTTCGGGCGTCCAGCGCGCCATCCGGGAGATTTACGACCTCCCTTCTCGGGGAAGGCGATCACGCTACGTCCGCAACAAAATTTGTCCATTTTGAGTAAAAAAATATCTTTCGGACTTTGTGGTTTGAGAGTTTGAGCATGAAATTTTAAGGATTTGGGCTTTATTTGTGGATTGCAAACAATTCAAGTTTTACACCCTTGCACCATCCCATCTTCCTAGCACGGTGGGCTGCGCTGGGGCGGCTGCTGCAGATGCTGGAAACTTCAAACGGCGCAAGCACAACAACTTAATTGGTAATTATATGTTTGAGCCGTTTGGGGTTGAGACTCTAGGGCCATGGGGTCCGAGTGCACACCTTTTATTTCGGGATATCGCCAAGCGGTTGGTCGAGTCTTCACGAGACTGCCGAAGGAGGGTAATGTGTTTATCAGTCTATGTATGTATGTTTGTTCCTATGTGGCGTTCTAGAGACCAAACGCGCCGATTTTGATGATTCTTACGTCAATCGATTCGTCTTAACCCTGCTGGACGTAAGCTAAGATGTAAACAAGGAGAAAATCATGCTGTGCAGTCGGAGGATACATCTGGTTTTGGTCAGCCAGCTCGCGAACATGTATCCTCCGACTGCACAGCATAATTTTCTCCTTGTTTACGTCTTTTTAGTTCGCTTTTCAAGCAGTCGGGTTTTTTGATTTTTTAAATTAACTTTCTTTTTGGCCACAGAATCAGCATTGCCTTCCAACGTTGCAATGCTGCCAGTCTTCTGGCCACTTTTCCTGTTGACAGCGATGTGGACGAATTTTTTGACGTCCCCTAATTTTACATATTTTTATACTTATTTTAGTTTTATAATATTAGTTTATAAATAATGTACATATGTAAATAAATCATATCACCTTTATAGAACAATATAATATGTATGTGTTCAAGTTTGGTGTTATTTTTGTGAAGTATCATGCTGTTGTCTATAGGTTTTATTTTTAACCTACTTCAAAAAGGAGGAGGTTATCAATTCGACTGTATCTTTTTTGTTTGTTACCTCAGAACTTTTTTGTAGGAGAGTCGATTTAGATGAAACTCTTTTTATTTGAAAGGATCGGACCACATGCGAAGCACCAGTGCTTCGCATGTGGTCCGATCCATTTTGGTGAAGATCTGATGAAAAATTTCGTAGATATCAACAGAAATCTTCAATAAACAACGGCAAATCTCTCAGGATTGCTACAATATTTATTGTTCAACATCACGCCGGTACGCTCTAAAACTGTACACCGCGTATTTTACCGGTTATGTTCAAGTTTTATGTTATTCGAGTAATCTATTCTGGAATAACTTTGGGCATTATTTACACCTTACTATAGAACTTGCTAATTAAGTATCACAACTAAAAAGTGACAAAAACTTCCAATTAAAAACACTACAAAGTGCAAAGTAACTTAAATTTCGGAAGTCGATGTTCCTGTTTTTGTTTCTTAATTTTTTGACACCAACTACCGAAACTTAAGTTATTTTTCAAATTTGTAGTTTTTTTAATTGGTAGTTGGTTGTATTTATTTGTAAAAAAAAAGGCAAGCTCGCGCTTGACCGCATCTGTCCAATATTAACAGATATGGGCAAAAAAAATAAAAAATACTAACACGGTTTTGAACATTTATTCCTAACCGGTCGCTTAGAAATAGAACCAACGCGAACGTACTGAAAGCAGTACGTTGGACTCCACTTCAGTACTCGTCAGGCCACTCGCTAGGCTCTAGGTCTAGGCGCTAAGCTAGCGTGCCAATGCGTGCCCTTAGTCCCTTAGTCCTTAGTCCCTCACATCACATCACATCATCAGCCTATTAATTTTCCCACTGCAGGGACACAGGCCTCCTCTCTGTGAGAGGGAATGGGCCGTAATCCACCACGCGGGCCCAGTGCGGATTGGTGGATGTCACATGTCTTCGAATTTTTGGTTCTAGGACATGCCGGTTTCCTCACGTTGTTTTCCTTCACCGTTTTGAGAGCAGTGGTGATGAAATAATTTACACAAAGTAAAGCGCCTTCCTGGGCTCGAACCCACGACCTACAACTTGTAAGTCGCGGATGATACCACTGGGCCACCACTGCTCTCCTTAGTCCCTAGGTAACATAATTCGAAAGCTCAGCACAATGTAGTAAAGCCAAGATTTTCCCTGAACTCGATAACAGGGATAGAGATAACGCTTAATTGAATCCACTCAAACTGATACGGTATTTAATTAATAAAGGCGGCCACTCAAGCTAGATTGATCTAGTAAAATTCTTCTTATAGCAGGCACTCGACCCAACCAAATATATATGGAGAAGCATAGCTACCAACCAGGTCCCAAACATATTATGGTTGAACGCTAACTTGTAGTATCCTCTTCCGATACATTATAACCGTTTAGGGGTCGTGGTCCAACTACAATGTCCAACTAGTTGGACTACGGGTCTTCGGAAGGGGCAGTTGTCCAACTAAAATAATAATTGGACAACTGCCCCTACCGAAGACCCGTGGTCCAACTGACTTATTTTATTAATTATTATTAATATTCATCATCTGGCTTTTAATGCACTGCTGGGACACAGAGCTGCTCTCTGTGAGAAAGAATGGGCCGTAATCTACCACGCGGGCCTTTTGCGGGTTGGTGGATGTCACAATGTCTTCGAATTTTTGGTTCTAGAACATGCCGGTTTCCTCAGGTTTCCTTAGCAAAACAAAATCAAAACGAGAGAAAAGAATAGTTTCATTATGTTCTGTTTTGCCTTTATTACCTCATGATAAAATTTTAAATGGATGGGAGTACATTAAAGCGGAAAGTAATGGTGGAGCTACAAAACTAATAAAATATATAGAGCGATACTGGATTAAAAACGATTTTGACAAATTCAGTAAGATGAGAAGTGTGTTTAGTGAAAGACACAGAACAAATAATGTTTTGGAAAGGTTACACGCAAAACTGAGTTGTACTTTAAACACGAAAAAAGTCAACATGTTGCGGCTTCTAAACGTGTTAGAAAAAATAACAAACCTTGCAAAAATAAGAGAAGTTACAAAAGAGATAGCTCTCAGACGAGAATGCCAATAGAAAATGACGATTACATCAAGGAGATACAGTTACAAGTGTTAACTGGTGAAATAACTGTTGGACATACTTTAGCAAAACTACGTTAATTTCTTTCTTTTTTGTAATTACAGTGTGGATTTGATTGTTAATGATTTTTCTTAAATGTATAATTAAATAAAATTAATATTTTTATGTATTATTTAGCTGTTAATGTCCCACTGCTGGGCAAAGGGGCTCCCCCATATCTTTCCAAGTGCTCTTTTTGAGCGCCGCTTTAATTTTAGTTATTTAAATATTAATATAAATTAATAAAATAAGTCAGTTGGACCACGGGTCTTTGGTAGGGGCAGTTGTCCAATTATTATTTTAGTTGGACAACTGCCCCTACCGAAGACCCGTAGTCCAACTAGTTGGACATTGTAGTTGGACCACGACCCCTAAACGATTATAACAATGACCTTGACCTTGAAGATACCCTGAACTTCAACAATAATGACGGGCTCATGCGCCAGCGTCTCAAACACATGGTTTAGAGCAAACTTGTAGTGTCTGGCAATCTTGTAGTACCCTATGAATTTGCACATTATTATAATAACCTTGAACTTGTAACTATACTGACCTTCAACAATAATGACGGCTTCATGTCCCAGCGTCTCAAACACATGGTTCAGCGCAAACTTGTAATGCCTGGCGATCTTGTAGTACCCTCTGAACTTGACCTTGACCCTTGGCAGCACGATTTCCGTGAGGTCTGGCTGTCGGACGACTGATATGGTCGGGTCCGATACGGTGTACGATTTGATGACTTCATATGTTGCGTTGTGGCCGCAATCCTGAAGAAAAAAATGTAAATCATTAGTGAGATACCCAATTCAACCTTGGACTCTTAGATGTGATATATATCAGCGATTGCGATTGCCGAAATGCTTTTTACCCGACTGCCGAAGGAGGGTAATGTGTTTATCAGTCTATGTATGTATGTATGTATGTATGTGTGTTTGTTCCTATGTGGCGTTCTAGAGACCAAACACGTGGGCCGATTTTGATGGTTCTTATGTCAATCGATTCGTCTTAACCCCGCGTGTGTCACTGGCTACATAAAAATTGGCAAATAGGAAAATAGCTGTTCTTGGGCGCCATATTGTGGGGGCCCAAATTTTTTTTTCTTCCAAACCTATCGTGTGGGGTATCAAAATAAAGGATTTTAAGAGGTGATTTCAAAAATATATAACTTATATGTCTTATATGTTTAAATGTACCTGATTCGAAAAAAAAATAACTAAAAAGTTATAAATAAAAAAAGTTAATTAAAAAAATCAAAAAACCCGACTGCTTCAAAAGCGAACTAAAAAGACGTAAACAAGGAGAAAATCATGCTGTGCAGTCGGAGGATAAGTCTGGTTTTGGTCAGCCAGCTCGCGAAGATGTATCCTCCGACAGCACAGCATGATTTTCTCCTTGTTTACGTCTTTTTAGTTCGCTTTTCAAGCAGTCGGGTTTTTTGATTTTATAATTAACTTTTTTTTATGGATACGATTCTGTCTAGGGGTGCACAGTGAGCTCACGGTCAATATCATTAACGTATCTGTCACTCTGTCTTAATGTCAAATTCGTATCTCTAGTAGGCAAATCTACTAACAGATACCCACTTGCCATTGATCGTCTCGGAATTACTCCGCTGGTGTTTCATAAAAAAAATACAATCAATCAATAATTTCTCCGTATTTAGAAGAAAGTTATTTGATTAATTTCCAACGAGTCGGTCATGGCCTCCATTATAGATAGTCAATAATTCATTATATCAACTGCTAGCATTATTAATGATATTGGCAAGGTTTGCGTGATACAAGTAACTGACTGTATAATATATCAATATTTACTTATGTTTTTTTTTTCTTTTAAAAATAACTTTGTCCCACACTAGGATTTTTTTCCAGTATCGTGGGTGCGTTTACAAACATATAAACTCACATACAAAACACCCAGAGCCGGAACAACTATCTATAGGTCATACAAATATTTGTTCTGTGCGGGAATCGAACCCGCGACACGCAGCGTAGCCGTCAATCGCTCAACCACTGCGCCAACCGTGCGCCCATACCGTGCTATATGGTTTGTATTTGAATGCAAACCGATATTGAAATATCACATGATCGAGTTAGTACTTGTTCCCCCCCGAAAATTTATCAGTTTTATAATTGCGTTTTATCCAATAAAATCAAGCTGGTACAGTCAAACAAAAGAGTGTTGGTTATATTTTCGTGTATCTATTTGAAACTAGCTGTGGTGTTCGCTTCGGTCAACTGCCTACCCTATCCTACTTACCTACCTACCAATTTTTTTTCTAGGGTCATTCTTCCGCGGAGAATCTTAGCGTTGTGCATTTGACGTCATCTTCAGAATGGCGGATTCAGAAAATGACGTCAAATGCACAACGCCATCTATCGATTATGGAATTAAATTGTCCGAGTATCGGAATTGCGTGTGTTGTGTAACGAACATTGCTCTAACGATAAGATAAACAGAATTGAGGGACAAAATTAACTATGCCGTTGGAAAACTGTAGTCCCCATACATCGACATAAGTCGCGGTCTGTTTACCAAATGTATTTTTTTTTTTCATGTCGGCTCAAATTTACCGTTTTCGGCTTTTTCCCTTTACTTGTGCTATTAGACACAAACTTGAGTATATGATATATTCAATTAATAATTTCAACTCGATACCTGCACGCGTTCCCGAGATAAAGGGTCTTGACAGACAGACGGACAACAAAGTGATGCTATAACAGTTCTGTTTTTCTTTTGAGGTACAGAACCCTAAAAAAACGGTGCGTTTCCAACATAAACACAGATCTGATGTTTCATAGACCTGTAGTCATACCGGAACCCATACCCTTCAATCCGAAAGACAGCAACGCTGTTTGGCAGATACTATTGGATTCCTAATACCAATTTAACGAATATATTCACTTATAGGTGTGGAAGACCCATAAAAGCAATGATAATCCTTACTAATAAGATCTTACTAAGTATCAATTATTGTAAATACGAAAGTGATTTTGGCCGTCTGTAATGTTTTTACGTCAATTGCCGAAGCCATATGAAAGGAACAGAGGAATGAACGGTGGTTTTATACCTATAGGACAAGAGGAACTTCCCTATACCACAGATAATATAATACTAGCATACCTATACTTTTCCACAATCTCACCGCACTATCCCCAAACCACTGCAACTCCTGAAAGCCAGAATCAACAGTGGCGACCACCAGAAAAGCGACGAGGCAATGAAGCTCGACGAAGTCCCGGAGAATGAATTTAACTGTCTTGGATCCCGCAACGAAATTAATAAGAAAAGAATAACGAAGGAGTAGGAAAAAATACAAATTTCCACTTCCCTCCATATCAAGCAGGAGGCAGAACAAACAAGGCCAATAGGCACAAAGGGTAGTTTACAACAGGGATAAGCCCAGTTGCCAAGCACCACGAATAAAAATTAGCATTATTATTAATGGGTCACACGCTTGAAACTACACATGGACTTATTAGAGATAGCAAAAGAATTTTTGGATTTCTTTACCAGCATCCCAATTAAAACTACTGAAACCTTAAATTCTTCGCCCTCACTTACTTCTGGTTTATTAAACACTAACGTAATAGGCGCGTAAACATAAACGTCTCGCGCGCAGGTTTGACGATTTCCAGCCTCCCGAACAAGCCGGATTCCGTAAGGGCTTCAGCACCGTAGACCACATACATACGCTGCGGCAGGTTATACAGAAGACCGAAGAGTACAACCTGCCTCTCTGTTTAGCGTTTGTGGACTACGAGAAAGCCTTCGATTCGATCGAGACTTGGGCTGTATTGCAGTCTCTCCAACGGTGCCAAATTGACTACCGGTACATCGAAGTGTTGAAGTGTTTATACAAAAACGCCACCATGTCAGTTCGACTTCAGGATCAGACTTCGGAACCAGTCCTTCTGCAGCGAGGTGTGAGACAAGGAGACGTCATATCTCCGAAACTGTTTACTGCTGCACTGGAGGATGTCTTCAAGGTTCTGGACTGGAGAGGGCTAGGCATCAACGTCAATGGCGAGTACATCACTCACCTTCGGTTTGCCGACGATATAGTGGTTATGGCTGAGACCATGGAGGACCTCAGTACAATGCTCGATGATCTCAGTAGAGCTTCCGAAAGAGTGGGTCTTAGGATGAACATGGACAAAACCAAGGTGATGTTGAATGCCCATGTTACACCCACTCCTATCAAGGTCGGAGACTCTACACTCGAAGTTGTGGGCGACTATGTCTACCTTGGACAAACGATCCAATTGGGTAGGGCCAACTTCGAGAAAAAGGTCAACCGTCGAATCCGACTCGGCTGGGCAGCGTTCGGGAAGTTGCGCGGTATCTTCTCGTCCAACTTACCACAGTGTCTCAAGACGAAAGTCTATGACCAGTGTGTGTTGCCAGTGATGACATATGGCTCTGAGACGTGGTCGCTTACAATGGGCCTCATCAGAAAGCTTACAGTCACTCAAAGGGCAATGGAGAGGGCTATGCTCGGAGTTTCCTTGCATGATCGAACCAGAAATGTAGAGATCCGCAAGAGAACCAGGGTTACCGACATAGCCCGAAGAATTGCCAAACTCAAGTGGCAGTGGGCAGGGCACATTGCTCGCAGAACGGATGGCCGATGGGGCAGAAAGGTTCTGGAGTGGCGACCGCGAACCGGAAGACGTTGCGTTGGGAGGCCTCCCACTAGGTGGACCGATGACCTGGTGAAGGTTGCGGGGATCCGCTGGTTGCGAGACGCACGGGACCGGTCAATGTGGCGACGCTTGGGGGAGGCCTATGTCCAGCAGTGGACGTCTTTCGGCTGATATGATGATGATGATGATGATGAACGTAATAGGGAAGATCTCCTTGCTAGGTCTGAACTTGACCAAGTTGTCCAGACATCGCTTGACTGTGACCTTGTCGCATACTATCACTAGTACGGGCAGGATTGTTTGATGTAAGACACTCACCTGACTACCTATAATAGGGAAGATCTCCTTGCTAGGTCTGAACTTGACTAAGTTGTCCAGACATCGCTTGACTGTGACCCTGTCGCACCCGATCACTAGAACGGTCAGAATTGTTGGGCTTGACTCTTTAAGACACTTACCTGACTAACTATAATAGGGAAGATCTCCTTGCTAGGTCTGAACTTGACTAAGTTGTCCAGACATCGCTTGACTGTGACCCTGTCGCACGCTATCACTAGTACGGGCAGGATTGTTTGAGCAGCATCTGCCAACAAGACAATAGTAGGTAAATAAGAATATCATAAAGAGGTAAAGTTGTATAATAAAAACACAAGATAAAAAATAACCTCATACATATGCATAGTAAGCTAGCGACCTCCGCAGGCTTATAACGTATCTGGCAAGAGTTGTTTCGCGGTTTTTTTTAAATAAGTGCTTTTGACAAACAGCGAGCGATTAGCAAACGATTTTGTAGGACCTACATACGCTGTAGCGCAGATAATATAATACTAGCATACAGATGCCTCATCCCATACAAAGAAACCGTGCTGACGTAATTAGCGTTTTTATTCTGACTAAATTTTTATTTTTACCCGACTGCCGAAGGAGGGTAATGTGTTTATCAGTCTATGTATGTATGTATGTTTGTTCCTATGTGGCGTTCTAGAGACGCAAACGCGTTGGCCGATTTTGATGATTCTTACGTCAATCGATTCGTCGATTTGTTCCGGTCTGATCCCCTCGATCTGATCCCCTGGGGGATCAGTTTTTTTTTATAATATTTTCTATTCCGGTCTGATCCACCGTGCAGGGTATCACAAATAAATTTCAATATTTTATACCGGTCGGATCCCCTAGTTATCTATTAACAGATTTTTGGACAGTCAGCCACAACATATAGGTATAGGGTTTAAAATTGTTAAATAAATAATTATGTTCGTAATTCTTATTGTAATGAAAACGTGTATTGAGGAACAACGACTCTACATTTTCGTCTTAGCCAAGTCACCGCAGCCGGTTTGAACCGTTTTTAATAATGTTTACTGTATTATGCAAGCAGCAAAATTATGATTTTTCCTAAATAATTTGCAATAATTTGCATTTTTTTTTTTTACTCTACATTTGTGAAATTGTCAAGAAATACATAGGTCTGAACGTTGTGATGATATTCAACGCAAAACAAATAAAAACAAATATTATTTACATAAACAACTGTTTTCTCTTGATTGTACTTACCTGTCAAAAAGAGTTAGGGGATCAGACCGGAATGTCAAAGTTTATAGTGGATCAGAACGGAAATAATAAAAAAAAAACCAGCAGGGGATCAGATCGAGGGGATCCGACCGGAACAAATCGATTCGTCTTAATCCTGCGTGTGTCACTGGCTACATTAAAATTGGAAAAACAAAAATGGCGGATTTTGGGCGCCATTTTGAGGGGAAAAAAAATTGTTTCTTCTTCCTAACCCTTCGTGTGGGGTATTTAAGAGGCGATTTCAAAAATATATAACACTTATATGTATAAATGCACCTAATTCTAAAAAAAAATAACTAAAAAGTTGTAAATAAAAAAAGTTAATTAAAAAATCAAAAAACCCGACTGTTTAAAAAGCTCACTAAAAAGACGTAAACAAGAAGAAAATCATGCTGTGCAGTCGGAGGATACATCTGGTTTTGGTCCGCCAGCTCGCGAATATGTATCCTCCGACTGCACAGCATGATTATTCTTCTTGTTTACGTCTTTTTTGTTTGCTTTTTAAGCAGTCGGGTTTTTTGATTTTTTAGTTAACTTTTTTTTCTAAGAACATCGATCGCGTTCGGTTCCGTTCCATGGATTTATGGTGTTAGCAGCTACTTGCAAGTAAAAGGGCGTTTGTGCTCTAAAAGGAATTTTACTGTCCAAATTAAAAATTCGGACTGACGTCCGAATTTTTAAGGTCCGATGTGGCATGGAATTAACAGATGATTAGCTTGTGCACTTGTCCGTTTTTTCTTTTTACTCGGATCGGTGCGGCGCAATTTAGAGTAGCTCTCTTTGAAACTACACGCCACGTACGTGTAATTACACTAGGAACGATGATCAACGTTTCAAGGAACGATGAACGTTTCTTGAAACGACATCTCACAGCATGATCAAAAACAACATGATCTGACAGGGTCATTTTACATAAACCACAGTAAATTGAGGCAAAACGAAAGAATATTTGAAGGGGAGTCTTCAAAAATTCTTTCGTACAAAAAAAAAAAAAAACTTTTTATTATTATTAATCAACCAAATGCTTTACATGTGTTTGGCTATTTACGGCAAATTGAAACACGACCCACATTGTGTGACGGTTACGATTACGACCGTCACGATTATAATAATTTTCAGTACTTAATATCAAGGACTGTTTCAGATTGCTTGTTTTACTGCTAGGTAACTATGTAATAGTACCAACAAATCAGCAACAACAAATACATGAATCGCCATATTACAAACATGAATTGAAAATCAGAGCATTAGATTGGACAGTTCACCCCAAAGGGCACAGACGCGGGTAGTAATTTTTTTTAAAAATAAAATCATAAAAAACTTTTTTACAAAAAAATATAACCGACTATTTTTTAGTAAAAAAAAAAATCTTTATCATTTTTTCGTGGTACATAATGGACTAGTTATAATATAACCAGTGGAATGAGAGTGTACCAGGGTGAACTGTACACATCTGCGTACCCGTTTAGAGCATACTGGCGTGATGGTATGTTATGAAATGGTGTAAACAATAAACAGACATGCGATTGCAGCAATCCCGAGAGTATTGCCGTCATTTATTGAAGAGTTCTGTTGTATATCTCCGAAGTTCTTCATCAGATTTTTACCAAATTTAAATGGGACCATTTCGGAATAAACTTATTTCGAACAAAAAAAGATTTTTTCTAATCCGTTTATATATGACGGAGGTATGCCCGAAAATACATAAAAAAAATTATTATATAAACATCCGAATTGAGAACCTTCTCCTTTTTGGGAAGTCGGTTAAAAATGCATCGTCACGAGAACCAAATGTGTGTGCTACAGCTCAATCGAACACCAAAACTACATTAAACCTTGTAAAAATAATGTTTGTTGATCCAACAAAACATCGGATTATGTTGATGCCCAAAAAAAATGCATTACCTACACAATATGACACAGTTACACAAATATACTAATCATCTAATTGGCATAATTAACTCTATCGAACAAAAATAAACCCTATTTCATCCACGAAAGAGTGAAATTCCTAGACCTACCTAACCATTACACTCAAACACTGTCAATCAAAAATCAACCCTATCCGATACATAAAAGGTTTAAATTCCCGTGCCTAACTAATACACTGTAGGCCAACAAAACACAGGTCACACAATAATAATGATAAAACTGTGATGTCTGTCCACATCTGGCAGGCATGTGGGAGATACCCCAGAATGTATGTTAACACTTTTACTGATAAGATTGTTGGAAGTGTAATTTTTTATCTGTTTAGTAATTAAACTGATTGAGGCACCGCCAACCTTAACCTAAAGGTTAAGGTATTATCTGTATAAATTTACAAAATAAAAATGTAATTTAATTCATTTAATGCCAGAAAAGCACAGCCTATATAATATAAACCACTGAATCTAGAAGCTTGAAATTTTGTATTTAAGGTTACACAAGTCGATCATACTTCCATACAAAGGTAGTCTAGCGATTACTCCACTGTTTGACGATGTACGTTCAAAATAAAAAATTATATCAATTTGTCTCATCATTATCTAGCCCTTTATGAAATCAAAAAAGTAAAAAATTATACATTTGAAAGTTATGAGCGTCGAAAGTTCCACATTTCGACACTAATTTTAACGCATATTTGGGCGCAAATAAATACCATAAGAAGACGAAAAATTACAAAACAGTCACCACACCCGGCCGATTACACCGGATAGATTAGAAGTTCAACAATGCACACACACACATCACATCATCAGCCTATTAATGGTCCCACTGCTGGGACACAGGCCTCCTCTCCGTGAGAGGGAATGGGCCGTAATCCACCACGCGGGCCCAGTGCTGGCTGGTGGATTACTACATGTCTTCGAATTGTTGGTTCTAGGACATGCCGGTTTCCTCACGATGTTTTCATTCACCGTTTTAAGAGCAGTGGTGATGAAATAATTTACACAAAGTAAAGCGTCTGACTGGGCTCGAACCCACGACCTCGCAGCCACCACTGCTCCTCAATGTTCAACAATGCAAATAATTTTATTTTGAACAGATACGTTTAGTCGTTTTTTTCATGATATCCAGACTCCCAAAGGTCTGTTTATAAGATTTCGCGCGCTCGGTTTCGACCTAAATCATCATCCATTTCGCTACAAAAAGTGTGTATTCGTACGCGAACTAGCTTCTTACTGCTCATCGCAGCATCTATCTCTTCCGCACGTGTTGTCGGTTGATATAGCATGCATTTTAACCCCGCGCACAAATTAGTTCGTGCCGTCGACTAGTGTAACCTTAAGAGTTCCAAATTGAAGATCTTTGAAAACACATCCCCTATAACCCTATTATCTATACTAATTGTTCAATGTTACCTTTGAACATTGACTCAGCACTCGGCCCGGCTGACGCGCGGCCCAGATAAAATAATGTTTTGTTGCATCTTACACGCATAGGACATAGATAAAGAACAATGGCAGGTACATTACCCATACATTGTTTTAGCTGAGATTAAATTCGAAAGTCTTTAAATGAAAAATATCTGGTTTAACTCAGGGTGATGTTCTGAATTAGTTTCTGCAAGAATTTTTGTTCGAGAATGTAGAGAATAATAGATATTCAGTCATAAACTTTTGTAGGTTATGTCTGGGTAACTTTAAAAAATGTGTTTAATAGGTAATATTATTCAATTTCGTGGAAGTAAAAGGGGAATATCGCATTAGTATTTCCCTTCCTAGTTATTTTAGCATGAAATGTGTAGTCTCTTTGGAAAGAGTATATTTATTTAAACTAAAGGGCTTATTACACTACACGGTATTCAGGGCCCTAAAACCTAATTTAGGGTAGTGTAATAATTGTTAGGGAGTTAGGGTTCTCATAATATCGACCTTATTGCTTCGGAATGATTTAGTGACCCGGTATTCAGGGCCCTGATAACCGTGTAGTGTAATAAGCCCCTAAGTGACTTTGACGTGTATCAAAAGGTTGTCGTCAACAACCAAGCTATATTTTTTTTAGACTTGGGTACTAGTCTTTTTGCCAATAATTAATTGAAAGTAATTCATTTATTTCTATTACAATACAATATTCTTACCTACCTGCAAGGAACATCTACACTTAGACATAAACTGTATTGTTAACTCATTTACTGCAATAAATACAATAATGATATTATTACTTAATATAGTTACTACTTGTCACTTAGCAGATAAAATATATAATGGCAACACTATGCTAAAGAAATGAACTAAAAAAAGTTAATTAAATCACAAGTCGGGTTTTTTGATTTTTTTAATTAACTTTTTTTATTTACAACTTTTTAGTTATTTTTTTTTAGTATTAGGTACATTTAAACATATAAGTGTTCTATATTTTTGAAATTGCCTCTCAAAATCCTTTATTTTGATACCCCACACGATGGGTTAGGAAGAAAAAAAATTTTTTTGTCCCACAAAATGGCGCCCAAAATCCGCCATTTTTGTATTTTCCAATTTTAATGTAGCCAGTGACACTCTCAGGATTAAGACGAATCAATTGACGAAAGAATCATCAAAATCAGCCAACGCGTTTGGTCTCTAGAACGCCACATAGGAACAAACATACATACATACATACTTACATACATAGACTGATAAAAACATTACCCTCCTTCGGCAGTCGGGTAAAAATCAAATAACTTTTTATTTATTATGTTTTTTGGTTAATCTATTTTGGACCAGGCCTAATTATACTTTAAAAAACATAGACAATTAATAGAATGTCTTTCGTATATAACTCACTTTCAGACGCTCAAATTTAAGTCAACTAAAATGTCGCCATTGTTCTTTGTACATTACTGTGTATTAAGACAAAACTCAGATGAATTAAAAAAAGATTTTTTAATTTAAAGAATTTTTTTAATTCATCTGAGAGACAAAGGGCCAGTTTCTGAAGTCAACGTCACATCTCAAATCAGCTGACAATTTGTCACAAATTAACCAGCCGTCAGTTGTCAGTGAGTTTCTCAACACTTCATCATCGAGAAATTACGTAATCGCTTGTTACATTAAATAATCGACATTAATTTATTTCGGTTGGCTACCCTAGCTGGTATTCATTCATTACTATAACGTAATCAGTAACTTTAAATAGTATTTTATCTTGAGAGGCTGGGTTGGTGTAGCCGCCAAGTTAAGCAAACCTTACCAAGGTCGATTTTTGGATGGACAACCACTTTTTTTTTTGGTTTGCTTGTTTTTGGATAGGTGACCCCACCCACACAGGTTAAGCAACACTTACCAAGGTTATTCTTTGGATGGGTGACCGCTTTTTTTTGGTTCGTTTGTTTTGGATGGCTGACCCCGCCAGGGTAAGCAACACTTGCCAAGGTCAGTCTTGGGATGGGTGACCACTTTTTTTTGGTTCACTTGTTTTTGGATGGGTGACCCTGCCAGAGTAAGCAACACTTACCAAGGTCACTGTTTGGATGGGTGACCACTTTTTTTGGGTTCGCTTGTTTTTGGATGGGTGATCTTGTTAGATGTTGTTTAACCTAACGGGGTGACTTTAGGATGGGTGATCAAAAATTTTGTGGCGATGGTCACCCATCCAAAGACTGACCTTGGTTAGTGTTGCTTACCCTGGCGGAGTCACCTATCCATAAACATGCGATCCACAAAAAAGTGGTCACCCATCCAAAGACTGACCTTGGTTAGTGTTGCTTACCCTGGCGGAGTCACCTATCCATAAACAAGCGATCCAAAAAAAAGTGGTCACCCATCCCAAGACTGACCTTGTTAAGTGTTGCTTACCCTGGCGCGGTCACCACCCCAGCCGCTTCAAGTTAAACACAAACAGTAAACAAAAAAGTACAGGGTATAGTCAACACTGACCTGGGGATCGAACCTTCCTCACGCGCACTAGCGTGAGGAAGGTTCGATTCCCAGGTCAGTAACAGTTTGTTTTATTTTTATTTATTTAAATAAATACAAAATAACAATTTTTTATAATTGTGTCAAGTTTTTATAATGTAATTAATTTAAAAGTTTGTAATATGCTATTTTTTTTTTAGATCTTGGTAATCAACTATAATTGATTTATTAAACATATTTTTTATAACTTAACCCATACCATAGTTTTCGCCGACCCCTATTATCTTTTTATCGTAATATAAGCCTTTAAAGTCATAATATTAATTTTAATCCGCGAATAATCGACCAATTTCCAACAATTATAAATTAGGCTCGTTGACAAGAGATTAACATTGAAAAAGGTGCTCAGAAACCCAAAACTGCTGTAACATGTGGTTAATTCGAGATTTTACTCAAATGTGACAAATTGTCAACAACTTGTCACACTTGGATGTTGAGAAACTGAAAGTAGAATTAACAGGCGATTAATCCTCGATTACGTTAACAGCCCGATAATTCTGAGCTGGGAAACCGGCAGAAAATAATATATAAGCTGTAAAATATTGTTAATAAACCAGATTTGAATTTATATTCTTGTCTCATTACCCCTCACTGTGGCCAAGGCACCTTTAGCCATCTCTAATCAATCTCGTGAGTCTGCTGGACTGGCAGTTAGTGAGTGTACCCTTCCCGAACCTGGAATTCCTGTCCACTATCCGTCTGTAACCTTAGGTCGCATGGTGCAGAAATCCTGAACTTATCTATATATTTATTTATCACACACTAGGTACATTTTAGGTTAGGGCTGTAGGGCTTATAGGTCTTAGTAGGTCCTTTAGCTTATCGTATATTTGCATGTACTGTCACACCCTTAACATTACTGCAGCCTTACGTGACGTATGTTCGGGTGGGCGTACACTAATATTTTAAAGAGGTAAAGTTTGTGAGGTTGTAGGGGGTAATCTCTGGATCTACTGAACCGATTTAATTGGCAAAGAGATAGTTTGAGACCCTGGGAAGGACATAGGATAGATTGTATTCCCTTGGGATGGTAAAACACTTTTTACGCGGGTGATGCCGCGGGCAGAGGCTAGTATCATATTTAAGGGTTAGTATTATGTTATTATCTGTGCTATCGCTTAGCATCAGGTTGTGAGTTTAATTCCTGGTTCTTATATTATGGGGAAACTTCATCTGTTATTATTTCCTGACTAATATTTCCTTCAAACAAGATAGTGGATATAAAATGCCAATTTTAATATGAGAATCCATAATATTCAATAACAGGACAAAGTCTAAGTAAAGAAAGAGTGGTAAAAGCCATTAATGGACAATGGAAATTCTTTGTCTATTATGACTTTTAAGAAAAGGTAGCATACAGATTGTTAGTATGGTTTTACAAAAAAGGAGCAAGTAAGAAAACAATTGGAAATGCCCCGGTGGTCTAGCGGTCCGAATAACTTGGCATGAAGTCTGGGTTTGATTCCTGGCTCAGAGAATGTGTTATTGGGTTGGTTAAAATAATTTGACCGTCGCGGTCCTTCACATCATCACATGTATTTACTTTAGATGTGACGTGTATGAGTATTTACTATAGATTCATTTCAATGAAAACTTTGATGCGATGATTCGTCCCTTCGACGGCTAATACAGACAACTAGCATCTGCCCGCGGCTTCGCCCGCGATCAAAGTTAAAAAGAAATGCTCCGCTCGCCACCAAACTTTACTGGATTATCTGCTGGGCTAATCTAAAGATTGTTTGAAAATTTCATTAAAATCGGTCCAGCCGTTTCGGAGTCTATAAGGATCATACATACATACTTTCTCTATAGATAGAAGATAGATAGATGAGGGGATCAATTATTTATTATATTACTCACTCAAGTAGATATTTATTAAATTATTCACTTAAGTAAATTATATTGTACTGTTTACTAAAGGCCATACAAGTTGGGTTGGCGGTCTGGATCCGGAGGACCGTGGTCCTCCATTTGTTGAACCCTGTCCAATCACAATGTCAGCTCTAAATAAAGTAAAAAGCTAATATTGAGAGTTATAAATTTACTACTCAACAATTCTAAATTAACTAATTTCTCCATAAAAAAATTACAATACAATACAAACAAAAGTTATTACACATGATCTATTATTTCACGGTCTGGTACTATATGTTCAGCGCTACACCTGTGTCAACAACTGTAGTTGCAATGACATTTGTGTTTGCTATATATTTAGCATGTCTTTAATTGTTTATCAGAGTTCAAAGTAGAAACGTTTTAAATACAGTGCCTCTCCACATTTCGTTCGTATATCGGGTTTAGCTCTCTGCTTTTCGGCTGGGGAATTTGCATGCCCAGTGCGGCATCGATCCGCCCATGCCCGACAAGTGGACGTAGCTCTCAATGAGACTTGCAGGATTATTACGGGGTGTTTAAAACCAACCCCACTTGCTGCACTATTCCCGCTTGCAGAAATAGCTCCTCCGGATGTCCGAAGAGAAGTGGCATGTTATTCAGAGAAGCACAGGCAAGAGACAGACTAACGACATCCTTTATATAACGTGGAGAAGCCAAGCGGTAGATTAAAAAGTCGAAACAGCTTCCTGTCGGTCACTAAATCAATTAATGGTGATGAGTTAAGCGAAACAAACAAAACATCTATCTGCAGAAAAGCTCCCTGCGGGCCACCAACTGCCTTGGGCCACCTGGAATCGCAGTTGCTGCAGGCACAACCTAGTTAGATGGGGGTACTCCAATGACCCACAGTGCGATTGCGGAGCCAGGTCCCAAACAATGCCTCACCTTTTGTCGTGCTCTCTGTGCAACAACTACTGCACCTTAAAAGACCTTAGTGAGGCAAATGACAATGCTGTGCTGTTGGCGTGGCTGAATACTGGTCAAAACATATTTAAATTTGGAATCATCGATACGACGAAGAAGAAGAAGAAGAATACAGTAACCTTTTTCCTTTTTTTATTTTTACTGCAGTATAGCACTCCTTGGATTACACCCTCGAGAATTGGCTAGACGAAGCACAACACCAAGAGAATTAACGGAGGCCTTATTTTTCAACAATCTATTGGAGGTGCAATGACATTATTGTTTGCTATCCATTTAGTATTAGCATGACAAGTTTATAAGCGTATTACAGTTCATCATAGTTTCAGTGAACCGTTTTAGTGATAACCTTTTTGTTTAGATAATTTTTAACTAGCATATGACGCGTAGCGCGTATGTAAGGATCGTAGCAGGTGGCGTTCTGTAGTTTCTGATTACCCCAAGGGAAAAAGGCGTGAGTGTATGTATGTATGAATGGAATTTCATAAAATGTAGTTAAAAAAAAAAGTTAATTAAAAAAATCAAAAAACCCGACTGCTTAAGAAGCGAACTAAAAAGACGTAAACAAGAAGAAAATCATGCTGTGCAGTCGGAGGATACATATTCGCGAGCTGGCTGACCAAAACCAAATGTATCCTCCGACTGCACTGCATGATTTTCTTCTTGTTTACGTCTTTGTACAGTCTAAAACTGTACATATTTTGCTGACGCGGTGCCGTGCACCATACGTGCGTCATTCCAATAATATTATAAATACACATGAAACACTTTAAATCAATGAGTACGATAACTGCTACGCGGTGACTAACATTAGAGAAAGGAATCGTCAACAGTATTACTTGTAAACACAAAAATACGTAATAAATCTAACAAAAACTGAGTGATCTTTTCTCTTCGTGCTTCAACCTCAACAACAACAACTCTGCAAGTGTACGAACCGTACATTTTTTGGTCCTTCGAGCCGGATGTTTGGTGCCACTGTGCCTCTTTACGGTAGCGAATCGGTTTAGCTGGTCTCCCAGAAGCGGGTCGCCCCAGCTAGATTGAGAAGTCGCATAATATCGTGACAGAGGTGCAAGGGTGCTGAGTTCCACTGACCATTTCAAATCAAGTAAGTCAACGATTTCAAGATTTGAAACGGAGAAGACTACAAGCAACGCAGTAGCCTTCGCAATACAACGCAACGCTCTCCTGCCACAGTCAACGACGTGTCAGCAAGCATCAACATGGATATGCTAGAATTGCAGTCAACGTGCTTCGATAACATCAAAGCATTATGTGTCAACTATCGCAAGGATTCATCATCACGAAAATCTGTGGAATACCTGAACAAACGCTTGTCGTCGCTAGAAAACCAATGGCAAGACTTCGAAGGCAGGCATGCCCAACTGTTGCTCGAACTAGAAGATAAGAACATAGCATATTTCAAGGACGACATCTACGAAAAAACTAAAGAAATGTTCTTATCAACTAAAACAGACATAACTAGCAAACTGACGACTTTGAACAAACAAAACGTGAAGTTCGACCTAGGTGGGACTTCAGAAGATGACGACAGCAACATACAACTCTTGCTTAACAAGCAAGAATGCAATTTCAACGCGATTCACCGTGTCATCTCCAAGATTGACTTAATCACTATATCGGAAAGATGGGAACTGGAAGACCACTTCGCAACCTTGAAATCGAAATGGGAACCCATCGATAAACTTCATTGGGAAATAGACTTTCAACTGAAAGGATCCAACGAACATTACTACAAAATGTTCACGGATATTGAACAACAATATGATGAGCTAAAGAGGAAAATCCATGCCAAAATCTGGTCCACCGTCCACTACCAGAAATCGACACCTAAGATCGAAATCCCTGAGTTCTCCGGCAACTACAGTCAGTGGATCTCCTTCAAAGACCTATTTCTGGAAGCTATTCACAAAAACCCTATGATCAACAACGCGCAGAAAATGCAACACTTAAAGACCAAGCTGCGAGGAGAAGCTGAACGCTTAGTGCAGCATCTGACCATTAGCACTGAAAACTATAACTCATGCTGGGATATATTAATTCAGCGCTACGACAATCGTCGCCTCCAGTTTACTTCATTTATGAACAACATGCTAAATCTGCCGATCATACAACATGCAGACTCATACAATTTGAAGAAGATGCATGACGTCATTACCGAATGCCTGAACGGCATCTCTAACATCGGTATTGATACTTCAACTTGGGACCCGATCATTGTGCACATCATGTCACAAAAACTGGACTCCAGTACTTTGAGTGACTACATGAAAGAACTTCAAGATCACAGAGAACTACAGAACCTCCACGACTTCCTGTATTTCCTCGAAACACAGTTCATGGCATACGAAACGATGAAATCAGCTAAAAGGGCGAACCCTACAGCCACAGAAAAATCATCCAACTGGAAAACATTCAACAAGCAAACCCAGATGAAGAAACATAACTATAACTTCAATCAAAATAAAACAAACAACTATCATGCTATTTACGGTAAATGCCCATTCTGCAACGGAAGTCACGTTCTGCGCCAATGTGACAAATTCCTACAAATGGACTTTGGCAAGCGAAATGACACCGTGTCGAAACTGCAGCTGTGCAAAAACTGTTTATTCAGCCACGGAAATGACGAGTGCAAATCCACGAAAATGTGCAAAGAATGTAACTTGAAACACAACACACTATTGCACAATCCGGACAACCAAACCATAACGTCAGCGACTAGAAAAAACAATGTTGAACAACGCCCTTCATCTCAACAACCAACATCTAACCATTTGTCTAAAGACAACATGGAGGTTCTACTGACTACGGTCCAGCTGAGAATAAAATCTGCAGATGGGATTTATGTAACACTACGTGCGTTGCTCGATCAAGGCTCACAGGTGAACTTGATAACAGAAAACGCTGCACAAATATTACGTCTTCCTCGGCGCGGGATCAACGCATCAGTATCGGGAATCGGCTCTGTTTCCAGAGAATGCAGGGGAAAACTGAAACTTACCTGTCAATCGATTCACTCCGATTATAACTTTGAAACTCAAGCACTTATTATGACGAAGCTAACAAACAACCTGCCTATGAAAACGTTCGAGAAAGGTGCATGGAGTCACTTGAAAAACTTGAAACTTGCAAATCCTGACTTCAACGTATCTCGGCAAATCGACCTATTACTAGGAGCCGACGTATACTCCGAAATTATCCTAGGAGGTGTATTGAAAGGCAATAACAGCTCCCCAGTTGCACAACAAACGCAAATTGGGTGGATTTTATGCGGAAAGATGAAACAAACGTTTAACTGCCACGTTACTGTAGTCAACTTAGAGGATTTAACAAAATTTTGGGAGAATGAAGAAATTCAAAAAACTAAAGATATCCCCAAAGATGACCAGTGTGAACAATTTTATAACGAAACTGTAAGAAGATCATTTGACGGAAAGTACATCGTCAAAATGCCTCTAGTTCCAGACTACAAAGAGAAACTAGGCAAGTCTAGAACAATTGCGGTTTCGCAGTTTCTACAGTTGGAAAAACGGCTAGAGAAGAACGAAAAGCTTTCCTCCATGTACAAAAAATTCATGGAAGAGTACGCGGATCTGGGTCACATGAAATTAGCACCTCAGATACCTACTGACGTCTACTTCTTACCGCACCACGGGGTCTTGAGAGAAAACTCGACAACAACAAAGTTGAGGGTCGTATTTAACGCCTCTCAAAAAACTACGACTGGCGTCAGCCTGAACAACGTCATGGAAAAAGGCGCCAACTTACAAAAGGACATTCAGGCCCTTATACTGAAATGGCGAACGTATAAATACGCATTTACGGCTGACATTGAAAAGATGTACCGCTGCATTTGGATTTCAAAAGAACAACAACATCTACAGAGAATTGTATGGCGGGACTCACGAGATCAACATCTTCGCGATTACCAGCTCTGCACAGTAACCTACGGGACCAAATGCGCACCATGGCTAGCTATGCGAACATTGAAGCAACTAGCCATTGACGACGGTCACAAACATCCGGCAGCTGCCAAGACACTCATAGAAGAATGCTACGTAGATGACGTCATTAGCGGCCATAACAACCTCACAGAAGCGAAAAAACTGCAAAACTCCTTGATCCAACTGTTAAAAGGAGGAGGCATGAATTTACGGAAGTGGACAGCCAATGACCGCGCTATACTGGAAGACTTACGCAAGGATCAAATTTCAACTCAAACCATGTTTGATTTTAAAGGGGAAGAATCAAGCAAAACGTTAGGCCTCGGTTGGAATCCAAACAGCGACAACTTCCACTTTAACTGGCCTGTGGAAAACTCCAAACAACTAACAAAGAGATCTTTACTCTCAGCCATATCAAGATTTTACGACCCATTGGGTTGGCTCTCCCCAGTAACGGTCAAGGCCAAACTACTATTCCAGAAAGTCTGGATGAGTAAACTTAGCTGGGATGACATAGTGCCCAGCAACATTGAATCTGAGTGGCTGAACCTAAAAACAGAACTGCCGTTCATTAATAAAATAACGATAAATAGATGGATTGGCGACACACAACAATGTGTCGAATTGCTAGGCTTCTGCGACGCAAGTGTAAAGGCGTACGCTTGCGTTATTTACAGCAAGGCGTTCAACGAACATGGCCAACCCATCGTAACTCTACTTGCTGCTCGAACAAGGGTGGCTCCACTGACTCAGAAAACAACACTACCAAGACTGGAACTGTGTGGTGCTCAGCTACTAGCTGACTTGATGGAGAAAACCAAGGAAACATTCTGTGGATATAACATATCAACACGGGCTTGGTCGGATTCTCAAGTGGTCCTCGCGTGGATTCAAGGCGAAACATCAAGATGGGAAACTTACGTAGCCAACAGAGTTACAAAGATCAAAAACGTCATTCCTGCAGCTCAGTGGCATTATGTCAAATCAGAGCAAAATCCAGCAGACTGCGCCTCAAGAGGTCTTTTGCCAAGCAAACTAGTAAACTTCAACCTGTGGTGGCAAGGCCCAGAGTTCTTAACAAAACAAGATCCGCCGGCAGATATGCCTTGCACTTTCCAAACGAATTTTGGCGGCTTAAACCACGCTAAAATCACGCAAGAAAATATCGATCATAATATAATTATCAATTTATTGAGCAAATGCAGCTCATTGACACAAGCAAACAGGGTCATCGCATGGATATTACGCTTCATTACAAATGTGCGCAATAGGACGAAATCGGAAACTACGTACCTAACAACAAGTGAACTAAGCGCAGCGCGCATTAGTATCATTATTCAAGCGCAGCGATTGCAGTTCAATTCTGAATACAAACAAATCGTTAACAACGAAACAGTATCAAAGAAAAGCGCAATTTGCAAATTGAATCCTTATGTAAACAAAGCGGGCATCATCTGTGTCGGAGGTCGTCTTAAACACTCAAGATTAACTGGGGATATGAAGAATCCAATAATCGTACCACATAAAGGTAGATTTACACAACTTCTTATAGAACAAGCACATTCAGCCACATTACATGGAGGAGCTCGGCTAACGCTGACTTATATTAGACAGCGTTACTGGATCGTTGGCGGCAACCGGGCTGTCAAGAACCAACTTCGAAGATGTGTACGCTGCCATCGCTTCAACAAGACAGATAGCTATCAACTGATGGGTGACCTACCACCGCAAAGGATCACTCCGTGCCGCCCTTTCACGCACACAGGAGTAGACTTTACCGGTCATGTGGATGTTAAACACAACAAGGGTAGAGGCGTAAAAACTTCAAAGGGATACATAGCCATATTTATATGTATGGCGACGAAAGCTGTTCATATTGAACTCGTATCAGACCTTAGCACAGAAACGTTTATGGCGGCCTTCCAAAGACTATGTGCGAGACGCGGCACCCCGAAACACATGTACTCTGACTGTGGTACAAACTTTATCGGCGCTGCAAAGGTGCTTCGTCAGGAATTCGAAGAGTTCAAACAACTACTGAAACCAGATGTTTTCAACGAACTGGCCAAATTGGAGGTGGAGTGGCATTTCAACGCCCCCGCCTGGCCAACTGCTGGCGGTCTGTGGGAAGCTGCCGTCAAGTCTATGAAGCACCATCTGCGACGAGTACTGGGGGACCAAAAACTAACGTACGAGGAGTTCATAACGATTTTAGCAAAAATAGAAGCCTGCATGAATTCAAGACCTCTGTGCCCGCTAACTGAAGATCCAGAAGAGTTCTACAACTGCCTAACGCCTGGACATTTCCTTACAGGAAGCCCAATATTGTCCATGCCACTCTCGGATTACAGTGACGTAAAAAACATTGATTTACGCCGTAGATGGCAGCTTACCGAGCATATGTTTCAACAATATTGGAAAAGCTGGTCAAACGATTACCTTACCACTCTACAAACACGTAGTAAGTGGAACAAGCCTTCTAGAAACGTTAAAGAAGGCGATGTAGTACTGGTGAAAGAAAACAATCTACCGCCGGGAAAATGGGCCCTAGGTCGGATTCTGGAAACACATCCAGGATCTGATGGATATGTTCGAGTAACTACTGTTAAAACTCAAGCAGGAATCATAAAGCGCCCAATAACAAAACTGTCGCCATTACCATTGAACTCTGAAACTGAGGAAACCAAAGAAAACGAAATGAAAAATAAGCCTCCACAGAAATCGAAAAACGAACGGCGGAAGAAGTCAAAGAATCTTATCTCAACGTTACTAATAACAATGTTATCATTGTTTACATTTGTAACGGGATCTTATACCGCCACCGATGGCACGCGCGGAGCGCCGGCGGCGACCGCTCAGATTACAAGTCTGGAACGCGAGCGGCCCATATACTATGACACCGTCGGCAAAATGCAAGTAGTGCACGATGAATGGATACTAATGATGTACTACAACCTAACAAACTATTGGGATGGGACTCGTCGTACTCAAACTTACTTCGAGAATATTCACAACTTATGCCAAAAAACGAATCTACAACACTGCAGATCAACCATGGAACAATTAAATCATGAACTAGAACTTCTAAACTACTACAACTCTATACTTATAAATCCCCACAAACACCTGAGCAACAGGAAGAAACGGGGTCTAGTCGACGGAGTCGGCTACATAGCTAACAGTCTGTTTGGGATATTGGACCAACAATTCGCTAAGAAATATCAAAACGATATTCAATCTCTGCAAACCAATGAGAACTACTTACTTGAGTTATTAAAAAATCAAACAACGATTGTGGAGCTTGAGAACCAAGTATTGAAACAAACTGAAGACAATATTCAGCGTCAATTCAACTCCATTGATAACTTTATCAATCAAACCAATAAAAATATAGCATCCATCGAAACGGAAATGGAAATACTTTCGGCTACTACCTACCTCAACTCTGCTTCATTAACGACGTACCTATTGATCAACAGCTTGAGGACGTTCCAGGAGATGCTGTTTAATACTCTAACTAACGTCTACCAAGGTCATGTAGATGTCCATCTGATAAGTCCGGTGCGTCTGATTCAAAAATTAACGGAAATATCCGGAAGCCTTCCGAAATCTTTATCGCTACCAGTTGAGAACTACAAAGAAAACATTAAAGATATCTACAAGCTGATCAATGTGAAAGCACGAGTTACTGAAAATTACTTTCTTTTCGAAGCACATATTCCACTTGTAGCTAACGAAGATTTCGTAATATACCAAGCGATACCTTTACCGGTTAACAATGCTAAGGAAACTACATATGTGCAGTTATCAAACGAGTACATCGCTGTCAACTTCAAGAAGAACATTTACGTGTCTATGTCCAAAGATGACTTGAAACACTGCATGCAACAAAAATCGCAGAATTTCTTATGCAAGAAAAACCTGCCATCATTTGACCTACACAGCAAAAACGCTCCTTGTGAGGCAAAACTGCTATCGCATCAAAACAATGAACCTTGTGACGTCGAACGCGCGTCATGCAAAGACACTTGGATAGAGTTACAAACTCAAAACAGCTGGCTGGCGATTTGCTGCGAAACGTGTGCATTACGAATCATATGTAGCAACGACGTCACATCACAAACCATTGCATTATCGAGCATAGTGACATTATCTCAGGGATGCGTACTGCAATCCAACGACTTAACCATCTACGCTCAACGCCGATACAGCAGTCATATGAAGATGGATTATGAGTTTACAGCTCCAACATTTGATACATCTATTAACAAGATAGTGAACTTAACATATCGTTATGCTCCAAATATCCTTCAGTCAAAGGCTACGGATCAGGAAATTGTAACAATTGATCAGAAAATTGCAACTCAACGGCAAAATGAAGCTTCACTACCAACACTAACAAGTCACGACATTCATCAATATGCCATAAGTTACTCTTTGCTGGCGATCGCCATCATAGTCGTACTTGTCGTGGTTGGGAGAAATCGTTGTCCACACTATTGCACACACAACGCTAAGAACAAAACTTCGAGTCAACCTGAAGATATTGAACTTCAAGTTTTCCGCAAAACAGAGTGCCAGCAGCATGAAACCGTCGCAGCACAAACAACAAAGGACTTGCGGCGGGAGCCTCAACCTGGGAACAGGAACATCGCCTTTCTATTTGATTGATTAATTACTTAACTAACTTTGTGATGACTTTTCCTTTCTCTTCTCGTTGGTTTCTTCTTTTTGGGTTGCCAAGATGTACAGTCTAAAACTGTACATATTTTGCTGACGCGGTGCCGTGCACCATACGTGCGTCATTCCAATAATATTATAAATACACATGAAACACTTTAAATCAATGAGTACGATAACTGCTACGCGGTGACTAACATTAGAGAAAGGAATCGTCAACAGTATTACTTGTAAACACAAAAATACGTAATAAATCTAACGAAAACTGAGTGATCTTTTCTCTTCGTGCTTCAACCTCAACAACAACAACTCTGCAAGTGTACGAACCGTACAGTCTTTTTAGTTCGCTTCTTAAGCAGTCGAGTTTTTTGATATTTTTAATTAACTTTTTTTTATTTATAACTTTTTAGTTATTTTTTTTCGTATTTGGTACATAGAAGAAAAAACATGGGAGGAAAACTTGGGAGTAGTATAAAGTGTTATATATTTTTGAAATCGCCTCGTTAAACCCTTTATTTTGATACACCACACGATGGGATTGGAAGAAAAAAAAATTTTGTCCCCTACAATATGGCGCTCAAAAGCCGCCATTTTTCTATTTTACAATTTTAATGTAGCCAGTGACACTCGCAAGGTTCAGACGAATCGATTGCCGTAAGAATCATCAAAATTGGCCAACGCGTTTGGTCTCTGGAATGCCACATAGGAACAAACATATATACATACATAGACTGATAAACAGTCGGGTAAAAAAGCATTTGTTTTTACCTCAATCTCACCGAAAGGTTTATGGAAGGAAATTGAACCATCTTAAGTTTGCTGATGACATTGTCTTGTTCGAAGAAGTACCACATAAACTGGAGAAAATGATTCAAGACCTTAGACCTTAAAAATGGAGCAAAATTGTGACAGACTGGTAACTTATGGGTGGAACAGAGGAAGACAGAGAAAGAGATGGGAGGATATTATTAAAATTAACAGCAGGTCCTAATTTGTAGACTCGCTAGGAACAGAAAACAGTGGAAACTGTTAGTGGAGGCCTTTGCCCGGAGGCACACTGAATTAAGAGATATTCTTTAAAAACAACTAGAGATAGTACAACCGAGTAAACCGAAATTCAGGATGGTAAGGCTTATTATTATTAAAAGTAGGTACAGTTTTAATGTGTATAAAATTTCCTGATGTGGCAGGCAATATTAATTACCTACTTTATTCAACATCTGAGGGCCTTATGCCAACAAGGTATTTTTAGGTAGATTCACATTTCCTTATTTAACATGGACCTACAGCCTACCTGATCTCCACCACGATATAATAATATACTATGCCTAGTATTCTCTTCATGTGACAGCTGGGTCACATGATTGGCTAAAGAACATGTCATTAAATGCGATGCGCTAAGAATTAAATATATTAATTAATTTAAAATTAAATGAATCACACAAGTTACTAAATAATTAGGCCAGTTATTTTATTTTTATTAACTTAATGAGAAAGTACATAAATTTACTAAAAAGGACAATCAATGGTAACACTTATCGTGGCGTAGTCTTAGGCCATAGTGGGAAGAGAATACCAGGCAGAGTATATCATGACCTCCACAACCCAGTTATTGGGTAGTACAATATCCCTTGTCTGGCTGACAGACTTATGGGCAGAGACCCATAACAACCGTCAAAAATCTATAAACAACAGCAAGGAACAATTGCTTAATGTGCTTTCAATCCTGGTTTGTTCTTTATCAGAACAAGTTTAAAACACAATACAACAACAACTTGTGTAGAACAATTTTTCCATTTTTGTTTTGAAGTTATTGTGCTGATGTTACAAGGCCTATACCTTAGATGTAAAGATCTTAAAACAATGAAAGAAACTTACTCTGCAAGACTTCCATATCTTTAGCACTTTCTTCTTCCTCTTCTCGCTTAATGCCTATATCATGATGTATAACCAATTGCTTCCTAACTCTTTCTAGAAGCTTGTTACTATCTGCCATTTGCTCATCCATCTGCTTTTGGAGCCTTTCTATCCTATTCTCTATTTCCTGGGCAACATTTCTAGAGTTAACAGACCTTGGGACTTCTATTACAGACCCGTAAGTTATCATAAGCCATAAAACCAATACGACACCAACTGCAATAGTCACTTTCTTCACGTTAAAACGCATCTTGGATCACTATATTTTACCAACGTCTATGTGAGAGATTGAGTGTCATGAACCATTTATCGCGTCCATAGTCCCGTAAGGTATGTTCCCGCTATCCGGTGGACGCAACAGTAAACAAGAAACATCACTAATAATAATCCGATCAGAAATATTCGAGTTCCAAATTGTTGCACGACGTTCACTCAGTAAATCACGTCTCAAACAACGTTATAACGGAAGAAACTTTATTATACTCGTTAATTAACAACTCTACTGTAGATAAAGCGTATGGATTGCAATCTTATAATTGAAAAATAGTCTTTTTCTTTTAAAAACCACAACAAACACCGCTCGAACGTGTGTACACGTCAAAAAACAAATGACGGCTGACACTTGACAGCTGACACGCACGACAGCGTGGTGTGATCAGTAACCGAAGGATTTCCGTACCACAACAAAATAATAATCATGGTAGAAATAAATTAAATATCAGGCATTAGAAGAATTAAAAAAAAAAACAATAGGAGATTGGCATTTGACCCGTATTAAAGTAATTATTATCAAGGGTCATAAGAAGAGGTGACTCATACATAAGTTTACAATACGACATGAAATTGTCTCTAAACTAATAGGAACTTAATTCTGAGCCGTAAATTTTCAAAAGACTAACGAAACCATACATTTAAAAACTAGGTTTGCAATGC